>CM060445.1:103317908-104690326 GCA_030545235.1 Helianthus tuberosus
CCAAGCCTAATGTTACAACCCGTAAAGACCTCTTGATTTACACTTTTTCGCATGCTAGTTGGTGGAGACGAGATCTTATGACAAGCTTATGATATTACACATTTCATTGATGAGGCATTGAGTGTTTGCACATACACATTTTATGTATGTTTTATAAATAAAACCGAGTGTGTGTGAACATTGTGAGTTGTGTGAAGATTAACATGTTAAGTCAATTCAAAGTGAGTCACGGCTTTTTGGTTGTCACAATATATTAGCATATGCTTGTTTGGGTTTGATTCTTTTGATGTTGTCTTTCGAAAAACTGGCTAACCGTTTATAGTTATTTCAATAATTAGTGTGTAAATTATCGTTCTTGTTTGATTCTATCTTTTATTGCATTTTAGTTTAGCTTGCTTGAGGACAAGCAAGGTTCAAGTGTGGGGAGATTTGATATTCTCTAATTTACACATATTTTAGTCCCCCATTTTATGCGTTTTCGGCCGTAAAACCATCATTCGGATACTTAATCATGTCTACTTTTGTTTACAGGCCTAAAACAGCATACCAGACAAGATGATAGTGAAAACGAGGACTTTCCGGACAAAACGACGAAGTTGCGAACATTCTGTGAGAATTCTGACCTGGGCAAGTGGAACGGTAGTGCGACCTAATGCACGACCGTGCATCTCCGACTAATGCAGTCCAGTCCGGCAATGAACGAGGGTGCGACCCGGCGTGCAAGGCATTACCGGTGACGCACGGTCGTGCGGTAGTTTGCACGATGACAAGCCAAACCCCGGAACTGAACGACCAGTGCAGCAGTCCGTGCAAGAAGAACCCGGTAACGCACGATCGTGCAATATGAAGAACGGTCGTGCGAGACTGAAGACCGGTCAAGATCTGTGACGTCATGTAGTATGGTGCACCATACCTCCAATAATGCAAAAAGTGAACGGTCGTGCAACAGGACGCACGACCGTGCAACATCGAAATTATATAAAAACCTGCAGAAACATTCTGCTCAAAACTCTGGACAATTTGGAAGCGATTCTGGCGATTTTCAGGCTCCGGAGGCTTCTGCTTTCACCCGGATTCAAGCCACATTGTGCCGATTAGCTTCGTTATCTTCCAGATTCTTAATCTTATGCTTGTTTATGGTTTGGTTTTCTAATCTTTCCATAATTTTGTTAATCTTTCAAGCATTTAGATTAATGTTTATGTATTATTGTAGCCTTTGGGCAAAAACACAACAATCCCTTGCTTGATTATAGCCATTAGTATGTTAATCTTTGTTTGTAATGACATTTGGAAGTATTTTCTATGTTAATCTTTGATGATTAGTTTGCAACCTTGTTATTGATATTGATTTCTTGATTATAAGTAATTGTGTTGGATGATTGGTACTTGGTTAGTTAAGATAGTTGAAAAATGAAGCTTAATTAATCTTGTATTAGTAAACTTTAAACTTGGTTAACTAGTTTAGCTTGGTTAAAATGTGTGCATCATGATACTAGAAATGGTTAGTGATTTAATAAAATGTAATCATTGTTAATCAAGAAAGCTTGCCATCACGTAAGGACCTTAACGAGTTAAATGGTGTCGTTATAAATTCTTGCCATGATTTGTTAGCTTAGTTAGTAGTTTAGGCCAAAATTGCTATCTTGGTGAATTTATGTGCAAGATTTGTAAAATGAACTCGGTTGTGATTTAATCTAGTTTATGCTTGTCTCGGTGGTTGCATTGTGTTTATCGGTGTCGCTTTCCTTGTTTAAGTGAGGTTAGAAAACTCCTAACGGATGACTAACTTATTTTTAAGAGATTTTCATAGACATTTATCAATTGCACGTTAAAGAACAATTTTAGGTGGTTAAAGTGTGTTTATCGTTTTAACTTTCCGAATGATTGTCATGTTAGGATTCCCGAAAGGGATACTAATTGTCTCAAAATTGAAGAATTAACCGAATGCTTCTAGTGCCAAAACCAACTTAGTTGACATACTTTGGTTGTGTATTAAGCAAGGCTTTTTATCTATTTTCTACTATGTTTCATAAGTATTTGTTTATGCTTACTTTAGTTTATTAAAAATCAAACAACTTATGTTTTTACCGGTAGTTTAGTGACAAAGGTCTAGTATTATTCCTCCGCCCATTTCCTTGGATCGATACTTGGTTCTTACCGATACTTTACTACATATATGATGGGGTACACTTGCCTCTTTCGTGTGTGTTTTGATGTAGAAGTAATAATCACTTTTATAAATTTAAAACCAAATCGTGTGTAATTTCATTGCAATATTATGTATATATACGCACACGTCAGAGGTGCCTTCGCTTCTAGGCGAACCAGAAAATTGACGGTACGCGTCAGATGGTCCTTGGTCGCTCATACTATAAACTAACTAATAGTCAAATAACACATAACAAATAAATACAGTTATGCACGTATTTCCGTAATTTATTTCCTAACACTTTATATTTTGATGTCAGCAGAACACCTCTGTGGCTGAATCAGTGGCTTAGCTCTGATACCACCTCCTGTCGCAACCCCCGATCCCTGATTCCCGGGGAATGGGCGGCCGCGAGCCAGTTTCAATGGTATCGTGTGTAGTCTAATTTGGCAGCGGAATTTTTCATCAGGTCCGTAGTTAGGAAATGTTTATCAGAGTAAAATACCACCTTTTCATAACATTAAACAAATGGGTTAAAACCCAAGTTCATAGTACATGCTTTTTCATAGGAATAAATCCTATTTATTTAATAAAAACATCTATTTTATTTTTAGGTAACTTTATTGCCACTTTTCCAAGCCTTCAGTGCTGTCCAGCTGGCTTCTACTTGGCTTTCACAGTTTGTTACCTGAAACGCGTTTTAAAAACATTTGTCAGTGGGAAATACTGGTGAGTGAATTCCAGTTTAATCAAGTTTAAATAAAAAGTCCCAGTGTACAGTATTGAGGGTGATCCCGCAATTATATTTGTTTCCAAGATATATCAATTAACATCCATGGTACTATCGAACCCGACTTGTGGACATGTTACTCCTTGACCAGGTGGTAACAAATTTTGTATACAAAACCCCAACATACTCATCATAATTGTATTCTTACAAAAACCCAATAACTGTTATTCGCATGGAAAAGTATTTAAGGTTTTGTAAAACAATTAACAAAAAGGTTTACAAAAAGTGGATCAACTCACATTGCTGTCTTAGATTTTCCGTAAGGGTTTCCGGGTGATAATCTAAAATTTACACAAATGTACACGCGTTAGTATTAATAACCCTTTTTAACATTAGTAATACCCTCCCCGAGACGGCATTCCAACGACTACGTCGGGCAGAACCACGACAGCCGTTATGAAACCTTAGATCAATCGGGCAGAGTATCTAATACGTATCCAGGGGTTATAATACTTACAACGGAGCAGAACTTCGCTAATTAGGGGGGGTATAATGCCCGAGTATTACTTCTACTATTCAGAAATTTGCTTAAGAAAGAAAGAAATGAACGAATTCAACTGAGATCCGATGCGTTCTATTTATAGGTGCTGATCTTGGCTCTCTCGCGGCCCGCGTAAAACACAGACAGGGCTTACACGGCCCGCCAGGTGTTGGGCCAGGTGGCGGCCCAGGCGCCATATTTTGGATCTCACGCGGCCCGCGTTAACTTAATGGGGGTCTTACACGGCCCGCCTGAACTTAACAATCAACGAAATCAGATTTAAGCCTTCATACCGCCCGCGTAAGGTTGGGGTGGGGCTACGCGGCCCACCTTAGCCCAAGATTTCAATTTTTATTTATTTTTAATACTATTTAATATATTTGAGGCCCGTTTTCACGTATGGGGTGTATTTTGGGATATTTTAAAATATTTTAGGGTGTCGGAAAAATAATCAAGGGTGTCGGTTTAATTGAGGATTGTTATATGTACTTAAACAATAGTAATTAGGTTTAAGGATCACTGATCCTTCAGACAATAGGTAGGATAACAAATGGTGGAGGGATCCTCTGTTTGGGGGATGAAGCCATTGTGATCCTGCCGTCTTTTTATTCCTGCACTTAGACCTCGTTAATATGGACACCCTTTGCCAACCCAAGTGGACGAGCCACGTTTTGCTGGTAGAAACTTGGGTTGGCAATTTTGACAACCTATAAAGGGTTTAACTTTTGATAAATAAATAAAACCTTAATCTTTTGGCTATTCATGTGTTGTTATTTTTGTGAATACTTTACCGTTCAATTGTTATGATACATTATGTTTGAATTCATAAGTTATGAACAAAAGTTTAGTAGATTATGTCAAAAAGTTTAGGATATGTTCAAGGATCAAATATCCTATAATCGAAAAATTCAAAAAGTGATGTCACTTAAGGATCATGTATACTGTTGTCAAAGAATAAGGGTCACTTAGATAAATAAAGAATAAAGTTAAGGTGATTAAGGATCATACCTGAGAATCCAAGTTAAGATCCTAAACCTTCAATACTTATAATCAGGATAACCAAAAGACAAACCTTAATAAAAGGTAAGGATCAAGGATCCTTAGTTGTTTAACTTCAAAAACCTGAAATGGAACATAACTTGGGACTAAGCCAATATAAGAGAAGAGTTAGCATCTGGGGATAAGCCCAACAATCTAGGGACAAGCCCAATAAACTAGGGACAAGCCCAAAGAACCGGGGACAAGCCCAAAGGATCTTGTGTAAACTGGAGTATGACCCTCATTGGCGACTATCCAAACTTAGTGACATGAAAATGCCAAAACCTTAGCTAATGTGAAAACATTAGAAACATTAGCAACGGATGTATGGTACGTCTACCATTATATGTAGGATCCTGAATACAGCCAGTACAATGAAATTGTCAGCCCCTAAAGCGGGTACTGGTCCCATTGCCTTAAACTGCACCAGGATCATCGTGCGCTACTGGCGATACTGGGGACAAGCCCAACAACTAGGGACTAGCCCAAAAGACTGGGGACAAGCCCAAAAACTTGGGACAAGCCCATAAACTTAGGAGACTTCAGTGGATACTTGATCCTTCGTTAAGGATATATCAATCTTCTGCAAAACTCAGAACTAAATGAAATAAGGATAAAGGATCCAGGATCCTTTTCCTTGTATATAAGATAATTAAAGAATTAAATAGATTTAAATTAGATCATTACCAGAATGAGAATCATCTATCCTCTATGGATCCTTCGAGGATATCGGTCATGAATATAGCTAAGGATCCTAGATCCTTATTACATGAAGTATTTCTTCAAGTGGACAACATTCCAAGCTCTTGGTAGTAAATCACCTTCCATTGTTAGTAATATATATGCCCACTTTCCTGCTTCTGCTTCAATAAGGTAGGGACCTTCCCACTTTGGTGCTAACTTGCCATCAGCAGGATTGGTGGTATTCTGAAATGCTTTCCTCAACACCATATCACCGACGTGAAACTTCTTGATCCTGACATTCTTTTTATAAGCTCCAGCCATCCTTTGTTGATAACTAGCCATTCTTATCCTTGCCAAATCCCTGAGTTCTTCTATGGTACCCAAGTCTTGAACCAAGTTTTCAGCATTTCCTTCAGGATCACGGATGCTTGTTCTTGCAGTAGGAACCACCATCTCTGTAGGGATCACTGATTCTGCCCCAAACACTAAAGAAAATGCAGTCTGGCCAGTAGCATTCTTGGGAGTTGTCCTATCAGCCCATAACACATAAGGTAGTTCTTCTGCCCATTTTCCTTTCTTGGATCCAAGCTTCTTCTTCAAGTTGTTGATGATGATCTTGTTGGATAATTCTGCCAGACATTTCAGGTTTCCCGAGAACATTCTTAATTCGAAAGTTAGTCTTAACAATAATGGCATGAGTTTCAAAATAATGTCTTAGTTTAGTGGATGCCATAATCAAAGCAAGGATAAGTTTTTCTAAATGTGAATACCTGGATTCAGCATCAAGCAAACTCTTACTTACATAATAAACAGGATGTTGTGTACCTTCGTGATCCTTAACAAGGACTGCACTTACTGCCTTAGAGGATACCGCTAGATATAAGGATAATATATCCCCTTTTTCTGGTTTCATCAAGGCAGGAGATGAGGATAGGTAATCCTTAAGGGCTTTGAGAGTGTTTTCATGCTTTTCAGTCCACTCAAATTTCTTGTTCTTTCTCAAAATGTCATAGAATTCCTTGCACTTTTCTGATGACTTTGATATGAACCTATTCAAGGCTGCGATCCTCCCTGTTAACCTTTTCACATCCTTGGCATTGGCAGGAGATTTGATATTCACAATTGCCATAATTTGTTCTGGACTTTCTTCTATGCCTCTTTTTGTTACCATGTAACCTTGGAATTTGCCTGCTTTAACTCCAAAGTGACACTTTGAAGGATTCAACTTCATATTGAATTCATCAAGGATATTGAATGCTTCTTCCAGGTCTCTAAGGTGATCCTCAGCTCTCTTGGACTTAACCACCATGTCATCTATATAGACTTCCATAGTGTGTCCTATTTGTTCCTTAAACATCATAGTGACTAGCCTTTGATAAGTAGCACCTGCATTCCTTAGTCCAAATGGCATAGCAATATAACAATAGATACCAGTTGGGGTCATAAAGGCTGTATCCTCTTGGTCAGATGGTTCCATCTGAATTTGTTGAAATTCAGATGAAGCATCCATAAAAGTCAACAACTCATGACCCGTGGTAGCATCCACCATGGAGTCAATGTGGGGTAATGGGAAAGGATCCCTGGGACATGCCTTGTTTAAATCAGTAAAATCGACACATACCCTCCACTTTCCATTTTTCTTTTGAACAACAACCACATTGGCTAAACACCTTGGATACTTGACCTCTCTTATCATACCTGCCCGGAGTAGTTTATCTACATCCTCCTGGATAATAGCATTCCTCTCAGGTGCAAACTTCCTCCTCTTCTGATGTATGGGTTTGAATGACCTGTCAATGCCAAGTTTATGAGTAATTATATCTTTAGAGATACCTGTCATGTCTTCATGCTTCCAGGCAAAGGTAGTTTTCCTCTTCTTAAGGAAGGATACCAAATCCTGTTCAATGTTGCTGAGGATCCCTGATCCTATGAAGATTTTGGATTCAGGATCATGAGGATCCATAAGGATATCTTTCACATCCTGTTCTCTTGCCTCCAAGGCGTCTCTTGGAGGATACTTTAGTTTCTATTGCTCCCTTAGTGTTGAGGCTGGCTTCATTGATGAGGTATAGCAATTCTTTACTTCTTGTTGGTCACTCTCAATCTTTATCACCCCCCATGGACTAGGAACCTTCACACATTGATGATATGTAGATGCAACTGCCTTCATGTCATGTATCCATGGCCTGCCAAGGATAACATTGCAACAGGATAAGCAATCTATAACACAAAATTTTTGATAAGAATGAAGTCCTTCAATGTAGATGGGAAGTTTAATGTCCCCCAATATATTCTTGGTTTCTCCGCTGAATCCCACAAGAACTGAGGATCTTGGGACAATATCCGATTCAGGGATGTTCATTTTCTTGAGGACATCAAGCTGAATGATGTTTACTGAGCTTCCTCCATCTATCAAGATCCTGCGAACAAAATGGTTAGATATAAATAAGGTAATAACAAGACCATCATGATGAGGATCCTGGACATCAACACGATCATCCTCATCAAAAGTTATAACTTTTTCCTGTGTAACAGTAGAGGTTCGGATGTGTCTATCCCCATTATCCATCTTGGTTTCCTTGGCATGTCTCTTGGCTGCTGAAAAGGAAGTACCACAAATGTCTGATCCACCGGATATGAAGTTTATAACTTGTGCATCTGCCGGAGGAGTAGGAGCTCTTTTTGGAACCTTTTCAGGATCTTGGATCCTTGACTTTTTTCATCCCAAAAGCTCCTTTAAATGCCCCTTGCTTAACAAGTAACCAATCTCTTTTCTCAGTGCAATACATTCTTCAGTGAGATGCCCGAAATCCTCATGATATGCACACCATTTGGATTTGTCTTTTGTTGCAGCTGGCTTATCACTTTTTCTGGGTCATCTTGCTTTGTCACCTAGGTTCTGCATTGCAAGGATTAGTTCATTGTTATCAACAGAAAAACAATATTCAGAAAGGGGAGGATAATTCTCATCATCCTCTTCCTGTTCTACTGCATGCACGTTCTGGTTTTCAGACTTGTTATAAGATTTGGACTTGTTGTTCCTAAAGTAGGATCCGTGTTTCTCCTGCTTCAAGGATCATGGTAGTCTTTCTTAGATCCTTTTATCATCCTCTAGCCGGATGAATCTAAGGGCCCTATTTCTTACTTCATCAAGATTCCTACAAGGGGTCATGACAAGATCATCATAGAACAATGAATCCCTAAGCAAACCCATTTTAAAGGCTTCCACAGCCGTAGCTATATCCAGATTAGGAATATCTAAGGATTCTTTACTGAACTTAGTGATATAATCTCTAAGTGATTCATTTTGACCTTGTGTTACCTTATATAGGTCACTAGTTAAACGTTCAAATTTTCTACTACATGAGAATTGACTATTAAACAAGTTAACTAGATTAGCAAATGAAGTAATAGAGTAAGGGGGAAGACTTAGCAGCCATTTAAGAGTTGATCCCGTTAATGTGGATCCAAAACCCTTGCACAAACATGCTTCTTTTAACCTCTCCGGGATGGGATTGATCTCCATCCTTTCTCTATATTGAGCTACATGTTCTTATGGATCCGTCGAGCCATCATATAGCTTCATGGTTGGTATTTGAAACCTCTTTGGGATTTCTGCATCACAAATGGGTGGTGCAAAGCGAGATATCCTATGGCTTCCATCTGCAATTTTAGGAATGGGCTTAACCACTCCTGGAACGCTGGATATCATATCCTTCAGTTTCTGTAATTCCCTAGCCATAGCTTGATTGATACCTGTATCCTGCACAAAGCCATGGTTAGTTTTATAAGAATTATTCAAAGTGTTACCGAAGAAACACTAGATAAATAACCGGAATCAAATTATCTAGGGGATTTGGATCTGCATAAAAAGAGTGGTTCTCTCTCGTTTGATTTGATGGGACAGGTCTTCTTCTCCGGTGAACACTGCAAAACAGAACACCGTTAGCCTCGTCACGGGGAAAATGGAGGTTTTCTCCGTGACCCGACCCCGGCGTGAGAATAAGTATGTGTTTATGAAGAAGAAGAAGAAGTATTGACGAAGTGTGTGTAACTTGAAAACCATACCTGAATTAATATCGTATTTATAACTGGGCGTTTGGGCGGGAAAACTTGTTGTTGAAATATTAACGGAAGATGCTAACACCGTGAGCGGTTATTTTCCCTCCGTTAATTCTCTTGAACAGATGGTGATCACACGGATCGTGATCTCGATCGACAGCTAGGGTGCTGCCATGTGGAAAGTAAGTTAGTGGAGGTTTCTCTCTAATCTCGTGCCATCATCGTGATTTCAGGGAGGCCAGAGATGATGACACGTGTCCAGACAGTTACAACCGTCTTGTGGTGCACGATTGAGTTTCTCTAGACGGTTACTGCTATAATCTAGTGTGACTCTTTATTGTGTGTACCAGTTGGGTAAATAATATCCAAGTCTGGGTATTATTTAGGCGGAAGTATTTAAACTCGGATTCTCATCCTTTGTTTATGGAGGAAGGTGCAAGGATTTATGATTTCCCTTTCAGCGCACAAGTGTTGTCTGTTATCTTTCTCCTGAGCCTTCTTTGTAGGACCAGTGCGCGGCCGCGCAAGGTCGAAAAACGGCTGAAGGATAAGGTTGTGGTATGGTCCCAAGTATTTATTACGAGGTTTTTGGGACCTTACCCCTTCAGTTACCTCCTGGAGGATTCAAGTTTGGAATTCCAGATGTGAATCCATATTGACGAGATTCTAGTATGACTAAAGGACCAGAAGAAGCAATGGTCTGCATTGGAATGAAGTCTCCTTGATGAACATCTGTACTTCTGGGTTGCACATTCCTTAAGAATCCTTGATCCTGAAAGATGTTGGATCCTTGATGTGCTGTGACTGGGGGTCTTGGAGGATAATCCAAGGATCCGTAAACCTGAGATGACGATCCTTGAACCTGAAAGGAGGATCCTTGAACCTGAGAGGATCCTTGAACCTGAGAGGATCCTTGAACCTGAGAGGATCCATAAACCTGAGAGGATCCTTGAACCAGAGAGGATCCTTGAACTGTGTGCGTCCCCATATATCCTCCTGAGCTAACGAAGGATCCCTGATGCTGGAAAGAGGATCCTGAAGGCTGGAAGTTGGACCCTAAAGCCTGACTTATAGTTGTTGATCCATAACACCTTCCAAATGGTCCACTCTGGTACTGGATGTCCGGAGCTGCAGATTGCAGGGCGGTTATAGCTGGAGTGTCGAAATCCAGTGATCTAGGCACCAATGGAGAGTGATCCTCCGCTGATCTCTTCTATTTCTTAATGTCATCAATCTCTCGAATGATCCTGTCATTGGTTTTGTCCTGCTGCTGCATGTAATCCCTCATCTGCAAAATCAAAGAATAAAGATCACTGTTAGAAGGGCTAGAAGAAACATCAGATGTTGGTGGTTTTGGGAAAATGGGGCTTGGTCTCTTTGCAACATTTTCAGCATTCTTCTGGGATCCAAAAGGTGGTGGAGGCAAAGGTGGAACGCCCTGTGAAGAAGTTGTCACACCCCAACCGATGGTGGAATCATCGGGGCATGGCACTGAGCGAAACAGATTATCCAAAAGTTTCGATAACAATCATCATTACCAATCAATTTATAATAACATGTCCCATACCATGCCTCAATAGGTAAACAAATTATTGCAGATAAAATCTAGGCAAATAGTTCTATTCCGACAACTCAGATTTAAATAGAGCAATTGTTTATCTGCTTCTAGAGACCCTTGATTCACTTAGTACAGACAACTATTTGTTGGCCTCTAGAGCCTTATTCTAGCCTCGACTTCCTAGCAAGTGTCTATCCTAAGCACCTGTCACATATGTTAAAATAAAAGTCAATACATATAATGTAAAGGTGAGCATACAAGTTTGATAATAACATCTATAGTTCGAATTCGTTTACGCATAACCATCACGTACACATAGCGAAATGAGGCACGTTAGTTATCGACATAGATCCATCGATACCAATGACTACGAGTTGACTGCCCGAGGCAGTTCGCAATACATGGTTACCACCGTAATCCATGCAAGTAATTGTCCTTAACAACCCATGCGAACAGGTGCTGAGTCCAAACTACAGTACTATCGTTGCTAAGGTAGGTAAACAACATTCCATGTGTAAACATAACAAACAAGCATTCATAAGCCACGTATAACATGCATTAACGGTTAGCGTTCAAAAAGTATTGAGTAGTGTGTTTATTGTGATTTGAATATCCGTAACGTATGTAACACCCAAAAGTGCGTAAAGCAAAAAGGGATCGAGTATACTCACAGCGGTTGATGGATTGAAAGGAGCGCTTAGCGAGTAAGGTTAGCCTGAATAGATTGATAGCATAACGAAAATTGACACATAAAACGATACAAAGTGTGAATGGGTCGGATAGCAGTTTGGTCGGATGGTAATCCGATCGGACGGCTTGTTCATGCGGATGACAATCCGTTCGGATGGTCATCTGGTCGGACGGTAGTCCGGTCGGATGACTATTCGAGAGGATTGTTTCTTCCTATGAGTAAGATGTGTTTGTGTATGATGGTTTGACTTTTGAAGTTTTCGTTGTAGCATTTGAAAATATCGAAGTATCTTTACCTTTCAGGTCGGTCGATCGGACGGTCGTTCGTTCGGCCGGCAACCCGATCGGTTAGGTACCTCAGTACAAACAAGTTCTCAGCAGAAGACACTCGATCGGACAGTAGTTCGATCGGGTGGCATTCCTTGTGCAATGAACATGTTGCAAAATCGATTAAGGGTTGGAGTCAAGTATCTCATGATCCGAAGAGTAATCCAATCGGATGGTAGTCCGATCGGTCAGCAGTTCGTTCAATACTTAAACTTCAAATAAGTTGACTAAGTGTGGGACCCATGTGCTAGCCGATCGGCTGGCCAGTCATTCGCCTGTTTGTCCGTTCGGCTGGCTGTCCATTCGGACAGCAGTCCGATCGGACGGCACCTTGTCCTGGTCGGCCTGTTCGTCTAACACTTGGTTGTTTTGTTTGTTTGTCATTTTATCGAAGTATTTTGACAACGAGTCAAATAATAGAGACCTCGTCCTTACTTGGTTCTCCTGATCGGACAGGAATCACCCAAATTCGGTTGGTGAACGGTTCGGGACGGTGTTTAACGTTTAACCCAAAATCGGTGAACTTCGTGGATGGAATCCAGATCTTGAGCCACACAACCACCAGAATGAGTAGTAACTCGGCACAAGCTCCGTTTCTATCGGTTTTGAAGGTATTGAGTGTAAAAGAGTTGAAAGAAAGTTGGAAAACCATCTTTCAATCCTTTTCACCGTGAATATGTTTAGATCTAACCTAGATCTTTGTTTATTTGTGTGGAAACCGGTTAGATCCGAGTTGTTCTTGGTGGATTGAAGCCAAAACATGAAGTTCTTCAAGAACACATGATGACATCATCCTAGAATACCTCGAATCTTGTGATTTCACGGTTAAAAATTAAGATTCAAAAGATAGAAAGGTGTAGGAGTGCGTGTAGATCAAGAAAGTACAAGATTTAGGACGAGATCTTACCGGAATCGTGAGAAATCTGAAGAAAAGTGTGGATGATGCGTGTGAAGTGTTATATATATTAGGTGTATATTTTAAGCCCCTTTAACACTTATTTTTAGCCAAGTTTTAAATTTATAAAACACGATATTTTACTAACACTAAACACACATATGGGCAAGTGCACCCATCGTGAGCGTAGTATAGTGTTGGCAAGATACCGAGGTCGTCCAAGGACACAAGAGCTTTTATTACCGGTTTATCCTCAACGTCTAATCAAATCAAAAAGTTTAGAAAAATGTTTTAAACTAAGAAAAATAAAAAAACTAACTAAAAATGCTGAAAATAAAAATAAAAATAAAAACAGATAGACAAGATGAATCACTTGGTTCCGACTCGTATCTAGTGTAACCTTTGATTATTTCCGCACTTTTGCACTTATTTAAGAGATTATCTTAGTTATTGTAGTAGGCCCCTCTTTTGAAGGTGACGTTACCCTCACCCCAGTAGTTTGAGTCAGCAAGGATACAATCCTAAAAGGGTGGATTATTGAAAGATAATTAATTAAGTTATTAATGCAAATTATGGTCGGACCCTCTTTTGGAGGTGACGTTACCCTCGACTAAGTAGTCTGAGTCAGCAGGGATACAGTCCTAAATAGCCGGGTTATAGTATTAATAGTAGTTAACTTATGAGGGGATCAAAGAGTTTGGACCCCCGCCATCCAATACCGTTAAGTATTGAAGGAGGTCCTACTAAATTTGACCCAGGTCCATTGCAGGACCTCTAAACGCTGAACAATGGCAAGACTCTTACCAAACCGTTCCCATAACCCCCCGACCAGGTAGCCAACATACCTCCATATAGACCGTGGAGATATGAATGGTGTAAATCTTTTATTTTATATAGACAGTAAAATAATGCCAAGACACCACGGACAAACGATAAGGAAGAATCACCTTCAACATAAGAAACTAGTTATTAAAGTCATTAATACAAAACCAAGTAAAAAGTGCGAAAAGATTAGAAATAAAAAGTATTACACTAGACACTTGTCTTCACCAAGTGATGTAAGAGACTTAGGCAAACATGGCCTTGATTGTCAAGAACTCTTACGATCAGTCTTGGATCCCGAGAAGACTCACACACTCTATGATGGACAATGGATGATGGTGGTGGATGATGGTGTTATGGTGGTGGGTGAAGTGTGAGAGAGGTGGTGTGCCAAGGGATGGTTTGAGCTTGAGCCAAGCACTCCTATTAATAGGCTGAACAGAAGCTCGGGCACGGCCCCCGTGTCCAGTGGGCACGGCCCCGTGACCACATCCTTCTCTTTCTTCATTTAATGCAGCTTTGTCTTATTAGTTGACCACGCCCCCGTGTCCGCTGAGCACGACCCCGTGTGCAGAAGAATCTTTGTTCTATGAAGATTTTCCTGGATTGTGCGAATCTTATAGTTGACCACGGCCCCGTGTCCGCTGAGCACGGCCCCATGGTGGGCAATAGAATCTTCTACCACTTTGTCTTTTCTGCTGACACTTGGGCACGCCCCCGTGCTGGTTGAGCACGGGGCGTGTTCAGTCTTCTGTTATCTTGTTTTGCTTGGGAAGATGCTGTCGTGGGGTCGGGCATGTCACGTCTTGTTCCTTTTCTTGTATTTATGTTAGATTTTAATGTCTTTTTGCTTCTTTTGTTAATTTGAGCTCATTTAATCCTGAAAATACAAAAGGAAGACAAAAGCACACTTTTTCCAACATTAGTACTAAAAAAGGGTTAGTTTTATGCCACAATTGATGTAATTTATATGTTGCATTTTGCACACATCAAATACCCCCACACTTGAATCTTTGCCTGTCCTCAAGCAAAACTCTTTAATATGTGGCTATTACACTCCCAAATGGAATGGGTAGAGAAGAAGGTTTTTGGGCTTGTCATAGAGTGTCGGGATTTCCAAGATTCTTTATTTAGTTTTATTTTTATTTATTTACAATCCTATTCGTCATGATTTATTTAAAACTTTTCATAAGATAAATTACTTTAGGGCATAACATGCCTCTTTAAAATTTTATTTATATACAAGTTCACATACCTCACGGGGATCACTCAACACTCGGCCAAAAATGTATTTTTGTGGATCACTCGAGAGCGGCATGGAACTTACTTCTACCATAGGCTTGCCAAGCAATCAATCCTCCTCCTTTTTAACTTATATACCTTTGTAAATATCAAGAGGACTTTGTGGGTGAAGGGTTAGGCTTGGGTTAAAGGTAGGTGGTTGGGTTAGTGGTTAGTAGAAAAAAGGGCGAAAAGCGTAACAAGTGTCGGTTTTCGTAAGACTTTCTATTTTTGTAACTTTTATTTTGATGAAGCTATTATTCAAACAAAGTTATTTTTGATGAACTTGTTTATTTGTTTTCTTTTGCTTCATCATCAACACACTTTTTTTTTTTTTTTGAAAAAGTCATACGAAAAACCGAACTTGTTACTAAAACAAAGGGTTAAAAATAAAAAAAAGGTTTTGGTGGGTAAAAGGGTGTTTGGTTTGGGTTATGAAATGAAAATGTTTAGGCTCAAAGGGGCTAACTAGGGGGATTTTTGGGTAGGTGGTAAAAAAAAAGAAAAAATAATGGTGTAGAAATAACAAGGGTTAGTCCTAATGCCTCCATCATTTACTTACTCGGGTTTAAGTTGGTAAGGACCGGGAATGTATCGTCATGGCAAGTTCTAGAGTCGTAAGAACCAAGCGGCTATTCACACAAGAAACAAAAAATGAGCATTTAGTCTAATGATATGTATTTGTATGCTCAATAAAGGCTCAAAACTCACTTTTGTGGGAATGGGTTTTTATGTGATCAAGTATATATAATTAAATTTTAACTAAGCTTGTTATGCCTTTTCATAATTTTCTTATGTTGGTTCTTTTTATCACGACGCTATCGGTTGTAAATTCGTAAAAATATAACCTTTTTGAGAACTTGAATTTCCCGAGTTAAACCTAGACAAGTAAAAAAAATGAAAATTTTTGAAAAAAATTTGGGGTGATTAGCGGTTCCAATAGAGTTTTATGTAAGGCTTGTATTTAGGACTTGCAAGATTCAAGGTTTTAGCATCCCCCCCACACTTAAATTACACATTGTCCTCAATGTGTCCCAAAAATAAGTTTTTAGGTTGATTGAATGTGTAAAAAGGTTTAAAAAGGTGTAAAAAGCAAAAATTTTGTGTTACTGGGCGCTGAACACGGCCCCGTGTTGTCCGGGCACGACCCCGTGGTCAAGTGCCAGTAACAAAATTAAATCAAGAGAAACGGAAGCCTGGACACGGGGGCGTGTTGGGTGAACACGGCCCGTGTCCAGTTACCTGAACTGGGTCTTTTTCTGCAGACTGTGCAGCACGGGGCCGTGTTGGGCGGACACGGGCCGTGCCGAACTTACTGTAAACGAAGAAAATCGTCGGATGGTCCTGTTTTCCTGCATGGGGTGCTGGTTCAAGTTTCCCTGGTATCCTTTGTCATCTCAAGTGTGTTTTATTCATTTCAACACCACCCAAACACCAAATTAACTAAAACCATCATTCATTAGTCATAGAGAGAATTACATATTAGTCCTAAAAATGAAAAATAAAGCAGAAAATAAAAGTTAAAAGTCCTAATATTAAATAGGTCAAGTGATCCGTAAAATCTTCCTAAGGAGTTCTACTTCTACAATAAGAACCAAAATTCCGGAAATAGACTTCCGGTCTAAAAGCCTTGTAGAACCCCAAGCCGAACGATGTCCCCTAGATGTTGCTAGAGCCATTCTTCTATCTCCCTCGGGAGAAGGGAGGCGGCTTCATGTTCCTCAACATCTTGTGGAAGAGGAGCGACACCTATCGGAACCCCTTGTAGTATGTCTCGAGGGGGCTCCGGATGCAAGGCGTACCATTCAGCTGGAATGATGACTTCCGGTACCACATTCCATGCCCTTTGGGTGATAATTGGCACCAAAGGAGGAGAGGCGAGAAGGTTCAACCTTTGGTGCAAAAGGTTGACTTCCCGGAGACATCCTTCTAGTCCCACCGTCAAATGATTAATACGGTCAACCAGTGCCTCTTCCACGCTTGTCAATTAATCAAGGGCTTCTCTCAAGGCGTAAACATAGTTTACAAGAGAATCTTCAACCGTTGATGATCTTCTCCCCTGCCGGTTGTTCCTGGAATGTGATGAAGAGTTTCCGCTAGTTCTGCTTGCCATTCTAAGAAAACATACCGAAAAGAGTTCAATTTTTTTTGGAACAGTACTTCGGACACGGCCCCGTGTTCAGATATCTGCAGGATTTAGGAACAAGGAATCTTGGGGTTTTAAATTGTTTTTATGATTTGTAAAGCATTTTTGAAAAGAAACAACTTAAAACATTGTTGAAGAACTTATTTTTTACAAGATTCCATGATCAAAAATCTAACAAACATCTCAATAAGGCTTGAAATTATGGAAGGTTCAAGCTTTAATGGAAGTATGAGAAAAATTGAAGAAGAAGATAGTGGATAAAAGAGGAAAGGACAAGAAGATAGTTGAGAAACTTCTTTTAGAAAATACCTAGGATGGTATGTGAGAATATTCCCCAAATCTCTGTCCTTAGAATGGTTCAAATGTGCAGGATTCTTGGCTGCATTTATAGAAAACGACAGTACGTTGCGCACGGCCCCATGTCGGCTGGACACGGCCCCGTGTGCAGATGGAATCCTGACACATTTTTGTCCGCATTCTGACAAAATCAGAAGAGAATCTTTGGGTGGACATGGGGGCGTGCTGACCTTGGCACGGCCCCGTGTCTAGAAGCTGTATTAAGGAATTCGTCTATTTTTAAGGAACTTTTCTGGATCGGGCGATTCCTTACTGGATGGAACAACCCCAAAGTTCCTAAGATACCTTAATTGTTCTAGATTAAGACGAGAACGCAAGAGGTTGTCGGTGAGGGTGATTCCTATGCTATTTGTAGGTGGACAAGTCCAACCCTTTTCCAGGCTCTCGTTAAAGAAGGTGTATGTCGAATCGCTCAGGTCTATGTATGCATCAAACGAAGTTGATGGGGAGTCCTTCAAGGCACAATCGACACAGGGACGACTATCGCTCAAGTCCTCACTAGAGTTAGAAGTATCGTCGGAAACAACGAAGTTGTTTGAATGCGTTACCAACCCTTCTTCTTGGTTATCGTCTTGGAAAAGATCATTGAAATCTTTCCTAAGTTCTTTTAACCATTCAATAATTAGATCTTCTAGTTGAATTAATTCATCGAGAAGCATTTCTTCTAGAAAATCCGGTTGGGAGCATTCGAGGGAGAGATAAGGATTATTTTTACTTTCGCCCCTCTTAAGGATACTAGGAAACGATGGGTCTATATAGTGGGGTTTATAATTTAGAAAATAACATTCTAATTCCTTATGGTTACCACCACATAATTGACACCACATTGTACCATAAGAGTGCCGAAAGTAAAAAGTATCAGTATCACTCATGTTTGTGTCAAAAATTACCAACCGTCGGGATCTTACGGTTCTGTTTTCAGTAACTGAAACTTGGGCACGGGGGCGTGTTGAGTGGGCACGGCCCCGTGTTCAGCTTACTGTCTGACTTAAAACAGGATTGCCAGTTCCAATGATTGGGCACGGGGTGTGTTCAGCAGGCACGGCCCGTGCTGAGTTCTGCAGAAGCTGAAAAATTAAGAAAAATCCTAAAAAAAATGAAAAATAAGAAAAACGATTAGGCCGTTGATTCCTAACTTTCTTAAAATCCTTGTGTCCCCGGCAACGGCGCCAAAAACTTGATGCGTGTGAAGTGTTATATATATTAGGTGTATATTTTAAGCCCCTTTAACACATATTTTTAGCCAAGTTTTAAATTTATAAAACACGATATTTTACTAACACTAAACACACATATGGGCAAGTGCACCCATCGTGAGCGTAGTATAGTGTTGGCAAGATACCGAGGTCGTCCAAGGACACAAGAGCTTTTAGTACCGGTTTATCCTCAACGTCTAATCAAATCAAAAAGTTTAGAAAAATGTTTTAAACTAAGAAAATAAAAACTAACTAAAAATGCTGAAAATAAAAATAAAAATAAAAACAGATAGACAAGATGAATTACTTGGTTCCGACTCGTATCTAGTGTAACCATTGATTATTTCCGCACTTTTGCACTTATTTAAGAGATTATCTTAGTTATTGTAGTAGGCCCCTCTTTTGAAGGTGACGTTACCCTCACCCCAGTAGTTTGAGTCAGCAAGGATACAATCCTAAAAGGGTGGATTATTGAAAAATAATTAATTAAGTTATTAATGTAAATTATGGTAGGCCCCTCTTTTGGAGGTGACGTTACCCTCGACTAAGTAGTCTGAGTCAGCAGGGATACAGTCCTAAATAGCCGGGTTATAGTATTAATAGTAGTTAACTTATGAGGGGATCAAAGAGTTTGGACCCCCGCCATCCAATACAGTTAAGTATTGAAGGAGGTCCTACTAAATTTGACCCAGGTCCATTGCAGGACCTCTAAACGCTGAACAATGGCAAGACTCTTACCAAACCGTTCCCTTAACCCCCGACCAGGTAGCCAACATACCTCCATATAGACCGTGGAGATATGAATGGTGTAAATCTTTTATTTTATATAGACAGTAAAATAATGCCAAGACACCACGGACAAACGATAAGGAAGAATCACCTTCAACATAAGAAACTAGTTATTAAAGTCATTAATACAAAACCAAGTAAAAAGTGCGAAAAGATTAGAAATAAAAAGTATTACACTAGACACTTGTCTTCACCAAGTGATGTAAGAGACTTAGGCAAACATGGCCTTGATTGTCAAGAACTCTTACGATCAGTCTTGGATCCCGAGAAGACTCACACACTCTATGATGGACAATGGATGATGGTGGTGGATGATGGTGTTATGGTGGTGGTGGGTGGTGGGTGAAGTGTGAGAGAGGTGGTGTGCCAAGGGATGGTTTGAGCTTGAGCCAAGCACTCCTATTAATAGGCTGAACAGAAGCTCGGGCACGGCCCCCGTGTCCAGTGGGCACGGCCCCGTGACCACATCCTTCTCTTTCTTCATTTAATGCAGCTTTGTCTTATTAGTTGACCACGCCCCCGTGTCCGCTGAGCACGACCCCGTGTGCAGAAGAATCTTTGTTCTATGAAGATTTTCCTGGATTGTGCGAATCTTATAGTTGACCACGGCCCCGTGTCCGCTGAGCACGGCCCCGTGGTGGGCAATAGAAGCTTCTACCACTTTGTCTTTTCTGCTGACACTTGGGCACGTCCCCGTGCTGGCTGAGCACGGGGCGTGTTCAGTCTTCTGTTATCTTGTTTTGCTTGGGAAGATGCTGTTGTGGGGTCGGGCTTGTCACGTCTTGTTCCTTTTCTTGCATTTATGTTAGATTTTAATGTCTTTTTGCTTCTTTTGTTAATTTGAGCTCATTTAATCCTGAAAATACAAAAGGAAGACAAAAGCACACTTTTCCAACATTAGTACTAAAAAAGGGTTAGTTTTATGCCACAATTGATGTAATTTATATGTTGCATTTTGCACACGTCAGTGGAACACGAGCTGGTCGGTCAGAGGGTTTCCAAAAGTGGAAATGATGACAATGACAGGGGTATTTATAGGCTTCCAACTGAGGAAAGGGTTGGCCGATCGGCCAGGCAGCTCGATCGGACAGCCTGTCCGATCAGACAGCAGTCCGATCGGCCGGCTGGTAGCCTGATCGATCAGTTGCTTGATTCGAGTGTTCAGTGCGATGATTTTTGCTGATTCGATTACGATTGCGATCGGTTCGATACGATAGAGTTTCCTAGTCAAATTACTTTTAATCCCAATCACTCATATCTCGCGCTATCTCTTCTCCACTAATTATCATACCATTTCGATTGTGTTTCGAGTTCGATTTCGATTGAGTTTGATTGTTTTTCGAGTTTCGATTGATTCCCACAACATAAATAAACATGCACAAGTAACACATAAGGCACACACACACGTATGACAACATTCCAATTCGCGTATTTCGAGTTTCGATTCGATTCGATGTCTATTTGATTAGCATAGTTTGATTATCGATTAGTTAACTTTATCGCATTGTTACTTCCTATAGTTCACATTCGCAAGCCGATTAGATAACGAATAATACGCGTCGATTGTTGTAATTATTGACACTTACTCCACATAATACAACTAAAAGAAATCTACTATAAGTCAAGTGCGCGAAATCGGTCGTTGACTTTGAACTTGACTTGGACTTTGACTTTTGAAAACACGGGGTGTTATAGCTTCCCCTAGTTGAGGGAATTTCGTCCCGAAATTAGGCTGAAAGTTGTACATCACCGTGAATCACTTTTCTCTCTCTAGACTTTCTTCTTAAACAATTGCGGGTACTTTGCCTTCATGTCGCTTTCGAGTTCCCAAGTGAACTCCGCACCTCGTTTGCTTTCCCATCGGACTTTCACGATAGGAATGTGCGAGCGTCTGAGTTGCTTGGTTTGGCGATCCATGATTTCGTCAGGCTTCTCCACGAAGTGTAGTGTTTCGTTTACTTGGAGGTCATCGAGAGGTACAATCAAGTCATTCTCAGCCAGGCACTTTCGAAGGTTTGACACATGGAAAGTCGGGTGGACGTTACTAAGTTCCTCTGGTAATTCGAGTCTGTAGGCGACTTTTCCGATCCTTTCCAGAATCTTAAAAGGTCCAACATATCGAGGCACTAATTTCCCTTTCTTGCCGAATCTAACCACACCCTTCCAAGGTGATACCTTTAGGAGTACGTAGTCGCCAACGTCAAATTCAAGGGGCTTGTGTCGTCTATCGGCGTAACTTTTCTGGCGATTCCGAGCTTTTACCAGGTTGTCTCGAATTTGGAAAATTATGTCTGTTGTTTCTTGTAATAGCTCGGGACCGGTTAATTGCGAATGACCGATCTCGTGCCATACAATAGGCGATCGACATTTTCTTCCATATAAAGCCTCGAATGGTGCCATTTGAATGCTTGCATGATAGCTGTTATTATACGAGAATTCGACTAACAGCAGGTATTTATCCCAATTACCACCGAAGTCTATAACGCACGAACGGAGTATGTCTTCAAGAGTACGTATCGTTCTTTCGGTCTGACCGTCGGTTTGTGGGTGGAAAGCGGTACTTGGATTAAGCGATGTACCAAGAGCCTTTTGAAATGTTTCCCAAAGTCGCGAGGTAAACCGAGCATCACGATCAGAGATGATATCACGAGGCGTCCCATGATTACTAATGGTCTCGTCGGTGTAGATTCGAGCTAATCGTTCTACCTTGTAGTCTTCCCGTATTGGTAAAAAGTGAGCTGATTTGGTCAAATGGTCAACAACAACCCAGATGCTGTCGTGACCCGATGATGTGTGCGGAAGCTTTGTTATGAAGTCCATAGCTATACTCTCCCATTTCCACATGGGGATTGGTGGTTGTTCGAGTAAGCCAGAGAGTCTTTGATGTTCAGCTTTGACTCTGGCATAAGTCAGGCATTTTCCAACATAGAGGGAAATATCCCTTTTCATGCCAGGCCACCAGTACTTGTAACGAAGATCCTGGTACATTTTGTCGGCACCGGGATGAATAGAATACAGGGATTTGTGGGCTTCGTCCATCAAGATCTGTCGCAAATCGGTCCGTTTAGGGATCCAAATTCGGTCTAGGAAGTGGAATATCCCATTTGATTTACTCACAAGCTGGGCTCCATCGTGGTAGATTCGTTCCTTCTTCAGAGTGCGTTCATTAAAACATGCATGCTGAGCTTCGCGGATGAGGGTTTCGAGATCGTATTGGGCTTGGACGTTATGGGTGCTGAGCAAATAACTCCTTATGCTGAGTGCGTCGGCAACGACATTCGCTTTGCCTGGGTGATAACGAATCTCACAGTCGTAATCGTTGAGAAGTTCTACCCATCGGCGTTGACGCATATTAAGTTCTTTCTGATCAAAGATATGTTGTAGGCTCCTATGATCGGTGAAGATCGTACACTTTGTACCATTCAGGTAGTGTCGCCAAATCTTTAATACAAAAACAACTACGCCTAGCTCGAGATCATGGGTTGTATAGTTCCTCTCGTGGATTTTGAGCTGACGAGACGCGTAAGCTATAACCTTGTCTCGTTGCATAAGAACACAACCAAGACCGAGGTTGGAAGCATCACAATAGACAATGAAGTCGTTGTTTCCGTCGGGTAGAGTGAGAACAGGAGCATTGCAAAGCATGTGCTTGAGGGTTTGGAAAGTAGTCTCTTGTTTAGTTCCCCAAACAAAAGGCTGGTCTTTATGTGTGAGAGCGGTAAGCGGCACAGCAATCTTCGAGAATCCTTTGATAAATCGTCGATAATAGCCCGCAGTCCGAGAAAAGAACGGATTTCAGACGGGTTCTTAGGCGTAATCCAACTCTTAACTGCTTCAATCTTCGCGGGATCGACGTGTATACCTTGTCTATTCACAAGGTGACCCAGAAACTGAACCTCCTCCAACCAAAATTCACACTTGGAGAACTTGGCATAGACTTGATTCCCCTGGAGTAGTTCGAGAACCAAACGTAGATGTTGCACGTGTTTGGCCTTTGACTTGGAATAGATAAAGACATCGTCGATGAATACGATGACGAAACGGTCGAGATACGGTTTACACACGCGATTCATTAGATCCATGAAGACCGCGGGTGCGTTGGTTAGACCAAAAGGCATAACCACGAACTCATAGTGGCCGTAACGGGTTTGAAACCCGGTTTTAGGTATATCCTCCTCTTGAATGCGTCATTGGTGATAGCCTGAGCGTAGATCGATCTTCGAGAAACATGTCGCACCTTGTAGCTGATCAAACAAATCATCAATTCGGGGTAGGGGATAGCGGTTTTTGATAGTTAACTTATTCAATTCCCGATAGTCGATGCACATCCTGAATGACCCATCCTTCTTTTTGACGAAAAGGACTGGCGCGCCCCAAGGAGAGGTGCTCGGGCGAATGAAGCCTTTCTCAAGTAATTCCTGGAGTTGGTTTGAGAGTTCGCGCATCTCGGACGGTGCGAGTCGGTAAGGAGCTTTGGCAACAGGATTGGCTCTAGGAATGAGGTCGATACGAAAGTCGATATCACGACTTGGTAGTAAGCCGGGAAGGTCGTCAGGGAATACATTAGGAAATTCACGAACCACAGGAACGTCTTTCACCTCTATCTTTCCTCTCTTTTCCTTCTCCGCTACTACAATGTTGGCCAAGAAAGCTCTGTATTCCTTGTGGAGATACTTGCTAGCTTGGACACATGACCTGAGTTTGAGACCTTTCGAAGCAGTTTCGCCATAGACACACAATAAATCACCATTCGCGAGCGAGAATCGAATCATCTTGTCGAAGCACACCACTTCAGCATGGTTTTCGCGAAGAAAGTCCATGCCTACTATGACATCAAAGCTTCCGAGTTGCATCGGAATAAGGTCGATTGGGAAGATGTGATTATTGAGCTCAAGAGTACAATCACGAAGAACATAATTAACGGCGACGGTTCTTCCGGTAGCGATTTCAACATCGAACGTTGAGGAGAGTTGGGAGCGTTTACGACTAAGGAGCTTCTCGAATTCGAACGACACAAAGAAATTATCGGCTCCAGTATCAAATAAACACGAAGCATAAATACCATTCACAAGGAACGTACCATTGACCACGTTGTTGTCGGCCTAGGCTTGGCGCACGTTGATGTTGAAAGTTCGTGCACGTGCTGCTTGTTGCTGTTGCTGCTGGTGTTGTTGCTGCTGAGGCTGCTGCTGCTGGGGCTCTTGTTTCACAACCCTGTTTGGGCACATGTTGGCGAAATGGTTAGGATCGCCACATGCGAAGCAGGCTCTGGCGTTGACTTCGGGTGCCGGAGGAGCTTGTTGACCCTGAGGGGCGGTGAGTAGAGCTTTATGAGCAGGAGCTTGTCGAATATGGCAATTGGTAGTAAAATTGCCGTACGTATTGCAATGCGCACAGTAACGGCAAGCGATGGTACTCGGGTGGTGGTAGGTGCAAGTAGGGCAAAGCGGGTGGCCCAGTGTATGCACGCTTGGCAAGCAGTGCACTTGGCACAGGCGCCGCTACTTGACGCTGTTGGGCTGGTACAGCTTGAATCGGTGCAGTAGTGATCGCACAGTTCTTGTTGCTGGAGCTGTTCTTTCTCTTGTTCTTCCTCTTGTTGCTTGGTGCGGTGGTGGTTTCAGCAGTTGGTGCGGCGGTAGTAGCTTGATGAAGATGCTTCGAAGTTTTATCCCAGACACCAGCCTTGACCCGCTTGTCGTTGATTTCAGTGACCAGTAGGTAAGTCTCTTCGATTGTCTTAGTCTTAGCCGCTTGCACGAAATCGGCAACACAGTCAGGCAGGGCTCGGATATTCTTCTTGATTGCCATGTCTGGGGTCTTGACTTGATCGGGACAAATGATGCTGAGCTGTTTGAAGCGAGCAGTGAGCGCAGCATATTCACCATCCTTTTGCTGTATGTGCCAAAATTCATCATCTAGCTTCTAACGTTCATGAAGAGGGCAGAATTCTTCCAGCATGACTTCCTTGAGCTCGTCCCACGACAGACCATAGGCTGCATCGTTCCCTCGCTTGTTCCTCTCGGCCGTCCACCTGTCTAGCGCACGGGACTGGAAGACGCCGGTAGCATTCAGAGTATGGAGGTCATCAGGGCAACCGCTCTGTCGTAGAGTGACCTCAATGGAATCAAACCATTGGAATAATGTTGTAGGGCCTCCCTCGCCAGTGAATTCTTTTGGCCCACAAGACTTGAATTGCTTGAAATTGAAGGGAGCTTTGGTGGTAGCTTTAGGAGTTTCGGTTCTCGACTCCTCAGATGATTTGCTGACGTTCTCGTAGACATCACTCACGGCGTTTATCTCTCTTTTCTTGACGAGAAAGTGAGGGATGACGGGATCCAGATGACATTTTCTGCAACAGACATCGTCACAGGACTCAACACATTGTATTCGAATCACACCTCACATGTTTACTACTTACTAAAGCTCAGGAACACAGTTTTCATAGTCACAGGAGCACTTAATCACATAAACACGTAGAGCACAGAGACACATAAACACATAAGCACGCAGCTCACAAAAGCACAGAAGCACATACGCATTTAATCACCAGATGCAGTCAGAATACAGAAACCTATCATTCACATTTTGCGAGTGTTTGAATATAGCGGTCACATCTAGTATATCGAACAACGTAGTAATACGTATAGCATATCGCAGAGTCATCCTCTTCTTAGCGATTTGTTAACGATTTGAGATAGAAATGCAGTGCGAGTCGTGTGTGCCAATCGAAGTGAAAGCAAGAATCGAATAAATCATCCAAAATTAAACACATAAACGGTAAACACACATATAAACACATAAAATCGGTGAATTATCAGAGTCGGCAGTTGCGGGCTCTGAATAGAAAATGCATAGAAATTGAGAAATAGATTGTCGGCGGCTAGTAGACTTCGACTCCCTAAAGTGGTTCGACTATTCACAAGACCTGTTGTGCACATTTCACCTTCAGGGCAGTTCCCTTGCCTCGGTTCTTGGGTATCTGGCACGCATCCCGTTAGTCATATCGTGACTTCAGGTTGTTGGAGTCCGTCGAGACTTTGGTGAGAGTTTTGTAAAAAGGGCAGAACAAGTCGCCAAGGTTAGGGTTTCACCCCTGTCTTAACAACTTCGTTCGTGTTTTTGATAAAATAAAGGAGTTTATTCATCAAAATATGGATTTCACTCCTGGTTTGGCATAATTCTCCTTGTTTATAAGTGAATTGCGGGTCGATCAAGCAACTTTAGTCGAGAGTTTGCGGTTTTCACACCTAATCTCAACTTTACCGCTTATTCGTAGTTGAAAATTTCAGTGCAGTGATAGTGTAGCATAAGCGAGAATAGCGAGTAGTAGGCTCGTACATAATCCCTTATCGGATATGCACAAGTCGGTCTACTGGTTCCTAACTATAGTCTAGGTCTCTAAGACTTCGACCCGGACTAGGTCGAGTCTTGCCTAATTCCCTATAGTTATGGCTCTGATACCAATCTGTCACACCCCAACCGATGGCGGAATCATCGGGGCATGGCACTGAGCGAAACAGATTGTCCAGAAGTTTCCATAACAATCATCATTACCAATCAATTTATAATAACATGTCCCATACCATGCCTCAATAGGTAAACAAATTATTACAGATAAAATCTAGGCAAATAGTTCTATTTGGACAACTCAGATTTAAATAGAGCAATTGTTTATCTGCTTCTAGAGACCCTTGATTCACTTAGTACAGACAACTATTTGTTGGCCTCTAGAGCCTTATTCTAGCCTCCACTTCCTAGCAAGTGTGCATCCTAAGCACCTGTCACATACGTTAAAATAAAAGTCAATACATATAATGTAAAGGTGAGCATACAAGTTTGATAATAGCATATATAGTTCGAATTCGTTTACGCATAACCAGCACGTACACATAGCGAAATGAGGCACGTTAGTTATCGACATAGATCCATCGATACCAATGACTACGAGTTGACTGCCTGAGGCAGTTCGCAATACATGGTTACCACCGTAATCCATGCAAGTAATTGTCCTTAACAACCCATGCGAATAGGTGCTGAGTCCAAACTATAGTCTTATCGTTGCTAAGGCAGGTAGACAGCATTCCATGTGTAAACATAACAAACAAGCATTCATAAGCCACGTATAACATGCATTAACGGTTTGCGTTCAAATAGTATTGAGTAGTGTGTTTATTGTGATTTGAATATTCATAACGTATGTAACACCCAAAAGTGCGTAAAGCAAAAAGGGATCGAGTATACTCACAGCGGTTGATGGATTGAAGGGAGCACTTAGCGAGTAAGGTTAGCCTGAATAGATTGATAGCATAACGATAAGTGACGCGTAAAATGATACAAAGTGTGAATGGGTCAGATAGCAGTTCGGTCGGATGGTAATCCGATCGGATGGATTGTTCGTGCGGATGACAATCCATTCGGATGGTCATCCGGTCGGACGGTAGTCCGGTCGGATGACTATTCGAGTGGATTGTTTCTTCCTATGAGTAAGATGTGTTTGTGTATGATGGTTCGACTTTTGAAGTTTTCGTTGTAGCATTTGAAAATATTGAAGTATCTTTACCTTTCAGGTCGGTCGATCGGACGGTCGTTCGTTCGGCCGGCAACCCGATCGGTTAGGTACCTCAGCACAAACAAGTTCTCAGCAGAAGACACTCGATCGGACAGTAGTTCGATCAGGTGGCATTCCTTGTGCATTGAACATGTTGCAAAATCGATTAAGGGTTGGAGTCAAGTATCTCATGATCCGAAGAGTAATCCAATCGGACGGTAGTCCGATCGGTCAGCAGTTTGTTCAATACTTAAACTTCAAATAAGTTGACTAAGTGTGGGACCCATGTGCTAGCCGATCGGCTGGCCAGTCGTTCGCCTGTCTGTCCATTCGGCTGGCTGTCCATTCGGACAGCAGTCCGATCGGACGACACCTTGTCCTGGTCGGCATGTTTGTCTAACACTTGGTTTTTTTGTTTGTTTATCGTTTTATCTAAGTATTTTGACAATGAGTCAAACAATAGAGACCTCGTCCTTACTTGGTTCTCCTGATCGGACAGGAATCACCCAAATTCGGTTGGTGAACGGTTCGGGACGGTGTTTAACATTTAACCCGAAATCGGTGAACTTCGTGGATGGAATCCGGATCTTGAGCCATACAACCACCAGAATGAGCAGTAACTTGGCACAAGCTCCGTTTCTATCGGTTTTAAAGGTATTGAGTGTAAAAGAGTTGAAAGAAAGTTGGAAAACCATCTTTCAATCCTTTTCACCGCGAATATGTTTAGATCTAACCTAGATCTTTGTTTATTTGTGTGGAAACCGGTTAGATCCGAGTTGTTCTTGGTGGATTGAAGCCAAAACATGAAGTTCTTCAAGAACACATGATGACATCATCCTAGAATACCTCGAATCTAGTGATTTCACGGTTAAAAATTAAGATTCAAAAGATAGAAAGGTGTAGGAGTGCATGTAGATCAAGAAAGTACAAGATTTTGGACGAGATCTTACCGGAATCATGAGAAATCTGAAGAAAAGTGAGAACACGAGCTGGTCGGTCAGAGGGTTTCCAAAAGTGGAAATGATGACAATGACAGGGGTATTTATAGGCTTCCAAATGAGGAAAGGGCTGGCCGATCGGCCAGGCAGCTCGATCGGACAGCCTGTTCGATCGGACAGCAGTCCGATCGGCCTGCTGGTCGATCGGCTGGTAGCCTGATCGATCAGTTGCCTGATTCGAGTGTTCAGTGAAACGATTTTTGCTGATTCGATTACGATTGCGATCGGTTCGATACGATAGAGTTTCCTAGTCAAATTACTTTTAATCCCAATCACTCATATCTCGCGCTATCTCTTCTCCACTAATTATCATACCATTTCGATTGTGTTTTGAGTTCAATTTCGATTGAGTTCGATTGCTTTTCGAGTTTCGATTGATTCCCACAACATAAATAAACATGCACAAGTAACACATAAGGTACACACACACGTATGACAACATTCCAATTCGCGTATTTCGGGTTTCGATTCGATTCGATGTCTATTTGATTAGCATAGTTTGATTATCGATTAGTTAACTTTATCGCATTGTTACTTCCTATAGTGCACAGTCGCAAGCCGATTAGATAACGAATATTACACGTTGATTGTTGTAATTATTGACACTTACTCCACATAATACAACTAAAAGAAATCTACTACAAGTCAAGTGCGCGAAATCGGTCGTTGACTTTGACCTTGACTTGGACTTTGACTTTTGAAAACACGGGGTGTTACAGAAGTGACTGCCGGCATAGAGCTTGAAGTGTTCTTTGCTGAAGAAGCCATATGGTTTAAGATAATGAACCGAAATGAACACAATGAACAAAATTTTTCAGAAATGAAGCACCAATTGCCCCACGGTGGGCGCCAAACTGTTTTGGTAAAAAATCAGACTAGGATACTGCAAACAAATCTTCTTTTGTGAGGTATGATGCTTGAATCAATGAACAAATGTATGAACAACTTGTAGATGAAATTAACAAGTGACACAAGGATTTATACGAGGAAAAAGCCCTTGATCAATGTATGATCTCCGGCATAAAAAACCTCGGGTGATGGAAACTACCGATCACCAACTATAATTAAACAAATGATGATTACAACTCGGGATGATAACAAGCTTGTTACAAGGATCACTAGAGTGTAATGTGTATGTAATCGCCAATGAACTGTTGAGAGATTGCCAGAGCGTGTGTGATTGCTAACTTTTTTTCTAATTCAAGCTTGTTATCCCCTTATAAAAATAGAAATAAACTAGCTAACTAACAATCCGCAAAAGGTGCTAGCTTCCCACGATATCCATAACGTTCACGAAGGCTATGCACGTGTGGAATTGTAAGGTATATTCCCCTGGAATCTCGGCAAGACCAAGTCCCATTTGAATACTCCTGCAAAACAAGCTCACATACAATGAAAACAACCGTTAGTGTTAGGATAACAATGAGGATCCTGGATCCTGATCCTGCAACGTCTTCTGAGGATCCTTAATTCAAACAGAATTGAGGATCCGTGATCCTGGCAGTATTTGAGGATCCGTGATCCTTAGGTTTAGAAAATCTATCCCTAACAATTGCCCCCAAAATATGAGGAATAAAATATCACTTAAATGATTCATATTTTCTAATCTTATCTGCAACGAACTAGCCAACGGAAATATAGCCGTTAGAATCGAACTAGCCGTTACACATCATGCGTCACCGAAGTGAGATCCTGCAGAATCATCATTATATATAGGTTCGAGATAAGGATCGATTTACATTTAAATTCGAGCGATACTTCCCTTTAAATCCTCATTCAAAGATCGATCAGGTATCTCTCTTCTCTTTCTCTCTTCATCTTCTTACTCTGTTCTTCTTTTTTATCACCACCCATGGCAAAGATGGTTCTTCGATCCTCACCAGCCAAGGATCCAAAGAAGGATGATTCCTTGAAAAGCCAAGGGATCATCAAAAATCCCTCATCTGAGCTATGCCGCTTCACTGACCCGGAGATTGATCGGATTCGCCACTGTTTTTCGGCGGATACCGTTTTCAAGCCTTTTGACCCTACTGCCAAAAGTGACTTCGTCTCTAACACTTGGGTTGCTTTTTCGGCCACCCCATTCTTGATAGGATTCTCCTATCCTTTCCCTGCCTTTACCCAATCCTTCTTTGCACTCACCGGTATGTGCTATATCCAGGCCATGCCGATGATGTGGAGGGTTCTGCATACCTTAGAAAACATCATAGAGCAGGAGGGTATAGAGATAGGAATGTCGGAACTGGCTGAGCTGTATAATCTTGTGAGCCATGGTTCACACCGTTACTTGTTCAAACATAAGCCTGGTGATCCTCATCCAATCCTTAAAACCACAAAGAATTATACCCACTGGAAAACCCGTTTCTTCTTTGTTAGGAGAGATTCCATTCCAGACAGGATAGATCTCCCCAAAGAGTGGACCACCCATGGTAGGACATAGGATCCTTATAGAAGGATCATAGGATAACCCTGTTTCTGTTGAGGATAACTGATCCTTTTCTGTTTTGCAGCTATCTCGGTCTCCCATCTCAATCAGTCACCTGCAACAAAAGAAATGATCGCTTCCTTTTGGAACCTTGATCCTGCAGTTAGAACCTTCCAGGCCAACACAAAGGATTCACAGGAAGTATCCTCTGGTTCAGTCACCATGTCAAGTAAGTATTTATATTTATGTATGATTAAATAGATATAGATCAAGGATACTTATCTGTTGTTTGCCGTTTGTAGGTACTGGAAAGTCCTCGAAATTAGCTTCTCGCTTCAGCTTCAGTGATCTTGATGTTGTCGCTGCCCGGTCCGGCAAGAAACGAATTGCTACCAGCCCTAGCGTTCCAATTCCTAAGCCTGTCACCTCCAAGGGCAAGGGCGGAAAAAAGAGGAAGACCGCTGACGATCTTGAAGGCCTGCCCCTCATCTGACATCAGTTTGAAGAATACTTCTCTGAGGTAAGGATCCCTGATCCTTAATTCTATCCTGCCCATTTGAGGATAACGGATCCTGAATTGCATCTTTCCTTTTTTGTAGAAATTCGCTGAGATCCAGATGCTCTTTGGTGCGTATGTTGAAGAGGCTGAGTAGAAGGAGCTGGACTTTCAGAAGATCTTCCTGGCAAAGGATGAGACCATCTCTACCCTCGAGAAGGAGCTTAACTTGGCGAAAAAGCAGCTGGTCATGGCCCACATCAATGCTGATCATGAGAAGGCTGAAGTGATGGAGGGTGCTAAGCTTTCTGCCGCCATTGCTATGCTCAAAATCAAACTGCAGATGGTCAAGGAAGCTGAGGATCCTGACTTCGACAGGACTGCCTGGGACCAAGAAGGCTGGAAGGCCAAGCTAGCTGAGCTGGATGATGAAGAGGAGACTGAAGACGTCCTGGCTATCGAGGCTGGAAGCAGTGGGCTGAAGGATAAGGCTGGTGATGCAGAGGCTGGAAGTGATGGTGATGCAACGAAGGTGTGAGCTGCAAAAATGGGCGATGATGGATTTATCTAGACGCGGCCGGAGCCCATTTTTTATGGTTTGCTAGTTTTTTTATTGTTGATGATGTTTTTAGAACAATGGTTGGTCTGTACTTAAACAATAGTAATTAGGTTTAAGGATCACTGATCCTTCAGACAATAGGTAGGATAACAAATGGTGGAGGGATCCTCTGTTTGGGGGATGAAGCCATTGTGATCTTGCCGTCTTTTTATTCCTGCACTTAGACCTCGTTAATATGGACACCCTTTGCCAACCCAAGTGGACGGGCCATGTTTTGCTGGTAGAAACTTGGGTTGGCAATTTTGACAACCTTTAAAGGGTTTAACTTTTGATAAATAAATAAAACCTTAATCCTTTGGCTATCTCATGTGTTGTTATTTTTGTGAATACTTTACCGTTCAATTGTTATGATACATTTTGTTTGAATTCATAAGTTATGAACAAAAGTTTAGTAGATTATGTCAAAAAGTTTAGGATATGATCAAGGATCAAATATCCTATAATCGAAAAATTCAAAAAGTGATGTCACTTAAGGATCATGTATATTGTTGTCAAAGAATAAGGGTCACTTAGATAAATAAAGAATAAAGTTAAGGTGATTAAGGATCATACCTGAGAATCCAAGTTAAGATCCTAAACCTTCAATACTTACAATCAAGATAACCAAAAGCCAAACCTTAATAAAAGGTAAGGATCAAGGATCCTTAGTTGTTTAACTTCAAAAAACTGAAATAGAACATAACTTGGGACTAAGCCAATATAAGAGAAGAGTTAGCATCTGGGGACAAGCCCAACAATCTGGGGACAAGCTCAATAAACAGGGGACAAGCCCAAAAACTAGGGACAAGCCCAAAGAACTGGGGACAAGCCCAAAGAACTGGGGACAAGCCCAAAGGATCTTGTGTAAACTAGAGTATGGCCCTCACTGGCGACTATCCAAACTTAGGGACATGAAAATGCCAAAACCTTAGCTAACGTGAAAACGTTAGAAACCTTAGGAACGGATGTATGGTACGTCTACCATTATACGTAGGATCCTGAATACAGCCAGTACAATGAAATTGTCAGCCCCTAAAGCGGGTACTGGCCCCATTGCCTTAAACTGCACCAGGATCATCGTGCGCTACTGGCGATACTGGGGACAAGCCCAACAAATGGGGACTAGCCCAAAAGACTGGGGACAAGCCCATAAACTTAGGAGACTTCTGTGGATACTTGATCCTTCGTTAAGGATATATCAATCTTCTACAAAACTCAGAACTAAATGAAAGAAGGATAAAGGTTCCAAGATCCTTTTCCTTGTGTATAAGATAATTAAAGAATTAAATAGATTGAAATTAGATCATTACCAGAATGAGAATCATCTATCCTCTATGGATCCTTCGAGGATATCGGTCATGAATATAGCTAAGGATCCTAGATCCTTATTACATGAAGTATTTCTTCAAGTGGACAGCATTCCAAGCTCTTGGTAGTAAATCACCTTCCATTGTTAGTAATCTATATGCCCCATTTCCTGCTACTGCTTCAATAAGGTAGGGACCTTCCCACTTTGGTGCTAACTTGCCATCAGCAGGATTGGTGGTATTCTGAAATGCTTTCCTCAACACCATATCACCGACTTGAAACTTCCTGATCCTGACATTCTAGTTATAAGCTCCAGCCATCCTTTGTTGGTAACTAGCCATTCTTATCCTTGACAAATCCCTGAGTTCTTCTATGGTATCCAAGTCTTGAACCAAGTTTTTAGCATTTCCTTCAGGATCACGGATGCTTGTTCTTGCAGAAGGAACCACCATCTCTGTAGGGATCACTGATTCTGCCCCAAACACTAAAGAAAATGGAGTCTGGCCAGTAGCATTCTTGGGAGTTGTCCTATCAGCCCATAACACATAAGGTAGTTTTTCTGCCCATTTTTCTTTCTTGGATCCAAGCTTCTTCTTCAAGTTGTTGATGATGATCTTGTTGGATGATTCTGCCTGACATTTCAGGTTTCCTGAGAACATTCTTCATTGGAAAGTTAGTCTTAATAATAATGGCATGAGTTTCAAAATAATGTCTTAGTTTAGTGGATGCCATAATCAAAGCAAGGATAAGTTTTTCTAAATGTGAATACCTTGAGTCAGCATAAAGCAATCTCTTACTTACATAATAAACATGATGTTGTGTACCTTCGTGATCCTTAACAAGGACTGCACTTACTGCCTTAGAGGATACCGCTAGATATAAGGATAATATATCCCCTTTTTCTGGTTTCATCAAGGCAGGAGCTGAGGATAGGTAATCCTTAAGGGCTTTGAGAGTGTTTTCATGCTTTTCAGTCCACTCAAATTTCTTGTTCTTTCTCAAAATGTCAGAGAATTCCTTCCACTTTTCTGATGACTTTGATATGAACCTATTCAAGGCTGGGATCCTCCCTGTCAACCTTTGCACATCCTTGGCATTGGCAGGAGATTTGATATTCACAATTTCCTTAATTTGTTCTGGACTTGCTTCTATGCCTCTTTTTGTTACCATGTAACCTAGTAATTTGCCTGCTTTAACACCAAAGTGACACTTTGAAGGATTCAACTTCATATTGACTTTGTCAAGGATATTGAATGCTTCTTCCAGGTCTCTAAGGTGATCCTCAGCTCTCTTGGACTTAACCACCATGTCATCTATATAGACTTCCATAGTGTGTCCTATTTGTTCCTTAAACATCATATTGACTAGCCTTTGATAAGTAGCACCTGCATTCCTTAGTCCAAATGGCATAGCAATATAACAATAGATACCAGTTAGGGTCATAAAGGTTGTATCCTCTTGGTCAGATGGTTCCATCTGAATTTGTTGAAATCCAGATGAAGCATCCATAAAAGTCAACAACTCATGACCCGCGGTAGCACATCCACCATGGAGTCAATGTGGGGTAATGGGAAAGGATCCTTGGGACATGCCTTGTTTAAATCAGTAAAATCGACACATACCCTCCACTTTCCATTTTTCTTTTGAACAACAACCACATTGGCTAACCACCTTGGATACTTGACCTCTCTTATCATACCTGCCCGGAGTAGTTTATTTACCTCCTCCAGGATAATAGCATTCCTCTCAGGTGCAAACTTCCTCCTCTTCTGATGTATGGGTTTGAATGACCAGTCAATGCCAAGTTTATGAGTAATTATATCTTTAGAGATACATGTCATGTCTTCATGCTTCCAGGCAAAGGTAGTTTTCCTCCTCTTAAGGAAGGATACCAAATCCTGTTCAATGTTGCTGAGGATCCCTGATCCTATGAAGATTTTGGATTCAGGATCTTGAGGATCCATAAGGATATCTTTCACATCCTGTTCTCTTGCCTCCAAGACGTCTCTTGGAGGATACTTTAGTTGCTATTGCTCCCTTGGTGTTGAGGCTGGCTTCATTGATGAGGTATAGCAATTCTTTACTTCTTGTTGGTCACTCTCAATCTTTATCACCCCCCATGGACGAGGAAGCTTCACACATTGATGATATGTAGATTAAACTGCCTTCATGTCATGTATCTATGGCCTGCCAAAGATAACATTGCAACAGGATAAGAAATCTATAACACAAAATTTTTTATAAGAATGAAGTCCTTCAATGTAGATGGGAAGTTTAATGTCCCCCAATGTATTCTTGGTTTCTCCGCTAAATCCCACAAGAACTGAGGATCTTGGGACAATATCCGATTCAGGGATGTTCATTTTCTTGAGGACATCAAGCTGAATGATGTTTACTGAGCTTCCTCCATCTATCAAGATCCTGCGAACAAAATGGTTAGATATAAATAAGGTAATAACAAGACCATCATGATGAGGATCCTGGACATCAACACGATCATCCTCATCAAAAGTTATAACTTTTTCCTGTGTAACAGTAGAGGTTCGGATGGGTCTATCCCCATTATCCATCTTGGTTTCCTTGGCATGTCTCTTGGCTGCTGAAAAGGAAGTACCACAAATGTCTGATCCACCGGATATGAAGTTTATAACTTGTGTATCTGCCGGAGGAGCATGAGCTCTTTCTGGAACCTTTTCAGAATCCTGGATCCTTGACTTTTTTCTTCCCAAAACTCCTTCAAATGCCCCTTTCTTAACAAGTAACCAATCTCTTTTCTCAGTGCAATACATTCTTCAGTGAGATGCCCGAAATCCTCATGATATGCACACCATTTGGATTTGTCTTTTGTTGCAGCTGGCTTATCACTTTTTATGGGCCATCTTGCTTTGTCACCTAGGTTCTGCATTGCAAGGATTAGTTCATTGTTATCAACCGAAAAACAATATTCAGAAAGGGGAGGATAATCCTCATCATCCTCTTCCTATTCTACTGCATGCACATTCTGGTTGTCAGACTTTTTATAAGATTTGGACTTGTTGTTCCTGAAGTAGGATCCTTGTTTCTCCTGCTTCGAGGATCCAGCCAATCTTTCTTGTATCCTTTTATCATCCTCCAGCCGGATGAATCTAAGGGCACTGGTTCTTACTTCATCAAGATTCCTGTAAGGGGTCATGACAAGATCATCATAGAACAATGAATCCCTAAGCAAACCCATTTTAAAGGCTTCCACATCCGTGGCTATATCCAGATTAGGAATATCTAAGGATTCTTTACTGAACTTAGTGATATAATCTCTAAGTGATTTATTTTGACCTTTTGTTACCCTATATAGGTCACTAGTTAAACGTTCAAATTTTCTACTACATGAGAATTGACTATTAAACAAGTTAACTAGATTAGCAAATGAAGTAATAGAGTAAGGGGGAAGACTTAGCTGCCATTTAAGAGCTGATCCCGTTAATGTGGATCCAAAACCCTTGCACAAACATGCTTCTTTTAACCTCTCTGGGATGGGATTGATCTCCATCCTTTCTCTATATTGAGCTACATGTTCTTCTGGATCCGTCGAGCCATCATATAGCTTCATGGTTGGTATTTGAAACCTCTTTGGGATTTCTGCATCACAAATGGGTGGTGCAAAGCGAGATATCATGTGGCTTCCATCTGCAATTTCAGGAATGGGCTTAACCACTCCTGGAACACTGGATATCATATCCTTCAGTTTCTGTAATTCCCTAGCCATAGCTTGATTGATACCTGTATCCTGCACAAAGCCATGGTTAGTGTTATAAGAATTATTCAAAGTGTTACCTCCCGGAGGATTCAAGTTTGGAATTCCAGATGTGAATCCATATTGACGAGATTCTGGTATGACTGAAGGACCAGAAGAAGCAATGGTCTGCATTGGAATGAAGTCTCCTTGATGAACATCTGTACTTCCGGGTTGCACATTCTTTAAGAATCCTTGATCCTGAAAGATGTTGGATCCTTGGTGTGCTGTGACTGGGGGTCTTGGAGGATAATCCAAGGATCCGTAAACCTGAGATGAGGATCCTTGAACCTAAAAGGAGGATCCTTGAACCTAAGAGGATCCTTGAACCTGAAAGGATCCTTGAACCTGATAGGATCCTTGAACCTGATAGGATCCTTGAACCTGAGAGGATCCTTAAACTGTGTGCGTCCCCATATATCCTCCTGAGCTAACGAAGGATCCCTGATGCTGGAAAGAGGATCCTGAAGGCTGGAAGTTGGACCCTAAAGCCTGACTCATAGTTGTTGATCCATAACGCCTTCCCAATAGTCCACTCTGGTACTGGATGTCCGGAGCTGCTTATTGCAGGGTGGTTATAGCTGGAGTGTCGAAATCCAGTGATCTAGGCACCAATGGAGAGTGATCCTCCGCTGATCTCTTCAATTTCTTGATGTCATCAATCTCTTGAAGGATCCTGTCATTGGTTTTGTCCTGCTGTTGCATGTAATCCCTCATCTGCAAAATCAAAGAATAAAGATCACTGTTAGAAGGGCTAGAAGAAACAGCAGATGTTGGTGGTTTTGGGAAAATGGGGCTTGGTCTCTTTGTAGCATTTTCAGCATTCTTCTGGGATCCAAAAGGTGGTGGAGGCAAAGGTGGAACGCCCTGTGAAGAAGTGACTGCCGACATAGAGCTTGAAGTGTTCTTGGCTGAAGAAGCCATATGGTTGAAGATAATGAACCGAAATGAACACAATGAACAAAATTTTTCAGAAATGAAGCACCAATTGCCCCACGGTGGGCGCCAAACTGTTTTGGTCAAAAATCAGACTAGGATAATGCAACCAAATTTTCTTTTGTGAGGTATGATGCTTGAATCAATGAACAAATGTATGAACAACTTGTAGATGAAATTAACAAGTGACACAAGGATTTATACGAGGAAAAAGCCCTTGATCAATGTATGATCTCCGGCATAAAAAACCTCGGGTGATGGAAACTACCGATCACCAACTATAATTAAATAAATGATGATTACAACTCGGGATGATAATAAGCTTGTTACAAGGATCACTAGAGTGTAATGTGTATGTAATCGCCAATGAACTGTTGAGAGTTTACGAGAGCGTGTGTGATTGCTAATGAACTGTTGTGAGCTTGCGAGAGCATGTGTGATTGCTAACTTGTTCTAATTCAAGCTTGTTATCCCCTTATAAAAATAGAAATAAACTAGCTAACTAACAATCCGCAAAAGGTGCTAGCTTCCCACGATCTCCATAACGTTCACGAAGGCTATGCACGTGTGGAATTGTAAGGTATATTCCCTAGAATCTCGGCAAGACCAAGTCCCATTTGAATAAACAAGCTCACATACAATGAAGACAACCGTTAGTGTTAGGATAATAATGAGGATCCTGGATCCTGATCCTGCAACGTCTTCTGAGGATCCTTAATTTAAACAGAATTGAGGATCCGTGATCCTGGCAGTATTTGAGGATCCGTGATCCTTAGGTTTATAAAATCTATCCCTAACAGGAATGGGTCTTTAGGACATGCTTTGTTTAAGACTGTGTAATCTACACAAACTCTCCATTTCCCATTTTTCTTTTGAACCACGACTACATTTGCTAGCCACCTTGGAAATTTGACCTCCCTGATAATTTTGGACTTCAATAATCTTTCAACTTCCTCTTGGATAATTGTATTTCGTTCAGGAGCAAACTTCCTTCTCTTTTGCTGAACAGGCTTGAACGACCTGTCAATTCCAAGCTTGTGAGTGATATTATCTTTGGATATACTTGTCATATCCTCTTGCTTCTATGCAAATGTTGACATCCTGCATTTCAAAAAGTTAATCAACTGATGTTTAATATTCTGAGGGATATTGGTTCCTACGAGCACCGAGATATCTGGATTATGCTGGTCCAGGATAATTTTCTTAACATCCTATTCTGAAGCCTCCACGATATCCTGGGCTCGCATATTTAATTGCTATGCTGCATTGGGCTTGGTTGAGGATTTCATCGAGGATGAGTAACATTCCTTTGCCTCCTGTTGATCACTTACCACCTTGACAACCTCCCAAGGAGTAGGGATATTGATACACTGATGATAGGTTGACGGCGCAGCTTTCATATCATGGATCCATGGCCTACCCAATATAATATTGTAGCAGGATAAGGAATCCATGACACAGAAGCGTTGCATTGAGTTGACCCCTTCAACATATACTGGTAACTTTATTTCTCCCACAGTATTCCTAGCCTCTCCACTGAACCCAACAAGTACAGTGGACTTTGAAGTGATATACATCGGGGATACATTCATTCTCTTCAATGTTTCTAGTTGAATTATGTTGACGGAGCTGCCATTATCCACCAGTATCCTGCGCACAAAATGGTTAGCAACATATAAAGTTATTACCAAAGCATCATGGTGAGGATCCTGGACAGTATCCCTGTCATCACTGTCGAACGTGATCACTTTATCAGTTGTGAGGGTTGTCTTCCTGGTTGGCTTATCTCCCCTTTCTGCCTTAGCCTCCTTTGCATGTCTTTTTGCTGCGGAGTATGAATTTCCACATATGTCGGATCCTCCTGAAATAAATTTAATTATCTTGGCATCTGCAGGAGGTGATGCCGCTCGTTCAGGATCCTTCTCAGTATCCTGACCCTTGTTCTTTTTTCTTCCCAGAAGATCCTTCAGGTATCCTTTGCTCAGCAGATAGCTTATTTCTTTCCTCAGGGCAATGTAATCTTCCGTAACGTGTCCAAAATCCTCATGGAAGGCACACCATTTAGATTTATCCTTCCAATCGGCTTTTTGTTGGTTCTTTCTAGGCCACCTTGCTTTGTCTCCTAAACCCTGCATAGCATACATTAGTTCAGGTATATTAACAGAAAAACAATATTCTGACAATTCAGGATACTCCTCAGGATCCTCGTCTTCAACAGCATTCACTTTCTTACTGTCATTTCTGCCATATGGCTTAGAACGATAAGGCTTGTACGAGGATTCTGACTTCCTGTTGGTTGATTCATAGGTTGAAGATGAATTCATCCTCTCTTGCATCCTTTTGTCATCCTCTAGTCGAATGTATCTTAAAGCCCAGTTCCAAGCTTCATCCAGGTTCCTGCAGGGATTCATTACAAGTTCCTGGTAAAATTGAGAATCTTTTTGCAATCCCATCTTGAAATCCTGCACAGCTGTTGCAACATCAAGATGTGGGATATCTAAGGATTCCCAGCTAAACTTGTTCACATAATCTCTCAAGGATTCCTGAGGTCCTTGAGTTATCCTGTAGAGATCACTGGTTAGTTTGTTAAAACTTCGACTGCAAGAAAATTGACTATTAAATAAATTGACTAAATGAGAAAATGATGTAATCGAATGAGGAGGAACGTTTAAGAGGCATTTTAAGGCTGATCCTGTTAAGGTAGAACCAAAACCCTTGCAAAGGCATGCTTCCTTAAGATCTGGAGGGATAGGGTTGATTTCAATCCTTTCCCTATACTGGGCAATATGCTTTTCAGGATCCGTGGTCCCATCATACTGCTTCATGTTGGGAGTTTGGAATCTCTTTGGGATTTCTGCATCACAAATGGGGTGAGCAAAGCGGGATATGTTGTGACTATCCCGGGATACTTCCGGTATAGGCTGCACTATCCCAGGCACACTTGATATCATATCCTTCAGCTTTTGAAGCTCTCTAGAGAGTGCTGATGTCATACCTGCATCCTGCAAAGATCCAAGACAATTAGTAACAAGAGTATTAGTATTATTAGACACGTTACCAGTCTGAGGATTCTGGCCATATTCTGAAGCATATCCTGAGCTTCTCACAGTTGACACCCTAACCGAAGAGGGTATCTCAGGAGTATAATTCTGAGTATGACTAGGCTCAATATTGCCCCTGTTATCCTAGGTATACACCGCCGAACTGAAGTTCAAAGCTCTGGGCTGCAAGGGAGTGACAGTATCCTCAGCAGGCCTGCTTGAGCTAGATTTCAAGAGTTGTATCTCTCTCATCAGCATTTGGTTGATCTCCTGCTATTGCTTCATCTGTTCCTGTACACTACCAAATAAAGTTAGAATTTCATCATTAGAGGCCAGGACAGGAGCAGATCCCTGAATATTCCGAGTGGGGATAATATCCTGAGGCTGTGAAGAAGCTTGCGTCCTTGGAGGAGGTGGTGGAAGCACCGAACCAATTGTTGCAGATGTTGTAGTAGACATGGTAGAAGAGCTCATGTTTGATCTTGAAAATAGTGTAGCAAAAAGTTTTGAAAATAGAAAACCAAGTAATGATTTTGCAAGAGCTTTTAGTAGAAATAGCACCACTTGCCCCACGGTGGGCGCCAAATTGTTTTGGTCAAAAATTACCGAAGCAATTAAGTGATCAAATTAGTTTGTGAGGTAGTGTGCTAATGATGTTTGCAAAAAATATATTGAGTTGATTGCTTTATAAAAACAGTTTCAGGATATAGCCCGAGGATATCAAACTGTATCAATAATCAAACAATGAGCAAAAATGTAAAGGTTGACACGAGATGTACGAGGAAAGCCCTTGATCAATTTAGATCTCCGGCATAAAACCTCGGGAGCTGACAATCGTCGGCTGCCTTTTTCTTCTTATTGCTTGAATATTCAGGATATAGTGCAGGATAATGCTCAGATCTCTACTAAGTGTTACAATGATTACAAGTGATGAGTGTTAAAGTGTGTTTGCTGCTAGAAATGAGAGTGAATGAGTAAGAGAGCTCGAAAGTGTGTGTTGTGTCCTCTCTAAGTCTATCATTCAACCCTTTTTATAGTATACAAGTATAAGAAAACCCTAATTAACTCTCCATTAATGCTAGGATCCTGAGATTACGCTCCTTTCCATGTATAAATCCTGGTCTTCAGCTCACATAACCATTACAGCATCAATCAGTATCAATTTGCATCAATTAGCATTAATTAGCATCCGAAACTCTCGCAGAATATGCCTTTCCTTAATTATGACCGTTACAAGACCCATTCCAAATGTGTCTCCGGTAAATTAGCATGCATTAATCACCTGTAGCCAAAGTCTACAAGCAAACCGTTAGTCATGACCACGATATTTCCGCAGGATGTTACCAATATCCTGGTTCGGTATCCTGATTACAGATAAGCAACATAAAAATCAAGATATATCGTCAGGATAAGGGCTCAGAATTTCACCCATAACACATACTATCCTCCTCATACTCATACGGGTTGCATCAGTCGACTAAGTCTGCCATGAAACACTCATCAACAACATTAGAGTTAGAATTGTTAGTAAAAACATTCAATCTCATTTTTCGATTTCCAAAAGTCATATCGACTGTACCAAATCTACAATCGATCACAGCATGCGCGGTGCTCAAAAATGGCCGACCCAAAATAACATTTTGTTGTTGTTTTGGGTCCGCGGATGAGTAGTCTAAGACTAAAAAGTCAACCAGGTAGTAAAAGTCATCAATTTTCACAATAACATTTTGAACCATCCCCCCGAGGTAGCTTATGAGACAAATCGGCCAAAACAACCGTTGTCTCTACCCTTGCTAATGGACCAAAGTCGTATTGGTCATATAAGCCCCCCAGCAAAATGCTCACCCGGCTCCAAGATCTAGTAACGCCTTTGCCATTTGAAAATTACCAACTTGTATATTTATTAATGGCGTGCCCAGATCTTGGAGCTTAGGAGGAAGCTCCCCATTCAATACTGCACTCACTTGCCCGGTTAAGTCTACCCGCTTAGGCATTTTCTTCTTTTGTTGCCTTTTTTGTGTGCATAATTCTTTTAAAAAATTAGCGTAGGCGGGTACTTGTTTTATTGCATCAAGTAGTGGAAGGTTAACTTTAACTTGTTTGAAAATGTCCCATAACTCCTCTTTTTGGGGACCTCTTGATGCAATAAAGTTTTTCTTACCCGGGTCAAGTAAAGCCGATGGAAACGGGACTTTACTCGGTTCACCTTCATCTTTTTCATCTTTTTCATTTTCACCCAACCCCTGTTTTTTAACATTTGATTCTTTAGATACAACCGGTGAAACTTCGTCATCTTCATTTCATTACCCGTTACATCCTCAACCACCCCTTCAACCAAACCCGGTGACAAATTGGCTTTAAATTCTTTGCCACTTCTTAACACACTAACATGATGAACGTTAACATTATTACCTCGTGATGAGCTGTGGGAAGGATTTACCTTGGTGTCACTAGGAAGTCGACCTTTGTTTTTCTTCAACTCCGCCACGTCGGTTGCCAATTGACCCATTTGGGTTGTTAGTGTTTGAATGCTTTTGTCACGAACTTCATCTTTTTGCATCCGGACTTCATCAAGTTGATTCCTGTTTTGGTCAAAAATTACCGAAGCAATTAAGTGATCAAATTAGTTAAGTGAGGTAGTGTGCTAGAAAAGTGTGTCGAAAATATGTTATTCAAGTTATTTGCAAAAACAGTTTCAGGATATAGAGCTGTATCTGTGATCAAACAACGAGCAAAAATGTAAAGGGTGACATGAGATGTACGAGGAAAGCCCTTGATCAATCTAGATCGCCGGCACAAAACCTCGGGAGCTGACAATCGCAGCTGCCTTGTTCTTCTATTGCTTCAAATATCAAGATACAGTGCAGGATATGATGCGGATCGACTAGGTGTTACAATGTAATTTGAGTACAAGTGTTTGTGTGTAGTGATTGCTAGTAGCTAGAGAGTAAAGTGTGCGAATGAAAGTGAGTGGAAAAGTTGTGTCTACCTATGATCCGATCGCCCCTATTTATAGTAACAAAAACTAACAAACTATCCTATTATTCCGGGATACTTTGGAATATTCCATTCTGAACGTTGGGGGACTCTTTTAACTTGTTTTCCACATGCATATTAACCATAAAACCGGGTCTTCAGCTCATATGACCGTTACAACGTCAATAGCAATGACCAACATCCGATATTCTCGCGGAATATGCCTTTCTTCTATTCTGGCCGTTACAAGACCCATTCTTCCACCATCAACGTCCATTTTTCAACCACCTTGAGCGAATCTTCAGGTAGATCAAGTCCTTTAACGTTGGTACCTTGCAACCAAAGAAAATCGTTAGCTGCAACCAGGATACCCCAGAGGATGTTACCAATATCCTGGTTCAGTATCTAGGCTGTAGCATCAAGCATATAATATCAGGATATGCCTTCAGGATATAAGCTCAAAATTCCACCCATAACAATTGTCCCCAAAAATATATCTGTTAGGATCCTGAAATCCAAACGGGTATATTTTTCGTTGTGTTGCTCGATGCACGTAATGGGATGTAGATGTTGATGTGACTTCACGCAACTTCCAAGGTTATACTTTCTCATAACTAGGTAGTGTTCTGGCACGTCTGGTAAGGATATCTATTTTGAACATTCCTGCATATGTTTGGTTAATCAGCACATAATATGATAAGATTGAAACTACTCCCTTTTCTGTAGACTCTGCTAAGGTCCCTGTTGTCTTCGATCTTGAGGAGCTTGACAGTTACTCCAAGCCTGTCCTGGTAAAAAAAGAATCATCTGTTGCCACCTGCTCTAAGCCCTCCACTGTTGCTGCCGAAGGTTTCTCTTACGATGACCTTGGCTTCATGGAATCCATCGAGCCCATGACCTCCTTCCTTAATAAGGTAAATATCCAAATCCTGTATCCCGTACACATATACTGAACCTGTATCCTGGTTAGTTTGTCTTTAACGATACCTGTATTTTGCTTTGTAGGGTCTGAATCATCTGGTCGTCCTGTACTTAGAACAATTTTAATTTCCTACAAGCTTTAGAACAATTTAACAGTTGGAGGTGGAGGGATCTCGTGTTTTCAGGACGGAGCCTTCAACTGTTTATGTAAATATGCTTTAAAAACTTAATTGTGTTCTTGGTGGATGGGTCTCTTTTTGAGATGAAACCAAGAATACAATTAATAATAAACTAACCTTTTAACCTTACAAGTTGTTATTTGTTATGCATTGCTTAGTCTGAATTCCAATGTTCCAAACTTAGTGCAATTATTACTTTTATGAAAATATCTTGATCAGTATACTCGCAAATATCCTATTAAGACTTCCGTCATATAGGGTTTTTATAACTCAAGCAATTCAGATAAAGTTTTCAGAGAAAGAGGACAGCTCATCTTTATTTTACAAGGTTGGTTTTGAGAACACTTGTTTGACTAGAACACAGTTTCAGTTTTTAATCCAAGTATCATGTCCCAAATATTCCAATCAAATATCCTGAAACATATTTTGAAAATACATTTTGAGAATATATCCCGAGAATATATCCTAATCAGGATGCTTAAGCTTTTGTCAAACATAGTTTCAAAAACTCAAATGATTTAAATAACGTTTACAAAGGAAAGATCATACCAGGAATAGCGTGTAACCCTATTCTCAAACTTCAATCCTTTTGCAACTTTTCCAACGAAGATGTCCCCAGTCTGAGACACTTAGTGTACTAGGTCCGAGCTTGATCCTTTGAGCTTTATACAATTGCCTCAGTAGGAATGTCCCCTGTGCATAATGTCTTCGAATACTTAGAAATTTTCTGGACATCAGCTGCAACCATTTGAATAATTCTTATATTACAGGGGATAAACCCTAAAATATACTGGAGATAAAGCCTTAATGTACTGGGGATAAACCCATAAGTATTCTGGGGAAAATCCCGAATTTCCGTGCGCTACAGGCGGGAGTGTATAAACTCCAAGACTTAGAAAGGTGAAAACCTTTAAACCTTAGAGAGTATGAAAATACCCTTTCGCGAGAGAGGGTGATCAATCCTCATATACCTTTAGGATCCAGGGTATAGCCAACAGTAACGAAATTGTCAGCCACTTTTACATGAACTGGTCCCGCCACCTTGAACTATCCCTGGATAACTTGCGCTCCAGGCGGGGTGTTTAAACCCAATTCGTGAGAAAGGTGAATACCTTTAAACCTGTGAAGGGATCAGGATCCCTTAAACGTGAGAGAGGGGGCCAATCCTCTAATCTTTCGAAGTATCCTGAGTGTGTATCCTGGAGCTATATCCTGAGACATATTCTGCAAAACAACCTTAAACTAAGGTGGGAGTTAGCTTGGCTAACACCCCTCCGATGCCTAAGTCAGTATTGGGTTCAAGATAATAAACAAATTCAAATATATTTAGGAGAGATAGAATACATACCATTGTGAGATAGAAATTAAATTCTATTCTTACTTGAAATAGAGCTTTAAGTGTATAGCATTCCAAGATCTTGGTAGCATATCCCCTTCCATATTCTTGAGTCAGTATGCTCGTTTCCCAGATTCTTATTCAACCTCATAGGGTCCTTCCCATTTTGGAGCTAATTTTCCATCGGCAGGGTTGGTTGTATTCTGGAATGCTTTCCTCAACACCCAATCTCCGACTTGGAACCTTCTAGTCCTTATATTCTTGTTATATGCTCTGGATATCCTCTGTTGATATGCCGCCATCCTTAGCTTTGCTGCATCTCTTGTCTCATCAATAGTATCCAGTTCTTGACATAAGATTTCAGGATTTGATTCAGGATCCGTAGGCTTGATCTAGCTGTCGGTATCACCATTTCTGTCGGGATCACTGCTTCTGCCCCAAATACCAAAGAAAATGGGGTTTGCCCAGTAGCATTCTTCACAGTTGTTCTATCAGCCCATAGGACAAATGGTAGTTCCTCTTCCCATTTTCCTTTTTTGGCACCTAACCTCTTCTTTAAATTGTTGACGATTATCTTGTTCGAGGATTCTGCTTATCCATTTGCTTGAGGATGCACTGGTGTTGACGTAATCATCTTAATTCCCCAACTCTTGCAAAAGTCAGTAGTTCTTTTGCTGATGAATTGAGAGCCATTGTCACAAATTATCTCAGCTGGTACCCCAAATCTGGTCAGGATATTCCTCTTTATGAAGGATACCACTTCTTGATCCCTGACTTGAACAAAGACCTCGGCTTCGACCCACTTGGAGAAATAATCTGTCATTGCCAGCATAAAAACCTTTCCTCCTGGAGCCTTTGGAAGTTTTCCCACTATGTCCATTCCCCATTTCATAAACGGCCAAGAGGATACAATAGGGTATAATGGTTCTGCAGGCTGATGCGGGATGTTGCCGTGTCTTTGACATGCATCGCATTTCTGAGCATACTCCGTGGCATCCTTTCTCATGGTCGGCCAGTAATATCATGTTCTCAACACCTTCGAGAACAGAGATCTGCCCCCAGTATGGTTGCCACAATCTCCTTCGTGTATATCCTGAAGTACCTCCTTGGTTTCAGGATCTTCCAAGTACCTTAGGTACGGACCTGCAAGGGATTTCTTATACAAAACATCATTTATAATAGTGAATCATGATACCTTCATTCTAAAGGCCTTAGGATTCTCATTCTTTGGGATGTGTCCTTCTTTGAGATATCTCATGATTGGAGCCGTACAGGACTTTGGATCCTCCTCGGGATACTTGTCATCAGGATCCTGAATACTTATTACTTCCTTATCCTGAGGATTCGTCGCAGGATATAGGATATGTAATATTGGTATTCGGGTTCCTTCCGGTATCCTGACCGATGATCCCAGATTTGCCAAGGCATCAGCTTCAGCATTATCCTCTCTTGGTACCTGTTCAAGTGTAAAAATATCGAAATATCCTGCTAATTTTTTGAGAATTTTGAGATACTCGATTAACTTCTCTCCTTTAACTGCATAGGTTCCATTAAAATGATTAGTGATTAACAAAGAGTCAACATATACTTGCAAATTCTTGATATTCATATTTTTAGCCAACTCTAATCCTGCAATCAAAGCTTCATATTCTGCCTCATTATTAGTAGCAGGAAATTCACACCTAATAGCCTGGGGTAATATGTCCCCCTGTGGCGATTTTAATAGTATACCTAGGGACACCTCTTACATTAGATGCACCATCAGTATACAATGTCCAGCATCCTAGGTTTTCTCCTAGCTGCTGTACTTCTAGGTCTACTTCATTTTGAATGTCACTACTGAAATCAACCACAAAGTCAGCTAAAGCCTGAGACTTTATGGCATTTCTAGGTTCATACACTAAGTCATAAGCACTTAATTTCACTGACCACTTAGCCAGTCTACCAGACAACTCGGGTTTCCTTAGCACATTCTTAATAGGATAATTAGTTCTAACATGAATCCTATGCGTTTCAAAATAATGTCTAAGTTTCGTTGACGCCATAACTAGGTCTAATATCATTTTCTCTAAGTGGGAATACCTAGTTTCAGCATGTAATAAACTTTTACTAACATAATAAACAAGATACTGCTGACCTTCGTGATTCTTAACTAAAACAGCACTTACTGCATTCCCTGATACTGCAAGATACAGGGATAATGGTTCACCATCCTCGGGCTTCATCATTAGAGGTGCGGTTGAAAGATATTGCTTTAATTCCTATAAGGCTGCTTCATGCTTCTCTCCCCATTCGAATTTCTTATTCTTTTTCAGGATATCGTAGAATTCCTTGCATTTTTCCGAGGATCTTGATATAAACCTGATCAAAGCCGCTACTCGTCCTGTTAATCTTTGTACATCTTTCATATTTGAAGGTGACTTGATGTCCAAGATAGCTTAAATCGGCTCCGGGCTTGCCTCTATACCCCTTTTAGTCACCATGTATCCTAAAAACTTTCCTGCCCCCACTCCAAAATGGCACTTGGCAGGATTTAGTTTCATATTATACTGGTCCAGGATATCAAATGCTCCTTTAATATCCTGGAGATGATCCTCAGCCTTCTTGGATTTGACTACCATATCGTCAATGTACACCTCCATGGTGTCCCCCAGTTTTTCTTTAAAAATCATGTTCACCAATCTCTGGTACGTTGCACCTGCATTTTTCAAACCAAAAGGCATAGCAGTATAACAGTAAATACATGTTGGTGTCATGAAAGTAGTATCCTCCTGGTCTGAAGGTTCCATTTGGATCTGCTGGAATCCTAAGGATGCATCCATGAAGGTTAACATCTCATGACCAGCAGTGGCATCCACCATCGAGTCTACATGAGGCAGAGGGAATGGGTCTTTAGGACATGCTTTGTTCAAGTCTGTGTAATCTACACAAACTCTCCATTTCCCATTCTTCTTTTGAACCACGGCCACATTTGCTAGCCACTTGGGAAATTTGACTTCCCTGATCATCTTGGACTTCAATAGTCTTTCAACCTCTTCTTGAATAATTACGTTTCATTCTGGAGCAAACTTCCTTCTCTTTTGCTGGATAGGCTTGAAAGACCTGTCAATTCCAAGCTTGTGAGTTATAATATCCTTAGAAATACCTGTCATATCCTCATGCTTCCATGCGAATGTTGACATCCTGCATTTCAAAATGTTAGTTAACAGATTTTCAATATCCTGAGGGATATTAGCTCCTACGAGCACCGAGATATCTGGATTATCCTGATCCAGGATAATTTTCTTTACATCCTGCTCTGAAGCCTCCACGATATCTTGGGCCCGCATCTTTAATTGCTATGCTGCATTAGGCTTGGTTGAGGATTTCATCGAGGATGAGTAACATTCCTTTGCCTCTTGTTGATCACTTTCCACTTTGACAACCCCCCAAGGAGTAGGGATCTTGATACACTGATGATAGGTTGATGGCATAGCTTTCATTTCATGGATCCATGGCCTACCCAATATGATATTGTAGTAGGATAAGGAGTCCATGACACAGAAGCGTTGTATTGAGTTGACCCCTTCAATATACACGGGAAACTTTATCTCTCCTCCGGTATTCCTGGCTTCTCCACTGAAACCAACAAGTACAGTGGACTTCGAAGTAATATCCATCGGGGATACATTCATCCTCTTCAACGTTTCCAGCTGAATTATGTTGACGGAGCTGCCATTGTCCACCAGTATCCTGCGTACAAAGTGATTAGCAACATATAAAGTTATTACCAAAGCATCATGATGAGGATCCTGGACAGTATCCCTGTCATCCCTATCGAACATGATCATTTTATCAGTCGTGAGGGTTGACATCCTGGTTTTCTTATCTCCCCTTTCTGCCTTAGCCTCTTTCGCATGTCTTTTTGCAGCAGAGTATGAAGTTCCACAAATGTCGGATCCTCCTGAAACAAAGTTGATTATCTTGGCATCTGCAGGAGGTGATGCTATTCGTTCAGGATCCTTCTCAGTATCCTGACCCTTATTCTTCTTTCTTCCTAGAAGATCTTTCAGATATCCTTTGTTTAGCAGATAGCTTATTTCCTTCCTTAAGGCTATGCAATCTTCCGTAACATGTCCAAAATCCTCATGGAAGGCACACCACTTGGATTTATCCTTCCAATCAGCTTTCTGTTGGTTCTTTTGAGGCCACCTGGCTTTGTCTCCCAAACCCTTCATAGCATACATTAGTTCAGGTATATTAACAGAAAAACAACATTCTGACAACTCAGGATACTCCTCAGGATCCTCGTCTTGGACAACGTTCACTCTTTTGTTTTCATTTTTATCATACGGCCTAGAGCGGTATGGTTTATGTGAAGATTTTATTTTCCTGTTTGTTGACTCATATGTTGAGGATGCATTCATCCTCTCTTGCATTTTCTTATCATCTTCAAGCCTGATATATCGCAAAGCCCTGTTTCGAGCTTCGTCCAAGTTCCTGCAAGGATTCATCACAAGATCCTGATAAAACTGGGAATCCCTTTGTAGTCCCATCTTGAATGCTTAGACTGCTGTAGCAACATCAAGGTGCGGGATATCCAAGGATTCCCTGCTGAATTTGTTCACATAATCCCTTAGGGATTCTTGAGTTCCCTGTGTTATCCTGTAGAGGTCACTTGTTAGTTTTTCAAAGCTTCTACTGCAAGAAAACTGACTGTTAAACAAATTAACTAAATGAGCAAATGATGTAATTGAATGAGGTGGAACATTTAGAAGCCATTTCAAGGCTGATCCTGTTAAAGTGGAACCGAATCCCTTGCACAAGCATGCTTCTTTAAGATCCGGCGGGATAGGGTTAATTTCCATCCTCTCCCTATACTGGGCAATATGCTCCTCAGGATCCGTCGTCCCATCATACAGCTTCATGTTAGGAGTCTGGAATCTCTATGGGATTTCTGCATCACAAATGGGGTGAGCAAAGCGGGATATGTTGTGACTATCCTGGGATACTTCCGGTATAGGCTGCACTATCCCAGGCACACTTGATATCATATCCTTCAACTTTTGAAGCTCTCTGGTTATCACTGATGTCACACCTGCATCCTGCAATGATCCAAGATTATTAGTAACAGGGATACTGGTGTTAACAGACAAGTTACCAGCTTGGTGATTCTGGCTATATCCTGGGGCGCATCCTGGAGCATATCCTGGATCCCTCACAGTCGACATCCTGGTCGAAGAGGGTATCTCAGGAATATGACTCCGGGAATGGCTAGGCACAATATTCCCCCTGTTAAAGCTCTTGGTTGCAAGGGAGTGACAGTATCCTCAGCGGGCCTGCTTGAGCTGGATTTCAAGAGTTGTATCTCTCTTATCAGCATTAGGTTGGTCTCCTGGTGCTGCCTCATTTGTTCCTGTACACTACCAAATAAAGTTAGAATTTCTTCATTAGAGGCCAAAACAGGACCAGATCCCTGAATATTCTGAGTGGGAATAACATCCCGAGCCACATGAATTTCGGTTCCTTGTGAAGAGGCTTGCGTTCTCAGAGGAGGTGGTGGAAGCATCGAACCAATTGTTGTAGAGGTTGTAGCAGACACGGTGGAAGAGCTCATGTTTGAACTCTAGGTCATTGAAAATAGTGTAGCAAAAAGTTTTGAAAATAGAAAACCAAGTAATGATTTTGCAAAAGCTTTTAGTAGAAATAGCACCACTTGCCCCACGGTGGGCGCCAAATTGTTTTGGTCAAAAATTACCTAAGCAATTAAGTGATCAAATTAGTTAAGTAAGGTAGTGTGCTAGAAAAGTGTGTCGAAAATATGTTATTCAAGTTATTTGCAAAAACAGTTTCAGGATACGGCTCAGGATATAGAGCTGTATCTGTGATCAAACAATGAGCAAAAATGTAAAGGGTGACACGAGATGTACGAGGAAAGTCCTTGATCAATCTAGATCGCCGGCACAAAACCTCGGGAGCTGACAATCGCAGCTGCCTTGTTCTTCTATTGCTTCAAATATCAGGATACAGTGCAGGATATGATGCGGATCGACTAGGTGTTACAATGTAATTTGAGTACAAGTGTTTGTGTGTAGTGATTCCTAGTAGCTAGAGAGTAAAGTGTGCGAATGAAAGTGAGTGGAAAAGTTGTGTCTACCTATGATCCGATCGCCCCTATTTATAGTAACAAAAACTAACAAACTATCCTATTATTCCGGGATACTTTGGAATATTCCATTCTGAACGTTGGGGGACTCTTTTAACTTGTTTTCCGCGTGCATATTAACCATAAAACCGGGTCTTCAGCTCATATGACCGTTACAACGTCAATAGCAATGACCAACATCCGATATTCTCGCGGAATATGCCTTTCTTCTATTCTGACCGTTACAAGACCCATTCTTCCACCATCAACGTCCATTTTTCAACCACCTTGAGCGAATCTTCAGGTAGATCAAGTCCTTTAACGTTGGTACCTTGCAACCAAAGAAAATCGTTAGCTGCAACCAGGATACCCCAGAGGATGTTACCAATATCCTGGTTCAGTATCCTGGCCGTAGCATCAAGCATATAATATCAGGATATGCCTTCAGGATATAAGCTCGAAATTCCACCCATAACAATTCCATTTTTGCATGTCTTGTTGCATTGCCCGAAGCATATCTATGATCTCATTCCTGCTTGATGAATTTTGACCCGAACCACTTTGACCCGTTTGTTGAAATTGCCCTTGGTAGCCATAATTATTTCCACCCTTATAGTTACCTTGATTGAATTGTTGGCGAGGTGCAAAATTACCTTGAGCTTCTAGGAAATTTGGGTTAGCTTGGTTCGCCGGGTTCCCGTAACGGAAATTAGGGTGATTTTGTAACCCGGGGTGGTATGTGTTCGAATTCATGTTAAAGTTTCGACCACCCCCTTGAATAGCGTTCACTTCTTCCACTTGATCTTCAACCACTCCTACCAAATACACTTCAGTTGTGTGGCCTATTTCATTGCAATTAGTGCACACGTTGTACACTTGATTCGTGGTTTGAACGCCTCCACTCTCTACTCCATGCACTTGTGGCCTTGCTATCACATGCCTTGCCCCTCTTAAGGATTGGGCCTTCCTTTTGGAAGTCACCGCCATTTTCTCTAAAAATGCCCAATCATCTTGTTCAAAGTTTGTACCGAATGTACCATTAGTAATCGACATCAAGTCACGAGCATCCTCTGAACTCAACCTTTCGTGAAATGCGTTCAACAATTCTCAAAGTTGGATACCGTGATGAGGGCAATTCCGTAACATCATATTGAACCTTTCAAACGCCTCGTGAAACATTTCCCCCGATTGTTGTTGGAAGCTTCTCAAACCTCTCCTTGCATCATTAGTCTTTTGAGAAGTGTAGAACTCATCCAAGAAAATCTGTTGCATATCAGCCCATGTAAAAATCGACGCGGAGGGTAGAGTATATAACCATCTCTTTGCTTTGTCTTCCAAAGAAAATTGGAAGAGAACCAACTTGACATCATCCGAGGAAATCCCTTGACCTCCAATCGTGTTGCAAATGGAGTCGTATGTCTCCAAATGAAAGTAAGGTTCTTCCGTTGCTAACCCCTTAAACATTGGTAAACTTTGGAGGGCGGTTGTTCTAACTTCAAAAGTTCTTCCGTCTGCGTGATGAGGAATCACTACTGGTGAAGGATTGTTAGTGATATTAGGTAGGAAGTGAGCTTCAATTCCCCGTACTACCTCTCGGTGATGTCTTCGAGGGGCACCTAATGGTGCTCTTGGTTGACCCATTTGCCCTTGCATAGGCCCTTGAGGTGCAAATGGTGGCTGAAATTGGTATTGATGCATTGGTTATTGTTGAATCGGCCTTTGAAATTGAGGTTGTGTATTTTGTGGACGCACTTGATGTAGCAGTGTAGGGCGTTGCAATTGTGGCCCTTGTGGTCTAATATGTTGTACCCCAACCGGTAATCTACCCGTGTCTTGAAATTGTTGTAGCGGTTGACTTTGTTGACCCGCTCCTCCTTGAGGTCCCAAAATACCTCCATCTCCCATATAGTAAAAACCTTCCTCTTCGTACCCTCCAAATTATTGTTCATAACCATCTCCTACTATTCCCGAAGATTGCCGAAATGGAAAAGACGAATATTGAAAACCCGATGGATTCGATGGTCGATATGTAGAAGTAGCATGAATAACGGTTGAGCTTTGTGGTAGTGGGTAGGTAGAGGATGATTGGCCCGTAGTTGGGAAAAATGTGAAAATGGTGGAATTGTGGTAGAGGGGCTAAAGGTAGGTTCAACTTGGGTAGTAATAGGTGACGTAGTGGTGTTGGTTGGTGTAACATCATGGGGTGGAGTAGGTTCGGTAGTGGTATTAGGCATGGTGGTATTTGGTGAAGGTTGTGTGGATGATGGTATAAAGGTTTGTGTTGTTTAACCCGTAGTGGGTGGGATTTGTGAATCAGTCATAATGTTCCTCGATTTAATGGGTGAAGTGGGTGAACCAATGACCTTGTTTTCTCTTAACAAAACTCTGTTTTGACGCAAAGTTCTTTCAATTTCCGGATCGAACGATAGCGGTGATGACTTGTGAGAGCCCCTAGTATGAATACACCTGTAGTACCTGCACACTAAACACAACCAGCGTAAACCCGAAAATAACAAAACAAAACTACTAAATTAACACACGTTGCACACTACTCCCCGGCAACGGCGCCAAACTTTGACGTGTTGTCGTGGTCACACGCAAATTTAATCCAATTACTACTAAATAGATAGCGGTAAGTGGGTATCGAACACAGGGAGTTTGTGGAAAATGTGTTTATTTTATAGTCTTGTAAATTAACTACAATTACCTAATGTGCAGAAATTAAAAATCAAGAGTTTGGATTGTTTGATTTAAGAACTAAGTTATTACTAATTGCAAATCAAAATTGGATTGTTTATCAGATTATAAGAGAATGACCATCTTAGGTTTCGGTTTCTTTTAACACTTGTGCAAAATTCCAACTAGAAAGAGTTACATAGACATAACTCATGCATAAACATTTGTTGTGATAAAAGGGAACAAAGTACTCGGATTATATTAACGCGAGGTTGTTTCCCGATGATCAATTAATCAATATCCAACCCTAACCCTTCCCGTGATATCTCGATTTTCAACGACACCAAGAACGTACGATTTAGACTAGATTTGAAACATCGATTAACAAGCTACAAACAAACATTCATACATCATGATAAGCATAACAAACACACCAAGTTATCATTCTAGAAATAGAGGAAAAACACACAAGAGTCATAGAAAAACCTTCACCTAAGATGATCACCGAAAGCTTAGCCGGACATTGCTTGGTGGATCATCATAACATCAAGTTTATAGTTCATACGAATCGAAAGGCAAACCAAAATGTTAGAATTTGTTCACAAACACTATCCAAAGACAAAAATCGCCCAACAACTGCAGAGAAACGTCTCCAATGATGAATGACATGAAAAGACACTTGAAAACGGTTTTAAGAGGGCAGTTACGTTTTTCCTCGCTGGCTCTACCGTAATTTACGGTACCTACCGTAAATTACGGTAGACTTCAAAGTGTTACGCTAGCCAGAGACCGTTATGTAGGAAAATAAGGATCTACATAAGGCATTCAAAAACAGGTTCAAAACGCCAAAAAGGTTAAAGTAGAAGAGGCTGATGACAATGAAGATTTGAATGAGAAATTGGATTATAATTTTTAATTTTTTTTCATTTTCTATTGTTTGTTATGTAATTCTCTGTTGTTTATCATCTAATTCTCTATTATTTTAAAAAAATTGAGTATAAAACGCAAAAAACTACAAACACCAAAACGCCTGATAGTTTGAAAACCGTGAGAACGAATGCTAGCAAAATACGAGGTTGCTATATAAAACGCCAAAAACGCAAACAAAGTATTACAGGAAAAATCAACACTAATTGACAGATGAAAATTGAAAGAAACAGTAAAATAAAGAGACGGTATCATTATTGCCAAAACATTATAGTTATATTAATGCCACTACATGGAAAATTGAAATTTATTTATCTTTTCAAAACACCATAATTGTCTGTCACATTATAGGCCTGTATCCTAAATGGCAAAACACTTGATATAATAAAATCAAGAAAATTGTTGATGTTTTTTTACATTAAAAGCCTGCATCCTAATCTAAAAAACAATAAAAACGCCAAAACAATACTTAAAACGCCAAAATATTTACTATGATTCTGATCTAAAAACAATAAAAACGCCGCGTACTTATTAAACGCCAAAAAAATAGAAAGATGAAGTGACACGCGTTAAAAAAAAGAAATATGAAAGGACAAAAAAGCTTCTCCGCCTTTCTATAAGCAGCGTGACACGTGTTAGGCCAGGAAGCGTTCTCACACTTTTGAGCGTTTTCTCCTGATCCCGTTTATATATATATATATATATGTGTGTGTGTGTGTGTGTGTGTGGGATGGTTCAAATGAAAACCACTTTTATTTTGAAAACTCGAAAACTAACTAAAAAAAGCCTAAAAAACACACCAAATTTTTTTTTCAAATTTTTTATTAAAATCGCAGGTTTTTATATATAAAAAAAAACTTTAAAAAAAATTGTATTACACATGTGCACTACAAAAAAAAAAAATTTTTTTTTTTTGAAATTTTTTTATATAAAAAAACCTGCGAAAATTGGTATGCAAAAAAAAAATTAGTATGTTTTTTTGGCTTTTTTAATTAGTTTTCGAGTTTTCACAATAACTAGTGGTTTTCATTTGAACATTCCCGTATATATATATATATATATGGTAAGGTTCATTTAAGAACCACCATTATTGTTATAACCGCGAGAACCAATATGAACACAAAAAAAATACCTAAAAAATCCAAAAAAACCCACAAAAAAAATTTTTTCTAATAAAAATCGCTATATTTCGTTATGGATGCACATGTGCATATGTATCATTTCTTGGACAAATTCCGTAATATATTAACAGTAGTAGAAAAATGCACTTTCATTTACATTACCATATGTAATACACTACTTTTTACATTACCAATATTAGAAATGCACATGTGCATCTATATGTATCAACATAAAATAAGGTGTTTTGGTACAAAAAGTTTGTGATTTTAAATGATGAAGTAGGCCCATATACATGTGTTTTGGTTAGTTATATCTAGTGGTTGATGGTTTGATTATATTTGTCACTTTATGATGTAATATGTTGTTTGGATGGTATAAAGGGTGTTGATGTACATATAATAAAGTGAAATATCGGTAATAGTATTGTATTATGGATGGTAAAAAGCAATGGTATTGTATTACGGATAGTAGGATGTAATGGTAGTGTATTATAGATGGTATGATAGATGAAAGAGAATGTAAATTCAAAGTGGTGTACTAAAACACAATATAACATGTTCATATATATAGATGCACGTGTGTATTTCTAGTGTTGTTAATGTTATAACAAGTTCATACATATAGATGCACATGTGCATTTCTGTTATTGTTAAATGTAAAAAGTAGTGTATTATGAATGATAGTGTAAATGAAAGTGCAATTGTCTGATATTTGTAATGAATTACAGAATTTGTCAAAGAAATGATACATATGCACATGTGCATGGATAACTGTTACTCGATTTTTTTTATTTTTGAATTTTTTTTATTATTGACGAAATATAGCGATTTTTTCAAAAAAAAATAGTAAAAAAAATTATTTTGGGTGTTTTTCTAGAATCTTTTTAGGTATTTTTGGTTGTGTTTACATTGATTCTCACGGTTCTCACAATAAAAGGTGGTTCCTAACGGATCCGTCTCATATATATATATATATCATATAGAAACTCACACAAACACTTATATGCAAATACCTTATTCAAACAATTGAATCCAATATACATGCTTAATGTGTTGCAAAACACCGTCATTTATCCATGTATTTTGTATACTTTTTATATAGATTTTTATTTGTTTTTTAGTCATTATAGGCTTGTATTTTATTAAATTGTGTTTTGTAGGTAGAAGTATGCTAACAGAGTTTAAAACAGTTAAAAATAGAGCTTAAAACGATGTATTAGTCTTAAAAGAACATTAATTTTATTAATAATCAACACCTTTTAATACTTCTAATAGACAATGATGAAAATGACATTAATTGCAAAATTTAATAAGTCTTAAATGAATTCTTTTTAATTCAACGAGACGTAGAGATGTCAAGTTCAACATGACAAAAAAGTTATGGTCAATGTAAATGGATTCTAATTATCTATATATAATTGTCATTAATAATTCAACTAATTCAATGGTGGTGGATTTTTGTCAATATAGGAATAGAAGTTACAACGATGGGCTGATATACATTACAAAAGGAAAACAGAAAAAAACGAAATGAAGTTGGATCCCACACGATGAGGCACATGCACCACTTCGGTTCTTCTGTTGACCGAGTTTATTTTGTGTTGACCGCAAAAGTTTTATTTGGGCTATCCAGGGCTGTCCAAAAATCTCGTGGTTCGGAGCTCGCTTGGTATGGCTCGGTTTGAAAGTGAGCCGAGCCGGGTCGGCTCGGTTAGAAAGTGAGCCTAGCTCGTCTCGTCTCGGCTAGTGACGAGCCAAATTGGCTCGGTTTGGCTCGCTTGGTAGCTCAACTTGGCTTAGCTCGATTATTTTACTTATAATATATATATATATATGATAAGGATCCGTTAGGAACCACCCTTTATTGCGAAAACCGCGAGAACCAGTGTGAACACATGGCATTTTTGTAATTATATTATCTTTATACAAAAAAAACACGCGTTCCTTTTTTTCCTTATGTCACTGTTGTCTCCATTTTAGGGTTTCACTAGTTCACCAAGTAGTTCACCAGTTCATGGTCTCCACACTTAGCTGAGAGGCATTCACGGCGGTTTCACGGTGGCGGAGAGTCGTGCACGGTGGTTTTCACCGCATATATATAGTCGGTGTTCACGTATTTCACGGCGGTGGCAGCCGGAAACGGTGTTTACGGCATCCTCTACATCACCATTTACATCTGATATTCTTCCTCATACATTCTCTGATAATCCTCCTCATACCTCTGATGCGGACATTGTTGGTGACATTGTTGGTCCATCTGCCGATAATACAGTTGACAGTCACAATACACCTACAAATACTGAACATCAAGAGTTGCAATTCATTCGATTTGTGACTAAAAGGTATTATGTTGACCGTAAATGATGTATATACTTTGTAAATGATATTGTAATAAATGATATGCACATGTGCATTATATTTATTGTAAATGATGTTGTATTAAATTATATGCACATGTGCATTATGTTGATTGCAAATGATATTGTATTAAATTATATGCACATGTTCATTATGTTGAAAATTAGACTATGTCGATGTATGGATTATGAACAAGTTCCTTATGGATAACTATCCAATTATGTATAGAATGGCAGCAAACAAAGGGTCTTGGGTGGCGGACAACTTCAAAAAAATAGGGGAGGTGACTATGTGGGATTGCAAATGGAAGAACAAGCCGACAACTGGGGAGGCATGGGTGGAGTTTATGCAGCTTTTGGCACTGCTGAGAGACACCAAAATGAAAACGGGTCAATATGGGTGGGGTTGGCACTCGGAAAATAAGTCGACTTTTAATGTTAAACCGTTAGAGAGGATTTGTGTGTCACAAGTGGGGACCTGTCGAGTGGCTTTGTAATGACCTGGAACGGCTGGGCTACACCTAAAGCCATTATGTTAGCATGGAAAGGCGTCAAAGGCAGGTTACCGACAAAGACAGAGCAAAAAACACCAGGCGTTGAAGGCAGGAAAAAGAGCAAAGTAAATATGGTAGTGTATGCAGTGGGCAACAGCACAACTAAGGTTGAACAAACAAGTGAGGTGAAAAATCATGTTGATGAAACGGGTGACGATCTAGTTGTGGTCGAGAATCAAAGTGTAGGTTGTAACACCCAGGAAGTAACATACAAAAAAGGGAAGGGCATGAAGAATAAAAAGAGGAGTGGTAGAAAGAAATGATGTTATGAATCTATGGATAGATGATCCACTATTGCTTTAATTTGCTTTCAATCGTTTTTTCTGTTTTTTTTTTTTCCAGCTAAGAGTTCCAATTTTCTTTTCAAGGCTTTAATTTGTAATTTTACAACCGCTGGGAAGATCATGTATTTTGAGCTTAAGAATCATCGCTTTGTGAGGTGCCTATATATATATAATGGAAACGTCATTAAAGTGTTCATCACCTCCTGAATGTATTGAATATCTTATTGAAAGATGCAAAAAACAACTTGTGGACATGCAGGTCATTTTCACCCTGTGGGTGGTCTGAGTCATCGATGGTTGGTTCGAGTTTTTGACCCTTGTGTATAAGCAGACAATGCCATCGTTTTTGAACACTCAATCTCCAGTGATACCACCTCAACATCAACCGCAACAACATCTATAAATTTAAATTAACAACGGTTGCAATTCATACGTTTTGAGATTAAAGGCATTATACATTTATACGTGTTTCGTAGTTTACACTCACATGATTCGTTATTATATCCCTTAAAGTGTGTTTCATAGTTTACTACTACATGCTTCATTATTCTCTCATCAAATAAATCACATTTATTTACAATCATACCATAATAATGCACATGTGCATTATTTTACCAATACCCCAAAATCCATGTTTAATTATTAACCATTTTTTTTATCATTGAACATTAAACAAACAATTAGTTTATTACATAAGTTACTTATATTTTCATACATCATGTAATCCTGCACATGTGCATTATGTTGCCAACCATCCGTAATCATCACAAAAATAAATCACAAAAATAAACTGTTAACCAACAATACATAATTATTCACATGTGCATCACATTATTAACACCCAATACTCATCACTAATAAACATTAAACAAATAACGGTTATTTTTTATAGTCGTTACTTTTATTTTCATATATTACATAATCATGCACATTTGTATTATGTTGCTAACAATCCATGATAATCACAAATAAATTGTTAACCATCAGTACATAATGTTATGCACATGTGCATCACATTACCAACAGTAATCATCATCGAATAAATGTTGAAAAAGTGCGTACACACGCCACATACCTTATTAATTAGAATGTTATATGTTTTACTTTTTATGTGCATATGAACAATTACAAGTGTTGTACTTTCTACACTACAGGAACAATTACAACTATTTTACATTCTACACCTAATGGCACGCTATATTGGATACCCTATGTTGAATATGAATACAACCATATGGTCATCAGGATCAACCGTCGCCGTTACCGTTGATCTTGCCAACTTCTTGTTCTTTACCGCACGTACTCCATCGCCTCCTTTTTTTGATGTTTCATCATGAGTTCGCTTACTTGCCCGCCTTTTTGTGTTTATTTCTTATTGCGAACCTGCACGATATATTTAATGTGTTTACATAAATGATATCATTTAACATGAATTTCATAAAGGGATGCTCATGTGCATAAACTCCCAACTGAATCATCAAACATTAATCAACCTTTTTTACCTTTTTGTTTAACCGTCGCGTAATCGTATTCCATTCCAATTGGCATTTTATTTAACCTTTCATCCCTTGGTTTAAAAAAAAGTTACTTTCTTCGATTTCTTCCATTGTTGATCTACAATAATAAACGAAACAAAATAAAATAAAAAAAATAGGATCAATAAACATGAATTATCAATTAATATGTGTGCTAACATTAACTTTATCATCACCATATACATTATGCACATGTGCATCAACATAAACGACCTTATTAACATATTATGGCAAATTATGCACATGTACATCAGCATGAATGACCTCATTAACCCATTCTGTCAAAGTATGCAGATGTACATAACTATGCACATTTGCATCCATATGCCTACCCTTATTAACTTACTCTAGCAAAAAAATGCATATGTGCATAACTATGCACATGTGCATTAACATTACTGACCTTATCAACAGGCTTGCTTCAATAATAAACCTCATCCTAAACCAAATCAAAATTCGTATTATCGCTAACTATATATAACATTAATCATCAACAAATCTATTATGGTAAAATATGCACATGTACATAACTATACATATGTACACCATCATAAATGACCTTGTTAACCTAATACTAAATAAACAGCTTCAAACCTTTTTGTTTAACATTCGTATATTCGTCTTCCGTGTTGCGTCAGGCATTCTTGATGACCCTTCATCCCTTGAATTTAATACAAATGTTACTTTTTTTTATTTTTTCCATTGATTATCTACAATGTGGATAAACATTAAATACCTTACTAACCTATTATGACAAATTATGCACATGTGCATATTAACATATTTTGCCAAGCTATGCACATGTGCACACACACACACACACATATATATATATCACATAATACTACCTTATTAACATAATCTAACATTAAATACACATGTGCATAACTATACATAACACCAAAATACAACTAAATACCTTATTCAATGGCATGTGCATCAACATTAACTACCTTATTCATATGTTATTGCACAATATGCACATGTGCATAACTATATATCACACAAAAATTACCTTAATAGCCAATTCTGTTAAACCTATGATGTCAAAATATGCACATGTTCATAATTATATATCACACAATACAAAACGAATTTTGAATTTACAAATTATCTATCATATAAAAGTACAAACGACAAATTATCTATCGTATAACAGTATAAACGAATTGTATAAACTTGTAAACGGTGTCTCGATTTATATGACAGTATCTATATTACAAATCCGTCAACGGTTCCGTTGGCGGCGACGATTCCGACGGCGATTGATTCCCGAAGATACCGTCATAGTGACAAACTCATTGAATCATATATTCTTATAATCACCGGAGATCATCTATTCTTATAGTCACCCGACGATACCGTCATAGTGACAAACTCATTGAATCATCTATTCTTATAATCACCGGACGAATTTTGGGAACTAACCTCGATTATATGACGAAATATGAAATATCCGCTGGTAAAATCTCAAATCTGAGATACAATCTCAATCCAGATGCTTCGATAGGTGAACTGATGATGGTGAAGTGATGATGTATTCGTGACGATGATGTAAATGATTGTAATCGACGAATTGTTGAGATAATCAGGTTGAGAAATGTTGAGATATGTGGATGTAATCACAGTTCAGATGATAGAGATGATAGTGGACGTGAAAGTTTTGATTAAATGTAATTTAATTTATGTTGAAGTCCGATGGTAAAGGGAGGGTTTTTAAAAGATGTTTGGTATATAAAAAATTGCCCCCTGTTCACATTGGTTCTCGCGGTTCTCGCAATAAAGGTGGTTCTCGCATGAACCCTACCCTATATATATATATATATAATATACTAGGTTAGAACCCCGTGTATTACACGGGTTGAATAAATATAATTTTATATACCAAATAATAAAAAATATATCTTTAAAAATCTCATTTATTACATGGGTTGAATAAATGTAATTTTATATACCAAATAATAAAACAATATATATTTAAATATCTTGTATATTACATGGGTTGAATAGATTTAATTTTATATAATAAATAATAAAAAAGTTATATCTTTAAGAACCCCGTGTATTGTACGGGTTGAGTAAATTTAATTTTATATATTAAATAATGGAAAAAGTTACATTTTTAAGAACCTCATGTGTTATACGGGTTGAACACATGTAATTTTATATACCAAACAATGAAAAGTTATATTTTTATAAACCCTATGTATTATACGGATTGAATAAATCTAATTTTATATATTACAAAATAAAAAAAAGTTAGTAAATCTAATTTTATATACTACATAATAAAAAACATTGTATTTTTTAAAACCCCGTGTATTACACGAGTTGCATAAATGTAATTTTGAATAGTAAAAGATAAAAATGTTATATCTTTAAAAAATCTCGTTTATTACACCGGTTGAATAAATCTAATAAAAATTTATATCTTAAGAAAAAAAACTAACGGATATACTCGATATACGATAAATAGGGTGATTGCGGTGATGGTTCTTATAAATGTCACGTAAACATAGTGATTACCGTATTTGAGTTGAAAGTTGAACACGAAAATAAAAGTATAGAACCAATAAACATTGATTAATATTTTTGTTTACCCCTTATAAACATTTTTGAAATATTTTCTACCCTTAACTAGTTTAATTTAAAAAAATAAATAAATTATTTAAATTATATTAAATTATATTTAGGTAGATCTTTTGTTAATTTCAAGATAAATAATTTTGAAATATGATAAATATATTTTAAAATATTATATTATACGAATTGTTTAAATTTAATTTTATAATTATCTTATAATTAATATTAATTATCTATAAAAAATAGATGGCTTCAATGAATGACATGTGTCCTCCTATTGGTTTCTTTTATTATATAGTATACATTACAAAAACGTGATTATTATTTACATGTATTTAGGCTTATATTTTGATATCTATGACATATTTAAAGGTTGATTGCCGTGCTAATGAACAAATATTGTATTTACTTGAAATATAAACTTATTTTGTGTTGTTGAACGTGATTTTGTCTTGTAATGTATTAGGTTGAACTTATTTTGAATATGTTCTTTTGAAGTATTGAATAATATTTTAGAATACTGAATTTTGAGAGCTATGTATTAATTTTTATTTTTAAAATCGAGGCAAACCAAGCCAAGCCGAGCCAGCTCGGTTTATAATCGAGTCGAGCCTGAACTTGCCCTAGCTCGGCTCATGAACAGCCCTAGATGAATCGCATGCTTGCCCACATGATTTTAACGCTACTCCTAGTAGGCCCAGGTCATGAAAAGATGGTATTGGACTATTGGATACCAACTATAGTATCATTCGAGGGATATCAGAAGCACAAAAAAGAGGTGGTGACTAGGGGTGTAAATAAGCACAGAGGCTCGAGAGCTACTTGTTATCAGCTCGGTTAAAAGCTCGAACGAGTCGAGCTTTAACGAGCCTGAGCCCAAGCTCGAGCCTGAAATAGAGCTCGTTTAGTTATCGAGCCCGAGCTCAAGCCTGAAATACAAAGCTCGTTTAGGCTCCCGAGCCTAAACGAGCCCAAACAAAAATTTATTTATTTTATATATAATATAATAATAATGATGATAACATTGGTGAGCTGAGCTTAAGCCGAGCTTTGGCTCGTTTAAGCGATACTGAAGCGAGCTCGAGCCGAGTTTTTAGCTCATCTAAGGTTGTTCTTAAAATAGCTCGAGCCTTTGGGTTTTACTCGCGAGCCGAGCTCGAGCACAAATAAGTAGGCTAGAACCGAGCCGAGTTCGAGCTCAAACTTCAAAAAAATATGACGAGCCGAGCTCAAGCCCCGTCGAGCTCGGGCTCGGCCCGGCTCGTTTACACCCCTAGTGGTGACGGAAGAATTTGGGAGATCGCAAGCAAGTAAAAAAAGAAAGGAATTGGCTGTGATCGAGAAGTAGAAAAAGAGTGGATTCGGTTCACGTTTCATCACGTCAATTGTTCAGGTTTAACTCTTTAATTCGTTTTTAATATAGTCTCATGCCATTAACTCAATTGATATTGTTTTAGTTTTTATAAATATGATTATTGGCTAAAGTTCTATGCTACCTGGGTCGTTTTGATGAATATTTTGTGACTTATAACTTTTGGTTTTTGGATAATTTGGAAATATAACTTTTGGCTCAATGTTTTGGTAAAATATCTTTGTGTTGTTAATGATGATGCTTATAAATGCTTTTAGTAATCAGTTTGCATGATTGTTGCTTTGAGTTTTCTCTAAGTTTGTTACTTTGCTAGTTTCAAATTTAGGGTTTCACGTGATCTTCCATAGACTTTGTGTTAGTGGTTGACGAGGTAAGGTACTTGACCCGGCCCAAACACTTATCGCCTTTTATGTTAAATATTATTATTATTGCGTACTAACCTGCGAAGCCCAGCGCATTGTAGTTTATATACTACACTAGGCTGTGGGCTTGTAGAGACAACCCCTAACTGGGCCTGGCCCATTGAGGTTAGGGTTTCCCATATCTCCTATATAAGGAGGTCTCCACCTCCTTTTTAAAAAAGGGTAGTTGCACGGTACCCCTGACCGCGGAAGGGATCTCCCTTCCCAGTTCACCACCCGACAAGGATTCCTGGCGGCAAATACCCATAGCCATCAAAGAGGGGTAAGAAACATGTTTCGAACCCGAGACCTCGAGTGTCCTCGGTCCGGCTTAAAGCGGGTGTCGGTGGCCACCAAAGTGGCACTAATGGGAATTGAACTTGGGTCTCCATTGGAGAACCCAAGTCACTCCACCACTAGGCCACTTGTGCACCTCCTTTTTAGGGCATGAGATATGGGGCCAACACTTTTGTAGCCGGAAATAAGGGATTCTTCCCCTACCGTCCGTCTCTACATTCCCCCACGTTTCTCTCTACTTGTTTGCAGGTCTAGGATTCGGGCAGAGAAGACGAGGTGTGGTCATATCCGTATTCATCACCGTAGAATTACCGACCCGCTCGGGTTCACTCTTTTACATTGGCGTCATCCGTGGGACCAAGACACAAACCACATCTCGTTATTCTTTCTAGCCAAATTTCTAGATCTATGTTTTTCACAAGATCTACACGCGGATTAATGGGGTGCAGATATGTTATTATACAAGGTATGTGCCTACCAACCTTCAAACGTGAAGTATTCTTAAAGTCTTCCTCGAATATGGGAATTATCCTTTCCGCATTTGCATTATTCTTTTAACATATGTTCCATGAAGAAAATTGTGCACCATATAAAAAAAGTGTAATTTACGGTTTTCAAGGTACAATCATCACTAGTGCACAAGGTATAATCCCCAGCTTTATATCTTTAAAACCATGTTTTGGTAGTTATGCGTTGGCCATGCGCTTCATTATTTTTAGTTTACCTTTTTGCTTCGCCTCCGTGTAACCGGAGTCTGGCCGCACGTCTGCGTGACACCGGCACTCGCTTGCGTTTAATGAAATCCAGCCATCGGCGCTTCCACTACGCGCCATCTATGGCGAAAAACTCTCTCACACCCTCATGCGCATCAACCATTCACCACCAACGGCAGACTTTTTCCTGATGCGTTGGCGTATCATCCGTCATCTCCGGTATGCTACCATAATGCTCCCATAGCGGGACATGCCTCCCCAACCACCGCCGACAGCCGCGCCGGGTGGCGAACCATTATGATGCAACATCGTTGAAGTTTTTCCCGCCTTCGACCAACCCGCTTCGCGCCGCCAACACATGCGCCGCGCGGATGGTTTGCGCCACCGGCATCCGCGTCCGTTGTACTTACCGCGCGGATGATGCAAGTTTTTGTCTCATAAAAATATGACAAAGTCATGTAAAACAATTTTAATGGCTTGCAAAATTTCGTGAAGAGGAGAACAAATTGCAAGATCTCTTATGTCACCTAAGGAATCCATGCTCTGTTAATTTATTATTTATTGACGTTTGAGATATCATGGGATGATGACTTCAAGCTTTGCAATTATAAATTATTAAATAACAAAAGTATAACAGCAAGTAAATTAGTCATTTTCAATTAAAAGGGGGGCCATCGTCAAAACCGTGCGGACCACAGCTCACGGGCGCGTAATTAAGGAACTCATGTGCTCGTCGGATGCACTCCGCCACTACGGTTAAACTCTGTCGCACGAGTAAGTTGCGCCCCCTGTTACACTCTACCGTCGCGGGTGAAATCCGTCGCGCGAGCACACTATGCCCCCAGCATACTTCCTTCGCTGCGCGTGGACGTACTCGGCGTTTGTCGGGAAAACTCCACGGCGCATGGACATAGCCCGCGTTCACCGGAAGAGTTATGTCGCGCGCACAGCTTGCCCTCACGCTAGTACACACCGCTGCACGAGTACACCCTGCCGGCCGGACACACTCCGCCGCAGCGCAAGTGCACCTCGCCTGCCAAAGACGGGTGGCCAAAATAAAATAAAGAAAACATTCGATTGTTCACCAGATGAGCTCAAATAGAAAGTCGACCATTTAACATATGGTAAACTCAAAACAATTTGAATACAAGGTCAAATTAATTTTTCTATATCTGCAAACAGTATACGGACCATCTGAACCATTGTTTAGTTAATTTACTTTTTGTCATCATCAAAGATTCAGAACTGTTTGTCCAAAGGGAATGCATGTTAGTAACTCTTGCATTCACACCTCCCGCTAACAACTGACATTTGTTTTACTTGGGATCAAACGAAGCACGAAAGCCACCACGCACGACGGATACTCCCTCCGTCAGTTGCGCTCACATCGTACAAGTTTCGCGGCACACGTCAGATGCTTGATGCACCACCACCGCGTGCGTCAAACACTTGCCACGCCAACGACGTGTGCGAACACGCTCTGCCCCTGCCAGAAATATCCTGACGCACAAGCAAACTGTATGTTGCGCCAATAAGCCATATGCTACTTTTACAATACACAAATAAACTTCACATGTCATGACTGCCGTTTTTGCGATGACCCCTCCTCGACGGAAACCTTCTCTCTCACGCCCTGTATTAGCAGGAAACTAATTTTTCCCACTCCTGGTGGACAACTTTCTTGGTCGCACCACCTCCGGCGGACACCTTTATTCGTCTCGCCACACCTGACAGTCTTCTTCCTTCGTCGCGCCACCCCGGGCCGACAACTTGTTGGTCACGCCACTTCCAGCAGACGATTTTCTTCAACGTGCCAAAATCAGGCGGAATCTTTTATCCACGCCACCATAATCAGCAGCCGGCAGTCTTCATGATTACGCCAACTCCTTTGCCGCACCATTCCCATCACGCACTTCTTTCGCCATTTTTGTCCTGATAATCCCCTCTCAAGCATTGGTTGAAAGACGTAACGCCTTACTCTATGGCACTCTCCAGCGAGATTCGCAGTTTAACTAGCACACTCTTAGATGCCTTACCGATTGGGCTGCGAGGTCGTTCTTGCCCGCGCCACCACCGACGGAAGCTTTTATTCAACCCGCCACCTATGGCGGATGCTTCGGTTCACCATGTTGCCCCCAATGAACACTTTCATCCACTCCGCCACCTCTGGTGGACATTCTCGGTTCACCCGTGCCACCTTAGTGAATACTTTCGTCCACCCCGCAACTCAGGCGGTCGCTTTTCATCCGCCCACGCCTCCGTCGGGAATTTTCATTCTACCAGCCACTCCGGCGGATTTTTTCGTGGTCATCCCACCATCTCTGGCGGATACCTTCCTTGCTCGTGCCATCTCTGGTGAGCACTCTCTTAAGTCACGCCTTTAGTCACGCTTATAAATTTACTTTACTATACAACAAAACACGAGAGTACCTGTTGGAAATTCTCAGCTGTAATAAATAAAGCTATACCTTCCAACCTTCTTACCTATTATTATGAATGGTGCTGTGACCAATTCAATCACGCCACAGCTGCAGGCCATACCCCGCCACCCCTTCGCATGTGTATGTCACACATATAGCGGCGTGTCGCTTTAATTTGTGCTACTAGAGCTTTTAAATGGAACCAGATCACTTACAACGGTCCAATGTTTCAATCTTTATACTGCACCACATTTTACATGTGCTGATGCTTATAGCACGAGATCGTACAACCGTTGTGGCACTACTTTTAAACATATATGAGCATATATCCATTTAACCAAGACTACGGGGTGTCGTGTAACCGCCCCAGCGTCCACATCATCTTCCACATCGTGGGCATGCATTTATATTAATTAACATGAGATCCTTTACAACCGTAAAGTCGGTACTTGAAATTTCGCGGCATGGATCATCTTTACCATTACAAAGAGCATACGTAAATCATTTTCTTCAAAATGACCGAAACTACATAAATATTACCGCCGCAGTATAATACCGCCATGGGCAAGATATGTTAAAAAACAACCAAGCTCGATCATTTCGACTTGTACATAAAATAGTCCTTGTCTAAGTAGGACGTGTTTTGGCAAACCTTATGTATACATACAAATAATGCAATTTTCTACTTTGTTATTTCAATGCTACTAATGTTTATCTAAGCAGCAATAGACTGGGAGACTAGCACGGCGGGCTAACCACTCACGCCCCAGCTACAATTAAGTCTTGAAAAGCTGACACTTAGTAAAATCGAATGGCACATCGGTAGGAATTGACATCCTCAAGCTGGCCAATCTTACTGATAATGTCCTCGCCGTCTCCAACATGACACATCGAGCACATGATTCTCGTAAATGGGATAGAAACAGTGTAACACTCCAAACACTACAGAACGTAGTCACCAAAACCAAAGGGTGGTTCTTGTCGCCGTTTACGCCTTTACCAAGCTATACTTTGGTAAGGATAGACCTAAGCTGGAGTTCATTACGTTGAGCTACACATTTAAGAACACAATTCCAGGTACAATTCTCTTTTATTGCTTTATTTAGTTTCGCGATACATTTTTACTTGTTCAAACGTGCTTGGCGTCTCATTGCACGCCCTTGGTCCACTTGACTATATATATATATATATATATCTATATAATGGTCCGTATATAACCTGACATGGCGATGCTAGCTCAAAATTACAAAATTCTAAACACATGAATGGAAGATTTCAGTGCCCACACATGCATGGGGCCACACTAGATTGGCCATCTGACATGTTGCATGCGCCTATATAATTACTTTCAATACTTATGTCCTAACATGCTTAGCATCATCGAACTGGGTAATCTGCTCGGAACAACACGACTATGGGCGGACATGGTCATAATGTTTACACATGCTAAACTATACATTGAATAACCCTTATTCAAGCACGCGGGCTTAGCTAGGTAATTTCTCACCACGCCACCTAAATTGCTGAACTATCATATCCGATAGACAATCTTGAACTCGACGCAACCGTTATGTCAGACATCTACCCGCAAGACTCACGGGTGACAGGTTCTTAATCTTATCCTTAAATATGGTACCCTCACATAACTCGATAGCTTGACTGAATACTCCATAAGTCATATATTAAAAGAGCGCCTATCAGAATTTCCTACTAAACAAAAAGTGTCGATAAAGGTCTCACCTCTATTTTACGCACACTTATCTATAATACATTTAAATCGATTAATAAGCATGTCGGAGTATTCTTAGCATGTTATACTTCATGTTTACTTGTCGATTTCTTTTTATTACCTATCAAGTTCAAAGCTACTAACATACTTTAGCAGCACTGAACTGGGGGACTAGCAGGGTATAGCGCCATTACGCCTTAAAAGTGATCAGTTTTCCTTAGGCTGCCCATTAAGGTGATATCCACTACACATTAACACGCAGCGGCTCTTATATAATGTGGATGCTTCAATACACTAGACAATATTTATACTTTTCACATCATTTGGCCTACGACTATACCACTTGACACAACATATGCAATTTGGTAGTCAAGACAAACGCACGACAAAACCAATATACTTGATTATCCGAATAAGTTTTCCACACGCTATGCGACAGGAAAAATACTTATTCGGGTGTGTATTCTCCACACCAATACGCGACAGGGTTAACAGAAAACCCTCACGCCATAGTCGGCGAGGTAGTTTAAACAGACACGCCACCTACTATAAGCATTCCACACGCCAATGCGCGTCCAGGAAAAGCATGTAGTGGCCTACATAAAATGCCCATTCATGCCTAACGCGTATAAAGCATTTTATTATCTCACTAAGTGTTCACTCACGCCAAGCGCGTAGAAAGCACTTTGTTATTCAAGTGTTCATTAATGCCACGCGCATTATAAAACACTTGAACTGCATTTAAACATTTGTAAACACAACATACCACCGCATTTAAACTGCATATTACGGTACAAAATATTACCACCGCATTTGAACTGCATATCACAATAAAAAACAACTCTGACACGAAATATTTTTCATAATAACAAAGTCAGATGATCAAATTATACAGCGCTAAGAGTGGGCATCTTGGTAATAGATGTATTCAACCACTACTACTCCAGTGGGTATCTTGGTAATAGATACACAACCACTGATGAAAAACCAAGTACTTCTCCCACAATTATAAAAACATTGTGGGGAACATAAATAAGGCTCCAAGCACCCTTCCGAGGTCATTGAGCATAGCAAGCACTTCTGCAGGGGTGCATTGTATATCATTCTTGCCGACTTCAATGATAATTGCTATAACTGGATCATCAATAACAACGACTAGTACAACCACCATTGGTTTCACATTCGCCTAAGGTGGCATAACATCCTTATATGCGTCTATGACCACCAATGGCTGCACATTACGACAACAGGGATCTCGGTGACACGGACACGTGGTAGGGATCGTCGTTAGATCGACATCAACTCTTTTAATGGGTTGAACACCGTTAGTGTATCATATGCTAACCAACGAAAGTCACACCCAAAGGTGAATATTTTACAGTAGCCTACATGACCATGCGCACTGAGCCTAAGGCAGGGCCACACCTGAAAAAATCATCCAAAGGCGAGGCACTTAACAGCCAAAACTCAGCCTGTTCCAAGACTCATGCATGAGACCAAACCACGTACGCACAACCTGGACAAGCTCCTGGTAATGCAAACGAACATTGTCTACAACCAATCAGTATGCGCCAGGTTTGCCCAACCAATTTCAACGATGAACAATCGTGTACTATTCATTGCTCCATTATCTCCACTCACAGCTAACGACAACCACAACAAACGTGGCTAGCAACTTTCTCGCACCCGGACGTCATGTAAGCCTAAAATTAGTGATCTTCACTCCCGGGCTCCTAACAAGTCCAGTGCTACTCCCAGCGCTTGCATGCGCGAGCAAAACTAGACTTGGGGGACTTGACGAGGTAAGGTACTTGACCCAGCCCAAACACTTATCGCCTTTTATGTTAAATATTATTATTATTGCGTACTAACCTGCGAAGTCCAGCGCATTGTAGTTTATATACTACACTAGGCTGTGGGCTTGTAGAGACAACCCCTAACTGGGCATGGCCCATTGAGGTTAGGGTTTCCAATATCTCCTATATAAGGAGGTCTCCACCTCCTTATTAGGGCATGAGATATGGGGCCAACACTTTTGTAGCTGGAAATAGGGGATTCTTCCCCTACCGGCCGTCTCTACATTCCACCACGTTTATCTCTTATTGTTTGCAGGTCTAGGATTCGGGCAGAGAAGACGAGGTATGGTCATATCCGTATTCATCACCGTAGAAGTACCACCCGCTCGGGTTCACTCTTTTACAGTGGTATAATCTCAAGATATCTTGTCTTAGATAACCCTATAGGCAACCTTGTGAGTCATTAAAATTAGTGGTTTGTCACTCTTGAGACCGGGAGGAGATAGAGTGTCGGGTTTTCTAGTTCTTAAGTTTTGGGTAAAGGTGAGACCGGGAGGAGATCCTTGCTTAGTTGCCTTAGTTTTCCTAGCAAAGTCGATTTATTATCAATAACCTTATATAACTCCTTCATACTTTAGGGTGTGTTGTGATTAGCTAAACCGAGAGGTGAGCGAGTCATTTGGGTACCTTAGCATTCCCTAGTGAGGTGAGACCGGGAGGTGATCCGAACTAGTAACCGGTGATTTACACGTCCACCTTAGGATTGTCTGAGAGGTGTTAGTGAGACCGAGAGGTGATCTAGTAGTCTTTCGGATTGTCTTGAGTTAGGCGTATTTTGAACCCGGTAGCCATTCCATTGTCCAATTCAGAGAGTTGTGAGTTACAGGTAGGATTCGAGACCTAGGTAGTTGTTTTCTCCAGGAGTTCCTCTCTAGTTCCCTGAGTTCTCTGCTCTGTTTTATTTGTGGTCATTTATTTGCTTAATTTAGTATTTAGTTTAAAAACCATTCTCTCAAAAAAAATTATTAGGCTAGGGCTCAATTGAGGTTTAATATTAAGAGTCACTAGATTGTGTCCATGGTTCGATACTCAGACTTATTTGTATTATTACTTACGACCGGTACACTTGCCGGTAGTGTGTGGTTTATGGGTTTTCCCAATTTTTAAAACTTGTTAAACAAAAACCATTAAACGCACACACCTTCGTTTCCCTCTTAGGGTAACTTTGGTGTTCTAAACTCAAGAACTCTTCCAACTCATTTACGTGGAAATCTCTACGCAAACCGTGAGTATACATGACCCCCCTTTTTTGTTTTTACACTTTTGGGTGCTATATATATATATATATATATATATATATATATATATATATATATATAAACTCACGCAAACACTTATACGCAAATACTTTATTCAGACAATCGAATCCAATATACATGCTTTATACGTTTATACTCTAGAAATACATGCATGCTAGAAAGCTATTCTTGCAAAATACTTTATCATTAACTTCGTACAAGCCTCCCTTAACATGTATCACAGTATAGGAGTAGCACACCACCTGTATTCTTGTGGTAATGTTAAGTTTATACATACTGTAGGATCGTTGTAGGACCCGAACGAGTCAATCAGAAGAGTCTTTTCTCTGTATCAAAGGCAGAATCAAAGATACAGATGCTCAAACTAATTATAATGCTTCTTTGATTGATTTAACAACGTTTACAACCTGAAAGCAATCTGGCAGCACTTCGTTACAATTTTCGGAACCGTTACCAAATGAACAACATGTGCACTATATATAGTGAAGACAGGTTCGCTTATATGGACGTCCATATGAGCGGACCTATTAGCTTATGGTTCGCTTTTACGGACAATGTCCATATAAGCGGACCTACTTGCTAATCCACCAACTTTCGTTTTTCGAACCTCGTGCACTGGATATCCTATCCTATTCTATTCTATTATATGATACAAGACGAAGTCAATAGACGTAATGCACTAACAGACTCCCCCTCGGATATTGACGAAGTCTTCAGTGACTAATCTCTGTTATGACACCTTCTTCAGTCTTGATCATTTTGCCTTCTCAATCAGATTGTAACAATGTAAGCATCTTTCAATCTTTCTCTTTGATCAGCTTTACACTTTAACTTTTTCATCAGGATCTCATCACTGGCTCTATCATCAATAGCTTTATCATCAACAGCTTTATCATCAGCAGGCTCCCCCTTTCGTCAAGCTTCCGTGCTTTTAGGGATCGACACCTAGCTTTCCAGCTACAAACTCCTCCTAACTTTCAGCTTGTCTTCAGACTCCCCCTTAGACTCTGCTCTCGGGATCGTAGTCTGGACTTTTCCTGCAATCACTCATACAACTATAAGTAACAACATTTTAAACTTCCAGATATCGTAATCTGATAATTCAATCTCCTCAAAATCACTTCTCATGAATTTGGCAGTTTCATCGAATCGTATCGGAAACTAGCTCTATAACAATATAAGTATCCAAATCCCCCACAGTTAATCATCCAAGTCCAACTTAATGACCTTGGAGATATCACAAACTGTTTTTGAATTTTTGATTTTAAAACTTCAAGTTTCAAATTAATGAACTTGTTTTATTTTCAGAAACACGATCAGCTTACTTAGATTTTCGAAACTCAGCACTCAGACATCGGTTGTCGAAAATAAAGCAGAATCAAAATCTTTTTGTATTTTCTGAAAATATAAAGCAGTAAAGAAATATGTACAAACATATTTACAGACAATATTTTTGTTTGAGTATGCGTCAGAGGATCATATCAGTTTTTGACAAGTCACAAGTACCGTTGAGCTTAATTTTCACAGTAAGAATTAAACAATTCACTTAGATTGTCGATATACTGGTCCACTTAAATTTTCATACAAATTTCAACTGATTCAGGATACGAATTAGGTATTTTAAGAACTTAAACCCATTCATGTGTCCCATCTCTTGAATATACTCCTGTATCCAGATCCCAATATTCAGTCTTACAGGTAATTATAACACAAATGATATCTGTAAGGGGTTAATAAATTATGAAGAATCATGAGAGCTCAGGTCAGAACTACCGTTCAGCAGAGAGATCATGACTCAACTTGTGTGTGTCCCCTTTAGAGGATCTTTTTTACAACAGCATTGCTAAGCAATTTTATTGTCTTATCATATATGCTGAGGGTGATGCTGTGTTTCAAGCATTTGCGGAAAGTATTATTCGAGGACTAGGTCAGAACTACCGTTCAGCAGAAGTCCCGAAATAATACCCCATATATCACTGAGTATAAAGACCTAGTATATCAGATTATGAGACCTTTCAAACAAGATTTCAGGGGTTACCTATATATCCAAGTAGTGTTCCCCACAAAATAAGCAAGTTTGAATTTATGTTTATATCCCGAAAAAATTTACTAAATGTATAAAAATCTATCGACATATCATCAGTGAGACTGTTTAACACTATTTAAACATTACATTTCTTTAGCATACTGTAACTGTCTACTGATGTACTATCATTTCCTCTTTTTACGCAAAAACTCAATTTTTGAATTTTATCATGTTTTTTACTTTTTCAAATTTTCTAATGTTTTTGGATTTTCTAACAATATATCTCCCCCTAAAATACAAAACCATTTAAAGAAAATTTGACAACCAACACTGATAGCTTTGTCTCGCCATCCATTTTCTGCTTCTCATGCACTGTTTTGCAGAAAATATAACATACCCCCATGATTTACAACACATTGATATTTTACAATTTGAAAACCGTTTTTCAATCTGATGAAAGTAATCATGTTTGTTCAGCCGTGAGGGTTTCGGCGTATTCAATCAACATAAATTCAAACAAAATTAAAAACAAACATATTTTTAGTTTTTAATTTTCAAGTTTTTAGGATTTTGAAAATATTGTTTATTTATGTACAGAAAACAATCAAACTAAAATCCCTGTTCAACCAAACCAGGGTCCTGCAACCTCTTCCTGTGCCAGGCTGCTCCAACTACCATTCTTACAATCTTCAGCTTCGTTGAGCACCTGCACATTTCAAACTTTATCAATCATTTGAAAAATTTAGCCCAGGTCTGTTGGACCTTAGGCATTTCAACACAATAATGTTCATTTAATTTCGGAAACTCTTTGTCATTTAAAACGTTTTCAATTTTGACTTCAACTTTCTCATCTTTTTCCGACGTCACTTGTTTCTTAGCACTCCACATTTGACCTTCCGGAGTACCTCTTTTGTAAAAAAAAATCTCTTTTTGAACCTTTTGATTTTTAACAACATTTTTAGGTTTCCAAAACTCTTGAGGTTTTGTCATATCAACAGATGTTTTCCAACTCTGTGTTGTTCTCAATCTGGGTGTGTGAGAATTCCAGGTCTGTCTTGAATCAAACCTGTTCGGGTTTGATTTCCAATTTTGATTTGAAGCAAACTTGTTTATATTGTACCTCCAAGTTTGTTTCGAATCAAATCTGGTTGACCTCGGTTTCACATCCTCAGATTTCTGTTTTTCAACATCAACAGCCTTTGGATTTGGACACTTTCGTGCAACATGTCCAATCTGGTCACATTTAAAACACACTTTCTTTGAAACATCCTTGGCCTGTTGTTGTTTCTTTTTCATAGCATCAAACTCTTTATTAGACTGTAGTCCAAATTTGAGTTTTTCCTCTTCTTTCAAGCTTTTCCCTTGAACAAAATTCATCTTTTGTTGCAAATTTGGTTTTTTACTTTGATTCCAATTCCGTTTCTTTTTATAACCCAAACCAGCCTTCATGTTTTTCTTCTTAAAACCAGGTTTGTTATAAAAAGATTTATGACCTTCACCAGCAAACTTTGGAATCTCAGACTTCTCAATCTCAACCATTTTAAAAACTTGATCGACCTTCTCTGAAATTACATTCTGAATCGGGAATACAACATCTAAGAATAATTTGTCCGATCCAATCATGGTATAAACCAATCCTTTTGAATCATCATTCAAATTTTTCTCGGATTTTGTGTTTTTCAAATAACCATCATAAAGATTTCCTTCATCTTCATCCTGTGATTCAGACTTACCTTTTGTAGACTCATCTTTCAAAACGCTTTCAACAACCATACTTACCACCTCTGAATCATTAGCATCACCAGATTTGGAGTAAGTCACATCGATACTTTCAGGTAACTGGTCAGCTATGTTCAAACCCTTTGCCACCTTTTCCTCATCATAAAAAGTATAATTGTTTCTCAATGGTGGTGGTACCTGATGAATTTCTGAACCAATCCCTTTTTTGCAATTTTCAGTATCTTTGTCATCTGGTGTGATGTTGAAAATGCGTTCGAGAATGTACGAAGAGTTATGATAACTTTGAAGTTTTGTAACAATCTTTTCTTTTTCAGCCAAGACTTGTTTAAGATTAGCAATTTCATCAACACATTTGTTCAATTCAATTTGCTTTTCTTTAAACTTTCTTTCATATATTTCTTTAGTGACTAAAGTTTCTGACAATCTTTGATCAAAACTTTTGACTTGGCTCTTCAAAGTATCATAAGCTTCTTGTACCCTCTGACTCGACCACTTTAAAGAATCATACTGTTTTTGTAAATCTTGATATTTAGATTCTTTTTCAACACAATCAACACACTTTGCTGAACACATTTGTCTATAAACATCATTATCCTTTTCAAGACCTTGACATTTCTGTGTCAATTTTTCAACTTTTAGTTTCAAAATTTCTTCTTTGTCAATCATATCTTTACATTTTGTTGTGAAAACATTTTCAAGTTTAACTATGTCATTGTCTTTTATTTTTATGATGTTGTCTTTTTCAGTACAGGCTTTGCACATTTCTATGCAATTCCTGCATTTGTTCTCAACCAATTCAACATTCGATAGATCAGAAGATTTTCTAACCTCAGTCTCATTAAGCACCGGTTCTTCTGTTTCAGCTTTCTGATCTTGCTCTTTGTTCTCCACTTTTTCTTCTTTCTGTGCTTCTTCTATCTTCTGTTCTTTTTCATCTTTCTGATCTTCTTTAGCAGCAATCTTCACAACATTCTTTACTTCTTCAATCATCTTCTTCAATTCTTCTTCTTTTCTCTTCTTCATTTCTACCACCTTCGGTAGACTTGCTTCACAAACCTCTCTTATCTTTTTCTCCAAATCAGGCAGATATGCTTTATCAGATAACCTTCGTGTGTTGAAAGTAGCCTGCCTTGGAACCAAATTTGTTACAGCTTCGAAATCCACTTTTGATGGATCAACAACTGGATTACCCCGTGGATCCATGTAACATTCCAACTCTTCATTCCATCTTTTTGCTCTCTGGGCTTCTTTGAATGGTTCATTTAATTTTTCGATTTCCCATCTTGCATAATCTGCTTTCCAATATCTATCAGGATCAGCCACAAATGCATATCCAACTGCATCTTCTTCAGGGCAAACCTGACTCCAGTCGTAACCTTCATCGTCATAGATAACTGCAAGAGCCCTTGATTTTTCTTCAGGCTGTTTCAATCTTGGAGGCTCAAATTTGTTCTGATGGTAAATCGCTTTCTTGTAATAATCTTCGTTGAACGGGTTTGCAGAATCATCATCAGCATACGCATTTCTGCACTCGCGCTTAAAGTGACCTCTTTGTTTGCATTTGAAGCATGTCACCTTAGATTTATCAAATCCTAGTTTGGTAGATGGTCCACCAATTGACTTTTTCCCTGTGATCTCCATGAACCGCTGTGCCTGACGAACCGCACTGGCCATGCACCATCTTATATCCATTAGTTCCATCTCCTCGGGGTCTAATTGATCATAATCTTGTTTTGTCAAATTGGTATTGCCGATCTTTCCTGCCACGAGGCTTTCATACGATTCAAGTACAGATGCCAAGAAAACTATATGTTGTTTCGCCGATTCTTCACTGAAATTCTGCCCATTCTTCAGATCCACTGCGATATTACACTGAAACAAATTCTTGGAAGCAGATTGACTTGAAGTGTTTGAAGAAGATCAAATGTGAAAACCACTGTGAAGATTTTCATTGTTCACTGAACTTGAACTTTCTACAGAAAACGCTGTTCTTGGAGACCCAGCCTGCTGTACATTTCCTCGGTAGTAAAGCTCCACATTTTGCTGATAAGCTGGATTGTTGACTTTAGATCTCTTTATCTCCAATTCATGACTTTCAAGCCTTTCAATCAGCAAATCCACTTTTAAATCTTCAGGCTTGATTGTGTTCTTCAACATTAAAGCAAAATATTGCCACTCTTGATCATTTGGCAATGAATCAAACAATTTATCCACCAAATCCTCTTCAGAAGGTAAAATTTCATGTCTGGTCAGCTCCATTTTCAGATATCCGAATCTCTCGATCATTTTACAAACCGACTCATTTTTCATACAGTTGAATAAATCAAACTCTTTACGCAACAATTTCTTTTTATTTTCAACAATTTCATTACTTCCTACACATTTTCTCTCTAACGCTTCCCACAAACTCTTTGAAGTTTTCTCTTGTTCAAGTAATGAGATAATATCCTCTCTCACTAACTGTTTGATTAATGTGATCATCTTATATTCAGCCACAACATTTTTTACATCTATGTCTGAGAAATCTTTTGGATCTATTAACTCTCCTCCCTCTTTTACTGGTTCAGTGTATCCATCTGTCATTTTTAACCAACTTTCAGGAGCGAAAGCTTTTACCCAACCCTCAAATCTGTTTTTCCACCAGTGGTAATCTTCCACTTTCATTAGCTTTAGTGGCTTCTGTTGGCTTCCGTACATGTTCTCAAACTTCAAATTCTCCGAAATCTCTCTTGAATATTCTTTCATCTCAGATCTTCTATCTGAAGATTCGGAAGTGAACGCTTTGTAGAATGTGTTGTAAAATTCTTCACCATTGCTTATGCTGATGATACCACTTGTAGGATCGTTGTTGGACCCGAATGAGTCAATCAGAAGAGTCTTTTCTCTGTATCAAAGGCGGAATCAAAGATACAGATGCTCAAACTAATATAATGCTTCTTTGATTGATTTAACAGCGTTTACAACCTGAAAGCAATCTGGCAGCACTTCGTTACAATTTTCAGAACCGTTGCTTGACATCTTCAATTACCTGAAAGTCAATAACCTGAAAGCAAACAAACAACCTCAATCAGTTTTAAACAATTATCAAGTAATTTGAAATACACTAACAGTCAATTGTCGTGAAATGATCTTGACACTTGGACGAAATCAGATTGTATTAATCAGCGAAACCCAAATTGGACAAATAAGCGAAACTCGCTTGGATTGGACAAATGAGCGGACCACCAACTTGACCGAATGAGCGGATCTCCTATTGGACCGAATAAGCGGATCTCCTATTGGACTAATAAGCGGATCTCCTATTGGACCGAATGAGCGAACCCTTATTGGACCAATAAGCGGACCTTGTTGAGCTGAATAAGCGGAACCTTTGATGACAAAAAAACGGACCAGACTATGTCCAGATAAGCGGAAGTCAATTGTTCGAATAAGCGAATCTAATATGTCCGTTCGAGCGGAACTCAAATTGTCCGGATGAGCGGAACTACACAGTTCGGATGAGTGGATCTATCTTGTTCGTTCGAGCGGATCTACTCAGAATGTGACCCAATAAGCGGACCTCTGGAGCGGATCTATGTAGTTTAGAGCAAAACTAGTGTCTTTGAAGCGAACCTAGATGGTCATAAAAGCGGACCTATCCACTATCCGAATAAGCGGAACCACATCCGAAGGTTATTTTGTCCATTTTTAGGATGAATTTTAACATGAAACTTTCAAGGGTTTGTAATTATCCACTAATACACATTCTGTGAAAAATTTGGCTGATTTTAACCGTGGAAACTTGTTCAGATCGAAAAAGAAGGTGTAGAAGACAGAAAACTGATGTAATTGAGCTAAACTCTTCCTCCTGAGCTCTGATACCACTTGTAGGATCGTTGTAGGACCCGAACGAGTCAATCAGAAGAGTCTTTTCTCTGTATCAAAGGCGGAATCAAAGATACAGATGCTCAAACTAATTATAATGCTTCTTTGATTGATTTAACAACGTTTACAACCTGAAAGCAATCTGGCAGCACTTCGTTACAATTTTCGGAACCGTTACCAAATGAACAACATGTGCACTATATATAGTGAAGACAGGTTCGCTTATATGGACGTCCATATGAGCGGACCTATTAGCTTATGGTTCGCTTTTACGGACAATGTCCATATAAGCGGACCTACTTGCTAATCCACCAACTTTTGTTTTTCGAACCTCGTGCACTGGATATCCTATCCTATTCTATTCTATTATATGATACAAGATGAAGTCAATAGACGTAATGCACTAACACATACAAAAATGGTCTTGCCGTTGCGACGACAAGATTACGCTAGTGGAATATGTGGGTTGACACGTATGTGATGCATGCTAGTTCATGTTATGTTATGCCTTAGTATACGTTATTACCATGTGGATTTCGTAAAAAAAACTTTTATACTTATGCTAGTAGCCAAACTTGTATGTTCACCAACGCTTTATATGTTGACATGTTACTTTAATATATATTTTAGGATCTTGATGACGCACGTTGAAAAGAATCTAGTAGGAAGGACTAGAAACACACCAAACTTTAATCCATGTTTAGTAGTTTAGTCATTATGTTACCTTGTTGTACTTTTGTTTCCAAATTATGTACTTGAACTGTTAGCAATGAAATGAAAATTTACTTTTTAAATACTTGTCACAATTAGTGGTCGTGATGTCTCTTACAATCTCGTTTTCGTCTCACTACAATGTTTCTGCCATCGGATGGGGTGTGACAGATTGGTATCAGAGCCATAATCATAGGGAATCAGGAAAAATTACCATGATTTGACCTAGTCTATGGTTAAGGATCCCAAACTTTGACCATTCTTGATTATTCATGTTAGTTATACAAAATACTTCCTATATGCTTATTCTTTATCGTTCTTTTGCCTAAAAAAATGCATATGACTTTTCCTAAAGACACTTATTCCAGAAACACAAAGGCACGAAAACACTCGTGTTATACAAATGTCACACCCCGATATTTCCACATATTACCGGTGGGCCCGGTGGGGAGTATCGTGACGTAGTTGATATCATCATAGTCAAATAATCACAGTTCAATGCACATCGAAAGACTAAAGTAAATATATTACAAACCGATTCAAAAGTAACATCAATTATTACAATTGGATTGTAAGATGGATCCACAGGCGGATCTTAAAACAGAAAGATGAACACTGTTCAACAGATTTGAGACGTCTAGAACTTGCAAGATTCCCTATTAACACCCTAAGCTCCCATCCAATTACGTACAGTACCTGTCACTTAGTCTTTTTGGGAAAATACGTCAGTTTACACTGGTAAATACAATTAACTGACTCTTTTGAAAATGTTTTAAGAAAATTGATTTGAATGCACAAGGCACAAATATCCTTTTATAACTTGGGACAATTATATAAAATAATCTTGTATACAGATTTACATGCTCGTTATATATTTAGGGCCTGATGTAGAAACCGAGTCAAGATTAACAGACACACCACAAGTATAAGCCCACAAGAGAGTGAGATACCGTTTTTCTTACGCAACTTTCAGGTGTATTCCTACACCCCGTGCTTAAGACGTGGTCATTTTCTTAATAATGATGCCAAGGATATCCGGGACATGGTCATTAACCCCCAAAGGCTTTATTTCAAACAAGACAGATTAAAACGGGTTACCTCAATAATTTAATCACAATCCGATTAAACATTCAATACCCGACCAAGCGGTATTATTATAATACCGTATCCCAAGCCCGTATAGGGAAAATAAGTTAAAAGTATTTACCTGAGCAAAAATGAAATTTTATTCTCAGCCGTATAATAAAATCAGCAAGCACAAGTACCTCTATTGGGGCTCTCAATCTGGAATGAAGGTTTTAATAACCTATTAAATTTCTAACGGGTCTTATTTAAGCCTTAACTTAGACCGGTTAGTTTTAAGGAAAGGTTTACGGCTCAAAACGCAAGATTAAGCGAAGACCGGATTAGAATGTGATTTAGACCCGAAAAGTATGGAGACTTGTATAATATGGGTAAACTAAGCACATTCTGAATTTTGAAGTGAAAATAATAAGGTTTGACCTGTTTCGGTCAATTTATGCAAACTAGTTACATAAACCGTTCCTAACGCGAATAATGCATAACAGGTAACCAAAAGAGTCATGAACATGTTTCATAAGTTAATATGCTTTAAATATGTTTTGATATCAGTAGGATACCTTCCATTATGCCCAAAACGAATTTAAAGTCAATTTAAGCCCCGTAGGGGTATTTTGGTCATTTTAAAGTTATAAAAGAGGTTAAATGTCAATCTGAGGTTCTGGTCTAAAATGATCAGTAAAGATATTTATTTTAATAAGTTATATCAGTAAGATATCATATATAAGTGAAATTTATCTTTTATGACCATACTATGCACCGTAGGGGCATTTTGGTCATTTCACATAGGCCTTAAGGGTCAAATCTGGAAATCTGAGTTCAAAACTTTTACTTAATGTTAAAGTATAAAAATTTATTCATAACATCATTAGGTAAAAAGCTTTAGGTGCCAAATATGGTTTTAAGCCATACTATGCGCCTAAATCGCATAAAAGTCGGTATTTGACGATTTTCGGGTTGGTTAACGAAATCTGAGATTTTAATCAGCCTTTACTATTTAAAATAACTTATTTAATATATAAAATCAGTAGAAAAAGGTTTGGTATGTAAAGGATGTGTAAAACTCATTTTATTGGCGAAAAGGGCATTATCGTCAATTACCGAGTCTATGCGAGAACCCTATGTTATGACCAGTTTAAAAATAAATAAAAATCTCCAAAAATCCCAAAATATTATATTATATCAGTGGGTAAAAGGTTTGGTGTCAAAATTTGAGTTTAAATAGGTTTTACGCCGAAATTGCCGTTTAATTAATAAAAAGGCTTTAATTTACAATATTGAGCATAACTCCAATTTTAGACCACGAACTGATGTGAAATTTTAAGGACATGTTTATAAATCGGTAACAAAGGTTTTTGTCCTCTCACATTTTCTAAAATCTCGTCTTAATATTAAAAGGGCATAATAGTCAACTTTAAGCATATAACGGAAACATGTAATGAACTAGGATTACTATGGAACCAAGTTGTATAACCTCAGAGGGTTATACTAACCTATAACATGGTCCTAAAGGAATCCTAAGGCATATCTAAACTAAGCTAAATCGGGTCAGTACTGAAAGTCAAAGCAAAAGTCTACTTTTGCGACTTTTGGTTCCGAACCGAGCCTAAACTCAGAATTGTCGGGTTAAACATGCTTTGACATGTTCAACTAATATTTACCAAGTTATTAAAGTGACAAAACTGATTTTATTGCCTTTACAACATTAGTTATGAATTTTGTTTAAAAACGACTCGTTTGACTTTTATTTTAATTACTTTGACCCGACAATTAACTAAGCAAACGTGGTAATTAGGAGGTACCCTTTGAGGGTTTTAATACCTACCTAATTACGATCACGTAGCCATGTTCGTTGCGAACAATGGCTTGATCGCTTAAAATTCAAAGCGTTTATCACAAACGTTTGACTTTTAGGATTTACTCGCCAAACAATAATAACTAGTCACGAAAGGACACTTACGAAGGGTCCAATGGATAGAAGGAGGTTCTCAAGAAGCTCAAGACCCTCTTAGAATCAGAGACATAGCAGATTTTGGAGAAATGGTGTGAAAGAACAAGTGAAACCCACATCCTATTTATAGTTTTCGGGATCCCATAGGATCGTGACAAGTGTCGGGAGGTATAACTAGATCATAACATGTGTACAATGGTTTTATAATTCAGTGGGCAAGCCCCTAGATTGAAACAAGTGAGTATGGAAACCAGTTTTGATGAAAACCGGCAGAAGGAACAAGTTTCTGCAGCTGTTCTGATCTACGCGTCCCGTGTAGGATACCTATATGGGCTACGCGGCCCGCCTGAACTTCAGGTCCAGCCAAAACAGTTTGGCAGTATTACATAATCTGTCCCTGCATGCTTAAAGGACCATTTTCTGACACGTATAAGGCTCGTTAACCTCATTTCAAGGCTCTAAAAGGATGCCTAAACATAGGGAACATAAAAATGCTCACAAATATCTCGGATGTCGGTTTGTTTGGTCGTACGGTCACGTTGTTCGATTAATTACGACGAAACACGAACGGACGCTAAAAACGATCCAAATTACGCGACGAATGGGATTTTATCATGCCAATCACTAAAATAAAATATTTTAATGATTACATAAATTTTTGGATGTCCGGATATATTTAGAACGTAAGATATGCGTGAAAATGCAAACTTATGCACTTTTTGACGCTTTTAGTCCCTGTTGATCAAATAAGTTTATTTTTGCGCATCAAACACCTCTAAGCCTATTTATAATCTATGTAGAGGATATTTAAGGCATTTTTAACTTATCACCATATTCCGGAAGGTTCGATACCATACGAATCGATGGACTTTTGCAGTTTGAGGCAAATAGTCCTTTAATCGCACAAAGTAGCGCGAAATGTCGTTTAATGATATCCAAGCCTTCCATGGCCCATAACGGGTATTCCTAAGCATGTGTTTAAATATTACTACGCTCTCGTTTTCTTAAAGGGTCACCAAAAGGCGTAGATTCAAAAGTTGACGCTTTTGGTCCCTCTAATGCGCAAACTTGCGCATATCATCGTTTAATAACATCGAAGCCTTATCTAATCCATATTAGGCATTCTTGAGAGTATTATAAAACATCATAATGCTTTGGATTCGTAAAAAGGTCATTCAAAGGTATAATTAAACATATTGACACTTTTAGTCTCTCTAACTTGCAAAGTTGCGCGTAACTTCACTTATAGACATAAAAGCCCTTAATGGCTAATATTAGGCATTCCCGAGAGTGTAATCAATTATCATGAAGCTCTCGGTTTGTTAAAAGGTCACTCAGAGGTAAGAATTAACATGTTGATGCTTTTAACCCTTTCGACGCGTAAACTTTCAATTAATTATGCAAACGGCCATTCTCGATCAACAAGTGGCCCATTTATGAACATGATTACCATGTAATGTTATTCAGAGGTTTATAATAAGCATGTTAACATTTCCAGTCCTTCTATAATCAAAGTTTTTGAATTTTCGCAAAATTAGTCCCTCAAATTCAACGTTTGACTTTATTAGGGTTTATTACACGTGTCAATACATCATTGGACGTGATTTTACGAGGTGTTACAAAAAACGAGACGATTTCACCAAAATAGGCGTGAAACCCTCACTTTGGTGAAGGATTCTCAATCCGCGTTCTCGATTTTCATGAAATTATACATCAAGTTAGGAGTGACATCCTCACCTCAATGAAAATTTCATTATACTTATTCTAGTGGACCCTTACTAACGAGTCGGATTTAGTCCTTATCTCATTTGGTAAGTACCAACCACGTTTAAGGGACGACATTATCAAGTTAGGGGTGGTACCTGCATCTCGAGATATAGTCCCTCTCTTATACTAGTATCAAATTTTATGCATATCATAATACAACCTTCCTTCCTTCAGATTCAAATTATTTTCATGACGGTTATATACATATCATACCTATCCTTTCGTATATTTTACCACACTATTTATGTGTACGATCTTAAAACGTCATCCACAAGGAATAAACTACTCATATTCCCAAGAATGGAAGCATCATCAAGATAGGAATGATTCCCTTACCTTGACGATTAGCTCCACTCCTTTCATGCTTCAAATGACTTCACCAACGAGCTAGGGGTGATTTCCTTACCTCGATGATCGTTACCAATTCTTTTTCCCTGAAAAAACCTTACCCTTGAGTTAGGAGTGATGTCCACATTCAATGGGGAGATCAAATCGCAACTCGACCAACTCCATGATAACCACTCAATTAAATCTTTTACTTGAATCATTCGTCATTGAGTCAAATTTTCAAACCTTCGCATGAATCATAAATTTCACTGATTTACCAAACGTATTTTAACCATACAATCTATTTACGTAAATCACATGCGTGATAATCTCATTCATGCCTTAAATATCACCTTACCCGATTTTCTAAAGTTTTATAATATGCTACCTATCAACCTAGTCGGACTAATGAGTTTCTTGCCCACGAATTTCATAATCGATCCAAGCACTACAACACACTCACATTATACTAAGGACACTTTGTTTCTAATGGGGAACCAAAGAAATCTTCCTCTCACATACGTATAGTTCATATAGATGTCGTTTCGTCAACCTCACTTGGTTGGTAAAACATAATCAATCAACAGTCAACCTAACCAATGAACACAAATAGTCGACCCATAAACCTCGAGGCTTCGATTCACAACAATAGACCCCAACTTAGAACTAGCTATACTCACTGTCACAACCCTCGTCCCCTAGTTACCCGGGAACGGGCGGCCGCGGCCAGTTTTGGTGGTATCGGTATTTATCATTTTGGCAGCGGAAATTACATCAGGACCGTAGTTAGGAAATATTTTATCAGAGTAAAATACCACGCTTTTATAATATTAAACACATGGGAAAATCCCAAGTTTCGAGTACACACATTTTCATAGGGATAAACCCTATTTTATTTAAATAAAACATCTCTTTATTTTAGGTAACTTTATAGCCACTTTTCCAAGCCTTCAGTGTTGTCCAGCTGGCTTCTATTTGGCTTTCACATTTTGTTACTTGAAACGCGTTTAAAAATATTTTGTCAGTGGGAAATACTGGTGAGTGAATCCCAGTTTAATCAAGATAAGTAAAACCATTGTACAGTATTGAGGGCGGTCGCACAATTATATTTGTTTCCATCTAGTTTAATTACCACCCACGGTACGGTCAACCCGACTTGTGGTCATGTTACTACTCATAATGTAGTAACAAATTTTGTATACAAAACCCCAACATACCAACGATAATTGTAGAATACAAATACTCAATCACAGTTTAATATAATGTTAATCATATGAGGTTTTGTAAAAACAGTTTACAAAAAGGAGATTACTCACATTGCTGTCATAGGGTTTTCTTTAAGGATTTCCTTGTGATTATCTATTAAATACACAAATGCACACGCGTTAGTATAATAACCCAATATTTAAATTAGTAATACTCTTCCCGAGACGGCATTCCAACAACTACGTCGGGCAGAACCTCGACAGCCGTTACGGAACCCTCGATCAATCGGGCAGCGTATCTAATACGTAACCAGGGTTATGATACTTACAACGGGGCAGAACTTCATTTATTAGGGGGTATTATGCCTGAAAATTATAATTGCTATGTAGAATTTCGAGAGAGAAAGGAAGTGTGTGAGCGGATTCGAATGATTGGCCGATGGCCTCTATTTATAGGGTTGCATTTTGTCTTCGTCGCGCCCCGCGAAGGTGGTAGCCAAGGGCTATGCGGCCCGCGACGTAGGACTGTAGGGCCTAGCTATGACCGGTCATCACTTATAGGCTCGACACTTTGCACGACACGTGGCAGCACCGGGTGTAGCCTGATCACTTAACTGTCGCGCCCCGCGTAGGCCGAAGGCCAAGCTTTCGCGGCCCGCGAGCTACCTTAAAACTTGTTTTTTATTTAATTTTTAATTATGTAAGGGTATTTAAGCTTGGTTTTCGCATATGGGGTGTATTTTAAGACATATAGGGACACTTTAAATATATATTAGGGGTGTCGAAAATTATTTAGGAGGGTTGTTATATCCTCCCCACCTTGTTTTAGAGCTCGTCCTCGAGATCTACTGGAACAGGTGTGGATATTTTCTTTGCATTTCTGATTCAAGCTCCCATGTGTATTCTAGTCCTCTTTTGGAGTCCCATTTTACTTTGACCAGAAATAATCTCTTGTGCTTGAGGTTCTTGATGTTAGTGCATTATGTGTCTATCGCCTCTGTCAATCTAGTCCGTAGCAGAAACCGAAGGATTCTAAGCTTTTATTGTAATATCTAGTTAAAAAGGGCAAGGTGGCAAACTTGTAAATATGGAGAAATCCTTATATTCCTTGTGCCTATAAATAGAGAGTTATGTCATAGTTTAGGGGACTTTGCTCATTTGGAGATTTAGAAGCTTAGATTTTAGAGAGAGAAAGTCTCTCCATGTGATTCTCGGCTATTGTACACGACATATTATTCAATAGAATCACGTCATTTGTACGTTCTTGTGTGTTCGGTCACGTACGTTCACGAATTCCGCACGTCGAACGTTCGTTACGCAATCGTACGGTGTCGAAACCGATCCAACAAGTGGTATCAGAGCAGGAGCTCGATTGCGCTGATCAAACACATAGATTCGTACCAGATTACATCGATTTCAGATCTAAATTTCATAGATTTCTTCATCTTTTTCATTCTTATCACGTTTTTTACTGAAAAACGTAAAATTGAACGGGTTTTTACGGTCCGAATCAGATGAATTTTTAATATGTTGTGCGAAAACACTTGATTTACAACTCTACCAAATTTCAGAATATTATTCCTAGCCGTTTAGGAGATATTTGAAATTTTAGGTCCGATTTCGTATCAAACAGGTGAGTTCGCTTGAAAAAAAAAAAGGTGTTGTTTGAAGCGAAACACAGACTTTCGCTTGAATAATCAGGTTTCGCTTGAGATATCTGTTGCTTTCGCTTGAAAAGTTAGGCTTTCGCTTGAAATTGAAATATCACACATATCTGCTCGCTTGAAAAGAACATATAATCAGGTTTCGCTTGAAAAGTACTTTATAACTGGGTTTCGCTTGAAAGTAATCAGGGGTTCGCTTGAAATTGTATTACCTGGTTACGCTTGAACATACATATTTGTCAGTTCATGTGATTCAAAGTTATTAGCGGCCCAATCAAAGATCATTGAAATATATGTTGTTGGCTCTTTATTTGATGATTGTCAGGCCACTTGTTATTGCATGTGACTTTTATACATGATTTGTCACTTGTGATTTAAAGTGAACGGTTCAATCAGAATTAATGTACACTTGAGTTGTCGGCAAAAGTATTGTTCATAACAGAAGCTTGCATGTGATTAACGGCCCAATTATAAAAATCAACATCCGATCAGGCTCATTCATAGTGATTTCACCCGAAAAACATTGGAACGAATCCGCAAATCTTCGACAACGAGTCTTAGATTGATTTTACAAACACACTGTTACGTATTCAGTCAGTTTGAACTGATCGCTTGTTTGTTTGTTTACAGGTAATTCGAGGTGTTTTTCAAGGCACAAATACCAAGAAATCAAAATGTTTAACGAAAAGGAAAACAAGAAACTTGAAAATTTAAATGATTGGCATTGTGAATCTTGGTGTGGGAGATTAGGTGATAAGGATGTTTATGTTAAAAGATTCAAAAATTTGTTGTGTATGAAGAATGAATCATTGGAGAAGTTGGAAAAACGGTTTAACGAGTTAATTTACAAGTTAGAAAGACATGGGATATATTTTTCAAAGGATGAACAAATTTCAAAATTTGTTGATGCTTTACCTTTGGAATGGGATAAATTCGTGAATGAACTGAAACGGGATTCTAGTTTATCACGCTTTGATTTAAGAAGTTTCATCAATACAATAACAAATCATGGGATTCATGAAGATTCAAGAAAATGGGAGTTATTGGATGAAATAAAAAAAGAATCAAAAAGGATAGACTTGGATGTAATCATTGAAATGAGGAAACGAATCACTGTGTGTCTTGCAGCAAAAAATAATATGAGATGCGATATTAAGAGCGGTTGTTATATTGATGAAAATATGAATCCTCTTGATTTTGTTAAAATTTTCTGTGCAGGAACATACAAGATGGAAACAAAGAAATAAGCTGATGATGGAGAGATGAATGGAAAATGCTCGAAATGCGAAAAATCAGAAACAGACAATGTCAAACTTCTGAAGAATGTAGAAAGTTTAACATTGGAAATCAAAAGCTTGAAGGATGAGAAAGAATCTAATAATAAACAGATTCTTGAAATGCGAGAAATTTGTGAGAGTTTGAAGTCTGAAAATGTCAAACTGTTGAGTAGTTTGGACAGTTTGACATTGGAAATAAAAAATGCAAAGGAAACTGAAAAAGATTTTGAAAATGAAAAATTAAAATTTGAAAAAGATTTTCAAAGTCAAATGAAGATTTTAGAAGATGAAAAATCTGTTATTTTTCAGAATAATCTTGAAAAACAAATTGAAATAAATTCTCATCTTCAAAAAATCATTCGGCTTGAAAATGAAGCTGAAATTGCTCGAAATAAAATTGATGAGCTTGAGATTAAATTGAAAGGTTTTGTGAATTCTACATCACATGTTTCTCCAAAACCGATCAATTCAGTTCCAATAAGTGACAATGTCACAAAGTTTGACAAAGTCAAAATTGAAGATTGCGATGACAAAGCTGATAATGAAATAGAAAAAGAAAAGAAAAGAAAAATATTTTTAGAATTACAAGAAAATTTTCAAAATATTGTTTTGCAGTCTACTGAAATAGGTGAATGCTCTAAGCAAAAACCTGTTAAGAAGATTGTAGAACAGAAACAAAAAGTTAAAAATTTGAAAAATTTGAAAAATGAAAATAAAAGCTCATCAGTTCAGTCATCCAATCATTATGAAAATTTACAAAAATTTAAAAATCAAAACTCAAAAATAGTTGGTAATCAGTGGTGCAGGTTTGACCACAGTTCTCAAAAGCCAAATCCAGCTTATAGGAGAAGATGGGATGAAGATTCTTCAAGGACAAATCATTCCAATGATAGAAAACAAAGAAATGTTGATTACCACAAGGCAAATCAATGTTTTGATCTAAGTGTGTGGTATGAAGACAGTATGTGGTATGAAAGTAGTGAGAGGTATGATAACAGAGTGTGTTACACTTGTGGATTTCAAGGACACATTGTTGTTAACTGCCAAAGTCAGAGATTCGAAACAAGAAGGTGCTATGAATGCCACATCAGATGACACATTGTCAGAGATTGCCCAATGAGATCAAAGGGAAGATCGAGGGTTGAATCTCAAAGAATGGCAAAGAAACCAGTCAATGTCAAGCCCAAAGAACAGAAGGTTCAAGAACCTAAAATTCAAGAAAAGAAAGTGAAGCTTTCTCAGGGGCAGAAAGACAGACTGAGGAAGAAGAGGAAGAAGGCAAGAGAATATCTGGAGAAAATTTTGTCTTTGGGTTCACCGGACAGATTGAATAAGAGTTCTGATGAATCAACTAACTTGATTGCAAAGTCAAGCAAGACGAATTCATCAGATACAAATCTGAGGACGAAAGAAGAAAAGAAGAAGAAGAAAATGGTTGGCGATGAATCTGATGTTTCAAAGTCAGACAAGCCACCATCAGGCGATGAATCTGACTTCTCAAAGTCAGACAAGCCACAATCAGGCAATGATTCTGGTTCGTCAAAACCAGAAGAGCCATCTGTTGAGGTAAAAACTATCAAACCCAAGGCTGGTCAGGCTTGGGTGAATTTGTTCAAATGAAAAACCTGACTTGCCGGAGTTCCCAGGTTGGTAAGTGTGGAACAGGAATCGGCATATTTCTTGAGAAATTCACAGGTTGGTAACTGTGATATTTCGAATCACAAAAGACTAATCAAGGACATTAAGTTGTACTTAATTTATCTTTCTGATAGAGGATTTACAGGTTAACCAGGTTTCAAATCCTGAGCATATGTAGAATAGAGCCAGGAATTGATTCTGAATTTGTAAACTTGTGAAAGCCAGACTACGATCCCGACAGCTGAGTCTAAGGGGGAGTCTGAAGACGAGCTCAACGCAAGAGGAAGCGTGGATTCAAAGAGCCAGATAACTATCTTGGAAGAGCTTGTATTCGGAAATCCAGGTGTCGATCCCAAAAGCACGGAAGCTTGACAAAAGGGGGAGCCTGAAGGAAAAAGAGACTACCGAGAGGGAGAGAAATGGAATTTGAAGACAGATCCATGGGGATTCTGTTCGTAAAAGAGAAAAGACAAGACGCTACGAGATTGACTACGACAATATCCAAGGGGGAGTCTGTTAGTGCATTATGTGTCTATCGCCTCTGTCAATCTAGTCCGTAGCAGAAACCGAAGGATTCTAAGCTTTTATTGTAATATCTAGTTAAAAAGGGCAAGGTGGCAAACTTGTAAATAAGGATAAATCCTTATATTCCTTGTGCCTATAAATAGAGAGTTATGTCATAGTTTAGGGGACTTTGCTCATTTGGAGATTTAGAAGCTTAGATTTTAGAGAGAGAAAGTCTAGAGAGAGAAAGTCTCTCCATTTGATTCTCGGCTATTGTACACGACATATTATTCAATAGAATCACGTCATTTGTACGTTCTTGTGTGTTCGGTCACGTACGTTCATGAATTCCGCACGTCGAACGTTCGTTACGCAATTGTACGGTGTCGAAACCGATCCAACACTTGACTTTACTGTCTTCGATCTGTAGAGGTTTTTCCACAAATTTTAGCTGCTCATTTATCTCTATATCCTTAAGAGGTACTACCAATGATTCATCAGCTAAGCATTTCTTGAGATTAGATACATGAAACACATCATGTATTCCTGCCATTTCCTCTGGCAGTTGTAGCTGATAAGCTACAGGTCCTATTCTTCTAATAATCTCAAAAGGTCCAACATACCTGAGGCTTAGCTTTCCCCTTTTGATGAATCTTACCACTCCTTTCCAATGAGAGACTTTCAATAACACTTTGTCTCCTACCTGAAATTCCAACGGCTTTCGTCTGTTATCAGCATAACACTTTTGTCGATCACGTGCTGCTTTCAGTCGTTCCTTGACTTGAATGATTTTGTCGGTTGTTTGTTGCACTACCTCTGTTCCAGATACTTGCTTTTCTCCAATTTCTGTCCAACAAACTGGGGTTCGGCACTTTCGTCCATAGAGTGCTTCGAATGGTGCAACATTGATACTTGTGTGATAGCTGTTATTGTAAGAAAATTCTATTAAGGGTAGGTGATCATCCCAATTACCTCCGAAATCAATTACACAAGCTCTAAGCATATCTTCCATTGTTTGAATTGTCCTTTCGCTTTGGCCGTCCGTTTGGGGATGATAAGCTATGCTTAGATTCAATTTGGTTCCCATTGCTTTTTGGAAACTTGTCCAAAAATGAGAGGTAAAATGGCTATCTCTATCAGAAACAATTGATAAAGGAATTCCATGTAATGAAACTATTTCATTTACATACAACTTAGCTAACTGCTCCATACTGAAAGTTTCCTTCATTGGTAGGAAATGAGCTGACTTAGTTAGCCTGTCTACAATCACCCAGATTGTATCATTACCTTTTCTTGTTTTGGGTAATTTGGTAACAAAATCCATTGTTATCAATTCCCATTTCCATACTGGCATTTCTAACTGCTGCAATAAACCTGAGGGTTTCTGATGTTCAGCTTTAACTTGTGAATAGGTTAAACACTTAGAAACATAAGCTGCTATATCCTTCTTCATTCCTATCCACCAGAAATTATTTCTTAAATCCTGGTACATCTTATCACTTCCAGGATGCATCGTATACTTAGACCTATGGGCTTCCTCTAATATATGGTGACGTAGGTTTCCTAGTTTAGGTATTCGCATTCTTTTCTTATGGAATCTCCAAATTCCATCTGTTCCTTGTTCTAATTCCTTAATCATTCCTTTCAATTTTTCAGTATCATCCTTGATTACTAATTCTTGTACTTTTCTAATCTGTTCATTTAAATCTACCTATAGATTTAATTTAAGAGAACGTACTCTTTTTGGCTTTTCATGACACCTTTGACTTAAAGCATCAGCCACTACATTTGCCTTTCCTGCATGATACTGGATATTACAATCATAATCACTAAGTATCTCCATCCAACGTCTTTGTCTCATATTCAATTCCTTTTGCCCAAAAGCATACCTTAAACTCTTATGATCAGTGAAAATGGTAAACTTACTACCGTAAAGGTAATGTCTCCAAATCTTTAGAGCAAAAATTATGGCTCCTAATTCCAAATCATGGGTTGAATAATTCTCTTCATGATTCTTAAGTTGTCTAGAGGCGTAGGCTATAACCTTTTGGCGTTGCATCAATACACATCCATAATCTAACTTAAAAGCGTCACAATAGACTACAAAGTCTTCAGTTCCTTCTGGTAATGCTAGTATGGGTGCGTTGGTTAATCTTTGCTTAAGAATTCTAAAGGCTTCTTCCTTTTCTGGTCCCCATTCAAACTTAACAGATTTACAGGTTATCTTAGTTAAGGGAATGGCTATTCTAGAAAAATTCTCGAATAAATCTTTTATAATAACCGGCCAATCCTAAGAAACTTCTAACCTCGGTTGGTGACTCAGGGGTCTTCCATTTGATAATTGCCTCGATCTTGGTGGGATCTACATGAATTCCTTCGTGATTAACTAAATGTCCAAGAAACTGTACCTGTTCTAACCAAAATTCGCACTTCGAAAACTTTGCATAAAGTTTTTCTTTTCTCCATAAACTTAGAAGTGCGTGCAAATTCTTTGCATGCTCCTCTTTACTCTTAGAGTAAATGAGAATATCATCTATAAAGACAATTATGAATTTATCCAAATATGGCTTACATATTCGGTTCATCATGTCCATAAATGCGGCTGGGGCATTGGTTAAACCAAATGGCATGACAGTAAATTCATAATGGACATACCTTGTTCTAAAAGCGGTCTTAGGAATGTCATCTTCCTGTACTTTTAATTGATGATATCCTGACCGTAAATTGATCTTTGAGAAAAATCAAGTTCCTTGCAACTGATCAAACAGATCATCGATTCTTGGTAATGGATACCGATTTTTAATCGTGACCTTGTTCAATTCGCGGTAGTCAATGCACATACGCATCGATCCGTCTTTCTTTTTAACGAATAAAATCGGCGCTCCCCATGGTGATGAACTTGGCTGTATGAATCCTTTCTCCAACAATTCATCTAACTGTTTCTTCAGTTCCTACATTTCTGCAGGTGCTAAGCGGTAAGGTGCTTTGGCAATTGGCACTGTTCCTGGTAGCAGGTGGATTCTGAATTCAACTTCCCTATCCGGTGGTAGTCCTGGTAATTCTTCTGGAAATACATCTGGAAACTTAGATACTACTGAAATATCTTTTAGTTCTTTTCCTTTAGTGTTAGTGATTATAGAAATCAAATACACTAATGATCATTTTCTTATATAACTAGCTGATTTCATCACAGAGATGAATTTTGTGGATCTAGATGCCTTATCTCCTTTAATTGTGATCTTTTCACCCCTTGGTGAATTTACTTGGATTGACTTTTGATCACATAAAATACTGGCTTTATTGGCTATTAACCAATCCATTACTAATAGAACATCAAATCCTGCCAGATTCATTGGATAAAGGTTTGCAATAAACTTTTGATTTAAAAATTCTATTCTTGCTCCGTGCAAGATTTCAGAAATCTTAATGGTTTCCCAATTTGCTGTTTCTACTAGACATTCTTGTGGGAGTTTAGTTAATGATCGTTTGAGAAGTTTGCAAAATGAAGTATTAATAAAACTTTGGTTCTCACCAGAGTCAAATAATACTTTAGCAAAAACATCATTAACTAAAAACGAACAGGCTATCACGTCCGGAATCATCTTGGATTCATCTGCAGTCAGAACAAATGCTCTAGCATTTTTGATAGTCTTATTGCCCATGGCTGGAACTAGTTTCGGACAGTTCGGCTTGATATGACCTTTTTTCTCCACAGTTGAAACACATTCCATTATTTGGTTTCTTCCTACAATCTTCTTATTTGTGTCCTGGTATCTTGCAGAAATTACAATAGGTGGAGCATTTTCCTGAATGCTTCTTCTTGCAGGCCTTGCAATAAGGTGCAAAGATAGAACCTACATTTTTCCCACGGTTGGAATTTCCATAACGAAATTCTTAGGTAAGCCTTTGAGCTAGGTTTCTCCTCGGGTCTTCCTCTCGTGTATGCACTAACTCATCTGTCAAGGTGTTTGCTAGTTCTACAGCTTCTTCTATAGTTTGAGGTCTAGCCGCCTTGACTACATGCCTAATCTCACTGATTAATCCCCATATGTAAAGGGAGATTAATACTGGTTCTGGTGATGCAAGGGTTGGCACTATTCTAGCATATTCAAATAATGTAGTTGTGTACCCCTTACTATCCACTCCAGTCATTCTAAGGTTTAAAAACTTATTTGCTATCTGTTCTTTTTCATTGGGAGGGCAGAATTTCCTTTCCACCATGTTCTTAAATTCCTCCCATTCCATATTTTACACTCTGACACTTCCCCTAGACTGGAGGATAGTGTTCCACCATTCTAGTGCTGAGTTCTTAAATAGATTGGAGGCAAACATTATCTTATCTTCTTCCACGCACTTACTTATTTTTAAGACTGCCTCAGTCTTTTCTGTCCAGCGTAAGGCTGCAACGGCCCCTTCATTGCCCTAGAATTCCATTGGTTTACAAGACCAGAATTCTTTATAAGAACAACCATAAGACATGGTTCTTCTTCTTTTGGGAATGGGCACTTGAAGTATGGGTCCATTGTTTACGCTGTGTTCAGGTTCAGTGGGTCGTTTACTGCTATGATTACTTTTATTATCCGCTTCCCTAACCGTTTTGATAATATATGGAATTGCATCTATTATCCCTTGTGCCACTATGTGTTGGATGGCACTGTTATCCACTGGGTTTCCATTGTTATTGTTGTTCGGGGTATCGTTATTCGGGTTATTGTCATTCTGGTTTTCCTGGTTCACTTCGTTGTCCATCTGAATTTTAAACATTCACCAATTATTAATATCACCAAATAATATTTAACACAATCAATCACACAACACGCATATTGATCAAAATCGTTGAACATTGCGACTTACTCTTTCCTATACTATGCATTCATATATATTACAGTACAACTGAAATTGAAATTACACTACTATTAGGCATCCATAGCTATTGTCTAGATTTTTTTTTCAAACATACACACATATTATATATTATTATTATTTTATTAGTACTACCACCATCACTGATATGGGTTCATCCAGGACTCCATATTACGCTCGTCATACTTCCAGACGAGTCGTTCTTCGATCTGCCTCATCCTGTCACTACCTTCTAAATCTCCTCACCAAAGGTTCGGAGTTCTTGCACATTCTCTGCACTCATTGGGGGTGCAGGGGCTGGTACTGGGTTTGGAAACTGGGGCATGGGTTCTTGGTAAGGATAAGGATTCTCTAGAATTTCCCTAATGTATTGGTCATTATCATAGTAGGATCTAGAGGGTCCAAATCTGGGTAGGCTGCTAGGTTTGGCATAGGTTCGTCTTTGGTATTGGGTAGCGTTGCTGGTAATCCCTATGGTCGTCAAACCACGGGTCGTAGTCTGGGTCTAAGGGATTGGGTGCTGGTACTCTAGGTATCTCATATGGGTTGTGTTGGTGCATACGTCTGTCGACTTCATCTTGTATCGAGTCTAGTATTAGAATTGTTAGATCAGGGCACGTTGTACGAGAAAATAGGAGGTTTTAGGATGTGTTTAAGGTAATTTCGTTTGAAGTGACACACTGCCACGTTCAAACGGAATTAGATCTCCTATATATACCCTTCAAACGAAATCATTTGTAACTTCAGCGATTCCGGTACCGAAGTGCTGCCGACGCGTCGTTTGACCTGTAAAGTTGTGATATCAATAAAACAAGACGTTTAATAGTGAAACAAGCTGTTTTCCAAGTCTGTTTCTTAGTTTCCGCCTCTGAAACAGACAAGAACCCTTCTGATTGACTCGTTTGGGTCAAGACACGATCCTACATGTGGTATCAGAGCTCAGGAAGAAGAGTTCTTGCCAAAACAGCCTTATTTTCTGACTTCTACACCTTCTTTTTGAAATTGAACTAGTTTTCACGGTCAAAAAGTCTTGAATTTCACATATTTTAAGCGAAACAGTGTCTTAATGAATCCTTGAGAGCTTTGGACCTAAAATCAGCTTAAAACTTGATCAAATTCTTAATTCCGTTTGAAACCAGATCGCAAAAGATGACGTCAGCAGCATTTCAAACGAGATTAGGTCTTAATTCCGCTTGAACTTGCTATTCCGCTTGAAATGTTCACATAATTCCGCTTGAAAGTACCTGATTCCGTTTCAAAGGGTAATTCCGTTTGAGTAGTTCCAAACGAAATTAGGTGATTTCATTTCAGTGTGTAATCCCGTTTGAAAGTGTGCTTGTTCAAATGAAATTAGGTGATTTCGTTTGAAAGGGAATCTCGTTTGAATAGTTGATTTCGTTTGAGAGTTAATTCCGTTTGAAGCCTGTGATTCCGTTTGAAATTTGTGTTTGTGAAAAAAAAATTGCCGAAACATGGGCGAGGAATTCTACAATGCGTTTGCTACACCGATTGCACCTGTTACAGCTGCTGAAACTGTGTACAATGAGAATGAGACAGGAACTTATCAGAAACCACCAAAGCTTATGTACATTGAAGATTTTCAAGGATGGAAAAATCGTTTTGAAAACTGGGTGCAAGCTTATAAATTTGACGCATGGTGTTCTTTGTTGAAAGATTATGAGAAACCAAAGAATGAACGTGGGATTGAAAAAGCTATTTGTGACTATTCAGAGAGTGACAAATTGAAATTTACAAGTAAGAAAATGATGATCAGTATTCTTCAACAAGCGATTAAAGAAGATATCTTTGTTTTGCTTCAACATAATGGTACGGCTAGATCAATTTGGGAAGCATTGATTCAGAAATTCAAAGGAAGCGCAGATATGATCAAAAACAAAAAGGTGTTATTGAAGAAATCGTTTGATATGTTTTCAGCTTTTGATCATGAAACAACAAAGCAGAGTATTGATAGATATTGTCATCTGGTATTGGAAATGAGAAGATTGGACATTGAGAAAGATGATGATAAGTGGGTCGACAAACTAGCTGAAGCACTACCACAGCATAAGTGGGGAACTTATTTGATGATTGTGAAACATATGAGGAAGTCTGAGAGTATGAATTTGGCACAGTTCATTCAGAAAATTGAAGAGCATGAATTGGATATTCAGAAAACTGCTATCATGACGAATCCAAATGCTCAACAAGATGTCAGTTTGTATTACAGAGGGAACAAGTTTGAGGCTACCCCCAGCCATAGCCCAAAGATCCAAACTGGTTTTAGTGCTGACAGTTCGTCTGGAACAAAGGGTAGTAATGTGACACAGAGTGGTGGATCTTCATCTTCATATTCAAGCTTTGATCCAAATTTTACAACACCAAGTCCTCAACACCAGAATTCAACAAATCTGCACTGCAATGTTACTTTGAACATTCAAAATGGTCAAAATTTGTCTCCAGAAATAGCCAAGCAGCACATGGCATCACTCGTTGCTATGTTGGAATCTTATGAAAGTTTGATTGCTGGCAAGATTGGAAATCCGATGCTTACAAAAGAAGATTATGACCAAATTGATGCAGAGGAACTTGAGTTGATGGATGTGAAGTGGTGTTTGGCTAGTGCTTGTAGGAGGGCAGAAAAGTTTCAACAAATTACTGGTAGAGATGAGTTTCGAGGAATGGCTACTTCTCTGTTAGGTTTTGATAAATCAAAAGTTACCTGTTTTCGTTGCAAAGGAAAGGGACATTTTAAACGAGAATGCAAAAACAAAGAAGCAACTGGGAGACAAGATGGAAAGAATGATTATTATCAAAAGTCAATTTTTCATCAGATTGATCAACAACAACAAATTGTTAAACAACCACAAACTGCTCATGCACGTCCTATTGAAGAGAAAAGAGTTATGTTTGGTATAATTGATCAAGATGATGAATTTGTTGCAGAGGGATTTAGCTGGGATAAATACATTCCACCAGGTTCAGGTCTTGTTGCTAGAATTCTGGGTGAAGATGAGGCTAATCAGAAAAGAATCCCGATTTTTCCAGATCTTGGAAGTGATATGGATACTGATGATGAGGAAGAATATCTTAACAAAGCTAGAAAAGGCATAGATCCTGATAGTTTTAATTTGTTTTTTGCAGATAAAATGGAGATGCTGAATCAGAAGAAGATTGCCAGATTGAGGAGAGAGCTGGAAGCAGCAAGAATGCTTGCTGATGAAAAAGCAAAGACAGAAGCTGGAGAAGCTAATGTTGAACCAACAACTAAGAAAGTAGTAGAGAAAATCGTTGAAGTGGAGAAAGTGGTGGAAAAAATAGTTGAAGTCCAAAAAATAGTCGAAGTTGAGAAACTTGTTGAAGTAGAGAAAATTGTTGAAATAGAAAAAATTGTTGAAGTTGAGAAACTCGTTGAAGTTGAAAAGACTGTCGAAGTTGAGAAGATAATTGAAAAAGTGGTTGAAGTTAAAAAACCATGTTTGAAGTGTTTAGAATCGTGCAAAGTTTGTGAGGAGAAAGATAAGAAGATTGTTGAATTAGAAGAGATGAAAGAGAATTTACTGTCTGATGTGAAGTATGTGAAGGAGTCATATGATGTTCTGAATAGAACAGTTGATGGTTTGAACAAGACAAACAAAGAGGTTGATGCGGCAATGACGATGATGAGTTCCTCGTTAATGACAAAGCAAAGCGTCATTAATGAGTATATCGAAGACTGTGCTAAACTGAAGCAAGAGTTAGAACTTGAAAAGATTGAGAGTGAAAGGATTAAACGTTTGCTGTTGAGTTATACTACTTGTGATTATTTGATTGATCATGTTTATCCTATTGTTGCAGGTCTTGAAGCGTTTAAAGATAAAGAAACGGAAGACACAGATGCTGGTAAGACACAAAGTGTCAAATATAACAAGTGTCCGCCTTCAATCTATGAGAGTTATTCCCCCAGGAATCCTAATGAGGAGCGTCTAAAAAAGGCAGTCAACATCAAGTTAAAGTCTGAAATTGTGACAACCCTCGTAATTCCATGTATCCGTACAATTTATTAATGATAATTAAAGTGCTTGATGACTGTACTGAATCATTTAACTGCTCTCTGATTACGGTGTTATACTTACATGTGCGTGTTAACATACTAGTAGTATACAGAAAAGTTACTAAATAGTCCGGTGTGCTTTCCTGAGTGTTAGGAATTAATTGTGTTACAAAAATATATATAATAGACACTTAACGGAATAATTAAACACTTTAACGAAACGGTATTTAACCGGACAACCGGACATTACCCGGGACACCAAATATTGGTCAAATACATTGTTGTATTTATTTTTGACTAGGCATGATCCCCGAACACCCTAACACCCACTAACTTCTCTAGTAAATAACACATATAAGTATACACTTGAGATCTAACTTGGAATTGCAACTTAGTTGAAAATGTTACACTAAACCCCCCCCCCCCCAACCGATTTTCGGTCCCAATGGACCCCACCCAAAATCTTCACCATATCCTACTACAAGATTTTATGTCTATATTTTGTGTAGATTGGTTACTTGCATATCTTGCCAAGATATTGCAAATCTTATAAGTATGATTACTAGACCATGAAATCTTTTAATATCTTCATCCTACCTTCTCTAGATCACTCTCTCATCACCCTCTCTCTCTCACTTTTGGTTCACCTCAAAACCGCCACCCTCACCACCACATAACCACCATCATCTTCATCATATTCAAGTTCCATTCAAAGCTTGAAGGTGATCCATGGAGGTTGCAAGTTGAAGGACTTTCTAAGGAGCTTTGTTCTAGTCTTTTTCATCATCTTCTCTCTACATTTTCATCACTAGATCATCCCTAGCTTTAAGCTAGTAGTAAGTTCCATATATCACCTTTGTTCATCTTGTTTCATGATTAAAAGATGTAATATGTTAAATCTACAAGAACACTAAAAAGGGTTTAAACAAGAAGATGAAACATGATGTATTTATGTTAGTATGATGTTGTCTTGAGATGTTACTGATTTCTTGCTGATTACTTGTTAATATTGATTACTAGAAATGTTGTTGATCATTATGCATGTTAATGGAACCAAAATAACTCGCATTAGAATGTAAAAGCTAAAAAACAGAAAGCTGGTTGGTGATTTCAGCCAACTTAAGTTGGCTGTAACCGAACCTTAATAAAACGAAAAATGCATTTTCTGAAGTCTAGATTTATGTATTATGAAATACGGTTCTAATGGCACTGGAATCATAATTTTTGGATTTCGTTTACTATTTTTAAAGACCCTTTTAAAAACAGCAGCTGAAGCTGAGTTTTTGCTGCAATAAATGGGTGATGTGTTTTTGGTCATAACTGGAAATATATGATGAATCAGCTCATGAAATTTGTACAGTAGATGAAAACTGATGTATTTGTAATTACCCCACTGGAATTTCGTAAATTGGACTCTCGATGAATTTTAAATAAATTATTCCGTGGACTGCAGTCAGAAAAAGATAAATCTGAGTCCAGTCCGGAAAATGAATTTTTATAAAATATTGGGGATGAATTGGATCCCGATATTTTTACACAATAATATTTGGATCGTTTAAGACTTACTGTAAAAATTTGGGAATTTTTGGAATAAGTTAACTATTTTATTAAAATCCCCGAAAACAGCCCAGTTTTGAAGATTAAAGCTGAAACGACATAAGTAGTGATTTGCGTGTCTAAATGGCGGGTAGGTTATCCGAGAATGATATAACATGTTATATGTCAATAAAAGTGTTATGTGAAATGTCGTATGTTTGTTTATGAGTGGGGAATGGATGGGAAGTTTATATGGGCATGAACCGTTAAAGTGATGCATGTTATGTGATATATACGTGTAGGAACTTTGTGCTCTATTTTGAAGTCACTAATAAACTAAGTGGTAATCATACTAGGACGTGATTGACCGACCTTGACTGTTAGCTATTTTTTAGAGTCAAACTGAGCAACCGAGGTGAGTTCACACCCTTACTAAGGCATGGGATTCCCGGTGGTTGGGAATGGGATTGAATAACTACTTATACTATCAACACTGCTAGACTACTTACTACTGTCCTCGGATTGGGAAGGGCACTTACGTAAAACCTACGTAAACTCATACTTACTACTGTCCTCGGATTGGGAAGGGCACTTACGTAAAACCTACGTAAACTCATACTTACTACTGTCCTCGGATTGGGAAGGGCACTTACGTAAAACCTACGTAAACTCATACTTACTACTGTCCTCAGATTAGGAAGGGCACTTACGTAAAACCTACGTAAACTCATACTTACCACTGTCCTCGGATTGGGAAGGACACTTATGGATACGACCAGTCTAGTACATACAAAATGGGAAGCCCCCACTAAACATCGTAAAGGTTGGGAATCAAGGATAATGGGTAATACATGGTGATGAAACGAACTTACGATTTCTGATACGAACTTATTAACTGAACAACCAACTGTGAACTCGCTCAACTTTGTTGTTGATTTGTTGTTACATGCCTTGCAGGTCGTTAGGTATCTATGGAGCTTGCATCGGAGTGGGAAGAGTCGTTGTGGAACATGGACAGCTGTGTGCCATGCTAAACTTTTGAAACGTTTAAACTTATGACTTGGTTTTAAACATTATGCTTCCGCTTGCAACTTAAACTATTGTTTTGTTTAGACACCAATTGTATTGTGTTGGATCCTTATATACTACTTACATGCTTGCTCAATATGATTGGTGGCTTGATCCTGGTCATGTCACGCCTCCAAGCGATGATACTCCGCGTGTGGATTTTGGGGGTGTGACAGATTGGTATCAGAGCCATTGGTTATAGTGAACTTGGTTTTAATAAGGGAAAGAGTTTTTGTTAAAACCAGACTATAACCTGTACAGTGCTCAACGATCCACAACGACGCTTCGCTCCACGTGCAAGACTCAACACTATAGGTGATATGATTTATGTTTATATTACCTACTTGCTAGTCACATAGCACATTGCTCATAGTATGCTTAGATAAACATAACGACTATTGCTTGAAACACATGCGTGCTTACTCTCTTCTGTCATCGCACTTTCACGAACCTCTCTCACTCATGTTTCCTTTGGTATGAAGATCATGAGTGGACGTGTCAACATGACTCAAGCCCAGCTGATGGCTTTGATCAACGAACGAGTTACTGCAGCACTTGCAGCCGCTCAAGCCGGAGGCCAGCATGCCCAGCCGCCTGTGTGCACGTTCAAGACTTTTATGGACTGTCGTCCTAGTACTTTCAGTGGCACTGAAGGGGCCGTCGGACTCCTCCACTGGTTCGAGAAGCTCAAATCGGTCTTCGAGATGTGTGAATGCCCTGAGGCTCATAGGGTGAAGTATGCCACTGGTACTCTCGAAGGCGTTGCGTTGACTTGGTGGAACGCGCAAGTTCAAATGTTAGGACTGGCAGCTGCTAATGCCACCCCATGGAACGACTTCAAGGAGCTGATCAAGCGAGAATACTGTAATAGTGATGACATCCACAAGTTGGAAGTGGAATTCTTTAACCTGAAGATGACGGGGGTCAAAGATAGAGGCGTATACGAAGCGATCCAACGAACTGGCAGTGTTATGTCCAACTATGGTGGATCCTCCCATCAAGCGCATTGAGCTGTACCTCAAAGGCTTAGTACCAGAAATACAAAGCCATGTGACTGCTGCTAACCTTGCTACCATCCAGGATGTTACTCGTCTTGCTCATCGTCTCACAGACCAGGCAGTGGAACAGAACAGGCTACCTAAGCGTATAGGTGCTACTGCTACTACTACTTCTGCTATTCCCAGTGACAACAAACGAAAATGGGATGGAGCCTCCAACAAGGGGTCGACTACAGTTCAATCCCAGGCGCAACAGCGAAAGATTGATGACTACCAGAGTCCTGGTCAGCAATCTTCTGGTAGTCAAGGGCAGGGTGGATATCGAGGAAACCACCCAAAGTGCAACAAATGCAATAGACACCACAGTGGTCAGTGCAACAAGGGACGTTGTTAGAGGTGTCTCAAGATGGGTCATGAAGCCAAGCATTGCAGGAGCTTACGGCCTACAAATCAGAATCGTCAGCAGCAACAGCAAGCACCGCAGAATCAGCGACAGCAACAGGGCAACAAAGGATGCTTTCAGTGTGGTGCTGAAGGTCACTTCAAGAGACACTGCCCGCAGTTAAATCAGAATCAGAATCAGAATCACAACCAAGGAAACGGGAACAATAATGGGGGTAACAATGGAGGAAACAATGATGGCAACGGTGCCAGGGGTCGAGTGTTCGTGATTGGTCAGGGTGACGCAAGGAATGATCCTAACGTAGTGATGGGTAAGTTCCTTCTCGACGACTTTAATGTTACTGTTTTATTTGATTCGGGTGCCGATACCAGTTATGTGTCTCTAAAAGTTAGTCAAATGCTCAAACGTACCCCAACACTTTTGAACACCAAGCACACGGTAGAGCTAGCAAACGGTAAAAGTCTTGAAGCCACACGCATAGTTAAGGGCTGTAACCTCGTCTTAGTTGGTCAGACCTTCTCTATCGATCTTATCCCTATTGTACTTGGTAGTTTCGACGTCGTTATCGGGATGGATTGGCTATCTTATCATCAAGCGGAGATTAATTTCAAGGAGAAAATCGTCCGCATTCCTCGTTCTGGTGAAGAACCTCTCATGATACATGGCGACAAGAGTGGTGCTGTTGTAGGAATCATCTCTTTCCTTAAGGCCCATAAGTGTTTGCGTAAGGGCCACACTGCCATTCTTGAACTCGTTACTGACGCATCAATGGAAGAGAAGAGAATTGAAGACATTCCTATAGTGCACGATTTTCCTGAGGTATTTCCTCAGGAATTACCTGGTCTTCCGCCTCATCGACAAGTCGAATTCCAAATCGAGCTAGCTCCTGGAGCAGCGCCCATAGCTCGTGCACCTTATCGCTTAGCCCCAACCGAACTGGAAGAACTGTCCAAGCAATTACAAGAACTTTTGGAAAAAGGTTTTATTCGTCCTAGCTCTTCGCCCTGGGGAGCCCCAGTACTATTCGTGAAGAAGAAAGACGGTACCTTCAGAATGTGCATCGACTACCGCGAACTCAATAAGGTGACCGTAAAGAATCGATATCCTCTCCCGCGCATTGATGACTTATTCGACCAGCTGCAAGGGTCGAGCTACTACTCCAAGATTGATCTGAGATCGGGTTACCATCAACTGAGAGTCCGAGATGAGGATTTCTCTAAAACAGCATTCAGAACTCGTTACGGCCATTATGAGTTTCTGGTTATGCCTTTCGGATTAACGAACGCATCAGCGGTTTTCATGGATCTCATGAACCGAGTATGCAAACCTTACTTGGATAAGTTCATTATTGTTTTCATCGACGACATCCTGATCTATTCTAAGAGTCAGGAGGAAAACGAGCAGCATCTACGACTTATGCTGGAACTTCTTCGAGCAAAGCAACTGTATGCCAAATTTTCGAAATGTGACTTCTGGCTTCGCGAAGTCCATTTTCTAGGCCACGTAGTAAACAAGGATGGGATTCATGTTGATCCATCCAAAGTTGATTCGATCAAGAACTGGCCTGCACCTTGTACACCAACAGAAATCCGTCAATTCCTGGGCTTGGTAAGATACTACAGAAGATTCATCAAGGATTTCTCAAGGATTGCGCAACCTCTCACTTCACTGACTCAGAAGGGTGTCATCTACCGTTGGGGAGATTCACAGGAGTCCGCATTTCAGCACTTAAAAGATAGACTTTGTAGCGCACCTATTCTCTCATTGCCTGAAGGCACAGATGATTTTGTGGTATATTGCGACGCTTCCATCCAAGGACTTGGTTGCGTATTGATGCAACGTGACAAGGTCATTGCCTACGCATCGCGCCAACTTAAAGTTCACGAAAGGAACTACACTACGCACGAGTTGGAATTGGGAGCAGTTGTGTTCACACTTAAGATATGGAGACATTACCTGTACGGTACCAAGTGCACCATTTACACCAATCACAGGAGTAGAGAGATTATCTTCAAGCAAAAGGAATTGAACATGTGACAACGCCGATGGGTCGAGCTCTTGAATGATTATGAATGCGCTATCATGTATCATCCGGGTAAAGCCAATGTTGTGGCCGACGCCCTCAGTCGAAAGGATACTATACCTAAGCGTGTACGTGCGTTACAACTTACCATCCAATCTAGTCTTCCTGCCCAGATACGAGATGCTCAGGTTGAAGCATTGAAAACAGAAAACATCAGGGCTGAGTCCTTACGAGGATCGAGGCAGCGGCTAGAACAAAAGGAAGACGGTGCCTACTACATAACAGGGTGCATCTGGGTTCCACTTTATGGAAACTTTCGCGAACTTGTGATGGATGAAGCGCACAAGTCTCGTTATTCGGTACATCCTGGTTCGGATAAGATGTACCACGATCTCAAGATGACATATTGGTGGCCTGGTATGAAAGCCCACATAGCAACCTACGTTAGCAAATGTCTGACTTGTGCGAGAGTCAAGACTGAATACCAGAAACCATCAGGTCTGCTTCAACAACCAGAGATCCCGACATGGAAATGGGAACAAATTTCCATGGATTTCGTTACTGGCCTGCCTAGATCTCAACGCGGAAATGATACCATTTGGGTAATCGTTGATCGACTGACCAAGTCTGCACATTTTCTGGCTATCAAAGAAACGGATAAGTTTTCTACTCTTGCAGACATTTACCTAAAGGAAGTGGTATCAAGGCACGGAGTGCCAACCTCCATCATTTCTGATCATGACGCACGTTTTACTTCTGAACTGTGGCAAGCCATGCACAAGTCTTTTGGCTCACGTTTAGATATGAGCACCGCTTATAACCCACAGACGGATGGGCAATCTGAACGCACCATCCAGACCCTTGAAGACATGCTTAGGGCAAGTGTAATCGATTTTGGTAATGGCTGGGAAAAGCATCTCCCGTTAGTGGAGTTTTCGTATAACAACAGCTACCACACCAGCATCCAAGCCGCTCCGTTTGAGGCATTGTACGGACGTAAATGCCGATCACCTCTCTGTTGGGCAGAAGTTGGCGATAGTCAAATCACTGGCCCAGAACTTGTAGTAGATACAACAGAAAGAATTGCCCAGATACGACAACGCATGGCGGCAGCTCGCGACCGTCAGAAAGCCTACACAAACAAGCGCAGAAAACCACTCGAGTTCCAAGTTGGGGATCGAGTGCTACTCAAAGTCTCACCTTGGAAAGGTGTAGTCAGTTTTGGAAAAAGGGGAAAACTCAATCCGCGATATGTCGGACCGTTCGAAATCATAGAGAAAATAGGCAAAGTGGCCTACAAACTGGATCTACCAGCAGAACTCAGTGCAGTTCACAACGTTTTTCACGTGTCAAATCTGAAGAAGTGTCTGTCAGATGAGACCCTCATAGTTCCTTTGAAGGAGCTCACTATCGACGATCAGTTGCGATTCGTCGAGGAACCAGTTGAAATCACGGACCGAGACATTAAGGTCCTCAAGCGCACCAGAATACCCCTTATTCGAGTTCGTTGGAACTCCCGTCATGGCCCAGAGTTTACCTGGGAACGAGAAGATCAGATGAAACTCAAATATCCCCAGTTGTTCGGAAACAGTGCAACCACTACTGAGGCTGAAGCTACTGCAGAATTTCGGGACGAAATTCCAAATAAACGGGGGGGGGGGTGATGTAACACCCCAGGAAAACCAGTAAACACCGCAACTTAACTAGCTTCCTCAGTAACTACGCACTAAATTTCATGACGAAATTTTCTTAACAGGGGAAGAATGTGACAACCCTCGTAATTCCATGTATCCGTACAATTTATTAATGATAATTAAAGTGCTTGATGACTGTACTGAATCATTTAACTGCTCTCTGATTACGGTGTTCTACTTACATGTGCGTGTTAACATACTAGTAGTATACAGAAAAGTTACTAAATAGTCCGGTGTGCTTTCCTGAGTGTTAGGAATTAATTGTGTTACAAAATATATATAATAGACACTTAACGAAATAATTAAACACTTTAACGAAAAGGTATTTAACCGGACAACCGGACATTACCCGGGACACCAAATATTGGTCAAATACATTGTTATATTTATTTTTCACTAGGCATGATCCCCAAACACCCTAACACCCACTAACTTCTCTAGTAAATAACACATATAAGTATACACTTGAGATCTAACTTGGAATTGCAACTTAGTTGAAAATGTTACACAAACCCCCCCCCCCCCCAAACCGATTTTCGGTCCCAATGGACCCCACCCAAAATCTTCACCATATCCTACTACAAGATTTTATGTCTATATTTTGTGTAGATTGGTTACTTGCATATCTTGCCAAGATATTGCAAATCTTATAAGTATGATTACTAGACCATGAAATCTTTTCATATCTTCATCCTACCTTCTCTAGATCACTCTCTCACCTCTCTCATTACCCTCTCTCTCTCACTTTCGGTTCACCCCAAAACCGCCACCCTCACCACCACATAACCACCATCATCTTCATCATATTCAAGTTCCATTCAAAGCTTGAAGGTGATCCATGGAGGTTGCAAGTTGAAGGACTTTCTAAGGAGCTTTGTTCTAGTCTTTTTCATCTTCTCTCTACATTTTCATCACCAGATCATCCCTAGCTTTAAGCTAGTAGTAAGTTCCATATGTCACCTTTGTTCATCTTGTTTCATGATTAAAATATGTAATATGTTAAATCTACAAGAACACTAAAAAGGGTTTAAACAAGAAGATGAAACATGATGTATTTATGTTAGTATGATGTTGTCTTGAGATGTTACTGATTTCTTGCTGATTACTTGTTAATATTGATTACTAGAAATGTTGTTGATCATTATGCATGTTAATGGAACCAAAATAACTCGCATTAGAATGTAAAAGCTGAAAAACAGAAAGCTGGTTGGTGATTTCAGCCAACTTCAGTTGGCTGTAACCGAACCTTAATAAAACGAAAAATGCATTTTCTGAAGTCTATATTTATGTATTATGAAATATGGTTCTAATGGCACTGGAATCATAACTTTTGGACTTCGTTTACTATTTTTAAAGACCCTTTTAAAAACAGCAGCTGAAGCTGAGTTTTTGCTGCAATAAATGGGTGATGTGTTTTTGGTCATAACTGGAAATCTATGATGAATCAGCTCATGAAAATTGTACAGTAGATGACAACTGATGTATTTGTAATTACCCCACTGGAATTTCATAAATTGGACTCTCGATGAATTTTAAATAAATTATTCCGTGGACTGCAGTCAGAAAAAGATAAATCTGAGTCCAGTCCGGAAAATGAATTTTTATAAAATATTGGTGATGAATTGGATCCCGATATTTTTACACAATAATATTTGGATCGTTTAAGACTTGCTGTAAAAATTTGGGAATTTTTGGAATAAGTTAACTATTTTATTAAAATCCCCGAAAACAGCCCAGTTTTGAAGATTAAAGCTGAAACGACATAAGTAGTGATTTGCGTGTCTAAATGGTGGGTAGGTTATCCGAGAATGATATAACATGTTATATGTCAATAAAAGTGTTATGTGAAATGTCGTATGTTTGTTTATGAGGGGGGAATAGATGGGAAGTTTATATGGGCATGAACCGTTAAAGTGATGCATGTTATGTGATAGATACGTGTAGGAACTTTGTGCTCTATTTTGAAGTCACTAATAAACTAAGTGGTAATCATACTAGGACGTGATTGACCGACCTTGACTGTTAGCTATTTTTGAGAGTCAAACCGAGCAACCGAGGTGAGTTCACACCCTTACATTCACAGCGTCTGACACTGATCATGAGTCTGAGTTATTAAAAAGAGTGGTCGATCAGGTGTTGGATACAGATGAAGAGTCAAAACTGGAGTCTAAGTCTGAAAGTTCGAGTTCATCAGAAAAGAGTCCGAGTTCACCGGTTAAAAGGGTTTACAATAAAGAATTCCTGTTATCAAAATCTAATTTGAATGATGGATCAATCAAAGTGGCATATACTTTGAAAGATTCAGACAAATTATATTCTGATGAAGAATTTCCAATAAGAAGTGTCAAAACGGAAATGATCACACAGGTTTTCAAATTAACAACAATTAATATTTCTGAAATAAAAGATTTAAATCTTCATGAAAAACCTAAAAATTACACTTCAAGAGTTCAACAGAGATTGAACAAGAAAAATGGTTACAGTTCTGGTTCAGGTTATCGAAAGAAATCTAACCATAACGGTAATTTCAGAAAACAAGGTCTTGGTTTTAGTTCTTCGTAAAATTATAAAAATGAGAAAAATTATAAACCAAAAACAACATTTGTTGCAGGAGGAAGTTCTGAAGATGAGCAGAAGAAACCATTCTGGAAACAATCAAATCAAGAGTTTCTTGCTGAAATAAAGAAGAATGTGAAGAAATTTGTTCCGAAAGTTGACAGAAGAACCTGCTTTAAGTGTCAAAAAGATGGACACATTGCTTGGAATTGCCAAGAGTCCACTTATTCAAAACAGGGAGTGTCTTCTAACTTTGAAATGAGAAGAAAATATGTTGACAAATCTGAACAATTAAAAGAAAAAGTTAAAATGGTTGACAAATCGACTGTGGAAGTTGGGGAAACTTCAAAACAGTTTTACAAAAGACAAATTGATTTAAACAAACAAAGATGGGTTGTAAAATCTGAAAGTAGTTCTGACAATGAATCTGATTCCATAAAATCAGAGGAGTCACCTGTTGAGAAGAAGAATGTGAATTCCGTTCCTGAGGTGAACGATGAAAACTTTCCTAAATTGTCTAAGGAAATTTTGAAGTTGAAAGTGGGTAAAACTGAAATTTCAGGTCAATTCTATGCTGGTAACAAAGAATTTGATGTTGAAAAGGCTTTTAATGGAAAAGTTAAACATATTTTCGGGAAGATGGTTGATGGGAAGGTTAAAAGTGCAAAAGAATTTTTAAATCAAAATGTTGGTGGGATAGATGTGTACCAGAATATCCCAAGGCTGGTCAGGCTTGGGGGAAAGTTTTTCCTAACTGAAATCCTGACTTGCCGGAGCTCCCAGGTTGGTAACAGTGGAGCAGGAATCGGCATCTTTCTTGAAAATGTTTGGTTGGTTGGTAAATCTACAGGTGATATTTTTATATTGTTATATTTTGATTTACAAATGGTATGATTGGTGAGTGAACCTACAAGTGGTTGAAGAAAGGCTTTCACTTACAAGTGGTAAATCAAGGACATTAAGTTGTACTTGTTTTTACTACAAATAATTGAGAAACAATGTGTTTGAGAAACGATGTGATGAACCCCAATTTTACAAGTAGTAAAATCAACAAAACTTATTTTCCGGAAAAAACATTTGATTAAAACAAACTTAAGTGTTTTGAGATCACAATGGGAAAATGGTTTGTTGTAAGGGGGAGTTCTGATTGTTTATGCCAAAGAGGATGGCGAACTGAAGTGATTCGATATCAGTTGTCGCTTTACTTGTATAGTTTGTTTTCAAATTTCCTTAAAATGTATTTGCAATTAGTAGATTGTGACGAGATATAAACCTAAATTCAAACTTGCTTATATCGTGGGTAACATCTCTCGGATATATGGGTAACCCCCGAAATCTTGTTTGAAGGACCCCTCTTTCTGAGATACTAGGTCTTTATGCTTAGTGATATCTGGGGTATTATCCCGGGACTTCTGATTTTGCGGAAGCAATGGCCTAGTCCCCGGAGAATACTTTATGCTTGCTTGAAATATAGCCTACCCTCAGCATAAAAAATGATGAAACATTGAAAAATACAAATCATGTGCTGTTGTAAAAAAGATCTTCTAAAGGGGACCCACCAAAAGTCGAACCGTCATCTCTCTGCTGAACGGAAGTTCTGACCTGAGCTCTCACGGTCTTCGCAATTAACCCCTTACAAATATCATCTAGGTATACTCACCTGTAAGACTGAATAATGGGATCTGGATACGGGAGTATATTCTGAGGTGGGACATGCGAATAAGGTTAAGTGCTTAAAACATTAATCTCGTATCTCGAAACAGTTGAACTTTGTGTGAAAATTTTAGTGGATCAGTATACTGACAATCTAATTGAATCGTTTAGAACTTAAAATGTTTAAAGCTTAACGGTGTTGGTGATTTGTCTCAAAAACTGATATGATCCTCTTACGCAAACTCACAAAAATATTGTATGTAAATATTTCTTTACTGCATTTCATTTCTGCTATATCAAAAATCCAAAAAGATTTTCGGAGTGTTTTAGCATAAATTTTGAAAAATTCAAAAAGATTTTAGACAACTGATGTTGAAAAGCTGATTTTCAAAATTCCGAGTGCTGAACATGATGAACAGGTTTGGGAGTGTGTATTTGGAAAGAAAATGATATACATACAAGTGGTTCATCAGAGATTAACATGATAAATCATTTTGTATAATACTTGAAAATGATTTGTTCAGGTTATGTGTACTAGTGATTAGCAGAGTTTCTAAATTTGTTATATCTTATCTTGTATGAAACTTATGTTTTGGGTAGAGAATTTGCAGGTGAGCCAGGAATCGATCCTGAACCTGTAAACATTTGAGATAGCCAGGTTGCGATTCTTGAACCTGTGAATATATGAGCAGAGTATGAGCCAGACTACGATCCCAGCACAAGTTGAGGGGGAGTCTATTAGAGAAAGAAAGCCTGAAGATGCAAGAGCTAGGAGTTTGATCCTGAAAGATTACTTGAAGAAGGAATTGGAGTGAGGCAAAAGCCAGGTCGAGATCCTGGAAGCCCGAAGACTGATAAAGACTGAAGACGTTGAAGACTCGACACTTAAGACTCGTCAACATCCGGGGGGAGTCTGTTGGTGCATACGTCTGTCGACTTCGTCTTGTATCGAGTCTAGTATTAGAATTGTTAGATCAGGACACGTTGTACGAGAAAATAGGAGGTTTTAGGATGTGTTTAAGGTAATTTCGTTTGAAGTGGGTAATTCCGCTTGAAAGTGACATGTGTCATTTCAAACGGAATTAACTTAGTTAGTTCCGCTTGAACTGACACACTGCCACGTTCAAACGGAATTAGATCTACTATATATACCCTTCAAACGAAATCATTTGTAACTTCTGCGATTCCGGTACCGAAGTGCTGCCGACGCGTCATTTGATCTGTAAAGTTGTGATATCAATAAAACAAGACGTTTAATAGTGAAACAAGCTGTTTTCCAAGTCTGTTTCTTAGTTTTCGCCTCTGAAACAGACAAGAACCCTTCTGATTAACTCGTTTGGATCAAGACACGATCCTACAGGTTGAAATCAGGCATTGGGATTTGATTTTCTAGGTTGTTCTCAATTTCCATTGGCTGTGTGGGAAACAATGGTAAGGGATGGGGTGCTATGAGTTGCTCCAGGTTAGGTTCTGCAGCTGTGGTTGCTAGGATATGGAAATTTGCTAGACTCCTATTGAGCATATCCTGGGTGTGAGCATCTGTTTCTCTCTTGGTGGCTGCTACAGCATGCTGTTGTTGTAACTTTTTCATTCTCTTACTACGTTCATGCGCTACCCTACTGAACCATCCTCTTTTTTTAGGAGGGAATGGCTCTTCAGACTGAGCCTTAAACACGAATATCCCATCTTCATTGTCAGCTGAATACCCTGAGAGGGCAGGCTGTGAAGAGGTGCCTTTGCTCCTAGGTGAGCTGGACAACTGACGGTAGGCGTCGGAAGGTCCTTGGTCGCTCATACTGTAAACTAACAAATAGTCAAATAACACACAACAATAAAATACAAATATGCACGTAGTTCCGTAGAAAATTTCCTAACATATTGATTAATATCTTGATGTCAGCAGAACACTTATGTGGCCGAATCAGTGGCTTGGTTTTGATACCACCTTCTATCGCAACACTCGTCCCCTAGTTACCCGGGAACGGGCGGCCGCGACCAGTTTTGGTGGTAGCGGTATTTATCATTTTGGCAGCGGAAATTACATCAGGACCGTAGTTAGGAAATATTTTATCAGAGTAAAATACCACGCTTTTATAATATTAAACACATGGGAAAATCCCAAGTTTCAAGTACACACATTTTCATAGGGATAAACCCTATTTTATTTAAATAAAACATCTCTTTATTTTAGGTAACTTTATAGCCACTTTTCCAAGCCTTCAGTGCTATCCAGCTGGCTTCTATTTGGCTTTCACATTTTGTTGCCTGAAACGCATTTAAAAATATTTTGTCAGTGGGAAATACTGGTGAGTGAATCCCAGTTTAATCAAGATAAGTAAAACCATTGAACAGTATTGTGGGTGGTCGCGCAATTACATTTGTTTCCATCTACTTTAATTACCACCCACGGTACGGTCAACCCGACTTGTGGTCATGTTACTACTCATAATGTAGTAACAAATTTTATATACAAAACCCCAACATACCGACGATAATTGTAGAATACAAATACTCAATCACTGTTTAATATAATGTTAATCATATGAGGTTTTGTAAAAACAGTTTACAAAAAGGAGATTACTCACATTGCTGTCTTAGGGTTTTCTTTAAGGATTTCCTGGTGATTATCTATTAAATACACAAATGCACACGCATTAGTATAATAACCCAATATTTACATTAGTAATACTCTTCCCGAGACGGCATTCCAACGACTATGTCGGGCAGAACCTCGACAGCCGTTACGGAACCCTCGATCAATCGGGCAGCGTATCTAATACGTAACCAGGGTTATGATACTTACAACGGGGCAGAACTTCGTTTATTAGGGGGGTATTATGCCCGAAAATTATAATTGCTATGTAGAATTTCGAGAGAGAAAAGGAGTGTGTGAGCGGATTCGAATGATCGGCCGATGGCCTCTATTTATAGGGCTGCATTTTCTCTTCGTCGCGCCCCGCGACGTAGGTCTGTAGGGCCTAGCTATGACCGGTCATCACTTATAGGCTCGACATATTGCACGACACGTGGCAGCACCGGGTGCAGCCTGATCACTTAATTGTGGCGCCCCGCGTAGGTTGAAGGCCAAGCTTTTGCGGCCTGCGAGCTAACTTAAAACTTGATTTTTATTTAATTTTTAATTATGTAAGGGTATTTGGGCTCGGTTTTCGCATATGGGGTGTATTTTAAGACATATAGGGACACTTTAAATATATATTAGGGGTGTCAAAAATTATTTAGGAGGGTTGTTATACTCACAAACCAAGAAATCCAGTAGGAACCATACCTAGGGAATCGTCCAATACCCATGACTCGTAACCCACTCATACACCGTGCCGTTGTGAACCAAGTGTCGCATCTATAGACATTCAGTCAGAAACCGACACCTTACCATCAAACTACCATTCAATCAACCTACCACAACCATCTCACCGGTCAACCTAACTCCCCATACATACTCTAGACACAGTAACCCTAAACACATACGCCAATACCAACAAAGCTTGACTACCTATAAGTCCATTTAAAAAAAACTTTTTAAAACCAAGTTTTCCATGAAATTTTTCAAGCACAACTTTTCTCAGTTTGATGTAAAATACTTTCAATAGAGCAAGCTCACTGCATAAAACCCTTTTTTTCAAAATTGCTAATACGTAATTCTAAATCTAAACAGGTGGGCAGGAAAATTTCATAAGATCGGACAACATACGACGTATGCAAATCCAAATTTTAAACGAATATAACATTTCCTTTACAAACTATATCTTTCGTCATAAATTACTACTTTCTCTCAATACCCTCTCGACATTCAGGAGTCTGATTCTCCATTCCCAACGGACCCGATCTAATTGGTTCGAAAAACTTAATGATTTGTTCCAACAACCATATACGCATGCATATCGTTATACACGTTTCAACTTATACAATCAATATTTCATGACAATTTTACACATAGCAGTATTCACACTTCGATTTATACACTCAAAACTATATACTAAACTTATGTGTGCTTAACCTCATTTATACTTCAACTTAAATGCTCAATATTACATGTTAATCTTATACGTGTTTGTCATCAATCATACTCAAAATCATACATTCTCAAAACGTGATAGTCATACTTGAATCCATATATGGGCATAACCTGAGTGGTTTTGCCTATGTTACACACACACATTCTTAAATACAATCATATATACATGCTTAATTCTTCATACGTGTATCTCGACTTGTGATACCAAGATTTACCTTTGACCTATACACTACTAGTACAAAGTATGCGGATCATGCAATGACTAGGGTAATCATGGGTGCACACGAGATTATGTTGGTAGGCGCATGAAAACCATAGTAGCTTCTAATGTGTCTCATAGCATGGAACGTAACATGACGACACCGAATAGCGAAACAGACGTAACATGGTTAGAACATGGTGGATACGTCGCTGGTACTTCCTATATATAAGTGTTCATACCATGTTAACAAACTATCGTAAAACGTGCCATGTGAAATTAGGTGTTATTCGGATCTTATTAAATACTACTACCTCCGTCCCATTAAATGTGTCTTATTTTGAATTTTCAAAGTCTTTATTTATAAACTTTGACTTTAATTATATATTTTTTATGTTATATAAAACTTGATGAAAATTAACCCGATAAAAACACTTGTAAAACACACTCAAATCATATAACTTTCATCAAGTATTATCTAACACAAACAAAATTATTTAAGGTCAAAGTTTACAAATAAAGACTTTGAAAATTCAAAATATGACACTTTTAATGGGACGGAGGGAGTATCATTTAACAAACAAACTATGGTGCCTCACAAGCTTTTCGTTGGTTATACCCAAACTCACTTTGAAATGCTTAATACTCGGTTGTCTATAACAAAATCCCATACCCAAAATTGTTAGCCACAAGGGCTACAACTATCACTAACATCCTTCAACGCTTTCATCCGGTACTTTTGCTATTTTTACCTCTCGCGTATAGCTATTAAATCACTCATTCACTCCTATGCCAAAATCATCCCCAACTATTCACTCAACGTTCCGTCTAAATCTTATCTATAGTAATTCGGCCTAAACGCTCAATCCATTTTAGCAAATATCCTAACAAACTCGATTCAGCCAAAGATATTTTGGAAATTTTATTTCATCCTTTATTACACTCAAACACCAACTAGTCCGCCCATTTACCTCTAAAACCTTTTGAAACCCATGAATATTTACCATCCTATTTTGTCACCAATAAACATTTTTCTACGACTCGTGATTTTACTAATACGGCTTAGAACAGATAAGACTCTTCTTACAAACTATGGTGCGGGCTGCCGCATTACATCAGATTACATCTTTATTTATACTAAAACTTTTTCACTCCTTAGGTCGCATTTTCTAAAACAATCCTTTCACTGAGTTGTCAAGATTCGGTCAACTTTGCATCGCCTATACACACACACACACACACACACACACATTTTACTTACTTTTACACCTGCTTACGGTTGATGTCCCAATCCGCTTAGTCATACGAGTTGCGTTTACAAACCTATCCTTTATCACTCAAAAGTATCTACGTACGCCCAATCAACCTTAAACTACCAATTTAACCAAAACTTTTAAACCATACATTTTTATCACGCTTATACATAAATGTCGCATACACACGAAACTTCAAATTTTCAACCTTGGTCAAACATTTTAACCGATTATCATTCACATCGAATCACCAAAATACCATTTATTCGCCAAGTCTTCCTCTTGAATAAATTTCGGGACGAAGTTTTCTAAAGTAGGGGAGACTGTAACGCTTCGCATTTCTGTACTTACCTTATTTAGAAAGTTATATTCGTATTTCTATTTGTAGAAACTTGTAATCGTGTCGTATTCGTGGTTCATTTCAAATCTTGTAATCCGAGGCTTTGATCATAATGGAAATTTATTTTATACATATACGTGTTACCTTTCATGTTTGTGTTATATACGCAATCAATCTTTAATTACATTTTTATACACAAAACCAAGACTTAAAATACACTTTGGATATCTAAAAACAAGTTAAAGTACAAGAAAACGGAATAAAATAACCTAGTTACAAAGTGCAGAGATTAAAAATGAGCAAAACCAAAAGCTTTTCCACCTCCTTCCTCCTCTAATCACATTCCACCATTCTTTAGCCAATTAGATTTCACCCTTTTCCACCTCCTTTCTCCTCCGATCACCTTCCACCCTTCTTTAGCCAATCAGATTTCACCCTTTTTCCACCTCCTTTCGCTCCCCCCATCACCTTCCAACCTTCTTTAAACCCGAACCCTAATCCCCCACTATAAATATATGTCTCTCACACCTTCCTAACACCCTACAAATCATTCCAAGCATCCAAATTCATCAAGAATTACTCCATTTTGGGTAGAAAACTATAAGTGTTCTAAGTGAGTTTTCACTCACTTTTCTTCATCTTTTTTCTTCATTTCTTCTTTCAAACTACTTGAACAACCTCTAGGAAGGTTTCCACAAGTTTGCCATGGCAAACGAAGGTGGAACCTCACCACATTTGAGGTCCAAAGTATTATAATAATTCTGCTTTGATGTATCTTTTTATTTAATGTATATTTTATTTGAAACTTAGTGGAATCTTGTACCCACCATGCTCCCAACTAAGCTCATAGTTGTGGGTTTGTGTTGTGGTTGATTTCCACAATAAACAAGGCTCAAAACCTTCACAAAATTCCGCCCTAAAAGTCTCAAGTGACTTTAAAAGTGTTGGAACTATCCAATCTTTCAACCTTCAATGTTGAAAGACTTGTGTTTTGGTGAATGTGTGAACCATAGAAGCTTTGGCACTCCAAACCTTGTTCCACTACCTCACTTGTTTAAAACTTTAGCTTAGATTCCTACACTAAATCTCAAAGAAATTTCCAACAAAAGGACAAGGCTACATCACGTCCCTAAACACTCTCCATGTTTGGGATGCACACATCTAGCTTGCTCACTTGGTTGTTTAAAGATTTAGTAGTTTATGTTACTTTCAATTTTAGTTCATATTCATGACCAACTGAAATCATCAACAAAATTGATGATTTTGTGCTTTGGTGAATCATATAATGAGGTTAAATAGATGGAATTCATCCTACCTCCTTACATGACCATTCTCATGGTACCCTAATTTACATTCCTAATATGTTAACTTTTAAATTCTGAATCCTATCCATTAAACAAAAACCGCAACTCACACACCTTCGTTTCCCTCTTAGGTTTTGGGTAAAGGTGAGACCGGAAGGAGATCCTTGCTTAGTTTCCTTAGTTTTCCTAGCAAACTCGAGTTATTATCAACAACCTTATATAACTCCTTCATACTTTAGGGTGTGTTGTGATTAGCGAGATTGGGAGGTGAGCAAGTCATTTGGGTACCTTAGCATTCCCGAGTGAGGTGAGACCGGGAGGTGATCCGAACTAGTAACCGGTGATTTACACGTCCACCTTAGGATTGTCCGAGAGGTGTTAGTGAGACCGGGAGGTGATCTAGTAGTCTTTAGGATTGTCTTGTGTTAGGCGTATTTTTAGGAACCCGGTAACCATTCCATTGTCCAATTCCGAGAGTTGTGAGTTACAGGTAGAATTCTAGACGTAGGCAGTTGTTTTCTTGATAGCATATGAGTTCCTCTCTAGTTCCCTGAGTTCTCTGCTCTATTTTATTTGAGTTCATTTATTTGCTTAATTTAGTATTTAGTTTAAAAACCATTCTCTCAAACAACGAATTATTAGGCAAATTGTGTCCACGGTTCGATACTCGGACTTACTTGTATTACTACTTACGACTGGTACACTTGCCGGTAGTGTGTGGTTTATGGGTTGTTCCAATTTTTAAAACTTGTTAAACAAAAACCATTAAACTCACACACCTTCGTTTCCCTCTTAGGGTAACTTTGGTGTTCCAAACTCAAGAACTCTTCCAACTCACTTACGTGGAAATCTCTACGCAAACTGTGAATATACATGACTCCCTTTTTTTTTGTTTTTACACTTTTGAGTGCAATATATATATCATATAAAAACTCACACAAACACTTACACAGAAATACTTTATTCATACAATCGAATCCAATATACATGCTTTATACGTTTTTACTCCAGAAATACATGCATGCTAGAAAGCCATTCTTGCATAATACTTTGTCATTAACTTCATACAAGCCTCCCTTAACATGTATAACGCTATAGGAGTAGCACACTGCCCGTATTCTTATGGTCATGTTAAGTTTATACATACAAAAACATTCTTGTCGTTGCGATGACAAGATTACGCTAGTGGAATCTTTGGGTTGACACATATGTGTTGCATGTTAGTTCATGTTATGTTATGCCTTAGTATACGTTATTGCCATATAGATTTCATAAAGAAAAACTTTTATACTTATGCTAGTAGCCAAACTTGCATGCTCACCAATGCTTTATGTCTTGACATGTTACTTTAATATATATTGCAGGATCTTGATGACGTCATGTTGAAAAGAATCTAATAGGAAGGACTTGAAACGCACCAAACTTTAATCCATGTTTAGTAATTTAGTCATTATGTTACCTTGTTGTACTTTTGTTTCTAAATCATGTACTTAAACCGTTAGCAATAAAATGAAAATTTACTTTTTAAATGCTTATCACAATTAGTGGTCGTGATGTCTCTTACAATCTCATTTTCGTCTCACTGCGATGTTTCCGCCATTATTGGGGTGTGACATGACAATTTTTTTTGTTTTCGGCATTTCTTTCTTGAATTGTCTCCAAACGCCTATGACCGAGATCTCGTATGTCTTGTAGGCGTGGGTTCATATCTTCGAAATCTTGCTTCATTTTGAAAGCCACCGAAGAGGACTCCGCAATTCTCCTTTTTTTCCCATTTGTTCTAACGGGTGGTCGGGCCAACTCCACTTCCTCATTCTCGTCGTCAACATTAATGTTTAAGTCAACGTTTCGAGCATCGGAAGTAGGTGTTTCGGATCAACCGAGTAGGATGTTTTGGACCGTTTTGCTTTACGTCTACTACTAGACGTCATGCTCGATACGTTAGCCCATTTAGGACTTCCACGTAGAAGCTCCTAACAATTCAAGTATGTAAAAGTGCCGCTCATTTGGTTGAACTCCTCCAACGCTCTTGTTAATATATTCGCACCGTTGTGACCACTACCCCAGTTATCCATCGTGCGTTGGAAAACTTCTTGGAACGAATGACATTTATGGTTTATATCGGTCCATTTGCTTGATATTGAATCTTTGTCCCGATACTCACCTCTACCCATTGCATTAAAAACGTTTCGCGAATTTTATTCCAAAAAATGGATATAGTTTGATAGTTGGCTAAAAAAACAAATATATTGTTATATCTTAAAAAAATATAATACATACTATTTAAAAAAGGTAAATAACACTTACCAACTTCGGGATCCTTCAGATGTCGCGCCACGCCCGTGCTAACGCGTACTCCTCATCTTTCGACCAAGCTTGGTAGGTTCTTTTCGTACGTGGAGCGGTAGCCTCTTTTTTATGGGACCGACTACCACATTGAGACACCTCGGCTATGGGCTCCGGTTGTGTCTCCGGCACTGTTTCAATGTCGGGCTCGGTCTCTTATTGAGTCGCATGCAAACTGCCTATGGATGCAAAGCCGTGTGGACCGTGAAAGAATTGCGGAGGCATGTTTAATAATTGTGTGTACGCCATTATACTTGGGTCCATATCTTGGAAATTATTGGATGGTTGCGGTAGGGTGGTGTTCGGAAGATATAAAGTTTGGTTGCTGGGTCTAGACGAAACACCGAAAGGGGGTCGGAAGGAATTCATGATATATTTTTTTAATAAAATGTACAGAAATAGTGAAGAGAATAGGGAAAAGTCTATAAAAAATGGAGTTGAAAGTCGGGTTTTTATTATAGGTAAAAAATAGATTAAAAATAAAGAAAAAAACTTTTTTTTTTATTACCGTTAAATGACCGTTCATAACGGTCAAAACATGAAAACTTTCAAAATTTTGGCGTTTTAAATTATGCACCCGAAGCTTTTTTTCGAAAAAAACGCCCAAAGGGGCGGTGGTCGAGCGTGTTTTGGCGGGGATTGGGGCATAAAAAACGTTCAATCCCGTGGCCATTAAGTGTGGTCTTATGATTAGTTTACATGATCTATTTAATCATATTAAACAAGTAGCATCCAGTTGGAATGAATTTCTCAACCGGTTTGAAAGATCATGATGGTTGCATCAACACCCATTGCAGCCGTTGCTTCGTACCAATTAAAAGACACTAAAAGAGAATAAAACGTGAAGAAACTAAATAAAGAATAAATTTAAAACCCAGGCAAAATGACAAAAATACCTCTTATTTAATGTTGAACTTTAACAGGGTCAAAAAATTAGATGGTTTTGACAATAATTTATAAACCTTAGTGGTTCAGGACAGATGAGAAAAAAAAACTTTTTTTTGTATTTGGCTATAAATTAACCAAACCCCAGTTTTAACAAGGAAGAAGAACCTTTGAATGCTACTAAACAATTATTTTTTTTCAATGTTTGTTATTTTTATTATACATATTATACGTTTTGATGAATACATTTCGAGAATGGATGTGCTGATAATATCATGATTTATATAAAATGCATGTGTTGATTAAATAAATGAATGTGCCCGTTACAAGAGGTGGATGTGTTGATAATATGATGAATTATATAAAACGCATGATCCATGGCTTTATAGCCTAGTGGCATCTTGGGGGTGGGATAAGACTTTAAGACCAATAGGTCTTGGGTTCGATTCTCACAAAGGGGGTTTTCTCATATTTATTGGGTTTCCTCCAGAATTGGTGTATAGGCGATGATACTCCAATGATTCGTCAGTGATCCAAATTTACCGTTCAAAAAAAATAATAAAACACATGTGCTAATAATATAAATAAATGTGCTGGTTATATGACATGTATCTGTTGATAATATCACGGTTTATATAAGATGTATATGCTAATTATATAAATATATGTTCTGAATGAAGTTTACTTTTCAAAAAAAATATAAATATATGTTCTGATTAAACGATGTGCTATTTAATTTATTATGCCATTACCTATTACCTATAACAACAATCACCATGGTAGGGAATAGTGTTTCCCTACCATTTGTTGAAATGGAGGGTCAGCTGCTACGCTGGCATTTCCCTATCAGTTAAGCTAAATTACGATTTTGTCCGTTTAAATTTACAGTTTTGTCATTGTTTTTGTTTTTTTTTCTTCCCAGACAAATTACGATTTTGCCCTCAGCTCAAATTTTTTCCCCTGTGAAATTGCGATTTTAACCCAGCGTAAAATTACAGTCATGCCATCGTTTTAGTTTTTTTTTTTTAAATTATGGTAGTGTTTTTTTAATTGGTTAAATCGGTGTAATTTTTATTCGTTCCAGTCAGTTGTCTGACACATGCTTATTTGTCCTGAAAAATTACATTTTTTTTCTCTAGTTTAAAATTATAATGTTTCCATCGTTTTAGTTTTTTTTTTTTTGGCAAAAGTATGGTAGTATTTAAGGCTGGCAAATCGTGTCTTAACAGGTTTAACAGGTTTCTGACGGCGCGCACAACATAAGTTTCAAACATGATTACGACTCGTTTTACTACTTTCTACCTCATGTTTATAAAACAGTTTTATGTTTTATGTACAAAGATAAATAAATGATAGATCCTAACATTGCAATTTTAATTATTTTAAAAATTAAAAAAGTCAAAGGGTGTATTTTTCAGTCAAACAGGTCTAATCGTGTCTTAACAGGTACCCAATTGCCAGCCCTAAGTATTTTGTTTTAATTTGTTGACTCAATGTAATTTTTTAGATCGTGTTATGAGTAGTATGTACAAGTAACCAAAGCACAAACCTCCATGTTATGATAGAGAAATATTCGGCTTAATGTCTCGCAACGCAGGCAGGGAAAAAACTAGTTATATATAATACAAACCTTTGTGAATAGTATTTTGACCTTTTTTCTCTTTTTGTATACTTTTACCCCTCAAAATTCTGCATTGACATTTACAACCCCTTCACTTTCTACAGATTTTCAAATTTTACGTTTTATTTTTTATGTACGTGTGGGTATAACTTCAAGTTGATTAACGTTTCAATGTAAATTTTTCTAGAAACAAGTCGGATCACATATAATACATTTTCATGCTTATTTTTATTTACGTTTTCAATTGTTCTACGTTTTAACATAAAATTAGAGTGAATTACAAGTTTTGTCCTTTATCTATTTACTAAATTTCAGGCGGTATCCTTTATCTTTAAAATTGACGAGTTTGTACTTATTGTTTCAAAATCTTGCAGGTATGTCCTTTAAACCAAACACATTTAAATTTTTCAATTAAATCAGAGCATGTGCAAAGCACATGAGGGTAAAATTGTATTTTACCATATTGTTTAAAAAACCATTTTAAAGAAAGAAAAAAATTATATATCAATATCAGTCATCTCTTTCTCTCTCCCTAAACAATCAAAAACTCTTCCTCTCTGCTCTATCTCTCTCTACAATCACCACCACCTTCTTCCACCGCTACCACCTCCACCACCATGCTTCCTCTCTCTATAGTATGCTTGCCCCACAACCGGATGTAGATCTGAATCTGGATCGGAGTAAAACGTCACTCTTCCTCTCTCTCTCTCTCTCTCTCTCTCTCTTTCCACCATCTCTCTCTCTCTCTCTCTCCCTCTCTCTCCAGGAACCAGATCTACAATGGTGGTTACAGATCTACTAGAGGTTGATGAAGGAGATCAAAAATGGGGTTTTCATGTGCGAAACGTGTTAGGTCAAATTAAGGGTTGGAGGTTGATGACGGAGATTAGATCAAGATGCATAGGGTGAGCGACGATGGTTGATGAAGGATGGTGGCAGGTGGGGTTGATGGTGGCGGCTATTGATGGTGGCGGTTGATGAAGGATGGTGGCAGGTGAGGCGGTGGTGGGCCACTTGTTTGTTCTTGTGTTTGCAGTTTGTGTGGGGCTGTTAGTGGTCGGGACCAATTGATGGGTTGATGGAGCCTCGGGTGCTTTTGTCTCAATTGTTGGCATTATCACTTCTCTTGATTCCATGATGATTACCAAATTCTACACACTTTGTTAACAAATCAGGGGTGGTTTGAGGGTTTAGGGAAAGAATTTGGGGTGTGTTGTGCTAACCAGTGGTGGTGGGTGGTGGCACTAGGTTGTGGCAGGTCTCATTTCAATTTGGGGGGAAATGTGAAGGAAGATGGTTTATATTGGGGGAAAAGATAATGTATTAACAAATGACATATTTACCCTCATGTAACCTGCACATGTTCTTATTTAACTGAAAAAATAAATTGGGTTAGACCTAAAGGACATAACGGGTAGGATTTTGAAACATAAAGTACAAAACCTATCAATTTTAAAGGCAAAGGACACCGCCTGGAATTTGGTGTAAACATAAAGGACAAAACTTGTAATTTATTCGTAAAATTATTTACAGAACGTCGCAGCAACACACGGGATAATTTACTAGTTATATACAGTTATCATTTTAGCATGTTGGGTTATGGCATTATAATTATCATTTTTAACAAGTTCGTAAGTAAAGGGCTGTTTGCCACCTTCTGGATGGTTAAGTGCTAACCTGTAAAAAAGTAAAAAGTCTGAATCATTAAGTGTTGAACCAGTAAGAGGTAGAGGTCTGAACCATTAAGAACTAGTATAATGTTTAACCATTCAGAGGCAAATGTCTGATCAACTCAGATTAGAAGTCTTAACCATTCATACTTAGTATAATGCTTAATCATTCAGAGGCAATTGTCTGAACCATTCAAACATCTGCTCGTGAAAAAACAGTCTGAACCACTAATTACTAAACCAGTAAGAGTTCTAAATCATTCAGAGCCTCATTAAGAGCTAAACAAACAGCCCCTAAGACTTGGAGAGAGAAAAGAATTGTTCTGAATTTGACTAAGGCTAAAGGGTGTAGGGCCATAGTTGAAACATGATTCGTCGTGTAAGAACATCAATGAAAGGCTACACCACCCTCCCTCAATAATTCATGATTATATTGGCGTGGATTAAACCACGATTACCACGGGCACCTTTTTTTCTATTTTCTTAGATTTTGACACTTTAAAAGATAAATTAAAATAAAAAAAAAGGGATAGTGATTTGTGTCATAACCACTAGAATAGTAGTGTTAGATAGTAGATTAGAAGTGGATGATGACCACATCTTTAGGTGTTGGATAGTTAATTAAAAGTGGATGAACGATGCGTATATAACGGGTCATAACAGTCATGAGGCATAACTGTCATGAGGCATAACGGTCATGAGTGGGTCATCACCGCACAGTTCAAAACCGGATATCCGAAAATTCAGATATCCGAAATTTTTGGATACCTGATTTCACTATCCGAATCCGTATCCGAATTTTCAGATATCCGGATAGTGAATCGGATATCCGAATATCCATTAGTTATTTAATTTTTAATTTTTATTATTTTCTAATATTCCGAACCGCATTTCTGGATTGTTTTGGATATCCGAATATAAATTTTCAGATATTTTTCGGATACTTTCGTATTTCGGATATTTTTCAAATATTTCAGATAGTTTCGGATATTTTTGGATATTCGGATATCCGATAAAAAATAAAAATTAAATTTTCGGATATTTCGGATATCCGAATATTTTCATAATCACTATCTGAATCCGAATCCGAAAATTTGGATATCCGAATTTTTGGATTTTTCAGATTCAGATATCGCATATTTCCGGATCAGATTTTCGAATACGGATATTTTTGAACACCCCTACCGCACACACTCTTTAGAAGGGTTGCTGAGGAGAGTTATTTCGATTTTAGGGAGGAGTTAATTTTAATGAATCAAAACAAATACAGATACAAGAAATACCAGAAATACCCTTAATCCTGTCTAATTTTAACTATTTTTGAGAACTTTTTTGTTTGAAACGCGAACTTCATTAACGCAAACCGAACCCGAAGACCAGGACGGACAACAAACAACAAAACAGACTACATAAATAGTTAAATACAAATTTACGTCAATCCGACCAATCTAACGACCCTTTGTTGAACCTATATTTAAACCAAAGAAAACTGGCCGACCTAACATCGCTAAAAATGCTATCGACACGGCTTCTCTTACCTTTGAACCGGAGATTGTTTCTGCCCTCCAAAGAAGCCAACAGGATGTGAGCACTATCCCTTGCAACTGAGGTGTCGTTAATACCTACTCTAGATCATATTATGGATGCACCAAATTTGTTCTCACGGTTTTTATATTTGTTATATTCGAAATTGTTTGTATCGGATCCATCCTCTTGTATTTATTTCATCTTTACTCTCCTTTTATCGATCATCTATTACATTTCATTTGTGGTATTTAGTTTAGTTTATATGCAGATCATATATAGTTTCAAACCCATCACATCGTGACACACATAGTAGCCACGTACTTATGACTATATGTTATGATTCGACTAATTGTGCTTCCATACGACTTTTGGTACCATTTTAGTATTGTCTTGTGTTTAGACAAGTTTAGTTATTGTCATGTTAGTTACTCACTTGTTTATATATATCATGATCGACATGATTGTTAGTTATTTATAATGCCATGACTCGTCACATGTTTATTTAAACATGTTACCATATCATATTATGTCCAACGATGTGAAACTTGTTACACATACATAAGCTGTTAATTAAACACTAGAAGAAACTAACAAAGTAAAGACAAAATTAACCACACAAAACACCACTTGACATCATCAAGTAACTGGTAATTACAATCTATCCGGTGCCGGTAACACCGGGGTCTGGCTTGTCGCGACGGCCTTGTTCTTGCGCTTCGACGGTGGCCGACACCGCATCGCCGAAAATAGGGCCGCCGCGACCGGCACAATCCTCCACCTTATCTTGTATTTTATCGATCTGAATCTTACCCTCGTCATCCTTCGAGTGGATATCCATTCGACTCTGGTTCTCTCCCCCTGGTACGGAATGATATGTTGTTGCCGTCGTGCTTCCCGGCGGCAAAGTTCCTTGGGCTCCTGACATTACTATTACTAAATTTAGTATGTTTCTGTTTTTGTTACATGTGTATATGTTAAGGATATTTACAGTACGTATGAAATATGTTGAAAAGGATAGGGTTAGATCGAGGGTGTTGATCTATATTTGCCACGTGGTGGTTATGTGTCAAAAACCTAGCACACATGCTTAGCTCTCACGATGGGGCAAATTTCATCATAACATGAATAAAATTTATTATATTATAGGGTTTAGTAGAGCAGGGAAGGTTAAGTGGGGAACATTAAAAAGGTGGGGAACCGACTCAAACAAACTTCGATTGGACTCATTCCAGCGACGTTGGAACCGGCTCGTCGAACCCTAACTAGGATTTCTTAACCCTAAACCCTAAATCCTAACTCCGAAACTCTAAACCCTAAAGCTAAAAAATAAGGCTAAAACCTAAGCTAAACCGTAAAATCTTAACTATAAACCCTAAAAGCTAAACCCTAAAAGCTAAACCTAAAGGCTAAAGCTAAACCCTAAACCCTAAAGCTAAACTCTAAAGCTTAACCCTAAAAGTCAAACTCTAATATATTTAGGGTTTAGAGGTTATGATTTAGGGTTTAGGGTTAAGAGATCCTAGTTAGGGTTCGACGAGCCGGTTCCAACGCCGCTGGAATGAGTTCAATCGGAGTTCCTTTGAGTCGGTTCCTCACTGTTCCTCACTTTTTAGTGTTTCTCAATAAACCTCACACTAGTAGAGTATGTTGTATTGATATATGTTTTCTTGATACTTATCATTTATTGTTGCATGTAATGGTTATCTATAATATTCATGTATTACGTAAGCTCGTAACATGAAAGTACCACAACAAAGTTCTACATAATTAGAAAAACACAGTAATTTTAAATTCAAAATGTTAAAAAGGTATTTTCAGTTACTAATTTAGGTTTTATAGTTTAAAAATGGAATGAATAACTCTTTGAATCGTGAATTAACTATCTATATTTACATTTATTTACAATACATACAACTAGTTTTTTTTTCTCTCTCATAACATGTATGTCTGTACACGGAGGGCAAAATCGGAATTATATTTTGAATAGGAGGCGAAATCATGATTTTAAACTGAGAGCAAAATCATAACTTTGAGCTATGGGGAAAACATAATTTTATTTTTAAGTGTGGGAAAAAACGTAATTTTGAGCTGAGGCCAGAATCGTAATTTTGAGCTAGAGGAAAAAACAACATTTTATTTTTAACGGGGGGCAAAAACGTAATTTTAAACGGAGGGCGAAACCGTAATTTTAAACTGGGAACAAAATTAAAAAAGAGTTTTTGAACCGAGGGCAAAAGCGTATTTTGAGCTAGGGCAAAATTATAAATTTATTTTGAGCTGGGGGCAAAAACGTAATTTTAAACAAAGGACGAAAGCGTAATTTTAAACAGGAAATAAAATTAAATAAAAAATGAGTTGGTTCAATAGGGAAGTGACAGGCAACTAATAATTTTGAGCTAGGGGGAAAACATAATTTTATTTTGAACTGGAGGCAAAAACGTAATTTTGAGCTGATGGCATAATCGTAATTTTGAGCTAGAGGGAAAAACAACATTTTATTTTGAACTGGGGGCGAAAACGTAATTTTAAACGGAGGGCAAAACCGTAATTTTAAACTGGGAACAAAATTAAAAATGAGTTTTTGAATCGAGGGCAAAAGCGTAATTTTGAGCTAAGGGCAAAATTATAATTTTATTTTGAGCTGGGGGCGAAAACGTAATTTTAGCTAGGGGCAAAATGATAATTTTATTTTTTAGCTGAGGGCAAAACCGTAATTTTAAACGAAGAACGAAAGCGTAATTTTAAACTAGAAATAAAATTAAATTAAAAATGGGTTGGTATAATAGGAAAGTGCCAGGCAAGCTGCCTGACACTATTCCTTTTAACTTGTAAATGTATTGTAGGTAATTCTAAGGTGGCGGCGGGAATGAAGAAATGTGGTTGGCTAAAAGTGGCGGCCAACTTTCTTTCTTTCTTTTTTTTTATTTTTTTTTATTTTGCATAAAATAATTATTTATAAGTCCTGTCAAATTACGATTTTATCCCCTGTTTAAAATTACGATCTTGCCCTCAATTCGAAATTAAATTTATGTTTTGCCCTCACCTTAAATTTACGATTTTGCCCTAAGTTAAAAAATACGATTTTCCCAGAGTCCTACCAAATTACGATTTGGTTCCCAGTTTAAAATTACGATTTTGCCCCCAGCTAAAAGTTACGATTTTTCCCACAATTAAAATATTACGATTTTGCCCTCAATTCAAAATAAAAAAAAATGGTTTTGCACTCAGTTCAAAATATTATTTTTCCTCCATTTTAAAATTACGATTTTACCTCAGCTAAAAATTGCAATCTTGCCATGATTTTTTTTTTTTTTTGGGCAAAACCATGGTAGTGTTTTATTTTACTTGGTTGACTCAATTTTGTTTTTATTCATGCCAAACAGCTGTCTAGCACTCGCTAATTGTTCCTAACAAATTATTGTTTTGCCCCCAACTCTAAATTACACGTTTGTCATCGTTTAAGTTATTTTTTTATCATAACTATGGTACTGTTTTTCTTTAATTGGTTAACTTGATCTACCTTTTTTTGATATTGTGTTATAAGTAGCATGTATAACTAACCGACATAAAGGCGTACATGTTATTAAACTAAGAAATACTCGGTTTAGCGCCCCGCAACACGGACGGCGCATAACTCTAGTTATTTATAAAGAAAACAAGAACGAGTATGCTTTTCGTATGAAAACATGTTAGTTATTTGGTTACATCAGCAAGATAATATTCAGTTGAAACTTCTCTAGCATTATTAACTTACTAAACCTGTCAATAGTAACTCAATTACTATTGACTGTCAAAGTTGTTGATACACACTTACTATCAACAACAATTGCCGCTAATAGCATAATTGCCATTGATAGGCCAAGAAGTTGTTTATCAAAGTTACTAGTGACAGCCAATTACCGCTAATGATCAGTTTCTGCTGATAATAAGTTTGCATGTAATTTTTTTTTAACAACTATGCAAATACGAAGCAAATTAGCTAGGGTTCTTCCTTGGACCTCATCGGTGTGTGCCCCATTGAAATCCTTGGTCACTAGGAAGCTTTGGTCCCATTGAACTATATGGGTCATTGCCTCATTGGTGCCATAAACCACAAGTCTTTAACAAAGCTTAGCCCCATTTCACATTGGTTTTAGGTAAATCCAAGTAAATTAAAAAAAAAATAGGCCTGATGACACCAAAATTGCCAATAGCTAAAATAATAAGAAACATATTTGTTTCTACGTAATAAAAAAACCATTAACTAAAAACATATTTAAAGATGTGGAATGTGGTTTCATGTCTAATAAAAACATGTGATCATCTTAAGGTCACAAATATTATTGTCAATGAGTTTGTTGTATAAGATTTGTTTAGAAATCCCCAACCAACCTCAACATTGAAGAACTTGATTAATTACATTAGACTGCATCGACTCAATGAGCTCAAACCGAGTGATTATCAAGGGAAGAAATACATGTACTCTTTTCTCGTAGCCATTTTTTGTTTTCTGAATAAAGTTGTAGATCCAAGATTCCCGTACGTATTATGTGTTGATGTTCCTTCACTAGGTTTTCATGACACTGAGTTTTACCTACTAAAATATATACTTTCGTTGTGCATGTAAACTAATTATTATGAGTTCAAAAACAGTCTTAACTGGTTGAGCATAAATGATAATTATTCTAATTCTGTTTATTTATACTCAAAAGTCAAAATAATCAGATTTAGAGGCAAACTAATAGTAAGAATACATAAATATCAAAATTTCAGTCTCTTGATAGGTAACTAGCAAGTGCTCCAGAAAAAACAATGTGCATTGGATTTTTGTCACAAACGATCCACGGCTTTTTGATAAAATCTATCAACTGAGATTAGACTGCAACTGGTTCACCAACAGCCCTAGAAACCTCGTCTTTAACCTGTACAACAATGTGCATCGTTTCAAAATGTCACGTGTAGAGGTGGCAAAGTGGGTAGATCGGGCAGTTTGGATAACAAGAAAATCATGTGTACATCAAAACGGGTTCGCTAACCCTTCAGCACCTTTTGTCGATTTTATAATAGTTTAATGTATTAAAAAATATATTGATGGAACAAAACTTTTAAGACAGATTTTGACTTGTTATAACTAGTTTCACTCACTAGCTAGTTTTCTTATATTTTACCCGTTTGGCCTTTACTAAAACAATACAAGTCATCAACTTGTTTTCACAGAAACGGGTTTGAAATTGCCACCTACAATGACATTGTCAATAGACGGATTTTGATTTAAGAGGTATGTGTTGAGAAAATTATTTGTTTAGATTGTGCGGTTTTATTATACCATTGTAAAAGGATAGATAATCTCAGTTGAGGAACTAGGGAGGCTTCCCCCCTTACCTGCAATTCGTACATGAAGTCTCTAGTTTTATATAAAACTTTTTTTGCATAGAAAATAAATTATCCGAACGATGTAGAAGAATCTACCTTTGCTGATTTGAATAGTTCATCGATCACTTCAGACAATGTTGGATGGGCATGAACAGCATACTTGATGTCCTGCATAATTCAAATAAATTATCCGAATGGCGTAGAAGAATCATAGTATTGAACTTTGTCCTTGTTTTATATATAAATAAATTACATATTCAATGTGATAACAAAATTTAATAACTACATAATAATTAACTTTTGTGAATATAGTGTACAGTGAGGGTAAAAAGAATTGGAATATACACTTTGGGTGACTTTTACGCCGTTTCAATTTTAGTCGAGGTTTTTCTTTTTTAAAGTTGGCCCGTTGGAGATATAATACACCTGGAGACGCAACTCTAATGGTTGGTAAATTCGAACCTGTATACGTGTTCCTAAAGCAATTGCATTTGATGCTTCGTGGATGAGGTCTGCAGCATGCATGCCAAATATATGAACACCAAGGATCTCTCCATTGTCGGGCCTGTAAATCAACTGCAAGCAAAAAAAGCAAAATAGCTTGAGTGAATATGCAACCAGTTAGAGAAAAGATACACGAGTCATTGCTTGCCAGCTGGTTATAAAGGAGTAAAAAACACTTCACAAATATTTGTAAAGTGTACTTTCTATAGAATTGTGTGGTCATTAATAAGAATAATTAAAAACAAATATAGTGGGTGAACCCGTTCTGGCCCAACTCATTTGAACCGTTTTAAAGCTGCCCGTTTTGACCGGTAAACAACCCGACCCGGCCCACCCTTATTAGTAATTACCTTGGCCATCCCCTCTCCTTCATTTTCAGCAAGGGCTTTGGTGTTGGCCTTAAAGCTAGTCTTGGCAATACTGATTTCGAAGCCTTCCTTCTCAGCCTTTTCTCTTGCTTGAGGCTGCAAGTTTATAACTAAGACTCTTCAGAAAAACTTTATGATTACAGGATATATTATGTGACATTGTCAAAGATCTTAAAATGGAGGAATACACTCACAGGACTATACCCTTCCCTATCTTGAAACATATAAAAAAGATAATACTTTGTTCTGCTCAAACTCCCAAAAATATTGTCTTTAGCATTATAGATTGTGTTTAACAATATTTATTATAGATTATGTTTAACTATATTTGGTTTGCCTGAAACATAGGCTATCAACCGGAACAAGTTTTGAGTAGAGAAGGTCGTTCAATACAAAATTAGTTATAAGAAGACAACCGAAAGATCCACACAAATACCTTTGTACGTATTGCTTTAACCGTGATACCATATGGCGGTTATGTAACCGCCTCTTTCTCTCACCTGGTGTATGTGGCTAGCATTACGTACAAATGCTCTCCACTTAAAATTGGTTTTGTATTGAACATGTGCCTAACTGCCTATGCACACCGTTAGGATTGAATACACACACGAAACTGAACACACATACGAAAGCAATAAAACGACAGGAAGATTTTAAGTGGTTCGGCCAGCTAACCTACTACGCCCATTGTGCTGCAACTAGGGTTTCTTTATTATCTGGGTGCTACCAAAAATTACAAATACAAAGCAATCTTTATATAGAGACTAATCTAGGGTTAGGAAACTTAATCCCCAAGTTCGGCCCAAGCCCACATGGAGATAACTAGGGTCGGCTAAATTAAAACCGTAATTTAACTGTCATATAAAAGACGTGTGGGTCGACCCAAGGCTAGGGCCGGCCACCCTCCCTTGATCGAGCCTCCACACCATATAGCCCAACACACACACACACACACACACACACATAGGGTGAGGTTTATTACAAAACACTAAATTATTGTGAGAGCAAAAAGAACAAACCTAATTTGCTTAATTTTTTGTCAATTCTTCTTACATACATATATGTACTTTATGTACATAAAAATCATTAAATCAATTTATTCATATGTTTTTTTAGTTTTTAAATGTTTACCTACACATGCGAAGTTTCTATAAAACAAAAATTGTTTATATATAATTTATTTTTAAAGTTTTAAGAGAAATGAATAAACATTACATTTCAACCATTTTCTTATCTTTAGAAAATATAAGATCAATAAAATGAATAATTTGTTTTTGTTCTTGATGTTCTGGCAAAAAGAACTGTGTTCTACCTGGAACCCTCCCCTGTTAAACATACGGTACAAAAGAGGGATTTTGGAAATTGTAAAAGAACATACCTCAGTTAACCCAACCATACTGATTTCAGGATGTGTGAAACATGCAGCTGGGATGCTCAGATGATTAAGAACATGATCTTTCCCGGAAACTTGCTCAACAACTTTTTTAAATAGACAAATGTCAGATTAGCTAGGCAGCAATAAACTGGTACTAAATGATTGATTGAAAGTAAACAAAATGGTCACCTGAAATTCCCTGGGCACTTGCTGCATGTGCAAGCATCATTTTGCCATTTGCATCACCAATACAATATAAGTGAGGGACCAATTTTCCCTTTGAATCAATAACTCGCATGCGTTCATCAACGGGAATAAAACCACGTTGCGTCTCTACATTAACCTATGATAAGAAAACCTAATTAATTCAGTATTCTCTAGTCTTTGATCTTACTCACAGAAGCTTAGATGTGATACTGATAGGTTCACTTACATTCTCCAAACCGAGCCCTTGTGTAAATGGGGCCCTTCCGGTTGCAATGAGAGCAGCATCTACCTACAGTAAAATGAAAAAACACATCAGTAAAATGTATTAATATATATGTGTGATGGAAATATAAAACTGCTTTTGACTTGAGCATGGTCAAAGTCAAACCCACCTCCAACGTATCTTTTGGTTCCTTTGTCTTCGCATCTATAAGCTCAATTGTTACAGGTTTACCATCCTTTGCTGGAGTGATCTGTTATTACGGAAGTACTAAACAAGCATGAACATTGATGAATTAATGTCTACCCAATCCCCTAAAAAGAGATATAAGTGTAAGAACCTTGGTTGCAAATACACCAGTATGATAGTCAATCTTTCGAGGATTTATAAGAACCCTTTGAGCCAATTTTCCGATTTCTGGGTCGAATCCAGGCATTAACTGATCTAAAGCTTCTACAAATGTCACCTGTGAGACAATGACAAGTTTCATCAAATAACTGTATGATATTTTATTTAAATGATTCAACAAAATTGTACTGAACAATGTAAATTATGATGTTCAAAGTAATTGAAAAGACTAATGCAGTCTTTTGGTCCCTGGAGTAACTTATTTGACAACTAGCAAACATGTGATAGAGCAAAATAACTTGAGCTCAATATGTGCACTGCAAGCATGCACACACACATTGTGTGTGCGAGCACTTGCACATACATAGTCTACACCTATGTACACATACATTAATCTATCTATACACATTACACAAATAGATATATATATATACACACACACGTACGTACATTACTCTGATGTTGAATTAAACATAAAATATTATGACAAGCACCTTATAACCTCAAACTTGACAACCTGGATTATCTCATTTGCATGGAAAAACTCAAACGCATCAAGCAACAAATAAATAATGCAACACAAGAACATATCCATATTCCTTTGTGTGTAAGGGTATTAGGGCCTTTTTTCTTAGAATTCAATTTATGAGATAGTACAAATCGGTTCATTGTATATGAGGTAAAACAAACTGAAAAAACAAGAGAAGACGAAGAAGAAAAGAAAGAAAGCTTGAAAGTAATTTAGTTCATGGAAAATATGTTCAAAAGGTATTAGTAATGCCCACCTCACTTCCAAGTGCTGTATAAACATCACTGAATTCAAGACCTATGTAACCACTTCCAACAATAACTATCCACTCAGGCACTGTCTCTAATTTTAGTGCATGATCACTGGTTATTACGGTTTTACCTGCAGATAGCTGATCAGTAACAATTATGAAGGTATCATAACAGTCATTTTCTGCCTAAGATTCAAATGGTCTTGCTTGCAAATAGGAGGCTATGTAATATAGAACCAACACATTATAGTCAAGTGAACATAATTGTGTTAAGTACATAGCAGGTAACTTATTTGTAACTGTAAGCCACTTCTTACGACAAAACCACTAAAAAAGCCATTATCAAACTACTTAATGAACTACTCGTTTGCATTTCCAATCTTACAGTCACTTTTTTCAAAGAAGATACTTTTAATTCCCATTAAAGGTGGAGATCAAGACACCAGTAAAAACATAAATGAAGATATTTCAAGAAAGATAACCTGTGTGCAATAAGAATAACTTTATTAACGGAATCAAGTTGGTAAATGATTAAAAAAAACTATAAAGGGAAAGATAATGTCTCTCGTCTATTTTCACCAGAATTTCTACAGTATCAAAGATCCTAAAATGTACCCAAGTAAATATGATCTCATAAGACTCTCCAATTAGAATGTTCAATGGATACTCTCTTATTTAGTTCCGTTTCTAAAGTTATCTTTCATTTCTATTAGCTAAAATTGTTATTATAGCTCATAGCTCAACTAGAATGCTTTGGTGAGGGAAAATGGACGGATAAAGCGGCACTTACCATCAACTTCAACTCCCTTAGGAACAAATGGTACTGATCCAGTAGCTATAATAATGTCTTTTGCCGTAATAACTGTCTCGCTGCCCCCAGCTTTTCCATATTTCACCTTTTGTGGACCCTGCACATACATTCATAACAAATCGAACATAAGATATTTGTATGGTCTGATGCGATTAATGAGAAAAAAGTGAATTGTATTTCTGATCTGATGGCCAGCAATACAGGACATACCACAACAGTGCCAACACCTGTCAATATGTCCACACCAAGAGATTTCAAAGAATTGGTCAAATTATTTCGAATTTTGGTGGCAAGATTTTCTGCGTGATCGGCTACCCCCTGTCTGTCATACCCAGCAGCTGCAACCTGCCAATATAAATTATTATGGGTTAGTAAATTCTAGTCAAGTGCCATGGTTTGCGAACATTCTACCTGTCTAAAGCAAATGTTTGGGGAGGAAAAAGTCTTTAAGATTGTGTTACCTTACAAAGACAGTATGAGAAAACAAGACCATATGATACTAGAACCAACATATCTTTACCCCAAAAGGGGGTGCAAACTACACTCTAAATTTTGAGTTTATTCCCACAGAACTTTGTCATTTAGTCTTTACATGAAGTTTCCTTGTGACCCGGTTTACTTAAACGGTGACCTCATCTAAATTCTATCTTACATCTGCCAGTGAAGCCAAGAACAACTGCACGATTCACGAGGAATATACCCAGTCATACTTTAATATTCTAACTTTTGGTTCTTTTATTGTGTGGTCGACACAACTCACCACAGTCGATTTACTTCCTAAGTCCACATATTTTTTGTAACTTGACTTCATGTGATTCAGGGCACACTGGCAAATCTTATCAAATTGTCAAGTGACCTCCAACTTGGTGATTTATCAATCATGAAGTGTTCATAAGTTACAGATCCCTTAGGTATGCCATGACTTGGAATTCACAACTTCTATCTAACATAAATGTTTGTCACATAATGTTGAGGCTAGCCTACAAACCAGTTGAATTTACAGCCAAAAATTCGAATGAATTATGAATCTTTCCTATTAGTTACTTTTACAGACTACAACAGAGAGAAGTTAAGTGCACACAACATGATCTTACTGAAAGTAGTACCACCTGACAAGTACTTATAGACCTTTCTATATAATTAGTTAAGATAGAAGCTCTAGTTGGAATAAATAATATAAAGAAAAACGAGATGAAGAACTCCTCTACAATATCAGAGATACACAAAGGCAACATAAGAATCCCAAATGTCACATATAGACAGACATATATGGAAGAGAATTTATAGATGCTACAAACTAAAAATATATTTGATGAGTTACAGTCTTACAAATATACCTGTAAACCAAAAGACTTCATATGGTGTTCATTCTGAAGCTCTCGCATGCGACCACTAACAGCAAGAAGGGCTTTGGAAGGAACACAACCACGATTAACACATGTTCCACCAACCACATCACCTTCAATGATGGCCGTTTTCAGACCCTGCAGAGGTCAAATTCACGTTTGATTAAACGAAAATGCAGGTTATCAGGGGAAACTGAATACATTTCCAAAAGAACTGATTATCACTATCTCAACTTCAAACATCAAAAGCCATCGGTATAGACCTTTCAGATCTTTGTAATATATGCTATTACCGTATTCATCAGCATTCAACAAATAACATTTGATGTATGAAAGAAAACCACAAACAAGCTTTTAGCAGAGCTATAGGATGCTCAACAGACATTCAAGGATATTATAGTTCACTGAATCAATGAATATACTTCCCAAAATTATCTATGACATGTGCACACCAACAGTTCAACCAAGTAGTGTTACTTCACATTCTCAGTTCTGACAAAAACCTAAATCAAATCAAAATTTCTATTCCCCTTAACTAACAACACTATATTTTCTATATATATACACACACACAATTATCTACAGCAAACTGGATTTTAAAAACCTAAACTATGACCCATCGGCTAATAATACCAGCAATTTAACCAGCAAAACAACCTGATCCGCATAATCATCTTACATTTGCACTTGATTTAGCTCACAAGGAGCAGAGGAAGGTACATTTCCCGATTTCGCTCATAATCATCCCTGTGAACGGAATCGAGTGGAAATCAAGTGTGAAACTGTGATGATTATGCAAGTGTGATTGTCCGATCTGCATCCAGAGCAGGCTTCTCTACTGTATACATCAGCATTCGAAAAAAAAAACATTTGATGTTTGAAAGAAAACCGCACACACATTTTTAGCAACGCTATAGGATGCCCAATATATATTCATGGAAAATTATATTTCACTGAATGTCTGAATCAATGATATACTTCCTTAAATTATCTACAACATGCGCACATCAACAGTTCAACTAAGTACAATATTACTTCACAGTTCAGATTCTCAATTCTGACAAAAACCTAAATCAAATCAATATCTGAGTCTATTTCACTTAATTAACAACAGTTTCTTTTCTTTAAAACATATGTTTATCTACGACAAACTGGATATTAATAATATAAACTATGACCTATCAGCTAATAATACCAACAATTTAACCAGTAAGGGCAACCAAATCGACATAATCATCTTACATTTACACTTAATTTCCACTCGATTTCGCTCACAACGAACAAAGGACGGTACATTTCCCGATCTTGCTCATAATCAACCCTATGAACGAAATCACTCCAAATCTACGATAATTAAGAAAGTGCGATTATCCTTGCCCCACAGCAACTAAACTGAAAGCTGACAGTGTCATTAACCATAAGGAAATCTAATTTAGTAATTTCTCACTAACAACCTGAACAACTTATCAAAGCTAACTACACAACAACAAAAAACCAGATCATCATCACCTTCTCAACAGCATGAAGAGCAGCACCATGACCACCAACACCAGCTCCAATAATGACCAGATCATAATCAAAACCTTTCGATTGAGCTCCGTTTCCGTTTCCATTCAACGAAGCAAAAACCTTCATCTTCGGCTTCAACATAACCGCATTACTACACGCCGATCTGCATCCTGTAACAGCTTCGCTTCTGAGTCCGCAGAACCGGAGCTGGCTGGAGAAGACGCTGGGAGAGGCGGAGGAGGTTGCTCCTGCGTCGGATCTGACGGTGATCGGAGAAGCGGAGGAAAGCGAGAGAGAAATTGCGGATTGCATGTTGAAGAAGTGAGAGAGAGAGAGAGAGAGTTAGGTTTTGGAGGAGTGGAGGTGTGTATTTGAAGGTGAATGTATGTAAATATATCTACCAATTGGTGATGCTTTGGGATGTTAGCCGGGGGAGACGACGGCGGAGTTAACGAAGTTGTGAGAGTGTGTGTATTTGAAGGTGTTTTGAGTTTCAGAGTGGTTGAGGAGTTGAACAACGTCTAGTTTGTTTCAGAGTGGTAGATATAGTTTTAGTGGTCCAAAGAGTCCAAAATATATTTTAGGGGCTGTTTGGTAGCCTCTTAATTGACCATTCAGATGTTATCGTTTAAAATCTCTGAATGAATAAGAGGTAACCTCAAGTCTGAATGGTTAAGAGGTAACCTCTGAATTGTAAATCATCACATGTCACATTCTTCTACCTTCTCATTGGTAAAATTCTTAATGGTTCCATTAAGAGGTAGCCTCTTAATGACCATTCAGAGGCTACCAAACAGCCCCTAAGTTATCCCACTCTGCGTGTGAATTGAGGGTTTGAAAAATAGGTGTTATTTGACATGTGGACATCATGCCAGTGCGAGTTAGAATAAGGTCATGCGTAGTGGTTTGATTAATAATGCCCTCATCCTGTGGTGCTTTTTGCCATGTGGCAGTCCAGTCAGCATGGAGGCATTATTGAGTGTTTTTGCAAAAGTGACGTAGTGGAATAATGCCCAATAACACCCCATCCAATCATTACACAATTTTTTTTTAACTTTAAAACTTATAATACTTAATTAAATAAAAAAAATTACAATATTAGAAATAAAAAATAAAAACCGACTAAACAAAAAAAACCGGAAATAAAAAAAAAATAAAAACCACATGGGCCCATTTTTAAACTTAAAATATAACCACAGGGCCTAGTTTGCCACTTTTAAACTTAAAAACCACAACAAAATAAAACCACAGGCGCCTCCCACTCTTCTCCTTCATTTGACCGGCAGCAAACTCCGGCAAAAATTCCGGGTATCTCCATCTCTATCTCTTTAAACCCACATGGTCCCATCTGATTGACCAAAAATTTGCCCTTTTAGCGTGATTCAAACAACGATGGTGGGGTTTTTTTGCGAAAAACGTCAGATCACGCCGGAGGGGGTAGGGGAGGGCGTTTTCAGGCGTGATTGGGGGGAAAACGCCCAGGGTCTTCCCCACTACGCATGGTCTAATGGCATTGTGGATAAAAGGGGTGTGGAAAGTGGCGTTATTTGACACGTGATATATATTTTTTATTATTATTTTTATTTTATAATTATATATTATCCATTAAGTTTTATATAAATAGCATTGTTACTAATATAATAATTATCAATAATAAAAACACTTACGAAATTTAAATTAAAAAAAGATTACATTACTAAAAAAAACGATTACATAATTTAAACTTTGTTGGTTCGGTTGAGACCCTTGAAGCGAAGTGGTGTTCGATAGTTCTCCAAAACCATAAGGGTTGTTCGGATCAAAGTTGCGGTTGTGTCATGTGTGGATGCATTATTTTTTATAAAAAGTTAAGAGATGTTACATAAGTGGAGAGTTCAAATGAGAAGAATTTTTTTGTAAAAAGAAGTTTCAACCGATAAGAATGCTTCATTTTAGTTCATTTAATATTTGCATTTAATTTTAATATAAGGGTATAATGGTAAACTTACATAAATCATTAATTTGTATTCTTCACCTTTAATAACTAACTAAATTAAATTTGTAACTCCTTTTCAAAATATATACTTTTTCCAAATTAAAAAAACAACTTAATTTAAAGTGTAGAATAAATTACTAGTTGTGTATGATAAATTACGAGTTGTGTAGGATATATTAAGAGATGTGTAGGATAAATTTCAATTGTGTAGGATAAAATTCTATAATGTGCAGGGTATATGTAGGAAAATTTTGACATGTGTAGGTTTTGTAGATTATATGTAGAATAATTAATGATTAGTTGACTAATTAATTAAAGAGAGAAAAATTAATTGTATTAGTTATAAATGAAATAGTATTTTACTAATATGTCATTTCTTCTTTTTCTACTCATATTAAATTTATTCTCAAATGAACCTTCCCCTATATATAGTGGAATGTTCAAATGAGAAGAATTTTTTTGTAAGAAGAAAAAAGAATAAGTTTCAACCAATAAGAATGTTTCATTTTACTTTATTTAATATTTGCATTTAATTTTAATATAAGGGTATATTGGTAAACTTACATAAATCATTAATTTGTATTTTTCCTCTATAATAACTAACTAAATTAAATTTGTAACTCCTTTTCAAAATATATATTTTTTTCAAATTAAAAAAACAACTTAATTTAAAATGTAGAATAAATTACTAGTTGTGTAGGATAAATTACAAGTTGTATAGGATATATTTAGAGGTGTGTAGGATAAAATTCTATAATGTGTAGGGTATATGTAGGAAAATTTTGATATGTGTAGGTTTTGTAGATTATATGTAGGATAATTAATGATTAGTTGACTAATTAATTAAAGAGAGAAAAATTAATGATATGAGTTATAAATGAAATACTATTTTACTAATATGTCATTTCTTCTTTTTATTCTCACATTAAATTTCTTCTCAAATGAATCTTCCCCTATTACATAAAGGGTTTTTTACATATTTTCCTCTTCTAAGTTGCCTTATTACGTATTTCCCTAAACCAAAAAAAACAATTATATATTTCCCCTCCCTAACCCATATATATTACAAATTTCCTTTTTTTCATTAAAATGACTCTTATTTATGACTAATTTACCCTTAATTAATTATTAAATGAATATTCACATATTTCTTCATTCTAATATCATCAATCAATTACATCTTTACCCAATTCATGTAGTATCACCTCAATTCTTCTACCTATTACTCTTGTCCAACAATACAAACAAAATCATAATACTCTTAATATAAAGCACAAACGGTGAAGTTTTCTTTTTATACATTTAGAATAAGATGTTTTACTATATTTTAAGGTGGTTAAAATTAAAAATCTGAACCTTTTGAAATTGGGTCGATAAAAAAGGTGAAGTTTTTTTTTATACATTTAGAATAAGATGTTTTACTATATTTTAATAGAGGGATGAAAGAAATTAGTTAGGTGCTTTTCATGTTTCTCAAAAGATTATATGTACTATAAAAATGCAAGTGTTAAGAGGTTACGTCACTCTGTTTTAGGGGTTGCCTTTTGATAATGATAATGTGATTTTAAAGAATTAGAATCAGCTGTTATAAAACGTGCTATAAAGGTAGACTGTAAAGTTTGGATTTGTTTTACTTATGAAAGTTGTATTAGTAAGATGGCTTTTTTTTTACATGGTAGAATATCATTACAAACCAAAATAGTCGAAACACGAAATACAAATACCTGAAAACCCGAAATCGTCTTCACAACATGCTCGTCTTCCACTCCAAACACTAGGTTCAGCGATATTTAAGAAAGAGGAACGATGTTCAGGTGAAGAGGAACGATGTTCAGTTGATTGCAGGCAGTGGCGGACCCATGATTTTTGGACAATGGGGTCTAATTTTTCCGGTGTTCAAATTTTTTGGGTCGGTTGTTGTTCGGGTCGGGTCGAGAAACATATTAGAAAGCAATATCATAACTAAATTACAAGTTTCATTTACTACACATTCAGCTAAATATATGTGAGAAAAAATTGAAATAGGAAAAAAAATAGAGTGATTAATTTAAAATCAGGTTTAAAAAAAAACACAAAAAAATGAAACAAACAGGTATTGAACCCAAGACCTTTTGTGTGCAAACAAGGGGTTTTACCACTGCACCAAGCTCAATCTCATTGTTATGGGGTCCAACTAAATTATTTTATGGGGTCCATAGAAAATTTTATATACCGCTTCTACTACTTTTTAAAAAAAGATTGTGGTCCGGGGACCCCGTTCCGCTTAACGTGGGTCCGCCCCTGATTGCAGGAAGTGATGTTCATTAGTCAAGAGAGGGAAGCGAGGTTGCGTCTGTCGTAGGGTTTGCAAGCATGGGAAGAGGGAACGAGTAATGAAGAGGAAACAATTATTGAATATTATGGGAATAATCAAGAGTAATTGAGTAATTTCTCAAAAAAGGGGATATATGTAACTTTTTATTTTTATTTTTGGGAAAATACGTAATAAGGCAACTTAGGAAGGGGAAATATGTAAAAATCCTTTATAAAAATGAAGGTTGAGAAGGAGTTGGGTAGAAAAGAGTGAGATGAAGATGGTGAAAATGGTGAGTTTTTTATATAGATGGGGTGAATTATTTTTTTTTAATCTTTTTAAATCTTTTTTTTTTAAATATACCCTTGGGGTTCAACGGCTAGTAACCACGTCCAATTAGAGCAAGCCACATCAACCCTCATTTAACATTAACGCCGGTGGGAAATCTCTAGCCCTGTCCACAATGCCATCGACAACGCGGAGTTCGGTGTGGTGTGTGCGGCGTGGAAGGGCATAAACGACGCACTACCACGCCCACACCGTGTGGTCTTAGTGTTATCCTATTAGTGGTTGTTTACAGGTAAAATGGAATTTTAATGGAATTGTAATCTTAATATCATTCTTGATTTGTTTGGTTCGCATATAAATTAGAATTGGAATTGAAAATGAATTTCTTTAAATTTCTTTAACTAAAAGAATTCAAGATCTTTCCAATCCTTAAAGGAATTCAGGTAAAGTTATCTTTGACCGGTCACCGATGTCGCAAATTTCACTGGCCATCAAGCAGTCAGCACATGGGTAACAACCCTCCACCACGGTCAATGTTGACCCGTAACGTAACGTCTCAACCTGACGTTTTAGGCCGGTGTCGGTTCGAATCAGGTCAGCATGGCAAGGTAGGTTTAATTCGATTGTGAAGGTCAATCCAATTCCTCCATATTCTAATTGCTATGCAAATTCGAATTCCAAATCCAAAACATTTCGTAAATTAAATGCACACTAACTTTCTTGGTGAGTTTTTCTATTTTATATTCGAAGATGAAATATTTCTTGGAAGATGCATGGAATACTATCAAATTTGACATTTGTGTATAAATAATGCCCCTCAAAATAATTTGTCTTTAATTCTGTAGAATCTGGTCTTCAGGACAACTACTTCACTTGATACGGTGAACACCAATTTTCCTTTATTTATACAAATCATATGTTGGGGGAAAACTTTGGCGAGATGTGTATTTTTTATCATAGTTGATGTACTTTTTTCTTATAAGAGTTATGCACATTGCAAGTCTTTGTTCTAAATGTATGCGTAAGTTATGCAAACTACGTCGTTTTGATGGGTTTCGCATCTAATTTGGATGTGAAATACCCCCATATTCACTTTCCCCTTATACTAGTTGCGTTTGTTTGTATAACTTTTGTCTTTTTATTTGCAAAACTTATTTAAATTAGACATCAAGAAATAAATATGTGAAACTAATACAACATCAAATTACCAAAATCCAAATTGCAACATTGAAAATATAACTAGTCAATGATCATAAATTCAAAAGATTACAATCTTATTGAAATAGCCCAATAAAATGAATTTAAGTCTATGTTTTTAAACTATATATATAATAAAATAGTTAAATACATATCTATATCTATATATACTTTCTATAAAAGGAGAAATCCCAATGACATAAGAAAAACTGATGTGTCAGTAGGAGAGGCTGTCCAACAAGGCTTTTCTTATGTCATTATCGCATCATAATCCTTAATATTAAAAGACTTTAAATTTCAAAGTTGGCCCACATATCTAAATCCAAAGGTCTGCTGAGCAAAGGTCAGCCCACATAAAGCCTAATATAAAATATCATTTAAAATTTTGTTTAAACATTTACCCTCAACATTTTATAATCAAACATCAGTTCCCAATAAACATCTGTCGAGATTCAAAATTCTGGCTCCACATTCAAAATTCAAACCATATATTATAATCCTATAAATAAGATATAATTATCTGGTTTCACATTCAAATCTCGCTCGCTCATATATGTGAGCGTATCTCTCTCTCTCAAATGCATCTTTCTCGTGATTCAGCCGCTAATCTCCGATTACACTCCTTTCTTCGAATGTTTGTTGATTATGTTTACATGTTATCGTTCCAGTATCATTGTTCCAACATCGTCGTTTCAATGAAGCTTCCCATCACACATCAACCTTTCAATATCGATGTTGCAGTATCATTGTTGCAACATCGTGAAAAGTTGCATGTGCTACCTTCTTTGATGGGAGAGTTGCATTGTTCGATTTTCGTTAAATCGAAAGTCAAGTTTTCTTGCGTCAGTAAGATTTTCTCCTTTTATAGAAAGTATAGATTCGTGCAATATCGTGAAAAGTCAGATGTGCTATAACAATTGAGAAGAGACCTTTGCATTTTAGGTTTGTTTCTTATTTTGATTAACTGTTGATGATGTTGAGAGTTTTTATTTACACTGACATCTTAGAATATGTTAAGATGCATGTTTATATTATTAAAGTGAACTACTACATAGAAAAATAGAAATTTAATGAAATATTTATAAAGTATTACACGCTAGAGTTAACACTTGCTAGGATTTCGTAGACTCTGGTCTTTCTCCATGTGATTTCATGCTCTCTTTTGAATTTCAGGTCAGTTAGCATGTTGCAGATTTTCTGATCATGTTTTAGAAGTTGTGTCAGAAACTCTTCTGCATTCTTCTGGAACTCTGATGGAGGAGAGTGGAGGACTTCATCGAGCAATGCTATGTTGTTCCAAGTTTTGTTGTAATTAGTGTTATTGATTATGTCGTGTAAGTCCCAAAACTATCAACCGGATATCAAAATCACTAATCAAAGCGCGGAATACTGAGAAAAGTGATAAGAACAAGAACTTGAATGATTGAATAAACCAAAGTGCACACGGTTTCTAGAGAACCGTCTGGTACACCCACCAAGAAATCGAAAATTATGAAGAACCTCACGAAAATGTCTAACCTAATAATGAACTAGGTTCACCCTATTTATAGTTACATAGGGTGACCTAGTTACAGACTGGGTCAGGCCCACATGCACAATATTACTAACCAAACAAGCCCAAATCACTTAAATAGCCCACATGGCTTATCCCAATATTATCTAACCACTACAAGGCTAAGCCCAATAGCCTATAATTATGTTTGATAAAGATAGGCGTAAACCTACACCATTATATGGCCTTACAATATCCCCCTAGGTTTATGCTGTCTTTATCAAACTGTTATCAATATTATGTCTCTGTGGGAATATACTTCATCTGTTAATCTTCAAACTTGGGCTCTTTGTTCTTCTTAAACACGATCAGCTTTGCTTGAAAAACTTGTTGAAAGGAATGCAAGCGGAGGATTCTCATCAACTCTTTTCTTTGTCAATGTCTTCAATTTTAAGCAGGTTCACATGTACTTCTTCAAATACACTATCACTGTCAGATGATGACTTGTATCTAGTTCTTCTGACTCAGGCACATCTTGTTGTTGTGATGCTTCATGCTTTATCAGCAGCCAACAGCATCTCATTCTTCAATAACCCCTGTTTCTTGATTTAAATCTAATTCTGCACATGCTCAGAAATTCATAAGCAACATTTCTAAACAACAGAGGGAAAGTACCACATGAACAATCAGTACATCCAAGTATTTGTACTTGGATTTCACAATTCAAATTTCATTCAACTTATGATGGTCAATCAAATCTTCAAGAACGGTTAAAATTTTTAATAAAACAAATAAACACTATATTTTTGGATTTTTGATTTTATTTCTAAATTTAACAATATAAACCGAAACACAAATAAACAAAGAAACTAATATACAATTACAAATTGCAATGGGATCAAATCATAGTGTTTCAGGTCAAACTACACTTATCAACACTAATTTACTTTGGGTGATCCGAGCGATTGCCAGTATATTTGTCCACTTAAACTTATCTCCCTAGGCCTTTTTCAAATGACGGTCAACAACTAATTTATCATGTTTTCATTTTAATTGATATGAACACTCAATTCAATCACGATCAAATCCTGGAATTTTTAATCAGAACACGCTATCATACATGCAGTTTCCCTACCACATATTTCACAAGCCCGTTCTAGGATTCTGAAATCTTGACTGGGACTGGATTGAGAAGAGAAAAGAATAGATCATTTGCAGAGATGGATATAATATACAGATCAAAAGAGTTTTCTCAGTTTGATATAGGTTTTTTTTTCGGGTTTCTTTTGGGCACTAGAGGGCCTCTTTCAAGTGTATTTGATCTATAGCACGACAACGTACAGCTAGGTCAGCATGTATCTGGATGCAGCAGAAGCTGACGTTGCCTAGCACCTCCAGGTCTTTGCTCACGCAAAACAGAGGAGATACATGAGTTGGACAGAAAAGATTTCATGTAACACCCCAAAAACGGGTTTGGTAATCAAACCACGTTAACACTAAAAGACGACTAAAGAACCGTTAGTGGTAAAAGTTAAGCCAGAAAATATTAGAATTTATATAAATAATCTAATATTAATAAAAAGAGAAAAAGAATGTGTTTGGGAAATAAAATTGTAGAAGGCCCGAGTTAACGGGACTTAAACTAAACTTGGTCATAGATTCCCAAAACCCACTAATTTAATTAGGAATGTTTAACCTAGTTAATAAGTGGGGAATATTGTTGGAAATAAGTAGGTTGTGCCGTACTTAATTAACTAATCAAATTAGAGGGGCCAATGTTGTTAAAATTGAAACTTATATTATTAATTTTAATTAAAAACAAAACAAAACACCTCATTTGTGAGGTCTGGTCGAACAAGAACACAGGGGGCGACATATGCTCCCCACCAAACCCTAGAGCATGTCAAAATTGATCAGATTGAGGGTTCAAATCAGCTCCAAATCGAAAATTGAGCATAGATTGGTGATCCTCATCACAAGGGGGTTACAAGGTATGTAAAATTTGGTGTTAATTCTCTGTTTGAAATTCTCATGAAATTGGGAAATCTGAATATTGATGTTGCATGTTTGCTATTTAGGTAGAATAGGGTTGATATGGTGTCTAGGAGTAAAACCAAGACAATAACATGTGAAATCATGGTTAAATTCTGAAAAATTTCAAGAACACATTGAAGGTGATTCATGGGTTTTGTGAGAAAATGATGAACACTAGGATGTAGAATGCTAATCTAGTGTGAATTGATGCATAGAAACTGATTTCTGAAAATATGATGTGTAGTTCATGAACACTAGACATAAAGGTTTGATTTGTGGTGTAAATTTTGGTAAAAATAACTAGTTATGAACTAGTTAGTAAATATGTAAAATTATGCCCACTAGGTGTTTGTTAAAATGCCTAAACGAAGCTAAAATGTTGAAATTACATGTGAAGTGTTCATTTGAGTATGTTGATAGATCAATTGACTTCTAGGAAGTCAAACTAACCAATGATTTAATCAAGTGATAAAGTCGACATAAGACCCGTCAGATGGAGTAGTCATAATTGATAATGACTAATCTAACCATCTTATGAATTATGATGATAGTTTGACGCCTAACGAGCTAGGTGGAAGCTTGATGAGTGAGCGGGTCAAACGAATCAAGTGTGAAGTAAAAGCATGTTTCGGATGCAAGGTAAGTAAAACTTACACCTACTTGTAGTATACGTATTTATTTTATAGGCGATAAATACGACAAAGGATTTGGTTCGAATTATGGGTTCCGACACGAAACGAATTGGGTCGGAACGAATAGAAACGTTTTAAACCATGATTAATGGTGAAAAAGGCAAAATGGTAAACTAATCATGAATTGGTTAGGAGTTTAAGAGTTTTCTTAAGGTTACCTTATAGCGTAACTAGTAATGGGACATTGGGTAAAAATGGAAATTTAGTCAAGTATCGACTAAAGTAAATTAAAGTTCAAAAAGGGGCACCCGTGGCGTAAGCCGAATGGGTAAAAATATAAGAAAAGAGTTTAAGAGAAAAAGGGGTCTAGTGGCAAAAATCTGAAATGGGTCGGATGAACAAATTGGTAATTAATAACCATGTTTTGCTACTTATGAAAATGCTTGGTCTTATAGGCCAAACGAGTCAAATGGTGTGCTAACACCATTTGACAATATCGTTTAATATGGTTGTTAAGTCTTGTGTTAACAGGAGCGATTAGCGATTTGGTTAATTGCGTCCATAGAATATGTGATAATAAAAGAGAGGTATAAATTGGGTCAATTTGTTGACCCGAGCCAGGTACGCATCAATGAGATTACATTTTAAATGTGCGATTTGGTCATAATTGTAGTGAAAGTCCTTCATCGTAAATGAAGGACTAATGTTGGTAAGTATACCTTTGATGGGTAAATCAGGCAAACGGCTCCTATGGGTGGTTTGGGAATCACGTATTATAATCATGTAATCCTTAGATAAGCATCAAGGTGATAGGCATAAACTTTTGTGGGTCAATTGTCTAGAAATAGGTCTTTTTCGTAATATAACAAACCGAGAAGTAAAACACGGCATAAATAGTTTACTATATCAAATCCACCACAAATATAATTGTGGTGGAAGACAATTTGAGAACTAATGTGAAAATATGGTATTAAAAATGATTGAGCGAGATTTATGCCTAAAAGGACATAAATACCCTAAACGGGTCAAAATAAACATTTGAGTAAAAACGGGTTCAAGAATGTATGTAAACCGGGATTCTGACCCTCTTATGATAAATAACAATGAATTTATGGAATTTATGAGAATCGGAGTCAAATAAATATGATTGTTTGACAATTACAAGAATGGGTCAAAATTTGGGTAAAAGGGGTAATTAGCCGAAGACTTAAAAGTCTGAAAATTTGTTAATCCGGATGTTGGATTTTAACTCCATTAGATGGAGAATTAAATTACAGACGCGTACGAAAAAGAATCGGGTGAAACGGATGTGTAGTTTGAAAGCTATGCACATTTTCGTAAAAACTTGAATTGCTGAAAAATGCAGGTTGCAGAACTGAACCTGCTGGAAACGTGCATCCCCGTGCCACGCGACGGAGGAAGTAGAGTATGTCACGACACACGACGCTTGACGCGGCCCGCGTAGGCTTTTGTTATGTCTCTCGCGGCCCGCGAGAGACCCAAAAGCTGGCAAATTGAATGTTGTTTGTTGTTAGATGTTTTAGAACTTGTTTAAACTATTAGTTAAGCATCAAAACTAACTTTTAAGTTGGTTTTGATCACAGGTAAATATCCAGAGTTCCCGGATGAAGATCAAGCAGCGTACAAGAACCGAACACACAAGAATAAAGCTTCCGCACGTTGTTTCGTCGTTATTTTAAACTACAATTCGTTAGATATTAAATTGTAATATTTTCAAATGGTAAGAGTTTTAATTCACCCGTATTATTCGACAATATTTACATATAACGTCATGTTTATTTTTGCAAGTTAAACGAGAATCCTTAAATAATTAGACGGGTGTTACAAGTTGGTATCAGAGCCTTGGTTTAAGAGATTCAAGTATGGTGGGAAAACTATGCTTGGACTTAAACCTTATGCTCTTAATAAAGATTGGTGTTCGGTTCGAGGCTTGATCGCAAATCCGGTAAGTACATGTATGTTAATAGCTTAGCACGCTAAAGTGTTGTAAACAACGCATAGGGCTATCGTGTGATACACGTTACCTCAATTAAAATGATTGATATAGTTGACGAAAATACGCGCGTTGACGCGTATAGTAGAAAAAGCCTTGTAATATAATATGGACTATTATTGAAGTTGACATTGCTAACTTTTGTGAATGTTTTAATTGAAGGACACTCGCGTTTGAAGACGACGAGAGTCAAACGAATTGTGGATATGATGATGGAACGGTCCGAAGTATGACGAGAGGAGCATGCTCACCGAGGACTAAATCGCGTAACGACCGCGAACAAGGTTAATGGCAAGGAACGCCCGTCGGGGCAAACATTACCAGGTGCACATTTTAAATAATCGCACAAATAATAATATGCAACAAATAAGTAGAAATTGAAAGTTGCATAAGTAGATTAAAAACTTAGAAAAACCCGAATAGAAAATGTATTCGGGATATTGTTTCCAAGAGAAACAAATAGAGGCGTTACTTACATAGGGCGTGATGTGAAAACTATAAAAAAGTCATGTGTGTCATGTGTTAATCGCTTACTCTGGCCAAGTAAGTAGTGGCATATGATACCATGAACTTCTTATGGCGGACACGTTTACATCCGATGTAGTAAGGGCGGGGTGAATGGGACTAACTTAAAAGTACCCAAATGAATCAAATGAGCAAAATATTTGATAATAATGTAAACGCACATCCGGGTGACGGTAGCGTATTACATTAGGATGATGAGCCCGAGTGAAGGGACAAAGATTAATGTAAAAGGATTAAGGTATACAATTGGGAGGGGTGTGCTTACACTCGAACCCGGAGAATGCAAATATGACTCTTAACGGGCCGATTTTGTAAAACACCAAATTTGAGAACAAAGTAGGAATATAAAAGTGAAACGAAGTCATAATGCATACCGTAAGGGTTGCAATAATAACGACTTCGGTAAAACACCTGGTTGGTGGGTATGGATTTAAACGCATGCGTAGACTGAGAAACAGGAACGCGAAATAGAAAGTCAAAAGACTCGGAATATGAGTCATGGCTAAAAGATGACAAGAATTTTCGCAAACATAAATTTTGGTAATTACGTTCAACCATTTCAAAGTTGGACGGGTCAAATAAAGAATGAAGTTTGACGTTCATGAGTAATGAAATCTCATGAGAATAAGTCAAACGGGATAAATAAAGTATATAAAAAAAACTTGGTAGTGCAAGTAAGCGCAACCGAATAATGGAAGCGCGAAATAATGAAGAACCCGGGTGACGGGTCGTAAAGAAGTATAATTAAGAACCGGGAAAATGGTGAGCGTAGAACAAACCGACGCGTAAATGACATAAAGAGTCATAAAGTCGGAAGATTAGTCCAAGAGTAAACGAACGAAGCTTTAGACTACGGTCAAGGCCAACTAAAGTTCAAAAGCAAAAATAAACGATTCCAAACATAATGAGAGATGCTTTGAAGCTATATATGTATATGTACGTTTGAATATAGACATGCGTAAAGAATGATCCACGGGATCAACATAACCTTTGGGGTTATAAACAATGGAAAGGTCTACGAGACTAAAACGACCCACGGGTCACAACTACAAAGAAATAGATTATAGGGACCTCGCCTTAAAGAGGTGAAAGTCTAATAAAATAGCCTATAAGGCAAAGTGATAAAACCTACGGGTTAATTAGACAAAGTGAGGGAATGAATTGAGAATCCCCGCATAAAACAAAGACTGTAAAGGAATAAATTTTGGACTGTCAATATCTCGGTATGGATAATTGACAAAAGTTAAAGTGAAGATGCTAAAATAAAATTTCAGTTTTTAATAAGAAATACCGTTTTTACAAATATAAATTCTAATAGGAATTTAAATAGTAAGCATAAAAGATACAAGTCTTGACACTGATAGGCGCAAGGCGACATATTCGAAAAGAGATATTTTCGAAAAATAAAAGGTTGATATAAATTAAACATGATGTGACACGATCACTGTCAATAAATGCAATGTGAAGTAGAATCGCATTATAACCAAGCGAGTGGTAAAAAGTAACTGGACTAATAAGTATAGTTAGTGAGACCGGTTAAGGTCATTTAAATAAAATTGGTCCCTTGTAAGCGGTGGATTCAATATAACTAAATCGAATAAATGAAAATGAAAACAAAAGAAATGGTTGCTAAAAGTGAAAGATTTCACTAAAGACCATTAAACGGGTCAAAGTAACGGATTCATAAAGAGTTCGATAATATATAAAAGCGATGGATATCGCTAAGTTAACAAAACTAGTAGAAATAACGAAATTACGTTATTTCGAGTTGCACTATGTTGTAGGAGATATGTAGACAATTAATAATAAAAAAGAAGAAGATGTTACCATACTTTTCTGGTAATACATACTATTGGATAAAAGTATAAGTAATGTTTAAAAGATTTCTCGAATTGAATACACTGAGTTAAACTCAATGAATTATGTAAGAAAAGGTTTCGAGGACGAAACCTCTTTAAGGGGGGTAGACTTGTAACACCCCAAAAACGGGTTTGGTAATCAAACCACGTTAACACTAAAAGACGACTAAAGAACCGTTAGTGGTAAAAGTTAAGCCAGAAAATATTAGAATTTATATAACTAAATCTAATATTAATAAAAAGAGAAAAAGAATGTGTTTGGGAAATAAAATTGTAGAAGGCCCGAGTTAACGGGACTTAAACTAAACTTGGTCATAGATTCCCAAAACCCACTAATTTAATTAGGAATGTTTAACCTAGTTAATAAGTGGGGAATATTGTTGGAAATAAGTAGGTTGTGCCCTACTTAATTAACTAATCAAATTAGAGGGGCCAATGTTGTTAAAATTGAAACTTATATTATTAATTTTAATTAAAAACAAAACAAAACACCTCATTTGTGAGGTCTGGTCGAACAAGAACACAGGGGGCGACATATGCTCCCCACCAAACCCTAGAGCATGTCAAAATTGATCAGATTGAGGGTTCAAATCAGCTCCAAATCGAAAATTGAGCATAGATTGGTGATCCTCATCACAAGGGGGTTACAAGGTATGTAAAATTTGGTGTTAATTCTCTGTTTGAAATTGTCATGAAATTGGGAAATCTGAATATTGATGTTGCATGTTTGCTATTTGGGTAGAATAGGGTTGATATGGTGTCTAGGAGTAAAACCAAGACAATAACATGTGAAATCATGGTTAAATTCTGAAAAATTTCATGAACACATTGAAGGTGATTCATGGGTTTTGTGAGAAAATGATGAACACTAGAATGTAGAATGCTAATCTAGTGTGAATTGATGCATAGAAACTGATTTCTGAAAATATGATGTGTAGTTCATGAACACTAGACATAGAGGTTTGATTTGTGGTGTAAATTTTGGTAAAAATAACTAGTTATGAACTAGTTAGTAAATATGTAAAATTATGCCCACTAGGTGTTTGTTAAAATGCCTAAACGAAGCTAAAATGTTGAAATTACATGTGAAGTGTGCATTTGAGTATGTTGATAGATCAATTGACTTCTAGGAAGTCAAACTAACCAATGATTTAATCAAGTGATAAAGTCGACATAAGACCCGTTAGATGGAGTAGTCATAATTGATAATGACTAATCTAACCATCTTATGAATTATGATGATAGTTTGACGCCTAACGAGCTAGGTGGAAGCTTGATGAGTGAGCGGGTCAAACGAATCAAGTGTGAAGTAAAAGCATGTTTCGGATGCAAGGTAAGTAAAACTTACACCTACTTGTAGTATACGTATTTATTTTTTAGGCGATAAATACGACAAAGGATTTGGTTCGAATTATGGGTTCAGACACGAAACGAATTGGGTCGGAACGAATAGAAACGTTTTAAACCATGATTAATGGTGAAAAACGCAAAATGGTAAACTAATCATGAATTGGTTAGGAGTTTAAGAGTTTTCTTAAGGTTACCTTATAGCGTAACTAGTAATGGGACATTGGGTAAAAATGGAAATTTAGTCAAGTATCGACTAAAGTAAATTAAGGTTCAAAAAGGGGCACCCGTGGCGTAAGCCGAATGGGTAAAAATATAAGAAAAGAGTTTAAGAGAAAAAGGGGTCTAGTGGCAAAAATCTGAAATGGGTCGGATGAACAAATTGGTAATTAATAACCATGTTTTGCTACTTATGAAAATGCTTGGTCTTATAGGCCAAACGGGTCAAATGGTGTGCTAACACCATTTGACAATATCGTTTAATATGGTTGTTAAGTCTTGTGTTAACAGGAGCGATTAGCGATTTGGTTAATTGCGTCCATAGAATATGTGATAATAAAAGAGAGGTATAAATTGGGTCAATTTGTTGACCCGAGCCAGGTACGCATCAATGAGATTACATTTTAAATGTGCGATTTGGTCATAATTGTAGTGAAAGTCCTGCATCGTAAATGAAGGACTAATGTTGGTAAGTATACCTTTGATGGGTAAATCAGGCAAACGGCTCCTATGGGTGGTTTGGGAATCACGTATTATAATCATGTAATCCTTAGATAAGCATCAAGGTGATAGGCATAAACCTTTGTGGGTCAATTGTCTAGAAATAGGTCTTTTTCGTAATATAACAAACCGAGAAGTAAAACGCGGCATAAATAGTTTACTATATCAAATCCACCACAAATATAATTGTGGTGGAAGACCATTTGAGAACTAATGTGAAAATATGGTATTAAAAATGATTGAGTGAGATTTATGCCTAAAAGGACATAAATACCCTTAACGGGTCAAAATAAACATTTGAGTAAAAACGGTTTCAAGAATGTATGTAAACCGGGATTCTGACCCTCTTATGATAAATAACAATGAATTTATGGAATTTATGAGAATCGGAGTCAAATAAATATGATTGTTTGACAATTACAAGAATGGGTCAAAATTTGGGTAAAAGGGGTAATAAGCCGAAGACTTAAAAGTCTAAATTTTTTTTAATCCGGATGTTGGATTTTAACTCCATTAGATGGAGAATTAAATTACAGACGCGTAGGAAAAAGAATCGGGTGAAACGGATGTGTAGTTTGAAAGTTATGCACTTTTTCGTAAAAACTTGAATTGCTGAAAAATGCAGGTTGCAGAACTGAACCTGCTGGAAACGTGCATCCCCCGCGCCACGCGACGGAGGAATTAGAGTATGTCGCGACACGCGACGCTTGACGCGGTCCGCGTAGGCTTTTGTTATGTCTCTTGCGGCCCGCGAGAGACCCAAAAGCTGGCAAATTGAATGCTGTTTGTTGTTAGATGTTTTAGAACTTGTTTAAACTATTAGTTAAGCATCAAAACTAACTTTTAAGTTGGTTTTGATCACAGGTAAATATCAAGAGTTCCCTGATGAAGATCAAGCAGCGTACAAGAACCGAACACACAAGAATAAAGCTTCCGCACGTTGTTTCGTCGTTATTTTAAACGACAATTCGTTAGATATTAAATTGTAATATTTTCAAATGGTAAGAGTTTTAATTCACCCGTATTATTCGACAGTATTTACATATAATGTCATGTTTATTTTCGCATGTTAAACGAGAATCCTTAAATAATTAGACGGGTGTTACATTTCAGAACTAGAACGAAATTGTGTGTATCGGGACGTCTCACACGCATTCAAATAGACATGTCCTAATTCCAAGTGACCGATCTTTCCTGAGGTCATAGAATAAATTTATTGTTCTAAGCAATACCAGTCAAAGAGTCTAGCCATCAGGATAAAGCCTACCAACATATCACTCTAGAGTCAGACCATTTCAATATTGGTCTTACATGAGTCAGCCTTAATCCACATTGTGAAATTATTTCATTTCCCATTTATGCAACAAAATATTTTTGATTTTTCTGTTTTTCAAATGTTTTTGTATTTTTGATTTTTTTTATTTACAGATAACCTAAGATATCCCCCTAAATTTGTGCATAAATCTTATGCGCAAATTTACTTGACAATGAAAACGTATCTACAACAAGAAACACAAAAGAAAATGAAAATATTTTTGTTGTTTTTGTTTAACCGTTCCATCATTAGACTAATCAATATCAAAATTCGAACATGAAATTCAGATTTTGTACCTTTTTGCTGATCCTGTCTTACTTACTTCTCTTATCTCCTCAAACGAAACATATCAACTGTAAAGAAATGTAAATTTTGAAACAGTGAAATGTTACCCGTTATGTCTCTGGAACAACCGCTATCAACATCCAAGGATTGTCAACAGCTCCTCCTTGGTTGTCCCTGAAAAGTAAGGAGATTAGTAAGACATTGGTACCCAGGCCATCGTGGTCCTGGGTATTCCTGAAGCATCAATGTACGACACTTCTCGAAAGCACATGCCCCCTTTAGATTCAAGGACTGGTGATGTCGCTGCTTTGTGTTTTGCCCTCCAAACTTATTTAGGCTTCTCTAATTTCTTAGGAGCCTTGGGCAAAACATTCTGCTTTTCAACCTTTTTGTTTTTCAAAACTTGTTTTGGTTTCAAAGCTTGTTTTCATTGAGTTTTAGCAGCATTCCAGTCCCCATCAGATGGTTTAACCTGGGGATGCTTATTCATCATTGCCTTAGGTTTTTCATCCTTCATTGGCTTAGAACAAGATCTATCCCTAGGTGTAACCTTCTGATGTTGTGTATAGTACGGCACATAGGGACGATATGTGCAATTTCTTGCAATGTGACCGGGTATGCCGCAGTTGTAGCATGTTTGCTTCTTTACATAAGGAGCATATCCCGGTCCATTCAATCCAACTGATGCTGAGTATGAGTTATAACACTTGTTAGATGATTTGTTTGCAGCCTGCTCAGCCTTTCTTCCCTGCTTCATATGTTCCTGTTTACAACAGTTAGCACATCCACTAGATTTGGCATTTTCATTTCTAACTTTTGGCTTTGGAGGCACATATTTGTTTGAAGGGCCACTCAAAGCTGGCTTAGAAACAGCCTTTCTCACATATGGAGGGGCATCAGCAGACAAATTTGATGTTTTTGAACAAACATCGTTACCCTTTTGGCAAACAACATCATCATCCTCAACCCAATCCTCAATAATTACTTTGTCTGTACATGAAGTAGAGGCATCAGTAACATTCACACATTTAAAGTCAGGGACTGGTCTTGTTATTTCAACTTCAGATGTTGTGGGCTCAGTCACTGTTTCACTGGTTGATTCAGCTGAACCACTTGAGTTACATTCCTTTTGTAGTGGCTCTGCTGAATCCTCTGCTGCTGAGTCAGCTGCTTCAGAAGACTCACAGCTGGATTCACAAGATTTAACTGATTCCAATTTCTCAGAATCTGTTTCTTCAGGTGATTCACATTTGGAGTCAGATGGAACAGGTGGCTCAGATTCTACTATTTTTGGTTCTGATTCAACTATTTCAGGTGATTCGTTACTAGACTCGGCTGAATCAGCTAACTCTGACTTTTCACAGTTAGCTGTCTCCGAGGAGTCACATGACGAATCAGATGAAGCAGTTGACTTAGTTTGTTTGCGAGACCATTCAACAAACTCATTCAACATAGCAAACTCAAAATTGAAAAATTTTATTTTAGAGTCTTTCTCTTGTTGTTGTACTTCAGGTGAATTTTGAGAAAAACTTGACACAGTATTATCTAATACTTGAAAATGTTTGTCAATGTTCGCATTATTCTCAAAATTTAGAGTCTCGGTTTGCTTTAAAACATCAGCAGGTTTCACGAAAGTTTTATCAAATGCCTGTTTTTCTAGAATAATTTCAGTTTTATCTGGCCTTGTGATTTTAACTTTCTTTGGCTTAACAGGCTCAGCCTTCCTATCCCCGGGCTTCCCATATTCCATTTCAGGCAAGTCGGCTATCTCCTCCTCAGTCATAGGAATAGAGGTGTAATTGTGATTGTATGGTGGAGGTATGCATACAAATCCCAATCCTTTATTCCTCACTTCCTTTTTGCTATACTTTAACTGTTGATTTATCATCTTTTCGACCTTTTCACTTGAAACATCAAACTTTTTAAAATTAAATTCAGTATTTTCAAAAGTTGATTTTAAGTCATTTAATTCAACAGTTAACTTTTCAGATAGCTCCTTGAAGTGGAGATATCGACAGTTCGCTTCGCTTAGATCGCTATGCAACTTTCGGATATCACGCTTTTGCGCCTCCACCATATCCTTATACCCACCCAGTTTCTTTTTAATTTCATAACTACTGGATCTGGTATCTTGAAGTTGCATAGTAAGCGATTGAGCCTGTTCTTTAAAACCTTTTACTTTCTTTCTACATTTTTCAGTACAACAAACATCATCTACACATACCTCAGCCTCAGAAGGAGTGTAGTTATTCATTTGAATATCTTGAGTAGACTGCTTGTCAGCATTGTTATATGACTTGATGAGTGAGATCAGCTCATCTGGCTTCATTTTGTAACAGTAGCAGTCGGTTGTCACAATTATCTCATTAACATTTCTAAACCAACTACAGTTTGCCTGATCTGGAATCCTTTTTAGAACATCTAGAAGCTTTATGTTGCTCGTGCGATTAGACACCTCAATCCCAACCTTCTCCATTTCAGAGAGCAGTTCAGCAAACCGGCCTGTAAGTGCTTCTATAGATTCACCATATGAGTATCTGAATCCTTGAAATTCCTACTCAAGCACTTCTCTCTTAGAAGACATTTTTTTTAAAATTAACTATGATCCCCCGAAAATATGATCCCCCAGAAGTTGTGATCCCCCGAGTATGTGATCCTGTATCGCGCCTTCAAACCTGTCAAAACTTATCACCAAACAACAACCAAATCCCCCTTTTTTTTAATTAAATATACTTAATATAAGTATTTTTATTAATAAATAAGTAATGATTACTAAATGATTATTATTATTATTATTATTAATATAATAAACAAACCAAACGAAACTTCTGTTTCGTCTTCTTTGTTTCAACAGCCAAACCCAAAACCCTATTTCCTTTTAAGAAGCCACCACCGCTGATCGTAATGATGATGATCGGAATAAAGTGTGAACTTGTTTGTGGAGATGATGATGACAGTCGAACGTCGCCGGTGACGGTGAACGGAGTTAGTTGTAGGTGGTAATGAAGATGATGACCGGTGACTGATGAAGGTTATACGGTGGTGAACAGCGAGCACAGTGGTTTTGAAGATAGACGGTGTGGAGGAAAGATGGTGGCTGTAGTGATCGTTGATTGTAGTGTGATAACGGAAACTCGAACTCGAACTCGATACCGAAACAGAGGTGATGAAGGAGAAAGGTAACCGGAGATGGTGAACGGAATAAGTAATCAGGTGGACGGAGGTTGGAGGTGATGTTTATGATGGACGTGAATGATTCTGATAGTTGTCGACGATAATCACGGTGTTGGGTGGCACGTCGGAGTGAGCGGTGGTGTCGAAGATGGAGTTGCAGGTTTATCGATGACCGATAGAATGACGGTGAACAGCGGTGATGACGGAGGGTGGTCGGAGTTTGAACGGAGGTTGATGGAGTGTTGCAGGTGATGTGATGAATGATGGTTTGAAGATGATTGATCCGATCGCACAAGATAAAGTCGCACAAGATCGTAGTCGCACAAGAATTGTAGTCTTCAAGGAGACTTGATCGCACAAGAAAGGTGATCGCACAAGCCGATGATAATCGCACAATATCCCTATAATCGCACAAGTGACAAGAAAAATGAAGCAATGATGATGATGACTGATGAATGACGTCTCACAGCAGATTGTTTCAATCGCACAATAACCAAAGGAAATTTCACACCCACTATAATTGTCAGCCACACACTTCAATTTCTTTGCCAACAACTCAACACGCAAAATCCCGAAAATCAAGGAAGTGATTTCGAAATTCAATTTTGAGAGATTATTTCCACCAATAATCTCCTAAAAACACGTAAACAAATTTTTTAACCTCCAAAACAGATCAAAAGCAGGATATTCGAATTTTTCTTGATCTTCAACGCTGTTCTTCGTGTTCTTCGATCTTCAAAAAAAAAAAATTTCTTGTTCTTCGAATGATATCCAACGAACCGAGCCTTCGCAAGACTACTTAGGCTCTGATACCAATTGTAAGTCCCAAAACTATCAACCGGATATCAAAATCACTAATCAAAGCGCGGAATACTGAGAAAAGTGATAAGAACAAGAACTTGAATGATTGAATAAACCAAAGTGCACACGGTTTCTAGAGAACCGTCTGGTACACCCACCAAGAAATCGAAAATTATGAAGAACCTCACGAAAATGTCTAACCTAATAATGAACTAGGTTCACCCTATTTATAGTTACATAGGGTGACCTAGTTACAGACTGGGCCAGGCCCAAATGCACAATATTACTAACCAAACAAGCTCAAATCACTTAAATAGCCCACATGGCTTATCCCAATATTATCTAACCACTACAAGGCTAAGCCCAATAGCCTATAATTATGTTTGATAAAGATAGGCGTAAACCTACACCATTATATGGCCTTACATGTCGACTTTCCTGTTTAGTTCTTCGTCTGTTCTTTGTTCTTTGAGTGACCACATCGAGAATTGTGTTTTAACATCGCTGGTGTCTGACCAGTGGTAGAAGCTGAAGTTTGCCATGTAGATTTTTTGTTGGTTTTGAGATTTGGAACAATTTTTGATAGAAAGTGATTTGTAGGACAATTTGTTGATGTTTTGAATCAAAAGTAATCATCGGTCTTTTATAGAGTTTAAAAACACGTCTACTTGGTAAATGAAGAGGTTAATTGTAACTGTGATAATCTGCTTTTGTTCTTTGAACTTCGAAATTTTGTCCCTTCGGTTTCTTGGTATTTAATTTTACAGTTTTCCCATAAAAGTTGGGGTTTGAAAAGGTTTTTGCATTAAAAGACTGTTGTTTTGAAATATACATTAATATGTTTATATTAAATCTACAAGTTTTCACAATTACAAATTTCAGTATATAAACTCATAGTCACTTCGCCTGTTTTTCATCAAGTTTTCCTACGAAGATATCATACTTTCAGGAAAGTTGAGTAATATAGTTTATTCAAATGGCGTCATTCACAAATGCAAAATCAGATGATTTAAAGCAGCGTTTTGTCAGGCAAATCGAGGAACAGGTGTATGAAGATAGGGCTACTCTTCAAGAGCTGAAGAGATGTTTTGATGGATTGCAAGTTGGCCTGTTCACTAGAGAGCAGGTTTCCAGATATCTTATGCGGATGCCTTCAACTTCCGTTCGTGAGCTTTTATAACATCCCAAAAATTTAATTTCTTACATTTATATTTTAATAGTTGTAACACCCACAAAATATGAAATTTAAATTGTTACGCTTATTGTGATATTGCGTATGACATAATGTAACTAGGGATACTAAACTTAGTTAACAATTGACATCTATTTGTATAATAAAAGAGGGTCATGACCAAATAAGAAAACAATGAACCATAAGGGTTGAAAGTGAACCTGTTGGAAACTCTGCTGATTAAATAAAGAAAAAAAAGTGTATGTGTATGTACGTGAGATCAGTTAGGAAACAGAAGAAGGAGAAAAACCCTCCTCAACCCAACTTCTTCAAAATCCAACAAGTTCAAGGTAAAATTGAGGGTGAATCTAGTGCATGAACCCTAATTCCTGATCACCTCTACTTGACAACCATAAGGTAAGTTAAAATTTCGAATTTGGTTAAGTAGAGAAGGAAACTTGAATTGGAATGTCATGTTGGTAGTATGATGAAATTCGATGTATGTACTTGTTAGGTTCATGTGAAGTGATGGATATATATGTAGAAATTGTATGTACGGTATTTCTAGGTTGAAACCCTCATGAAAATTTGAGATGGGTTTTGACATGATTGTGAGATTTGAGCCTCTTTAGGTTAAATTGTAGATTATAGCCCTTAAACATTGAAGTTGTGATGCAATAGTTGTTGTCAATGTAAAATTGGGTCATTAGTGAATTGGGTGAGTTTTGACATGGATAATGGGTAAGATGTTATATAATTCGAGCTAATAGAATATCTTGAAAACAATGCACCCCAAGTGTTTGATGAAATGCCAAGTTGGATAAAAAAATTATTAGCTAAATGAGGAATTATGTATCATGTATATATGACATTAATGTTAATAAGTGTATCAGTTTATTAAACTAAAGTAAACATGAATCTCTAACACGAGAAACTTAAAAGTAAGGAACGTATAAGTGAACACAAGTTGGGTAATGCGTGACAAATGGGTCAAGGTATAACTTAGGACAATTAGGTCGGTAAAATGGCAGTCACTAGAACATAAAATGTTGCAGAAAGTGCAGCTAATAGCTGCTAAAAGTGTAGCGAAAAGCTTTAGAAAGGGCAGCTAATAACTGCAGAAGCGCTGCTGGAAGTGCAGCTAAATGTTGTTGAAAATAAGTTTCGTGAACGTGTTTAATACACAAATATGTAAATGAACACATATGATCAGGTCACGAGTTGATAATGACATGATGTTTGACCCTTAACAAACTAGGTGCGAGCTTGGAAATGAATCAGTCAAGCGAGTTCAATGCATGAGGAAGCTCGAACGGACACAAGGTAAGTAATACTTACACTTCTTAGAATAGAATCACAATGAAGGTGTTGGTTAACGTTTGATTAATCATGAGATATGGTTATGGTAAGACCCTATGGTATAAACCATAGTGGGTCAAATGGGTACAAGAAAATGGAATAAATCTTATTGCGGTGACAAACTTAAGTTGTAAGGTTTGGACGCCTAATGAGTAAGCCTAGATTAGGCCAAACGGGTCAGGTGGTATAGTCATTACCATTTGAACCCAGTATTTAATGTTTGTTTGGTTGAGTTATTCACCTACAAGTTAACATAATGGCAAGGGCACGCTTTGCCTTAGTGTATTGACTGGATACGCAAGGAATAGGTAACGGGTCATAACTTTGATCCCGCCAGGTAATTATAATGGATTACACCTTTGGGTAAAGACCTTAATTTTGGCTAAAGTGCCATTGTGATATCGGTTTGGTAAAAATTGGGATAATGGGTTCTAAGATCAGCTAGATCACTTAACCCAATTGTAACTGTTAATTGATTTGCAAATGGGCTAGTTGTGGCTTAGAATGCTACTTGTCAATTAAGGAAACAAAGGGGTCGTTCAATGTCGTAAGGCTCCATCGACCAATATGTTGATTTGGAAAGAATGAGGGTTTATTAGACATGGGTAGTTGTTGATAAAAACTTGTCATGTTGTGGTTAAGTTGAGCTTACATGTTGAAAGTCTCATAACGGGTCAAATAGTACATAAGAGAAACTATAAGCTTATTTGTTAGAGTGATGAGTCTTTGGAACTGGGTGATCAAATCAGGGTATTTATATAATAAAGAAATATTCTATTATGAAAGTCTTGTAAATTTGGTTATTTAGTTCAAATCTTTTCAAATGGGCCAGTTTGGGTCAAGAAGGGTAAATATGGAAATACGAATCGAATAAGGTCGAGTAAGATAGAAGGGATGAATCTAAGACCGGATGATGAAATCTGGCTTTGATAAAAGTTAACTCGGTTAACTTAGAAAATCTGGATCATATGGAAAAAGGACTAACATGAAGCTATAGAAACTCAAACGGGTCAAAATGGGTCGAGCTTGCTAAGAATGCATATTCTTGTTAAATAGAACTTCATTAATATAAAAGGATCATAGACAAATCAGATATCAAACTCCGTCTTATAAATGTAAAAGTTAAAAGTAAAAAAAAAAATATATATATAGCTAAGTAAAAAGAAGAAGGAAATTGGTATCCTCTGAAAAAAAAAAAATTCAAAGAAAAGGAAGATGAGCAGGAAATTGGCTAAGTCTAAACAAAAAAACTGAACTCGCTGTGAAAAGTCACTTCTCGCGACATGCGAGAAATCTCCCAAGAAACTCGCGCCATGCGAGCTTTCTTCGCGACCACGCGAGTGAGTGATGGCCTGGGTTGATTGGCTTTGACTTAGGTTCTAGCTTGAGTCTTCCTTATAAAAATATTCTAACGAAGGTGGTTGTGTTTGGTGATAGGTTATGTATAGTTTGAAGCCGGATTGAAGATCAAGATTCTTGAAGAACCGAACATTCCCAATCACTTATGAGCTTCCGCATTGTACTTTGTTATAAATTCGTTTGTCAATAGAGTCTTGGCGTTGTTAAGTAAATCAGTAGGAGTTTTTACTGATTAATTATTTTTTTGAATTTATCATGTCTGCATTTGATCCCGAAAATTTTAAGCAAAACAAAAATTTTCTACCTCCAAAATAAGCATTAATTTATGGTGATTTATTCAATTTTTGGGTAGGTTGTTACTAGTGGTATCAGAGCCAGGTTAATGGTTAGATGTTCGGTTCGAGGCTTGATCGTGGAATCCGGTAAGTATTATTCTTGATAACAATCGAACTTCATTAGAAGTTGTTATAAACAACATTTAGGGGTATCGCATGATCACACGTTACCCCAAATGTATTGGTTACGGTGGCCTAAGGCTTAACCAAAGACAGGTTTGGATAATGAAATACTTATGCTAACAAGCATCTTTAAATATCTTGTATTATAACACGGACTATCATTAGATTATAATGTTATTAATCAGTTGTGAATATTTTTGTGTGATATGATGACACCCATCTTAAGATGGTAGGAATATGATGATCTACCCAACATGATGGTGGAAGTGTCTAAAGCATGAATAAAATGTACTTTCTATATTTTTTTATTCATCATCATTAATGTCCCAGGATCAAATGAACATCGAAACTAAGACCAAGAACATTCGATTTATCGGAGAGCTTTGCAAATTTAAGATTGCACCATCTGGGCTCATTTTCAGCTGTCTAAGGCTTTTTTAGATGACTTTACCCATCACAACATAGATGTTGCATGCAATCTTCTTGAGACGTGTGGCAGATATCTTTACCGGCACCCTGATACCAATGTGCGTATGGCAAACATGTTAGAAATCCTTATGCGCCTAAAAAACATTAAGAATTTGGATCCTAGGCACAGTACCCTTGTGGAAAACGCGTATTACCTGTGCAAACCACCTGAACGATCTGGCAGAGTCTCCAAAGTTCGTCCTCCTTTGCATCAGGTATTATTATTATTATTATTGTTATTATTATTATTATTATTATTATTATTATTATTATTATTTTATTATAAGGATCTGTGTTCATGATATATTATTGACATTGATGACCAATTCACACGTTATGTGATAACTTGTGCAGTATATTAGAAAGTTACTTTTCACAGACCTGGATAAGTCTTCAATTGAGCAAGTATTGAGACAATTTCGTAAGCTACCGTGGAGTGAATGCGAACCGTATTTGTTAAAATGCTTTTTGAAGGTTCACAAAGGAAAATATGGTCAAATTCATTTGATTGCTTCACTAACTGCTGGATTGAGTCGCTATCATGATGAGTTTGCAGTTGCTGTAGTAGACGAGGTTAGTAATTTTTTAATATTTTTAAAAGAGTAAAATGCCATTTTCATCCATGAGGTTGGCCAGTTTTGCGACCTTTGTCAAAAGGTTTGTTTTTTTTTTTTTGCATCTGGATCCAAAAGGTTTGAAATCTTGCCATTTTCATCCGGCTCGTTAACTCCATCTATTTTTTCCGTTAAGTCAGGGGTATTTCCGTCTTTTTTGTTAACTTAAAGGGCAATTCGGTCATTTTCACTCTATGTACAATCATTTTGCATAAGGTACACTTTCAAAATATCCTTAACGTAGAAAAAGACGAAAATACCCCTGACAACGGAGAAAAATGAATGGAGTTAACGAGCCGGATGAAAATGACAAGATTTTAAACCTTTTGGATCCAAATGCGGAAAAACAAACCTTTTGATGAAAGTCGCAAAACTGGCCAAACCTCCGGGACGAAAATGACATTTTACTCTTGTTAAAATTTAGTAGATTCTTTTACAGGTCTTGGAGGAAATTCGGCTAGGTTTGGAGGTAAATGAGTACGGGATGCAACGACGACGAATTGCTCATATGCGGTTTTTAGGCGAGCTATATAATTATGAACATGTGGATTCTTCAGTTGTTCTCGATACATTATATCTTATTGACTTATTCTCGTTTTTGGTCATGGGACTGAAGAGGTACAAAGCGAATCTTTTATATATTTTAATCTGTTTTTGATTTCTAATGGTTTCTTATCATATAAAAAAAATACCCCTACACTGTAGCAAACATGTATCAATTGTTATATATAATAATTTTGGGTTTTGATGTAGGAGAAGACCTTGAAGCGGCGCGTCAATTTCGGTGAATTCTGGTTACAAACACACGCAAAGAAAGGGTCGAGACCCCTAGATGGGTTGTTGGGGTCTAGCAGCTCGATTGAGCACGGTTCGGGAGAAGGCGGTGACATGGAAGAGATCATTCATGAGCAAAATGTGACTTGGGTTGACACGAGGGTGAGTGAAGCTTATGTAAGTTCTGTTATTTTGTGAATGTATGTTTTTACTATTTACATAGGTATCAAAGATGCTAGGTGAAGAAAAATAAAAGCGAGGGCTGAGAAATAAAAATCGAACTTAAATGAAAAAAAAAATATTATGTAGCTGAAATATGGTAGCTGAGAAAATAAAAAAGATGTATATTATCAGAGCTGAAATATATTCTGTATATTGTCAGCTCTGAGAAAAAGATGTATATTGTCAGCTCTGAACAGAAGATGTATATTGTCAGCTCTGAGAAATATATGGTAGCTGAGAAAAAAATATATTATGTAACTGAAATATATTATGGTAAACTTATAGGCTGTTCAGAGCTGACCTCTGGCCGAAATATTGCCAGAATCCAGCAGAAAACTTGCTGGAATTTTAAAAATTGTCAGAACTGCGCATAGACTGCTATGATGTGCTTTTCGGGCGACTCGCCTCACCTTAATGCAAAATGCGAGCGCTTTTAATAGAAATACTTTCTTATATATTTATATAAAGCTAATTTATTGATTGTTTTATGCGCCCATCACAGGAAACTTACAATAAATATGCTGTCGACAAATATGGAGAGGATACCGGCTTGCATCCGGAAATTGACATGGAATTGTTGTCGCAAACTGTTGGAGGCAAAAAAAAGGGTAAAATGTATGGGATCGGCACTATCGCTGACTCGCGTGTCATGATGATGGGTGCACAAGAGAGAAGTGACAACGATGAGGTATGTATTAACTCTTTTAGTTGAAAAAGTCTATTTTCATGTGATAAAGATTATTAATGGATAGTTTAAATGAATTAGTTTATACCGAGTTAGTTTATTTGTAATGTTCTATAACTAGGGGGAGGTTCATTTGAGAAGACTATTCTTTTAAGAACAAATTAAAATTAATCTTAGCCTTACAATTTATTTGATCAAAGGTTGTGAATAAAGATGACATTTGGGTGAATATGCAACTCTTTTACATTAGTTCTTTAAATGAAAGGGTATGTTAGACATTTTGGTGTATGGTACATAATTTAATTCATTGCCAGTTACATGGTGAACATCACATTCACCAAGATTTCCTCCACAATCCTATTACACTTACGACATTTGTTAGAATATTGTGTGCAGGAACAATCTTGATCAGATTGGTTTGTGTAGGAACATGTTGCTAATTGTGAGATTGTTGTGTATATATATGATACTATGATAGGCACTTAATATGTTGGTGTGTGTAGGTACTTGTTACTAGCTGTTTGATTTTCCGTGTGCATGAAAACACATTTAAAATGTCGGTGTGTGTAGGTATAGGTTGTTATATATTGGAATGTTGTCTGTGTAGAAAAACACACTTGGCATATTGGTCTGTCTAGGTAAATACACATAACAAATTAGTGTGTGAATGTGTGAATGTGTAAAATGATATAGAAATTTCATGTGAGATATCAGTTAGATATTAGGGGTTAAATTTGAAATCAATATTTATTTAATTTGAATAGCTTAATTATAGGGTAGTAATAAATTAATTAAATTGTTCAAATTACCTTACTACCCTTATAAAATAAAACATTCTAATTGGTTGATTTTGTTCTTTTTATTCTTAAGCTATGTTTTCTTCTCATTTGAACCCTCCACTCTATAACTATGGGTGTAATAGCTTTTATTAGGTTATATTTGGTTATAATATGTTATAATGTGTCGTAACTTATTAGGTATCATAATGGATATTAATGGGTTATTTTTTCTTTTGATGTTAAAGGTGGAACGGTTGAAGAAAAAAATAGCGGAGTTGGAACAAGATAAGATAGAGAAACATGCTATGATGGAGAAAATTGAAGAAGGTGCGAGGTTGTATGCCGAAATGAATGAGAAAATTCAAATGTTGTCGCAAACCATCAACTTAAAATGCGTTGAATTTTATTATATTGTTTTTAGATAATTTGGATTTCTATCGTGTTAGGTTTGGTTATGTTTGAATTAGTTGGATTTTTATCGTGTTGCATTCGGTTATGTTTGGATGATTTGGATCTTTAGTATGACTTTAATATTTATTGTTATGTTTGAATTATTATGTTATATGGTTTGTGTATTTATTTTTAGTTTCAATTTTTATATTTATAAAATTTGAATATAACATTTATAAATGAAAAATAGAAACAATATAAAAAAATTATTTAAAAAATTCCAAGAAAATAGCGTAGCTAAATTTGTTTCAAAGACATTCCAAAATTAATAGCTATATTCGTAGCAAAAACAAGCGAAATTCTTAACTAAATTCCGTTGCAAAATCGCAGCCAAAGACTGCAAATTTTTGTAGCCAAATCATAGTGAATTTGTAGCTAAAGTATGTAGCAAACCCAATAGCAAAAAACGTAGCAAGTTTCGTAGCAAAAAAAATGTAAAAGGTAGCAAATTCTCGTAGCTAAACGATAGCAAGTTGGTAGTTAAATTTTGTAGCAAAAACATTGCAAATTATCATAGCCAACCCATTCGTAGTAAAGCTACTCCGTAGCTAAAAATAACAATAGCTAAAAGTACTCGTAGCGAAAATGTTCCGTAGCTACAAGTATCCGTAGCTAAAAACAACCGTAGCTAAAAGTTTCCGTAGCTAAAAAACCATAGCGAAATTTCGTAGCAACCTTCTTCATAGCAAATTCGTGGCTAAAATACCGACGATATTTTTTGTAGCTAAATTCGTCGCAAACATAATTTCCGTAGCTAAAGTTCGTAGCAAATAAATTTGCGACGGGACTTGTAGCTACGAACCAAATCCGTAGCAAATTCGTAGCAAAAAGGGTGTTTGCTACAGATTTGCTACGGATTTGGCCGTAGCAAATGCCTATTTATGTAGTAGTGATACCGGGAATTAAGGTTTGGGAAACCTAGATGAATATTCACAGGATCATATTCCCAAGAGAAACCGGGTTGATAATATGCATTGTCTACCTTAGAGAATAACAAATGCATAAAAGAGTTTAGACTTAGAAACTTGGATGGGAGTGAGTGTCTAGGTAAATATCCTCAATAAAATCATACCAAAGACGCGTAAATCACATCAGTGAATGTGATTACATAGAAGCTTTAAGAAATGAAAACATTTCGTATGTTTTCGATAAATAAAGGTAAAACCTAATATTGGTCATATAACAAGAAAAGGTTTTTACCAAATAAACAGAGGACACAAATACGAACTGAAAATTGCCTACATGGAGGTAATGTACTAATTATAATAAGGCCATGTATATCATGTGCGGTTTACTTACCTTGGCCATGTAAGTGTTAAGCACATGGTATGATGGGTTTCTTATAATTAATACATATACATATACATTTGATGTAACAAAGAGTAGGTAAGTGGGAAGTGTCAACAGGATTTTTAGGGTCATGAAGCCTTACGGGCATGCTCGTATAAATGGTTCTCACGGGAATCATAGAAACGATGTATGACGCACGTAGGGATAAGTGATCTAAGAAAGTTCATGGATTAGTCATTTATGTTCTTGAGGGCCATGATTGACAAAGAGGCATGTAAAACCAAAGTATAAATAACCCTCGGGGTCATAGAGGCGGAGGTATTGCCAAATAAATATAAAACCACGGTTGTGAACCATGGTGTATCTTAATAAAAGGGGAGGTAGTCACTCGTGTTTAAAAAAAAACAAAGAAATCACGCGTGGCTAACCAAACGGATCATGTGTGGACTATAGGACCACAAAATAGAATGAACATGTAAAACCAAGATATAAACGACCCATGGGGTCATAGAGGCCAAGGTGTTGTTCCATAATGCCCATCATGACAATGGTTATGGTTGGGAATAAACAAGAGGAAATAATTATTAAGGAATGATGAAGACTTGAGTTAAATGCTCAAAATCTCTAAACGAGTCGATTTGATTGAGATACCAAATTGATGCCATGAAAGTATAAAGAAAAGAAATAACCAACTTTAACTTAGGTTGTGGTTGGAAAAAAATAACGAGGGTAACCTCTAAAATGAAATTGCCAAACAGAGATTTGGAAGTTTTGAGTTATATAATACTCAAGGTCTTGAAATGGGTCAATTTGGTTGTAATGCCAAACCGACACCATGTTTATTTTTTTTTAAAAGGAAAACCAACTTCAACTATGTAGAGGTTGGTAAACCATGAGGAAGATTTTAAAAATGAACTTGATAAAGGTATCTAAAAAGATTTGAATTTAAAGGCTTAAAGTCACCAAATGGGTCAGTTAGGATTGTAATCACCAAACCGAGTTAGCCTGATAAAAAAAATCCCTCAAGGAAATTCAGATCCGAATGATGGATTATGGTTTAAATATGTTATGGGAAAGCCCCAAGCATAATAAACTGGGATAACTCTCATGGGTGAAATTTTTTTAAAAAGGGATGGACCTTAGGGATCACACCTTAAAAGATTATACTTTAAAAGTAGCCTAACAGGCCAATTGGGTTAAGGCGTGGGAATCGGTTATGATTCCCGCCTTAAATGAGGTTGGTAAATGAAACCGTTGATTTTCAATTTCTTGATGGAAGGGAATGACACAAATTTAAAAAGAGAATGTTGAACTAAAACATGGTTTTAGTTGATACCGACATTGTAACTAACGAAGGAGTAAATGATGAATTGGAAAACGCTTTTATAAAATAAACACGTTTTGACACTAATAGGTGCAATTGATCTAGAAGGCCAGGAAATAGTAATGGCACTTTAACACGAATGTAATGATGTAGAGAGTCATGACATTGGTGCGATGGCACCAAATATTTTGAAGTGACATGGGTAAAAGGGGTGACCTTCAGGATCATCACGACCTTCGGGTCAGGAATTATGGTAAAGGTCCACGGGCCGATGTTACCTGCGGGCCAAATGGGTGAGCCTTAGGGCTCACGCTTTAAAAAGATAAAAGCCTAAAATTTTGCTTAATGGGCTCATTGGGCAGAGTGATGAAATGATTGGGTAAGGTGTGGGAATCGGGTATGATTCCCCGCTTAAAGGAATTGGTAGGAAAAACCATTCAAATTGTCGATTCCTAAATGTAAGAATTAACGCGATCTTGAAAGAAAATATTGTAACAACCAAAGTTTTGTTAACAATGTTTTAACAAGCGTAAAAGAAATAAGAGGTATATTTGGAAATGGATCCAAAGGAACCGTCAAAACGGGAAAATGGCCATGGTAAGGAGCCCTATTGGTCTTGAAGACCAAGATGAACTTGTTGTTAAAGGGGAGGTATATGTATACATATAATAATTCAGTAACGGGGTTGATACCCTAAAAATGCACGATAAAAAAATAATAATAAAATACAAATAAATAAATAAATACCCGGAAAGGGTATACTAGTAGATGTTATGCAATAATATAATACCTACTATGAATTAATGTTACGAAAGTTTAGGCTCATAGATAGTAATCAAAAGTTAGAAATCCAAAAGAAGGGATTACAAACCATAGGCATAAAAATCTATCTAAGGATAGATTAGTGGGGGAAAAATTAAATTGAGCGGTGGCCAAGGGCAACCAGGACTAAATTAATGAGCATGACTCATAGAATTAAGTGATAAAAGTTTTGGGGACGAAACCTCCTTAAGGGGGTAGAGTTATAACATCCCGAAAATTTAATTTCTTACATTTATATTTTAATAGTTGTAACACCCACAAAATATGAAATTTAAATTGTTACGCTTATTGTGATATTGCGTATGACATAATGTAACTAGGGATACTAAACTTAGTTAACAATTGACATCTATTTGTATAATAAAATAGGGTCATGACCAAATAAGAAAACAATGAACCATAAGGGTTGAAAGTGAACCTGTTGGAAACTTTGTTGATTAAATAAAGAAAAAAAGTGTATGTGTGTGTACGTGAGATCAGTCAGGAAACAGAAGAAGGAGAAAAACCCTCCTCAACCCAACTTCTTCAAAATCCAACAAGTTCAAGGTAAAATTGAGGGTGAATCTAGTGGATGAACCCTAATTCCTGATCACCTCTACTTGACAACCATAAGGTAAGTTGAAATTTCAAATTTGGTTAAGTTGAGAAGGAAACTTGAATTGGAATGTCATGTTGGTAGTATGATGAAATTTGATGTATGTACTTGTTAGGTTCATGTGAAGTGATGGATATATATGTAGAAATTGTATGTATGGTATTTCTAGGTTGAAACCCTCATGAAAATTTGAGATGGGTTTTGACCTTATTGTGAGATTTGAGCCTCTTTAGGTTAAATTGTAGATTATAGCCCTTAAACATTGAAGTTGTGATGCAATAGTTGTCAATGTAAAATTGGGTAATTAGTGAATTGGGTGAGTTTTGACATGGATAATGTGTAAGATGTTATATAATTCGAGCTAATAGAATATATTGAAAACAATGCACCCCAAGTGTTTGATGAAATGCCAAGTTGGATAAAAAAAAATTATTAGCTAAATGAGGAATTATGTATCATGTATATATGACATTGATGTTAATATGTGTATAAGATTGTTAAGCTAAAGTAAACATGAATCTCTAACACGAGAAACTTAAAAGTAAGGAACGTATAAGTGAACACAAGTTGGGTAATGCGTGACAAATGGGTCAAGGTATAACTTAGGACAATTAGGTCGGTAAAATGGCAGTCACTAGAACATAAAATGTTGCAGAAAGTGCAGCTAATAGCTGCTAAAAGTGCAGCAAAAAGCTTTAGAAAGGGCAACTAATAACTGCAGAAGCGCTGCTGGAAGTGCAGCTAAATGTTGTTGAAAATAAGTTTCGTGAACGTGTTGAATACACAAATATGTAAATGAACACATATGATTGGGTCACGAGTTGATAATGATATGATGTTTGACCCTAACAAACTAGGTGCGAGCTTGGAAACGAATCAGTCAAGCGAGTTTAATGCATGAGGAAGCTCGAACGGACACAAGGTAAGTAATACTTACACTTCTTAGAATAGAATCAGAATGAAGGTGTTGGTTAATGTTTGATTAATCATGAGATATGGTTATTGTATGACCCTATGGTATAAACCATAGTGGGTCAAATGGGTACAAGAAAATGGAATAAATCTTATTGCGGTGACAAACTTAAGTTGTAAGGTTTGGACGCCTAATGAGTAAGCCTAGATTAGGCCAAACGGGTCAGGTGGTATAGTCATTACCATTTGAACCCATTATTTAATGTTTGTTTGGTTGAGTTATTCACCTACAGGTTAACATAATGGCAAGGGCACGCGTTGCCTTAGTGTATTGACTGGATACGCAAGGAATAGGTAACGGGTCATAACTTTGATCCCGCCAGGTAATTATAATGGGTTACACCTTTGGGTAAAGACCTTAATTTTGGCTAAAAAGCCATTGTGATACCGGTTTGGTAAAAATTGGGATAATGGGTTCTAAGTTCAGCTAGATCACTTAACCCAATTGTAACTGTTAGTTGATTTGCAAATGGGCTAGTTGTGGCTTAGAATGCTACTTGTCAATTAAGGAAACAAAAGGGTCGTTCAATGTCGTAAGGCTCCATCGACCAATATGTTGATTTGGAAAGAATGAGGGTTTATTAGACATGGGTAGTTGTTGATAAAAACTTGTCATGTTGTGGTTAAGTTGAGCTTACATGTTGAAAGTCTCATAACGGGTCAAATAGTACATAAGAGAAACTATAAGCTTATTTGTTAGAGTGATGAGTCTTTGGAACTGGGTGATCAAATCAGGGTATTTATATAATAAAGAAATATTCTATTATGAAAGTCTTGTAAATTTGGTTATTTAGTTCAAATCTTTTCAAATGGGCCAGTTTGGGTCAAGAAGGGTAAATATGGAAATACGAATCGAATAAGGTCGAGTAAGATAGAAGGGATGAATCTAAGACCGGATGATGAAATCTGGCTTTGATAAAAGTTAACTCGGTTAACTTAGAAAATCTAGATCATATGGAAAAAGGACTAACATGAAGCTATAGAAACTCAAACGGGTCAAAATGGGTCGAGCTTGCTAAGAATGCATATTCTGGTTAAATAGAACTTCATTAATATAAAAGGATCATAGACAAATCAGATATCAAACTCCGGCTTATAAATGTAAAAGTTAAAAGTAAAACAAAAAAAAATATAGCTAAGTAAAAAGAAGAAGGAAATTGGTATCCTCTGAAAAAAAAAATTCAAAGAAAAGGAAGATGAGCAGGAAATTGGCTAAGTCTAAAAAAAAAACTGAACTCGCTGCGAAAAGTCACTTCTCGCGACATGCGAGAAATCTCCCAAGAAACTCGCGCCATGCGAGCTTTCTTCGCGACCACGCGAGTGAGGTGATGGCCTGGGTTGATTGGCTTTGACTTAGGTTCTAGCTTGAGTCTTCCTTATACAAATATTCTAACTAAGGTGGTTGTGTTTGGTGATAGGTTATGTATAGTTTGAAGCCGGATTGAAGATCAAGATTCTTGAAGAACCGAACATTCCCAATCACTTATGAGCTTCCGCATTGTACTTTGTTATAAATTCATTTATCAATAGAGTCTTGGCGTTGTTAAGTAAATCAGTAGGAATTTTTACTGATTAATTATTTTTTTTTGAATTTATCATGTCTGCATTTGATCCCGAAAATTTTAAGCAAAACAAAAATTTTCTACCTCCAAAATAAGCATTAATTTATGGTGATTTATTCAATTTTTGGGTAGGTCGTTACCGCTTTGTGTTGTCAGTAATATAGAGTGCGGTGATAGAGACGTGCAGTTCATGGCGATGCTGAAGGTCATACATCGAGAGGGTCAGCAATCGATGGAGTTGAAGCTAAAGTTTCTTAATTCTTGCTGTTATTGTTAGATTTAAACTTTAATGTTGTTCAGTATGTGATGTAATTATTGGACTTTTAGTTTTAAGGTCATGAATAAATGAATAAATTTTAATTTTATGAATCTATGTTGTGTTTTAGTTTTACTTATTTAGTGTTTGAGTAAGATTTAGATTATGTTGATGTGGAATTGTGTCTGAACATCTGTTTGGTAAGTCAACAGAGGTTTAATAGTGTCAAGGATTGGTTTGATGGTGAACAAATTATGTTGATGTTGAATTGTGTCTGAACATCTGTTTGGTAAGTCAACAGAGGTTTAATAGTATCAAGGGTTGGTTTGATGGTGAACAAATGAGTGCAAAGATAAAATAAATGTTTAGAATTTGATCATTGATAGCAGTTTTTTGAAGAATCTGTGCTCCTGCAAATTACAGAGAGTCAATATTTGGAGTTGTAAAAAGGTCTGTTGTAGTTAAAGTTTGGTAAAAGAGAACATCTGCTGATTATGAAACAACTGTGTATTCTAACGACTGTTGATTTACCACTGTTGACTAAAGTTTGACAAAAGAGAGCATCTGATAATGAATAAATGTCTGAAGATGCAAAGGTCTGCTATGTGTCAACAGATGTTAACGAACAACAGATGATATTCAATCTTAAAATGCTTAACAGAGGATTTGATACTAACAGTGGTTGGGCTAATGATGAATAAGTATTATTATATAACGTTTGCTAAAAGTATTATCATATAATTTTGTTTCTCAATAAGAGTTTTTTGGAAGAATTTACGGTATATTTTGGTGTTATAAAAGGTGTGTTGTAGCTAAAGTCTGACAAAAGAGAGCATCTGCTGATGAATAAATGTCTGAAGATGCAAAGGTCTGCTATGGGTCAACATATGTTAACGAACAACAGATGATATTCAATCTTAAAATGCTTAACAGAGGATTTGATACTAACAGTGGTTGGGCTAATGATGAATAAGTATTATTATATAACATCTGCTATAAGTATTATTATATAATTTTGTTTATCAATAACAGTTTTTTGGAAGAATTTACGGTATATTTTGGTGTTATAAAAGGTGTGTTGTAGCTAAAGTCTGACAAAAGAGAACATCTGCTGATGAATAAATGTCTGAAGATACAAAGGTCTGCTATGGGTCAACAGATGTTAACGAACAACATATGATATTCAATTTTAAAATGCTTAACAGAGGATTTGATACTAACAGTGGTTGGGCTAATAACAGATGTTAGACTTACGACTGTTGAGTTACACCGATTGAAAAAAACTGTTTTTGAAACTTCTGCTTGCCTAAAAATACATCCATTGTTAAAGGGAACCGTCTGTTGTCATAATTTCTGTTTATCCTAATGACTGTTGATTTACTATACTGCTGACTGTCATCCATTATGACAACAGAGGTCCTGACGTGGACATATGTTAGCTAAAAATAAAACAACTGCTGAAAGTTATCATCTGTTCTCATAACTTCTATTTATCTAATGACTGTTTGACTCACACTGTTCCCAACGACCAACAGAGGTTTCCAAACAACTGTCATCGGTTGTCGCAAGAGAGGTTCTGACGTGGACAGATCTTAGCCATCAAATATTTGTAACTACTGCCACGCCATCATTCACTTCTTCTCTCTACATAAAAGCTGTTTAATCCCTAAATCGAGGTTCTACCACTGCCATCTCGAATTCAAAACTCTCAAAAACAGTTTCCAACATATTAAAAACCCTCCAACTTAAACCCTGTTTCATCCCCAAATCACATTCTTCTCCGATCATGTCTCTGAACATCAAAAAACCTCACAACTACCTCCCCATCTTCGAGAAAACCAGCAAAAATACCAGCTATCACTCAATAATTGACCTTTTAACATCATCAAAATACAAATCAATTCTTACTGCTGATGCTCCGGTTCATACAGAAACACTCCGACAAATTTGGTTTAATGCTGAAATGGAGGCTGAAGATAATAATCCAGTTGCCATCACATCTAAGGTCGGAGAAAGTGTGGTACGAATTTCTCCCTTTACAATTTCCACTACATTTGCATTGGACGACTTGGGAGGTAAGAACAACTTTGAAAAACTTGAACTTCATACAGAGTTCATTGAAAGAGGGTTTGATGCACAATTAAAGGAAGTTGCTATCTACAAACCAAACTTCCCTCCGCCAATGAAATTTTTGTTTCATACTCTTTTAACTTATCTCTTGATGGAGAGGGTGAAACCCGAGCTTTAGAGTGCTTAAATATGATGTTTTAGGTATATTTGACGTGTTTACTTGTTAAGAATGAAGTAACTATGAGAGTTTGTTGATTTTCAGGTTAAACACATAATTCGGTGCATTTATGATGATTAAAGACGAAGTTATAAGCATTGGATGAGATATCGCAGCTCAAGGATGGATATTAAAGCTTGTTCGGGTGATATAAAGGCTCACGAGTGGAAGAAATGTGGAAAAGTGAAGTTCGGGGACCAATTTGATATATTATGAAAGTTATGTGGAACATATATGTGCAAGAATCAAAGAGGTATAAAGTCTAGGGGCTGATTGGCACTTTATTGGAAGTTATTCTATATTTAATTGTGTAAGAAATTGGAAGAAATAAAGTTGAGGGGCCATTTGGGTAGTTAAGGGAAAGTTAATTTGTGTTTACAAATGAGAAAGATGGAAGAAACAAAGTACAAGGACTATGTTGGTGCATACATCTGTCGACGTTGTCTTGTATCGAGTCTTAGACTTAGAATGTTAGATCAAAGCATGTTGTACGAGAAGATAGGTTGAGTTAGTGTGTAAAGGTCCTGATTTCGCCCGAGAGGTTGATTCCGCTCGAAATGACATTATGTCATTTGGAGCGAAATCACAAGTTAGTGATTTCGCCCGAAATGACACAATGTCATTAGGAGCGGAACCCCTTCACTATATATACCCCTCATGAGCGAAATCAGAGTAGTGGTCCTTGTTTCCGGTATCAAACTGCTGCCGAAGTGCTGTCTGATCTGTAATAGCTGTGAAATCAATATACAAGGCAATATTTAGTGAAACAAGCTGTTTTCCGTGTCCGTTTCTTGTTTTCCGCACCTGAAATGGATTAGAACACCTTTGATTGACTCGTTTGGGTCAACACGTGATCCTACAAGTGGTATCAGAGCTCAAGACGAGGAGTTCTTGCCAAAACAGCCTCATTTTCTGTCTTCTACACCTTCTTTCATTCGTTCAGGAAGATTTCACGGTCAAAACCAGTTCAAATTTTCACAGATTGTTTAAAATTGGACATAGACAAACCCTTGAAAGTTTCATAGCTTAAATCAAACTAAAAATGGACAAAATTGGACCCCGAGTAGATTCCGCTCGAATTGATATTTTCTGATTCCGCCCGAAACAACCTGTTACCGCTCCAAAATACAGTTTGATTCCGCTCCAGATTGTTTGATTCCACTTGAAACTGTCTGTTTCCGCTCCAAACTGTCTGCTGATTTCACTCTAGTGTAACAAACTTGTGATTCCGCTCTAGAATTTGTAACTGATTCTGCTCCAGACTGCAAAACGTGTGATTCCGCTCCAACATATTTGTTGATTTCGCTCCAAGTTACATCATAGATTCCGCTCCAAATCGTTATTTGAGATTTCGCTCCAAGTTGAATTTGTGATTCCGCCCCAAAAGGAATTCTGTGATTTCACTCTAGATCAGCTATTCCACTCTAAAGGAGTTTACCACTGTTTTTGAAATACTTGTTATCAAATAATGGCTGAAGAGTTTTACAATGCATTCGCGACACCTGTTGCCCCGGTGACTGCTGCTGAAACAGTGTATAGTGAGAATGAGACGGGTACTCATCAGAAACCACCGAAATTGATGTACATTGAGGATTTTCAGGGTTGGAAAAACCGATTTGAGAACTGGGTTCAAGCTTACAGATTCGATGCCTGGTGTTCATTGCTAAAAGATTATGAGAGACCAAAGAATGAACGCGGGTTAGAAAAGGGTTTTAATGATTTTACAGAAGCTGACAAGTTGAAATACACAAGTGAAAAGATGATGATTAGCATTCTTCAGCAAGCAGTTAAAGAAGATATTTTTGTGTTACTTCAACATAACGGAACAGCTAGATCAATCTGGGAGGCTTTGATTCAGAAATTCAGAGGGAGTACTGATATGATCAAAACAAAAAGGCCTTATTGAAGAAATCGTTTGACATGTTTACTGCGTTTGATCATGAAACAACTAAACAGACTATTGATAGATATTGTCATCTGGTTCTGGAAATGGGAAGATTAGACATTCAGAAAGAGGATGATGAGTGGGTTGATAAGCTAGCTGAAGCCTTGCCACAGCACAAGTGTGGAACGTATTTGATGGTTGTGAAACTCATGAGAAAGTCCGAAAGTATGAATTTGGCACAATTCATTCAAAAGATTGAAGAACAGGAATTGGATATTCAAAAGACAGCTATTATGACAAATCCAAATGCAAAACAGGATGTCAGTTTGTACTATCAAGGGAACAAGTTTGAGGCTACTTCTAGCCAGAGTCCAAAGATTAGTACTGCTTTTAGTGCTGATGGATCATCTAGTCCAAATGCTAGTACTACAACTCAAAGTGGTGGATATACTTCATCATTCTCAAGCTTTGATCCAAACAGCAACACACCTAGCCCTCAGAAGCAAAATTCTACAAATCTGCAGTGCAATGTGACCTTGAACATTCAGAATGGTCAAAATCTATCTCCTGAAGTGGCTAAGCAACACATGGCATCTCTTGTCGCCATGTTAGAGTCGTATGAAAGCTTGATTGCAGGACGAATTGGTAATCCGATGCTCTCAAAAGAAGATTACGACCAAATAGATGCTGAAGAACTTGAGTTGATGGATGTGAAGTGGTGTTTGGCTAGTGCTTGTAGGAGAGCTGAGAAGTTTCAACAGATTACAGGCAGAGATGAGTTTCGAGGAATGGCTACCTCTCCATTGGGTTTTGATAAATCCAAAGTAACCTGTTTTCGGTGTAAAGGAAAGGGTCATTTTAAACGAGAGTGTAAAAACCAAGAAGCAACTGGGAATCAAGAAAAGAACAATTATTATCAGAAATCAATCTTTCATCAGATCGATCAACAACCTCAACAAAAGGATCAGAAAACTGCTCATGGAAAAATGATCGAAGATGCAAATAAGAAAGCTTATTTTGGGATAATAGATCAAGGTGATGAGTTTGTTGCAGAGGGATTTAGCTGGGACAATTACATACCTGATATGGATATACCTAATGTGGCTCTTGTTACCAGAATTCTGGAAGATGAAGCTAGTCAGAAAAGAATCCCGATTTTTCCAGATCTTGGAAGTGATGTTGATACTGATGATGAGGAAGAATATCTTAACAAATGTAGAAAAAGCATTGATCCTGACAGTTTTAATTTTTTCTATGCAGATAAAGTTGAGATGCTGAATCAGAAGAAGATTGCTCGTTTGAAGAGAGAGTTAGAAGCAGCAAAGTTAATCGCTGATGAAAAGGCAAAGACAGAAGCTGGAGAAACAAAAGTTGAAGCTGTGACTGAAAATGCAATAGAAAACATTGTTGAAGTGGAGAAAGTGGTAGAGAAAATAGTCGAAGTTGAGAAACTTGTCGAAGTTGAGAAAATTGTTGAAAAGATTGTCGAAATAGAAAAAATTGTTGAAGTCGAGAAACTTGTTGAAGTAGAAAAGACTATCGAACTTGAGAAAATTGTTGAAAAGATTGTCGAAATAGAAAAAATTGTTGAAGTCGAGAAACTTGTTGAAGTAGAAAAGACTATCGAAGTTGAGAAGATAGTTGAAAAAGTGGTTGAGGTCACTAAGCCGTGTGAGAAATGTTCAGAATCTTGCAAAGCTTGTGAAGAAAAAGATAAAAAGATTGCTGAGTTAGAGAAAACAAAGGAAGATTTACTGTCTGATGTGAAGTATGTAAAGGAGTCGTATGATGTGCTGAACAGGACAGTTGATAGTCTGAAAAGGACGAATTCAGAAATTGAAAAAGCAATGGAAAAGATGAGCGCAACATTAATGACAAAGCAGAGCGTCATAAATGAGTACATCGAAGATTGTGCGAAGCTAAAACAGGAAGTGGAACTTGAGAAGATCGAAAGTGAAAGGATTAAACGATTATTGTTGAGTTACACTACTTGTGATTATTTGATTGATCGTGTTTATCCTACTGTTGCAGGTCTGGAAGCGTTCATGGATAAAAAGACTGAAGATACTGATACTTGTAAGAAACCAACTGTCAAGTATAACAGATGTCCGCCCCCGATCCATGAAACTTATTCTCCAAGGAATCCTAATGAGGAGCGTCTAAAAAAGGCAGTCAACATCAAGTTAAAGTCTGAAATCATTGATGAAGTACCAGACAATATTGATGTTACATTCACAGCGTCTGACACTGATCACGAGTCTGAGTTAGTAAAGAAAGTTGTCGATCAGGTGTTAGATACGGATGAAGAGTTAAAGTCGGAGTCTAAGTCTGATAGTCCGAGTTCGTCAGAAAAGAGTCCGAGTTCACCGGTTAAGAGGGTTTACAATAAGGAATTCTTGTTATCAAAATCTAATCTGAGTGATGGTTCAATCAAAGTAGCTTATACTTTGAATGATTCAGACAAATTATATTCTGATAATGAATTCCCAATAAGAAGTGTAAAAACTAAAATGATCAAACAGGTTTTCAAATTGACAGAAATTAATATTTCTGAAATAAAATATTTAAATCTTTCTGAAAAACCTAAATCTTACACTTCAAGGATTCAACAAAGAGTAAACAAGAAAATGGGTTATGGTTGTGGTTATAATTCCCAAAAGAAATCAAACCATAATGGTAACCTCAAAAAGAAAGGTCTTGGTTTCAATTCTTCAGAAAATTATAAAAATCAGAAAACTTATAAACCAAAAACAAAATTTGTTTCAGGAGGAAGTTCAGAGGATGAACAGAAGAAACCATTCTGGAAGCAGTCGAATCAAGAGTTTATTGCTGAAGTAAAGAAGAATGTGAGAAAGTTTGCTTCAAGAGTTGACAGAAGAACCTGTTTCAAATGCCAAGAAGTTGGACACATAGCTTGGAATTTCCCCAAGACCAACTACCAAAAACAGGAAGTTTCTTTTAACCCTGTTTTGAGAAAAACTTGTGTTGATAAGAAAGAACAACTTGTAAAAAATATTAAAAAGTTTGAAAATTCTACTTCTGAGGAAGGAGAAAGTTCAAAAAGGTTTTACAAAAGAAGAGGTGATTTGAGTAAACAAAAGTGGGTGGTTAAAACAGATAGTTGTTCTGACAATGAATCTGAATCCATAAAATCAGAGGAGTCATTGGTTGAGAAAAAGATTGTGAGTTCCGTTCCAGAGGTGAACGATGAGGATTTTCCTCCATTGTCAAAGGAAAATTTGATGAAGAAAGTGGGAAAGGTAGAGATCTCAAATCAATTCTTCGCTGATAAGGGAGAATTTGATGTTGAGAAGGCTTTCAATGGAAAAGTCAAGCATATTTTTGGTAAGATGGTTGGCAGAAAGGTTAAAAGTGCAAAAGATTTTTATAAATCAAAATGTTGGTGGGATAGGTGTGTACCAACATCACCCAAGGCTGGTCAGGCTTGGGTGACAGCATTTTTGTGACACCTGGGTCACTGCGACCATCAAACAAACACCAAACCAATGAAATATTGTATTTCATACTTGAGATTTGTACAAATATGTGTATCATTTGCACATATCAATTCTTGTTCGATTTCGGGCTCTAAATCGCTTTCTGGAAGGTTATACGCGCACTGATGCGTAAATATAACAGTTTAATGCAACGAACACTCCGGAATAGTGAAATAGGCTTAACATACCTTAAATAACCTTTACATAACTTATAAATAAGTTTTGAAGGTTTTGGTATGGCAAAAATAAGTTAATTCGCTTACTGGGACTAAACTTGACAAACTGCGAAAGTATGCCAATTTGAACTGTAACAGACATTCCGGAACATGACCATAAGTTAAACATACCATAAATATCCTTTACATAGCTTAGAAATAGGCTTTGAGGGGTTCGGTGTGCTAAAATAAACTTTTGGGTCATTCAGGGACTAAAAGCGTCAAAAAGTGCACAAGTTTGCATTTTCGCGCATAACTTACGTTCTGAATACATCCGGACATCCAAAAATTTATGCAAGTACTAAAATATTTTATTTTAGTGTTTGGCTTGAGAAAAATCCATTCGTCTCGCAATTTGGATCGTTTTTCGCGCTTATGCGCATTCCGTCGTAATTAAGCGAACATCGCGATCGTACGGCCAAACGAACCGACATCCGAGATATTTTTGAGCATGTTTCATGTCCACAATGTTTAGAAATCATGTTAGGGCCTTAAAGTTGGCCTAACGGGCCTTAAACATGTCGGAAATGGCTTAAACACATAACAGGGACTGAAACTGCAACTTTTGAAACTTGTTGCTGATCTGCAGACCTCAGGCGGCCCGCGTAAACCCTGGGCTGTGTCTTACGCGGCCCGCGTCAGGCTCCCAGACCAGATACATTGTTTAAACAGGCTGTTAACAGCTGTTTACCACTCCTAATCCCTTGCACATCGTATTTCTCAACACTAGGGGCTCACATGGTATTGTAAAACCACTATCTTGAGGTGTATGGCCAAGATCAAAGCACGGTTTCCAAGAAACGATCCTAACGGTTCGAGAAACACTATAAATACCCAAGCCCCCTTCCATTCAAAACCTACCAAATCAGATCTAAATGCTCTAAGTTGAGGCCTTGGCTTCATACCTGAGCTATTCGATCACGATTTGCTTGCGGGGACCCTTTGTAAGTATTCCTTCGTTCTTTTATTGCTTTTCGAGTCCGAAAGTCAAACTATGTTTGACTTTCGGCGTTGACCAGTCAATGGTCAACGCGAAGTTCGTTTGAACTTCATAACGTGATCGTAATCACGATGGTTATAGTCCTTAGTAGCTATACCTACTGATTACCACGTTATCTAGACTCAGTGACGAGTCGTAGTTTGGGTCAAAATACGCCTTTATGCGTATTTTGTAACCAAACTACTCTAGGATATCAAAACCGTTTGTTTTGATATCAAAACCTATTTTCTAAACATGTTCTAGCATGTTTAGCTCGTCGCTTTTTAGTTTAGTGCTTATATAGGGTCGTAAGGTAAGCGATCTAAACAATCGCCTATACTTTCGAACCCGACCCGTTTGGTCGATCATTAGGATCTGACCAAACACATTAGGTGACCATAGTATATAGGGAATAACCTTCCGAGGTTATACCTTATGGTCGCTTCGTTAAGTAGTTGTACGATAGGTAGTTTATATGCCTTAGGTAAATTACCAAAATACCCTTTTCATGTGTAATTGGTAATTAAGCATATGTAACCTAAACTTTCGTCACTTAACTGATTATGTAACATAATTAAACATGTTAGGCATATAATACTTGTCATAGGACTAGTTAGGCGAACGCGTTTCACGCGAACGACGCGTTAAAGTAGCATAAGCTACCTAAACGGGTCGTAATGGGTCGTAAGCACTTAGGTTAGGTTTCATCTTAGTATGTAGACTTGTTAAACCGTATTACATGAGTTCCCCTACTCATTTGGTTTACGAGCCTCATTCTATCCGATCTTCCGATTATAGGTCCGGTTTATTAATGTAGTTACCTATATTAGGTACCGTTTGATTTCCGTGATCTCTAGCATTGGTTGGTTGTTACTCAAGGACTACTAAGCAATCTCAAGTGAGTACATAGACCCCTCTTTTACTGTTTCCAAACTGTTTTGGGGTGAAACACATGTGCCTACTTGTTACTTTCATGCTTTCCATGTTTTCACATCATATACTTGCTATGTTCATTAGTACATTAATAGTACATGATTTACATTACATTACATGCTATGTATGCCCATTGTGTGCATATTTAGTACATTGTTTTACATTACATTTCATGCTATGTATGTCTATTGTTGCATACTTAGTACAGTTGTTTCACGTCACATGCTATGTATGTCTATTGTTGCATACTTAGTACAGTTGTTTCACGTCACATGCTATGTATGTCTATTGTTGCATACTTAGTACAGTTGTTCACGTCACATGCTATGTATGTCTATTGTTGCATACTTAGTACAGTTGTTTCACGTCACATGCTATGTATGTCTATTGTTGCATACTTAGTACAGTTCACATGCTATGTATGTCCATTTGTTGCATACTTAGTACAGTTGTTTTCATCACATGCTTACATTTTGATATGATATTTGGGTTGTTTTGATGGATCAATATACATTCATTAACACCGATCACGCCGTTCGTTAGTAGGTAGTGGTACCATAGGAATTGACAACTCCCGTTCCTGAAATCCTGGGTTTGTTTGGATTGGAAGGAATGACCGAATTCGATATACATAACTTAGATAAACCTTTAATTTGTTTAAGGGTTTATCGCCACAGTCTCAAGGCTTGGATGTATGCATTCTCACAATACCGCATAGATGTTTATATCAGTATAGCATGCATTTGTTCCACAAAACATAGCTTTGATTTAAACCATGTTTTACTTCAATACTTTGTTTTTGTGCATATGGTTTAGTTGATATATTTCACTAGCCATACATATCATTTTGGGTTACACATTACATGATTTACATTTGACACATAAACATTATTGACATTGGTTACACATTACATGATTTACATTTGACACATAAACATTATTGACATTGGTTATACATTACATGACTTACATCTTGACAATAAACATTTTGACATATTATTCAATACGTTGGCAATTTGCTTAAACATAGACATCTTACATTGTTGGTTTGGTTTGAGTAAGTGATTTAAGTAACGAGGCGTGTGTAATATGATACAAGCATGGTGGATACGCCGCTGGTACTTCCTATATATAAGTGATTGTATGGTATTACATATCGTAGCGTTATTTGAATCATTTCAATTTGGACATATAACATTTTATACAAATAACATACTTTTCACAAGACATTAATTTACAAACAACTTATTCTATACAAACTCATTTTACATGGTTATTCATTTAACCATACATTATTCTCTTATCTATACATATCATCTGATCTTATCGTTTTTCAAATGATTTACAAGACAAAGCAAATTACAAGGTTCATGACTAAACATTTTCTCAAACATAAGTCATGAATTCTGTTTTCACAAAACCTATGTATCTCACAGGCATTTTTATGCTGACGTACCTATTTTCACATGTGTTTTCAGGAGATGATGCATAGGACTTATCAAGATACACATAGGCGGACTTGGGCCTTAGTGACAATAAAAGATGCAAGACTAGTTATTTATGTTATGTTTCTTTGATTGTCAAGACATTGTAACTCTTTTAATCAATAAAACAATATTTCAATTTCCATGTGTTATGAAACAATGATTCTGTTACAACACTCCCCGACGTTTCCGCCACGTCTTGTTGTTTTACGTGGTCGGGGTGTGACAGAAAAGTTGGTATCAGAGCCCATGGTTATAGGGAATTAGGTTATTAGTAATACTTTGACCTAGTCTATAACCTTCCTAGGACCCTAACGCGAGTTTACTTGCGTTTGGTCATAAAACAATACTGTCACGTATCCTTAGGCGACAACCACAACAAGAACATAAATTTCAAAACCGCTTTGAAAACTAATCGTCTGTTCTAGGATGATTGATTACTAGGTTTTGAACCCTCTATTGTAAGGTTTTGAACCCTCTGTTATAAGGTTTTGAACCCTCTAAGTTTTCAAATCTCGTCAAAGTTTGGGTCGTATAATGTGAACACGTGCAAACTGGAAGAGTGAATGCCTGTACCCTGGGTTTTCTGTCGAAGGCTAGAGTGTTCGTACAAATCCACATAATCGGACCAGTCACTCTTACCTGGGAACTCTTGGGGTGAGTGTTCACTTATAGGCGAGCATGTCTTCAGTGATACATTAATATGACCCGTTTACTTTGATTTGTCACCGTCTCATTTGTTTGCCTTAGGTAACAAACAAATGATCGCAATTTCTATGCGTTGTCATTTTGTTTTATTTACCGATAACACTTCATTTGTTTCTTCCTATGTCTTTCATTATCTTCTAGAATGTCTCTTCCTCTCAGCAACGGTCAAATGTCCGAGCAAACAGCCAAATTTGCCCAGCAAATAGGCGAAGTGATTCTGAAGACTGTGGAATTAGGCATTGCCATGTATCATCTCCAGGATGAAGCCACTCAAGAGTCACCAAGACAGGCAGGACCTAGTCAGGTGACAGCACCACAAGCCAATAAACCAATCGAGGAATCAAAGACCATGGATGAACAATCCCCTAAGAAGTCAAAGAAGCGAAAGGCTTCTCAGAACTTCGCCGTGGTCGCTCACAATGGTCAAGCCATCCCCAACAAACCAGCTCAACCCCCTGCTAGGAAGCCATATAATGGAACTGCACCCTTGTGCAACCAATGTAACCTTCATCATCATGCTAGGGTGAGGTGCCGCAAATGCCAGATTTGTGGACTTATAGGTCATACAGCAAGGGTTTGCCCAACTGCAACTGTACCAAATCAAGCTGGCGACACTCCTGCTCAAGCTCGTTTCTCACGAGGGTCTTGCTACAACTGTGGTGAGATGGGCCATTTCCAAAGGGATTGCCCAAAGCTTGCTAATGCAAATCTGACCCACGGATGAGCAGTTGGCTGAGTAGAAGATGTTGCTATCTTATGCTTTTGTTTCTTTCGTTTTCTAGTAATGTGAAACAATCTGTTTTATTCATAAATAAAGTTGTTGTTCGCAATTCTGATATACAAGTATAGTTACATGTGTGTATGGCTTTTCCCTATAATACCTACATTAAGGAACTATGTTCCTTACAAACTACTCTTGTGATTCTCTCTTTCAAATGATCGCTCATGATTCCCTCGAAAATTTTAAGTACTCGTTTCATTCTAAGATACGAAGTACAGAAAAATAAAGTGACATTATGAGTAATCATGCTCCTGCACATCTGTGCCTTTGAATCCTTGGTTAGATAACTAAGGGTATTTTCAAATCTCATACCCATTACGTTTTGATTTTTCAACATACACAGTATGAGTATTTCAAAAACAATCTTCATGATCTCAAAACATTTCATATAGTTTGAAAACAATTTTTTTTTCAAATGCATTGTCTATGTTATTTCAAAAACATTGGCTATGTTTTCAAAAAACAACCTTCATAATTTCAAAATGTTTCATATAGTCTGAAGACAATATTAACACAGTACATTCTCTTATCAAGTGCATGATTTCGAAAAGCATCATTCATGTTTTTCAAAAACCTTATACATAATTTCAAAATTCATCTCGCATGATTTTAAAACATTTTTATAAATATACTTACCTAGTACTCCTACTTTATGATTTCAAAAGTATTATATATAAGGTTTCAAAAACGTTAAACACATTTTTCTTAAAAGAACCCCATGCATAGTTTTCCAAATATATTTTCCTCATACATTGACTTAACCTTCAAATTCTGCTTCATATGTTGCCTTGACATATCTAACATCTCAACTTCATAAGCATTTTACTTCATGTTTTGACTTAAGCACGTCCAGTGCAAGGTTTCAAAACATCTTCAACTTCTAAAAATCCATATGGGATCTTTTTATCTTCACATTTAGATCCTTGTGGATGATTATCATTCAAATCAGAATCCTTAATGGGATTCCTTTTGTACCTAAATTCGAACATTTCGGTTCCTTATAATCGAAATCGAATTTTTCTTTTAAAAATCTTTCTATCTTTATAGTTTGATTCTTGATAATGTTTAAAGTACCAAATGAAATCCAAGGAATGGATTCCTAGTGTGCTTTAAATACATGTGCTCTGATAGCAGAACAAACTTCTAGTTAAACAATTTTGTGGTTATGTGACTATGTGTTTATTCATCTTATGTTTTCTTTTATGCATTTTGTGTTTTTATACTCTGGATTTCGTTATCCAAATCCTCGCAGAATCTTTCATATCTCCATATGAGGGATTCGTAGCAGGATAGTCAAAAGGTACTACCTTAAATCCTTAATGGGCTTCTATGTAATAGTTAAGACCCTTGGATTATATAGTACCGCTCCATGACTCATAAGAGACCCTTTTAGTGGTCTAGTAAAAAAGATTGATTCACAATTTGGTTAAAGAACGACATCTAGTGATGTAGCTGAACAGACTCCTTGATAGTCTATTTAGATCATTTATTGATTTAATTAAAAGGACTCTATGGCGGACTAGTCACACTCATCACAGGATTGTTCATTTGGTTTTACCCTACACATTATAAAATAGACTGTGGGAACTGTGCAAGGAATTGTCTAATTATGGACGCGTACATAATTATGAAAATTTAGTTCACAGAAACCCAGTAAGATTTATTATGTGTAAGAACCGATAGTAACAACAATAACAAAATGAGAACGATGTAATGGAGGTACGGTGGACGCACCAATGATGCTTCATATACTTGTATATAAGTATCCCTCTTACATTGCAAGCATAATGTTATTAAGGTTACTAGAAGTTCAGAACCCTAACCAATGTTGTTCGATCTTTTCAACTTCATGTTTTCAAGCTCTCACAAGTTTCCTCTGATTAAATTTCGGGACGAAATTTCCTAAAGTAGGGGAGACTGTGACACCTGGGTCACTGCGACCATCAAACAAACACCAAACCAATGAAATATTGTATTTCATACTTGATATTTGTACAAATATGTGTATCATTTGCACATATCAATTCTTGTTCGATTTCGGGCTCTAAATCGCTTTCTGGAAGGTTATACGCGCACTGATGCGTAAATATAACAGTTTAATGCAACGAACACTCCGGAATAGTGAAATAGGCTTAACATACCTTAAATAACCTTTACATAACTTATAAATAAGTTTTGAAGGTTTTGGTATGGCAAAAATAAGTTAATTCGCTTACTGGGACTAAACTTGACAAACTGCGAAAGTATGCCAATTTGAACTGTAACAGACATTCCGGAACATGACCATAAGTTAAACATACCATAAATATCCTTTAAATAGCTTAGAAATAGGCTTTGAGGGGTTCGGTGTGCTAAAATAAACTTTTGGGTCATTCAGGGACTAAAAGCGTCAAAAAGTGCACAAGTTTGCATTTTCGCGCATAACTTACGTTCTGAATACATCCAGACATCCAAAAATTTATGCAAGTACTAAAATATTTTATTTTAGTGTTTGGCTTGAGAAAAATCCATTCGTCTCGCAATTTGGATCGTTTTTCGCGCTTATGCGCATTCCGTCGTAATTAAGCGAACATCGCGATCGTACGGCCAAACGAACCGACATCCGAGATATTTTTGAGCATGTTTCATGTCCACAATGTTTAGAAATCATGTTAGGGCCTTAAAGTTGGCCTAACGGGCCTTAAACATGTCGGAAATGGCTTAAACACATAACAGGACCTGAAACTGCAACTTTTGAAACTTGTTGCTGATCTGCAGACCTCAGGCGGCCCGCGTAAACCCTGGGCTGTGTCTTACGCGGCCCGCGTCAGGCTCCCAGACTAGATACATTGTTTAAACAGGCTGTTAACAGCTGTTTACCACTCCTAATCCCTTGCACATCGTATTTCTCAACACTAGGGGCTCACATGGTATTGTAAAACCACTATCTTGAGGTGTATGGCCAAGATTAAAGCACGGTTTCCAAGAAACGATCCTAACGGTTCGAGAAACACTATAAATACCCAAGCCCCCTTCCATTCAAAACCTACCAAATCAGATCTAAATGCTCTAAGTTGAGGCCTTGGCTTCATACCTGAGCTATTCGATCACGATTTGCTTGCGGGGACCCTTTGTAAGTATTCCTTCGTTCTTTTATTGCTTTTCGAGTCCGAAAGTCAAACTATGTTTGACTTTCGGCGTTGACCAGTCAATGGTCAACGCGAAGTTCGTTTGAACTTCATAACGTGATCGTAATCACGATGGTTATAGTCCTTAGTAGCTATACCTACTGATTACCACGTTATCTAGACTCAGTGACGAGTCGTAGTTTGGGTCAAAATACGCCTTTATGCGTATTTTGTAACCAAACTACTCTAGGATATCAAAACCGTTTGTTTTGATATCAAAACCTATTTTCTAAACATGTTCTAGCATGTTTAGCTCGTCGCTTTTTAGTTTAGTGCTTATATAGGGTCGTAAGGTAAGCGATCTAAACAATCGCCTATACTTTCGAACCCGACCCGTTTGGTCGATCATTAGGATCTGACCAAACACATTAGGTGACCATAGTATATAGGGAATAACCTTCCGAGGTTATACCTTATGGTCGCTTCGTTAAGTAGTTGTACGATAGGTAGTTTATATGCCTTAGGTAAATTACCAAAATACCCTTTTCATGTGTAATTGGTAATTAAGCATATGTAACCTAAACTTTCGTCACTTAACTGATTATGTAACATAATTAAACATGTTAGGCATATAATACTTGTCATAGGACTAGTTAGGCGAACGCGTTTCACGCGAACGACGCGTTAAAGTAGCATAAGCTACCTAAACGGGTCGTAATGGGTCGTAAGCACTTAGGTTAGGTTTCATCTTAGTATGTAGACTTGTTAAACCGTATTACATGAGTTCCCCTACTCATTTGGTTTACGAGCCTCATTCTATCCGATCTTCCGATTATAGGTCCGGTTTATTAATGTAGTTACCTATATTAGGTACCGTTTGATTTCCGTGATCTCTAGCATTGTTTGGTTGTTACTCAAGGACTACTAAGCAATCTCAAGTGAGTACATAGACCCCTCTTTTACTGTTTCCAAACTGTTTTGGGGTGAAACACATGTGCCTACTTGTTACTTTCATGCTTTCCATGTTTTCACATCATATACTTGCTATGTTCATTAGTACATTAATAGTACATGATTTACATTACATTACATGCTATGTATGCCCATTGTGTGCATATTTAGTACATTGTTTTACATTACATTTCATGCTATGTATGTCTATTGTTGCATACTTAGTACAGTTGTTTCACGTCACATGCTATGTATGTCTATTGTTGCATACTTAGTACAGTTGTTTCACGTCACATGCTATGTATGTCTATTGTTGCATACTTAGTACAGTTGTTCACGTCACATGCTATGTATGTCTATTGTTGCATACTTAGTACAGTTGTTTCACGTCACATGCTATGTATGTCTATTGTTGCATACTTAGTACAGTTCACATGCTATGTATGTCCATTTGTTGCATACTTAGTACAGTTGTTTTCATCACATGCTTACATTTTGATATGATATTTGGGTTGTTTTGATGGATCAATATACATTCATTAACACCGATCACGCCGTTCGTTAGTAGGTAGTGGTACCATAGGAATTGACAACTCCCGTTCCTGAAATCCTGGGTTTGTTTGGATTGGAAGGAATGACCGAATTCGATATACATAACTTAGATAAACCTTTAATTTGTTTAAGGGTTTATCGCCACAGTCTCAAGGCTTGGATGTATGCATTCTCACAATACCGCATAGATGTTTATATCAGTATAGCATGCATTTGTTCCACAAAACATAGCTTTGATTTAAACCATGTTTTACTTCAATACTTTGTTTTTGTGCATATGGTTTAGTTGATATATTTCACTAGCCATACATATCATTTTGGGTTACACATTACATGATTTACATTTGACACATAAACATTATTGACATTGGTTACACATTACATGATTTACATTTGACACATAAACATTATTGACATTGGTTATACATTACATGACTTACATCTTGACAATAAACATTTTGACATATTATTCAATACGTTGGCAATTTGCTTAAACATAGACATCTTACATTGTTGGTTTGGTTTGAGTAAGTGATTTAAGTAACGAGGCGTGTGTAATATGATACAAGCATGGTGGATACGCCGCTGGTACTTCCTATATATAAGTGATTGTATGGTATTACATATCGTAGCGTTATTTGAATCATTTCAATTTGGACATATAACATTTTATACAAATAACATACTTTTCACAAGACATTAATTTACAAACAACTTATTCTATACAAACTCATTTTACATGGTTATTCATTTAACCATACATTATTCTCTTATCTATACATATCATCTGATCTTATCGTTTTTCAAATGATTTACAAGACAAAGCAAATTACAAGGTTCATGACTAAACATTTTCTCAAACATAAGTCATGAATTCTGTTTTCACAAAACCTATGTATCTCACAGGCATTTTTATGCTGACGTACCTATTTTCACATGTGTTTTCAGGAGATGATGCATAGGACTTATCAAGATACACATAGGCGGACTTGGGCCTTAGTGACAATAAAAGATGCAAGACTAGTTATTTATGTTATGTTTCTTTGATTGTCAAGACATTGTAACTCTTTTAATCAATAAAACAATATTTCAATTTCCATGTGTTATGAAACAATGATTCTGTTACAACACTCCCCGACGTTTCCGCCACGTCTTGTTGTTTTACGTTGTCGGGGTGTGACAATTTTCACCATAAATTCCTGACTTGCCGGAGCTCCCAGGTTGGTAAGAGTGGAGCAGGAATCGGCATCTTTCTTAGCAAATGATCCTACATGTGGTACAGTTGGTAAAGTACAGGTGGTATATTTGAATTGTTATATTTTACAAGTGATTATGGTTGGTGACTGAAACTGCAAGTAGTTGAAAGAGATTTTCATTGACAAATGGTTAATCAAGGTCATTGAGTTGAACTTGATTGGACCATACTTACAAGTGGTATTTTTGAAAACGATATGATGAACCCCTAACCTACAAGTGGTAAAATCAACGAAACTTATTTTCCGGAAAAACTATTTGGTTAAAACAAACTTAAGTGTTTTGAAATCACAATGGGAAAATAGTTTGTTGTGAGGGGGAGTTCTGATTGTTTATGCCAAGTGAATGGCGATTTGAAGTGATTTGATATCGGTTGTCACTTTATTGTATAGTTTGTTTTCAAATTTCCTAAAATGTGTTTGCATTTTAGGGGTGTAAAAATTTCAGAAAATTCAAAAAACATTTGAAAATTTGAAAAAGACAAAAACATGATAAAATCAAAAATGAGTTTTGTTGTATAAAAGAGGATATGATAGTACATCAGTGGATGATCACGGCATGCTAAAGAATTGGAAAGTTAAATAGTGATAAACGGTCTCACTGATGATATGCCAGTAGGTTTTTGCACATTTAGTAAATTGTGACGAGATATAAACCTAAATTTCAAACTTGCTTAATTCGTGGGTAACATCTCTCGGATATATGGGTAACCCCCGAAATCTTGTTTGAAGGACCCCTCTTTCTGAGATACTAGGTTTTTATACTCAGTGATATCTGGGGTATTATTCCTGGACTTCTGCTGAATGGAAGTTCTGACCTAGTCCTCGAATAATACTTTCCGGTTGCTTGAAAAATAGCACCACCCTCAGCATAAATGATAAGACAATAAAATTGCTAATCAATGTTGTTGTAAAAAAGATCCTCTAAAGGGGACACACCCAAAAGTCGAGTCATGATCTATCTGCTGAACGGTAGTTCTGACCTGAGCTCTCATGATTCTTCATAATTTATAACCCCTTACAGATATCATCTAGGTATACTCACCTGTAAGACTGAATATTGGGATCTGGATACGGGAGTATATTCTGAGGTGGGACACGCGAATAAGTTTAAGTGCTTAATACATTAATCTTGTATCTCGAAACAGTTGAACTTTGTGTGAAAATTTAAGTGGATCAGTATACTGACAATCTAAGTGAATTGTTTAGAACTTAAAATGTATAAAGCTTAACGGCGTTGGTGATTTGTCTCAAAAACTGATATGATCCTCTTACACAAGCTCACAAAAATATTGTTTGTAAATATTTCTTTACTGCATTTCATTTTTTGTTATGTTAAAAAAAAGATTTTCGGTGTGTTTTAGCATAAATTTTGAAAAATCCAAAAAGATTTTAGACAACTGATGTTGAAAAGTTGATTTTCAAAATTCCGAGTGCTAAACATGACGAACAGGGTTGACAAAGTTTGTTTGAAGATGTGTGAAATGAAAATTATATATATTCAAGTGGTTCATCTGAAATTGACATGATAAATCATTTTGTTTGATACTTGAAAATGATGTATTTAGGGTTGTGTCTTCATGTGATTAGCAAAGTTTCTAAATTTTGTTATATATTATCTTTTATGAAACTTATGTTTTGGGTAGAGAATATGCAGGTGAGTCAGATTACGATATCTGATCCTTTAGAAGCCAGACTACGATCCCAGCATAAGTTGAGGGGGAGTCAGTTAGAAAGAGAGAGTTTGAAGATGCAAGAGTTTTAAATATTCATCCGAGAGGAGATTATCTATTGGTGCTGTTATTCAGGAGAAGATAGAGTGAGACAAGAATCAGATCGAGATTCTGGAAGCTAAGAGATTGATAAAGACAGAAGTTGCAAAGACTCGACACAGTCAGACTCGTCAACATCTGAGGGGGAGTCTGTTGGTGCATACATCTGTCGACGTTGTCTTGTATCGAGTCTTAGACTTAGAATGTTAGATCAAAGCATGTTGTACGAGAAGATAGGTTGAGTTAGTGTGTAAAGGTCCTGATTTCGCCCGAGGGGTTGATTCCGCTCGAAATGACATTATGTCATTTGGAGCGAAATCACAAGTTAGTGATTTCGCCCGAAATGACACAATGTCATTAGGAGCGGAACCCCTTCACTATATATACCCCTCATGAGCGAAATCAGAGTAGTGGTCCTTGTTTCTGGTATCAAACTGCTGCCGAAGTGCTGTCTGATCTGTAATAGCTGTGAAATCAATATACAAGGCAATATTTAGTGAAACAAGCTGTTTTCCGTGTCCGTTTCTTGTTTTCCGCACCTGAAATGGATTAGAACACCTTTGATTGACTCGTTTGGGTCAGCACGCGATCCTACAGACTAGTTTGTCAATTGTTGAAAGATGAAAGAAAGAAGGAATGGAGATCATGCATCACGATCGTAGGCTACGAAATACAATTCGTAGCTTACGAGTCCTCTATGTTGTTTGTGGTTTTTGAACAGAACTTTCAACTCGTAAGCTACAGTTCTAATCTGTAGCTTACGAGTCATTACATGTAGCAAGGAAAGGCCAAGTTATACTCGACCGTAGCTTACGAGTTCACACTCGTAGCTTACGGTTTGGGCAGGTTTGTTCAACAGAGTTTTTAACTTGTAAGCTACGAGTTACAACTCGTAGCTTACGACCTGGAAAGATAAAAATACGAATTTGAGGCCTCAAAAGGATATATTAGGGTTGGAAAAAGGAGAGCATCATTATCTTATCATTCACGATCGATCAAGGCATCAATGCGCTCGATTTTCAAGGGTTCTTTCATCCAATTCTATCAAGATTCTTCATTCAATCACCGAATCAACCATGATTTCTTCATCAAATCAAGCTTTTGAAGATTCTTCGTGCGAGACGAGCGGCTAAACTTTTTGTGGTTTCCTCCGGGTGGAGGGTTTTTGTAAGTTGATTGATATTATGTGTTGACACAATCGTTTTACTTGGTGATCTAAGAATTCGATGCTTTTCACCATTGATTTGATTTCTTGATTGTAAACAGTTACGTTTATTTAAACCTTAATTTCTAAGCATTCAGTTCCCGAGAGTTCTAGTAATTGGGATATATTTGACATGGGGTTAGGGTTTGTAAATTGTAATTGATAATCATTCGATAACCTCCCGTTATGTATTGACCGGAGTACTTAGTCGTTGGTTATCACAATTAATTAATCAAAATTAACACCTATGTCTATGTAGGTAACGATTAAACACATAATTGAAGTTAACTGCAAAACCTGAAATCCGGAGGAACCATCTTTTCTCTAATTGATTTAAAACACAATTTTTATTCGTTAATTTAGCTATTTCTCACAATCAAACAAATTGATTTTTTCATTCAGTAATAGTTAATCAATCCTTTTCATTACGACACTTTCCACAGTCCTCCCTTGGTTCGATACCCTTCTTATTCTATACTAATAGTTTAAATAGGTTTTTGCATGTCACTAACGACAGACATCAAAATGGCGCCGTTGCCGGGGAGTCGTGCGCAAAGTGCTTAGTTTTAAGTTCTAGTTTTAGTTAAATATACAAAAATTAAAAAATAATGTCTTTTTTTATTTTGTTCTGTTTTGTTCGTATTTACGCGAGGTTTTCTTGTTTTTGTTTGTGCAGGTGATATAGGAAGTGTATGCATCATACTCGGAATTCCGGGAAGTCATCGCCATTAGTGTTCGACCCAGAGATCGAGAGAACAGTAAAGCATACAAAGCGAGTACTACATCGTGAGAACAAGATTCTACAATCACCTATACCAACATCTAAGACAATAGAGAACTCAGCAACCCCGGAGAAACAACCGCAAGACCCACTTCCACAGCAACAATTCTCACCAACACCTACCCACCCTTCACCAAACACTACCATACAAGTTCCACCACCACCACCACCACCACCACCACCACTACCGCAGTCTACACAACCTACCTCTACATCTCCAGTACCATCATTCTCAACCTTTTTCCCAAACTTTGATAACAATCAACCAACTTCCACCCAAGCAACATCTCTTCAATACCCAACTACAACCCAGACTGTCAATTTACAACTTTCATCTCCTTATGTTAGAATTATTCCCGATGACATTCTATCACCAAGTCAGACTCAAGCACCTAACGCAACATCAATTCCGCCAGCCACCCGACCGGTTATTTCACAGCAAAGTCAGCCAATGCCACATCTTTATAGATCGACCATTTATGATCAAGGAAATAATTCAGGGGATTTCGACGATGGCTATGAGGAATATGATAACTACGTGGGTCAAAACGAGAGACAAGTGGTCAATACGGGTATCTACGAGAGGCAAACAGTTAGGGCAGGTGGATTCGAAGGAGTTAATCAAGGGAACTTGGGTTATCAAACGTTTGTACAGCAACAGCAAACAGTGCAACCGATACCAATGCAGCAGCAATATCATCAACCTGACCCAATCAATCAGCAGCATGGTCCGAGAAGGCCGGTGGTGGATATTCCATTACCACCACCGGTACCTCAGATGCAGGGTCTGGCAAGACCGCTGCCACGAAACTTACACCGACAGGTGATTTTACTGGAAGGTATTCCACGGCGAAATAATCAAGGTCCAGTCAAGGTATAGAGAGCCACTTCAGGCCTGGTATAGCTAACAACCCATCACCGGTTGTGATCCCGCAACTACAAGGAGGGCGGTCATTCGAAGTACGAACACAATCAATATCCAGTCTGCCTAAGTTTCATGGTCACGCACATGAAGAACCATATCTACACATTGCTGCATATGATGCACGTTGCAACACAATCAGCAGCCAAGGTTTCTCAGTTGATGATGTGAAATTGGCACTTCTCCAATTCACACTTGAAGACAAAGCACATCAATGGTTTCATTCGCTACCGTCAGCTTCGATCTTTACATGGGGCGAAATGCAGCAACACTTTTTAGATGAATTCTATACTCATTTTCATACTAACAACGCCAGGAAGGATATTCTGGGATTTCGACAACAGCCCGGTGAGTTATTTCATGAAGCGTTCAATCGCTTTAAAATGATGCTCAAGAACAGTCCACATCATGGTATCTATTTGTGGGAGCTTATGAATACATTCCACGAAGGCTTAACAGATGAAGATGCGAGGGATGTCAATTCAATATCCAATGGTACTTTTGGAACAAATTACGAAGAGGATGATTGGGAATATTTAGAAAGAACCGCAAGGGCGTCAAAACGCAAAGCTCAATCTTCTAGAAGTGCACGGCATTCAACAGTGAAAGCTGCAGACCAGTTACCGGAGACTGGGGGACCATACCCATTGTGTGGTCATTGTGGGGATATAGGGCACATTGCTAATCAGTGCCCTAACATTATCGGTAATCTGGATGAGGTGAATATGATGCAGGGAAGTGGGAACAGGTATGTTAGGATCAAGATACACACACGAACACAGAACTCACACACACACACATAATTTTCTATTGAAGAACACAAAGATTTATAGTGGTTCAGTCGATTCTGACCTACATCCACTCTTGGTAACTAGGAATATTTGTATTAAGCTTTTGGTACAATTTACAGATACATAGCAATCTCATATATATAAGATTGAGGAAAGAGAAGAATGTGCCAAAACATGATCCTGTGAATAATGGGTCACAGAACCCATGTCCCCTTATCCTGTGAAATCAGAAATGATTTCCTGATGTCCACTTGCTCAAGTGGCCTTCACACTCAACAATCTCCCACTTGAAGCCACATAATAATCTTCACCTGTGCTTCAACTGTGCATCAGTATCTCTGTAAAAATTTTGATCTTCATACATTCCTAGTTACCCGGCATTCTCTTCAATTAACCTGAAGGCCAGTTGAAGCTATGCAAATCTTGATAGCACAGATATGCTTCTGCACATGGGGTCGTGCCCAGCGGACACGGGGTCGTGCCCAGCGGACACGGGGCCGTGGTCAACTAATGCAGACAAAAGCAATTAATGAAGACAGAGAAGGATGTGGACACGGGGCCGTGCCCACTGGACACGGGGCCGTGCCCGAGCTTCTGTTCAGCCTATAAATAGGAGTGCTTGGCTCAAGCTCAAACCATCCCTTGGCACACCACCTCTCTCACACTTCACCCACCACCCACCACCACCATAACACCATCATCCACCACCATCATCCATTGTCCATCATAGAGTGTGTGAGTCGTGTCGGGATCCAAGATTGATCGTAAGAGTTCTTGACAATCAAGGCCATGTTTGCCTAAGTCTCTTACATCACTTGGTGAAGACAAAGTGTCTAGTGTAATACTTTTTATTTTTAATCTTTTCGCACATTTTACTTGGTTATGTATTAATGACTTTAATAACTAGTTTCTTATGTTGAAGGTGATTTTTCCTTATCGTTTGTCCGTGGTGTCTTGGCATTATTTTACTGTCTATATAAAATAAAAGATTTTCACCATTCATATCTCCACGGTCTATATGGAGGTATGTTGGCTACCTGGTCGGGGGTTAAGGGAACTGCTTGGTAAAAGTCTTGCCATTGTTCAGTGTATAGATCCTGCAAAGGACCTGGGTCAAATTTAGTAGGACCTCCTTCAATACTTAACGGTATTGGATGGCGGGGGTCCAAACTCTTTGATCCCCTCATAAGTTAAACTACTATTAATACTTTAACCCGGCTACTTAGGACTGTATCTCTGCTGACTCAGACTACTTAGCCGAGGGTAACGTCACCTTCAAAAGAGGGGCCTACCATAATATGCATTAATAACTTAATTAATTATCTTTCAATAATCCGACCCTTTAGGATTGTATTCTTGCTGACTCAAACTACTGGGTTGAGGGTAACGTCGCCTTCAAAAGAGGGGCCCTACTACAATAACTAAGATAATCTCTTAAAAAGTGAAAAAGTGCGGAAATAATAAAAGGTTACACTATACACGAGTCGGAGCCAAGTGATTCATCTTGTCTATCTGTTTTTCTTTTATTTATTTTTCAGCATTTTAGTTAGTTTTTATTTTCTTTTTCTAGTTTAAAACCTTTTTCTAAACTTTTGATTTGATTAGACGTTGAGGATAAACCGGTACTAAAAGCTCTTGTGTCCTTGGACGACCTCGGTATCTTACCAACACTATACTACGCTCACGATGGGTGCACTTACCCATATGTGTGTTTGGTGTTAGTAAAATATCGTGTTTTATAAATTTAAAACTTGACTAACGTGTAAAAAGGGCTTAAAAATATACTTAAATCAATATACCACCACACACGCATCAAGTTTTTGGCGCCGTTGCCGGGGACACAAGGATTTTAAGAAAGTTAGGAATCAATGGCCTAATCGTTTTTCTTATTTTTCCATTTTTTTTTAGGATTTTTTTTAGTTTTTCAGCTTCTGCAGAGCTCAGCACGGGCCGTGCCTGGTCGGACACGGGCCGTGCCCAGCGTTGTTACTGGCAGTTTTTATTTTCCGAGTTACAGAGAGCTGAGCACGGGGCCGTGTCGGTGCAACACGGGGCCATGTCCAACTCCCAGTAACATGGATCCGGAAAACAATCACTGTATCTCCGACCATGGGCCGTGTTCGCTGAACACAGGGCCGTGGTGAACCTTCTGACCAACATTCTTTTCTGTTTTTATTGCAGGAGTTGGAACCCTGACACCACATTTGGACTTCCTACGCAGTGCATGAGCTCCAGTTCTAGTAGAGACATAAAAGAACCTCTAGAAGAACCCGAACGCTTTCTCAGAAAAAAGACTTAAAGCTAAAAACCAAGAGAAAGTTTCGGGGGACCCACCTCAAATGGCGGACCAACGTACCCTCATGGATTACCTACGACCCACTGTAGGTAATCTCGGCGCCGCTATCAATGCACCAAATGTCGAATCCAATAACTTCGAACTTCGACCGCATTTGATACAAATGCTTCAAAACTCCGCAACCTTTCATGGGCTTGCGGACGAGGATCCCCATCTACATATTACTAACTTCTTAGAAATATGTGATACCTTTCGGATCAATGGAGCATCAAACGACGCCATCTGCCTTCAGATGTTTCCATTTTCACTAAAAGACCGAGCTAAGGCTTGGCTTAATACCCTCCCAGTTGGCTCTGTAAACACCTGGGATGAAATAGCCCAAAAGTTTCTATATAAGTATTTCCCTCCTGCTAAAACGGCTAAATTAATGACTGAAATTAATACATATTCACAAGAAGATAGGGAATCCTTATATGAAACTTGGGAAAGGTTCAAGGAGCTACTAAGAAAGTGTCCTCATCACGGTCTTGCGGTATAGCAACAAGTATCCACTTTCTACAATGGGTTCTTGCCACACACAAGACAAACACTTGATTCTAGCTCCGGGGGACTTCTAGGTAATCGTCGCCCAAATGAAATATATAATCAAATTGAGGAAATTGCTCAAACCATTTTTCAGTGGCACACTCCCCGAGGCAATAAATCTATTGCCCCGGGCGCCCATAAGGTTGATGAAAGCACTTCTTTACAAGCTCAAATCGAGGCCCTTTCTTCAAAAATCAAAAAATTAGAAATGGCAAAAACGGCCTCGGTTATGGCTTGTGAGGGGTGTGGTGGACCACATGAGAATTGGAGTTATATGAAAGAAGTAGATGATCAAACGGAAACGGTAAACTACATTGATAATAGACCTAGGCCGTCGGGTCCACCAACGGGTACCTACAACCAAGGATGGCGTAACCACCCTAACCTTGGTTGGAGAGATCCCGGCAATAGTAGTAACAAACAAAACCAACGAACTAACTTTCAACAACCACAAAACTTTTCTCAACAACAAGGTGGACGAGAAAGGCTTGAAGATACTGTATCTCGCCTCATCTCCGACACCGAAAAGAAAAACTCGGATCGATTTCAGCAATTAGAATCGAATTTTAGAAATCAACAAGCTAGCATTCAAAACATTGAAAAACAATTAAATCAAGTAGCTCAAAATTTCTCCGAGAGACTACAAGGTGCATTACCAAGCAATACCGAAACCAACCCAAAGGCACAAGTGCATCTCATCACATTGAGAAACCGAACCGTGGGTCCCGAGGAGGCTCCATTACCACCAACTGAAGGAAGCCAATCCAACCAAACCACGACTCCACCCGCGCCCCAACCAGAAAAGGCTTATCCAACAAATCAAGAGCCTACCAAGACTCCTCCGGTTCCATACCCCAGACGATTAATTCGTCAAAAGACCGATGAGCAATTCGCAAAGTTCGAAAATTTACTAAAACAATTGCATGTTAATATTCCTTTTATCGAGGTCCTAACCCAAATACCTAAATATGCAAAATTTATGAGGGACTTCCTCACTCACAAAAGGAAAATTGAATCATTGTAATTAGTTAACTTAGGCAAACAATGCTCCGCCTTAGTACTCAACAGACTCCCACAAAAGAAAATTGATCCTGGAAGCTTCACGATTCCTTGCTCAATTGGGGAATCCCCCATTCGTAATGCACTAGCCGATCTTGGGGCTAGCATTAACCTCATGCCCGCATCAATGTTCAAACGACTCGGCCTAGGAAAAATGAGCCCTACAAAGATGAGCATACAACTCGCCGACAGATCCATCAAATTTCCACAAGGTGTCGCTGAAAATCTATTGGTCAAAGTCGACAGTTCGTCTTCCCGGCCGACTTTGTCATAGTAGATATGGAAGAAGACGCCGATGTCCCTCTCATCCTCGGGAGGCCATTTCTAGCCACCGCCCAAGCGGTGGTGGACATGAATGACGGAACACTAACATTAAAGTTTGGGGATGAGGAAGTGAAGTTTGGAGTTGGGAAGAGAGTAGAAGACGAAGACCCGGTCAACTACATGAAGGTCATAGAGTCAAGCTTGGATGACGCTCTCCGACGGTGTAGCATGGGATGCAAAACATCCCACTTGGGTGACATATGACCATGCTTTGGGTCTAGCCAAGGACCCTTATAAACGTGGCGCACCACGGAGGCATTCCGCGGAACTATCCTTAGTTTAGTTTAGATTAATTTTTATGTTTCCTAGTTAGTTTTAATTTTCAGGAATAAAACACACTCAGGATGGCAAAGGAAACAAGGGATACTTGAACCAGCACCCCATGCAGGAAAACAGGGCCATCCGACAATTTTCTTCATTACAGCAGGTTCAGCACGGGCCGTGCCCGCCCAACACGGCCCCGTGCTGCACAGTCTACAGAAAATGCCCAGTTCAGGTAAACTGGACACGAGCCGTGTTCACCCAACACGCCCCCGTGTCCAGGCTTCTGTTTCTCTTTTTAAATTTTGTTACTGGCACATGATCACGGGGCCGTGCCCGGACAACACGTGGCCGTGTCCAGGCGCCCAGTAACACAAATTTTTGCTTTTTCACACCTTTTTACACATTCAATCAACCTAAAAAATTATTTTTGGGACACATTGAGGACAATGTGTAATTTAAGTGTGGGGGGATGCTAAAACCTTGAATCTTGCGAGTCCTAATAACAAGCCTTACACGAAACTCTATTGGAACCGCTAATTACCCCAAATTTTTTTCAAAAATTTTCATATTTTTTTCAAAAATTTTCATAATTTTTTACTTGTCTAGGTTTAATTTTAGAATTTCAAAATTCTAAAAAGGTTATATTTTTACAAATTTACAACCGATACCGTCGTGATAAAAAGAACCAACATAAGAAAATTATGAAACGGCATGAGAAGCTTAGTTAAAATTTGATTATATATACTTGATCACATAAAAACCCATTCCCACAAAAGTGAGTTTTGAGCCTTTATTGAGCATACAAATATATATCTTTAAACTAAATGCTCATTTTTCGTTTCTTGTGTGAATAGCCGCTTGGTCCTTACGACTCTAGAACTTGCCACGACGATGCATTCCCGATCCTTACCAACTTAAACCCGAGTAAGTAAATGATGGAGGCATTAGGACTAACCCTTTTTATTTCTACACCATTATTTTTTCTTTTTTTTTTACCACCTACCCAAAAAAATCCCCCTAGTTAACCCCTTTGAGCCTAAACCTTTTCATTTCTTAACCCAAACCAAACACCCTTTCACCCACCAAAACCTTTTTATTTTTAACCCTTTCAAAGTTCTTGAATTTTATGGTAAGGTTTATGTGATTGCCAACCCTAATTTCTTGTTAATATTTGTTGATTAACACTGATAATGTTGAAATCGTGCAGATGGTTTTCCTCATCTATTCACTCTACATATTCATCATGGTGGTCGATTAACACAATCTTCAGGTCGTATGTATGCTGGAGGTAAGATCGATCATGTGGACTTGATTGACATCGACAAGTTCTCTATACATGAGGTTGATCTCATGCTTGATAAATTAGGGTATAATGCTATTGAACCAATGTGTTACATGTTTTTTACTTCCTGAGAAAATTTTAGAGAATGGTCTTGAACACTTGAGTTGTGACCAAGATTGCTTTAACTTGGGTACACATGTGGAAGAGCACAAGATAATCGATGTCTACATATCACATGGGTTGAAAAACATTAAAGAGCTTTTTTCACCGGTTAACGCTAATCCACATGTTACCATAGAGGAGATTGATGAACCTGGACCATTTTCAGTTCTTCCTTTTAAGATAAACTTTGATGTTTGGCATAAGCCCCAGAACCATCACCATCAGTGCATACAATCACCAGAAAAGAACAAACAACATAAACCCTATCCAACTATAAACCAACATCTTCTTCAATTTCCTAGAATTGCTTTCACTGTGATAGATCTTGTCTTTAAGAAATTTGTTAGCATCTTCAGTGACTTTAATTTTGTCTACAAGAACTCTGTTAGCAGCTTCAAGGATTTTCCTTGCCCTAAGAAAACCTGGGATAATGTCCACGCATCGTTGACACCTTGTCAGATCATACCAGCCTAAGAATCCACATGTTGAACCTTGATTTGGACAACCATAGAATCTGCGACCAGGGTTATTGTCGGTCCAAGAAGTCAAGATTATTGCTTCTTTACCACATCAGTACATCACCATCTTCAATTTGGGGAAAGATAATCGTTGCCGGTGAAATGGCATGTCCTAGTAGGATGGTCTGCTCTGGATATTCGTTGTTCAGAACCCATTTCTCTGGTTCGTTTGATGCTGAAGGTTTGGCTACCTTTGTCGGTGGCTCGTCATCTACGTACATGACCTCTTTGCTTGAGTATAGAATTATGACTCCGGTTTCTGTTGGAAATCCGCATGCAGCATGTGGGATAGAGGTGATCATGCTGAATTCTCTTTGTGATCTTCTTCCGAGCATGACATCATGGCGTGATGTTGCCGGCATGACCATGAAATTTACTGTGACTGTTCGTGAATGCTCGCCATCAGATAGAGTCACAGGAAAAGCTATTTGCCCTAACGGGAATACAGCTTCATTGCCAAATCCGGTGAGAGGAAAATCGACCGGTTCTAGACGTGCTTTGTCTTCTGGGTCAAGCTGTTTGAAGCATTGCTCGTATATGATGTCCATCGAGCTTCCCGGATCTATAAACATATAGTCCGTCCGGTAATGGCCGAAGATGCCTGTAATAATTACTGGTCGTTCTTCCTGAGGGCCTCCAGGAACAACAGGAAACACAACTTGTTGTTCCCTCCAATGTTGATCATGGTTTCGTTTATTTGGCCTCGTGACGGACCTCCTTGAACCATGTTTATTTGTTTGGCTTTCTGATAGTTGGTATCTTTTGATTGTCGAAGTATTTCAACATAACTGTCAGATTGGATGTCCCCTGACAAGGTATCTGTGGGTCCAATAATGCAGTACTGGTTTTACCCTTGTTTCCTTTGAGAGCATCAGATCTGATGTTTGGGGACTCAGATCTATGAATTTGTGTGAAAAATCGGTTTAAAGGAGTCTGGCATCAGCCGAGCCAGTACTCTGGAGCTCTTTCTGTGAGCTGATCTGAGGAGTTCTCTCTATCTGGATGTCTGTTACGTTTGTCGATTCCCATGATTCCGTCGATCTAGGTATTCTGGACTGTAGATCCCTTGAATCCAGATCGAGAACCTGATGGGTGAGTTAATGAATTTTCTGCCATGTGAAAACGGAGAATGAGGAAATTAAATCGAAACGAGACGAAACTGAAAAAACAGAGGAATCGGTGGGCGCCAATGAAGAAACACTAGATTAATCGATCGGAATCAATTATATAGGGGGTTTTAATCCGCATAAAAAGGTAGGTTTCCTCTCGTTTGACTCGATTACAACTGATCTCCTTCTCCGATAACTCTGCAAAAAAGAAGCACCGTTAGCCTCGCCAAGGGGAGGAAGGGGTTCTCTCCTTGACCCGACTCCGGTGTGAGAATAAGTATGGGTTATGAAGAAGAAGATGTATTTTAGAAGTGTGTGTCACTTGAATTTCATACCTGAATAGTTCTCATATTTATAGCCGGGAGTCTTTGGGCGGGAAAACCCGTTAGTGAAAAGTTGACGGAAGATGCTAACCCCGTAAGCGGTTGCGTTTCCTTCCGTCCAGCTCCTTGATCCGACGTGAATGCACACGGATTGTTGTTAGATCTATGGCTGGGGATATGCCACGTGGAAAGTGATCAAGTGGAGATTACTCTCCATTTACATGCTATCGTTGTGATTTCAGGGAGGCCTGAGATGGCGACACGTGTCCAGACGGTTATAACCGTCTTAGTGGTGCACGTTTGAATCCCTTCTAGAAGATTACTGCTGTAATCTGGTGTGACTCCTTATCGTGTGGAATCAGCTGAATAAATAAATCCCAAGTTTGGGTAAATAATATCCAAGTCTGGATATTAGGCGGAAGTGTTCAATGTGGGATTTTCACCCTTTACTTTGTGGGAGAAAGCGCAAGGACTTATGATTTCCCTTGGGCGCGCAAGCGTTGACTGTTGCTTGTTTCTTAAGCCTTTCCTTTGGAAGACCAGTGCACGGCCGCGCAAGGTAGAAAGGTTGGCAGGCAAGGTTGTGGTATGGTCCCAAGTGTTTATTATGAGGTTTTTGGGACCTTACCCCTTCAGGTATCAAAACCATTTGTTTTGATATCAAACTTGTTTTCTAACTTCGTTAAACATGTTTTAACATGTTTAACTCGTCACTTTTAGGATAGTGCTTATATAGGGTCGTAAGATAAGCGGTCTAAACAACCGCTTAGACTTTCGAACCCGACCCGTTTGGTCAATCATTAGGATCCGACCAAACATGTATTGTGACCATAGTTATATAGGGAATAACCTTCCGAGGTTATACCTTATGGTCACTTCGTTTAGTTAGTTGTATGATAGGTAGTTTATATGCCTTAGGAAAATGACCAAAATGCCCTTTTTTCGTATAATTTCATTTTAAGCATATGTAACACATGTTTTGACATCTAAACTGATTATATAACATAATTAGATATGTTAAGGCATATAATACCTGTCATAGGACTAGTTAGGCATCTCGAACGCGCTTTCGCGCGAACGACGCGTTAAAGTGGCATCAGCTACCTTAATGGGCCGTAAGCACTTAGGATAGGTTTTGATTTAGAATGTAGGCTTTGTTAAACCATATCACTTGAGTTCCAATGCTCGTTTGGTTTACAAGACCTCATTCTATCCAATCTTCCGATTTAAGTGTCGTTTCCCTCACATAGTATCTGTTACCCTAGGAACCGCTTCAACACTTGAACTCTTGGTCTTTTGAGCTTTGTTATAACCTTTGAACCAGGACTATACGCAACCCCAGGCGAGTACATAGTTCCCCTCTTTTTACCGTTTTAAAAATGTATGGCATATGTGTGTTCACTAAGTGCTTTTATGTGTATTATTCCGATTATGCAAATGTAATGTTTTATCCTTAAGTGATCTACCTATCTTCATAGTTAGATTCATGTAGGATATTTGAAGTACAGTCTTAAATCTTCCTATATTCATAGTGCGATTTTTAAGAGGTACTTTACAACTCGATGGTTAGTTTTGTGTAGATTGTTGGTGATTTAGATAACGAAACTAGATAATACAATAAGCACATGGTGGATACGCCGCTGGTACTTCCTATATAAAAGTGTGCTTATTGTATTACCTTTCGTGGTGTTATCCCGAATCACCTTTAGGATTTAGGATTGTTTTGATTCAATGATTCAATATGACGAGAACCCAGGATCCCTGTAGTATCTATCTATATTCATAGTTAGACTTATATGGGATGTTTAGAGTACTAATATTGGAGTCCATGTTTGGATACATTGTGTACTTTAATGCATGTTAGATTAGACAATGTGACAGAACCCGAATCCTTATAGCATCTATCTATCTTCATAGGTTGATTCTTGGATGTTTAAAGTACTGATATTGGAGTCCTTGATTGGATTCATTGTGTGCTTTAATGTGTGTTTACGAGTTGGTACAAGTTGACGATTTATGTGTTATGTGGTAGTTGTGATTTAGATAACGAAACGGGTATAATAAAATAAGAACATGGTGGATACGCCGCTGGTACTTCCTATATATAAGTGTTCTTATTTTATTATTCTTGTAGCATTATCTGGATCACTTTAGGATTTTGTGTACTATTGTTTCAGTATTCGATTATCGAAATCCTAGTAGAATCTCCCATATCTTTATATGTTAGATTCTTAGAAGGATATTTAAAGTATTATCATAGATCATTTATTCGATTTATATAATACTTATATAAGTTTTGATTTATTTCAAAACAGTTATTATTAATCCTTGATTGGATTCCTAATAACATATTAACAAGTTTTTACGATGGTTTAATCGAGATTTCAATATAAGGCATACAATGACTAGGTAAATATCATATTGCCATATACAAACCTATTTTGTGTAGGATCGTTTTGGAACCCGAACGAGTCAATCAGAAGAGTTTTAATCAGAATGAAAGGCGGAAATAGACATTCTGAGTTCAATTCAGCAAGATATACACTTAAAACTGTCGTAATATTGATTCTTGAACGATTTACAGCGAGACGACACTTCGGTAGCACTTCGTTGCACAACCGGAAAGAATGATACAGATTTCGCTTGGGAGTGCCTATTTATAGAGGTCATGGTTTCGCTTGAATGTGTCGAAGTGCAGTTCAAGCGAAATGACTCTAGATGGTTTCGCTTGAAACAACACAAGACCCTTTCAAGCGAACTCAACATCTTCAAGCGAAATCATCACTTAAACACTCTAAAATCTCATATTTTCTCGTACATCGCACTCTGATCTATCATTCTATGTACAAGACTCGATACAAGACAAAGTCAACAGACGCATGCACCAACATACTCCCCCTCGAATGTTGACGAGTCTTAAAGAGTCGAGTCTTCGCATCTTCAGTCTTTATCAGTCCTCTTGAACTATCTAAAGTATCTGACGCTGTAAAAATCCTTAATCTCTATCTTTTTCTCTCTCTTCTAATACTAATAAACTCCAGGATCTGAGTCTGGCTCTCGAGATTTTTAATTCTCTTGATCAGATCTCTTGATTCCTTAAGTTCATCTGCATCAGCAGTTCCAGAATCATAACCTGGCTATGTGTTTGTTCAGACTCCCCCTCTCAGTAAGCTGGGATCGTAGCCTGCCTTGTTAATATCACAGAGTCCTCAGGTATTGAAACCTGGCTCTCTATAATCTTTTCAAGATCACTTAGCTTCAGGATCAACTTCTGGCTCTTACCTGCACAAATCTCTACCCAACAATAAATTTTCTGATAATCGCTTGTGGATAAAATTTTCAAAACAGATTTACCACTTGTATAGTAATTCTAAGAATGATTTATCATTTACAATAACTGATGAACCACTTGCAGAAATATCGTTTTCATTACAAAAAATTTCCTCATTTCAATACAAATTTTTCCAAACCAATAGCTCATCATGTTTAGCACTTGGAATTTTGAAAATCAGCTTTCCAACACCAGTTGTCGAAAATCCTTTTGGATTTTTAATATAACAGAAATACAATGCAGAAAAAAAATATTTACATACAATATTTTTGTGAGTTTGTGTAAGAGGATCATATCAGTTTCTGAGACTAATCACCAACATCGTTAAGCTTTATACATTTTAAGTTCAAAACGATTCACTTAGATTGTCAGTATACTGGTCCACTTAAATTCTCACACAAAGTTCAACTGATTCGAGATACGAGATTAATGTCTTAAGCACTTAAACTTAATCATGTGTCCCACCTCTTGAATATACTCCCGTATCCAGATCCCAATATTCAGTCTTACAGGTGAGTATACCACAGATGATATCTGTAAGGAAATAAATTACGAAGAATCATGAGAGCTCAAGTCAGAACTACCGTTCAGCAGAGAGATCATGACTCAACTTTTGGGTGTGTCCCCTTTAGAGGATCTTTTTTACAACAGCAATGATTATCAATTTTATTGTTTCATCATTTTTGCTAACGGCGGCGCTATATTTCAAGCAAGCAGAAAGTATTCTCCGGGGACTAGGCCATTGCTTCCGCAAAATCAGAAGTCCCGGGATAATACCCCAGATATCACTGAGCATAAAGACCTAGTATCTCAGAAAGAGGGACCTTTCAAACAAGATTTCGGGGGTTACCCATATATCCGAGAAATGTTTCCCCACGATATAAGCAAGTTTGAAATTTTGGTTTATATCTCGTCACAATCTACTAAATGTGCAAAAACCTACTGGCATATCAACAGTGAGACCGTTTATCACATTTTAACTTTCCATTTCTTTAGCATGTTGTGATAGTCCACTGATGTACTATCATTTCCTCTTCTTTAACACAAAAACTCATTTTTCAAATTTTCAAATGTTTTTGGATTTTCTGAAATCTTACTCCCCCTAAAATGCAAACACATTTAAAGGAAATTTGAAAACAAACTGTACAAACAACGTGACAACTGATATCAAATCGCTTCAAATCGCCATCCTCTTGGTTTAAACAATCAGAACTCTCCCTCACAACAAACTATTTTCCCATTGTGATTTCAAAACACTTAATTTTGTATTAATCAAATGGTTTTTCCGGAAAATTAGTTTTGTTGATTGATTTTAACCAATTGTAGGTTAGGGGATAAACTCATCATTTTGTTTCTCAACCACTTGTTGGAAATCAGATACAACTTAATGTCCCTGATTTACCACTTGTAAGAATAGTTCAATCAAGTTCAACCTAATGACCTTGATTTTACCACTTGTATCACAAATTCTTTTTCAACCACATGGCTTACCAACCAATACCACATGTAAGTTGAATTTTCAAGATGCCGATACCTACTCCTCACTTACCAACCTGGGAGTTCCGGCAAGTCATACTTGTGACTAATTTTCAATTTTTCAAAAACATAAGATGCCGATTCATGCTCCGCGATTACCAACTTGGGAGCTCCGGCAAGTCCACAGACTTACTGTTCGTAATATGTACCATCCCAGTCACAAACCAGGGATGGTTCAACTTTATCTTTCTTCGTCGTTTTCTCGTAAAACTCTTTTACTCCTTTGACCTTCCTGTCAACCATTTTTCCAAAAATATGATGAACTTTGGAATTAAAGGATTTCTCAACATCAAATTCTTCCTTTTCAGAAAAGAATTGATTTGAGATCTCAACTTTTCCAACTTTTTTCTTAAAATTTTCTGCCCGAAGTGGTGTAAAATTCACATCATCCATAGTCGGCACTGATTTTTCACTTTTTACTTCAACCTGTGGCTCCTCTGATTTTGTGGAATCAGATTCATCGCCAGAAGATAGCTCCTCTGATTTTGATGAATCAGAATCATTGCTAGAACTATCAACAGACTTCTTAACAACCCATTTCTGATTGTCAAGGTTTCCTCTTTTCATAAAATCTGTTTGAACATTCACCAATTTCAAAAATTGAATTTTTGAAAAGTTTTGTTCTGTCAATTGGTGGTTCAAACTCAACCATTTTTTCTTTTAGTTTACGAGAAACTCCATGTTTTGATTGTATTGCCTTGAAACAATTCTTGGCAATATGTCCAACAGTGTTGCATTGGAAACAAGTTCTTGTTTCTTTCATCTGATCAGCAATCTTCATCTCTTCTTGCTTCTTCACAAGGAATTCTTTGTTCGATAGCCTCCAGAATTCTTTCTTTTCTTCTTCTTCTGCTGGTGTTCCTGAAACAAATGTCATTTTTGATTTAAAATTTCGAACATATTTTTCATTTTTATAATTTTCTGGTGGAATAAAACCTAATCCTTTCTTTTTGAAATTACCGTTATGGTTTGGTTTCTTTTGAAAACCAGAACCAAAACCGTAACCTTTTTTCTTGTTCAATCTTTGTTGTACTCTTGAGGTGTATTTTTTAGGTTTATCATTAAGATTTACATCTTTTATTTCAGAAATATTAATTTCTGTTAGTTTGAAAACCTTTTTAATCATGTCAGGTTTAACACCTCTTATTGGAAATTCCTCATCAGAATATAATTTGTCAGAATCATTCAAAGTATATACAACTTTAAATCTTTCGTCATTCAAATTAGATTTTGATAACAGGAATTCTTTGTTGTAAACCCTTTTAACCGAAGATTTTGGACTGTTGACTGTCGAACTCAAACTTTCAGAACCAGTCTTTGACTCTGACTCTGACTTTGACTTTGACTCTGAGTTTGACTCCAACTTTGACTCCTCAGTTTCATCTTTATCCAACACCTGATCGACGACTTTCTTTATTAACTTGGAATCATGATCAGTGTCAGATGATGTAAATGTATCATCAATATTTTCTGGTAGATTAACCAAAGACTCCGACTCCCACTGTAAATTTGTTGCCTTTTTAACTCTTTCTGAATTTGGATTTCTTGGAGAATATCCATTTTCAAGCGGGGGTGGACACTTGTTGTAATTTGCACCTTGTTTCTTACCAGATGTCTTTTCTTTAGTATTCTTCTTCTTTTCTTTCCTTTTGTCAGGAGTCTTTTCTTCAGAAACTTTCTGTTCTTCAGCTACTTCATCATCTTCAAATGCCTTCATTCCCTCCACAGTTGGATAGATCCTGTCAATGACATAAGAAGTACATGAGTAACTTTTCAACAATCGATTTACTCTTTCTGTTTCAATTCTTTTTGTTTCCAGTTTTTGCTCAAGCACAGCACACCTCTCGATGTAGTTGTTCACAACTTTTTGCTTTATCATGAATGCTCCCTGAAGTGTCTTCATTGCTGTTGCTTGTTCTTCACTTGTATGATTGTATTGATTCATAGCTTTGTTCAGGACATCATAAGATTCCTTCAAACTGTTCAAGCTATAAATCAATGTGATGTTCTGCTTCTTTATAGCTTCACAAGTGTCACACTTCACAGGAATCTTTTTAGCATAAACTTCTTCATCAACTTTGAACTTTTGAACGTCTTTCATCTTTTGCTTTCTGATTACTGGAACATCTTCATCATCACTGATCACTGGTGTTTTGATCCTTTTCTTTTTATTTTTAACTTTTTCATCTTCACTATCACTTTCAGCCATCATTTTCAAATGATCTGCCATTTTTCTTGATCAATACTCCTGATCATCATCACTATCCTCTTCAATACGAGCAGCATACGCTTTGTGAATTGAATATTTATTTGGGTCATAATCATCCCAATTGAAATTTGCCCAGCTAAAACCTTCAGGTAATTTTTCATCATCTTGATTTATCATGCATGCTTTGTTATCAGCTGAGATATAATTGTCCCAACTGAAACCTTCTGTTTGCTTTTGATCATCCTGATTCACCATGCAAGCTCTCTTTGAAGATTCTTCAATCACTTTTCTTCCATGAGCCACTTGTGGTTCTTGTTGTTGTTGAGCAACTTGATGATAGATAGCCTTCCGGTAGTAATCATTGTTGTTGTTAAACGGATTTTGAGCTCCACTTGCTTCACAGTTTTTGCACTCCCTCTTGAAGTGTCCTTTTTCCCTGCAACGAAAACAAGTGACTTTAGATTTATCAAAACCCAAAGTAGAAATATTAGCTTCACGTAAATCATCTCTTCCTGTGATCTGCTTAAATTTCTCAGCTCGTCTCAACACACTTGCCAAACACCATTTAATATCCATTAATTCCATTTCCTCAGCGTCTATTTGATCGTAATCCTCTTTTGTAAGCATAGGATTTCCGATCCGACCTGCAACAAAACTACCATAAGATTCCAACACAGTTCCCAACAAAGACATGTGACTCTTGGCAATTTCTGCTGAATAATCTTCATCATTCTCCAGATTCAGTACAATATTGCATTGAAGCTTTTTGCCATTCTTTGTTGCTGAAATGTTCGGATCAAATGATGGATATGATGAAAAACTTGTGTTGCTGTTTGACCCTTTGGATGAACTACCGAATGAATCTTTTGCATTGAAAGCAGTTTGGATTTTTGGTGACATGCTGGTGGATTTATCACTAACACCACCTTTGTAATAAAGACCAATGTCTTGTTCACCATCAAAATCTTTCATTCTTAAGACCTTTCTCTGTTCCATCTCCTGAGCCTCAATCTTTTCAATGAATTTACTCAGTGTCAGACTGCTAAAACCTTTCTTGTTTCTAAGCATCATGAGATATGTGCCCCAATTCTCGTGTGGCAAAGCATCAGCAAGCTTCTCAGTCAACTCCTCATTATCTTTCTCGATGCTTAACCTCTTCATATTAGCTAGCAAATTGCAGCATCTCTCAACAATTTGTTTTGTGCTTTCATTTTTCAACCCACGAAACAGATCGAACTCTTTCTTCAAAAGCGACTTCTTGTTCTTAACCATTTCTTGGCTTCCATGAAACTTCGATCTTAATGCTTTCCAGATTGAGTAAGAAGTTCCATTATATTGCAATAGAACCAAGATATCTTCCTTCACGGCTTGTTGTAAAAGACTTAGCATCATTTTCTCATCTTTGTATTTCTTTCTAGCATCGGCACTTAGATCTTTAATTGCTATAACCTCTTCATCATCATTCGTCGGTCTAATGTATATCGTCTCGACACGTTCCCAAGCATCTAAATAATTGGCTTGCACCCAGTTCTCGAAACGACCTTCCCAACCTTTATACTCCTCGATGTTCATAAGTTTAGGTGGTTTTTGCATCGTCCCCGTTTCGTTTTCTAACATCGTGTTCTATGCAAGAGAAATCGGAGTAACCGGAGTAGCGAATGCGTTGTAAAAATCCTCGTCCATGTTTCGGATTTTCAAAGTTCACAAAACAGTAATTTCAAGCGAAATGTCAAGTTCAAGCGAAATCCCTGTTCAAGTGAAATACCCTATTTCGCTTGAATCTACACTTCTTTCAAGCGAGATAACGGATTGAAGCGAAATATGTGATTTGAAGTGAAACTACTCAAGTGAAAAGACCAACTGAAGCGAAATCAGATTCAAAGCATGATTTCAAGCGAAAACAACAGATTAGTTCAAGAGAAATGCTGCTGATGTCATTAATCTCGAACTGTTTTCAAGCGGAATACCTAAATTTTATCTGATTTTGATCAAATTAAGGTCTAATTTTCACAAGGATTAGTTAAAATAGTATTGCGCACAAAATGTGAAAATATTAGCCAATTTTAACCGTGAAAAGTTTTGAATTTTGAAAAAGAAGGTGTAGAAATCAGAATTTTCAGCTGAATTGATAAGAACTCTTCTTCCTGAGCTCTGACACCACTTGTAGGATCGTTTTGGAACCCGAACGAGTCAATCAGAAGAGTTTTAATCAGAATGAAAGGCGGAAACAGACATTCTGAGGTCAATTTAGCAAGATATACACTTAAAACTCTCGTAATATTGATTCTTGAACGATTTACAGCGAGACGACACTTCGGCAGCACTTCGTTGCACAACCGGAAAGAATGATACAGATTTCGCTTGGGAGTGCCTATTTATAGAGGTCATGGTTTCGCTTGAATGTGTCAAAGTGCAGTTCAAGCGAAATGACTCTAGATGGTTTCGCTTGAAACAACACAAGACCCTTTCAAGCGAACTCAACATCTTCAAGCGAAATCATCACTTAAACACTCTAAAATCTCATATTTTCTCGTACATCGCACTCTGATCTATCATTCTATGTACAAGACTCGATACAAGACGAAGTCGACAGACGCATGCACCAACATTTTGTCACGAGTTTTCACAATTAAGATTAATACCAAATGTTTTGCCATTTATTTGGTTAATAAAACCTCTGTATTCGCCGACATTTTTATGCTGACTGTTTTCGCATATGTTTCAGGTTTTCGACTGTTCAAGCATGCAACGCATAGGACTGCATACGGGCCTTAGACTTCTAAAAAGAACAATTACATGTATTCTTTGTTTGTAAAACGATGTTAATGATATTGAAACAATTTAGTACTAGTAGTTGTGAGCAATTTGTAACGTGACTCCCTGATATTTCCGCCGCGTGTTGTTATATTACGCGATTGGGGTGTTACAGATTGGTATCAGAGCACTGGTTATAGGGAATTAGGTTATTAGCATGCCTTGAACCTAGTCTATAACTTTCCTTGGACCCAAACATGAGTAGACTTAGGACTTCTTTCCTAATCCTTATCCTTATTCGTGCCACAACTACTCCATGATTTACGAATCATCTAACCTTAGATGATTTATCCTGAACCTTAGGCTTTATGCCTTGGGGTATTCCTCAAAATGTTTTCTCAAAACGTTTTCATTAAAATATTTTTCAAAATGTTTTCTCAAAACGTTTTTGTCAAAATATTTCGCAAACATGTTTTATCTCAAACGATTTGTATCAAAAGATTTCTTAAATGTTTTCTTCAAACGTTTTTTGTCGAAATCTTCGGTTTTAATAATGTGAACACACGCAATCTGGAAGGGTGGGTGCCTGTACCCCGAGTTTTCTGTCTAAGGCTAGAGTGTTCGTACAAATCCGCATTATCGGACAAGTCACTCTTACATGGGAATTATTAGGGTGAGTGTCCACTTATAGGCTAAATCATGTCTTCATGAAGCATTATAAAAACCTATCCATCTTGACCCTACTGATCGATTTCTAAACGACCTTTGTAACCCTACTCATTCATGTTACCCTCGGTAATGTGTTTGCTCTTCATGACAATCGAAGCATCCTTCCTTTCCCAATACCATTTCATCATATTACCTTCGGTGATATGTTGATTCAATATAGTTGAAATGAATCTCATTTCATTTCACGACTCTACGCGATCCTATTTTATTTTCAAAATACTACCTTTGTCTTTAAAAAAAAATTTACCATTTGGATGAGAATTTTCAAATTTTCAAACACAAAGTTTCTTTATTTTAAAATTTTTAAATTAAAAACATTTTTGTCTTAAAAGTAATAAATTTTTAACAGGTAAAGAATTTATGATACAAACCATTAACCCGGTTTGTATTCTCTCATCCAAAAATATTACAAAAGTTTATTTTCAAACAAATCTTGTTTCAAAACAAAAATCCACAACACCATATATTCTAAGTATAAGAACAAGACCAATGAACAAAATTTTACTAGATCAAAGTTTTCCCAATACAATAAATGTTACAAACTCATAACAACTGGATAAATCTAACTTTTGGTTTTCTCTATAGCTGTATTTTCGAAATGCCTCCTCGACGAGATGCACAACCTCAAACCAACGAAGAAATCGCAGCCCTTGTCACTCAGCAGAGCTGCTGTGCTTGCAAACATGGTAACCCAGATTCATCAGATATACAACAACAATAACAACAACAATGCCCAGTGTAATTTCAAGACCTTTAATTCAGCCAAACCGCTAAAATTTTCTGGGTCTGAAGGAGCAACCGCACTCTTGCAATGGTTCAAAAGTATAGAAAGCACATTCCGCCATGTTCAGTGCCCCAATGAGCGCAAGGTAGATTTCGCTTCGAGTGTCTTTCAAAGGAGAGCACTCACTTGGTGGAATGGTATTATGAGAGACCGAGGTGCCGATGTAGCAATGGAACTGACATGGGAGAAATTTAAGGATCTAATGAAGAAAGAATTCTGCCCACGAAGCGAAATTAGGGCACTTGAAAATGAGTTCTATTATTTAAAACAGGATAGTGGGGAAAACCGTGCCTACACTGACCGATTTGAACAGTTAAGCCTACTTTGCCCCACTATGGTCACACCTTTAGATAGGGCCATTGAGAAATACATCGATGGTTTACCTGACCCTGTCCAAGACATTATCACTGGCAGCCAACCTGCAATGCTTAGGGAGGCTAAGGAATTAGCTGCTATCTTGACTGACTCTCAGGTTAGAAAAGGTAAGTTATTTCGACAAGGAGACGAGAAACAAGACACCGAATCTGTTAACGAGAATTCGAGAAGATCAAAGGCCGAATCTTCTAAAAGTTCTAGGAAGCGCAAGGCTTCAAAGAATTTTGCAATTCCGTCACCTGCTCCACTGAACTCAGTACCCTTTAAGGGATTTTGTCGTGGGAAGCAACCTCGGTGCAATCATTGCAATTATCATCATGCGTCAAATTTCCCTTGTCGCCAGTGTACAATTTGTGGTTTATTTGTACATCTAGCTGTGACCTGTCGTATCCAGAACCGAGCAGCCCCTACTCAGACTCGCCCAAGAGCATGTTTCAATTGTGGTGACTTAAATCACTTCAAGAGAAACTGCCCCAAGCTTGCCAATGCTAATGGACGAGTGTTCAACATCAACAAGGCTCAAGCCAACGACCGAGCGCTTATGATCATTTGAACCTCTAAATTTCCTGTTTATTTTCAAGAACAATGTACATATTTTAACTATGTTTGTAATGACAATACAAATTTCAAGAAGTTTATCTTTATCTTTGTTATTCAATTTTCAATTTCAAACTCTAATGTGATTGCACTATGTGTGATTTCAAATTTCAAGCTAATTTTGAGGATTCCATTCTTTAGGAACTAAATCTTATAATTTAGTATAATGTGATTGCACTCTCGTGCATTCGTACAAACTTGGTAACACGATCAATATAAGTTAATATTGTTTTATGATCATAGCATTATATACATGATTTGTTTATCTAATATGTATAGCACATGATTATAAATTCAATTTGCTTCATATGTTGATTTAACGTACTTAGTTTGTTAACTTAGCATACCTATCACATGAATTGAGAACATTTTCTTGATATGCTTACATTATGATGATAATGTATGATTAGTATATGTTGCATTCTACCTGTTTGGTTAATATGAAACATATATATAAATATTTGTACTAGAATAGAACACCTACTACTGAAATTGTTGTATGCAAAATAAGTAGTATTATCATTGCTAGTATGAAATACGATTTGATTTGACAGATATATTATTGTGACATTATTTAGTTGATTTAGATGATAGTTCGACCTTATTGTTTGTTTACCCTCGCTTAACAAGAGGAGCTATGTGGACCATGCGACGAAACGAGTAATTATGGGTGCACACTTAATTATGAGATTCGACGCATGAGAATCATAGTAAGCCTTGTTAAGTATGGTGGCATAAAATCTAGAGTGATTAAGGTAATGGGAGAAGTATGATGCGATAAGAACATGGTGGATACGCCGATTGTACTTCCTATATATAAGTGTTCTTATTGTGTTATTCTTCAAAATGTTGCTGAGATCATTTGGTGATTTTATGTTATCTTGGAACATTATGTGATTATGTGTTTTAGTGTTATTTGTGTGGTTATTTACGATGAAAGACGACGAGTACATTCATTAACTCAAATCGAGCCGATCCGGAGTATATTATGGTGTTAAAGGTGACGATCTTGATGCCACAGGTATGTTGACCCGTCTCCTATTCATGAGATGCTCATGGTGCATTGGATGTACCTCGTGGGACGATAGAAACCGTGTACGTGTAGGGCTTGAATGTACACCCCTTTGTTTGCTAGGAATTACACTAGGAGCTTAGCATAACATAGTGCCATACTTAAATGATTTTTGAACACTAGTCGACTACCACAAGTTTCAAAAGGTTGGATACCTTGAGATACTTTGAATATCCCAAATCACATTTTGAATTCCCTTCCAAATGATGCTCCGCATTTTTTGGGATCTAGCAATCTGCTTATCCATTAGTTGTTTCAATTCTACTCTACGGTCTCCTTCGAACAAATTTCGGGACGAAATTTCCTGAAGTAGGGGAGACTGTGACACTTGTGCTCCGTAAACACACACAATTTAGGACACTATCTTTTATCAAGAAACAATGTGTTTTGGTCTCAAAAATTTATTTATTTTGGTTTTACAATTTCACATTTTGATTCTAGTTCATTTACAAGCTTTAGATCGCTTTCTGGAAAGTTAAACGCGAACTGATGCGTAAACGTAATCAGTTTAATGCGGCAAACACTCCAGAACAGTGACAAAGGCTTACCATACCTTAAATAACTTTTATATAACTTAGAAAAAGGTTTTGAAAACTTTGGTGTGTCAAAAACAAGTTTATTCACACTCAGGGACTATTTGCGTCAAACTGCGAAAGTCTGCTAATTCACATAGTATCCAACATTCTGGAATTTGACCATAAGTTAAACATGTCCTAAATATCCTTTACATAGCTTAGAAATAGGCTTTGAGGTGTTTGGTGCGCAAAAATAAACTTATTTGATCAATAGGGACTAAAAGCGTCAAAAAGTGCATAAGTATGCATTTTCGCTCATAACTTACGTTTTGAATATATCCGGACATCCAAAAATTTATGTAATCATTAAAATATTTTATTTTAGTGATTGGCATGATAAATTTCATTCGTCGCTTAATTTGGATCGTTTTTTTTTTTTTTGCGTTCGTTACGACTTCCGTCGTAATTACCCAAATAACGCAACCGTACGGCCAAACGAACCGACATCCGTGATGTATTTGAGCATATTTTAAGTTCCCTATACTTTAATATCATTTTAAAGCCTTGAAATGAGGTTAACGGGGTTTAAAAGTGCCAAAAAAAATCAAGTTTTACAAGTGCAGGGACCATTTTTGAAATTTCTAGCAGATACATTGAATTGGTCCATTTTTGAGAATTTGATGGTTTTAACCCAAGGTTTTGCACTCTATGGGATGGAATTTGATTGTTTTAAGTATTCCCATGGTTTTGAAAACCATGTGCCCACATGTAAGGTCTAGATCAAGGCACGTTTTGCGAGGAACGATCCTAACGGTTCTCCAAAATCTATTAATACCCATGCTTTCATTCACTTCAACTCACACTTGATTCATTTTGCTCTAAGTTGAGGTTTAGACACTTCATTCCGGATCAAACTTCCTAGCTTGGACCCTTTGTAAGCTTCTTTCATTCTTTTATGCGTTTTTAAGCGGGAAAGTCAAACAGTGTTTGACTTTCTGCTTTGACCAGTCTTTGGTCAACACAAAGTTCGTTTGAACTTCGCAACGTGAGCGTAATCATGATGGTTATAGTCCCGTGTGACTATACCTATTGATTACCACGTTAAATAGGTGTAGTGACGAGTCATAGTTTTGGTCAAAATACGCGTCTATGCGTAATTTGCAACCAAACTATTTTTGGGTATCAAAACCGTTTGTTTTGATATCAAACTTGTTTTCTAACTTCGTTAAACATGTTTTAACATGTTTAACTCGTCACTTTTAGGATAGTGCTTATATAGGGTCGTAAGATAAGCGGTCTAAACAACCGCTTAGACTTTCGAGCCCGACCCGTTTGGTCAATCATTAGGATCCGACCAAATATGTATTGTGACCATAGTTATATAGGGAATAATCTTCCGAGATTATACCTTATGGTCACTTCGTTTAGTTAGTTGTATGATAGGTAGTTTATATGCCATAGGAAAATGACCAAAATGCCCTTTTTTGCATAATTTCATTTTAAGCATATGTAACACATGTTTTGACATCTAAACTGATTATATAACATAATTAGATATGTTAAGGCATATAATACCTGTCATAGGACTAGTTAGGCGTCTCGAACGCGCTTTCGCACGAACGACGCGTTAAAGTGGCGTAAGCTACCTTAATGGGTCGTAAGCACTTAGGATAGGTTTCGATTTAGAATGTAGGCTTTGTTAAACCATATCACATGAGTTCCAATGCTCGTTTGGTTTACAAGACCTCATTCTATCCAATCTTTCGATTTAGGTGTCGCTTCCCTAACATAGTATCTGCTACCCTAGGAACCGCTTCAACACTTGAACTCTTGGTCTTTTGAGCTTTGTTATAACCTTTGAACCAGGACTATACGCAACCCCAGGCGAGTACATAGTTCCCCTCTTTTTACCGTTTTCAAATGTTTTGGGGTGATTCATATGTGTAATCGATCTATTTTCAAAATGTATGGCATATGTGTGTTCACTAAGTGCTTTTATGTGTATTATTCCGATTATGCAAATGTAATGTTTTATCCTTAAGTGATCTACCTATCTTCATAGTTAGATTCATGTAGGATATTTGAAGTACAGTCTTAAATCTTCCTATCTTCATAGTGAGATTTTTAAGAGGTACTTTACAACTCGATGGTTGGTTTTGTGTAGATTGTTGGTGATTTAGATAACGAAACTAGATAATACAATAAGCACATGGTGGATACGCCGCTGGTACTTCCTATATAAAAGTGTGCTTATTGTATTACCTTTCGTGGCGTTATCCCGAATCACCTTTAGGATTTAGGATTGTTTTGATTCAATGATTCAATATGACAAGAACCCAGGATCCCTGTAGTATCTATCTATATTCATAGTTAGACTTATATGGGATGTTTAGATTACTAATATTGGAGTCCATGTTTGGATTCATTGTGTACTTTAATGCATGTTAGATTAGTCAATGTGACAGAACCCGAATCCTTATAGCATCTATCTATCTTCATAGGTTGATTCTTGTAGGATGTTTAAAGTACTGATATTGGAGTCCTTGATTGGATTCATTGTGTGCTTTAATGCGTGTTTACGAGTTGGTACAAGTTGACGATTTATGTGTTGTGTGGTAGTTATGATTTAGATAACGAAACGGGTATAATAAAATAAGAACATGGTGGATACGCTGCTGGTACTTCCTATATATAAGTGTTCTTATTTTATTATTATTGTAGCGTTATCTGGATCACTTTAGGATTTTGTGTACTATTGTTTCAGTATTCGATTATCGAAATCCTTGTAGAATCTCCCATATCTTTATATGTTAGATTCTTAGAAGGATATTTAAAGTATTATCATAGATCATTGATTTGATTTATATAATACTTATATAAGTTTTGATTTATTTCAAAACAGTTATTATTAATCCTTGATTGGATTCCTAATAACATATTAACAAGTTTTTATGATGGTTTAATCGAGATTTCAATATAAGGCATAAAATGACTAGGTAAATATCATATTGCCATATACAAACCTATTTTGTCACAAGTTTTCACAACTAAGATTAATAACAAATGTTTTGCCATTTATTTGGCTAATAAAACCTATGTATTCGCCGGCATTTTTATGCTGACTGTTTTTTCATATGTTTCAGGTTTTCGACTGTTCAAGCATGCAACGCAATACGGGCCTTAGACTTCTAAAAAGAACAATTACATGTATTCTTTGTTTGTAAAACGATGTTAATGATATTGAAACAAATTAGTACCAGTAGTTGTGAGCAATTTCTAACGTGACTCCCTGATATTTCCGCAGCGTGTTGTTATATTACGCGATTGGGGTGTTACATTGGTCAATCGATCGACGTTCACCCAAATACTGTAATGACCAGAAGAAGGATGAGGAAGTTAGGTGACGAAATCCATAGCAATGATCTCCCATTTCCAGACAGAAATCTCTGGTTGTTCGAGTAAGCTAGAGGGACGTTGGTGTTTAGCTTTAACCTTCGAACAAGTGAGACTTTTTGCAACGTAAGAGGTGATATCCTTCTTCATTCCAGGCCACCAATAGGACATACGCATATCTTGGTACATCTTATCAGCGCCAGGATGAATGGAATATTTCGATTTGTGTGACTCCTTCATCAGATAGTCTCAAAGGTTTTCATGACTGGGAATCCAGATACGATTGCAATAGTACAGAATACCATCAGATTTATTTAATTTTGTTTTTAATTAATTTTAATAAAATAAAGGTATTCGGGGTCCGCTTTCATATTCGAGGTCTACTGGAATAGATGCGGGTATTTCCTTTGCATCTCTGATTCAAGCTCCCATGTGTATTCTGGTCCTCTTTTGGAGTCCCATTTTACTTTGACTAGAACTAATCTCTTGTGCTTGAGGTTTTTGACTTTCCTGTCTTCAATTTGTAGAGGTCGTTCCACAAATTTTAATTGTTCATTTACCTCTATATCCTTAAGAGGCACTACCAGTGATTCATCAGCTAAGCATTTCTTGAGATTCGATACATGAAATACATCATGTATTCCTGCCATTTCCTCTGGCAGTTGTAGCTGATAAGCTACAGGTCCTATTCTTCTAATAATCTCAAAAGGTCCAACATACCTGGGGCTTAGCTTTCCTCTTTTGATGAATCTTACCACTCCTTTCCAAGGAGAGACTTTCAATAACACTTTGTCTCCTTCCTGAAATTCCAAGGGTTTTCGTCTGTTATTAGCATAGCTCTTTTGTCGATCACGTGCTGCTTTTAGTGGTTCCTTGACTTGAATGATTTTGTCTGTTGTTTCTTGAACTATCTCAGGTCCGGATAGTTGCTTTTCTCCAATTTCTGCCCAACAGACTGGAGTTTGGCACTTTCGTCCGTAAAGTGCTTTGAATGGTGCAGCATTGATACTTGTGTGATAGCAGTTATTATAAGAAAATTCTATCAATGGTAAGTGGTCATCCCAATTACCTCCGAAATCAATTACATAAGCTCTAAGCATGTCTTCCATTGTTTGAATTGTTCTTTCGCTTTGTCCGACCGTTCGAGGATGATAAGCTGTGCTTAGATTCAATTTGGTTCCCATTGCTTTTTGGAAACTTGTCCAAAAATGAGAAGTAAAACGGCTATCCCTATCAGAAACAATTGATAAAGGAATTCCATGTAATGAAACTATTTCATTTACATACAATTTAGCTAATTGTTCCATACTGAAAGTTTCCTTCATTGGTAAGAAATGTGCTGACTTGGTTAGCATGTCTACAATTACCCAAATTGTATCATTACCTTTCCCACTTCCACACTGGCATTTCTAACTGCTGCAATAAACCTGAGGGTTTCTGATGTTCAGCTTTAACTTGTGAACAGGTTAAACATTTAGAAACATAAGCTGTTATATCTTTCTTCATTCCTATCCACCAGAAATTCTTTCTTAAGTCTTGATACATCTTATAACTTCCAGGAAGCATCGTATACTTAGATTTATGGGCTTCTTCTAATATATGGTGGCGTAGGTTTCCTAATTTAGGTATCCACATTCTTTTCTTATGGAATCTCAAAATTCCCTCTGTTCCTAGTTCTAGTTCTTTAATCATTCCTTTCAATTTTTCAGTATCATCCTTGATTACTGATTCTTGTGCTTTTCTAATATGTTCATTTAAATCTACTTGCAGATTTATTTTAAGTGAACGTACTCTTTTTGGCTTTTCATGATACTTTCGACTTAAAGCATCAGCTACCACATTAGCCTTTCCTGCATGATACTGGATATTACAATCATAATCACTAAGTATCTCCATCCAGCGTCTTTGTCTCATGTTCAACTCCTTTTGCCCAAAAACATACCTTAAACTCTTATGGTTAGTGAAAATGGTAAACTTATTACCGTAAAGGTAATGTCTCCAAATATTAACGGCAAAAATTATAGCTCCTAATTCTAAATCATGGGTTGAATAATTTTCTTCATGTTTCTTAAGTTGTCTAGATGCGTAAGTTATAACCTTTTGACGTTGCATTAACACACATCCATAACCTAACTTAGAAGCGTCACAATAGACTATAAAGTCTTTAGTTCCTTCTGGTAACGCTAGTATGGGTGCCTTGGTCAATCTTTTCTTAAGGATTCTAAAGGCTTCTTCTTGTTTTGGTCCCCATTCAAACTTAACAGATTTACAGGTTAGCTTAGTTAAGGGAATGGCTATTTGAGAAAAATCTCGAATAAATCTTCTATAATAACCGGCCAATCCTAAGAAACTTCTAATCTCGGTTGGTGACTCAGGGGTTTTCCATTTAGTAATCGCCTCGATCTTTGTGGGATCCACATGAATTCCTTCATGATTGACTAGATGTCCAAGGAACTGTACCTGTTCTAACCAAAATTCACATTTCGAGAATTTTGCATAAAGCTTTTCTTTTCTCAATAAACTTAGAAGTGCGTGCAAATGCTTTGCATGCTCCTCTTTACTCTTAGAGTAAATGAGAATATCATCTATAAAGACAATTATGAATTTATCCAAATACGGCTTACATATTTGGTTCATCGTGTCCATAAATGCAGCTGGGGCATTGGTTAAACCAAATGGCATGACAGTAAATTCATAATGGTTATACCTTGTTCTAAATGCGGTTTTAGGAATGTCCTCTTCCTGTACCTTTAATTAATGATATCCTGATCGTAAATCGATTTTAGAGAAAAATCGAGCTCCTTGTAATTGATCAAACAAATCATCGATTCTCGGTAATGGGTATCGATTTTTAATCGTGACTTTGTTCAATTCACGGTAGTCAATGCACAGACGCATCGATCCGTCTTTCTTCTTAACAAATAAAACATGTGCTCCCCATGGCAATGAACTTGGCTGTATGAATCCTTTCTCCAACAATTCGTCTAACTGTTTCTTCAGTTCCTGCATTTTTGCAGGTGCCAAACGGTAGGGTGCTTTGGTAATTGGGGCTGTTCTTGGTAGTAATTGAATTCTGAATTCAACTTCCCTGTCTGGAGGTAGTCCTGGTAGTTCTTCTGGAAACACATCTGAAAATCGGGATACTACTGGAATATCTTTCAGTTCTTTTCCTTTAGTGTTAATGATTATAGAAATCATATACACTAATGACCCTTTTCTAGCATAACTTGCTCTTTTCATCACAGAGATGAATTTCGTAGATCTAGAGGGCTTATCTCCTTTAATTGTGATCTTTTCACCCCTTGGTGAATTGACTTGGATTGACTTTTGATCACATAGAATACTGGCCTTATTGGCTATTAACCAATCCATTCCTAATACAACATCAAATCCTGCCAGATTCATTGGGTAAAGGTTTGCAATAAATTATTGATTTAAAATTTTTATTCTTGCTCCCTGCAAGATTTCAGAAATCTTAATGGTTTCTCCATTTGCTATCTCTACTAGACATTCTTGTGGGAGTTTAGTTAATGGTTGATTGAGAAGTTTGCAAAATGAAGTATTAATAAAACTTTGGTTTGCACCAGAGTTAAATAATACTTTAGCAAAAACATCATTAACTAAAAACGTACCGGCGATCACATCCGGGATCATCTTTGCTTCTTCCGCAGTCAGAACAAATGCCCTAGCATTCTTAGTAGTCTTTTTGTTCATGGCTGGAGCCAATTTTGGACAGTTCGGCTTGGTATGACCTTTTTTCTCCACAGTTGAAGCACATCCCATTATTTGGTTTCTTCCTACAATCTTCTTCCTTGTGTCGTGGTATCTTGCAGAAATTGCAGTAAGTGGAGCATCTTCCTGAATGCTTCTTTTTGCAAGCCTTGCAGTACGGTGCAGAGGTAGAACCTACATTTTTCCCATAGTTGGAATTTCCATAACGGAATTCTTGGGTAAGCTTTTGAGCTAGGTTTCTCCTCTGATTTTCTTCTTGTCTACGCACTAACTCATCAGTCAAGGTGTTTTCTAGTTCTACGGCTTTTCTGTAGTTTGAGGTCTAGCGGCCTTAACTACATGCCTTATTTCACTGATTAATCCCTAGATATAGCGGGAGATTAATACTGGTTCAGGTGATGCAAGGGTTGGCACTATTCTAGCGTATTCAAAGAATAAAGTAGTGTAGCCCTTACTATCTACTCCAGTAATCCTAAGGTTTAGGAACTTATTTGCTATTTGTTCCTTTTCATTGGGAGGGCAGAATTTTCTTTCTACCATATTTTTAAATTCCTCCCATTCCATATTGTATACCCTGTCACTTCCCCTAGACTGGATGATAGTGTTCCACCATTCTAGTGCTGAATTCTTAAACAGATTGGAAGCAAACATTATCTTATCCTCTTTCGCACATTTGCTTATTTTTAAGACTACCTCAGTCTTTTCTATCCAGCGTAGAGCTGCAACGGCCCCTTCATTGCCCGAGAATTCCATTGGTTTACAAGACCAGAATTCCTTATAAGAACAACCATAGGGCATGGTTCTACTTCTTTTGGGAATGGGTACTTGAAGTATGGGTCCATTGTTTACGTTGTGTTCAGGTTCAGTGGGTCGTTTACTATCACGGTTACTTTTATTATTTGCTTCCTTAACTGTTTTGATAATATATGGCATTGCATCTATTATCCCTTGTGCCACTATGTGTTAGATGGCACTATTATCCACTTGGTTTCCATTATTATTGTTGTGCGGGTTATCGTTATCCGGGTTATTGTTACTCTGGTTTTCTTGGTTCACTTTGTTGTCCATCTGAATTTCAAACATTTTCCAAGTATTAATATCACAAGATAGTATTTAAGGCAAACAATCACACAACACACCTATTGATCAAAATCGTCGAGCATTGCGACTTACTCTTTTTTATAGTATGCATCTATAATTATTACAATACAACTGGAATAAAAATATAATACTAATATGCATCACTAACCACAAAGTGGTCTATACTACGATATATTATCATCATATATATATATATATATTTTACACACATATTATATATATATATATATATTATTACTATTACCATCACTGATATGGGTTCATCCAGAACTCCAAATTACGCTCGTCATACTTCCAGACGAGTCGTTCTCCGATTTGCCTCATTCTTTTGCTCTCTTCTAAAATCTCCTCACCAAAGGTTCGGAGTTCTTGCACATTTTCTGTGCTCATTGGGGGTGCAGGTGTTGGTACTGGATCTGGGTACTGTGGCATTGGTTCTTCCTGAGGGTATGGATTCTCTAGGATTTCCCTAATGTATTCATCATTATCATAATAGGGATCTAGAGGGTCCAGACCTGGGTAAGCTGCTAGGTTTGGCATGGGTTCTTCTGATATGGGGTAGCGTTGCTGATAATCACTATGATCGTCAAACCACGGGTCGTAGTCTGGGTCTAAGGGATTGGGTGCTGGTACTCCAGGTATCTCAGTGGGGTCAAAACCAGGCATTAGGATTTGATTTTCTGGGTTATTTTCAATTTCCATTAGCTGGGTGGGAAACAATGGTAAAGGCTGGGGTGCTATGAATTGCTCCAGGTTTGGGTCGGCAGCTGTGGTTGCTAAGATATGGAAATTTGCTAAACTCCTATTGAGCATATCTTGGGTGTGAGTGTCTCTTTCTCTCTTAGCGGTTGCTAAAACTCGCTGTTGTTGTAACTTTTTCATCCTCTTCCTACATTCATGCGTTCCCCTACTGAACCGTCCTCTCTTTTTAGGAGGGAATGGCTCTTCAGACTGAGCCTTAAACACGAATATCCCATCTTCATTATTAGTTGAATACCCTGAGAGAGTAGGCTATGAAGAGGTGCCTTCGCTTCTAGGTGAGCTGGACAAATGATGGTAGGCGTCGGAAGGTCCTTGGTCGCTCATACTGTAAACTAACAAATAGTCAGATAACACACAACAATAAAATACAGATATGCACGTATTTCTGTAGATAATTTCCTAACAATTTGAATAATATCTTGGTGTCCGCATAACACTTCTGTGGCTGAATCAGTTGCTTAGCTCTGATACCACCTTCTGTCGCAACCCCCGTCCCCTAACAACCCGGGAACGGGCGGCCGCGGCCAGTTTTTGGTGGTCTCGGTGTTTATCAATTTGGCAGCGGAATTTACATCAGGACCGTAGTTAGGAAATATTTTATCCGAGTAAAATACCACGCTTTTATAATATTAAACATATGGGAAATTCCCAAGTTTAAAGTACACACATTTTCATAGGGATAAACCCAATTTTATTTAAATAAAACATCTTTTTATTTAGGTAACTTTTATTGCCACTTTTCCAAGCTTTCAGTGTTGTCCAGCTGGCTTCTATTTGGCTTTCACATTTTGTTACCTGAAACGCGTTTAAAAACATTTTTTCAGTGGGAAATACTGGTGAGTGAATCCCAATTTAATCAAAACAGGTTTTATCAGTCTACAGTATTGAGGGCGGTCGCGCAATTACATTTGTTTCCATCTACTTTAATTACCACCCACGGTACTGTCAACCCGCCTTGTGGTCATGTTACTACTCACAATGTAGTGACAAATTTTGTATACAAAACCCCAACATAACGACGATAATTGTAGAATTACAAATACTCAATCACTGTTAATTATTATTTAAAACAATTGAGGTTTTGTAAAAACAGTTTACAAAAAGGAGATTACTCACATTGCTGTCTTAGGGTTTTCTTTAAGATTTCCTAGTGATTATCTATTAATTACACAAATGCACACGCGTTAGTATAATAACCCAATATTTACATTAGTAATACCCTCCCCGAGACGGCATTCCAACGACTACGTAGGGCAGAACCTCGACAACCGTTACGGAACCCTGGATCAATCGGGCAGCGTATCTAATACGTAACCAGGGGTTATGATACTTACAATGAGGCAGAACTTCGTTATTTAGGGGGGGTATTATGCCCGAGTATAGTGCCTACTATGTAGAAATTGAGAGAGAATGTTTGAGAATTGAACGAGTTGGACTGAAGGCTGAGTGCCTTCTTATATAGGGCTGTCCGTCGACCCTGTCGCGCCCCGCAATGGAAACAGGGGGTGTCACCCCGCGACGTAGGGGGTGTAGGGCATAGGGTTGTCCATTCATGGGGTAGCTTTGACACCGAGGGAGACACGTGGCGGCCTAGGGCTGCGCCTGCTGTTCATCTGGTCGCGGCCCGCGACGACTAAAGACAAGGTGTCGCGCCCCGCGACGTCCATTTAATTTTATTTTTAATTAATTTTTAATAAAATAAATGGTATTCGGGGCCCGTTTTCATATTCGGAGTGTATTTTAGGAGGTATAAGGACATTTTAAACATATTAAGGGTGTCAAAAATATTTTGGAGAGTTGTTATATACAACAGCTTGGTTCAGGTTAGCCATAGGTGGTTTGTGGAAGTGTTAAGAAAAGTTCCCATATCGATTGCAATTAGCACACTTGCGGCCTGGGATGTTGGCAGGATGATGGTACTGGCACTGGCCACACTTGGGTTGAGTCCCAGTGTAACCTTTGAAGTTCAGCATTGGGTGCAGTAGGCATGGATTGCAAAGGTTGAGGGTTCGACGGAGCGATGACCTCACAGTTTTGGCTTGAAGCCTTTCGCTTCTTGCCTCGGTTTTTCTTGGTCGATGGGGATGGTGAGGGTTCAACAGTGGGTTCAACGGTGGCTTGGTGTGCGCTCTTCGAGGAAGCCTTTTCAGATTTCCTACGAAAGACGACGTTGTTGTTAATGGGAGCGGCCAAACGGTAAGTTTCCTCGATAGTCGCGGGAAGAACAGCTTCCACGAGGTTCATGAAAGAATCGGGTAGGCAGTGGATGTATTTGTTGATGGCCTTTTTAGGGGTATCAACTTGGCTAGGACAAAGGATGCTAAGTTGCTTGAAGCGAAGGATTATACCATCATTGTCATCCTCGATTTGCTTAAGGTGCCAGAACTCGTGCTCTAACTTCCTAAGCTCGTGAGGCGGACATAATTCTTCTCTCATAATTTTCTTCAGTTCGGCCCATGGTAAAGCGTGGGCGGCATCCTCTCCTCTTGTGCTTCGCTCAGCGGTCCACCACTCGAGCGCTCTCGAGCGGAACACCCCTGTAGCGTTTTGGGTGCGTAATTCGTCGAGGCAACCACTTTGACGGAATGTGATTTCCATGGCATCGAACCAAGTTAACAACGCGGTTGAACCATCCTTGCCAGTAAACTCCAGAGGTTTACAGGCCATAAATTGCTTAAAGAGGAATGGTGTCTTAGGCTTCTCCACTTTGGAATCCATAGAACCATGGGGCGAATCCGAGTTAGTTTGGATTCGGCTAACAATGTCAGTGTGACCCGGGCCATCTGGTCAGCCATTTGTTCAGCAATGAGTCCTACGAGTTCTTTCTTGGGGATGGAACCTGAGCGAGAACCCTTCTGGGACTTGGGCTTTTCAGACGAGCTTGAAGATACCATCTAAAGTTCGAAAGAAAAGGAAAGGATGAGACTTGATCATAAATTTTAAAACAAGTTTGTCATGTATAGGCATGTAAAGAAGATATATCACATATGGTTCACATAGTTAGCATGAATTTGGCAAGTATTTCACAAGTATAAACATGTAAGAATGCGTAAAAGGAGTATAAATTTAGTTTGTTCTCGAGAATTATTATTGTGATTGATTGTGCGAGACGTGCGGATTGTGTAACGGTTTTGAAATGAACGAGGTAACAAGTATAAAATCACATATAAATTGAATCACATAAAAAGAGGCTCATAAAACATGGGATTGTTTCAAGTTGAGAAACGTCGACTATTCCAAAGTGAATCGAAAGTCCTTTCAAATTAGAGAAACACGCTTTAGCCTATAGATAAGATACTCTCGTTGAGAAGCGATTAACGATATCTTACCCTTCCAGTTACTACACGTCTCTAATCGATTGAAACAATCGAAATTTTGGCGAGATTTAAAATCAAGGAATGGGACTTAATCGACAAGATGCGGGTTTCACCCCTAACTTGAGGATTTCGTACCCTAATGTGATTGGTACTCGTCGGGCCAAAATACAATTTCGACACTTTGACGAGGGTCCACTAGAGTTTGAATTGGAAATTTACCATTAAGATGTAGATTTCACTCCTAACTTAATGGCAAAATTTCGTTCAAAATAAGGAATAAGAGGAATGAGAGTCGTTTACCAAATTGTGGGTTTCACGCCTATTTTGGTAAACTCGTCTCGTTTGTATTACAAGTGTCTTCAAGTCTTCAAGTGTATTGTGTAAAAGGTCTTAGGAAAGACATTATTTAAGTATTAAGACCAAATGAAAGGAAAGAAACAAGGTAGGAAGCATAACATTTTAAGCGTGTAACAAGAATGGTAAAAAATGAGGTACCTACTATAGACTAGGTTGAACATGGAAATTCTACCTAATTCCCTATAGTTATGGCTCTGATACCAATCTGTCACACCCCAACCAATGGCGGAATCATCGGAGTGGGACGAAGAAAGATTGCTCATCACACATAACGCTATTTTGTGAAAATAATTAAATCAAACCGTTTTTCATTTCATAATTCAAATTGTCAAACCATTACATGGAAATTCAAACAACAACAAATTCAAGACAATAACATAACAACAAGAACAAAATTGATACAACATATTAAAATCCTAAGGCGTCTATATGTGTATCTAGGCATCATCGCTACTTCAATTTCATAGCATCGTCATCCTCAACCTGTAACATGTTTAAAATAAAGTTCAATGCAAAAGCAAAGGCGAGTATACAAGTTTCATACATACATAGCATAAAAAAATGAGTTTAAACAATTTCACATGGCAAGCTATTGATACAAGATAACAATAAAATCGGCATGTGTTTAATTAATCAAACCAATGATGTAACACAATAAGCTCATGACATAACCTCAAGAATATAGGTGGTGTGTTAATCCTATAGCGCTATATATGTCAACGATAGACTCGTACGAAGTTAATGATAAGTCTAACACAAAACGTATAACCTCAAGTTTAATGTATCAAGTAATCAAGTATGCAAGCATGTATAAGGAATGTGTCGCTACCCCCGTCCCTTAATTACCCGGGAACGGGCGGCCGCGACCAGTTTCAGTGGTATCAGTATCAGTGTTTATCATTTTGGCAGCGGAAATTACATCAGGACCTTAGTTAGGAAATATTTTATCAGAGTAAAATACCACACTTTTATAATATTAAACACGTGGGGAAATTCCCAAGTTTTCATTACACACATTTTATAGGGATAAACCCTATTTTATTTAATAAAAACATCTCTTTATTTAGGTAACTTTTATAGCCACTTTTCCAAGCCTTCAGTGCTGTCCAGCTGGCTTCTATTTGGCTTTCACATTTTGTTACCCGAAACGCGTTTAAAACATTTTGTCAGTGGGAAATCTTGGTGAGTGAATCCCAGTTTAATCAAGAAAAGTTTTATCTTCCACATTTTGTATACAAAACCCCAACATACCGGCAGTAATTGAAGAATTACAAAGACTCAATCACTGCTAATTATAATTTAAAATAAATAAAGGTTTTGTAAAAACAATTTGCAAAAAGGTTCACAAAAGGCAGATTACTCACATTGCTGTCTTAGGGTTTTCCTTAAGGATTTCCTGGTGATTATCTATTAATTACACAAATGCACATGCGTTAGTATAATAACCCAACATTTATATTAGTAATACCCTTCCCAAGATGACATTCCAACGACTACGTCGGGCAGAACCACGATAGCCGTTACGGAACCCTGGATCAATCGGGCAGTGTATCTAATACGTAACCGGGGGTTATGATACTTACAACGAGGCAGAACTTCGTTATTTAGGGGGGGGGGGTATAATACCCGAAAATCACTTTAGCTATGTAGAATTTCGAGAGAGAAGAAAGGTGTGAACGATTTCAAATGAACAGCCGAAGCCTTCTATTTATAGTGCTGATCTCGGACCCCCTCGCGGCCCGCGTAAGCCGAAGGATAATCCTTCGCGGCCCGCGACTTAGGGTTATAGACTCTAGGGTTGCTGATTCGTTGATTTTAGCTTCGACACGATCATGACACGTGTCATCCTGGGGCTCGCCCTGGTAGTTGGCTGTTGCTCCCCGCGTAGCCTGAAGGCAAAGCCTTCGCGGCTCGTGAGCGACCCCATTTTCTTTTTTTATTTAATTTTTAATTATGTAAGGTATTTAGGGTCCGGTTTTCGCATACGGGGTGCATTTTAAGACATATAAGGACATTTTAAATATATTAGGGTGTCGAAATTTATTTTGGAGGGTTGTTATATCCTCCCCACCTTGTTTTAGAACTCGTCCTCGAGGTCTACTAGAATAAATATGGATATTTCCTTTGCATTTCTGATTCAGGTTCCCATGTGTATTCTGGTCCTCTCCTGGAGTCCCATTTCACTTTCACCAGAACTAGTCTCTTATGTTTGAGATTCTTAACCTTTCTGTCTTTAATTTATAGAGGCTTCTCTACAAATTTAAGTTTTTCATTTACCTCTATATCTTTAAGAGGTACTACCAGTGATTCATCAGCTAAGCATTTCTTGAGGTTACATACATGAAATACATCATGTATTCCTGTCATTTCTTCTGGCAGTTGTAGCTGATAGTCTACATGTCCTATTCTTTAAATAATTTCAAAAGGTCCAACATACCTGGGGCTTAGCTTTTCCCTTTTGATGAATCTTACCACTCCTTTCCAAGGAGAAACTTTCAATAACACTTTGTCTCCTACCTGAAATTCCAGTGGCTTTCGTCTGTTATCTGCATAACTCTTTTGTCGATCATGTGCTGCTTTCAATCATTCCTTGACTTGAATGATCTTGTCTGTTGTTTCTTGCACTATCTCAGGTCCAAATAGTTGTTTTTCTCCAATTTCTGCCCAACAGACTGGCGTTCGGCACTTTCGTCCATAAAGTGCTTCTAATGGTGCAGCATTAATACTGGTATGATAGTTGTTATTATAAGAAAATTCTATTAATGGTAACTGATCGTCCCAATTACCTCTGAAATCAATTACACAAGCTCTAAGCATGTCTTCCGTTATCTGAATCGTTCTTTCGCTTTGTCCGTCCGTTTGAGGATGATAAGCGGTGCTTAGATTTAACTTGGTTCCCATTGCTTTTTGGAAACTTGTCAAAAAATGAGAGGTAAAACGGCTATCTCTATCATAAACTATTGATAAAGGAATTCCATGTAATGAAACTATTTCATTTACATACAATTTAGCTAACTGTTCCATAATGAAAGTTTTCTTCATTGGTAGGAAATGAGCTAACTTAGTTAGCCTGTCTACAATTACCCAGATTGTATCATTACCTTTTCTTGTTTTGGGTAATTTAGTAACAAAATCCATTGTTATTAATTCCCATTTCCATATGGGCATCTCTAATTGTTGCAACAAACCTAAGGGTTTGTGATGTTCAGCTTTAACTTGTGAACAGGTTAAACACTTGGCAACATAGGCTGCTATATCCTTTTTCATTCCTATCCACCAGAAGTTCTTCCTTAAGTCCTGACACATTTTATCATTTCCAGGATGCATCGTATACTTAGATTTATGGGCTTCTTCTAATATACGGTGGCGTAGGTTTCCTAATTTAGGTATCCATATTATTTTCTTATGGAATCTCCAAATTCCATCTGTTCCTTGTTCTAGTTCCTTAATCATTCCTTTCAACTTTTCAGTATCATCCTTGAACACTGATTCTTGTGCTTTTCTAATCTGTTCATTTAAATCTACTTGCAGATTTAGTTTAAGAGAACGTACTCTTTTTGGTTTTTCGTGATACTTTCGACTTAAGGCATCAGCTACTACGTTCGCCTTTCCTGCATGATACTGGATATTACAATCATAATCACTAAGTATCTCCATCCAGCGTCTTTGCCTCATATTCAACTCCTTTTTCCCGAAGACATACCTTAAACTCTTATGATCCGTGAAAATGGTAAACTTACTACCGTAAAGGTAATGTCTCCAAATCTTAAGGGCAAAAATTATCGCTCCTAATTCTAAATCATGGGTTGAATAATTCTCTTCATGATTCTTAAGTTGTCTAGATGCATAAGCTATGACCTTTTGGCGTTGTATCAACACACATCCATAGCATAATTTAGAAGCGTCACAATAGACTACAAAGTCTTCAGTTCCTTCTGGTAACGCTAGTATGGGTGCGTCGGTTAATCTTTGCTGAAGAATTCTAAAGGCTTCTTCGTGTTTTGGTCCCCATTCAAACTTAACAGATTTACAGGTTAGCTTAGTTAAGGGAATGGCTATTCTAGAAAAATCTCGAATAAACCTTCTATAATAACCGGCCAATCCTAATAAACTTCTAGCCTCGGTTGGTAACTCAGGGGTTTTCCATTTAGTAATCGCCTCGATCTTGGTGGGATCCACATGAATTCCTTCCTGATTGACTAGATGTCCAAGAAACTGTACCTGTTCTAACCAAAATTCACACTTCGAAAATTTTGCATAAAGCTTTTCTTTTCTCAATAAACTTAGAAGTGCGTGCAGATGCCCTTGTAACGCCCTATGTCCCTAAACTTTAGACTATTGGCAAGCTTAGTCCCTGGACTCTGTCTAATTATCAATTTAGTCCCTGAACTATGTAGTCATTAATACTTTTGTACCTGTGAATTCTATGTCATATATTATATACTTGGAATGCCTAATTCTATATACTTGGAATGCCTAATTCTATATACTTGGAATGCCAAATCTATATACTTTAGTGCTTGACTCTTGAGGCTCGTGAAACTTGAGACTTGGTTAAACGAGGGACTGGAGTCTTGTCACTAGCGGAAACTATGAAACTTTGAAGACTTTTGTGTTATTGTTATAATCTAGTTATACTATTACCCAATAATACGCAACGCTTAATCTAACTTGCATACCCAATCGAAGACGTGAAACGGATAGATGGGATTGACCGAGTGGCAATCCGATCGAATGACCATCCGATCGGATAGCCATCTGATCGGATGACCACCCGATCAGATGACCACTCGATCGGACCGCCATCTGATTCGTTCACACCTTCACCCCTCACACTTTCCCACACTATAAATAGGCCTGTCACATCAGTCCTTCACTGATGTGACAGCCTCACTCGACCAGACGCACGCACTCTTCTTTTCTTTGATTTCTCGGAGATTTCGGTACGTTTTACACTAGATTCTTGTACTTTCTTGATCTACATAACATTATCTACGAGATTCACCATTGAAATCTCACTTTTCACCGTGAAATCTCTTAGATCTGAGTTCTTAAGGATGATGTCACCAATGGTGGTTTGTACAAACTACTATATGATGTCAATCCTGATAGAATCTAGCTTAGATCTAAGGAATTTCATGCGTTTCACACAAAATCTATGCTAGATCTAAACTTTTCAAGCTAAAACCGATGTTTATCTTCATCCTTTCTTCAACTTTTCACTTTAAACGGTGGGATCCGGGCCTGAACGGACTGTAGACTCGATTATTAGTCTGGAGTTGGTTTGGAAATGGAATGTTACCAGAAAAGACGACCATGGTACGGATTCCGACATAAACTAGTTACGAACAGACGACCGAGCGGACTGGGGTGATTCCCACCCGATCGAATCGGCTGAACACTGAGGGGTTTACAGTTGTCGAAGTACGTACCACGTCGTCATTGCTTTAGACAGAAACTTGAAGTTTTACAAATAAAATATGGGAAAAGGCAACCCGATCGAGTGGCAACCCAATCGGATAGCCATCCGATCGAACAGCCACCCGATCGAGTGACACTTGCCCCTTAAACTTTAAACATTTGAAACTTAAAAGTCATGATCGTCGAGTGGCAGCTCGATCGGATAGCCATCTGATCGAGCAACCATCCGATCGAGGTAGCAATGAATCTTGAACTTGGATCGAGTGGCGACCCGATCAGATAGCCACCCGATCGGACAGCCATCCGTTCCTATCACGCATAGGTTATCTCAATCGACTGGAAATCCGATCGGATGGCCATCCGATCGGACATCCATCCGATTTAGTGACTAATCCGCAATTATGCAATTTCGTTATTCTGTCCGACACTTATCTGATGTAATCTAATCAGGCTAAACCTGAAGAGCTCCCTTTGATCCAATAACAGTTAACCTCTTAAGCAATCACTGTGAGTATACTCGATTCCTTTTTGTTTTAAACTTTGGGATGTAACATGTATTCTATTAAACTACGATACTTGAGACTTTTGCAAACTAAACTCTATCCTACGTGTATGTGAAACTTGTGATTCTTGTATTCTATTTTGTGTTATGTGAACGTTTAATCTAGGGTGTGTAGTTCCGCCTTAATAATAGTAGCGCTATAGGAGATGCACCTCCTCATTATTCTCGGGGGTATTGTTAGGAGGATTCTAGTTTTCCTTGAGACTTGGGAAAACAACAAAGCATCGGGATACTTGGGCTATCACTTGTTGGACTGCGAACACTAGCATGGCTGAAACTATTTTTGTTACACTACATATGGATATGAGTTGTGTTAATCTACTATGCTATTATTCAAACTTGTATACTCGCCGATACATTTTTGTACTGACTCTATTTTAATACATGTTGCAGGCTGATAGATGCTGGAACTATGGAAAGTAAGCTAGGATTGATGCTTAGAAACTCGCCTAGTTTAATTCTTGAAACTTATGAAAATAATGGTTATGTTTGATTTAGTTGATTACTATGCATTTGGTGAATGATGTTTGTTTAGACAATTGTTTGAATTTAATCTAATTTATATTGAAACTATTTAGTGTTATGGATACTCGTGAGCAATCTGAACGCTTAGTGTTTCCGCCATCGGTTGGGGTGTGACAGATTGGTATCAGAGCCATAACTATAGGGAATTAGGATGAGTAGGAATACTTGCCCTAGTCTATAGTTCTAGGAATCTTGATTCTTACCTGTTGTTTAAGACTTATGCATTCTACCATATCTGCTTCCTAGCAGCACGTTTTTCTGTTAAACTTACATGCCTTTCCTAAGGCTGACGCAATATACACTTGATACTTTGAAAACAATGTTAATCAGTGTTTGTATTTTGCACGAGATTTGCCCTCAGGACATGAGTGACATCCGAACCTTGATATTATTCTAGTAGGTCTTGTCTGTGGACAAGTACCGACGCTGTTAAGGAACGAAGTTGTCAAGTTAGAGGTGAAACTCAGACCTTGATAACTAGTCCCACTCTTTGATGTTTTATGTCTCGCCAAGGTCTCAAATTTCCATTCAATTGGGTATGTAAAATGACCAAAAGGACGAATATCGTAGGCCTAACATCGATGACATATTTGTCTAAGTAAGTCAAGACGCGTTGCTTTAATTTGAAACGGAGTCAAATCACTTTGGTTAGTCATCGTTCCTCTACCCGGAACACTCTATGATTTGTGAGCTTATCTTTTATGTCATCTCGATTTTTACATGTGGTTTTAGACTCGATTCTTCGTTTATCTTGATTCTTCATTCAATTTGAGACTTTTCACACAAATCGCACGTATGTCCGCAACCTAAAACGTTAACTCTAATCTCATAATCAACTAAATTTATGAAGCTTTATTCTATCATGATAGCGTATGTGTGAATCTTGATCGACTATGATACTATGTGAATCTATCTGATGAATCTATGTATTTTTGTTGTTGTAAGGCACTAAATGTAACATGGCATAGAAGTACGAGCGAAAAGTGACGTGTCTGAAGCATGGTGGATATGCCGCTGGTACTTACTATATATAAGTGTTTTAGATGTGTTACCAACTTTCGTACTAAGTGCCATGCGAAACTTAGTGTTTGCATACCGGTGATGAGTTATTGAAATCTAATCTCTGGGGAAACTACTTGATTAATCTATGAGGAATCTATGTGTAACCTATGCGTACTCTAGCGTAATCTACGTGTAACCTAAGTATGTGTTGTGTTGTTTAAGAAACAAAATGCGAAACGTAGCCTAGCGCCGAAGACGAGGATGACGTGGCATGTCCGAAGCATGGTGGATACGCCGCTGGTACTTCCTATATATAAGTGTTTCTGGCATGTTACCGAGTTTTCGTACCACTCGCTAAGTGAAGTTCATAGTTTTGTAGGCTCAGGTTGAAGCTGTGGAATCTAAATGACTAATCTATGTTGAATCTATTTGGTTAATCTATGTGGAATCTATTTAGGTAATCTATGTTGTGAAAAGTGATGGAATCTAATGTTGTGATTAACGAAGCATGACACCGATGACGAGCGGGACGTGGCATGATAGAAGTATGGTGGATACGCCGCTGGTACTTCCTATATGTAAGTGCTTCCGTCATGTTGCCAAACTTTCGTAGCACGTGCCATGCGGGATTTCGTTGTTTGTGGGTTGTTAACCTGAATCTATGGGGATCTACTAAATCTATTGGAAACTATCGAAACTATTTGAAATTTATGAATCTATCAAATCTATTGGAAACTATTAAATCTATTGGAGTCTATGAATCTATTGAATCTATGGAATCTATTAGAATCTATGAGAAACTATTGGAGTAGTCTATGTGAATCTATGATGATGAGTGTGTTTTACGACATGTAACATGACACCGAGTACGAGGCGGAAGCGATATGCCCGAAGCGTGGTGGATATGCCACTGGTACTTCCTATATATAAGCGTTTTTTACCTGTTGCCAAACTTCGTACAACATGCCATGCGAAGGTCGTGGATTGTGGTGTTGGAACTAATGTGAACTATGTGAATCTTGATGAATCTCGAGCCTTTAATCTATCATGTGTGAGTCTATACTGTGAGACTTTGTAAACCTAGACTTACAAGATCCTCTTGTTGGATCATTAGGATGTCTGCTCGAAGGCAGTCCGACACTCTCAAGAGATCCAGGGAAAAGTCTCAGAAAAAGATGATGTCCTTCATGGCCGACCAGATCGCTCGAGTCATGCCAAAGATCGTCTTTGAGATCCAAGGATCAAACACTCCGCATTCCTCTGCTGACTCTAAGACGAAGAAAGAAAGGTCTACCAAGTTCAGCTATAAACATTTTGTCTCTTGCAACCCTAAGTCGTTCACAGGCAGTGATGGGGTGACTGCTATGCTCGAGTGGTTTGACAGCATTGAGGTTACCTTCATCAACAACGAATGCCCAGATCATCTAAAGACTAGGAGTGCGACTGGAATGTTTCAAGGCCGAGCATTGGAGTGGTGGACAAATGAGAGAAACATCTGTTCAAACGAAGAAGCCTATGCTCTTCCATGGGCTGAGGTGCGAGAATTAATGATGCTTAAATTATGCCCTCCTCATGAACAACTGAAACTTGAAGAAGAGTTATGGCATTTGAAGCAGATTGGGGATGATAATCTGGCTTATACTACCCGCTTCAAGCAGCTCAGCTGCTCGGAAATATTGAGGAAGTCTACCGTCTTGCATCCAGTCTCAACAACAATCGTGTTCGTGATAAGCAGTTTGTGTCACACCCCGACCGCGTAAAACAACAAACTGCGGCGAAAACATCAGGGAGTCGAGCAACAAAATTATTGTTTCACAACCATAGTAATTAAAGTTATGTTTGATTTATTAACAAGAGGGGTTACATTGTCTTAAAACAAAAGAAACAAGAGTACATAACATTATTTAAACTAATCTTGCTTCTTTTATTGTCAGTAAGGCCCGACTCCTCCCTAGTGTATCCTAATCAAACCTATGCATCAGCTCCTGAAAACACATGTGAAAATAGGTACGTCAGCATAAAAATGCCTGTGAGATACATAGGTTTTGTTAAAATATGATTCATGACTTAAGTTTAAAGAAATGTTTGATAAAAGTTAGTCATGAATCTTGTTAAGTGTTTTCTTTTATAAACCATATAAAAAGTGATAAGAAAATCAGATGATGTATAAAGGAAAGATGTATGGTTAATTAAGTAACCAAGTAAAATGAGTTGTATAAAATAAACTGTTTGTAAAACAATGTCTTGTGAAAATATGTTATTTGTGTAAAATGTAGTATGTCTAAACTGAAATGGTTTAAATAACGCCACGATATGTAATATCATAAAAACACTTATATATAGGAAGTACCAGCGGCGTATCCACCATGCTTTTATCATATTACACACGCCTCGTTATTTAAATCACTTATCCAAACAAACCACCAAAATGTCTTGTCAAATGTCAAAATGTTTATGTGTAACCAATGTCTATTGTCAAATGTAAATCATGTAATGTGTAATCAAATGTCAAGTTGTTTATGTGTAAACAATGTCTATTGTCCAATGTAAATCATATAATGTGTAATCAAATGTCATGTATGGCAAATGAAATATATCAACTAAACCATAGGTAAAATGCACAAAACAAGGTATTGAAATAAAGCATAGTTTAAATCAAAGTTATGTTTTGTAAAATAACTGCATGCTAGACTAATACAAACATCTATGTGGTATTGTTAAAATGCATACATTCAAGCCTTGCGACTATGGCGACAAACCCTTAAACAAATTAAAGGTTTATCTGAATTATGTATATTGAATTCAGTCATTCCTTCCACCTAAACAAACCTAGGATTTAAGGAACGGGAGTTGTCAATTCCTATGGTACCATTACTTACTACTAAGCGGCGTAGCTAATGTTAATAAATGTATTTTTGTCCCATTTAAACAAGCCAAATGTCATACCAAAATGTAAGCATGTTATGTGAAAACAATGTACTAGGTATGCAATAAATGAACATACATAGCATGTGATGTAAAACAATGTACTAAGTATGCACTAAATGAACATACATAGCATGTGATGTAAAACAATGTACTAAGTATGCAATAAATGAACATACATAGCAAAAACATGGATAAAATCATGTACTATACGTGTACTAATGAACATAGCAAGTATAAGATATAAAAGCATGAAAAGCACGAAAGTAACAAGTAGGCACATGTGTTTCACCCCAAAATGTTTGAAAACAGTAAAAAAGGGGACTATGTACTCACTTTAGATTGCTCAATAGTCTTTGGATAACAACTAAGCAATGCTAGAAAGATCACCGAATCAATCGGCACCTAATATAGGTAACTACGTTACTAAACCGGACCTAAATCGGAGGATCGGATAGGATGAGGTTTCATGAACCAAATGAGTATAGGAACTCATGTAATATGGTTTAACAAAGCCTACATTCTAAAACGGAACCTATCCTAAGTGCTTACGACCCATTACGACTCATTTAGGTAGCTTACGCTACTTTAACGCGTTGTTCGCGTAAAACGCGTTCGGACCGCCTAACTAGTCCTATGACAAGTAATATATGCCTTAACATGTCTAATAATGTTGCCTAATCAGTTTAGATGTCAAAATTTAGGTTACATATGCTTAAAATGAAATTTGGCGTAAAAAGGGCATTTTGGTCATTTTCCTAAGGCGTATAAACTACCTATCATACAACTACTAAACGTAGTGACCATAAGGTATAACCTCGGAAGGTTATTCCCTATACAACTTTGGTCACGAAATATGTTTGGTCGGATCCTAATGATCGACCAAACGGGTCAGGTTCGAAAGTCTAAGCGGTTGTTTAGACCGCTTATCTTACGACCCTATATAAGCACTAAACTAAAAGTGACGAGTTAAACATGTTAAAACTTATTTAACGAAGTTAGAAAACAAGTTTGATATCAAAACAAAGGGTTTTGATACCCAAGAATAGTTTGGTTGCAAAATACGCGTAAACGCGCATTTTGACCGAAACTATGACTCGTCACAATACCTAAATAACATGGTAATCAGTAGGTATAGTCACGAAGGACTATGACCATCGTGATTACGCTCATGTTGCGGAGTTCAAACGAACTTCGTGTTGACCATTGACTGGTCAAAGCAGAAAGTCAAACACTGTTTGACTTTCATGCTTGAAAAACATAAACAAGCATGAAAGAGACTTACAAAGGGTCCAAGCTATGATCAAGATCAAGAAAACTCAGGTATGAAGCTTCAACAAGTGAAAACCCCAACTTAGAGCTGATCTTGAATGAAATGAGCAAAGAACCCAAATAAAGACCCATGCTATTTATAGGAAGTTAGGATGAATTGGATCATTACAAGTGTTAGGAGAGTGTAATCTAGACCCTACACTTGTGCACATGGTATTACAATACAATGGGGGCCTAAAACCAGCACAAGGTATTGAGAAATTTACATAAAAGACCCTGGAAATGGAGCTGGTTGCTGAAAAATGAATGCTGAGTTTGGTCCTCTATCACGTGGCGCGCCAGGTATAACCTGGTCTGGCGCGTGGCTCGGGGGAGCTCAGTTCTAAGTTTCCATAATTGTCAAAACAGGTCCCTACATGCATAAAACTTGATTTTTGGAACTTTTAAGCCCCGTTAACCCCATTTCAGGGTTCTAAAATGAAGTTAAAGTGTAGGGAACTTAAAATATGCTTAAAACATCTCGGATGTCGGTTCGTTTGGCCATATGATTGCGTTGTTTGGCTAATTATGACGAAACACGAACGGGCGCGAAAAACGATCCAGATTATGCGACGAATGGAATTTTATAATGCCAATCACTAAAATAAAATATTTTATTGATTACAAAAATTTTTGGATGTCCGGATATATTCAGAACGTAAGATATGCGCGAAAATGCAAACTTATGCACTTTTTGACGCTTTTAGTCCCTGTTTGATCAAAAAGTTTGTTTTAGCACACCGAACCCCTCAAAGCCTATTTCTAAGCTATGTAAAGGATATTTATGGTATGTTTAACTTATGATCATGTTTCGGAGTGTCCGTTACAGTACGAGTCGACATACTTTCGCAGTTTGTCAAAATTAGTCCATGTAAGCGAATAAACTTGATTTTGCCATACCAAAGCCTTTAAAACTTATTCCTAAGTTATGTAAAGATTATTTAAGGTATGTTAAGCATAAATTGATGTTCCAGAGTGTTTGTCATGTTAAACTGATTACGTTTACGCATCAGTTTGCGTATAACTCTCTAGAAAGCGATATAGAGTTTGAAATTGAACAAAAATCAAAACATGCAAAATGTCAAACATAAATAAAAATATATTGGGATCAAATAACATTGTTTCATTGATAATTGAACAATATAGAGTTTGTACAATGATTACAAGTACAGATGTCACAGTCTCCCCTACTTGAGGAAATTTCGTCCCGAAATTTATTTAGAGGAAACTTTTGAGAAAAGATGCGGATATTTCGCCTTCATTTGATCTTCACGTTCCCAAGTAAATTCTGCTCCACGTTTAGATTCCCAGCGAACTTTGACAAGTGGAATGCGCTTGCGTTTGAGCCATTTGACTGCACGTTCCATGATTTCCACTGGTTCTCAACAAAATGCATCGTGTTATCCACACGAATTTCATCAAGCGGTATGTGGAGGTTCTCATCACCCTAACACTTTTTGAGATTGGACACGTGAAATGTTGGATGAACATTTCCAAGTTCAGGAGGTAACTCAAGTCTGTAGGCTACCTTACCGATTCTTTCGACGATGCTGAATGGTCCAACATATCTAGGTGCAAGTTTTCCCGTCTTTCCAAATCTGATCACACCTTTCCAAGGTGAGACCTTAAGTAATACGTGATCACCGAGTTGAAATTCCAAGGGCTTGCATCGTCGGTCCGCGTAACTCTTTTGACGGATTCTAGCTATCTGAAGGTTATCGCGAACTTTCTTAACCTTATCTGTTGTCTCTAGAATGAGGTCAGGTCCAGTAAGCTGAGCTTCACCGATCTCATTCCAGCAGACTGGTGAACGACATTTTCGACCATAGAGAGCCTCGAAAGGAGCCATGTTGATGCTGGAGTGATAACTATTGTTGTAGGAGAATTCAATCAACGGAAGATACGAATCCCAACTACCACCAAAATCGATCACACAAGCTCTAAGCATATCCTCCAAAGTTTGGATTGTTCTTTCAGATTGACCATCCGATTGCGGATGATAAGCAGTGCTCAAATTAAGTTGGGTTCCCATAGCATATTGCATGGTCCTCCAAAAGCGAGATGAGAATCGAGCATCTCTGTCAGAAATAATGTTCAAAGGAACACCATGTCTAGATACAATTTCATCCACATAAATTTTAGCCAGCTTGTCAGCAAATATCCTCACAGATCGGCAAGAAATGTGTTGACTTTGTAAGACGATCAACAACTACCCAGATGGCGTCATGACCTCTCTTTGTGTGTGGAAGTTTGGTAATAAGATCCATAGCAATGTTTTCCCATTTCCAAACTGGAATCTCTGGTTGCTCCAATAAGCCAGAGGGATGTTGATGTTCATCCTTAACCTTAAGACAAGTAAGGCATTTGGATACATACAAGGCAATGTCTTTCTTCATACCAGGCCACCAATACTGAGTACAAAGATCCTTATACATTTAATCTGCACCAGGATGAATAGAATAACGAGACTTATGAGCTTCATCCATAAGCAAGGTGCGAAGATTGTCTTGACTTAGGACCCACAAACGGTCCATGAAATAATACGATCCATCATCTTTCAGCTCGAGATCAGGCTTAATATGAAATGGTAATTCCTTACCCATCAAATCTTGTGAAACACAAGTATGTTGAGCCTGAGAAATGCGGGTTTGAATATTAGATCGAATTTTGACACAATGAAGCTTGACACGTTCCTTACGACTTAATGCGTCAGCCACGACGTTCGCCTTATCAGGATGGTAGCGAATTTCAGAGTCATAGTCGTTTAGAAGTTCAACCCAACGTCGTTGCCTCATGTTGAGTTCTTTCTGATTGAAGATGTGCTGAAGACTTTTGTGGTCAGTGAAAACCACACATTTTGTACCATACAAATAGTGTCTCCAGATTTTGAGAGCGAATACCATTGCACCTAACTCAAGATCATGAGTGGTGTAGTTCTTCTCGTGTATCTTCAACTGTCTGGATGCATATGCTATGACTTTGTTCCTTTGCATGAGAACACAGCCAAGACCCAAATTGGATGCATCACAATACACGACGAAATCACCATTGCCCTCAGGCAAAGATAGAATAGGCGCATCACAAAGCTTCTGCTTCAAGGTCTGAAATGCTTCTTTCTGCTTGGTTCCCCATTCAAAGGGTTTGTTTTTCTGAGTTAGAGCAGTTAGAGGAACTGCAATCTTCGAGAAGTTTTCAATGAAGCGGCGGTAATAACCCGCAAGACCAAGAAAAAAACAAACCTCGGTTGGAGTAGTAGGCATATCCCATTCCTTAATCACACTGATCTTGGAGGGATCTACATGGATACCTTGTTCATTGACGATATGTCCCAAAAATTGAACTTCCTTAAGCCAAAATTCGCACTTGGAGAATTTGGCGAAAAGTTGTTCTTTCTTTAGGAGTTCCAGGGTAAGATGAAGATGTTGCTCATGATCCGCTTGCGTCTTAGAATAAATCAAGATGTCATCAATGAAAACGATGATGAACTTGTCTAAATAAGGCTTACAGACCCTATTCATTAAATTTATGAAAACAACAGGAGCATTAGTCAAACCGAATGGCATAACTGTGAACTCATAAAGCCCATATCTAGTGCGGAAAGCAGTCTTGGGAATATCTTCTTCATGCACACAAAGTTGATGATACCCAGAACGTAGATCAATCTTTGAGAAATAAGAAGCACCCTGTAATTGATCAAAGAGATCATCAATACGAGGTAGGGGATATCGATTCTTGATTGTAAGCTTGTTAAGCTCACGGTAATCGATGCACATCCTGAAAGATCCATCCTTCTTCTTGACAAAAAACAACGGGAGCACCCTAAGGTGAAAAGCTAGGACGAATAAAACCTTTGTCAGAAAGCTCTTGAAGCTGCTTAGATAACTCTTGCATCTCAGGCGGTGCAAGATGATATGGAGACCTGGCAATAGGATTTGCACCAGGTACAAGATCAATATGAAACTCGACTTGGTGTGCTAGGGGTAAACCAGGTAATTCTTCAGGAAAAACTTCAGGATAATCTCGAACAACAGGGATATCTTGAATGGACTTACCTTTGCCTTTATCTGCTACGACATGTTCCAAGAAGGCCACAAAGTTCTTGCGCATATACTTCTGAGCTTGAGTACAAGACATGAGCTTGAGACTACTAGCAGGTTTCTCACCACGAACCTCTAGGATCTTACCTGTCGAAAGCGGCACACGAACAATCTTCTCAAAACAAACTACCTCTGCGTGATACTTGGCTAACCAATCCATTCCTACTATAATGTCGAAGCTTCCAAGTTGCATAGGCGTGAGGTCAATAGGAAAAAGATGGTTGTTAAGGTTCAATTGACAATTACGAAGAACAGAATCAAGAACAACGGGTTCACCACTAGCAACTTCTACTATCAAAGGCTTTCCTAGTTTCGTTCTAGACATGCGAAGCAAAGGCTCGAAAGATAAAGACACAAAACTCTTATCTGCACCTGAATAAAAAAGAACAGATGCAGGCTGGTTATTAACAAAGAACGTACCGTTGACCACCTCATTGTCTGCACGCGCTTCGTTAGCATTCATGTTGAAGACTCGACCTCGAGCCTGAGCTGGATTCACATTAAACAACCTTGGACACTGGTTTCTATAATGGGTCAGATCCCCACAAATGTAACACGAACCAGGAGGATAGTGAGGTTGTGCAACTTGAGCCTGTTGAGGAGGCAGTTGAGCAGCCTACTGAGCTGGGTTAAGTGCGGCTTGATTGGGAGCAAAACAACAAACATCGGCAAGATGACCCGACTTCCCACACTTAGTACAGAAACGACACTGAACTTGCGGTTGATGGTGGCTATTGCATATGTTGCACAACGGTGCATTCCCCGCATACCGTTTCTTTGCTGGCGGTTGTGCAGGTTGGTTGGGAGCTGCCTGATTGGCTTCGGCAGTGACAGCGAAGTTCTGGGAAGCCTTGCGCTTCCTAGACCCTTTCGAAGAACCAGATTCCTTACCCTTCTTGCTCTTACCCTTCTTGTTTTCACCCTTATCAGACGACTGTTTCTTACCCTTGTCACCTTTTCTGTGTAGCTTACCCTTTCGGACCTGCGACTCAGTCAATGTCGCAGCTAACTCGATTGCCTGACGTACTGTGGTAGGGTTACTACCAGTGACGATATCTTGTACGGAGTCAGGTAAGCCATCAATATACCTCTCGATAGCTTTCTCGAGTGGGGTAACCATTGTAGGGCATAACAAACTCAGCTCTTCGTATCTGTCTGTATAAGCCCGGTGTTCACCACTATCCTGCTTCAAGTCATCAAACTCCCTTTCTAAAGCCCTTAGTTCATGACGAGGACAGAATTCCCTCATCATAAGAGCCCTAAGTTCTGTCCATGTCTGTGCTAAAGCAACCTCAGCACCACGGTCTCTCATAACTCCATTCCACCATGTAAGAGCCCACTTTTGAAATACGCTAGAGGCAAACTCGACTTTGCAATTATCAGGACACTGAACATGATGAAACGTACTCTCAATGCTTTCAAACCACTGTAGGAGCCCAGTTGCTCCCTCGGAACCACTAAACTTGAGTGGTTTAGCCGAATTGAAACTTTTGAAGTTGCATGGAGCATTATGGTTATTGTTGGCTTGATTAACTTGAGCAGCGATGTTTAGGAGTACAGCAGCCATTTGTTGCGCAATGATTTCTGCCATTTCGGCATTAGGTAACGGATTTTTGCGTCGAGGAGGCATTCTAAAAGAGGAAACATGAGAGAAAACAAGTGAGATGATTATATGGAAAATGATACAAATTTCGACAAAAAGCATGGATGGTGGTCATTCGTCCGTACCGCAAAGCAAACAAACGACAAACAGTGACTAATCAAAGTAAATGGGTCAAAAATAATGTATCGCGAAGACATGCTTTAGACTATAAGTGGACACTCACCCCAAGAGTTCCCAGGTAAGAGTGACTGGTCCGATTATGTGGATTTATACAAACACTCTAACCTACACAGAAAACTCGAGATACAGGCATCCACTCTTCCAGATTGCACGTGTTCGCATTATTTTGGCCCAAAACTTTGATGAGATTTTGAAAATTCGGAAGGCACAAGGCCAAAAGAATCATCCAGAAAGGTGGGTGATTATTTTCGAAATCATTTTGAAACTTAGAGGGTTCAAAACCTTATAATAAATCATTTAAAAACAGATGATTGATTTTCAAAAATCGTTTTGGAAAATTGAGTTCTTGTTTTAGTAATCACCTAAGGATAGGTGAAGTGCATGTTTTAAGATCTAAACACAAGATAACTTGTGTTAGGGTCCTAGAAAAGTTATAGTCTAGGTCAAAGCATTATTAATAACCTAATTCCCTATAACCATTGGCTCTGATACCAACTCTTCTGTCACACCCTGACCGCGTAAAACAACAAACCGCGGCGGAAACATCGGGGAGTCGAGCAACAAAATTATTGTTTCACAACCATGGTAATTAAAGTTATGTTTTATTTATTAACAAGAGGGGTTACATTGTCTTAAAACAAAAGAAACAAGAGTACATAACATTATTTAAACTAATATTGCTTCTTTTATTGTCACTAAGGCCTGAGTCCTCCCTAGTGTATCCTGATCAAACCTATGCATCAGCTCCTGAAAACACATGTGAAAATAGGTACGTCAGCATAAAAATGCCTATGATATACACAGGTTTTGTTAAAATAGGATTCATGACTTAAGTTTAAAGAAATGTTTGATAAAAGTTAGTCATGAATCTTGTTAACTGTTTTCTTTTATAAACCATATAAAAAGTGATAAGAAAATCAGATGATGTATAAAAGAAAGATGTATGGTTAATTAAGTAACCAAGTAAAATGAGTTGTATAAAATAAACTGTTTGTAAAACAATGTCTTGTGAAAATATGTTATTTGTGTAAAATGTAATATGTCTAAACTGAAATGGTTTAAATAACGTCACGATATGTACTATCATAAAAGCACTTATATATAGGAAGTACCAGCGGCGTATCCACCATGCTTTTATCATATTACACACGCCTCGTTATTTAAATCACTTATCCAAACAAACCACCAAAATGTCTTGTCAAATTTCAAAATGTTTAGGTGTAACCAATGCCTATTGTCAAATGTAAATCATGTACAGTAGAAACTCTATAAAATAATACACTTGGGACCACCAAAATTTATTAATTAAAAGAGTTATTAATTAATCGATAAATTAATAATTATTAATTTATATATTAATTAATATTTTATTAATTTATAGTAGAATACTTAGTTTACAAACATCTTTCAAGCTTCCACTTAATTATTGTATACAATGCATGTATATCAAATGAACGGCCCAATTTGAAAGAAACCTTCAATCTCCCACCTTATTATGCTTCTTGTGTTCAATTTGAGAAAACAACACCAGAAGTTCTTACCACGCTAAGGAAAATTAGAGACGAGATTCAAGGGGAAATTGATTTCAACAAAAAACAAAAGACAATTGAGTCATTTTTCAAGAAACCTTCATAAATCATTCATGTAATATGCTATATATAAGGAATTATTAATTTATATTTTATATGGGGTCTAAAGAAATTATCAAAAATGTATTATCTTATAATTTTAGCAAATTATTAATTTAGCACCCTATCCCCGAGTCGGGACCGGCAAAAAATATTATCTTAGAGAGTTTATTAAATAATCGAGTATTAATTTATCGAGTTTCTACTGTAATGTGTAATCAAATGTCAAGTTGTTTATGTGTAAACAATGTCTATTGTCCAATGTAAATCATGTAATGTGTAATCAAATGTCATGTATGGCAAATGAAATATATCAACTAAACCGTAGGTAAAATGCACAAAACAAGGTATTGAAATAAAGCATAGTTTAAATCAAAGTTATGTTTTGTAAAATAACTGCATGCTAGACTGATACAAACATCTATGCGGTATTGTTAAAATGCATACATTCAAGCCTTGCGACTGTGGTGACAAACCCTTAAACAAATTAAAGGTTTATCTGAATTATGTATATTGGATTCAGTCATTCCTTCCACCCAAACAAACCTAGGATTTCAGGAACGGGAGTTGTCAATTCCTATGGTACCATTACTTACTACCAAGCGGCGTAGCTAATGTTAATGAATGTATTTTTGTCCCATTTAAACAAGCCAAATGTCATACCAAAATGTAAGCATGTTATGTGAAAACAATGTACTAGGTATGCAATAAATGAACATACATAGCATGTGATGTAAAACAATGTACTAAGAATGCACTAAATGAATATACATAGCATGTGATGTAAAATAATGTACTAAGTATGCAATAAATGAACATACATAGCAAAAACATTGATAAAATCATGTACTATACGTGTACTAATGAACATAGCAAGTATAAGATATAAAAGCATGAAAAGCCCGAAAGTAACAAGTAGGTACATGTGTTTCACCCCAAAATTTTTGAAAACAGTTAAAGAGGGGACTATGTACTCACTTGAGATTGCTCAATAGTCTTTGGATAACAACCAAGCAATGCTAGAAAGATCACGGAATCAATCGGCACCTAATATAGGTAACTATGTTAATAAGCCGGACCTAAATCGGAGGATCGGATAGGATGAGTTTTGTGAACCAAATGAGTATAGGAAATCATGTAATATGGTTTAACAAAGCCTACATTCTAAAACGGAACCTATCCTAAGTGCTTACGACCCATTACGACTCGTTTAGGTAGCTTACGCTACATTAACGCATCGTTCGCGTAAAACGCGTTCGGACCGCCTAACTAGTCCTATGACAAGTAATATATGCCTTCACATGTCTAATAATGTTGCCTAATCAGTTTAGATGTCAAAATTTAGGTTACATATGCTTAAAATGAAATTTGGCGTAAAAAGGGCATTTTGGTCATTTTCCTAAGGCATATAAACTACCTATCATACAACTACTAAACGTAGTGACCATAAGGTATAACCTCGGAAGGTTATTCCCTATACAACTATGGTCACGAAATATGTTTGATCGGATCCTAATGATCGACCAAACGGGTCGGGTTCGAAAGTCTAAGCGGTTGTTTAGACCGCTTATCTTACGACCCTATATAAGCACTAAACTAAAAGTGACGAGTTAAACATGTTAAAACATGTTTAACGAAGTTAGAAAACAAGTTTGATATCAAAATTGTCAAAACAGGTCCCTCCATGCATAAAACTTGATTTTTGGCACGTTTAAGCCCCGTTAACCCTATTTCAGGGTTCTAAAATGAAGTTAAAGTATAGGGAACGTAAAATACGCTCAAAAATATCTCGGATGTCGGTTCTTTTGGGCGTACGATTGCGTTGTTCGGCTAATTACGACGAAACACGAACGGACGCGAAAAACGATCTAGATTACGCGACGAATGGAATTTTATCATGCCAATCACTAAAATAAAATATTTTAATGATTACAAAAATTTTTGGATGTCCGGATATATTCAGAACGTAAGATATGCGCGAAAATGCAAACTTATGCACTTTTTGACGCTTTTAGTCCCTGTTTGATCAAAAAGTTTGTTTTAGCACACCGAACCCCTCAAAGCCTATTTCTAAGCTATGTAAAGGATATTTATAGTATGTTTAACTTATGATCATGTTCCGGAGGGTCCGTTACAGTACGAATCGACATACTTTCGCAGTTTGTCAAAATTAGTCCATGTAAGCGAATAAACTTGATTTTGCCATACCAAAGCCTTCAAAACTTATTCCTAAGTTATGTAAAGGTTATTTAAGGTATGTTAAGCATAAATTGATGTTCTGGAGTGTTTGTCGCGTTAAACTAATTTCGTTTACGCATCAGTTTGCGTATAACTCTCCAGAAAGCGATATAGAGTTTGAAATTAAACAAAAATCAAAACATGCAAAATGTCAAACATAAATAAACAAATATTGGGATCAAATAACATTGTTTCATTGATAATTGAACAATTTAGAGTTTGTACAATGATTACAAGTTCAGATGTCATAGTTTGCTAACCCTGCTCCCTCCAAGTCTGCACATCAGGTTACCCAGCAGCCAAGTGGCAGCAAGAACAAGAGGCGAAAGTCTCAGGGTTCGGGATGCAATGATATTGTTCCTACTGCGAATCCTGCTGCCTAGCCTACTCCTGCTACTACCGTTCAGAACACTGCTGCCCCAGAAGCTAAGAAACAGTACACTGGGTCTTACCCCAAGTGTACCACCTGTAATTTTCATCATCATGTTGCTTCTGCATGTCGTTTGTGCACCAACTGCAATTGCTATGGTCACATGACTCCCTACTATCGTCAAGCTAACCCAGCTCAGCAACCTCAGCAAGCCCCAGTTCAGGCAGCCCAACCAGTTCTCCTAGCTCCTTCGCAGAATCCTAAGCCAGTTAACGTTGTTCGTGCGTGCTACAAATGTGGGGATACTACTCACCTCCGTAACCAGTGTCCTTATCTGAACCAGGACCAGCAGCCAGCCGCTCATGGACGAGAGTTCAATCCCAATGCTAACCAGGCTCATAACGACAATGACGTCGTTAATGGTACGTTTCTTGTGAATAACCTTTATGCTTCGATCCTATTTGATACTGGTGCCGATAGAAGTTTTGTGTCCGTGGAATTTGAATCTTTGCTAAACTGTGCACGCTCTATGTTACCTAAGTCGTTTTCGGTGGAGATTGCCAATGGGAAGTCCATTCTAGTTGATTCTATTCTCCGTGGTTGTTCCTTGATTCTTAACGACCACGTGTTTACTATTGATCTAATACCCATGCAATTGGGTAGTTTTGATGTCATTATCGGTATGGATTGGTTGCGTAAGAACCATGCCGACATTTCTTGTCACGAGAAGTTTGTCCGTCTACCTCTACCGTCTGGTGATATTTTACATGTCTATGGAGACCGACCTTCGAAAGGACTGAGGCTGATATCATGCACACAAGCGGGCAGATGCTTACGTAGGCAGAACTTTGCTTTCTTGGCCCACGTGGTGGAACAAAAAAGCAAGGGGAAGAACATAAGCGATGTTCCGGTGGTGTGTGATTTCCCCGATGTCTTTCCCGAAGACCTTCCTAGTCTTCCTCCTCCTAGATCTGTGGATATTCGTATTGATCTCGTACCTGGTGCGACTCCTGTCGCCAAGGCCCCCTATCGTCTTGCACCTTCCGAAATGCAAGAATTATCTAGTCAGCTTCAAGAGCTACTCGACAAGGGATTTATTCGTCCAAGTACCTCTCCGTGGGGTGCTCCCGTTCGTCAAGAGGAAAGATGGCTCGTTTCGTATGTGTATCGACTACCGTGAACTTAATAAGCTTACCATTAAGAATCGTTATCCTCTTCCCCGTATCGATGATTTATTTGACCAACTACAAGGCGTGTCCTGTTTCTCGAAAATCGATCTTCGTTCTGGTTACCATCAGCTTCGAGTTCTCGAAGATGATATACCCAAAACCGCATTTCGTACTCGTTATGGACACTACGAGTCCGTGGTCATGCCTTTTGGATTGACCAACGCACCCGTTGTGTTCATGGATCTCATGAACCATGTTTGAAAGCCTTATTTGGATCGTTTTGTGATAGTCTTTATTGATGATATTCTAATTTATTCTAAAACTAAAGCTGATCATGCTCGACATTTACGATTGATGCTTGAACTCCTACGTGGTGAACGTCTATATGCTAAATTTTCTAAGTGTGAGTTTTGGATTAATGAAGTACAATTTCTTGGTCACGTCATTAGTAAGCAAGGTATTCATGTTGACCCGTCTAAAATCGAAGCTGTGAAGAAATGGTGTACGCCTAAATTTGTATCTGAGATTCGTTCCTTCCTAGGATTGGCGGGCTATTACCGCCGATTCATTTCAAATTTCTCTAAGATCGCTGTCCCTCTCACCTCGTTGACTCAGAAAGAGAGACCTTTTGTTTGGGGTCCCGAACAAGATAAATCTTTCCAAACTCTTAAGACTCTTTTGTGTAATGCCCCTGTTCTGACTCTCCCCGATGGAAATGATGATTTTGTGGTATATTGCGATGCCTCGAACAGTAGATTGGGCTGTGTGCTCATGCAGCGAGACAAGGTTATTGCTTATGCCTCCCGTCACCTCAAAGTACATGAGAAAAACTATACTACTCGTGGTCTGGAGCTCGGTGCAGTTGTGTTTGCGTTAAAGATATGGCGACACTACTTGTATGGTACTAAGTGTGTGGTTTTCACTGACCATAGGAGTCTTCAACATATCTTTAACCAAAAAGAGCTGAACATACGACAGAGACGTTGGGTGGAATTGCTTAACGACTACGACTGCGAAATTTGTTATCATCCTAGCAAGGCGAATGTAGTGGCCGATGCCCTTAGTCGTAAAACTCATATGAATGTTATACGTATTTCTAATGATCTTCATGCGTGTATTCGTGACGCCCAGTATTCGTCAGCTAATGAAGGAAGTCTAGAAGTAGAAATCCAAGGTGCTAAGATTGATCAGCTTGAAACTAAACCTAACGGACTACAATACTACCTAAATCGCATCTGGGTACCGGATCGCGATAACCTTCATGAACTCATTATGAATGAGGCTCACAAATCCCACTATTCTATTCATCCGGGCGCTGACAAGATGTACCATGATTTGCGTATGATTTATTGGTGGCCTGGCATAAAAAGGGGCATTGCTATATATGTTTCTAAATGCCTCACTTGTACGAAAGTTAAGGCTGGACATCAACGTCCTTCAGGACTCTTAGAACAACCCGAAATCCCAATTTGGAAATGGGATAGCATCGTTATAGACTTTATTACTAAGCTACCTCGAACACCTGCTGGTCACGATAGTATCTGGGTGATAATTGATCATTTGACCAAATCCACCCACTTTCTTCCTATTCGTGAAGATTATAGAGTGGAGAAACTTGCTCAAATCTATACTAATGAGGTTATATGCCGTCATGGCATACCTCTTGACATAATCTCGGACGTGATGGTTGTTTTACTTCACGTATTTAGCAAACCTTTTAATCCGCTATGGGTACTCATTTGAATCTTAGCACGGCCTTTCATCCTCAAACGGATGGACAGACCGAGCGTACTATTCAGACCCTAGAAGATATGCTCCGTTCTTATGTTATCGACTTTGGTGGTAACTGGGATGTACATTTACCATTGATTGAGTTCTCGTACAACAACAGCTATCATTCCAGTATTCAGATGGCTCCTTTCGAAGCTTTGTATGGCCGCAAGTGCCGATCTCCTCTCAGCTGGATTGAGATTGGTGACAAGCAGTTTACTGCCCTGAAATTATTCAAGAGACTACGGACAAGATTCTTCAGATCCATGATAACTTGATCAAGGCTAGGAGCAGACAAAAGAGCTATGCTGATAATAGGCGTAAGCCTTTGGAATTTGATGTTGATGACCGAGTCCTTCACAAGGTATCTCCCTGGAAAGGAGTAGTTCGTTTTGGTAAAAAGGGAAAGCTCGCTCCTCGCTATCTGGGTCCTTTCAAGATACCCGAGAGGATTGGCAAGGTAGCGTACAAACTCGACCTGCCACAAGATCTAAACGACGTACATCCAGTGTTCCACGTATCCAATCTACGTAAATGCTTAACCGATAAGGAATTGCAGGTTCCCCTCGAAGACTTACAAATAAACGAGGTTGTACACTTCGTGGAGAAACCGGTCGAAATCATGGATCAAGGGGTCAAGCGATTGAGGCGCAGCAAAATTCCCATTGTCAAGGTTCGATGGGAAGGAAAGCGTGGCGCCGAATTCAATTGGGAATTGAAAAGTGAGATGAAGGCCAAGTATCCGCAGCTCTTCGAGCAGTCTCCCTCTAAGATTTTGGGGACGAAATCTCCAAAAGGAGGGGAGACTGTAACGCCCTGCGTCCCTAAACTTTAGACTATTGGCAAGTTTAGTCCCTGGACTCTGCCTAATTGTCAATTTAGTCCCTGAACTATGTATTCTTTAATACTTTTGTACCTGTGAATTTGATGTGCGTGAAGTGTGTTATGGTTTTAATGTTTATTTTAAGCCCTTTTACACTTTCTTTAGCCAAGTTTTAAATTTATAAAACACGATATTTACTAACACTAAACACACATATGGGCAAGTGCACCCATCATGAGCGTAGTATAGTGTTGGTAAGATAGCGAGGTCGTCTAAGGACACAAGAGCTTTTAGTACCGGTTTATCCTCAACGTCTAATCAAATCAAAAAGTTTAGAAAAAAGGTTTTAAACTAAGAAAAATAAAAACTAACTAAAATGCTGAAAATAAAATAAAAAGAAAAACAGATAGACAAGATGAATCACTTGGCTCTGACTCGTGTATAGTGTAACCTTTGATTATTTCCGCACTTTTGCACTCTTTAAGAGATTATCTTAGTTATTGTAGTATGCCCTTCTTTTGAAGGCGACGTTACCCTCAACCCAGTAGTTTGAGTCAGCAAGGATACAATCCTAAAGGGTCGGATTATTGAAAGATAATTAATTAAGTTATTAATGCATATTATGGTAGGCCCCTCTTTTGAAGGTGACGTTACCCTCGGCTAAGTAGTCTGAGTCAGCAGGGATACAGTCCTAAGTAGCCGGATTAAAGTATTAATAGTAGCTTACATATGAGGGGATCAAAGAGTTTGGACCCCCGCCATCCAATACCGTTAAGTATTGAAGGAGGTCCTACTAAATTTGACCCAGGTCCTTGTAGGATCTATACACTGAACAAGGCAAGACTTTTACCAAACCGTTCCCTTAACCCCCGACCAGGTAGCCAACATACCTCCATATAGACCGTGGAGATATGAATGGTGAAAATCTTTTATTTTATATAGACAGTAAAATAATGCCAAGACACCACGGACAAACGATAAGGAAAAATCACCTTCAACATAAGAAACTAGTTATTAAAGTCATTAATACATAACCAAGTAAAAAGTGCGAAAAGATTAAAAATAAAAAGTATTACACTAGACACTTTGTCTTCACCAAGTGATGTAAGAGACTTAGGCAAACATGGCCTTGATTGTCAAGAACTCTTACGATCAATCTTGGATCCCGAGACGACTCACACACTCTATGATGGACAATGGATGATGGTGTTATGGTGGTGGTGAGTGGTGGGTGAAGTGTGAGAGAGGTGGTGTGCCAAGGGATGCCTTTGAAGTGAACCAAGCACCCCTATTTATAGCCTGTACAGAAGCCTGGACACGGCCCTGTGTCCGCTGGACACGGCCTCGTGTCCACCCTTTTCTCTTTCTTCATTAATACAATTTGTCTGCATTAGCTCCACACGCCCCCGTGTCCGCTGGGCGCGGCCCCGTGTGCAGAAGCATATCTGTACTATTAAGATTTGCTCAGATTCTACGAATCTTTGCGTTGACAACGGCCCCATGTCCGCTGGACACGCCCCCGTGTTGGGAAATAGAAGCTTCTACAGGTTTGTCTTTTGTGCCAGGGCTGACCATCCTGGACACGGCCCCATGCTCGCTGAGCACGGCCCCGTGCTGAGCTGGGCACGCCCAGTGCTGAGCTGGGCACAGCCCCATGCTCAGCTGGGCATAGCCCCATGCTCAGCTTTCTTCTTGTTTTTGCTTTGGGAGTTGTTGTCGAGGGGTCGGGCATGCCACGTTTCTTCCTTTTCTTTGTATTTATGTTGGTTTTGGCTGTATATTTGTTCCTTTTATTCGTTAAGCTCATTTGACCCTGTAAATTCAAATGGAAGACAAAAACAAACTTTTTCCAACATTAGTACTAAAAAGGGTTAGTTTTATGCCTTATTTGATGTAATTTATATGTTGCATTTTACACACATCAGAATTCTATGTCATATATTATATACTTGGAATGCCTAATTCTATATACTTGGAATGCCAAATCTATATACTTTAGTGCTTGACTCTTGAGGCTCGTGAAACTTGAGACTTGGTTAAACGAGGGACTGGAGTCTTGTCACCGGAAGAAACTATGAAACTTTGAAGAATTTTGTGCTATTGTTATAATCTAGTTATACTATTACCCAATACTACGCAACGCTTAATCTAACTCGCATACTGAATCAAAGACGTGAAACGGATAGATGGGATTGACCGAGTGGCAATCCGATCGGATGACCATCCGATCGGATAGCCATCCGATCGGATGACCACCTGATAGGATGACCACTCGATCGGACCGCCATCCGATCCGTGCACATCTTCACCCCTCACACTTTCCCACACTATAAATAGGCCTTCACATCAGTCCTTCACTGATGAGACAGCCTCACTCGACCAGACGCACGCACTCTTCTTTTCTTTGATTTCTCGGCGATTTCGGTTCGTTTTACACTAGATTCTTGTACTTTCTTGATCTTCACAACATTCTCTACGAGATTCACCATTGAAATCTCACTTTCCACCGTGAAATATCTTAGATCTGAGTTCTTAAGGATGATGTCATTAATGGTGGTTTGTACAAACTACTATATGATGTCAATCCTGATAGAATCTAGCTTAGATCTAAGGAATTTCATGCGTTTCACACTAAATCTATGCTAGATCTAAACTTTTCAAGCTAAAACCGATGTTTATCTTTATCCTTTCTTCAACTTTTCACTTTAAACGGTGGGATCCGGGCTTGAACGGACTGTAGACTCGGTTATTAGTCTGGAGTTGGTTTGGAAACGGATTGTTACCAGATCGAGTGGCGATCCGATCGAGGCAGCAATGAATCTTGAACTTGGATCGAGTGGTGACCCGATCTGATAGCCACCCGATCAGATAGCCATCCGTTCCTATCACGCACAGGTTATCTTAATCGACTGGCAATCCGATCGGATGGCCATCCGATCGGACAGCCATCCGATTTAGTGACTAATCCGACACTTATGCAATCTCGTTAATCTGTCCGACACTTATCTGATGTAATCTAATCTGGCTAAACCTAAAGAGCTCCCTTTGATCCAATAATAGTTAACCTATTAAGCAATCACTGTGAGTATACTCGATCCCTTTTTGTTTTAAACTTTGGAATGTAACATGTATTCTATTAAACTACGATACTTGAGACTTTTGCAAACTGAACTATATCCTACGTGTATGTGAAACTTGTGATTCTTGTATTCTATTTTGTGTTATGTGAACGTTTAATCTAGGGCATGTAGTTCCGCCTTAACAATAGTAGCGCTATAGGAGATGCACCTCCCCATTATTCTCAGGGGTATTGTTAGGAGGATTCTAGTTTTCCTTGAGACTTGGGAAAACAACAAAGCATCGGGATACTTGGGCTATCACTTGTTGGACTGCGAACACTAGCATGGCTGAAACTATTTTTGTTACACTACATATGGATATGAGTTGTGTTAATCTACTATGCTATTATTCAAACTTGTATACCCGCCGGTATATTTTTGTACTGACTCTATTTTAATACATGTTGCAGGCTGATAGATGCTGGAAGTATGGAAAGCAAGCTAGGATTGATGCTTAGAAACTCGCCTAGTTTAATTCTAGAAACTTATGAAAATAATGGTTATGTTTGATTCAGTTGATTACTATGAATTTGGTGAATGATGTTTGTTTAGAGCAATCTGAACGCTTAGTGCTCGCACCCCGATGTTTCTGCCATCGGTTGGGCTGTGACAGCGCTGCATGTTCTTCTTTACTCTTAGAGTAAATGAGAATATCATATATAAACACAATTATGAATTTATCCAAATATGGCTTACATATTCAGTTCACCATGTCCATAAATGCAGCTGGGGCATTAGTTAGACCAAATGGCATAACAGTAAATTCATAATGGCCATACCTTGTTCTAAAAGCGGTCTTAGGAATGTCATCTTCTTGTACCTTTAATTGACGATATCCTGATCGTAAATCGATCTTAGAAAAGAATCGAGCTCCTTGCAATTGATCAAATAAATCATCGATTCTCGGTAATGGATATCGATTTTTAATCGTGACTTTGTTCAATTCACGGTAGTCAATGCACATACGCATTGATCCGTCCTTCTTTTTAACAAATAAAATCGGTGCTCCCCATGGCGATGAGCTTGGTTGTATGAGTCCTTTCTTCAACAATTCGTCTAACTGTTTCTTCAGTTCCTGCATTTCTGCGGGTGCCAAGCGGTAAGGTGCTTTGGCAATCGGTGCTGTTCCTGGTAGTAGTTGGATTCTGAATTCAACTTCTCTGTTTGGCGGTAGTCCTGTTAATTCTTCTGGAAACACATCTGGAAACTGAGATACTACTGGAATATCTTTTAGTTCTTTTCCTTTAGTGTTAATGATTATGGAAATCAAATGCACTAATGATCATTTTCTAGCATAACTTGTTGTTTTCATTACAGAGATGAATTTTGTGGATCTAGAGGGCTTATCTCCTTTAATTGTGATCTTTTCACCCCTTGGTGAATTTACTTGAATTGACTTTTGATCATATAAAATACTGGCTTTATTGGCTATTAACCAATCCATTCCTAATACAACGTCAAATCCTGCCAGATTCATTGGGTACAGGTTTGCAATAAACTTTTGATTTAGAAATTCTATTATTGCTCCATGCAAGATTTCAGTAATCTTAATGGTTTCTCCATTTATTGTCTCTACTAGACATTCTTGTGGGAGTTTAGTTAATGGTTGATTGAGAAGTTTGCAAAATGAGTATTAATAAAACTTTGGTTTGCACCAGAGTCAAATCATACTTTGGCAAAAACATCATTAACTAAAAACGTACCGACTATTACGTCCGGAATCATCTTGGCTTCTTCTGTAGTCAGAACAAATTCCCTAGCATTTTTAGTAGTCTTGTTGTTCATGGCTGGAGCTAGTTTCGGATAGTTTGGCTTGATATGACTTTGTTCTCCACAGTTGTAGCATATCCTATTGTTAGGTTTCTTCCTGCAGACTTCTTCCTTGTGTCCAGATATTTTGCAGAAGTTACAGTATATGGACCATATTCCAGAATGCTTCCTTTTGCAATACTTGCAATAGGGTGTAGAAGTAGAACCTATATTTTTCCCACGGTTGGAATTTCCAGAACGAAATTCTTGGGTAAGCTTTTGAGCTAGGTTTATCCTCTGGTCCTCTTTTCGTGTGCGCACTAATTCATCGGTCAAGGTGTTTGCTAGTTCTACAGCTTCTTCTATAGTTTGAGGTCTAGCTGCCTTGACTACATGCCTTATCTCACTGATTAATCCCCAGATGTAGCGGGAGATTAATATTGGTTCAGGTGATGCAAGGGTTGGCACTATTCTAGCATATTCAAATAATAAAGTAGTGTACCCTTTACTATCCACTCCAGTCATTCTAAGATTTAAGAACTTATTTGCTATCTGTTCTTTTTCATTGGATGGCAGAATTTCTTTTCTACCATATTTTTAAATTCCTCACATTCCATATTGTAAATCCTGTCACTTCCCCTAGACTGGAGGATAGTATTCCAATATTCTAAGGCTGAGTTCTTAAATATATTGGCGGCAAACATTATCTTATCTTCTTTTGTGCACTTGCTTATTTTTAAGACTGCCTCAGTCTTTTCTATCCAACGTAGAGCTGCAACGGCCCCTTCATTGCCCGATAATTCTATTGGTTTACAGGACCAGAATTCTTTGTAAGAACAACCATAAGACATGGTTCTTCTTCTTTTTGGAATGGGCACTTGAAGTATGGGTCCATTATACGCTGTGACTAGGTTCTATATGGGTTCGTTTACTGCCATTACCACTTTTATCATTATTTTCTGCATCCCTAACATTTTGGATAATAGCTGGCATGGAATTTCTTATTCCTTGGGTTACAAGGTGGAATTTCACTATTATTTATTTGATTTTCATTATTCTGGTTTTCTGGATTTGCTGCGTCGGCCATCTGGATTTTAAACAATTACCAAGTATTAATATTGCATAAAAATATCCAATGCAATAATCACACAACAAGCATGTTGATCCAAAATCGTCGAGCATTGCGACTTACTCTATTTTATAGTATGCATCTATATTTATTACAAATACAACTGGAATAAAAATACAATACTAATATGCATCACTAATCATTAGGTGGTCTATACTACAACATATATATATATATATATATATATTATCATCAATTTTTTTTCAAACATACACACATATTATATATATATTATTAGTGATAGGGGTTCATCCAAAAGTCCATATTACGCTCGTCATATTTCCAGACGAGTCGTTCCCCTATTTGTCTCATCTTTTCGCTCTCTTCTAAAATCTCCTCACCAAAGGTTCGGAGTTCTTGCACATTTTCTGTGCTCATGGGTGGTACAGGTGTTGGTGTTGGATCTGGGTACTGTGACATTGATTCTTCCTGAGGATATGGATTCTCTAGAATTTCCCTAATGTATTCATCATTATCATAATAGGGATCTAGAGGGTCCATACCTGGGTAAGCTGCTAGGTTTGGCATGGGTTTGTCTTCTGGTATTGGGTAACGTTGCTGATAATCCCTATGGTCATCAAACCAAGGGTCGTAGTCTGGGTCTAAGGGATTGGGTGCTGGTACTCTAGGTATCTCAGTCGGGTCAAAAGCTGGTGTTGGGATTTGGTTTTCCGACTTGACTTCAATCTCCATTGGTTGTGTGGGAAACAAGGGTAATGGTTGGGGTGCTATGAGTTGCTCTAAATTAGGGTCTGCAGCTGTGGTTGCTAGAATATGAAAGTTTGCTAGACTCCTATTGAGCATATCTTGGGTGTAAGCATCTGTTTCTCTTTAAGCGGCTGCTAAAACTCACTGTTGTTGTAACTTTTTCATCCTCTTCCTACGTTCATGTGCACCTCTGCTGAACCATCCTCTCTTCTTAGGAGGGAATGGCTCTTCAAATTGAGCCTTAAACACGAATATCCCATCTTCATTGTCAGCTGAATACCCTGAGAAGGTAGGCTGTGAAGAGGTACCTTCGTCCCTAGGTGAGCTGGACAACTGACGGTAGGCGTCGAAAGGTCCTTGGTCACTCATATTGTAAACTAACAAATAGTCAAATAACATATAACAATAAAATACAGATATGCACGTAGTTCCGTAGAAAATTTACTAACATTTTGAATAACATCTTGGTGTCAGCAGAACACTTCTGTGGCTGAATCAGTGGCTTATCTCTGATGCCACCTTCTGTCGCAACCCCCGTCCCTTAATTACCCGGGAACGGGCGGAATCGGCCAGTTTCAGTGGCAGCGGAAATTACATCAGGACCGTAGTTAGGAAATATTTTATCAGAGTAAAATACCACACTTTTATAATATTAAACACGTGGGGAAATTCCCAAGTTTTCATTACACACATTTTTATAGGGATAAACCCTATTTTATTTAATAAAAACATCTCTTTATTTAGGTAACTTTTATAGCCACTTTTCCAAGCCTTCAGTGTTGTCCTGCTGGCTTCTGTTTGGCTTTCACATTTTGTTACCTGAAAAGCGTTTAAAACATTTTGTCAGTGGGAAATACTGGTGAGTGAATCCCAGCTTAATCAAGAAAATTTTTATCCTTTAACAGTATTGAGAGCGATTACAATGTTTACATCTACACAATTACTCATTCAGTATTGTCAATCCTGACTGGTGGGTCATATTACTCATTGGCTATCTCATTATCCAATGGTAACGTGTTCCACATTTTGTATACAAAACCCCAACATACCGGCAGTAATTGAAGAATTACAAAGACTCAATCACTGCTAATTATAATTTAAAATAAATAAAGGTTTTGTAAAAACAGTTTGCAAAAAGGTTCACAAAAAGGAGATTACTCACATTGCTGTCTTAGGGTTTTTCTTAAGGATTTTCTGGTGATTATCTATTAATTACACAAATGCACACGCGTTAGTATAATAACCTAATATTTATATTAGTAATACCCTTCCCGAGACGGCATTCCAATGACTACGTCGTGCAGAACCATGACAGCCGTTACGGAACCCTGGATCAATCGGGCAGCGTATCTAATACGTAACCGGGGGTTATGATACTTACAACGAGGCAGAACTTTGTTATTTAGGGGGGTATAATACCCGAAAATCACTTTAGCTATGTAGAATTTCGAGAGAGAAGAAAGGTGTGAACGATTTCAAATGAACAGCTGAAGCCTTCTATTTATAGTGCTGATCTCGGACTCCCTCGCGGCCCGCGTAAGCCAAAGGATAATCCTTTGCGGCCCGCGACTTAGGGTTGTAGACTCTAGGGTTGCTGATTCGTTGATTTTAGCTTCGACACGATCATGACACGTGGCATCCTGGGGCTCGGCCTGGTAGTTGGCTGTTACGCCCCGCGTAGCCTGAAGGCAAAGCCTTCGCGGCATGCGAGCGACCCCATTTTCTTGTTTTTGTTTAATTTTTGATTATGTAAGGTATTTAGGGTCCGGTTTTCGCATACGGGGTGCATTTTAAGACATATAGGGACATTTTAAATATATTAGGGTGTCAAAATTTATTTTGGAGGGTTGTTATAGAATGTTTGTGCATTTACGAATAGAGTTTAAGTGTAAGTTCATAGATAACATGTTACACCCCAAAAAGTGGTAAACGAAAAGGGGGTTCAAGTATACTCACGATTTTGCAAGCTTCCACTTGTTAATCCGCGAGAGAGTTGTTGTTGTGGGAGGTTGGAACACCAAGTCCTTCTACATGAAGAAACAAAGGTGTATGAGTATTGGAGTTTATCGGAGGATTAAAGATTCCGAATCAAAATAATATGGAAAGTAAATATATGAGAAATTAACCATCTGGCTCATAATACTCATCTTTGACACTACGAAACCCATAGGGGTTTGAATGCTTTCATGGGTTAAAGTACCCATTAGAATCATGATGAGTAATATGTTCTTAGATGGTGTAACCTACTATCTTGACAAATAAACATTAGGTTATCATCAAGAGTTCGGTCACCATAAGTATTATATATTCTATATAGTATATATTTGTAAGTTCTAGTCTAATAATAACAAGAATGTCATATAAGTCAAGGATAAGGTGGGAAGATGAATCTTCCTTTTAGGAACCTCTTTGGTATTCACCACTACACATGCTGTCATGGACAACAATGAGGGTCATGAATATACAATAAGGTAATGAAATAAACACTAGCTACTAAGGAAAACATCAAGTGATGTGTGGATTTGTAGGTAGGATAGCCCAAGCTATCCAAATAATCACACATATACAAGTTCGAGGCTTGTTCATCACTCGTGGGTTAAAAACCCTTCTAAAACAAAAAAAAAAGTTTTGAGGCTTACAACCTCTGGTTTTATATGTTGCAACCTTGTTTTTAAGCACACATAATCATGGTCTTGATTAGTGGCATAAGGACATAGGAATGCATGGTTTAAACATAAGTTTAAGTATGTTAATCAAAGCTTTTGTACAAAATAGAAAGTTGGACCTAAAAAATGGGATGTTTCACCTTGGATTTCCATGGAAAACCTTGTGAGAACAATCCTAGAGGTGTTCCACACTTTGTAGAAGAAGAAGAAGAAGAAGAAGAAGAAGAAGTGAAAAAGGATGAAAGAAAGGTGAGTTTTGACTCACTTTTGCACTTGAAAGTTCCTGCCTTGAAACTGACTTTAAACGGATATTTAGCTACTAATTCAGAGTGTTTAAAGTGAGAATTAGTGAGTTTGTAAAGTGGGAGAAGTTTGGGATTGAGTTGGGTTTTATAGGGGGTGATTAGGTGAGGTTAGTTGGCTAAATAATGTAAGAAACACACCAAAATAACACAAGTTTGCCCAATAGATGAGCTGGATATCCATTTTGATAGATTGATGTGCTAGCGCGACGCGACAGCAAATGCCCATACTCGTCGTGCGACGCGACGCCTTGATATTCTGGAATTAAGTTTCATTTTGGACACTTTAGCCCCTTGATGTTTAACTTGGTTAAGTCTTGTTGTGTTTTAGGGTGTTTTTATGAAGTATAACCATAATATATGGGTTGTTAAGTATTAATAACATAAAAACAAGTATGAGGAAGTATGATTTAGTATACGTATGTAGTAAATAAGTATCGTATGCATCCAAATGAAGTATGATTCAGGTATATCACGTATTTGCAAGTATAACACATATTTTTCAAGAATTATGAATAAAGTATCACATGTATAATTATTCCAAATGTATGAATCATGTGTGAAGTATGTTTAACATGAATTTGAAGAAATACGAATTTTATTTACGATCCAAGTCTCGTATTTTACAACGATTACAACGAAAAGACGATTACAAGAATACAAGATTTCCAGAAATAGAAGTACAAACAACGCTTTCTAATTATGGAAAGTACGAAGAAGCATGGCGTTACACTAACATATGTAGGCGTAATGCTAATAGCTCACGTGATGTGGGAAAGTGATACAGGCTTTAATGGTTCAAGTTGATTATGTATGACATCAGTAGGCCTCACATAGTGGGATGGCCAAGCAAAAACATCCTACCCCTATTAATAGTAAACACAAGAGGTTTGGGGAACCTATACATAGTTGTACAAGTGACGTGTATATTCATGGTATGATTAGTAGGATGGTTGGTAACTATTAATAGTGAATCAATAAATCCTAATTTATTGAAACTTATTTAAAATGTTGTTTTAATAAGGTAAAATGTGGAAAGTTTGATGAAACTACAGACTCACCAAGGAAAGCCCGACATATGTTAATACATGTTTCACGGTGAATCTAAGTGGGAAATGACATGACATATCTGGGCTAATCTAAAGACGCTACTTAATAGTATTCTAGCATTGTAGAGTTACTTATGTTTTAAAGTTGTAACTTGTAATAATAACATTATAAGTAGTAAGTAGCAAAGATTTTTCTTGTGTGTGATATTTGTATTCAATAAGTTTCAGACTTGAGTTTTGAGGTGTTACATTAATAGACTTAATTTGTAAAATGAACAGTTTCGGTTTCAACCAAGCAAGTGATGAATGTCAATGGGTTGAAGATTCATCATGAATATTCTCTGTTCAATCCCTTCAATGCTCATACACATTATACCAACTATGCAACACTTAGAGAAGAATCACTCGATCATACCTTTCTCCCATGCTCGTACGCAAAGGAAGTGTGGAGCTAAAACTCTTGGTAAAGCGACATAGACTTCTCCAAGGCCCATAAAACTCACTCTCTTGACTGATTTGACATCTGCCCTAACTTCAAAAGATGTTAAGAGAAAATTAGTTCGAGATCATCTAATCCACTCTATGGTTTTTGTGAGCACTCATAACTTTCTTGTGGTCAACAGGGTACAAACCCCTATTTCTAAAACTATAGATGACATTTAATCCGTATTCACATCATCAAATACATTGTGTAATTCACCTCTTTCATGTTTCTCATTGTGACAACCCGCAATTTCAGGTTAATACTTTAACCTAACCGCAGTTAACTTAGACATACGTTCATAGCACTGCATTTAACTAGGGTTAGTTAAATGAGTCTAGTTTGGTAATTTGGGGAATTACCTGAACACACACACAAGTTAGTTCTCGAACTTTGGTGAGTAACACGAATAATTATCATAATCGGACGATTTATATGAAACTTATACGTGCATGACAAATACGCGAATTATGTGCTTTAATTGTAAATTACAAGATGTTATGTGATTTGTGTGAAAATTAATTAGCTAAGGGTGTTTAGAGTTAATATTGAAACTCTAAAAAAACTACTGCATAACCCTAAACATCCCTCACAATTCACTGTACGACAGTTCCCTAATCATTTCTGGCTACACAAGTTTCACACACAATCATCAATCTTTGATCTTTCAATTCATCAAGAACAACTCTAGATCGAATCTAAGGTAATGCTTTATCTTATACGTTGTTATCTTTGTTCCTGTGATTTCATGCAAACCCTAGACATCCAAACAATCATCTGTGGTTAATTGTTTATGCCTGATGAATGTGTGATTGTTTGTATGAGAATGTGTAGATTGTTTATCAGATATTATTAATGTTATTGAAATGCTAGAACTGCTAAACTATTGTGTGGATTCGTAACATTGTTGATTAGGCTTTTTGATCGTAGAACTGCAAACTGTTACATTGATATTGTATGATTAGGGTTGGTCCAACCTTGTGAATTCACAAAGTTCGGGGTTAATCTTTACGCTAAATCCGAGTTTATCTTTGAAACAAGTTTCTGTGTTTATTGGCATGACGAGTCCGAGTTTCTTTGTTTGATATAATGTTCTGAGTCTTGAAATGATGTTAAAATCCGAACTTAGTTGTGAAGATCTATCCGAGTTTTTTAAAAAGGGATTTAATGGATATGGGTTTAATTATAACACTATGATCTAAGTTTAATAGTAGCATTATGTTCCGAGTTTAGTTGGGTGTTGTTTGTCCGAGTTACTTAGAAGTTTCCGAATATATATATGTAAATAAGATAACTTCCGAGTTTGTTATATATATATATATATATATATATATATATATATTGTTTTCCGAACTTGTTAAATGAAATGGGGGTCTGGACTTCATAAATAAAATGGGGGGTCCGAGTTTATTAGAAAAGAAAGGGGAATCTGAGTTTACTGTCTTGATGTATTCCAAATATATGAAACATATGTTCCGAATGTATTACCTTTGGGTGTAATCAGAGTTTACTAGCTTTGATGTGTCTGAATTTAAGAGAAGAATAATGGGGTCCGATTTTATGTGGTGTGGTTTAATGGTCCGAGTTCAGAGGATTGATATAATTGTTCCTAGTTTCACGCATGGGGTTCGGCCTTACACCAATTATTGTCCAACTTTAATTATGTATAATGGACAATTCGAGTTTATGTATATTACATACTATTCGAATTTATGATAATGCATGCTACCTGAGTTTAATTATAATACACGTTATCTGAATATATATGTTACTTGAATGTTCCGAGTTATTAATCAAACGATACATCCGAGTTTCTCAATATCACACAACATGTCACCGACTAGACAATTTGTTATTGTGTGCTAAATTGGTAAACCTGATCACACTATTGTTTGGACATTAGGGTATTGCAAAACCCTAGTCGTATACTTATTTACATGATATTGTACCTTAGGTGGCGTGTAACGAACCTAACACATTATTAATACTAGAAGTACGTTAACATATACCGAGCAAACTAAGGTGAGTTCACTACTCTTTCATAAGCATGCGTCCCGGGGGGGGGGGACTATTATTCCTGGGAGGAATACTTTTAAATGTTGTAGTTTTAATTTCGGTGTTGGTTAATAAACTCAAACTCTTTCACGAAGTCCCTACTTACTACCGGGCTAGTTGCCTTGGAGGCAACGAGGTATTAGTTGATAGTGCTATAAGGTTTGACAGACCTCACACTATGCTGGGAGCAGGACGTGAACTAAGGACCTTAAACACTTTTGATCAATGCTGATAGACATTGATGAGGGCACAACAAACATAACAGTCATTCAGTACCGAGTTTATTATCCATAACATATCTTTAAAACTAAACACTTACATTATTTATATTTGATAGAAGTAATAGGATCGATGCCCTCTGTCATTCATTCTTGTGTATATATAATTACATTGAGAATCTCTATTTTAGGATAGAGATTAATACAAATCAATTACAAATCAATACAAATATATGAAATATACGGTTGCTATTATACCCCCGCAGTCGAAGCGGGAGGGGACCGAATGCTGAGACTGGATCTAAAATCTTCGAAGAGTATACAAGGCAGACCCTTAGTAAAGATGTCTGCAATCTGGTAACGGGAGGGAACATGAAGAATTCGAACCTGACCGCGCTGCACTTGTTCACGCACGAAATGGATATCCAGCTCAATATGTTTGGTGCGTTGATGTTGAACTGGATTGCCCGATAAGTAAATAGCGCTTACGTTATCACAATAGACGAGAGTGGCGTGAGATAACGGCTCATATAACTCAAGAAGGAGGTTGCGAAGCCAGCAGATTTCAGCAACAACATTTGCAACAGCACGATATTCGGCTTCCGCACTGGATCTGGAGACGGTACTTTGGCGTTTAGAAGACCAGGAAATCAGATTATCACCATAGTATATGCAGTAGCCACTAGTAGACCGTCTCGTATCAGGCAACCTGTCCAGTCAGCATCTGTATACGCGGTCAGAGAAGGAGTTGAATAGCGGCCCAAGGTGATGCCAAATGTAGACGTGCCTTTAATATACCGAATTATTCGCTTCAATGCATTCCAGTGAGATTGCTTAGGGGAGTGGATGTGCATGCACACCTGCTGAACAGTATATGTGATGTTCGGTCGAGTAAAAGTAAGATATTGTAGCGCCCCAGCTAGGCTTCGGTATAGAGTGGGGTCATGAAATAGATCACCCGAAGCACCAAGCTTGGTATTTGTATCAACTGGAGTTGCCACAGGGTTGCACGACTGCATACCCGCACGAGTAATGATATCAGTAGCATAGGAATGTTGTGAAAGAAACATACTCGTCTTCGTGCGAGTGACCGAAATGCCAAGGAAGTAACTTAGAGAACCGAGATCTTTCATGGCGAATTCTCTAGCTAATTTTGTCATAAGCTGAAATCGGAGAGCCGAAGAAGATGTGATAAGAAGGATGTCATCTACATATAACAGTAGAAAAGCTGTGTCATGCCCTTGATGAAGAGTGAAAAGGGACGCATCACATTTGCTGTGGTGGAAACCCAATGTAAGAACGTAATCAGTAAACCTTTGGTACCAAGCCCGTGGTGCCTGTTTCAATCCGTATAGAGACTTTTTCAGTGAGCAAACGTAGTCTGGATAGTCTTTGTCGTGAAACCCCATCGGTTAATACATATAGACTGTCTCATTAAGGTTACCGTGCAAGAAGGCGTTAGTGACGTCCAGTTGATGAACATCCCAACCCTTTGATAGGGCAATAGATAGCACAGTCAGAATCGTTGCCGGTTTTACAACCGGGCTGAAAGTCTCACAACAATCCACTCCAACCTGTTGTAATCTGGCGTCACATACAAGACGGGCTTTATATCGCTCAAGAGTGCCACCGGACCTGAATTTGTGTTTGAACAACCACATGCTTCTAATTATATTCATATGAGGTTGTCTTGGGACCAAATCCCATGTCCTGTTTCTAATTAATGCATGATATTCAGTTGACATTGCAGAGTACCATTCCGGAATAGATAGGGCATCGGCCGAGGCTTTGCGTATGGGTACGATGGAAGGCGCGGTGGAAGTGTGTAGTGAGAAGGGTGGTTTAGGTTTGTAGATGCCACTCATGGAACGAGTGTGCATGGTTCTGGTTGTTGGTGGAGGCGGACAAGGGCTGGGTGGGTCCGATTGTTGTGGGCTGAAGGTAGTATTGGGCTGGGGTGGGCTCGGCTGGTGGATAGGAGAGGAGGGGGTGGGTGGTATGGACTGTTGGGACGAGGTAGTGGGCTGGTGGGACGGAGTAGTGGGTTGATCGTTGGGATGGGCTTGGGCTTGGAGTGGCGAGTGAACAGGGATGGGCAAGGGTGACGCATTGTTTGAGTTTGGCGACGGCTCAACATGAGGCCATAGGTGAGGAGGGAACGGGTCGCTAAGGAAGTTGTATGAAGGAGTGGGTGAGATAGATTGAGCGAACGGGAAGGTGGTTTCATCAAAGGCCACATGGCGAGAGATGAATATTTGGTGGGTGTTAAGGTCTAGCCATCGATAGCCTCGATGGTTGGGAGGATAGCCTAGAAAGACACAAGGATGTGACCGATGGTCCAGTTTGTGGATGGTGGTGGATGGGGTGAGTGGGTAACATAAGCATCCAAAAACGCGTAGGTGATCCTAGGAAGGTGTGGAAAGGTAGAGAAGTTCGGTTGGGGTTTTATTTTTTGTGATTTTATTGGGAAGGATGTTTAATAGGTAGGTGGCGGTTTCAAGGGCATGGTGCCAAAAATAAGTGGGAAGAGAAGCATGGGCTAAAAGGGTGCACATCATGTTATTTATGGTACGGATTTTGCGCTCGGCCTTTCCGTTTTGGGAAGAGGTGTAGGGGCACGGGAGGCGGTGAAGAATGCCGTTTGTGTTGAAAAAACTTTGAAAAGCGGAGTTGACGTATTCTTTCCCATTGTCACACTGGAAGGTTTTAATGACCCGTTCAAATTGAGTTTTAATATTTTTTGCAAAGTGGGTGAATGTAGAGAATACATGGGATTTATTAGAAATGGGAAAGGTCCACAAAAAAATAGTTAAGTCATCAAGAAACAGTATATAATATTTGTGGCCTGCCGAGCTAACAATAGGTGACGTCCATACGTCACTATGTATAATATCAAAAGGCTGGGTAGTGTAAGAAGTAGACGCATAAAATGGTAAACGAATACTTTTTCCATAAACACAAGACTGGCATACATTATTCTCAAAGTTATTAAATAAATGGAAGAAGAAGTTTTTAATGAATGTAAAGACGGGCGCCCTGGGTGACCAAGACGGTGATGCCAGATTTGTGAGGAAATTACAGCAAGAGCGGTAGGTGAGGAGGAGCTGGGTCCCAAAAGCAAAAGATAGAGATCACCGCTGCTGTTGCATCGCAGGAGTGGGGTCCTGGTCTTGTAATCCTTCACAAGAAAACCAAACGGGTCAAATTCGACAGACACAAAATTATATGTAGTAAATCTACGTACGGAGATAAGGTTTTTAAGTAGTTTGGGTGAGTAAAGAACATTTTTGAGAATAAAAGGAGGATAAGGTTTGGGTAGATATTTGGTGCCCGTACCTATAATCGGAATGGTATCTCCATTGCCAACAAAAATATTTTTAGACATGCAAGAATTAGAAAAGGAATGATAATCACCTTGTTCATGAGACATATTTATTGTTGCACCGGTGTCCATGTACGGTATCGGGTCAGGTTGTTGCAGAGACATAGTGTACATGGCCTGTTCTATATCCGTAGGAGCATAAGCAGCGTGGAGCCCGTGAGTGGGCCTCGGCCCAAGAAGACCCTGTGAGCCCGAAGAGTGGGGCTGTTGTTTACTGTTGGAGGTGGGGTAAAGGCAAGGTGGCGGAGTCTATGGGGAGTATTGAGGGGACTGTGGAGGTGGATACCCGGACCAAGAGTTCATTCAGGGGGCGTATGGGGGTGGCTGCCAGTAGGAGTTAGGGTGCGGGTAACGTGACCGGCCAGAAGAACCGCGGCCGAGGCCACGGCCTCGAGACCTGCCACGTCCCCGGGAGTAGTCGGGGAGGTAGGACTGCTGTGATGACTCGGTATTGGGTGGTGTGCGGCTGGTGGTGGTGTTTAATGCGGTGATGGTTTTAGGCGCAAGCAGTGCTTGTTCAGCTTTACGGGTCTCGACCTGGATAAGTTTGGAGCGGGCGGTGTAGAAGGATGGCAGGGGTTCTTGTTGTTGGAGAATAGTAGCAATCCCTTCGTATGATTCATTGAGGCCCGCAATCAACTGTAACACCAGACGCTCATTATCAACCGGTGCATTGACGTTGGCTAATTGATCGGCCAGAACCTTTAGTTCTTGGCAGTAGGCAGAAACCGAAGGGAAGGCGTCCAGGCGAGTGTTAGAGAACTTATGCATGAGGTGAATGGCTCGGGCACTTTTGTTGTCCTGAAAAAGATTTTCAATGGCACTCCAGGCTTCATAGGCAGTCGATGTTTTGTTGATGATTGTGTGGAGAAGGTCATTCGAAATTGTGTTATATATCCACTGTAAAACTATCGCGTCAAGTCGTTCCCAATCATCAACGGGTTTTGGTGGGTCAGAAGTGGAGGAGGTTTCGGATGTTTTCGGTTTCGGTGAGAGGTGGTCATACACGAGAAAAACTTTGCACTGTATTTTGAAGAGTGTGGCCCAAGAATTGTACTGTGAGGATTCAATTTCCAAAGTTATGGGGATGAGGTTGCGGATGTTGGAAACTGTGGTAGCCGGGTGGAGTTTAGATTCGGCTAGGGGAGCAATAGAGGAAGTCATGGCTGATGATGTCATCGTGGCAGGGGAGGAGTTATGCTGTGACCGAACAGAAGTGTGGAGGAGAAAAAAGAAGAGGCCGACGGTGAAGGGTGGGGAGAGAGGGATGTCGGCGATATAGGGTTTAGAAGTAGGTGGGTATCTTGACTCTTGATACCATGATAGAAGTAATAGGATCGATGCCCTCTGTCATTCATTCTTGTGTATATATAATTACATTGAGAATCTCTATTTTAGGATAGAGATTAATACAAATCAATACAAATATATGAAATATACGGTTGCTATTAATATTGAACAAAACTGTGAACTCGCTAACTTTATGTTGACACACTTTTCTGCATGCTTGCAGGTCGTTAGGTACATCATACTTTGGAACTTGCATTCTGGGGAGCGGGGAGTGTCATGGGGCGTGTTACTTGATGCAAACAATTAATATTATGCATTTTAAAACGATTTGGTTTTGATTGTGTTTAAACAATTACGTATGCTTCCGCTGAACACATGTTTTGTTTGAAATGCTATTTGGAATTATACTTTTCATGTTGGACATGACATTTGTGTTTAATAATATTTACTATTAGTTCGAGGGTATGACACTCATTCTGAGGGTATGACACTAATTCTGATTTAGTTGGAGTACTATGCCTGCAAATATTTCCAATTTACTGTACATGTATATCTCTAGTTTCGTGATGCTTTGATGCTCAATAATATATTGCCATTAAAATAGTATAAAAAATATATTTTATTGAAAAAATCAATATTTGTATGATCAAAAATAGTCATAAAATTCCCATTTATTATACATATTCAAAGGCAATAAAAATATGAGCACATATTAAAAAAATCCAAACCTTTAAAAACCTGAAAACCTGAAGTCCAAAATAAAATACCAACCAATTAAGAAACATGGTGTAGAAAATAACAAGCAATAAATTCAAGTCATGAAAATATTAAGTTGCAATTGCAACGGACCTAATCATAACATAGAATAACTAGAACCAAATACAAGCAGATTTATTCCAATCCACCCCTTATTGAAAATAGAAACTTGTAATAGAAAGTATAGTACATTTGATTTCACAAATCTAATTAACTACTTAAAAATCATCTATTTCAAAAAATGTAAGTTTGTATATTTACATAGAAAAAATTGTATAAATCCACACATAATAGTTATAAACATTTACACCAAAAATATTAAAAAAAAAAACATTTAATCTTACCAACCTACTTATATGTTATTGAAAGCACCCACTATCCCAACCAACTATCCTTAATTTCTCTATATACCCACCATCAATACTTTTACTACCAATAAATATGATATAAAATTAAAAGCCATCTTATTTTTTTTGAAAATTCAACAAAATCATTATAAAATACATGAAATCCCTTTTCAGTTTCCACTACTCTATTATATATATATATATATATTGTGAGTTTTGTGTTGTGTTTTTGATGATAAGTCTTTGATTATCGAATGACTAACATTAGCATGTTTTATGTTGATTATCATATTGTGTTTTATATGCATAGTTCTACGATGGTGTATTTGAAGTTTTTATGGACTGTTAGGATTTGGATATTGCGTTTTAGTAATCTTCACTTTATTATTTGTGGGTTTTGAGTGTGTTTTATGGTTAACATTACGGTGTTTTATGACTTTTTACACTTTGTAGAAAAAATTGACTTTGTAGCCAACTCTCATCCTATATATATATATACAGGAGAAGGATCCGTTAGGAACCACCCTTTATTGCGAGAACCAGTGTGAACACTAACAGTAATTTCTAAAAAGATCTAAAAACACTCAAAGATTTTTTTTTTATTTTTTTACTATTTTTTTTTTGGAAAAATCGCTATATTTTGTTAATAAAATTTTTTTTGAAAAAATTCAAAAAAAATAAAATAAAATTCGAGTAACAGTTATCCATGCACATGTGCATATGTATCATTTCTTTGTCAAATTCCGTAATTCATTACAAATATTAGTCAATTGCACTTTAATTTACACTACCACGTGTAATACACTACTTTTTACGTTAACAATATTAGAAATGCACATGTGCATCTATATGTATCAACATGAAATAATGTGTTTTGGTACACTACTTTGAATACACTTTCTCTTTCATCTATCATTCCATCTATTATACACAAACATGCACATGTGCATATGTATCATTTCTTTGACAAATTTCGTAACTCATTACAAATATTAGACAATTGCACTTTCATTTACACTACCATATGTAATACACTACTTTCTACATTACCAATATTAGAAATGCACATGTGCATCTATGTGTATCAACATGAAATAAGGTGTTTTGGTACACTACTTTGAATACACTTTCCCTTTCATATATCATACCATCCATGATACACTACCATTACCTCCTACCATCCATAATACAATATCATTACCCCCTACAATCCATAATACAATACCATTACCAATATTTTGACTTTATTACATGTATATCAACACCATTTATACCATCCAATCATCATATTACATCATAAAGTAACAACTATAGCTAAACCATCAACCACTAGATATAACTAACCAAAAAACATGTATATGGGCCTACTTCTCCATTCAAAATCACAAACTTTTTGTACAAAAACATGTTATATCATGGTTATACCTAATGATGCACATGTGCATTTTGAATATTGGTAATGTAAAAAGTAGTGTATTACATATGGTATTGTAAATTAAAGTGCAATTGTCTATTCCTGATAACGTATTACCGAATTTGTCGACGTAATGATACATATGCACATGTGCATGGATAACTGTTACTCGAAAAAAAAGGTTTTTTTTATGGTAACGAAATATAGCGATTTTAAAAAAAATATTAAAAAAAAATTTTTGAGTGCTTTTTTGATTTTTTTTTAGATTTTTTTTTGTGTTCACATTGGTTCTCGCGGTTCTCGCAATAAGGGTGGTTCTCGCATGAATCTTACCCTATATATATATATATATATATAGCAGGATTTAGAGAAAACGCATATAAGTGTGAAAAGGGTGAGAACGCCCCTCATTCGTTGGATCAAAACGACCTAGGGATTAAATTGACATAGTGGCGTTTTCGTAAATAACATCAACTTTATTACGTGGACGTGCTTCATTAATGGCAAAAGAGTCTTTTGACTGCTCTAATACAAAACGCCAAACTCATAAGTAAAACACCGTTAAAATTCCCACCTTAAACTACGAGCCATACACATCAGTCCCTTCCAGATGAAACGTCATCTTTATCTAAAATGCCATTCATACAAAACGCCCAACTTAGGGTCTGTTTGGTATGGGGTAATGGAATAGACGAAGGAATGGAATGAACGAGGTAATGGAATGGACGAGGGAATGCGATGGATCATTACCATTCCATGTTTTGTTTGGTTACCATGTGTGAATAAAATGAATTATTATTGTATATTGTTCGGTAGGAAAGAAAAACGGAGTAATAAAATCAGCGGTGAGTGGTGGTGGTGGTGGTCGGTGGTAGTGATTGTGGGTGGTTATAGGTGGCGGTGGTGGGTGTCAGCGACGGCGATGGGTGGTGGCGGCGGCGGTGAGTGGCGGTGTGGCGGTGACGACTAGTGGTGTTGGCGGCAAGGTGGCCGTTGGTGGTGGGTGGCAGCAGAGGTGGTGGTGGGCGGCGGCGGCGGTTGGTGGTGGTGGTGGCTGTGGTGGTGGCGTCGACGATGGTGGTGGGCGGCGGCAGTGAGTGACGTTGGCGGTTGGTCGCGGCTGTGCTGATAACGGTGGCGAGTGGGTGGCGGAGGCGACGGTGGCTGTCGGGGTGAGGTGGTGGCGGGTGGCGGCGATGGCGTCGGTGGTGGGTGGTGGTGGTGGTGGGTTGTGACGAAGGTGGTGGGTTGTGGCAAAGGTGGTGGGTTTTGGTGTTGTTGATGAATGATGCAAGAGGGGATGGAATGGAAAAAAAACATGTGGGGTGGAAGGAATGATTTTGAGGGAATGGAATGCCTTTTGGAATGGGTGATTCCATTCCATTGACCAACCAAACACCCTTTTCTTCATTCCCTCATAATCATCCATTCCATTCCACCTCTCATTACTTCGTACCAAACACTACCTTAATGATGAAACTCCTCTAATTAAGTGAGGATTAACTCAATAAGGTTTTACTGAATGATGGGACTGTTTTTTTCGTGCAAATGTCTCACAACCATCTCAGCTTCGTAAGAATAATTAACATGTTAATGAAAACGCCATAAGTTGAATAATTAACAAATAGTAAGAACTGATGTTTACAAATTAACGCCAATATTCACAACTAATCAGATATACGCAACCTGGTATAAAAACCCATTGATCCTAAACAATAAGCATATATTAGATCCCAAATGACAATTAACATTAATAATGAAAACGCCAAATATTGAATATAGGAAGAATGCCCGTTGAAACATAAACACCATTTTCAAATATTACTCTGAAAAAAAAAAAAACACCATTGAAACAAGCATAAAGAACAAAACGCTATATCTGTTGCATGATTTGCTGGATCAAATATGAAATCGCAATCAAATATTACTTTGTAGAACGGAAGCCACGTTAGACGTGATAGATATCGGAAGCTTGGAGAGGAGGTAACTGCTAATACGGAATTTTTGGAATTTTGTTTGAAACGGAATTATAACGCCATTTATGGGGGAACATGGACAATGACAATCGTACCATTGCATATCATTTAGCGCTCCCTACCACGTGTTCGACCAGAATCCGTTCTTATCGTTTTCACACTTTCAACTGTTTTCTCCTGATCTTGTTTCTCTCTCTCTCTATTTATTCTACTATATCTGAAAGGACAAAGTCGGTGGCAAAGGCCACCTACAACACACCTCAAATTACAATTTTGTCCTTGATGTATTTTCCATTTTGGCTCCCTTATTTTTTTAACTAATTTGTTTTTCTCCTAAAACTTACACAATAACAAATCTATCATCTAAATTTCTAACTTTTCACTTTTACTTCCTTAGTTTTTATTTTTTTTCTTTTTTTCCCTTTGTGTTTTTAGTTTATATCACGTTTACATGTTGCTATAAATTCGAAACGGGTAGTTTGTTCATCAGAACTTAATACATTTCGTTTAATCGTACTGTATCTTTATAAGTTTCTTTCGTGTGCTTAAACACGCTAATGTCACCGTGCCAACGTGCTTAACGAACGATAATGTGCCCTTAAATGTCACGCTACAACGCGCGGGCACCTTATTTTCATTCTTTAACATAAAGAAAATTATTTCCCCAGGTGCTTATTTTTATGGACATTTCGGTACATATTCATGTATCGGCATTGGACCTAAATAGTACACATTTACGTTTCAACCTAAAGTTTTCCTATAAATGAGTCGGGTCTAATATAATTTGTTTTCATGCCTATTTTTATGTATGTTTTAAGTTGTTATACATCTTGATGTAAACACTTTATTTTCTCACATGCTCATTTTTATATGTATGTGTCAATATAAATTCATGTAATAAACATGATCAAATATAATACGTTTCCGTGCTTATCGTTATGTACGTTTTTAGTTGGTTTATGATTTGACATATGAGTCACTATGCGTATTGATGCCACTAACTCTTAGAGGCTGTTTGGTAGCCTCTTAATGATCATTCAGATGCTACCTCTTAATGGATTAAAACCTCTGTATGAATAAGAGGTAACCTCAAGTCTGAATGGTTAAGAGGTAACCTCTGAATGGTAAATCATCACATGTCACATTCTTCTACCTTCTCATTGGTAAAATTCTTAATGGTTCTATTAAGAGGTAGCCTCTTAATGACCATTCAGAGGCTACCAAACAGCCCCTTAATGAAAATGTAAAGGTTATGTAGTAATTAGGTGGAACCCCACTAAATGAACCAACCCGGTTTAGATTTTGTTATTTGAGTTAAATGCTTATATAAGTTACATTCATTTATATCGGATACGTCAAAACACACGTTTTTATATGGTTTACACATTACATAACACTTGCGCTAATCTATTTGATGTTTGCGATATACCCACGCTGCAACGCGCGTGACCTTATAACCTATATAAATTGTACAAATATCCCATTTTTAAATTACAATCTATTTAATTATTATTTTAATAACATTTCCCATTAAGACCATATCAAACCCCCAACCCACAATACAAAACACAAAATATTCTTTATAAAGGGAAAAGAAATTAAAAATAAGAAATTGAAAAAGGTGTTGAAGAACAAGCACGCATCTTGAACATGACGACATGCTCATAGGTAGCCATGATCTTTGATCAAAACCCACCATACCCACAAATCTTTTTCAACACCCACCAATCTTTTAACCCACTAGATCAATTTCTCTACATCTTTTCATATATTTTGTGATAAAGTTGATGTTTTTGTTGAATTTTAGTTGACCCTTTTTGTTTGGGATGGAGGGTATGATGGAAAAGGGTGTTTTGGATGATATTATTAGGAGATTGTTGGAGGGTAGAGGGGGGAAACAGGTGCAGTTGTCTGAGTCAGAGATCCGTCAGCTGTGCGTCAACGCTAGACAAATCTTTCTTTCTCAGCCGAATTTGTTGCAGCTTAAGGCGCCTATTAGGATCTGTGGTATGGTTTTGGAACTTGGGTTTGATTCTAATTGGTTTGTGTTTGAAATTTTGATGGTTAATTGATGATGGGTTTCATTAGATTTGTGCCCTAATTAGTAATTATGATTGTTTGGTTTTTGGGTTTGTTCATGTTCTCATTGTAACAGCGGTAATTGGTAAACCGTTTATGATGATTTGGTTATTGTGGGTTGGGAATTGGTTTTGGATGTACGGTTTGATGCTAGTTGCAACTAAACTGATTCTCAAAGGGTACAGAAAAGTTATTTATGTGAGTTTAATTATCTATTTTCCTTGCATAACTAGGTTTAGCAAATGCTTGACAATATCAGAAGTGAATATTACATATTTGCTTGTGGTGTCAAGAAAGTTATGGGTAAGGAGTGGTTATTGAATGTTTGTATATACATGTGTGTGTGCATATGCCAACTAGTGAAGTTACATTAAGAGGGTGTTTGGATTTGTGTTATAAAAGTGATTATGCTATTATTGCATCTTCGGTAATTGGTAAACCGGTTATGATAATTTGATCAGTTTGGGTCTGTAATTAGTTTTGCTATGATGATTTGATTAGTATGGGTCAGTAATCTGTTTGGATATGCGGCTAGCTGCAACTGTTTCTCAAAGGGTAGAGAAAAGTTGTTTATGTGCGTTTATTTTATCTATTACATGCGTATACAATTAGAGTATGTGGTGTACTTATAGCTTACGGTGTCAAGAAACTTGTTTGGAAAGAATGGTTATTGAAATATTGTATATTGAGAAAGAAGCCAACACAATTGCCATAAAAGCAAACACACACACACACACACATAGATATAAATTTACATACATTCCAACTAGTGAAGTAACAATTTCAACATACTTTTGATTTTGCATCGAATTCCTGAGTTGATGATATGGAGATGCATATACATGGGCTTATGGATATGAACATGCATAAGCGGAAGGTTTTTTGTTAGTTTACAAAGATCATAAGAAAAAAAATGATATTCAAGTGCATCCCGTAATTTTTGTTTTGTTATGGTAGTAGAGACATACTGTTTATTGTATGTAAAAAGGTGTTTTTATATATATTTTTATATTCGGTAATGTACATCATGTTGTTGGGTTTACTTTTATGATAGGTGATATCCATGGACAATACCAAGACCTATTGAGGCTCTTCGAATACGGTGGGTACCCCCCCTCTGAAAACTACCTATTTCTTGGTGATTACGTTGATCGAGGCAGGCAAAGTTTGGAGACCATATGTTTGCTACTTGCATACAAGATACGCTATCCTGATAAAGTGTTCCTCTTAAGGGGAAACCATGAAGATGCCAAGATCAACCGCATATACGGCTTTTATGACGAATGTAAAAGAAGATTTAACGTCCGCCTTTGGAAGATATTCACGGACTGCTTCAATTGTTTGCCCGTTGCTGCATTAGTCGATGACAAGATTCTTTGCATGCACGGTGGTCTTTCCCCGGAACTTGAGAATTTGAAACAAATAAGGGAAATTGAGAGGCCGACGGAGATCCCCGATAACGGGCTTCTTTGTGATTTATTGTGGGCTGATCCTGATCCTACCATTGAGGGCTGGTCCGACAGTGATCGTGGCGTTTCGTGTACTTTTGGCGCTGATAAAGTTGTCGAGTTTTTAAAGAAGAATGATCTTGACCTTATTTGCAGAGGTCATCAGGTAAATAATACTTATCTGGTTCATTAATGAGGCACTTTGCATGAAAATTGTCAACTAGCTGTACTAAATGCGTCAGATATCGTGGTTTGAATAACAAATAAAAGAAGTGAGGCATATTATGACCACTTTTAACTGCAGGTGGTAGAGGACGGTTATGAGTTTTTTGCTAAACGAAGACTCGTGACGATATTTTCGGCTCCAAATTATGGGGGAGAGTTTGACAACGCAGGTGCACTATTGAGTGTTGATAAATCCTTGGTGTGTTCTTTTGAGATATTAAAGCCGCAAGATTACTCAAAAAAGCCCGGAACGTCTAAGTTACCGCTTAAAAAGGTAAACAGAGTTGAATTATTGAATATAAATGTTTTATTTTCATTTTTCTGCATGGTATGTAGATAATCTGACTTTTCTTGCTTTAGTTTATTGATATTGATTATTTATAGCATTTAATACATGCCCTTTTCTAATTATGCAGACTTCAAAATCATCTCTAGCATTTAAAGAATAAATATATTCACTTTCGAATTTATTGTTTAGATTGTTTGACCTCAAAACACCAGCCATCTTCTATCATGAAACTTGACTTTGACCTTAATCACAGTTTGACTTTCGCAAAAGTAAATGCAACGTTTTTTATTTGAATTTAGTTGAATACCTGGAACAGAGCTGTTTTTTCTAAGAGTAAGATAAAATTACTGATTTACCCTTTCCTCAACCTAAATTAGAGTCTGGAAAACGTCATTTTTGATCGTTTTATCTATTAACTTTTGTAAATAATCAGAATTTCATTTACCAATCATCCGATTATCTTATTGTTTTTTTCTTTGCCAGCTGATTATCTGATATAAATTTTTTTTTCACATAATTATTTTTTCAGAAATGCACACCAAACATCTTTATTTTAGTGAGCGGGCATCACCTATCTAACGCTCTTGTTCATTGTTTTTCTCACGTGTTTGGAAATAGTTAGCTATCTATTTTTTCTAAAAAATATTCATGCTTTCTATAAAAGATTGTTCCTTTTTTATAAAATAATCATCTTTTATATTAAAGATTCATCTTTTCTACAAAAGGTTCATCTTTTCTATGATAATTTTATCTTTTCCACAAAAGGTTCATCCTTTCAACAAAAAGATTCATCTTTAGACTAATCATTTCTCTATTTTCAACAAAAGATTCATCTTTAGACTAATCATTTCTCTATTATCAGTCAATGGTGGCCAGTCATGAAATTGTACGATGAATACTTACCTTTACTACTTGTTTTAACAGCCGCCCAAAACTGGAACATCCTGACGAAATCGCACCGGAGAAATAGTCCAATAGCTCTTTTGAAGAAGCATACCGTGTCAAAAAGATAAAATCTGTAAGATGAGCAATCTGAGGGTAGTATAAGTAATCTGCAGAAACTAATATGTTTCATTGTAGTTTCTAGTTGTTTGGTTGTTATTCGACATAGAGATTGAAAAAGAGCCCCTTCAAGGTTTTGCTAGCCCTTGTATATTATGCGTATAATCTGCTTTCCTTTTGAGATTGTATGAAATTTGTGTTTTATGTTAGAGCTTTAACCTTTCGAAATTCGAATTAGATTAAACTGTAGAACGGGGAATGGATGCTGAAAGCGCACACTAGTTTCTGCATCATGTTGTGTGTCATGACAAAAACATAAAGATTGCTTCTTGACTTCTCTTTTGACAAATTAGGGTCATTTGAGTTTGAATGAAATGTCCATGTATGCTTATCTTTATTGGGTAAATAATGTAAAGGAAATGGAAATAGATCAAAGGAATCCATCGGGTTGAACTTGTAGAACACACTCGATGAATAAAAGCCGTAAAGATTTGGAGTGATAGTTGGTGTTCAAGTATTAACTTGTAGCAAGTACGGTGCTTGTGAGATATAAATTGGTAAATTGTAAGAAATTGAGAGGCTAAAGTGAGTATACAATAGTATTACATACATGATTACATGTAGCAGAGCTATTGGTAGGATAAGATGTAGATAAAGCATACCTTTATCCCCATGGATAAAGAGAATGTTTCAGTGTGACCTGCAGCTCCAAAGACACATCTAATCGTACGAGTCAAATGAAACATAAAAAGATAAATAAATATCTACTCTAAAAACAACAAGATAACATAGGGTACTAAAAAGATTCTGTCTAAAACTAACAAACAAGAACCCATAAGAGCAACGAATTACAAAATATATAGACACACAATAACATGCCAGGGCCATCAAAATAAATTGAAAAACTAGGCTCCTAAGACAAGACTCCAATACCCTAACATATCACCCTTTTAAAAGTCTTTAACCTTAATCCTACGTCTCAACAAACACCTATCCTTGACTATATCCTCAGAGAGGTACAAGTATATGAAATCCTGCCTAATCTGCTCCTCCCAAGTCAGTATCTGTCTGCCTCTGCGCCTCTTTCCCTCCACAGTAAGAGTTACCACGGTTCTAACTGTGGTCGTCGAATGTCTTATCCTGGCATGCCCAAACCATCTCAACATCCCCTTTCTTATCTTATCTGATATACTAACTACCCCCAATCTATCCTTAAAAACCTGATTTCTTATCATGTCTAACATAGTGTGCCACACATCCATTTCAACATTTTTATCTCTGCTACCTCTGGTTTACGCGTTTGTGTTTTCTTGATCGCTAACATTATGTTCCGTATAGCATAGCATGTCTAACAACCACCCTATAAAATTTCCCCTTTAATTTAGTTGGAAACCTCGTTACACAATACGTTAGTGGCTGCTCTCCACACCATACTACCTGGACACAGTGCGCTACATCACTATCTACCTCCCCACCCCATCCCTCTAAAAAAATGATGCTAAATGCTTGAACTTAGTTGCATGCGGGACCACTTGTCCCTCAATGGTGATCCGAGTGTCATCGCCATCGCATGCACCACTAAAATCACAATAAAGGTACCCAGACTACTAATCCCTAAACCTTTGCCCTCCAAAGCCACTTGCCACTCCTCTAACCTTGTATTCAGGCTATGTTTACTTTCTGTGACTAGTACAACATTCACAAAAAAAAAAAAAAAAAAAAAAAAAAAAAAAACAGGCGTCACGAAATTGTCTCCTGAATTGACATTGACAACTCACCCAAGACAACCGTAAAAAGAAATGGGCCCAGCACAGACCTTTGGTGAAGTCCTACCTTCAAGGGGAAGAAATTTGTATCTCCTACATGTGTGAAAATAAAATCGAACTGCCCGTTTATCTTTGATAATTTAACTAGTTGATTTCCCCCGCGCTTCGCGGCGGGATCTTGATCGGTATCGATTCGGTTTATTTCGCACTGACACAATACATGCATTCGGTATAGCAATCAACATCTGACCTACATCGACCAAAAAACATAAAACATAAAACATAAAACAAACACGATGCCAATACCGATGTTGTTGGGTCACAGTTAATAGTGATACTATCAGTTTATTGAAACTAAAGGCAAAAATATAAATACCGGTATCAAATATCGATGTTGTTCGTTCAGTTTTACGTTCGGTACAGTAGCGACACAGTGTCTATTTTCAATAAGATTTACTGAAAACCATAAATATGAATACCAACACTTATGTTGTTTAGTCGGTTTTCTTTTTGGTATGGTGGCAACATGATATCAATCTTCAATAAGATTTATATCAGAATGTTGGAAAAAATACATAGATGTGCGTTTAGAAAATTTTTAAAAAATTAACGTACACAAATTATTTAAAAAAAAATATCAAATACCTAAAACAAATACTTTAAAAAAGTTATTTATTTTTCATGATTCCTCAACTTTAATATATAAATATTATTAATAAAAAAAATACAATAAACACTAAATAAAATATGTATAATATTAAAAAAAAAAATCTTAAAAAAAAGTCTTTTACTGTACCGGTATCAAATATCGATGTTGTTCGTTCAGTTTTACGTTCGGTACAGTAGCGACATAGTGTCTACTTTCAATAAGATTTACTGAAAACCATAAATATGAATACCAACACTTATGTTGTTTAGTCGGTTTTCTTTTTGGTATGGTGGCAACACGATATCAATCTTCAATAAGATTTATATCAGAATGTTGGAAAAAATACATAGATGTGCGTTTAGAAAATTTTTAAAAAATTAACGTACACAAATTATTTAAAAAAAATATATCAAATACCTAAAACAAATACTTTAAAAAAGTTATTTATTTTTCATGATCTCTCTACTTTAATATATAAATATTATTAATAAAAAAGTATAATGAACACTAAATAAAATATGTGTAATATTACAAAAAATAAATCTTTAAAAAAAGTCTTTTACTGTTCATACCCACTTTGTTTTGATATGTATAATAATTTGTTTTTTATTTTCGGGATATGCAATTATGCATATGTGTAATATTCATGAATCATTTTTACAATCTAATACAAAGCAACGATGTTTATGTATTTAACGATGTTTATATATTTTAACTGAATCAATCCAACCAACCCAACCAAGAGTGTCAGTTTAGTTTAGTGTATTTCAAAATCGTAGCTTACGATTCTAGCTATAAATTTTGTTACAAACCAGACATTACAACCCTCGTCAAATTACATACATGAGTATTTCATACCAAGGAGATTATTTATGCATATCAATATAGGGTAAGGATAGTGTAAAAAGGGCCTAAAGTGTGAGAAGTGTATTATAACACTATATATAATACTATGTAACACCGTATAACAATATGTAACACCATATAATACCATATAACACTATGTAACACTATATATCATTATATAACAAATATAACACTATACATCTATCATAGACATGCTATCAGACAACCTATAGTGTTATATTTGTTATATAATGATATATAGTGTTACAAAGTGTTATATGGTATTATATGGTGTTACATATTGTTATACGGTGTTTATATGGTGTTATATAGTATTATATATAGTGTTATAATACACTTCTCACACTTCTCACACTTTGAGCACTTTTTACAGGATCCTCTACCTATCAATATATATATATAGGGTAAGGTTCATGCGAGAACCACCTTTTGTGACAACCCGCACTAAACCAGGTATCCGTACGACTTAATTAATGATTAATTATTGCTTAATTACTGTGCTTGTTTGAACTAGCTGTTGAACTGCTACTTGATATCTGATACATGTACTTACTTGCATCATACTTTACTTATCGTCACTACATTATTTACATACAAGAACACTAGTGACAACCATGATGCACAAAAAGCACAGTAGCACAATAACGGATAACCTATTGAACATGCTGATATAACCAGCATCAGGCAAACACTGCCTCCAAGGCCTATAAGAGCCTGAGATATTTGGCTACACTAGTAGTGAGTGTAGGGATACAAGGGTTGTGAAACTGCGTCTCTAGGGATAAGTCACAGTGACCGGATGTGCCTAAAACGTACTTAAAGTACAAAACTCAGCACTTTAATAAACAATTCAGCTTCTAGCTAACTAATAAAGTGCCAATACATGAGAAAATATTCCTGACACTTTGGAGGAATAAGCTGTGTCACTAAGAATGTTAAGAACGACACTTTAAAGCTTTAGTAACGCTTTAACGGATTACTATCCAATCGAACAACCGGACTTTACCCGGAACATGAAAATATTATTATTTTCACTATTTATATTTTTTCTGAGCCAGTTAGGGTCCCTGATTACCCTAACACCCGCCATAACGCATAACATACAAGTAACTAAGTTTAACACTTAACACTTAACTAACTTAACTTAGTTACCCTAACTAACCTAGTTGAGATCGAACTAACCCCCCCCCCCTTTCTCTAACCGGCCCTAACTATGGGGGAACACAATTGTACAATCTTGATTATTTAAATCCTCAATGTTTAGTATCATGAGGACATAATGCCCTTTGGATAATACTCTTAATTGTGTCTATAAGATCAATGCTATACACAACATAATTATCCTCACAAAAATCAACTTCACTCACTCTCTCTTTCCCCCTAGAAGCTTACGGCCGAACACCCCACCCCCCTTATCCACCATTTTCGATTTCCATCTTGCCATTCCATCATCATTCAAGCATTAAGGGTTACGTATTAGGAGCCTTGGAGCAAACGGAACACGAAGGACCTCGTTACTTAGCTTTTATCCACGCGTTTTTCATCAAGAATCTTCCCTAGCCTTGAGCTAGAGGTATAATGTTTACAACTCATTTTTGAACTTATCTAAGGTGGTTAAAAGGATTTGTGTCGGTTAAATATCGTTAACATACAATTTGATGCTTAAAAGTCTACTAAAAGTATGAAAAATGGTGGTTAATAGCATTTAAGTGGTGTAAAAGTTGGAGTATTTGAAATATGTGGTTATTTAGACCCGATCTATGTTGTGGTAGCTCGGGTCACCGTTTAACCCGGTTTGGTAAGATCATGGATCTTAACATAAGCTTGTTTTGAATGATACAAGGGTTAAAAGGTGAAACTCTACCACACATGAAACATGAACTTGTGTAAAAATGTTTTAACATGTACAATAGTGTTTAAAACTAGCAGATCTACGTATCTGCAAGTGGTATTTTCAAAGGACCACGCGTCAAAGAAATCATGTTTTCTAAAAGACGGATCTTACACTAACAAACATGGTTTTTATAAGCCACAAGTGTGTAAACACTTGTGAAATGAAAAGATCCGACAAAGAACTAGTTTTGTCAAATGTTACTAGAAGTTGTAAAGACGGATTTCTCTAAACACGAGGTTTTCACAAGATCAAAGTTACTTTATATAAAGATCTACAAAATATAATGGGAGTTACACTATAGTTGCGGAAAAACTACAAGTTCATGCGATTATGCGATTTACATACTTGTCGACTAGTTTGATGTGTCGGAAATTGTTTGATTGAATAAAGAAGTTGTTGAATTGATTTTGTAAAAGAAAATGATACGCTTGAAAGCGTGGCCACCTCCAGTTACAGAGGAAACTCTGGCGAAATTTTTCTAAAAACATAACACTTAGAATTATTTACACAACAAGTGTTAGAATTATTTTTGACATGTTTTCGAAACATAAATTTCGCCAAGACTTTATTTACTAAATATTCGGAGGTGGGATTTTCACAAGATTTAACGTGATAAATATATATGGCCACACACTGTTTATGATTATTTTGTGAAATACATAAATATTATTTTTAGAGTAAAAATAATATTTACAAACGTTAACGAATCCAAAATAATACGAACGCTTTCACCATGAATATATAAGTTACGCCGGTAATTATATTACCACTCGATTGTAAAACGTAACTTACGCACATGTATTGAATCCCCCATCCTTGGGAAGGAAATTAACTACCAAGTATACAAAATGTAAACACGAAATAGTTGTCTAACTATTTCCCAAAGACGTAAACTATAAAGCTAAGGCACGGCCGTCCGTCTAATAGTATTAGCACTTGTAGGTCGTCGCACAGCTTTCCGATTTGGAGATACTTGGTAGAGACGCTTCACTGTGAGTTCATGTCCCCCTTTTCTCTAACTGTTTTCAGTTTTCTTAACTGCGGGGGTGAAATACATGCTACTTTGTTTACAAGTACTATTATACACGGTATGTTAACGTAAGGAGGTTTACTACTTAGATCATGTGAATGGGTAGGCAGAACACCGAGGGACTTAAGCGGTAGATCTATCTGGGTGTAGCGAGCCCAACTCTAGGCCCAACAGAACGGACCTCTGTGAGGACCAACAGAACGGACCTTGAGTGACTTGGTTGCCCGACGCAAAAATCGGCTAGGGTTGAGTCTTCCTACTTGCATTTCACACATGCTAATGGCCTTGCAAACCATTGGTGATCTCTTTTCCTTACACTGCTACATACCAGGAAACTTTTATACTTACAAGTGTTTTACTTACTCACTTGCACATGAACTCGCTCAACATTATTGTTGATTTTTCAACTTACATGTATTTCAGGAAATTAACGAGATCTGGCACGGTATGGCATGTTTTCCGCTGCACTAGTTTCCAAGGTCATCCGGGGTTTAGGGGATGTGTCTCTTTCCTGGACAAGACACAACCCTTAAATCATGTTTATGTTATGTTTCAAGTTTGTTATGTCAGTTGAACAAGGTTATGGTTGTTAGGGTATGTTCCCGTTAAAACAATGGTACTGTATTTGGTTTTCAAAACTTAATGGATGATCTTGCATGTTTTTAATTCATATAGCTTGGTTATGATTAAGCTATGGTATTAAGAAGTCACACCAAAATTAACCACGCTTCCGCAAAGCCAGGGTGTGACAGCTTGGTATCAGAGCTCTGATCATAGCGAACTAGGATTCCTTCTCGAGTCTAGACTATGATCACTAGGGCTCTCACGAAAACATTTTTCTGCATACCACTTAAGTCCAGATCCAAAACTTTTTACAAACAAATGTTGAGCACATTTTATTATTATAGGCTCAGCCTGGAGGGCTGAGGCTCGATCTGGAGGATCGAGGCTCGGTCTAGGTGACCGAGGTAGTTGAGCACGTTGATTTATTTAGGCTCAGCCTGGAGGGCTGAGGCTCGGTCTGGAGGATCGAGGCTTGGTCTAGGTGACCAAGGTAGTTGGCTAGCAAGGCTAGGAAGAGTAGGCTCAGTCTTGAAGGCTGAGGCTCGGTCTGGAGGATCGAGGCTTGGTCTAGGTGACCAAGGTAGTTGGCTAACAAGGCTAGGAAGAGTAGGCTCAGTCTTGAAGGCTGAGGCTCGGTGTTGGAGACCGAGGCTCGATCTAAGTGGTCGAGGTGGAGGATAGAGCAGTCTTAAAGACTGGGAGAAATTGGCTAGTAAGACTAGGAGAATTATGTGATACCTTACTTGGTGACTTATGTGATTATTTGATTATATGATTGACTATTTGTGCATGTTTGTGTATATGTTACAGACACATGGATTCTACAGACACTGGTGGTTCAGACACCACAGGCCCTAGGCCTATCGTATCAGACGACCTAGAGTCATCGGAGCATGAGGTTCACACGTCCGACGTCACGAGCACAGATGAGGACGATTTTCAGCCCTTCGCATTACCTGACGGTGCTGACGAGCTCGCAGATGGTCCTTTGGCCGGGGATCTACCACTCGCATTGATCCCTGCCCCTATACCGCTTGCTTCGTACCCTGTTTACGATTTGCCTATCGACGAGGAGGAGGATGATGTCGATATGTTTGAGGAGGAGCCTTTCGAGGAGGATGCTCAGGGCGAGGCCCTACCTGCTGCTGATGGTCCCTTGTTGATCGCAGATGCTCCCGCCGCGGAGTCACCTGCTCACTCCCCAGTCCCAGACTCCTTTGAGTCTGTGGCCTCTGTACCCTCACACACCCAGAGTGCGCAGCACTTCTCTCATGGATCAGATCCTGATCAGGCATCTTCTGTTGCCCCTATCCCCAGTTTTGTTTTCGACCACGATGATGAGGGGGATTCCGATCCTATGTTTCCCCCAGGATTCGACCCAGATCGTGACTTAGAGTTTATTCCGATGGATCAGTTTATGGAGGATCCAGTAGACCCTGATGACCCAGTGGATCCTATCGACCCAGATTTCGGTTTCGAGATGGCTTTTGATGACCTCGAGCCTGCCGTTGCTCCAGAGCAGGCAGCCGCTCTAGACCCCATACCTGAGCATGACCCAGTACATGCTGACATCCCTTTTGAGCCTGTTGCTGATGATCTCCCCGTGGGTATTCCTTTGATGGAGGGCGATCATGTCATTGTTGATCCTGTTGATCCTTTACCCGTTATACCTGTTGACCCTCCCGTTGGGCACATTGCACCTGTTCACCCTGTTGTTGCTCCCCCACTTGATCCCGTTCCACTAGAGCCCGAGCATGCACTGTTCGCGGCACGCATGGATCCACCAGATGAGCATGCACAGCACGGTTGGATACCTGCTGATGAGGATGTACCGCCTTTTCCCCCTCAGATCCCTGTTTCGCGACATGTTGATTTTTCTTTTCAGGTTCCACAGTTTGTACCTCCAGCGAGGCCTGGAGAGGGTTCTTCAGCCCATCCTGTTGGGCATGTACCGATGCCTATCCCTTTCATGCCACAGATGTCATCTGTTCCACCCGCTGTTGCTCCATTTCACGTGGCACCTTTCGACCCCACTAGTGAGCCGTTTCTTTGGGCACCAGACTCTGGTATGCCACCCACTGACCCCTACCATGCTTTTCACATGGGACACACTATCGAGGACGTCTTGATGTCTTTCGTTTTCCAGCACGAGTCACATACGCAGCGCATCCAGGAGCTCGAGAGAGCTCAGCTGCCACCGTGTCCATGCCATGGTCAGACACACTCCCCACTGCAGCCATTTCGACCTTTACCTCCAGATTATGCTGCCCGTCTCTCTACATTAGAGCAGCAGATTGCTTCCATCATTCGTACTCAGCAGGCTATGGAGGCGGACTGGCTACATTTACGCCGTTTGTTTTACACCCACTTTCCCCCTCCTCCACCACCATCTGTATAGAGCTCATCAGTGCTGTTTGGGTAGACGAGGATGAGAAGACGGCGATTGTTGGATTGCACAGTATTTTTGGAGACCACAGTTGATTCTGACTTTTGTTGACTTGTATTTGATGTATTGACACTGATTGATGTAGTTTTTGGACAGGGGTGATGTAGCCCCTAGTTGATGGATGATTGTATGACACTATGATGTACTGATACACTCACTATGTGGTCTCGATATATGGCAATCACAATATTCTCATCATATTTGATTCGCTTGATTGCTTATTTGTATGATGTGTGTTTGGTATTTGTGATGTATTGATAACATGAGATGTGATGTGCTATTACTATTACTATATACGTACGTTTTACTATGGCCTGACCAACATAAACCATCTTTTAGAAGATGCCGCCGAGACGTGAGACACACATGCCTACTAATGAGGCAGAACTCCAGCAGATTATTGCTGCTGCCATAGCACAATATGCAGCATCTCAGCCCGGAACGAGCGGAAGTATTAACCAAGGCAATAACAATCCACCTCACGGTAATATTAAGTCATTAAGACATATCGTGACCTAACTGGATATCTCTAGCAGTGATGCTAACGCCAAACATATGTTATAACGTATGTGCAGGATGCACCTACAAGCAGTTTCTAGACTGCAAACCGGTCAACTTCGATGGTACTGGAGGTGCTGTCGCCTTTGTTCGTTGGGCTGAGAAAACCGAGTCTGTTATTCGCATGAGCAAATGCGCGCTGGATCAGCAAGTCACCTATATCTCAGGGCTGTTTCTAGATGGAGCCCTATCCTGGTGGAATCTACAAGTACAGACACTAGGCGAAGCTGCTGCCTACGCGTTAACCTGGACCGAACTGAAAGAACTTATGCACAAGAAGTACTGTTCGCGCGCAGAAATCCAGCGATTGGAGACCGAGTTTTGGCACTTGAAAATGGACGGTCCAAAGGTCGCAGAATACGTTCAAAGGTTTCACGACTTATCTCAAGTGGTTCCTTACATGGTTACACCAGAATACAAGCGAATCGAGCGCTTCATTTGGGGATTAGCTCCTCAAATCATAAGTATGGTAACCTCCTCCAAACCAGCAACTATCACTGAAGCCATCGATTTGAGCGTGGCTCTCACCGAGGAGGCAATTCGTTTGAACAAGTTTGATGAGATCAAGACGAAGAAGGCAGAGTCTCACGTCGAGTCATCAGGAGGTAACAAACGGAAGTTCTCAAACTTCAAGCAGGGCGCTAGTGTAGTGGTTAAGAAAGGAGGATCAGACACGCCAGCTCAGGTTACAGCTGGTAGAAGAGAGAAAGGAAGAGGATACATGGGCGCCCAGCCCAAATGCAATACCTGCCAACGCCACCATTCTGGTCAATGTGGGCTAAAAGTATGCGAAGCATGTGGGAAACGTGGTCACTTGAAGGACACTTGTTGGGCCCCTGCCGGTCGGGGAGGCCAGGGAGGTTATGGAAATAGAAACAATAATCGTGGTGGTATTGGGGATCGCCCACAAGGAAACTATGGAGGAAACGGGAATCGAGGAAACAATGCTAACCAAGCGGGCGCTGTGAATCGTAATCAGAGGAATGATCAAGCTGGTGGAAACGGGCAAAGACTGGGATGCTATAACTGCGGTGATATCGGGCATTTCAAGAAAAACTGCCCAGAGTTAAACCAAGCCCGCGGAAGAGTGTTCCAACTCGAAGCAAGGGAAGCGCGCCAGGACCCCAATGTTGTTACTGGTACGTTCCCTGTAAATCAACGCTATGCATCTGTTTTGTTTGATACTGGTGCCGATTATAGCTTCGTGTCGTTAGAATTTAAGAATATGCTTGGTTTAGCCGCTAATAAGTTAGATATTCCCTACTCGATCGAATTAGCTAATGGGAAGTTAGTGGAAGCCAATGAAGTTATCAGAGGTTGTGTGATCGAATTAGGAGAACGTGAGTTTGCTTTGGATCTACTACCAGTCCAATTGGGAAGCTTCGACGTGGTGGTAGGAATGGATTGGTTATCAGGCAACAAGGCTGAGATAGTATGTCACGAAAAAGTTGTTCGCATCCCAACCAATGATGGTGAGACGATTGTTGTTCACGGAGAGAAGCGTGAGACGCCGTTGAGGATTATCAGCTGCTTGAAAGCAAGGAAGTGTTTGCAAAAAGGATGTGTTGCTTTTCTGGCACACATTGTGGATAAAGAGGCTGCTGAGCCAAGAATCGAAGACATCCCTGTCGTGAGGGAATATCCAGAAGTCTTCCCGGAAGACTTACCCGGACTGCCGCCTCTGAGGCAAGTAGAGTTTCACATTGACTTAGTTCCAGGCGCCGCGCCTGTGGCTAAGGCACCTTACAGACTTGCTCCGTCTGAGATGCAGGAACTGTCAACACAACTTCAAGAGTTGTTAGACAAGGGTTTTATCCGACCAAGCTTCTCACCTTGGGGAGCTCCGGTCCTGTTTGTCAAGAAAAAGGACGGTAGCTTTCGTATGTGCATCGACTACCGGGAGCTAAACAAGCTGACGATCAAGAATAGATATCCTCTGCCAAGAATCGATGATCTGTTTGACCAACTGCAAGGCTCAAGCTTTTACTCTAAGATCGATCTTCGATCTGGATACCATCAGTTAAGGATACAAGAGGAAAGTATCCCAAAGACAGCCTTCAGAACTCGTTATGGACACTACGATTTCCTTGTTATGCCGTTTGGTTTGACAAACGCACCTGCAGTATTCATGGATCTAATGAATAGAGTTTGCAAGCCGTATTTGGATAAGTTCGTGATTGTATTCATCGATGACATTTTGATTTATTCAAAGACGAAGGCTGAACACGAGCAGCATCTTAGAGCCATTCTAGAGCTGCTGAAGAAGGAACAGCTGTATGCCAAATTCTCTAAGTGCGAGTTTTGGCTACGTGAAGTCCAATTCCTTGGGCACGTGGTAAATGGAGACGGAATCCACGTGGATCCAACCAAGATCGAGGCGATCAAGGATTGGGAAGCGCCAAAGACGCCAACCGAGATTCGGCAATTCTTGGGTTTGGCTGGCTATTATCGAAGATTCATTGAGAATTTTTCAAAGATCGCTCAACCATTGACACTCCTCACGCAGAAGGAAAGGAAGTTTGATTGGGGAATCAAACAGGATGAAGCATTTCAGATATTGAAGGATAAGCTCTGCAATGCGCCAATCTTAGCTCTACCGGAAGGTACTGATGATTTTGTGGTATACTGCGACGCATCGCGTCAAGGATTGGGTTGTGTGTTGATGCAACGTCAAAAGGTCATTGCTTACGCATCACGTCAACTGAAAGTGCACGAAAAGAACTATACCACACACGATTTAGAGCTTGGCGCAGTGGTATTTGCACTAAAGATCTGGAGACACTACCTTTATGGTACAAAGTGTACAATCTTCACAGATCACAAGAGCCTACAACATATATTCAACCAGAAAGAGTTGAATATGAGGCAAAGACGATGGGTTGAGTTGCTGAACGACTACGACTGCGAGATAAAGTATCATCCAGGGAAGGCGAATGTTGTTGCCGATGCCCTAAGTCGTAAAGAGAGAATCAAGCCCATAAGGGTTAGGGCTTTGGAAATGATTATACGGACCGATCTTTCCTTGCGCATTCGAGCCGCACAAAAGGAAGCTCTCAAGGAAAGGAATCTTGAAGAGGAATATCTCCGTGGGATGGAGAAGCTTTTGGTACCAAACGAGGAAGGAACGTTATGTTTTGAGAAAAGGATTTGGGTTCCTCTGTTTGGTGAATTGAGGAAGGTTATTTTTGATGAAGCTCACAAATCACGGTACTCTATCCACCCTGGAGCGGATAAGATGTACCAGGATCTCAAAGATTATTACTGGTGGCCTAGGATGAAAGGCGATGTTGCTGTTTACGTGAGCAAATGTTTAACGTGCGCTAAGGTTAAAGCGGAATACCAGAAGCCTTCAGGGCTGCTGCAACAACCTGAGATTCCCAAGTGGAAATGGGAACAAATCTCCATGGATTTTATTACGAAATTGCCGAGAACGCCAAGAGGCCATGATATGATTTGGGTGATAGTTGACCGCCTAACAAAGTCCGCACACTTTCTGCCAATCAGAGAGAAAGACAGTACTAGTAAACTTGCGGAAATATACATGAGAGAGATTGTCGCACGTCATGGAGTGCCTCTCTCAATCATCTCTGATAGAGACGGAAGGTTTGTGTCAAGGATATGGCAATCCTTCCAAGAAGCTTTTGGCTCCCAATTGAATCTGAGCACTGCGTTTCATCCGCAAACTGACGGCCAGAGCGAGCGAACGATACAGACTTTGGAAGACATGCTGAGGGCATGTGTTATGGATTTGGGCGGTAGCTGGGATAAGAATTTACCTTTGGTCGAATTTTCATACAACAACAGCTACCACACCAGTATTGGTGTCGCGCCATTTGAAGCCCTATACGGACGCAAGTGCCGATCACCCCTATGTTGGTCTGACGCAGGTGATAGGCAGCTTGCAGGTCCCGAAATCGTCCAAGAGACGACAGACAAGATCGCGCAAATTCTTAAACGCATCGAAGCAGCTCGCCACAGGCAAAAGGCCTATGCGGATCCAAACCGGAAGCATGTGGATTTCCAAGTTGGAGAGATGGTATTATTGAAGGTTTCACCCTGGAAGGGGGTGGCACGCTTTGGAAAGCGTGGGAAGCTAAATCCGCGCTACATTGGTCCCTTCAGAATTCTGGAAAGAATAGGACTAGTAGCATACAAGTTGGACCTACCTGCTGAACTGAATGGTGTTCACGATACATTTCATGTATCCAACCTGAAGAAAAGTCCGACTCAAGTTGATGTTGCCATTCCCATCGACGAGATTCATATTGACGACACGCTCCACTTCGTTGAAGAACCTGTCGAGGTCACGGATTGGAAAGTTAACAAGACCCGCCGGAGCAGTGTCAAACTCGTCAAAGTTCGTTGGAATGCCAGACATGGTCCTGAATTCACCTGGGAACGTGAGGACCGGATGAAAGAGAAATACCCCCACTTATTTCCTAAGAACACTGTATCTAGTAGCAGAACTTAAATTTCGGGACGAAATTTATTTAACGGGGGGAGAATGTGACAACCCGCACTAAACCAGGTATCCGTACGACTTAATTAATGATTAATTATTGCTTAATTACTGTGCTTGTTTGAACTAGCTGTTGAACTGCTACTTGATATCTGATACATGTACTTACTTGCATCATACTTTACTTATCGTCACTACATTATTTACATACAAGAACACTAGTGACAACCATGATGCACAAAAAGCACAGTAGCACAATAACGGATAACCTATTGAACATGCTGATATAACCAGCATCAGGCAAACACTGCCTCCAAGGCCTATAAGAGCCTGAGATATTTGGCTACACTAGTAGTGAGTGTAGGGATACAAGGGTTGTGAAACTGCGTCTCTAGGGATAAGTCACAGTGACCGGATGTGCCTAAAACGTACTTAAAGTACAAAACTCAGCACTTTAATAAACAATTCAGCTTCTAGCTAACTAATAAAGTGCCAATACATGAGAAAATATTCCTGACACTTTGGAGGAATAAGATGTGTCACTAAGAATGTTAATAACGACACTTTAAAGCTTTAGTAACGCTTTAACGGATTACTATCCAATCGAACAACCGGACTTTACCCGGAACATGAAAATATTATTATTTTCACTATTTATATTTTTTCTGAGCCAGTTAGGGTCCCTGATTACCCTAACACCCGCCATAACGCATAACATACAAGTAACTAAGTTTAACACTTAACACTTAACTAACTTAACTTAGTTACCCTAACTAACCTAGTTGAGATCGAACTAACCCCCCCCCCCCCCCCCCTTTCTCTAACCGGCCCTAACTATGGGGGAACACAATTGTACAATCTTGATTATTTAAATCCTCAATGTTTAGTATCATGAGGACATAATGCCCTTTGGATAATACTCTTAATTGTGTCTATAAGATCAATGCTATACACAACATAATTATCCTCACAAAAATCAACTTCACTCACTCTCTCTTTCCCCCTAGAAGCTTACGGCCGAACACCCCACCCCCCTTATCCACCATTTTCGATTTCCATCTTGCCATTCCATCATCATTCAAGCATTAAGGGTTACGTATTAGGAGCCTTGGAGCAAACGGAACACGAAGGACCTCGTTACTTAGCTTTTATCCACGCGTTTTTCATCAAGAATCTTCCCTAGCCTTGAGCTAGAGGTATAATGTTTACAACTCATTTTTGAACTTATCTAAGGTGGTTAAAAGGATTTGTGTCGGTTAAATATCGTTAACATACAATTTGATGCTTAAAAGTCTACTAAAAGTATGAAAAATGGTGGTTAATAGCATTTAAGTGGTGTAAAAGTTGGAGTATTTGAAATATGTGGTTATTTAGACCCGATCTATGTTGTGGTAGCTCGGATCACCGTTTAACCCGGTTTGGTAAGATCATGGATCTTAACATAAGCTTGTTTTGAATGATACAAGGGTTAAAAGGTGAAACTCTACCACACATGAAACATGAACTTGTGTAAAAATGTTTTAACATGTACAATAGTGTTTAAAACTAGCAGATCTACGTATCTGCAAGTGGTATTTTCAAAGGACCACGCGTCAAAGAAATCATGTTTTCTAAAAGACGGATCTTACACTAACAAACATGGTTTTTATAAGCCACAAGTGTGTAAACACTTGTGAAATGAAAAGATCCGACAAAGAACTAGTTTTGTCAAATGTTACTAGAAGTTGTAAAGACGGATTTCTCTAAACACGAGGTTTTCACAAGATCAAAGTTACTTTATATAAAGATCTACAAAATATAATGGGAGTTACACTATAGTTGCGGAAAAACTACAAGTTCATGCGATTATGCGATTTACATACTTGTCGACTAGTTTGATGTGTCGGAAATTGTTTGATTGAATAAAGAAGTTGTTGAATTGATTTTGTAAAAGAAAATGATACGCTTGAAAGCGTGGCCACCTCCAGTTACAGAGGAAACTCTGGCGAAATTTTTCTAAAAACATAACACTTAGAATTATTTACACAACAAGTGTTAGAATTATTTTTGACATGTTTTCGAAACATAAATTTCGCCAAGACTTTATTTACTAAATATTCGGAGGTGGGATTTTCACAAGATTTAACGTGATAAATATATATGGTCACACACTGTTTATGATTATTTTGTGAAATACATAAATATTATTTTTAGAGTAAAAATAATATTTACAAACGTTAACGAATCCAAAATAATACGAACGCTTTCACCATGAATATATAAGTTACGCTGGTAATTATATTACCACTCGATTGTAAAACGTAACTTACGCACATGTATTGAATCCCCCATCCTTGGGAAGGAAATTAACTACCAAGTATACAAAATCTAAACACGAAATAGTTGTCTAACTATTTCCCAAAGACGTAAACTATAAAGCTAAGGCACGGCCGTCCGTCTAATAGTATTAGCACTTGTAGGTCGTCGCACAGCTTTCCGATTTGGAGATACTTGGTAGAGACGCTTCACTGTGAGTTCATGTCCCCCTTTTCTCTAACTGTTTTCAGTTTTCTTAACTGCGGGGGTGAAATACATGCTACTTTGTTTACAAGTACTATTATACACGGTATGTTAACGTAAGGAGGTTTACTACTTAGATCATGTGAATGGGTAGGCAGAACACCGAGGGACTTAAGCGGTAGATCTATCTGGGTGTAGCGAGCCCAACTCTAGGCCCAACAGAACGGACCTCTGTGAGGACCAACAGAACGGACCTTGAGTGACTTGGTTGCCCGACGCAAAAATCGGCTAGGGTTGAGTCTTCCTACTTGCATTTCACACATGCTAATGGCCTTGCAAACCATTGGTGATCTCTTTTCCTTACACTGCTACATACCAGGAAACTTTTATACTTACAAGTGTTTTACTTACTCACTTGCACATGAACTCGCTCAACATTATTGTTGATTTTTCAACTTACATGTATTTCAGGAAATTAACGAGATCTGGCACGGTATGGCATGTTTTCCGCTGCACTAGTTTCCAAGGTCATCCGGGGTTTAGGGGATGTGTCTCTTTCCTGGACAAGACACAACCCTTAAATCATGTTTATGTTATGTTTCAAGTTTGTTATGTCAGTTGAACAAGGTTATGGTTGTTAGGGTATGTTCCCGTTAAAACAATGGTACTGTATTTGGTTTTCAAAACTTAATGGATGATCTTGCATGTTTTTAATTCATATAGCTTGGTTATGATTAAGCTATGGTATTAAGAAGTCACACCAAAATTAACCACGCTTCCGCAAAGCCAGGGTGTGACACCTTTATTGCGAGAACCGCGAAAACCAATGTGAACACAACCTAAAATAGCTAAAAAACCTAACACCCCCCGCCCCGCAAGCTAAAATGCTAAAAACTAAACCCCAAAAAAACCTAAAAAAAATCTAAAAAAATAAAAAAAAAATCTAAATTTTTTTTTAATATTTTTTATGGTAAAATCGCTACTTTTCCTAGCAAAAAAAAAAAAAAACAATTTTTTTTTGGCTACGAAAAGTAGCGATTTTTTTATAAAAAATATATTAAAAATTTTTTTGTGTGATTTTTAGCTATTTTTAGGCATTTTTTGTTGTGTTCACATTGGTTCTCACGGTTCTCGCAATAAGGGGTGCTTCCTAACGGGTCTTTGTCCTATATATATATATATATATATAGGTAAAGAGTACTGTACAATATTGCTTATCGTACATTACGTACGCTTCAATCTCAGCCGTCAGATCATCTTCCCGCATTTTAAAATCGCATGTTGTTTTTTTGTAACAATTTCGCATGTGATAATTTTTGATGAATTCGCATGTTCTTTTTTTTGTATCAATTTCGCATGTGATAATTTTTGATGAATTCGCAAGTTGTTTTTTTGTACCAATTTCGCATGTGATAATTTTGATGAAATAACATGTTTTTTTGTAACAATTTCGCATGTGGTAATTTTGATGAAATCGCATGTTAAAAAACCAACATGCGAAATTGTTACAAAAAAACAATATGCGAATTCAATGCGGGAAGATGATCGGACGGCTGAGATTGTAGCGTACGTAATGTACGATAAGGGCATTTGTACGTTAACCGGCCTCTATATATATATAGAGGCCGGTTAACGAGAGGCCGGTTAACGTACAAATGCCCTTATATAGAGGCCGGTTAACGTACAAATGCCCTTATCGTACATTACGTACGCTACAATCTCAGCCGTCCGATCATCTTCCCGCATTGAATTCGCATGTTGTTTTTTTTTGTAACAATTTCGCATGTTGGTTTTTTAACATGCGATTTCATCAAAATTACCACATGCGAAATTGTTACAAAAAAACAACATGCTATTTCATCAAAATTATCACATGCGAAATTGGTAAAAAAAACAACATGCGAATTCATCAAAAATTATCACATGCGAAATTGTTATAAAAAAACAATATGCTATTTCATCAAAATTATCACATGCGAAATTGATACAAAAAAAGAACATGCGAATTCATCAAAAATTATCACATGCGAAATTGTTACAAAAAAACAACATGCGATTTTAAAATGCGCGGGAAGATGATCTGACGACTGAGATTGAAGTGTACGTAATGTACGATAAACAATATTGTACAGTACTCTTTACCTATATATATATATTGATATATTCAATAACGTCTTAGGAATAGGTTCAAGAGTGAACACTAGTGTAGCTTGCGAACAGAGTGAACTAATCCTGGCCATACACGTGTGTAGATGAAGACCAAGATTTGATGTTGAAATACACTAGTGTAATTTATGATTTGATGATGATATCCTGGCCATACACGTGTGTACATCAATGGTCAGGATTTGTTCACTTAGTTCGCAAATTTACTAGTGTTCATTCTAGAACCCCACCCTAACGTTTTATATATAAATAGATAGTAGCCAAGTCAAACATGTTTTACAATGATGACATTAAATTAAACAAGACATAATTTAGATATGAAATTAAAACTCAAACCAAACTCTTAGAGATAACCCACAACAAATAAACAATCATGAATAAAACATTTAAGAAACTTTAATTTACAACCCCACACCTCTTACGTATCTCTCCTCTAGTCCCTGTTAATACCTCAAGAGAACCTAAACGTACCATTGCTGCAGCAAAATCCTTTCTCCAAGCGTTGGGGTTTTTCGCATAGTTAGTTACCATTGTGGCCGTTGTGGTACTATCAACCAAAGCTTCATCAGACGAGAACAGAACCCGTTGTTGTTTAATGTTATGGTAATACTGATTATCTAGACGATTCGGAGTAACTAGATCAAGTTCGGTTTTCCTAGACAGTGGACGCTCCGGGCATTTCCTTTTTAAAATTGTTGCATATTTTGGATCCAACGATGGATCCGTACCATTACCATTAAAAGAGTAGAGACGGGTTACAACAGAGTTGCACCCAGCTCTACCTATAGAGTGGGCTCCGGAGAGCGCCACTAGATCACGAACGCTCAATCCTTTTTCCACAAATGAACTTTTCAGGGTATCTAGATGAGAGTCCGGTCCCGGAAGGCGGACATCATTTATATTAGAAACCCTTCCGTCCCGTCTTCCGGATTGTATGTCATAAGAGAACCCACCAACAATGTTGGTGCTATCTCTGGCTGCGAAAGCCAAGATGTCCGCACAGGAGACTGTGTTTGGACATGTGGCTTCGAGTCTGGCTTTTGCTTGATCTATTATCTCCAGGCCTCTCAAGGTCCCTGCATTCGCGATCGAGTCTTGCTCAGACTCACCTTCACTTCCCCGTACCGGCTTAAGTAGAAGCGAAGCGTCACAACCCTAATATTTAGATACAGAAGGTGAAACCAAGATCATGACTAGAATCTATTAAAATGCGACAACAAATACAATAGTTCAGTGTCGAAACCAAAACGTCTACGTCTTAATTGTTTGGGGGGGGGGGTCTCTCTTCTCTCGTGACTGCAAGTTCAAGTCATATTTTTCTAATAATACACATACTTTATAAAAGTTTGTGACGGATCAACAGACCCCTTTGACCCCCTTGGTTCCGCCCTTGCACAAAGTATGCCCGCATTTTATCTTTACGGCTTAAAAAAATAAGTAAATTTTTGTAAAGTTCTTAGCACGAATAGACGTGCTTAAAAACGCTTAACATTTTAACAATGTTTACGTATGCATGTAACAATATTTAGTTGTTGCAGTGCAGTATTACCCTGACAAAGCAGTCATGGAAGTAAAGTCGAATGATTCCGGCAGCCATTCCGGGGTTAGCCATAACCGCCTTATTCACTGTATCTCGCACAATCTGCTCGGCTGTGGGACATGCAGTTCTATAAAACCCCATTTTCAGCAGCCCTTGAGCTTCTGACCTATCAAAAGCCATTAGAATAATGGCCAAAATAGTGAACTTCAGGAACCCAATAACCACCCTAGACATGTTTATGGTCTTGGTTGATTATTGATCTCCCTATGTGTTGCATTAGAGTCTAAACGTAAGTAACAAAGTATATATAAGCTCAAAGGTTTGACTTTGTCCTTGAACATTGTACTAAATTGAGTTTTATAAAGACAAGACAATGATTTTGAGATTAGCTTCCAATAGAAAAGTTATAAAACTAGCTGCATTTCACTTTGGGATGTTCATTTGTTGATACAATGTTCCCTAGGTTTATTCTTTTGTAATTTTGTTCTTGAAATTACACCTACTATGACTTAGATACGTAATACAAAAAAAAAAAAAAAAAAATATACTTAAACTGTAACAATTAAAACCACTAAGTATTATATACGAGGGAATAACATTTATTATATAATTATTAATTCCCTGTCCGCTTTGAAAGTTATATATATATTTTTTCAGTCGATACAAGTTAAGTTGATATGCTTAAATCTCGTAACCCCTCCAAGAGGAGAAAAGTCGCACAATGTAAGGTCATAATCTAATAGGCTCAAGTTAGAATTTAAAATCTAGAAGCTCCAAAATAAGCATATTAAATCATGCGAAAATGAATTATATGACAGATGAATGATTTAAAATCACATCTTTCCATTTAGCCGTCTTCTATAGTCGGCCGACTTGAACAATGTAACTGAGTGAGTGAGTGTGGGTGGGTGGGGTTTGTTTAATATGAAGGGAATCTGTGATATAATTTTTTTTTAACCCGGTTCATATATGTATATATTTATTTGTTATAAAGATTAGTCAAAACACTTTTGACAAATATGTATAGGGGATGGATCACGAGAAAACTAGTTTAAATGAGAAAACAAAAAAACTAACTAAAAAACATACCAATTTTTTTTATAATTTTTTATAAAAAAATCGCTATTTTTTATGTATGGAAAAAAAATTTCAAATTTTTTTTTGTACTGCACATGTGCACTAATACGGATATAATGCACATGTGGAGTACACATATAATGTACATGTGCAGTACAAGTTTTTTTTTTTAATTTTTTTATATATAAAAATAGCGATTTTTTTTATAAAAATTTGTAAAAAAATATTGGTATTTTTAGCTTCTTTTTAGGTTTTTTAGTTAGTTTTCTAGTTTTCTCATTATCCTCTTCCTACACACACACACACACACATATATATAGGGGACCGCTAAAATAAAAACCACCTCCAGTTGTAAGAACCGCGAGAACCAGTTCCTAGCCATTAGATCTTCAAGATCATTGGATGAGATTAAAAGTAACTAAAAATAATATTAAATACTTTTTGTCTTATTATATTTTTAATATTTTAATCCAAAAGGGTAATTTAGTAAAATGACTCTATTTTGTCCTTTTGTCTTTATTGGTTTTTAATAGTTTTTTGTATTATTATATTAGTTTTTATTTTTTAAACATAATTTTTATATTGAAAGCATTTTTAAATTCATATTTTTTAAAAAGATTTTTTATACTTTTTATTTTTTTATTTTTTACGTTTTTACGTTTTTACATTTTACATTTTTACGTTAACATTTTTACGTTTTACGCGCCAGTTTTTGCACGCCGGGCTTTTTCAATCGTCGTTTTTTTAACGCGCCGTTTTTACGCCGGGCTTTTTCAAGCGTCGTTTTTTTAACGAGCCGTTTTTTACACGTCGTTTTTTTCAAGCTTTGTAATTTTAACGCGCCGTTTTTTACACGTTTTTTTACGCGCCGTTTTTTACACGTTTTTTAACGCGTCGTTTTTTACACTTTTTACATTAAACTTTTTACGTTTTAAGTTTTACATTAAACTTTTTACGTTTTACGTAAAACTTTTTACGTTTTACGTAAAACTTTTTACGTTTTACGTTAAAATTTTTACGTTTTACCTAAAACTTTTTACGTAAAACTTTTTACGTAAAACTTTTTACGTTTTACATTAAAAAGTTTACGGTTTAACTTTTTTTTACAAAAAACATTTTTACGCAAAAACGAATGCACCCAGAAATCGCAAACTCGGGAGGTGTCTCAGATATATTGTTATCATCATCGACTAGGGGAAAAAAAAACCAACAACATCAAAACAAAGTGTATCTCGAAAAAAAAAACGGGGTTTGGCTCAGATTATCCGATAATCAAAAGGCTGCAAAAGTGGGGTTGCAGGTTGAAAAAACCTACCATCTGCCGTCCTTACCGCGCCATCGTCATCTAAATCTACGTTTTTTTCATCATTGCCACCCAATCGACCATATCAAAACCCACAGTTTCAAAAGAACACAAATCAAAATCCCCATCATACCAAATCAAAACAGAGATCAAACCCACCGCCACACCACCAAACCCACTGCCGCACCACCACACCCACCAAACCCACCGCCACACCTCCACACCCACCAAACCCACCGCCACACCACCAAACCCACTAACAGACAACACCTATCATTTTGGTGCATAATTAAGACTCATTATAATATGATTTAAAACCCTAGTCCCCAAACTGACTTCTGTTGATCACAAAATTAGAAAGAGAAAAGCACAAATATAAACCAAACTTAGAGTATCAACTGATTTTGTACACAATTTCAAGGTAATCTTCATCTCACAAGCATATTTCAAACTTCAACCTCATACATCCAAGCTAATAACACGATGTTCCCACTTCACCTCAGGATTCGCGTGATCGATCGCATAATTAACAGAAACACACAAAACATTTTTATGAGTTAGATGAGTACCTTCATCAATGGTTGAACCTACCTTCATCGAAAAAGGGTGGTTGTGGGCGGCTGAGAAGGGTGGTTGTGGGCGGCGGAGAAGGGTGGTTGTGGGCGGTGAAGAAAGGAGAGAAGGAAGGGGATGCCGATGCTTTGTATGTGTGGGTTTGAGCACTTGAACCTTCGATCTGTGGATGGTGGGAGTGATTGAAGGGGAATTTTGGTTTGGGCATTTTGGGGGAAAGAGAGGAATCAGGAGAGAGAGATCTAGAGATTGTGATATAAAGAGAGAGAAACAATTCAAATATATATCTGACTTTTTCTGTATGAGAGAGAGAATTAGATTTGACATATATAGTAAATTACCAAAATATCCTTTTGGTTTTAAAATATTAGTGTATATGTGGCATGGTCTGATTGGTGGAGAGTGGTTCTCATAGTTCTTACAACTGGGGGTGGTTTTTATTTTAGCGGCTCCATATATATATATATATATATATATATATATATATATATATATATATATATATATATATATATATATATATATATATATATATATATATATGAGTAGGGATCTTGCGGAAAGTGTGTTTTTCCTAGAAAGTCTAGGAAGCGATCTGGGCCATCCAATGGGTGTGTTTAATGGTTAAGATGAAGTCAATGGCAATCTTGTAATTTTTTAGTTTATTTAATTCATTGTTTTAAAAGACTAGGGGCAATTTTGTCAATATATCGTGTTTTAAATCAATTAGATAACCGTCAGTCAAACCCAGTCCCTAATTTCACGCGATTTTCCCTCTCTCTCTCCAAACCCATCTTAGAAACCCCAATACCTACCAAAAATAACTACAATCATGGAAGAAGATAACTTTAGAAAGGATGGAGAGCACCAGATCAAATTAAAACACTTCTCCATCTCCACCATCTCCGAGTTCATCATCACCATTCAAATATTGTTCTTATCATCTTCGTTTTCTTGACGATGTGTTTTAACAGCAAGCAAATTAATACAGTTGTGTTTTAGCAGCAAGCAGATTCATACAGCTGTGTTTTAGCATTCAGATTCATACAATTGTGTTTTAACAGCAAGCAGATTCATACAGTTGTGTTTTAGCATTCAGATTCATACAGTTGTGTTTTAACAGCAAGCAGATTCATACAGTTGTGTTTTAACAGCAAGCAGATTCATTACAGTTGTGTTTTAACATTCAGATTCATACAGTTGTGTTTTAACAACAAGCATATTCATACAGTTGTGTTTTAGCATTCAGATTCATACAGTTGTGTTTTAACAGTAAGCATATTCATACAGTTGTGTTTTAGCATTCAGATTCATACAGTTGTGTTTTAACAGCAAGCAGATTCATACAGTTGTGTTTTAGCATTCAGATTCATACAGTTGTGTTTTAACAGCAAGCAGATTCATACCCTGTGTTTTACCATCTTTATATTGTGGGATCTATAAAAAAATGACTTTAGCCCTGTAAACTGTTAAAACACAGCACCAAGAACATGCTGATAATTTCCAGTAATCTTTTGAACAATGGAATATGCGATTGGTTTAGATTTCGAAAACACAATGTGATGTAACATTATGATGTAATGTAATCATCAAAAAACACAATGTGATGTAATGTGACATAGACAATAACATAAAACACATTCAGAGAGTTAAATTGCAAAAGAACTGTTAAAACACAACCTGATTATATATTGACTTCAGAGTGTTAAAACACACTGACTTCAACCTCTCTGACTGGTAAAACACATCACCAATAAATGCTGATAGTTTTCCAGATAAACACATTGACTTCCAGATTTGAATTCGAAAACAACAAAAATTCCGAAAATCATGGAATGTTAGTTAATGAAAAATAAATTCCAAAAATAAAATTAAAATGTGAAATTACATAGGTGCCCTTTTAGTTAAAATAACTCAATGCCACATGTCCAATTCTCATTGCTTCCTAGACTTTCTAGGAAAAATACACTTTCTACCCAACTCCTACTCTCTCTCTCTCTCTCTCTATATATATATATATATATATATATATATAGGGTGGAGTTCTGCTACAAAGTGTACAAAGTCTTAAAATACCACAATTTCAGCCATAAAACACACTCAAAACCCACAAATAACATAGTGAAGATCACTAAAACATAATATCCAAACCCTAACATTCCTTAAAAACTTCAAACACACCATCGTACAACTATGAATATAAAACACAATATGATAATCAACATAAAACACGCTGTTGTTAGTCATTCGATAATCAAAGCCTTATCATTCAAAACACAACATAAAACGCACAAATATGGTGTTTTAGTAACCTCCACTATGTTATTTGTGGGTTTTGAGTGTGTTTTATGGTTAACATTATGGTGTTTTACGACTTTGTACACTTTGTAGGAAAAATGGACTTTCTAGCCAACTCCCACCCTATATATATATATATGTAACACCCCGTGTTTTCATAAGTAAAATTCAAAGTCAAGGTCAAAGTCAACGACCGATTTCGCGCAACTTGACTTGTAGAAACTTCTTGTTTTTAATATTATTACGTGGAGTAAGTGTTGTTAATTGCAATAACCGATGTGTGTTAATCGTAATTCAATCGACCTACGACTGTGAACTATAGGAAGTAACAATGCGATAAAGTTAATCAACAAATAATCAAGCTATGTTAATCGAATCGACATCAATTAGCAACTCGAGCTATGTATTTTTACTTGTAATTATACGTGCGTGTGCCTTACGTGTTAACTGTGCATGTTTATTTATGTTATGATGTGATAATCAAACGAACTCAATCGAACCATGATAGATAGTGGAAAAGAGATACGCTAGATACGAAGTAGTTGAGACTAAAAGTAATTTGACTAGGAAACCCTATCGAATCGCTCTCAATCGGAACCGAAACGCCAAAACTCGTCACACCAAACACATCACCCAGGCGCCATCCGCACGGACAGGCCATCCGCACGGACAGGCCATCCGCACGGACAGGCTATCCGCACGGATGACCAATCCGGGTGATGTGCAATCCGGACGAACGGTACTTCCCTCTTATGGTATCCTATAAATACACGGGTGTAACACCCATATTATTATTTAACGATTTTCGTATAATTTACGAAACTAAACGGGTAATTAGAATTTCAATACATTGAAAATACGGGTTTCATTAAACTTTATTTACAGAATTAAAACTATACAAAATAACATGTTTGAGTTCGTCATTTAACAAAACAACGATACATAGTGCGGAAGCTTATTTCTTGATCGTGTTCGGTTCTTCGTTGTGCTTGATCGTCCGCCGGTGCTAAAATAATACCTGAAACTCATAAAACATGAGTTGGATTAGTCATACGTAACTTAGAACGTATTTAAACGAGTCCGGGAAGCGAAACTGATTAAAATAAAAAAATTTCGCCAAAACAGGGCTCCGTCGCGCCACGTGACGGCGCCACGTTGCTCCCTCGCGCCACGCGGGGGAGACCAGTTTCTAGCAGGCTGCAGCTCAGTTCAGCTATGCCAGTTTTTACGGAAACGGCCATAACTTCTTCGTTATTGATCCGTTTTACCCAATGTTTTTCCTACGCGTCCGTAATTTAATCCTCCATATTATGGAGTTAAAATCCTACATCCAACATAAGAAATTTTGAGACTTCTAAGCCTTTGACTCGTTACCTTTTTACCGAATTTTAACCCGTTTATGCATTTTATCAAACAAACGTATTTGTTTGATTCCTATATCACATACACTTCTTCAAATTAATGTTACCTACCATATTAGGTTCTAATCATAGGTTTATTACACAATTTAAACCCGTTTTCGCTCGTATGCTTATTTTGACCCGTTAAGGGCATTTAAGCACTTTCGAGCCTAAAATCGCTTTCATTTGTATCTAACTTTATATTTTCACATTTCTTACCAAGTAGTCTTCCACCACAACTATATTTGTGGTGGATTTAATATGGAGATACATATATTCCGAGTTTTATCCCTCGGACTATCATTTTACGGCAAAGACCCATATTGAGTCATTTGACCCAAGATTTACCATTTTCATTCTTTATACTTATTCAAAGTATTTGCTTGATCATATAACTTGTTTTTAAATGACTCTTAAGGTTCATTTACTCGATTTTGCTTACGAGGGCGTTTTGGTCATCTTAAACCCTTTGTTTACAACAAAGGACTTTTCATGTCGTAATTGACCAAAATTCCACTTTTTAAACTAGGATCTTGTTTAAATAGCCATCATGTTTTTAAAACACAATGACAATAACTTAAATCATTCAGTTTACTTAAAAGATAACCCAATGTCCATTTTAACTTGTTTAGCCCTCATTGAACTTCAAGTTCTAATGATGATTTGACCAATTATACATACCTGGCTCGAATCAATATATTGACCCGTTTTGATACCTTGCCTTAGTAGCCGCTAAGTAATAGTGATGACAACATTCAATCGATATTTATTCCTGTAATCATGCAACTCGAAAAAACATTAGCCGATATTGTCAAAGGGTGATATTTTCACCTTTTGACCCGTTTGGTCTATATGACCATTTACTTTTGCGAGATTGATTTATTATCATCTCGTCTACATAACTTGTACCGGTTTACACCATACGGTCAATTTACTTATAAATTTATTTCTTGATTATTTTGACCCCTTTATATCTTACGCCATAAAGTGTCCTTCAAAACTAACGGTTATCGTCAACGAGTGACTACATTGCCGTTTTACCCTTATTAATTGTATTGATTTACCTTATAAGGTAAATCACTCAAAACTCGTTATTTATTAGTCATTACATGACTAAATGACCTTATTAGCTCTTTTTAACCATTCAACATGGGTTATCATCATTGTCTTTTGTTTCGAACCTCGCACGTCGGGTCGAAACATCATAAGTCAAAATGTGACTTTTGATTATTCAAAATCTATAAAACTAATAGATATCAAATAAAAGGTGTAAGTTTTAACTTACCTCGCATCCCGAATACGCCTTTCTTCTCACTTGGTTCGTTTGACCCGCTCACTCATCAAGCTTCCACCTAGCTCGTTAAGCGCCAACTATCATTCATTATTCACAAGGTTGTTAGATTAGCCATCCCAAATCATGACTTTCACACCTTATGATTCTTTGACTATTTTTCTCTTTAAACTCAATCATAATTCACGAGTTTAATTCTTGTGTCAAGACTCACTTCTAATCAATTATGAACTCTTAACAAAATCCCTATTTTGTTCAAGTAGTTCATTCATACGAGTTAGTATGGCGTTTATAAACACCAATGTAACATTAATTTCCTCAAATCAACTAAACCCATTTCATAGCAATTATGATTTATGTACCCAAACACCTAATTTGTTCAAGTACCTTATTTCTACTATCAATTATGATGATTTCTAGCATAAACATATCATCATCTTCACTACAAAATCAAAACCCACTTAGCACATAGTAGGGTAATTATCAAATCCCTAGTTTTGACAACAATTCATCAAGTTTTCTACTAGGGTTTGTTTCTAAACTAAGATATAATCACAATAACACTCATAGATTCAACATTCATTCCAGAATTTCGATTTTTGATTGTTCATCATAATCTCAAAGTATCACCAAATCGTAAAATTCGACATACCTTGTAATCCCCATGACTAGGTGATCATGAATTCGTGTTCATGCATCTGATTTGAGCTAGTTCTGCCCTTCAATTTGGTGAGATTGAGATGAGTTAGGGTTTGAGCCCCTGGCTCTTCTCCTGATCGATTTCACACACACACACACACTAGTGTGTGTGTAGTGTTTTAATTAAATAAAATCAAGTTTTAATTCCTCCTCTTTTAGCCCCTCTAGTTTGTAACCTTATAATAAGGGTTATTACCCAAGTTTCCTTCTTTATTTTAAGGCATGTATTTAACTAGGTTATTATTCCTAGTTACTTGGTAGGTCTGGGGAAGTTATGACCCGTTTTATTTTTAAGTCCCGTTAATTCGGACCTTTCGTAACTTTATTTTCTCAAGCATTTATTCCCCCCCCCCCTTTTTTTTATTAATATTAGGTTTATTTATTTATATCCTAATATTTACCGGGTTAAATTTTACCACTAACGGCATTTTACCCGTTCATCACTATTAACGAGGTTTGATTACTAAACCCGTTTTCGGGATGTTACAACGGGTCACTCTCCAAACTTTCCACTTTTGGCAAGTGACGTCCGACCTGCACGCTCTCTTCATCTTTCCTTCGATTTCTCTCGATTCCGGTAAGTTTTCGCCCTAAATCTTGTACTTTCTTGATCTATACGCACTTCTACACCTTCCTATCTTTTAAACATTAACTTTTAACCGGAAAATCATCGAGATTTGAGGTATTCTAGGATGACGTCATCATGAAGTTCCCATGAACTTCAATACTGACCTCATTCCACCAAGAATAACTCGGATCTGAACGGTTTCCACAAGATTTCACGAACAACCTCACATAAATCTGAACTTTTCAAAGGATAAAAGAGTTGAAGGAAATAAACACAAGTTTTCTCCTTTTTCACTCAAAAACGATAAGAATCGGATTAGTTCTAGTCTTCTACACAATGTTAGTGATGCACTAGTCCTATATCCAGACTCTACCCGAGACACCTGATTTCGGGTTAAACCAGAATGACCATTCTGAGCCGCCGACCGACCAAGCTGGGGTGATTCCTGGCCGGCTTAGTCGTGCGGATAAGAATGCAATTCCGATTGGTTGACACATAATCAGAACATCTCGATAGAATGACAAAAGCAACCAAGGGTAGACGAACGGAACAACCAGCACGAGATGCTGTCCGGACGAACTGACGTCCGCACGGACAGACTATCCGGACGGGTTGCCACCCGGACGAACTACACTTGGGACCCCTATCCAAATAAGGTTGGAGTATCGACGAATGAATAATCCGCACGGACGACCCTCTGAATGGATTACTCTTCAGATCATGAGATACTAAGACCTTAAACAAATTCCAATACGTTGTCCGCACGGATTGTTGTTGTCCGCACGGACTACCATCCGGACGGATTGTCGTTGTCCGCGCGGACTACCATCCGGACGGATTGTAGTTATCCGCACGGACTACCATCCGGACGGATTTCACCAACTTCATCAAGTGACTCACCATTTAAGTCGTTGTCCGCACGGACTACCATCCGCATGAATCGTCATCCGCGTAACCGACTTGAAGGGTAAGAGAACTTAAATGTTTTCTGAATACTATAACGAAAACTTCAAAGGACAAGCCATCATACACAAACACATCTCACCCATAGGAAGAAACAATCCACTCGAAAAGTCATCCGCATGAACAAATTGTCCGCACGGATGACTAACCGAGCGGATTACTATCCACGCAGATTGTTATTCACGCGGATTGCTGTTCGCACGGATAACCATCCGAACGACCAGCTATCCTACCCACTCTCACTCTGTGTTATTTTACGCGCCACTTATCGCTACGTTACCAAATCTATTCAGGCTAACCGTACTCGCTAAAGCGCTCCCTTCAATCCATTAATCGCTGTGAGTATACTCGATCCCTTTTTGCTTTAAGCACTTTTGGGTGTTACATACGTTACGTATATTCAAACTACAACTATCACACTACTCAAACTATTTGAACACTAACCGTTAATGCATGTATTACGTGGCTTATGAACGCTTGTTTGTTATGTTTACACATGGAATGCTGTATACCTGCCTTAGCAACGATAGTACTATAGTTTGGACTCAGCACCCGTTCACACGGGGGTTGTTAAGGATCTTTTACTTGCATAGATTACGGTGGTAATCATGTATTGCAAACTGCCTCAGGCAGTCAACCCGCAGTCATTGGTATCGATGGATCTATGTCGATAACTAACGTGCTTCATTTCACTATGTGTACGTGCTGGTTATGCGTAAACGAATTCGAACTCTATATGCTATTATCAAACTTGTATGCTCACCTTTACATTTTATGTATTGACTTTATTTTTAACGTATGTGACAGGTGCTTAGGATGCATGTGTGGTAGGAAATGGAAGCTAGAATAAAGCTTTAGAGCCCAACAAATAGTTGTCTGTAGATAACGAATCAGGGGTCTCTAGAAGCAGATAAACAATTGCTACTTATTTAAATCTGAGTTGTCGGAACAGAATATTTGTCTTGATGCTTGTCTGTAATAATTGTTTGACTGTTTGAGATACGGTATGGGACGTATTATTTAAATTGAATAGTTATGATAATTGTTGTGGAAACTTCTGGACAATCTGTTTCGCTCAGTGCCATGCCCCGATGATTCCGCCATCGGTTGGGGTGTGACAGATTGGTATCAGAGCCATAACTATAGGGAATTAGGCAAGACTCGACCTAGTCTGGGTCGAAGTCTTAGATACCTAGACTATAGTTAAGAACCAGCAGACCGACTTGTGCATAACCAGTAGGGGTATGTACGAGCTTACTTCTCGTTATTCTCTCTTATTCTACACTCTCACTGCACTCGAATTTTCAACTATGAGTGGACAATAAGGCCGAGAATAGGTGTGAAACCGCAAACTCTCGACTAAAGTTGCCTACTCAACTCGCATTTTAGCTACAAGCGAGGAGAATCATGCCAAATTAGGAGTGAAATCCATATTTTGATGAATAATCTCCTTAATTTTTTTACCAAAACAGGAACGAAGTTGTTAAGCCAGGGGTGGAACCCTAACCCTGACGACTTGTTCCGCTTCTATACAAAACTCTCACCAAAGTCTCGATGGACTCCAACGACCTGAAGTCACAATTTTACCAACGAGATGCGTGCCAACTGCCCAAGAATCGAGGCAAGGGGCACAATCCTGAAGGTAAAAGTATGCACAACGGGTCCTTGTGAATAGTCGAACCGCTTTGGCTAGTCGAAGTCTACTAGCCGCAGACAATCTATTTCTCAAATTTCATACGTTTCGATTTTGAGTCCGCAACTGCTGACTCTGATGTTTCACCAATTTTGCGTGCCTATTTATGTGCTTTCCTGTTTAGGTATTTAAGCTTTGAATTTACTCGATTATTGTTTTACTTCGATCGACTGTTGGGATTGAACCCTACTAGAGGAACAGATAATGAAAGCCAAAACCGGATCATGACAGTGGATTCACAATAATAAGCTGTTTACATTAAGCTTTCCCCTTGACAGTGAATCAAACATCTGACATGCTCCAAGTACTACCCTTATCAACAACTGCTGATCCTATAAACCACTGTGAAACCAAAGCACTAGTGAAGTTTAAAGACTGAAGCTGAATCTACTGCTGGAATCCAAGTACTGCTGAAGAGTTAAAGCACTGCCCATTCAAGGCCTGATCACCCTTTGAAGAAAGCACTGTTGCTCATACAACAGTAGTTGATTACGTCAGTGGAATGAAGAGTCAGTGTTTATATATCAGTGTTTAGAATGTAATCAATGTCTGTATGATCAGTAGTTGTAGAACAGTAGATAGATTTTGTTAGTTTGTTAGATGTCACTTTCATGGTGACGTCAGCTGAGATGCCTCAGTGGTTTGGTTTGTCTATAAATGGAGCAGTACTCTGTACTGTTACATTTGATTCGTTTTGAGAGAGTTCTTCTCCTCAATTCAATCCTTTCATCTTGTGCAATCCAACCTTGGGGCATCTGGCTGAGGGGGAGCTTAGTATGTAAGCATATCTGTAATCATTTGATTCTTATTGTAAATCTTTTGACTAAATGAATTGCATATGCTTTCTCAAAACTATTTTCTCCTTTGATTGTGTTTACAAAGTTTGTTATTCATTTCCGCTGCACTTTACATTGTTTCATATTAATTAATTATTCAAATCATACAAACAAACACAATCATGAGAGCCTCTGACCCTAACAATTGGTATCAGAGCCTGGACAGTCAAATTCGATCTAACAATCAATTTGACATAACAGTTCGGCTCAAAATTCATTGATACTAAGGTTGGTTGTATCCAGTTGAAAAATAGAGTAACGAGTAAATCATGATCAAAATGGTTATTCAAAAATTCTGTAAATCAACCAAGATGTCATATCACACACAAATCTCACACAACAAGTGATATTATACACAAGTCACTTATAGTTGTCAGATCTGCAGACATATCTGCTAAACTATAAGAATTATTTTGTCTTTTCAAAATTAATTTCAACTGTTGTTGTGATGTTTTTGATGTTTTCATAAAATGCTAAAGTATGAACCTCAAATTAACAAAAACCTATGATTCATAAAACATTAGTGTTTTTGATTATCTAAAAGGAGGGAAATTAAAACTTTAGTCATTTAGATCTTAGGTATTGAAAACAGGTTGAGATCCTGAAAAGGAACAAATCAACTTTGTCTAAATACATTAAGAAAAACAGGGGTCCACATAGTCCGTATCATATGTAATGTGAGATTGGTTGAAAAACGTGTGGAAACATGACCAAGTCTCTCAAAACATTACTGCAAAATGATTCTGGATTAAGTATTCCTTCAATAAAGACCTCCCAGTGAGTATTTCATTACTTATAAATGGGAAGGGTAAAAAGGGAAGAAGAAATTCACAAAAACTCTGAAGTGTGTTCATCTCAAAACTTCTGAAGTCAGAAGAAAAGAGTATAAACATAAAACACTGAAGAGTCAGAGTTTAGGGTAATAATGGTCATTAAGCAACTATGTGCATTCATCTGTTCACGAAAAGGTTTAGGTAAAAATGGAAATTCCGGTGAATGAACTTCAAAGAGGAATAGACAAATCTTCAAAATCATCACATGATTCTCAAAAACTCATGTGTACATGTATCCTCAATTCTGTTGTCAATCAATCAACAAGAAAATGGTACTAAAACAGTGGTCAAAATGTATTTAAAATTTCATACGACTGTTGTCAAACCACTGACCATTTTCATAAACTTGAAGATGATGTGATTACGTATTTTATTGTAAATATACCAGATCCTTTTTTATGCTCTTCTCAGAAAATCCTTTATTCATTTTTATACAAAGGATTTCCTCTAATAACCAGGGTATATTATTCGTTTTTTTTAATAATATATTTTGAACTTTTGCTTGTTTTTGTTGGCAATAGTTTCAATTTCCTGTCAGGATATGGTACCTTATTTTTTATTGGTATTTTTATCCTCATAAATGGGTCAAAAGGAAATGGTACATATGTCAAGGTCATGTCATACTCAGGGTTGTTTTAAACACTAATCAAAGGTTGATTGCTAAACAGTGCTTAAACTACTGGGGCACTTATGTTTTAATTTGAATATTAAACGAAAATGAGTTGCCTTAGCAAAAAGTTCTCATCATCCGGGGTATCAAACCACTGTCAGTAATTCGTAAGAATCTCAAAAGGAAATTGACATGTGGCAAAACCTTGAATGGAAATTTTCTTTAAAAAGTTGCTGAAAATGAACTTTCAAACCATTGCCATTATTTTAACCCTAACCACTGTTTTGTTTAAACGTCTGGTTCCTAATTACTATCCACTGCTGGATGTCAACCACTGATCTTCATTTTGTTTGGCAAGCACTGATGCTCAAAATCAGTGTCTTATCCACTGATATACTATCCACTGATAGTAAAAATCTCCCACTGTTATCATTTTATTACCGTTGTAACTATTGATGCTTGGTACATCAGTGGCTCTCAAAACAACTGTCCTCCATTCTTCATCCATATCATCAGAGGTTGACACGTGGTCAGTTTTTAGCCTTCAGATCATAATAACCGCTGCCACATCAGCAATCACTTTTTCCCCTAAATAAAACCCTGATTAAAACCCCCAAACAGGGTTTTACACCGTCGAATTGAATTCTAAAATTCTCTTCTCAAAGCAGTTTCCAAACCCCCCTTCTCAAAGCATTCTTCGATCTCCCTCATCAAAAATGACGAAACCAAAATCGAAATAAAATCAAAATCACTATCATCTTCAAAAGAGGTCGCTCAAACGGCCGAAGAAACCATTGAAATCCCATACAAATCACCGCATAACTACTTGGGTCTCCTCACAAAACCCTCAAACAACCGCACCTTCGATTCCGTCATCGACACACTATCTGAATCAAAGTACAAAACTTTGTTGACAGTAGACGCTCCCATTTAGTTGCAAACCCAGAGAGAGTTTTGGAAAAATGCTAAGCTTGAAAAACAAGACGGAAAAGTAGTAGCCATTAACTCCTCGATACAGGGTAAAGCGATTCAAATCACTCCGCAATCAATCTCAGAAGTCTTTAAACTCGATGATCAGAAAGGTAAAACTTCTTTTGATAAAAACGAGTTAAAAGCTGATTTTCTGAAAAGGGGGTATGCAGAACAATCAAAGGTAGATACCTTACAAAAAGGTTACTTTCCGTCTGCACCCAGATTTTTATTCCACACACTTTTGTCGTGTGTTTCAAATAAAACAACAGCTTTTAATGAAATACCATTGAAGATTCAATGCCTGGGCTATGCCATCTTAAATAATAAAGATTACAACTATTCCCAGGAAATCTTCAATGACTTGGTAAAGAATGTTGATAGCAAAACATTTTTACTCTTTCCAAGGTTTCTAAGTTACTATTTTAAACAAAAATTTGAAAAAGAAAATGAAAATGTGCCAAAACAAGGTGTTTATTTTCAAATAAAAAGTTTAACACCTGAAACATTCACCAGAATGTTGGCACCAATAAAAACAAAAGCAGAGATGTCTGAGCAGAATTTAGCAGTTACCACTGCTCCTCAGACATCTGCTGCTGAGCCCACTGCTCCAGGTGATCATAGCAGCACTACCACTGCTTTGAAACCCACACTTGCCACCACCAAAAAGACCAAAAAGAAAACATCCAGAAAACCCCCCCAAACCCAAAACAAAGGCAACTCTGGAAGATGAGATCCCAGAGCAAATGCCAGTGACAACACAAATGTCACCACAAACCACTGCTGCTACTTCCTCACAACAGTTGGTAGAAAGATCTCCACCATTGCCTAAAACTCCTCCTGCATCCTCACAAAAGGATCAGGTTGTAAGCATAGGGACCCCACAATATGAAGCTCTGGATTAAATCGGATCCATCTTCCTCAGTCCTGATCCCAAGGACATGTCTCTTTTAACTCCCATACCCTCACCAATAATATTACCACAATCCATGCTATCCTTGTTGCATGCAGTTGATATAGCTCAGACAAAAACCAGTTCCTCTCAATCACCCATCAAAGAGAGTACACTCCAACAAGTGACTGGGTCTGATGCTCATACCTCTGCTATCCCAGCAACAACTGAGGAGGTTACACCCCCTGAGTTACAAGTAACTATCGGTGGTAGTTCAAGTGGAGCAGCAACTACAACTGATGGATCAACAGATCTTCAGTTGGACAGTTGTTTCATCAATCAGACTCCCTCGAAGGCAATTTATTCCATAGCACCATCGGTAACCACCAGTGAGTTGATTCTAACCACTGGTACCATCAAAGGTTTATCAAGTGCTGAAGAAAGAAGTCCCCAGTACCAAGAACAAGGGGCATCAATTGGTGATTTTTGGGATTCAGTTCCTAAGTCACACATTGATACAACCACTGCTGGTGGGGATTCAGATGATCCCATTAAATTGGGTGATGAGTCAAAATATTAGGAATTGACGGGCAGAGTTGAAAAACTTGAAACCTCGGTTGCTGAAATAAAGGATATGGTGCAAGAGATTCTGAAAGCTCAAAAAGCACAATCCACTGCTGTTCCACCTCAAGCACCTGCTCCACCACAAGCATTTGCTGCAAATGAACTCTGGAATATCTTTCAACCCTTACTTGAACACCAAAAACAGATGGCTGATCAACAGCATGAAATACATGTAAAAATGCTGACAAATATGGTGGAGTCAAGATTCAAAGATACTCAAGCAGATATCAAGGCTATAAAAAAAAAGCATACAAAAGACTGCCCATGGTGAAAAAGTTCCCTCCACTATTCTTTTTATGGATAACCCCCTTGCATATAATGCCAAAAAGGGGGAGAATGTCAAGAAGATGAAGAATTGAAGATGGTCTGTATGTTGAACCAGAGTAAGAAAAACAGCCATCTAAAATCTCAAAAGATTCAACATCTAAAACTTCCATCCAAACAGCTGATACAGCAGTGGTTACAAAAACTACTGTCAGTAGCCAAACAGCTGCCATCTCTTCAGCACACACCACTTCATCACACAACATCAAAACCACTGCCATCACATCATCGTTATTACCTCCTGCCATAAAGCAGAAGACAGCAGATGTTACAACATCTATTGTAATGACAACAGTGATTGAAACACCAGTTGTTTCAACCACTGTCAGTCAATCACAATCACAAACCACTGCTACTCATATCACCACCACTGATCCACCCAAGACATCATCAGCCTCTCCTACAATAAAAAGGAGAAGGATTGTCATATCTGATGATTCACCACCACCACCACCATCATCAAAAACTACCTCACCACCTCCATCCCCTGCTCAAAAGCAGAAGACATCTGCTGACATATCAGCAGTTGTAATGACAACAGCGGTTAAAACACCAGTTGTTTCAACCACTGTTAGTCAGACATCCACCACTGTTTCCACCAGTCTCACATCACAACCAGCAAAGCTCTACACCAGAAAAAGAAAACTTACTTAGCCAGATGAGGACCAATATGATCCCACTACTGCAAGATATCCATTAGAACTGGAAGCTATAAAAAATGAGATGAGGCAATTCTACACTGAAGATGATCCTTCAAACAGAAGATTTTCTTCACTCGTTGGCTTCATGGTTCCAGAAGACATGGATGAATATCTTGAACTCAAAGTAAGACAGGCTAAGATAAGAGCCAAGGTTGAATGTAAAGGTCAAGGTGATGAAGCCATTGCTGAAAGATTGGATTTTCTGCTCACAAAAGTCAAACAAATAAAAGATTTTGCACAAGAGCTGAGTAAAGAAAAGGCAGAACAACGAAAAGAGATGAGAGGAAAACTTCTTGCATACATAATGCAAGAAAAATTTTATCCTGCTGAAGAAAACCAATTTGAAGAATGGCCAATAGTGTCTTTAAAGCATGAAGCTGATAGGATTGTTAGAATCAAGAATGATCCCAGAAAGAAGAAAAATGCTCCAAATTGGAGTAAATACAAAAAGCTCATCTCTGACCTAACAGCCGAGTATAAAAGAAAGAAACAGGAGCTGGTGAATGCAAAAGTGGACACTGCAAATGCCATATCAAAATGGTCAAAGCAGCAAACTGATGAAGCCTATGAAAGGCTGAAGAAAAGGAAGATAACTGTTTCAGGCACTTCAAAGAAGCATGAACAAATGATGAAGCTTGAACAGCAGATAGAAAACTTCAAAACACTGTTCCGGTCTACTCTTGTGACAAACCAAGAAGAAGGAGAACAGCTGACCAGTGAAGAGGTAAAGGAAAAGGAAGTTGAGTACTTCAAAGAAACCATCATGAAAATGGGTCTAAAAGAAGAGAACTCGGAAAAACTTCAAAACCTTTTTAAGAAGGTGTTAACTAAACCTGCATCACCATCTATTTCAGAAGTTTCAGACATTGAGCCAGATCAACAAAAGAGACAGGAGCAGATAGAAAAGGAAACTGCAAAAGACATAGCTGCAGCAAACAATGTTATTGAAATGGCCTTCAAAAGAATGTCTGAAAGTCTGCAAGTTTTCACAAGGCCAACATCTCCCAACTCATCTACAAATAAATCTCTCCCAAGAAACCCATTGGGTTTAAAAGTACTACAGTGGATGTCTGATCAAAAGACCCACGTATTGACTCTAGTCAGATCCAATGGCGAAGTGAAGTACATATCAAGGAAAGAAGCACTAGGCCTTAGTGTTGAAGATTTGCAGGATCTCCTTAAACTTTCACTGTGCAGGGATGAGGATGACACAAGTTCCAAAGAATTTGAAGAAGAATTTAAAAGAAAAGCAAGGGAACTTCTGATGAGGAATAAAGATCCAGAATAATGAAGGGTTTTGGCATTATCTGTTCCAGGGGGAGATTGTTGGGATTGAACCCTACTAGAGGAACAGATAATGAAAGCTAAAACCGGATCATGACAGTGGATTCACAATAATAAGCTGTTTACATTAAGCTTTCCCCTTGACAGTGAATCAAACATCTGACATGCTCCAAGTACTACCCTTATCAACAACTGCTGATCCTATAAACCACTGTGAAACCAAAGCACTGGTGAAGTTTAAAGACTGAAGCTCAATCTACTGCTGGAATCCAAGTACTGCTGAAGAGTTAAAGCACTGCCCATTCAAGGCCTGATCACCCTTTGAAGAAAGCACTGTTGCTCATACAACAGTAGTTGATTACGTCAGTGGAATGAAGAGTTAGTGTTTATATATCAGTGTTTAAAATGTAATCAATGTCTGTATGATCAGTAGTTGTAGAACAGTAGATAGAGTTTGTTAGTTTGTTAGATGTCACTTTCATGGTGACGTCAGCTGAGATGCCTCAGTGGTTTGGTTTGTCTATAAATGGAGCAGTACTCTGTACTGTTACATTTGATTCGTTTTGAGAGAGTTCTTCTCCTCAATTCAATCCTTTCATCTTGTGCAATCCAACCTTGGGGCATCTGGCTGAGGGGGAGCTTAGTATGTAAGCATATCTGTAATAATTTGATTCTTATTGTAAATCTTTTGACTAAATGAATTGCATATGCTTTCTCAAAACTATTTTCTCCTTTGATTGTGTTTACAAAGTTTGTTATTCATTTCCGCTGCACTTTACATTGTTTCATATTCATTAATTATTCAAATCATACAAACAAACACAATCATGAGAGCCTCTGATCCTAACATCGACACACACGACTCGCACTGCATCTTGTGATTTATGCCTATTTTGACTCCAAACGATTGCGTAACGACACGTTCAACGTGCGAAATCCGTGAACATGCATGACCAAAACACACTAGATGTACAATTTACCATGATTCTTGTTATGTCCCGGTTCTGACTCCGAAACGATTGCGAACCGAACGTGTGACGTACGGAATCCGCACACGAACGAGACCGAAACACACGAGACGTAATATAATCTGTGATTCGATATAGATGTGAGAGGTACAAAGGAACTTGAATCACCTTTTGCCTTTCCCTCTCAACTTTCTCTCTCTAGCTTCTTTCTCCAGACCTAGGTTTCTGTTTTCTGATTGCCTCTAGTGATTAAGTGCGTATGTGTTATCTTGCTTCTGTGCTCTACGTGCTTAGGAATTAAATGACTATGTGCTTTATGTGCTTATGTGATTATGCGAATTCGTGTGAAGTATTTACGTAACTATACGTGTCCCTGAGCTTTAGTAGTAATAGACGTGTGAGGTGAGATTCGAATACAATATGACGAGTCCTGTGACGATGTCTGTTGCAGACCATGTCGTCTGGATCCCGTCATGCACTCTCTCGTCAGGAAAAGAGGGACAAACGCCTTGCTTCCATCATCGCCAAGAGCGTGGCAAAGGCCGTGAGTGATGTTTATGAGAATGCCAGCAAATCATCTGAGGAATCGAGAACCGAAGCTCCTAAGACTGCCACAAGGCCTTTTAGTTTCAAAAGAATTCACTGGCGAAGGAGGTCCCACTGCACTATTTCACTGGTTTGATTCCATTGAGGTTACTCTGCGACATAGTGGTTGCCCTGATGACCTTCGAACTCTAAATGCTACCGGCGTCTTCCAGTCCCGTGCACTAGACTGGTGGACGGCCGAGAGGAACAAGCGAGGGAACGATGCAGCCTACAGTCTGTCGTGGGACGAGCTCAAAGAAGTTATGCTAGAGGAATTCTGCCCTCCTCACGAACGTCAAAAGCTAGAAGATGAATTTTGGCACATACAGCAAAAGGATGGAGACAATGCTGGTCTCACTGCTCGTTTCAAACAGCTCAGCATTATCTGTCCCGATCAAGTCAAGACTCCCGACATGACAATCAAGAAGTATATCCGAGCTTTGCCCGACTGCGTTGCTGATTTCGTGCAAGCGGCTAAGACTACAACGATCGAGGAAACTTATCTGTTGGCCGCTGAGATCAACGACAAACGGGTTAAGGCTGGGGTATGGGATAAGAATTCGAAGCATCTGCATCAAGCTACCGCTACCGCACCAACTGCTGAACCCACCTCATCGAGTAACAAGAGGAAGAACAAGAGAAAGAACAGCTCCACCAACAAGAACTGTGCGATTACTACTGCACCGATTCAAGCTGTACCTGCCCAACAGCGTCAAGTAGCGGTGCCTGTGGCCAATGCACCGCCTGCAAAGCGTGCATATACTGGGCCACACCCGCTCTGCCCTACTTGCACCTACCACCACCCGACTGCTATTCAATGCCGCTTTTGTGCTCACTGCAATGTATACGGCCACTTTACTGCCAACTGCCGTATTCGTCAAGCTCCTGCCAATCAAGCTCTACTCACTGCCCCACAGGGTCAACAAGCTCCTCCGGCACCCGCAGTCAAAGACAGAGCCTGCTTCGCATGTGGCGACCCGAACCATTTCGCCAACATGTGCCCGAACAGGGCTGTGAAACAAGAGCCTCAGCAACAGCAGCCGCAGCAGCAACAACAACAGCAGCAGCAACAACAGGCCGCACGCGCCAGAACTTTCAACCTCAACGTGCGTCAAGCCCAGGCCGACAACAACGTGGTCAATGGTACGTTCCTTGTGAATGGTATTTATGCTTCATGTTTGTTTGATACCGGAGCCGATAATTGCTTTGTGTCACTCGAATTTGAGAAACTCCTTAGTCGTAAATGTTCCCAACTCTCCTCGACATTCGATGTTGAAGTCGCTACCGGAAGAACCGTCACTGTCAATTCTTTTCTTCGTGATTGTACTCTTGAGCTCAACAATCACATTTTCTCGATTGACCTTATTCCGATGTAACTCGGAAGCTTTGACATCATAATAGGCATGGACTTTCTTCGAGAAAACCAGGCTGAAGTTGTATGCTTCGACAAGATGATTCGATTCTCGCTCGCGAATGTTGACTTATTGTGTGTATATGGCGATACTACTTCAAAGGGGCTCAAGCTTATGTCATGTATCCAAGCCAGCAAGTATCTCCGTAAGGAATACAGGGCTTTCTTGGCAAACATTGTAGTAGCGGAGAAGGAAAAGAAAGAGAAGAATAAAGTAAAAGACGTCCCAGTGGTTCGAGAATTTCCTAACGTTTTTCCAGCAGATCTTCTCGGACTACCGCCAAGTCGTGATATCGACTTTCGTATTGACCTCATTCCTGGAGCCAATCCTATTGCCAAAGCTCCCTACCGTCTCGCACCGTCCGAAATGCATGAACTCTCAACCCAACTCCAGGAATTGCTTGAAAAAGGCTTCATTCGCCCGAGCACCTCTCCTTGGGGCGCACCAGTCCTTTTCGTCAAAAAGAAGGATGGGTCGTTCTGGATGTGCATCGACTATCGGGAATTGAATAAGTTGACTATCAAGAACCGCTATCCTCTGCCTCGCATCGACGATTTGTTTGATCAACTACAAGGCGCTACGTGTTTCTCAAAGATCGATCTGCGTTCAGGTTACCATCAGCTACATATTCAAGAGGAGGATATACCCAAAACCGCATTTCGTACTCGTTACGGCCACTATGAATTCGTTGTCATGCCTTTTGGCCTAACAAACGCACCAGCGGTTTTCATGGATCTGATGAATCGCGTGTGTAAACCGTATCTAGACCGTTTCGTCATCGTATTCATCGACGATGTCTTGATCTATTCCAAAACGAAAGCCGAACACGCGCAACACCTACGTTTGGTTCTCGAGTTACTCCAGGGGAACCAACTCTATGCCAAATTCTCCAAGTGTGAATTTTGGTTAGGGGAAGTTCAATTTCTGGGGCACATTGTAAATAGTCAGGGTATCCACGTCGATCCTGCGAAGATCGAAGATGTCAAGAGCTGGGTTACGCCTAAGAACCCATCCGAAGTCTGCTCCTTTCTCGGACTAGCGGGCTATTATCGCCGATTTATCGAAGGATTCTCGAAGATTGCTGTACCACTTACCTCTCTTACACATAAAGACCAGCCTTTTGTTTGGGGAACTAAACAAGAGTCTGCCTTTCGAACCCTCAAACATATGCTTTGCAATGCTCCTGTTCTCACATTGCCCGACGGAAACAATGATTTCATTGTCTACTGTGATGCTTCCAACCTTGGTCTTGGTTGTGTACTCATGCAACGGGACAAGGTCATAGCCTACGCATCTCGTCAGCTCAAAATCCACGAAAAGAACTATATAACCCATGATCTCGAGCTAGGCGCGGTTGTTTTTGCATTAAAGATTTGGCGACACTACCTGTATGGTACCAAGTGTACGATCTTCACCGATCATAGGAGCCTACAACATATCTTTAATCAGAAGGAACTTAATATGCGCCAACGCCGATGGGTAGAACTTCTCAACGATTACGACTGTGAGATTCGTTATCACCCAGGCAAAGCAAATGTTGTTGCCGACGCACTTAGCAGACGGAGTTATTTGCTCAGCACTCGTAATGTTCAAGCCCAGCATAATCTCGAAACTCTCATCCACGACGCTCAACATGCATGTTTCAACGAATACACTTTGAAGAAGGAAAGAATCTACCACGATGGAGCCCAGCTTGTGAGCAAATCAAATGGGATATTCCACTTTTTAGACCGAATTTGGATTCCCAAGCGAACCAATTTGCGGCAAATTCTGATGGACGAAGCCCACAAATCCTGGTATTCTATTCACCCCGGTGCTGACAAAATGTACCAGGATCTTCGCTATAAGTACTGGTGGCCGGGTATGAAAAGGGATATCACTCTCTACGTCGGAAAATGCCTAACTTGTGCTAGAATCAAGGCCGAACACCAAAGACCCTCTGGCTTACTCGAACAACCACCAATTCCCATGTGGAAGTGGGAAAGTATAGCCATGGACTTTATAACCAAGCTACCGCACACGTCATCAGGTCACGACAGCATTTGGGTTGTAGTCGACCGATTGACCAAATCAGCTCACTTTCTGCCAGTACGAGAAGACTACAAGGTGGAACGATTAGCCCGAATCTACACCGATGAGATCATTTGTAATCATGGGGCGCCTCGTGACATCATCTCTGATCGCGATGCTCGGTTTACTTCACGATTGTGGGAAACGTTTCAAATAGCACTCGGTACAACGCTTAATCTAAGTACTGCTTTCCACCCACAAACCGACGGTCAGACTGAAAGAACGATCCGTACTCTTGAAGACATGCTCCGTGCGTGTGTTCTAGACTTCGGTGGTAATTAGGATAAACACCTGCCGTTAGCCGAATTCTCGTATAACAATAGCTATCATTCTAGCATCTAGATGGCACCTTTCGAGGCATTATACGGAAGAAGATGTCGATCGCCTATTGTGTGGCACGAGATCGGTCACTCGCAACTAACCGGTCCAGAGCTACTGTAAGAAACGACGGACAAAATTTTCCAAATTCAAGACAACCTGGTGAAAGCTCGGGATCGACAGAAAGTTTAAGCCGATAAAAAGTGCAAGCCCCGTGAGTTTGGCGTTGGTGACTACATACTCCTAAAGGTATCACCTTGGAAGGGTGTAGTCCGATTCGGCAAGAAAGGGAAACTCGCGCCTCGATATGTTGGACCTTTTAAGATTCTGGAAAGGATCGGAAAAGTCGCCTACAGACTCGAACTACCGGAGGAACTTAGCAACGTCCACCCAACTTTCCACGTGTCAAACCTTCGAAAGTGCATCGCCGACCACGATTTACATGTCTCTCTAGACGATCTACAAGTAAACGAAACATTACACTTCGTGGAAAATCCTGTCGAAATCATGGATCGCCAAACCAAGCAGCTCAGGCGCTCACGCATTCCTATTGTGAAGGTCCGATGGGAAGGCAAACGAGGCGCAGAGTTCACTTGGGAACTCGAAAGCGACATGAAGGCAAAGTACCCGCAGTTGTTCGAAGAGAAAGTCTAGATAGAGAAAGTCCTCACGTGATTCATGGCGGTTGTGGCAGCTCCCAGCTTAATTTCGGGACGAAATTCCCTAAACAAGGGGAGGCTGTAACACCCCGTGTTTTCATAAGTGAAAGTCAAAGTCAAGGTCAAAGTCAACGACCGATTTCGCGCAACTTGACTTGTAGAAACTTCTTGTTTTTAATATTATTACGTGGAGTAAGTGTTGTTAATTGCAATAACCGATATGTGTTAATCGTAATTCAATCGACCTACGACTGTGAACTATAGGAAGTAACAATGCGATAAAGTTAATCAACAAATAATCAAGCTATGTTAATCGAATCGACATCAATTCGCAACTCGAGCTATGTATTTTTACTTGTTATTATACGTGCGTGTGCCTTACGTGTTAATTGTGCATGTTTATTTATGTTATGATGTGATAATCAAACGAACTCAATCGAACTCGAAATCTAACTCGAATGCAATCGAACTCGAACTCGAATTACAAATCGAACCATGATAGATAGTGGAAAAGAGATTACGCTAGATACGAAGTAGTTGAGACTAAAAGTAATTTGACTAGGAAACCCTATCGAATCGCTCGCAATCGGAACCGGAACGCCAAAACTCGTCACACCAAACACATCACCCAGGCGCCATCCGCACGGATAGGCCATCCGCACGGACAGGCCATCCGCACGGACAGGCTATTTGCACGGATGACCAATCTGGGTGATGTGCAATCCGGACGAACGGTACTTTCCTCTTATGGTATCCTATAAATACACGGGTCACTCTCCAAACTTTCCACTTTTGGCAAGTGACGTCCGACCTGCACGCTCTCTTCATCTTTCCTTCTATTTCTCTCGATTCCGGTAAGTTTTTGCCCTAAATCTTGTACTTTCTTGATCTATACGCACTTCTACACCTTCCTATCTTTTAAACATTAACTTTTAACCGGAAAATCATCGAGATTTGAGGTATTCTAGGATGACGTCATCATGAAGTTCCCGTGAACTTCAAGACTGACCTCATTCCACCAAGAATAACTCGGATCTGAACGGTTTCCACAAGATTTCACGAACAACCTCACATAAATCTGAACTTTTCAAAGGATAAAAGAGTTGAAAGAAATAAACACAAGTTTTCTCCTTCTTTTTCACTCAAAAACGATAAGAATCGGATTAGTTCTAGTCTTCTACACAATGTTAGTGATGCACTTGTCCTAAATTCGGACTCTACCCGAGACACCTGATTTCGGGTTAGACCAGAACGACCATTCTGAGCCGCCGACCGGCCAAGCTGGGGTGATTCCTGGCCGGCTTAGTCGTGCGGATAAGAATGCAATTCCGATTGGTTGACACGTAATCAGAACATCTCGATAGAACGACAAAAGCGACCAAGGGTAGACGAACGGAACAACCAGCACGAGATGCTGTCCGGACGAACTGACGTCCGCACGGACAGGTTGTCCGCACGGACAGGTTGTCCGCACGGACAGACTATCCGGACGGGTTGCCACCCGGACGAACTACACTTGGGACCCCTATCCAAATAAGGTTGGAGTATCGACGAATGAATAATCCGCACGGACGACCCTCTGAATGGATTACTCTTCGGATCATGAGATACTAAGACCTTAAACAAATTCCAATACGTTGTCCGCACGGATTGTTGTTGTCCGCACGGACTACCATCCGGACGGATTGTCGTTGTCCGCGCGGACTACCATCCGGACGGATTTCACCAACTTCATCAAGTGACTCACCATTTAAGTCGTTGTCCGCACGGACTACCATCCGCACGAATCGTCATCCGCGCAACCGACTTGAAGGGTAAGAGAACTTAAATGTTTTCTGAATACTACAACGAAAACTTCAAAGGACAAGCCATCATACACAAACACATCTCACCCATAGGAAGAAACAATCCACTCGAAAAGTCATCCGCACGAACAAACTGTCCGCACGGATGACTAACCGAGCGGATTACTATCCACGCAGATTGCTATTCGCGCGGATTGCTGTTCGCACGGATAACCATCCGAACGACCAGCTATCCTACCCACTCTCACTCTGTGTTATTTTACGCGCCACTTATCGCTACGTTACCAAATCTATTCAGGCTAACCGTACTCGCTAAAGCGCTCCCTTCAATCCATTAATCGCTGTGAGTATAGTCGATCCCTTTTTGCTTTAAGCACTTTTGGGTGTTACATACGTTACGTATATTCAAACTACAACTATCACACTACTCAAACTATTTGAACGCTAACCGTTAATGCATGTATTACGTGGCTTATGAACGCTTGTTTGTTATGGTTACACATGGAATGTTGTCTACCTGCCTTAGCAACGATAGTACTATAGTTTGGACTCAGCACTCGTTCACACGGGGGTTGTTAAGGATCTTTTACTTGCATGGATTACGGTGGTAATCATGTATTGCGAACTGCCTCAGGCAGTCAACCCGCAGTCATTGGTATCGATGGATCTATGTCGATAACTAACGTGCTTCATTTCACTATGTGTACGTGCTGGTTATGCGTAAACGAATTCGAACTCTATATGCTATTATCAAACTTGTATGCTCACCTTTACATTTTATGTATTGATTTTATTTTTAACGTATGTGACAGGTGCTTAGGATGCATGTGTGGTAGGAAATGGAAGCTAGAATAAAGCTTTATAGCCCAACAAATAGTTGTCTGTAGATAACGAATCAGGGGTCTCTAGAAGCAGATAAACAATTGCTACTTATTTAAATCTGAGTTGTCGGAACAGAATATTTGTCTTGATGCTTGTCTGTAATAATTATTTGACTGTTTGAGATACGGTATGGGACGTATTATTTAAATTGAATAGTTATGATAATTGTTGTGGAAACTTCTGGACAATCTGTTTCGCTCAGTGCCATGCCCCGATGATTCCGCCATCGGTTGGGGTGTGACAATATATATAGGAGATGGTTCAAATGAAAACACTTTTAACGTGAAAGCTCGAAAACTAACTAAAAAAGCCTAAAAAACACACCAATTTTTTTTACAATTTTTTTATTAAAAATCGCTAGTTTTTCTATATAAAAAGAAACTTTTTTTTCAAAAACAATTTTTTTTGTAGTACACATGTGTAATAATACACATGTGTACATTACACATGTGCACTACAATTTTTTTTAAAGTTTTTTTATATACATAAAATAACAAAATTTGGTAAAAAAAATAATAATTTTGGTATGTTTTTTAGGCGTTTTTTAGTTAGTTTTCGAGTTTTCGTGTTAACTAGTGGTTTTCATTTGAACCTTCCCCTACATATATATTAATTAGAATAAACTTTAACTAGTAAAAAATATATATATACATTTTTAAGCAACGGAAGCATAACTAACAATATATAAATAATATGAACACTTTTATACCAAGGAGTATCCGCAATGGAACATGAAATAAAAACATAAACCATATGGGGGTTAGATATACATTCGGTTAGTAATTAACCGGTTGAGACACCGAGATTCAACGAACACGTGCTAGTGAAGAACGCGGGTATAGCTCCGGGTAGCGGCAGTGGCCGGCGGTACTGGTGGCATCGGTGGCTGGCAGCGGCGACGGTGGCGGGGGCAGCAACAGCAAGGGCCAACGACGGGGTGTGGGTGTTTTGAGAGTTTTGTGCAAAAATTATAACCATTAAAAGCTAGTCCATACATTCCTTTATATATAGCATGGAGATGCATGCATACTTACCAAGTGGAGGACATGCATGTGCGACAAGTGGCGATGCAAGAGTGCATGCGCGACAAGTGGCGTAGCATGGGTGCATGTGCGACAAGTGGCGATCCAAGAGTGCATGCGTGACAAGTGGCGTAGCATGGGTGCATGTGCGACAAGTGGCGAGATGAGTAAACCCGTCTCACCCGGTCCATGTACCCGTCTCTCTGTTAATACCCGCAACAAGTTTATTGATTAAGATACACAATTATAATATTAATAACGATTATTAATTATATAAACCCGCTCATGATCATAAATATAATTACGATCCATTTCGCATATCGTTCGTAATTACCAGTTAAACCGGTTAAGTGGATTTTAGTTCGTCGCCCACGATGTAACTCTTATGGGTCAAGTGTAACGTCCTGCATCCCTAAACTTTTAACTTTTGGCAAGTCTAGTCCCTATACTATTTAGACTTAACTGTGTGAGTCTATTTGTGAAACTTGATGATACTTGAATCTTATGAAACTTTGAATCTAGACACTTTGATACTTTGAAACTTGACTCTTGATGCTTATGAAACTTATGAATCTTGATTCTTGGGGGAAGCTTGATACTAGATACTTGATACTAGACTCTTGATACTATTGAACGAGACTCTTGATGCTTATGAAACCTTGAGACTTTGTTAGACTAGAAACTTGAAACTTTACACTTACTAGCTAGCTTGCGTAAACTTGAAACACGGAAATTTTTGTGTTAGTTATACAATCTTGCCATATGATGAGATTACACAATAATACGCAACGCAACACTTAATCTAGCTCGCGAATCGAACCGAAATCAATAATCTGGCAAACGAGTACTGGCTGTCCGAATGGACATCCGATCGGATGATGTAACACCCGTCTCATTTAATTAAGGTTTTTGTATAAAAGTACACATTTTTTAAACCAAATGCATCATTTCAAAAGCTTGGTTATGAAGATAGCATACACAGTGATGATATTCTACTTAACCATCTAACTAGTTTAAGTATTCAAAACATTTAATTAAGTGTTTACAAAATGCACATTGTCTAAAACAAATTTGATTGATGCGGAAGCTTCAAAATGTTGTGTTCGTTTCTTGGATTCTTTCTTGATCGCCATCCGGAGTGAGACGAACATCACCTAATGTCAAAAGCACATCAATTGTTAGTTTTGACAGCATTGACAGCATTAAAACATATATAATCAAGTTCTAATGCCAAAGAACGAAAACAAAAATAAAATTTCAGAGTTTTGGTCTGTCACGCCCCGCGACAGAAACCGCACAAGCTTTCACGGACCGCGAGCGTGTGATAACTGTTAAAATTCAGGTATCCGTACGACTATTAAACCCTGATTAGTGCTTAATGACTGTGCTGAATTACAACTAATGACTTGAACTGCTTTTTGATTTCTACTTTATATTCACATGTGCATCATATATTGAAAATGATAAATCATTATTGCATGAAAGCTTATTTGACTCAAACGATGCACGAAACACAGTTAGCACAGTTATCAGATAAATCAGGAAAATGCTGACAGAACTCAGCACATAGACAGACAATGTATTGAGACACATAATGAGCCAGAAACTAAGTACCACACTAGCATAGTGTGTAGGAAAGTGAGGATCACAAAACTGCCTTTTTAGTGATAGTTTAAGTGCCGGAAAGTGCCTAAAACTCACATAAAGTGCTGAATTCAGCAAAATTCAGCAAAATTCAACATAAATCAGCATTTAAACACACTAATATTATGCATAAATATGGTTAAATGGTCCTTAATACTTTCCTAAGTGTTGGGAATCAAAAGTGACACAAAAAGGTACATAAGGCACACTAAACTGCAAGTTTAGCACCTTAACAAACCAGTAACCAACCGAACAACCGGACACTACCCGAAACACCAAATTTACACTAGAAGCACTGTTTTAACATTACCAAGCTAGTTATGGTCCCCGAACATCATAACACCCAATACAAATATCTAATAACTAAAACACGTAACTTATACTTGGATTTCAACTAGTAATCAACTAGTTTAGTTTAAACCTATTCTACTACCCCCCCCCCCATGTCTACGGCCCCAACAAGGGCCCCACTTTGTTGATTTGTTTCAATATTATAATAGATATGCTTATACTTTCCTAAACATGTTATACAAGGGTTAACACCTGAAGTTGGATTATAAGTTAACACCATGAGTTCTAACTTCATTCTTCACACACTCAAAACACACACAAGTTCTTCTTCTTCTTCTTCTTCTTCTTCTTCTTCCCTTTGAGCTCTCGGCCGACCTCAACCCCACACACACTCACCTTCATTCATCCATTCTCATACGATCCAAGTATATACAAAGGTGTTAGAGGTCATACAAAGAAGCGAGGAGCTTTCGGAAGTGCAAGGACCTTCATTATTTGCTTTTATCCACTTGTTTTCTTCACTTGAATCATCCCTAGCCTTGAGCTAGTGGTAAGAACCTTATACACTCCATTTTACTTCCATTTTAAGTGGTTAAAAGAAGGTTCAAAATGTTAATCATGAAGAACACTAAGAATCACAAGAAGTAAACTTGAACATAAGCTTGAATAATGAAGAAACTAAGTTGTTTATGTGTTGATTTGCTTGTTGATTGTTATTTGTTCATGTAGTTGATGTTGATCATCATATGAACTTGCTAGATCGTGATTAAAAAAATAATCTAGTAAGATGAGAGAATGAGAATGTTGTAGGATGATAGATCATCCACACATGAAGCATGAACTTGAAAGAATAAAGTTGTTTCTTGAAAAATAATGATCAAAGTGAGTAGTAATACTTGTAGATCTAAAGATTCATGGATGATTTCTAAAGAAACCAAGTTAAAAATATAAGTTTTACTAAATCTTGGTTCTTACATAAACAAACCTTATTTTTGGTGGTTAAACAAGTGTAGAAACACTTGTGTAACAAGAAGAATTCATAAAGAAATATTTTTAGAAAACATGATCATAAGTTGTAAAGATCCATATTCTTTAAAAATGAAGTTTTTAAATAATCACTCACACTTTAAAGGATAACAAGGCTTACTAAGAGCATTCACATCCTGACCATCAAATTATGTGAGGAGGGGTTTTTATATTATAAATGGTATAAAAAGTGGTTGTGAGTAGAGGAGAGAGAAAATGTTACTGTTCATCTGTATATTTGGGGGGACACTGTTCACCCGTTATATTTTTTTAATATATTTTGAAAGTGGTTGTGAGTGGAAGTTAGAGAAAAATGTAATGATAATATTATTTAATTGAAAGGAGAGAGAAAAAGTATTTGTTTTTAGTGGAAATATATTGATATAGAAGTTGTTTTTTAGTGGAATGTATGTATAATTTGATGGATTGGTTGTGAATGCTCTAATAACACTAGTAAGTTACTACAAATTTTTACAAATATCCAAGTTCATGAAGAAGTAGTTTATACTTGTTTTTGGCAAAATTGGTAAGTAAAGGTTGTTTATTGTTGATTGTGGATTGATTGTGATGATTTTTACAAAAGAAAATGATATGCTTGAAAGCATGGAAACTTACATTTTTAGGGGAAACTATGACAAAATTTTCTAAAAATTTAAACACTTAGAAAAATATTTATAAACATGCACTTACTAGTGTATTTTCAACCATAAATTGTTACATAAACTTTGCCATAATTTTTGTTACAAAAATTATAATTATTGGAGGTTGGTTTTTATAAATAAAAGTGACTAAATATGTATTTAGGAAATATATATTTAGAAGACACCATGTGTGTGATTATTTGTATATTTTGTGTATTAGTTATATTATTTTAGAACATGAAATAATATAACTCATCCAAATACCAAAAGTTACAATCCAAAATATTACCAAATTCCAAGAATATGAATATACAAGGTATACACAAAATATTGGTGAAACCGAACTATGGAATAAGACTTACAAAATATTCCGGAAAATTGATTCACAAAGTATATTTTGGTAAATAATATTTTGGACACCAAGAGACGAAAATATGATTTTTACGATTATTGAAAGAATATATCATATTTTTGACAAGGGAAAAATATATTATTTTTGGGCAAGTATAAATATATATTTTTCTTGGAATTATTAGAAGATGTATTATTTTTGGGAGAAAATATACATTTCTTAAACGAACGTAAAATACAACATTTTTGGGTGAAGGATATATTTTCTGAAATAAATATGAAATATATCATTTTTGGAGAAAAATAAGTTTATATATATTTTCTAAGTTAGACTTGAAAATATATTATTTTTGGAACTTATATGAAAATCCAAATATTTTTGCCAAGGGAAAATTATAAATAATTTTTCTAAGTAATATTTTAAAAATATATATTTTGGAAATATATATGGAATTTTATTAAGGATGTTATTCCGGAAAAGTTAATATAACATTAAGTATAAGGTTACTAAATAATTACATAAAAATACGTATTTTCATACGTATAAATACACACCGGAATACTACCCTAATACATGGTCAAAATTTACAAATACAAGAATACGAATATAAATACACCCATCATTGGGAAGGATATACAAGTATAAATACTTGGGAAGTATTAAGTTAAAATATATTGTTTTAATAACTATTCCAAAATTTAATTAATATAATTTAAGTTAAAATATTTATTATTTTAACAAATAATTATATAACTTGGAATAATATCGTATACATGAAGAAACGTAACTCAAAGACATTAATACTATGTCAAGGCACGACCCACTCGTCTAATAGATCATAGTACGTTGTAGGTAGTCGTGTTTGTCCGAAGAAGCTTGAGTTACGGTGATTGAAGACGCAAGACTGTGAGTTCATGACCCCCTTTTTCTTTTAACTGTTTTCGGTTTTATAACTTCGGGGGTGAAATACATGTTACAACTGTTTACAAACATTTTGATTTGGTATGGTTAGCTAAGGAAGGGTACTACTTGATCATGTGAGTGGTGGGTATAACACTTAAGGCCATTAATCCTCGTTGTAGGACCGAGGGACATGAGTGATAGATCTATTTGGGTGTAGTGAGCCCACACTCATGTGGACCAGGGTGGCCCATGAGGTGACTATGTCTTATTCCCGGAGACAAATCTGCTAGGTTTGAGTTTTCCTGCATCACTTCACACATATCAATGGCCTTGTAAACCATTGGTGATCTGTTTTTCCTTGTTGCTTTCATTCCTGGGTTTTACTACATACATACATACTTTCAACGATTACAAAGGTTTATTCATACACACAAACAAATACATGAACTCGCTCAACTTTTGTTGATGTTTTCAAACTACATGTATTTCAGGGAATTAGATGTGGATCTGGCGGGCGTTCGGAAGTTCCAAGTGTGGTTTAAGAATAAAATATGTCATCCATAGTCTTAGGGTTTGGTCAGTGTGTCTTAACCTAGATGATGTCCGACGATGATGACGATTTTCAGCCGTTTGCGTTGCCCGATTTCGAAGATGATTTACCGCTTGCTGATGGTATCCCGGACGAGGATCCGTTTGCTATTCCCATTCCTGTCGACGATTATCTTATCATCGGTCATCCCGATGGTGAGCATATTGTGGCACCGATCCTCGCTCCTGTTCCTTTAGTGGTCATCCCTCCTGAGGATTGGCCATTTAATGATCTGTTTGTCGTTGATTTTGATTTGTTTGTTGATGGTCCCCCTGATGATGCTCATGGCGATGGAGAGCTAGATGAGGACGTTATTAATGTTCCACTTCTGGGGATTCCCATTATTGAGATTTCTTCTGACTCTAGCTTACACTCTGCCTCAGATTCTTTTGCGTCTGTGACATCTTCCGCCTTACAGGCAGTTGGTTTGCGACGTTACGCCACTGATACTGACGATGATACAGCCATGTCAGCTGCACCGTCTCCTCTACATGACTTTGAGCTTGGACTTGTGCTAGACTTTATCCCTGTTGATCAGCTTGTTGATACACCCGCTGACCTTAAGCCGATACCTGCTCCTGAGCCTTTGCCTGACCATGACCCTATTCCATTTGGCATACCTAACATTGCACCTCTCATACCTGATCCAGTTCCTGCACCCGCAGACCTTCCTGTTATTGAGCCAGTCACTCCTCCGCTAGCACCTGCACCTGTTGATGTTGCTTCTTTTCACCCAGAGGCTCCACTGGGGAGGACCCTTCAGGAGTCCGATGTACACCGTGTCGACCTGCCTATTGTTTTCTTGCAGGATATACCCGCACCCCGTCCAGGGGAGGGCACCTCTAGCCAGCAGCCTGGCCATGACCCTCATATTTCAGCAGCTTTTCCCCATATACCACAGTCTGCACCTTTTGCTCATTTTACTTCTTCACCACTTGATGAGCCACTTAGATGGTTCCCACCTTACACCATACCGATTTCTGATCCCTACCATCCCTCGCATTTTACTGGTTATACACGGGATGAGTTACTTTTATCATTGCAGCTCCAGCATGAGATCATAAGTCATAGGATTTTAGAGCTTGAGATGATACCGCGACCTTTTCCATGTCAATGTCAGCCTGCATTTGTTCCTCGTTCATCACCGTCCCCATTTTCACATCCTCCTGCACCGCTTACTCCATTTCCTGAGTTTGACACTCGATTTCTTACTGTTGAGCAGCAGATCAGTTATCTGTTGCGTCATGTTTATGATCTTGAGGAGGAGCTTGTGCATGTGCGCAGCTTGCTTTTTGTTCCTCCATCTCCTCCTCCACCACCATCAGCATAGCCGGTTTTTGGTTTTATGTAGGTAGCTTGCTTTTGATGAGAGCACCGCTATTGAGCTGAGCTAGTGAAGCCTTTTGGAGACCACTTTTTGATTGTGTGACTGTTGTAGACTGATAGACATTTTGGACAAGGGTAGTGTGACCCTGTGTTCCCTTTTGATATGATACTTTTGTAAAATATGTAACAATATTGGTGGTCGATGATTAATGAAAGCTCAATCGTAATGTTCTCATTAAATACGTTGTTAAATTACATGTTTGTGCTATGATTGTGATGAGATTGCTTGTTATGATGATTACTTATATACCTATGTATATACACACCTAGGTCTTATTCGTATAATAGATGCTTATGTGCTTGAGTCTTTATTAAGACCTGACCTATACAATCTTCTTTTAGAAGATGCCTCCTCGAAGGAACACTCAGTTGCCCACAACAGAGGCAGAACTGCATGAACGGATTTCACAAGCAATCGCACAACATGAGGCCTTACGCTCTGAACACAGCGGAGGTACCTCAGGAAGTAACCCACCTCACGGTAATGTTTAAGTCACTTGAGACACATTACGATACGTTTGGACATTCCGTGTGCGTTTGCTAATGCTTTCTGTGAATGATGTTGCTTGTACAGGCTGTACTTACAAGCAGTTCCTTGACTGCAAGCCTCTGAACTTTGACAACACTGGAGGTGCTTTAGCTTTTGTTAGATGGGCTGAGAAAACCGATTTTGTGCTGCGAATGAGCAAGTGTGCACCAGAGCACCAGGTCACCTACATTTCTGGACTATTCCTAGATGGAGCTCTATCGTGGTGGAACCTCCAAGTTCAGACCCTAGGTGAGGAAGCAGCGTATGGTATGACTTGGGATGAGATGAAAGAACTGATGCGCAAGAAGTACTGCTTGAGGGCTGAGATTCAGAAGTTGGAAACCGAGTTTTGGAATATTAAGATGGATGGTCCCAAGATTGCTGAGTACGTACAGAGATTCCACGATTTGTCTCGTGTTGTCCCCTACATGGTAGAACCAGAGTTCAAGCGAGTGAAACGCTTCATCTGGGGATTGGCACCCCAAATTATGAGCATGGTGACTACTTTGAACCCCCCAACGATCACTGAGGCCATTGATTTGAGCGTGGCACTGACTGAAGAAGCGATCTGATTGAACAAGTTCTCGATTTCTGACAACAAGAAGAAGGAGACTCACGTCGAGTCGTCTGGAGAGAACAAGCGAAAGTTCTCGAATTTCAAGAAGGGTACCCAAGGAAGAAACAGTGGTAACAAGAAGAGAGTGCGAACCCACCAGCCGAGGTCAGGACTGGTGTTGCAAGTTCGGAGAATAAGGGGAAAGGATACATGGGCACCTTGCCCAAGTGTGATGTATGCCAGTTCCATCATGCCGGCCAGTGCAGGATTAGGAAATGTGAATCCTGTGGAAATAATGGTCATTCAAAGGAGATGTGTTGGGCCAGTACTGGTCGTGGAAATGGTGTTCAGAGAGGTAATGGGAATGGAAATGGTAACCGTGGTGGAAACGGTAGTGGGAATAGGAACAACCAGGGAGGTAATGGAAATTTTGGTGGTTCTGGAAACCAAGCTGGTAGTGGAAACCGTGGAGCAAACAACAACCAAGGCGGAAATGGAAACAGAAATGGTCGCGCCCAAGGATGCTTTGGTTGCGGAGATGTTAGGCATTTCAAGCGGGACTGCCCAAAGAACAATCAAGCCCAAGGAAGAGTTTTCAACATTGGAGCTAGGGAAGCTCGCCAGGATCCGAATGTAGTCACTGGTACGTTCCCTATCAACCAACACTTTGCATCTGTGCTATTTGATACTGGTGCCAATTATAGCTTCGTGTCCCTAGAATTTAAGAATATACTTGGGTTAGTTGCCAGTAAGTTGGATATCCCGTATTCAATAGAACTAGCTAATGGAAAGCTAGTAGAAGCAAACGAAGTGATTAGAAGCTGTGTAATAGAGCTTGGAGAGCATGAGTTTATGCTTGACCTATTGCCAGTTGAATTGGGAAGCTTTGACGTGGTAGTTGGAATGGATTGGTTGTCGAGTAACCGAGCTGAGATCGTATGTCATGAGAAGATCATTCGCATCCCGATGGCGAATGAGGAGACGATTGTAGTGCATGGAGAGAAACATGATACGCCTCTAAGGATTATCAGTTGTTTGAAGGCCCGAAAGTTTATGCGGAAAGGATGTGTCGCCTTCTTGGCTCACGTTGTTGATAAGGAAGCCGAAGAGCCAAAGCTGGAAGATATCCCTGTGGTAAGGGAATATCCTGAAGTCTTCCCCGAAGACTTGCCAGGATTGCCGCTGCAACAACAAGTCGAATTCCATATTGACTTGGTCCCAGGCGACGCGCCTGCGGCCAAGGCACCTTATCGACTTGCCCCTTCCGAGATGCAAGAATTGTCGACGCAGCTTCAAGAGATTTTGGACAAGGGATTCATTAGACCAAGCTTCTCGCCTTGGGGAGCTCCAGTTCTATTTGTCAAGAAGAAGGACGGTAGTTTCCGTATGTGCATTGACTACCGAGAACTGAACAAGTTAACTATCAAGAATCGATATCCTTTGCCGAGGATTGATGATCTCTTCGATCAACTTCAAGGTTCGAGTTACTACTCCAAGATCGATCTTCGATCAGGTTATCACCAGCTGCGAATTCAAGAAGAGAGCATACCAAAGACTGCCCTTAGAACTCGTTATGGACATTACAAGTTTCTAGTGATGCCATTTGGTTTGACAAATGCACCAGCAGTATTTATGGATTTGATGAACCGAGTTTGCAAGCCATATCTCGATAAATTCGTGATTGTATTTATCGATGATATTTTGATTTATCGCGGACGAAGGAAGAGCATGAGCAACACCTTAGAGCCATTTTAGAGCTGCTCAAGAAGGAGAAACTGTATGCCAAGTTCTCGAAGTGCGAGTTCTGGTTGCGTGAGGTACAATTCCTTGGTCATGTAGTGAATGAAGATGGAATCCACGTGGATCCCACCAAGATCGAGGCGATTAAGAATTGGGAAACTCCGAAGACGCCAACCGAGATCCGTCAGTTTTTGGGTTTAGCAGGGTATTATCGCCGATTCATTGAGGATTTTTCTAAAATCGCTCAACTACTGACCTCCCTTACTCAAAAGGACAAGAAGTATAAGTGGGTAGATAAACAAGAAGAAGCTTTTCAGTTGCTCAAGAATAAGCTTTGCGATGCACCTATTTTATCCCTACCCGAAGGCACCGATAACTTCGTGGTATACCATGACGCCTCGCATCAGGGATTAGGCTGTGTGCTTATGCAGTGGCAGAAGGTTATCGCTTATGCTTTGCGCCAGTTGAAAGTTCATGAGAAAAACTACACCACACATGATTTGGAATTAGGCGCAGTGGTATTTGCTTTGAAGATTTGGTGGCATTACCTGTATGGTACCTGATGCACGATCTTTACAGATCACAAGAGCCTTCAGCACATATTCGACCAGAAAGAGCTTAACATGAGACATCGATGATGGGTTGAGTTGTTAAATGATTATGATTGCGAAATGAAATATCACCCAGGAAAGGCGAATGTGGTGGCAGACGCCTTAAGTCGAAAGGAGATGATCAAGCCCATAAGGGTTAGGGCTTTAGAGATGATCATTCAGACAGACCTCTCATTGCGCATTCGTGCTACACAAAGAGAAGCTCTCAAGAAGGAAAACTTGAAGGATGAATATCTCCGTGGGATGGAGAAAAAGTTGGTACCCAATGAGGAAGGAACTTTGTGTTTCATGGGACGAATTTGGGTTCCCCTCTTTGGTGGTCTTAGAGATGTGATTTTTGATGAAGCCCATAAATCAAGGTACTCGATTCACCCAGGATCGGGCAAGATGTACCATGATTTGAAGGACTATTATTGGTGGCCAAGACTGAAGGGCGATGTGGCTACCTATGTTGGAAAATGTTTAACTTGTGCCAAAGTGAATGCCGAGTATCAGAAGCCTTTAGGTCTCCTGGAACAACATGAGATACCCATGTGGAAGTGGGAGCAGATCTCAATGGATTTCATAACGAAGTTGCCAAAGACTCCCAGAGGTCATGATACGATTTGGGTAATCGTGGACCGTCTGACAAAATCCGCGCACTTTTTGCCAATCAGAGAGAAGGATAACACTGGTAAGCTAGTTGCGCTGTACCTGAGGGAGATAGTTGCACGTCATGGAGTGCCTATCTCGATTATATCTGACAGAGATGGGAGATTTGTGTCAAGGATTTGGCCATACTTTCAAGAAGCGTTTGGTTCACAGTTGAATCTGAGCACCGCATTTCATCCACAGACGGACGGTCAAAGTGAGAGAACGATTCAGACACTTGAAGATTTGTTACGAGCTTGCGTAATGGACTTGGGTGGCAGTTGGGACACTCCCCTACCTTTGGTTGAGTTCTCCTATAACAACAGCTACCATACAAGCATTCAAGATGCACCGTTATAAGCTCTCTACGGATGAAAGTGTCGATCACCGTTATGCTGGGCAGATGTAGGTGATAGACAGCTAGTTGGTCCCGAATTGGTCCAGGAAACGACAGATAAGATCATACAGATTCGAGAGCGCATTAAGGCGGCTCGTGATCGACAGAAGAGTTATGCAGACCAAAGAAGGAAACCTTTGGAATTCGAAGTGGGAGATATGGTTCTGTTAAAAGTCTCACCTTGGAAAGGTGTGACACGCTTTGGGAAGCGTGGAAAGTTAAACCCATGATTTATCGGAACGTTCAAAATCCTGGAAAGGATTGGTCCTGTAGCATACAAGTTGGAACTACCGACAGGACTAAATAGTGTTCACGATACATTCCATGTATCTAATCTGAAAAAGAGTCCAACACAAGAAACCGTGGTGATTCCTGCTGACGAAGTTCACATAGATGACACACTCCACTTTCCGAAGAACCAGTTGAGGTTACTGATTGGAAAGTTAACAAGACTCGGAGGAGTAGTGTTAAACTCGTCAAGGTTCGATGGAACGCACGTCACGGCCCAGAGTTTACTTGGGAGCGTGAGGACCACATGAAAGCTAAATACCTACATTTATTCCCTAACACCCCTGCAGCTAGTAGTAAAGCTTAAAATTTCGGGACGAAATTTTCCTAACAGGGGGAGAATGTGACAACTGTCAAAATTCAGGTATCCGTACGACTATTAAACCCTGATTAGTGCTTAATGACTGTGCTGAATTACAACTAATGACTTGAACTGCTTTCTGATTTCTACTTTATATTCACATGTGCATCATATATTGAAAATGATAAATCATTATTGCATGAAAGTTTATTTGACTCAAACGATGCAGGAAACACAGTTAGCACAGTTATCAGATAAATCAGGAAAATGCTGACAGAACTTAGCACATAGACAGACAGTGTATTGAGACACAGAATGAGACAGAAACTAAGTACCACACTAGCATAGTGTGTAGGAAAGTGAGGATCACAAAACTGCCTTTTTAGTGATAGTTTAAGTGCAGGAAAGTGCCTAAAACTCACATAAAGTGCTGAATTAAGCATAAATCAACATTTAAACACACTAATATTATGCAGAAATATGGTTAAAAGGTCCTGAATACTTTCCTAAATGTCGGGAATCAAAAGTGTCACAAAAAGTACATAAGGCACCCTAAACTGCAAGTTTAGCACCTTAACAAAACAGTAACCAACCGAACAACCGGACACTACCCGAAACACCAAATTTACACTAGAAACACTGTTTTAACATTATCAAGCTAGTTATGGTCCCCGAACATCATAACACCCCATACAAATATCTAATAACTAAAACACGTAACTTATACTTGGATTTCAACTAGTAATCAACTAGTTTAGTTTAAACCTATTCTACTACCCCCCCCCCCCCTCGCATGTCTACGGCCCCAACAAGGGCCCCACTTTGTTGATTTGTTTCAATATTATAATAGATATGCTTATACTTTCCTAAACATGTTATACAAGGGTTAACACCTGAAGTTGGATTATAAGTTAACACCATGAGTTCTAACTTCATTCTTCACACACTCAAAACACACACAAGTTCTTATTCTTCTTCTTCCCTTTGAGCTCTCGGCCGACCTCAACCCCACACACACTCACCTTCATTCATCCATTCTCATACGATCCAAGTATATACAAAGGTGTTAGAGGTCATACAAAGAAGCTAGGAGCTTTCGGAAGTGCAAGGACCTTCATTATTTGCTTTTATCCACTTGTTTTCTTCACTTGAATCATCCCTAGCCTTGAGCTAGTGGTAAGAACCTTATACACTCCATTTTACTTCCATTTTAAGTGGTTAAAAGAAGGTTCAAAATGTTAATCATGAAGAACACTAAGAATCACAAGAAGTAAACTTGAACATAAGCTTGAATAATGAAGAAACTAAGTTGTTTATGTGTTGATTTGCTTGCCGATTGTTATTTGTTCATGTAGTTGATGTTGATCATCATATGATCTTGCTAGATCGTGATTAAAAACATAATCTAGCAAGATGAGAGAATGAGAATGTTGTAGGATGATAGATCATCCACACATGAAGCATGAACTTGAAAGAATAAAGTTGTTTCTTGAAAAATAATGATCAAAGTGAGTAGTAATACTTGTAGATCTAAAGATTCATGGATGATTTCTAAAGAAACCAAGTTAAAAATATAAGTTTTACTAAATCTTGGTTCTTACATAAACAAACCTTATTTTTGGTGGTTAAAAACGTGTAGAAATACTTGTGTAACAAGAAGAATTCATAAAGAAATATTTTTAGAAAACATGATCATAAGTTGTAAAGATCCATATTCTTTAAAAATGAAGTTTTTAAAGAATCACTCACACTTTAAAGGATAACAAGGCTTACTAATAACATTAGCAAGTTACTACAAATTTTTACAAATATTCAAGTTCATGAAGAAGTAGTTTATACTTGTTTTTGGCAAAATTGGTAAGTAAAGGTTGTTTATTGTTGACTGTGGATTGATTGTGATGATTTTTACAAAAGAAAATGATATGCTTGCAAGCATGGAAACCTCCATTTTTAGGGGAAACTATGGCAAAATTTTCTAAAAATTTAAACAGTTAGAAAAATATTTATAAACATGCACTTACAAGTGTATTTTCAACCATAAATTGTTACATAAACTTTGCCATAATTTTTTTTACAAAAATTATAATTATTGGAGGTTGGTTTTTATAAATAAAAGTGACTAAATATGTATTTAGGAAATATATATTTAGAAGACACCATGTGTGTGATTATTTGTATATTTTGTGTATTAGTTGTATTATTTTAGGACATGAAATAATATAACTCATCCAAATACCAAAAGTTACAATCCAAAATGTTACCAAAATTCCAAGAATATGAATATACAAGTTATACACAAAATGTTGGTGAAACCGAACTATAGAATAAGACTTACAAAATATTCCGAAAAATTGATTCACAAAGTATATTTTGGTAAATAATATTTTGGACACCAAGAGACGAAAATATGATTTTTACGATTATTGCAAGAATATATCATGTTTTTGAAATGGGAAAAATATATTATTTTTGGGAGAAAATGTACATTTCTTAAACGAACGTAAAATACAACATTTTTGGGTGAAGGATATATTTTCTCAAATAAATATGAAATATATCATTTTTGGAGAAAAATAAGTTTATATATATTTTCTAAGTTAGAATTGAAAATATATTATTTTTGGAACTTATATGAAAATACAAATATTTTTGCCAAGAAAAAAATTATAAATAATTTTTCTAAGTAATATTTTAAAAATATATATTTTGGAAATATATATGGGCTTTTATTAAGGATGCTATTCCAGAAAAGTTAATATAACATTAAGTATAAGGATACTTAATAATTACATGAAAATACGTATTCTCATACGTATAAATACACACCGGAATACTACCCTAATTCATAGCAAAAATATACAAATACAAGAATACGAATACAAATACACCCATCCTTGGGAAGGATATACAAGTATAAATACTTGGGAAGTATTAAGTTAAAATATATTGTTTTAATAACTATTCCAAAATTTAATAAATATAATTTAAGTTAAAATATTTATTATTTTAACAAATAATTATATAACTTGGAATAATATCGTATACATGAAGAAACGTAACTCAAAGACATTAATACTAAGTCAATGCACGACCCACTCGTCTAATAGATCATAGTACGTTGTAGGTAGTCGTGTTTCTCCGAAGAAGCTTGAGTTACGGTGATTGAAGACGCAAGCCTGTGAGTTCATGACCCCTTTTTCTTTTAACTGTTTTCGGTTTTATAACTTCGGGGGTGAAATACATGGTACAACTGTTTACAAACATTTTTATTTGGTATGGTTAGCTAAGGAAGGGTACTACTTGATCATGTGAGTGGTGGGTATAACACTTAAGGCCATTAATCCTCGTTGTAGGACCGAGGGACATGAGTGATAGATCTATTTGGGTGTAGCGAGCCCACACCCATGTGGACCAGGGTGGCCCATGAGGTGACTATGTCTTATTCCCGGAGACAAATCTGCTAGGTTTGAGTTTTCCTGCATCACTTCACACATATCAATGGCCTTGCAAACCATTGGTGATCTGTTTTTTCTTGTTGCTTTCATACCAGGGTTTTACTACATACATACATACTATTAACGATTACAAAGGTTTATTCATACACACAAACAAACACATGAACTCGCTCAACTTTTGTTGATGTTTTCAAACTACATGTATTTCAGGGAATTAGATGTGGATCTGGCGGGCGTTTGGAAGTTCCAAGTGTGGTTTAAGAATAAAAGATGTCATCCATGGTCTTAGGGTTTGGTCAGTGTGTCTTAACCTGGACGAGACACGTCTCCCAAATCCTGGTTTTATTTAATATCTTTTGTCGAGTCTTTGTGAAATCTTAAACAAGTTGCATGGTTTGTACTCGAGTTTGAATTTCTATGTCTTAAAACAATGTTGTTGTTATGTTTCTAAACTTAATTAATGGATGAACATCTATGGTTTTATCATATAGTTGCTGTTATGATTGAATGCAATGATATTAAGCAAGTCACACATAATCACGCTTCCGCAAAAGACAGGGTGTGACAGAGCGACCCCCGCGTGTCGCGACAATGTAAGCGTCTCCCTCCGCGTGCCGCGGGGGAGACCGTTTTCCAGCGGGTGCTAGTTTAAACCTGCATTTATTTTCCCAGCTCCTATTTTTCTAAAATATTAACTTCAAATGTACATAAATTTTTACCTACATGTCCATTTTAATCGATTCTTTTTCCTACGTGTCCGTAATAAAAATACAGATCCAGTCATTCAAATTTCATGCATCGAAACCAGGTTTATAAACGATTAGCTCATAAATCCATGTTTCGACTATTCGACCCGTTTGTTATGTGGTATATTTTCATCATTCAATTTTATTAATTTCTAAACTTAATTACCCATTCCCCGGGTTTGTCATTTTTGGCGTATCATCACCATTACATGGTTTTACGCTCGCAATAGAATTTCTTGCTCGTCTTTACATATTTCAAGCGTGCCGCTTTATGCAAATTTTTGCAAGTGATTTCTAATCATTTGACCCAATATCAAGGGTTCATAAAATCAACTTGGTGTATCCAATCCCTTGGCATGTCACATTCTACCACTAGCATATTACGTGGCTTTCAAATCTCTACATACATTGTCGTTTTTAAATGCATAGTTTTGACCCGTTTAGTTGTCAAGTGAAAACCTTCACTTCGATGACTAAACTAAGATTTATTCCGACCATTATTTTGACCCATTGCTATGATATGCCGAACGGTTCTAACCGATCTTTTCAATTCGTATCACTTGTTTCAATCATGCCTTAACCATTCATTTCAAGTCCGTTTGGTTTGCCGAGCGAACTTCGTCACTTCTATGGCTTACTAAACATACACAAGTTACTCCATTTGACCCGTTTGATCTATCGAGTGAACTTCGTCACTTCAATGATACATCAAACTTTCTTATCACACTACAATATTATTAACAAGATATACTAAACATTCTTTGTACTAAGTAACGGAACTCATAGTTACGTCCTTTAAAGCGCTCCTTTCAAACGCGTGTCTCCACCGGCTTGTCCGCTTGAGGACTCGGTTCCTTTGCCTATAGAGTTCAATCAACACTTCATTTAGAACTCCATTCATGTCGTATAACGCATAATTCATCTCATCATTTTAGTATGCGATTTTGTTCAGAATTTTCAATATTTAGCCCTCTTTTAAGCATTTCAACAAACATCTAAAGGGCACTATTTTTACTAATCCAACAACCAAGTCTCATGATTAGTTAATTGGCCAAATTTTAGCACCTACACAAGTTTATATATCAAATTTCACATCCATACTTCTGGATTTATTTCATATAGCTCAATTAACACTAGTTTGACAATCATGATTCTGGTGTTCATCATGTTTCTACAAAACCCATTAAACACACATAATGGATGATCATGAATTTCATTGTTTAAGCACAAATTCAACAAACTAATGACTAGGGTTTACTCCTAGACATGATTTCATTACAATTTCATCCGAACAACAATCATGCAAGCTCAAATTTCGAATATCATCAGTTCATCTAGAATTCAAGATGGGATCAAACCATGAAATTTTACATACCTTATGATCCCTTTACTGCGGTGATCACTAATCCATGCTTGGATTTCGATTTGGGCTTGATCTACCCTTTCAATTTGGTGAATTTTTGGAATTCAGGGTTTGAACATGAGAGCCCTTTCTTGGCTCTGGTTAAATCGCAGACACACACACTCATATGTGTGTGTCTTGTGTGTTTTATTTGTTTTAATTAAAACTTATTGCAATTGCCCATGTTTAGTCCCTCCACTTTTCACAAGTTATTTAAAGGGTATTTTAATCATGTTTGTTCTTATTATGTCAAGACACTAACTAACCAGGTTATTAATTCCTAGTTCTTTTATCTTGACTATTACCGTCATTTAATATATAATATAAAAATCTATATTTTCGGGGTGTTACACCCCGTTACTTTGGCCCTTTTTTTTATAAGCTTTATTTCCTCTAAAGCTTTGATTCACTTTTTTTAATTTAATATTAGGCTTATTTGTTTAAATCCTAATATTTACCGGGTTTATTTTTACCACTTATGGTATTCTACCCGTTTATCTTTAGTTACTTTAATATAATTAATAAACCCGTTTTTGGGGTGTTACAGATGACCATCCGATCGGAAGGCCATTAGCTCGTCAGCCATATGATCGCCACACCCGCCGCCTTACTCTCCCTCTTGCACTATAAATACCCACTGTCACATCATTCATCACTGATGTGACAACCTCCTCCGACCCAGACGCACCCTCTCGTTCCAGAGCATTTTTCTTCCATTTTCAAGTGATTCTTGTATGTTTTCTCCGTAATTCTTGTACAACCTTCATCTTTACACGCTTTCTCACTAGATTCCTCATCAAAATCATACTTTTCATCATGAAGTCTCTAAGATTTGGGCACCTTGAGGATGATGTCATCATGGTTGTTTGTACAATCAGCTATGTGATGTCATTCTGTCAAGATCTAGTCCAGATCTAAGAGATTTCTACACGTTTTACTACAACTCCTTACATAATCTAAACATTTTCGGTTAAAACTCATGCTTTCTTAACTTATCTACTCAAACACGATGAAACCTGGATACAAACGGGCTGTAGACTTGTCCTTTACTCCGGAGTCGGCTTGAAAACAGATTATCACCAGGGAGATGACCAACTTACGGGCCAGACATGAAACTCCGTCAAGAACAGTCATCCGATCGAACGGGGTGATTCCCATCCGATCAGATGAGCTGAACCTTAATGGGATTTCTGTTGTCTTGATGCGTTACCCCGTCGTCCCCGTTAAACTCAAACTTGGGAATCTTACGAAGGTGTCAAAGGAACAAGATCATAACAGCCGAATGACCCTTCGATCAGACGACCCTCCGATCGAACGTCCATCCGACCGAACGACCTGTTCCCCCAGCCTTCCACACTTAAACTATTTGAATCAGGATTTTGAACTATGAAACTTTCACCCACAGAGTCACCCGATCGAACGGCCATCCGTCCGGATGACCATCCGATCAAATGACTTGAGCTTATACTACAACGAGAACTTCAAAAGTTGAAACACTTTGACCGTCTGACCGGATGGCCATCCGATCAGATGACTATCCATCCAGAGGGTCTGATTATCATTACACTTGTTGTTTTACAGGACACTATGCTCTCGACACTTGAAACTTTATCAAGTTCACAACACTTTACCACTGATAGAACGACCGTCCGACCGAATGGGTTCCATCCGTGGCGAATAGTAATCCGACCGGATGACCATCCGTCCGAATGACCATCCGGTCAAGAGACCTGTCAGATAATTTTATTCGTTGTTCGTACGATTTGACTTTCTGTTCAACGCTTACACTGTTAACTATAATCAGGCTAACCCAAAGCTCCCCTCGATCCAACTAGTTGGTGTTGTCACTTAGCACCCACTGTGAGTATACTCGATCCCTTTTTGTTTTAAACACTTTTGGGATGCAACATGTATTCTATAAACTTGACACTTGAAACTATTTGAAACATACTCTATCCGCTGTAAACATGGAAACTTGATACTTGTGAAACTTGAGACTTTTATGCTATATGAACGTTTAATCCTTGTGTGTAGTTCTGCCTTAACAATAGTAGCGCTATAGGGGTAATTCACCTCTCCGTTATTCTTTGGGGTATTGTTAGGAGGAGACATTTTTGCTTTCCTTGAGTCTTGGGAAAACGGTTAACGCATTGGAAACTTGGGCTATCACTTGGACTGCCTTTAATAGCATGGTGAAACTTTTTGTGTGTTGACATGCTGGATATGAGCTTTTGAACGTATTAAACTATTATCCTACTACATACTCAAACTTGTATACTTGCCAACATTTTTGTTGATATATTTTAATACATGTTGCAGGTTGATAGTAGCCGAGGAAATCAAGAAACTTGCTAGGATGCTGCTTAGAAACACATCTTAGTTAATTTAGAAACTTTCGAACAATATTGGGATATTAGGTAATGGTTATTTTGTGGTTGTGAAACTTGATGCTTAGACGATGTTTTGAAATTGATTAATCTAAGTTGAAACTATTAGTGTTAAGGAAACTCATGAGCAATCTGAACGCTTAGTGCCACGCCCCGATGTTTCCGCCATCGGTTGGGGTGTGACAGATTGGTATCAGAGCCATAACTATAGGGAATTAGGGAAAGTAGGAATACTTTGCCTAGTCTATAGTTCTAGGAATCTTGACTCTTATCTGTTGTTTAAGACTCATGCATTCTACCGTACATGCTTCCTAGCAATACACTTCCTGTTAAACTTACCTGCCTTTCCTAAGGCTGACACAATATACACTTGGATACCTTGAAAACGCTGCTATGCAGTGTTTATATTTTGTACGAGATTTACCCTCAAGTCAGGAGTGACATCCAAACCTTGATGGGAAATTTCCACATTATATTCTAGTAGGTCTTATCTTTCGATAAGTACTCACACTATTAAGGTACGAAGTTGTCAAGTTAGAGGTGAAACTCACACCTTGATGACTAGTCCCACCCTTTGATTTTCTGTCTCGTCAGAGTCTCGAAATTCTCAATCAATTAGGAATGTGAAATAATCGAAAGGACAGATATCGTGGGCCTAACATCGATGACGTCTTTGTCTAAGTAAGTCAAGACACGTTGCCTTAATTCGAGAGGGGTTCGATTCACTTTGGTTAGTCAACGTTCCTCTACCCATAACAATCTTATGATTTATGAGCCTATCTTTTATGTTATCTCGATTTTATGTGTGGTTTTAAACTAGATTCTTCGTTTACTCCAAGACTTTTTTTTACACAAATCGCACGTATCTCCGCAATCTGAAACAATAATCATAATCTCTCATGATCGAACTAAATTTATGATGCTTTACTCGTTGTGATAAACTACGTGGGAATCTTGATTAAACTATTGGAAACATGATTGAACGTGATGCTATGTGAAACTACTTGTTTAATCTCTGTGGAATGTGCAGTTGTGGGTAGCGAAACACTAAACGTAACATGGCACTGAATGACGAGACGAAAGAAGCATGGATGGAACATGGTGGATATGCCGCTGGTACTTCCTATATATAAGTGTTTCTGACATGTTACCAAACTTTCATAACACGTACCATGCGAAATCTAGTGTTTTGCAGGCCGGTGATGAGAATGTTGTACCTTAAGCTATGTGAACTACTTGATTGACCTATGTGTATGCAAGTGATGGAGTGAATTATTACAAGTGGTAAAACACGACACGTAGCATGACACCAAAGGACGAGACGGACGTGACATGCCCGAAACATGGTGGATACGCCGCTGGTACTTCCTATATATAAGTGTTTCTGACATGTTACCAAACTTTCGTAACACGTGCCATGCGAAAGTCGTGGGTTTGCGGACTTGTGGTGAGAATATGAAATATTTGTGAAACTTGTTGAACGTTTTGTGACACTTGAAACTTGAGTCTTTATGCGATCATGTGTGAAACTATATACTACGAGACTTATATGATCCTTTTCTTGGATCTTTAGATGTCTTCCCGTAAACTATCTGAATCTCTCAAGAAAGCCAGAACCAACTCTCAGAAGAAGATGATGTCTCTCATGGCCGATCAGATTGCTCGCATCGTGCCAAAGATCGTCACTGAGATCCAGGGTTCAAACACTCCACCCTCCTCTGTTGACTCTAAGACAGAGAAAGTAAAGCCTACAAAGTTCAGCTACAAACACTTTGTCTCTTGCAACCCTAAGCCTTTCACGAGCAGTGATGGGGTGACCATAATGTTAGAGTGGTTCGACAACATCGAGGTTACTTTCATCAACAGCGAGTGCCCAGAACACTTAAAGACTAGGAGTGCAACTGGCATGTTTCAAGGTAGAGCTCTAGAGTGGTGGGCAAACGAGAGAAACATCCGCTCGAATGAAGAAGCTTATGCTCTTCCATGGCCTGAGGTGCGAGAATTAAATTCGCCCTCCCCATGAACAGCCAAAGCTTGAAGAAGAGTTCTGGCATCTCAAGCAGGTTGGAGATGACAACCTGGCGTACACTACTCATTTTAAGCAACTTAGCATAATCGTGCCTCACTTGGTTTCTACTCCGAATCGCATGATAATTAAGTACATTAATGGTTTACCTCCTGCCATGTGTGACTCAATTGAAGCAGCTCAGCTAGGAACTATTGAAGATGTTTACCGTCTTGCAGCAAGTTTGAACAACAACCGTGTTCATGATAAACAGTTTGGAAACTCTGCTCCCTCGAAATCAGCGAACCAAGTTACCCAGCAGCCTAGTGGCAACAGAAACAAGAAATGAAAGTCTTAGGGTTCTGGCTGCAATGCCATTGTCCCCACTGCAAATGCAAACCCTACAGGCAATACTATCGTGCCTGATGCTGCTAACCCTCCGGCTCCGGAAAACAAGAAGTCGTACACTGGGATTCATCCCAGTGCGCTACTTGTAACTATCATCATCCGATTACCTCTGCTTTCCGTCTGTGTACCAATTGCAATTGTTATGCTCACACAACTCCCTACTGCCGCCAAGCCAACCAAGCCCAGCAAGCACCAACTCAGGAAGCTCTACCAGCTCTCTCAGCTCCTCCGCAGAATCCTAGGCCACTCAACAATGTTCGTGCATGCTACAAGTGTGGTGACACTACTCATCTCTGTAACCAATGTCCCCAGCTGAACCATGATCAACAGCCAGGCACTCGAGGGCGAGCGTTCAACCTCAATGCAAACCAGGCCCATAACGACAATGATGTCGTTAATGGTATGTTTTTCGTTAATAATCTTTACACTTCGATACTATTTGATACTGGTGCCGACAGAAGCTTTGTGTTTGTAGAATTTGAATCTTTGTTAAACTGTGCACGCTCAAAACTACCTAAGTCGTTCTCTGTTGAGGTTACCGATGGTAAGTCTATTCTAGTTGATTCTATTCTCAGTGGTTGTTCCCTGGATCTTAATGACCACGTCTTTACTATTGATCTCATAGCCATGCAATTGGGTAGCTTTGATGTCATAATCGGCATGGATTGGTTGCGTAAGAATCATGCTAAAATCGCTTGTCACGAGAAGTACGTTCGTTTACCTCTCCCGTCCGGTGATGTTTTGCACGTCTGTGGAGACCAACCTTCTAGAGGACTGAAGCTGATGTCATGCACTCAAGCGAACGTCCGTTCGATCGGGCGACAATCCGATAGGTTGGGCACTTCGGCGAGAACAAGTTCACAGCAGGTTGTCACTCGATCGGACGGTTATTTGATCGGGTGGCATCCTTTGTGCATTGAACATGTTGAAAATTGTTTAAGTGCTGAAGTCAGAACATCACATGGTCGAGTGGTAGTCCGATTGAATGGTAACCCGATCGGTCAGCCCTTCGTTCAATGTTCATCCTTCAAGGTTTGAAAACAAAAGTTAAGTGTGGGACCAAGGTGTGGATCGAACGGGTGACAACCCGTTCGGACGACAGTCTGATCGGATGGCATTCCGTCCTGGTCGTTCCATTCGTCTTACACTTGGTTATTTTGATAGTTTATCGTTTTATCGAGACGTGTTGATATCGTGTTAAGCAACAGAAACCTTGTCAATACTTGGTACCCCTGATCGGACAGAAATCACCCAATTCTGGTCAGTTAACGGTTCGAGACGGTGTTCCATGTTTAACCCGAATCGGTTGTCTCATGGATACAATCCAGATCTTGAGCCAACACAACCACAAGATTGAGTATTAAGTCGGCACAAGCTTCGATTCCATTGGTTTTGAATGCATTGAGTGTAAAAGAGTTGAAAGAAAGTTGGAAAACCATCTTTCAATCTTTTTCATTGTGAATATGTCTAGATCTATGAAAGATCTTTGTTTGTTTATGTGGAAATCGGTTAGATCTAAGTTGTTCTTGGTGGATTGAGGGCAAAACATGAAGTTCTTCAAGAACACATGATGACGTCATCCTAGAACACCTTGAATCTTGATGATTTCACGGTTAAAAGTTAAGATTCAAAAGATAGAAAGGTGTAGGAGTGCGTAAGGAATTACAAGATTTAGGACGAGATCTTACCGGAATCGCGAGAAATTGGAGAAAAAGCAACGTTAGAGCACTGGTCGGACGTCAGTTGCCAAAAGTGGAAAGTATGATGGTGACAAGGGGTATTTATAGGGTTACCGGAAGTGGAAAGGAATGGAGTGGGGCTGGTCGATCGGTTAGGCAGTCCGATCGAACAACTGTCCGATCGAGCGGCTGCTCGATCGATCGGCTGGTCGATCGACTGGTCTCCTGGTCAATCAGTCACCTTGTTTGAGTGTTCAGAGCGACGAGTTTTGCCGTTTCAATTGCGATTGCGAACGTTGCGATGTAGTAAAGTTACCTAGTCAAATTACTTTTAATCCCAACTACTATATCAACATACAAGCATCCTTATTTCGTATTCGTTTAGCGTTTGCGATTCGATTGTGATTGAGTTCGATTGCGTTTCGATTGACTACCACACATAACATAAATAAACATGCACAAGTAACACATAAGGCACACACACACGTATAACAATAACCAAAATGCGTAATTCGAGTTGCGGGTGCGATTAAACGATTAAACATGCGATAAATAGCGATTACTATGCGATTATTAATAGATACTCCACAAAATACAACTAAAGCGAAAATAAAATAGACTATCTACGAGTTAAAGAAGTCAAAACAGGAATTGAGCAAGGAGAGATAGATCGCAATTAGCAATCTTTTCTTCCTTTGACTTCAATCTTGACTTTGACTTTGACTTTCGAAACACGGGGTGTTACAGCCTCCCGTAGTTGAGGGAATTTCGTCCCGAAATTAGGCCGAAGCCATAACAAACAACTGTGGGTACCTCGCCTTCATGTCGCTTTCGAGTTCCCAAGTGAACTCTGCGCCTCGTTTGCCTTCCCATCGGACTTTCACAATAGGAATGCGCGAGCGTCGGAGCTGCTTGGTTTGGCGATCCATGATTTCGACAGGCTTCTCCACAAAGTGTAGTGTTTCGTTTACTTGGAGGTCATCGAGAGGTACAATTAAGTCATGCTCAGCCAGGCACTTTCGGAGGTTTGACACATGGAAAGTCGGGTGGACATTACTAAGTTCCTCCGGTAGTTAGAGTCTGTAGGCGACTTTTCCTATTCTTTCCAGAATCTTAAAAGGTCCAACATATCGAGGCGCTAGTTTCCCTTTCTTGCCGAATCTGACCACACCCTTCCAAGGTGATACCTTTAGGAGTACGTAGTCTCCAACGTCAAATTCAAGGGGCTTGCGTCGTCTATCGGAGTAAATTTTCTGTCGACTTCGAGCTTTCAACAAGTTGTCTCGAATCTGGAGGGCTTTGTCAGTCGTTTCTTGTAATAGCTCAGGACCGGTTAATTGTGAGTGACCGATCTTGTGCCATACAATAGGCGATCGACATTTTCTTCCGTATAAAGCCTCGAATGGTGCCATTTGAATGCTGGTATGATAGTTGTTGTTGTACAAGAATTCAACTAACGGTAGGTATGCATCCCAATTACCACTGAAATCTATGAAACACGAACAGAGCATGTCTTCAAGAGTACGGATCGTCCTTTCAGTCTGACCGTCGGTTTGAGGGTGGAATGCGGTACTCAGATTAAGCGTAGTACCGAGAGCCGCTTGAAATGTTTCCCACAGTCGCGAGGTAAACCGAGCATCACGGTCAGAGATGATGTCGTGAGGCGTCCCATGTCGACAAATAATCTCATTGGTGTAGATTCGGGCTAATCGTTCTACCTTGTAGTCTTCCCGTATTGGCAAAAAGTGAGCTGATTTGGTCAAACGGTCAACAACAACCCAGATGCTGTTGTGACCTGATGACGTGTGCGGAAGCTTAGTTATGAAATCCATAGCTATACTCTCGCACTTCCACATAGGGATTGGCGGTTGTTCGAGTAAGCCAGAGGGTCTTTGTTCTTCAGCCTTGACCTTTGCACAAGTCAGGCACTTTCCAATGTAGAGAGCAATGTCCATTTTCATGCCCGGCCACCAGTACTTGTAGCGAAGATCTTGGTACATTTTATCGGCACCGGGATGAATAGAATACCGGGATTTGTGGGCTTCGTCCATCAATATCTGTCGTAAATTGGTCCGTTTAGGGATCCAAATTCGGTCCAGAAAGTGGAATACCCCGTTTGACTTATTCACAAGCTGGGCTCCATCGTGGTAGATTTTTTCCTTCTTCAAGGTGCTGGGCTTCGCGGTGAGGGTTTTGAGGTCATATTGGGCTTGAACATTACGAATGCTGAGCAAATAACTCCGTCTGCTGAGAGCGTCGGCAACGACATTTGCTTTGCCTGGGTGATAACGAATCTCACAGTCGTAATCGTTGAGAAGTTCTACCCATCGGCGTTGACGCATATTAAGTTCTTTCTGATAAAAGATATGTTGTAGGCTCCTATGATCGGTGAAGATCGTACACTTGGTACCATACAGATAGTGTCGCCAAATCTTTATCGCCTAGCTCAAGATCATGGGTTGTATAGTTCTTCTCGTGGATTTTGAGCTGACGAGATGCGTAAGCTATAACCTTGTCCCGTTGCATGAGAACACAACCAAGACAAAGGTTGGAAGCATCACAATAGACAATGAAATCGTCGTTTCCGTCGGGTAGAGTGAGAAAAGGAGCATTGCAAAGCATGTGCTTGAGGGTTTGGAAAGCAGACACTTGTTCAGTTCCCTAAACAAAAGGCTTGTCTTTATACGTGAGAGCGGTAAGCGGCACAACGATCTTTGAGAATCCTTCGATAAAACGTCGATAATAGCCCGCCAATCCGAGGAAAGAACGGACTTCAGAAGGGTTCTTGGGTGTAATCCAACTCTTAACTGCTTCAATCTTCGCGGGATCGACGTGAATACCTTGACTATTAACAATGTGACCCAGAAACTGAACCTCCTCTAGCCAAAATTCACACTTGGAGAACTTGGCAGAGAGTCGATTCCCCTGGAGTAGCTCGAGAACCATACGTAGATGTTGTGCGTGTTCGGCCTTCGACTTGGAATAGATCAAGACATCGTCGATGAACACGATGACGAAACGGTCGAGATATGGTTTACACACGCGATTCATCAGATCCATGAAAACCGCGGGTGCGTTGGTTAAACCAAAAGGCATTACAACGAACTCATAATGGCCATAACGAGTGCGAAACGCGGTTTTAGGTATATCCTCCTTTTATATGCGTAGTTGGTGATAGCCTGAGCGTAGATCGATCTTCGAGAAACACGTAGCACCTTGTAGCTGATCAAACAAATCATCAATGCGAGGCAGGGGATATCGGTTCTTGATAGTTAGCTTATTCAATTCCTGATAGTCGATGCACATCCTGAACGACCCATCCTTCTTTTTGACGAAAAGGACTGGCGCGCCCCAAGGAGAGGTCCTCGGGCGAATGAAGCCTTTCTCATGTAATTCCTGAAGCTGACTCGAGAGTTCATGCATTTCGGACGGTGCGAGTCGGTAAGGAGCTTTGGCAACAGGGTTGGCTCTAGGAATGAGGTCGATACGGAAGTCGATATCACGACTTGGCGGTAGTCCGGGAAGATCCTCAGGAAAAACGTTAGGAAATTCTCGAACCGCAGGAACGTCGTTTACTTTTGTCTTTCCTTTCTTTTCCTTCTTCGCTACTACAATGTTAGCCAAGAAAGCTCTGTATTCCTTGCGGAGATACTTGCTAGCTTGGACACATGACATGAGTTTGAGACCTTTCGAAGCAGTTTCACCATAGACACACAATAAATCACCATTCGTGAGCGAGAATCGAATCATCTTATCGAAGCACACAACTTCAGCATGGTTTTCGCGAAGAAAGTCCATGCCTACTATGACGTCAAAACTTCCGAGTTGCATCGGAATTAGGTCGATTGGGAAGATGTGATTGTTGAGCTCAAGAGTACAATCATGAAGAACAGAATTAACGGCGACAGTTCTTTCGGTGGCGACTTCAACATCGAACGTTGAGGGGAGATGAGAGCGCTTACGACTAAGAAGTTTCTTAAATTCAAACGACACAAAGCAATTATCGGCTCCAGTATAAAAAAAAATGATGCATAAATACCATTCACAAGGAACGTACCATTGACCACATTGTTGTCAGCCTGGGCTTGGCGCACGTTAATGTTGAAAGTTCTGGCGCGTGCGGCTTGCTATTGCTGCTGAGGCTGTTGCTGCTGTTGAGGCTGCTGCTGCTGGGGCTCTTGTTTCACAACCCTGTTCGGGCACAGGTTCGCAAAATGGTTGGGATCACCACATGCGAAGCAGACTCGGGCGTTGACTGTGGGTGCCTGAGCTGCTTGTTGGCCTTGTGGGGCTGGGAGTAGAGCTTGATGAGCAGTGGCTTGAGCTGATGCTTGACGAGGACCAGTATGGTAGTTAGTAGTGAAGTGGCCGTACATATTGCAGTGGGCGCAGAAACGGCAGGCGAGACCCACCGGGTGATGATAAGAACATGTTGGACACGCAGGGTGGGGGGCCTGTGTATCCACGCTTTGCAGGCGGTGCATAAGTAACTGGTTCTGGTCGGTGGTGAGATTGCTGCTGAGCCGGTATGGCTTGGAGTGGAGCAGCAGTGGTGGTGACAGCACAGTTCTTGTTGCACGAGCTGCTGTTGTTGTTCTTCTTCTTGCGGCGTGAGGACTTTGACGATTGAGAGGCAGCGATTTCAGCGGTTGGTGCGGTGGTGACTTGGTGCAAGTTCTTTGGTGTTTTATCCCAGAAACCAGCTTTCACCCGCTTGTCGTTGATTTCGGCGGTAAGTAAGTAAGTTTCTTCGATCGTTGTTGTCTTTGCGGCATGCACAAAATCCCCAACACAGTCGGGTAGAGCTCGGATGTACTTCTTGATTTCCATGTCGGGCGTCTTCACTTGATCGGGACAGATGATGCTGAGCAGTCAGGGCAGCGTTGTCACCTTCCTTCTGCTTAATGTGCCAGAACTCGTCCTCCAGCTTCTGGTGCTCATGGGGAGGGCAGAACTCTTCGAGCATAACATTCTTCAACTCGTCCCATGACAGACCGTAAGCTGCATAATTTTCGCGCTTGTTCCTTTCGGCCGTCCACCAGTCTAGAGCGCGGGACTGGAAGACGCCAGTCGCATTTAGTGTGCGGAGATTATCAGGACATCCGCTCTGTCGCAGAGTGACTTTGATCGAGTCAAACCATTAAAACAAAGCCGTAGGGCCTTCTTCGCCGGTGAACTCTTTCGGTCCACATGCCTTGAACTGTTTGAAGCTGAAAGCAGCTTTGGGAGTCTCGGTCCTGGATTCCTCGGACGATTTGCTCATGTTTTCGTTTAGTTCACTGACGACTTGGGGTACAACCTTTGCTATTTGCTTAGTGATCATGGCAGCGAGGCGTTTGTCTGCTTGCTTTCGGCGAGCATCACGGGTAGCGCGAGATCCAGATGACGACATTGTCTGTAACAGACATCGTCACAGGACTCAACACAGTATAATCGAATCTCACCTCACAATCCTAATACTACTAAAGCTCAGGAACACGTACAATCACGTAAACACATAGGCACATAATCACAGATTCACATAAAGACACATAAGCACATAAACACATAAGCACGTAGGGCATAGAAGCACAGAAGCACATACGCATGTAATCACAAGATGCAGTCAGAATACAGAATACTATAACTTATCGAGTAGTATAGTATAAGCAAATGTTATAGCGGGTAGTATAGCATAAGCGTATCATAGGGTCGTCCACAATTTAGCGATTTGTCAGCGCTTTGAGATAGAAGTGCAGTGCGAGTCGTGCTTGTCGATCGAAGTGAAAGCAAAAATCGAATAATTCTCCAAAATTAAACACATAAACAGGTAAACACACATACAAACACATAAAATCAACGAATCATCAGAGTCAGCAGTTGCGGGCTCAGAATCGAAACACATAAAAATCGAGAAATAGATTGTCTGTGGCTATTAGACATTGACTAACCAAAGTGATTCGACTATTCTCAAGGACTTGTTGCACACACTCTGACCTTCAGGATTGTGCTTTTGCCTCGATTCTTGGGCACTCGGCACGCATCCCTTTAGTCATACCGTGACTTCAAGTCATTGGAGTCCGTCGAGACTTTGGTGAGAGTTTTGTATAAGGCTGAACAAGTCGTCAAGGTTAGGGTTTCACCCCTGGCTTAACAACTTTGTTCCTGTTTTTGATAAAATAAAAGAGAATTGTGCGTCAAAGTATGGATTTCACTCCTGGTTCAACGTAGGTTCTCGTGTTTATAGACGAAAATGTGGGTTGAGTCAGAGTGAAATGAGGCATGTTAGTTATCGACATGAACCTATCGATGCCAATGACTGCGGGTTGACTGCCCAAGGCAGTTCGCGGTACACACTCACCACAGTGAGCCATGTAGGTAATTGTCCTTAACAACCCCCCGAGTGAATGGGTGCTGAGTCCAAACTAATAGTACTATCGTTGCTAAGGCAGGTAGACAACATTCCATGTGTAAACATAACAAACAAGCATTCATTAAGTCACGTATACATGCGATAACGGTTAGCGTTTTAAAGTATTGCGTAGTGTGTTCGATGTGATTTTGTATAAGTAACGTATGTAACACCGAAAGGTGCGTAAAGCAAAAAGGGATCGAGTATACTCACAACGATTGATGGATTGAAGGGAGCGCTAGAGAGTAGGGTTAGCCTGAACAGATTGATAGCATAACGATAAGCGATGCGTAAAAATGGAACAAGTGAAGTTTGGTTCGATCAGTAGTTCGATCGGATGGTAATCCGATCGGACGTCCGGTCGTTCGGTTGACAGTCCGCTCGGATGGTCATCCGGTCGGGTGACCTTTCGAGTAGATTGTTTCTTCCTTTGAGAAGGATGTGTTTGTATATGATGGCTTAACCTTTGAAGTTTTCGTTGTAGCATTTTGAAAACATAGAAGTATCTCTACCTTTCAGGTCGATCGACCGAACGTCCATTCGATCGGGCGACAATCCGATAGGTTGGGCACTTCGGCGAGAACAAGTTCACAGCAGGTTGTCACTCGATCGGACGGTTGTTCGATCGGGTGGCATCCTTTGTGCATTGAACATGTTGAAAATTGTTTAAGTGCTGAAGTCAGAACATCACATGGTCGAGTGGTAGTCCGATCGAATGGTAACCCGATCGGTCAGCCCTTCGTTCTATGTTCATCCTTCAAGGTTTTGAAAACAAAAGTTAAGTGTGGGGCCAAGGTATGGATCGAACGGGCGATAACCCGTTCGGATGACAGTCCGATCGGACGGTAGTCCGATCGAACGGCATTCCATCCTGGTCGTTCCGTTAGTCTTACACTTGGTTGTTTTGATAGTTTGTTGTTTTATCGAGACGTGTTGATATCGTGTTAAGCAACAGAAACCTTGTCAATACTTGGTACCCCAGATCGGACAGGAATCACCCAAATCTGGTCAGTTAACGGTTCGAGACGGTGTTCCATGTTTAACCCGAAATCGGTAGTCTCGTGGATAGAATCCAGATCTTGAGCCAACACAACCACAAGAATTAGTAGTAAGTCGGCACAAGCTCCAATTCCATTGGTTTTGAATGCATTGATTGTAAAAGAGTTGAAAGAAAGTTGGAAAACCATCTTTCAATCTTTTTCATTGTGAATATGTCTAGATCTATGAAAGATCTGTGTTTGTTTATGTGTAAATCGGTTAGATCTAAGTTGTTGTTGGTGGATTAAGGTCAAAACATGAAGTTCTTCAAGAACACATGATGACGTCATCCTAGAACACCTTGAATCTTGATGATTTCACGGTTAAAAGTTAAGATTCAAAAGATAGAAAGGTGTAGGAGTGCGTGTAGATTAAGGAAGTACAAGATTTAGGACGAGATCTTACCGGAATCGCGAGAAATCGGAGAAAAAGCAAGGTTAGAGCACTGGTCGGACGTCAGTTGCCAAAAGTGGAAAGTATGATGGTGACAAGGGGTATTTATAGGGTTACCCGAAGTGGAAAGGAATGGTGAGGGGCTGGTCGATCGGTTAGGCAGTCCGATCGAACATCTGTCCGATCGAGCGGCTGCTCGATCGACTGGTCGCCTGGTCGATCAGTCACCTTGTTTGAGTGTTTGGTGCGACGAGTTTTGCCGTTTCGATTGCGATTGCGAATGTTGCGATGTAGTAAAGTTTCCTAGTCAAATTACTTTTAATCCCAACTACTATATCAACATACAAGCATCCTTATTTCGTATTCGTTTAGCGTTTGTGATTCGATTACGATTTAGTTCGATTGCGTTTCGATTGACTAACACACATAACATAAATAAACATGCACAAGTAACACATAAGGCACACACACACGTATAACAATAACCAAAATGCATAATTCGAGTTGCGAGTGCGATTGAGATTAAACGATTAAACATGCGATAAATAGCGATTACTATGCGATTATTAATAGATACTCCACATAATACAACTAAAGCGAAAATAAAATAGACTATCTACGAATCAAAGAAGTCAAAACAGGAATTGAGCAAGGAGAGACAGATCGCAATTAGCAATCTTTTATTCCTTTGACTTCAATCTTGACTTTGACTTTGACTTTCGAAACACGGGGTGTTACACTTTGAGCAGTCTTCCTCTTAAATTTCAGGGACGAAATCTCCTAAAGGAGGGGATACTGTAACGTCTTGCGTCCCTAAACTTTTAACTTTTGGCAAGTCTAGTCCCTATACTATTTAGACTTAACTGTGTGAGACTATTTGTGAAACTTGATGATACTTGAATCTTATGAAACTTTGAATCTAGACACTTTGATACTTTGAAACTTGACTCTTGATGCTTATGAAACTTATGAATCTTGATTCTTGAGGGAAACTTGATACTAGATACTTGATACTAGACTCTTGATACTTGAAACTTTACACTTACTAGCTAGCTTGCGTAGACTTGAAACACATAAACTTTTGTGTTAGTTATACAATCTTGCCATATCATGATATTAGACAATAATACGCAACACAACACTTAATCTAGCTCGCGAATCGAACCGAAATCAGTAATCTGGCAAACGAGTATTGGCTGACCGAATGGACATCCGATCGGAAGGCCATTCGCTTGGCAGCCATCCGATCGCCACACCCACCGCCTTACTCTCCCTCTTGCACTATAAATACCCATTGTTACATCATTCATCACTGAAGTGACAGCCTCCTCTGACCCAGACGCACACTCTCGTTCCAGAGCACTTTTCTTCCATTTTCAAGCGATTCTTGTAAGTTTTTTTTGTTATTCTTATACAACCTTCATCTTTACACGCTTTCTCACTAGATTCCTCATCAAAATCATACTTTTCATCATGAAATCACTAAGACTTGGGCTCCTTGAGGATAATGTCATCATGGTTGTTTGTACAATCAGCTATGTGATGTCATTCCATCAAGATCTAGTCCATATATAAGAGATTTCTACACGTTTTACTACAACTCCTTACATAATCTAAACATTTTCGGTTAAAACTCATGCTTCTTAACTTATCTACTCAAACACGATGAAATCTGGATACAAATGGGCTGTAGACTTGTCCTTTAGTCCAGAGTCGGCTTGAAAACAGATTATCACTAGGGAGATGACCAACTTACGGGCCAGACATGAAACTCCGTCAAGAACAGTCATCCGATCGAACGGGGTGATTCCCATCCGATCAGACGAGCAGAACCTTAATGGGATTTCCGTTGTCTTGATGCGTTACCCCGTCGTCCTCGTTAAACTCAAACATGGGAATCTTACGAAGGTGTCAAAGGAATAAGATCATAACAGCCGAATGACCCTTCGATCGAACGACCCTCCAATCGAACGGCCATCCGACCGAATGACCTGTTCCCCCAGCCTTCAACACTTAAACTATTTGAATCAGGATTTTGAACTATGAAACTTTCATTCACAGAGTCATCCGATCGAACGGCCATCCGTCCGGATGACTATCCGATCGAACGACTTGAGCTTATACTACAATGAAAACTTCAAAAGTTGAAACACTTTGACCGTCTGACCGAGTGGCCATCCGATCGGATGACCATCCGTCCAGAGGGTCTGATTATCATTACACTTGTTTTTTACAGGACACTATGCTCTCGACACTTGAAACTTTATCAAGTTCACAACACTTTACCACTGATTGAACGACCGTCCGACCGAATGGGTTCCATCCGGGGCGAATAGTCATCCGACCGGATGACCATCCGTCCGGATGACCATCTGGTCAGGAGACCTGTCAGACACTTTTATTCGTTGTTCGTACGATTCGACTTTCTGTTCAACGCTTACACTGTTAACTATAATCAGTCTAACCCCAGAGCTCCCCTCGATCCAACTAGTTGGTGTTGACACTTAGCACCCACTATGAGTATACTCGATCCCTTTTTGTTTTAAACACTTTTGGGATGCAACATGTATTCTATAAAATTGACACTTTACACTTGAAACTATTTGAAACATACTCTATCCGCTGTAAACATGGAAACTTGATACTTGTGAAACTTGAGACTTTTATGCTATGTGAACGTTTAATCCTTGTGTGTAGTTCCGCCTTAACAATGGTAGCGCTATAAGGGTAATGCACCTCCCCATTAGTCTTTGGGGTATTGTTAGAAGGAGACATTTTTGCTTTCCTTGAGTCTTGGGAAAGCGGTTAACGCATTGGAAACTTGGGCTATCACTTGGACTGCGTTTAATAGCATGGTGAAATTTTTTATGTGTTAACATGCTGGATATGAGCTTTTGAACGTATTAAACTATTATCCTACTACGTACTCAAACTTGTATACTCGCCAACATTTTTGTTGATATATTTTAATACATGTTGCAGGATGATGGTAGCCGAGGAATTCAAGAAACTTGCTAAGATGCTGCTTAGAAACACATTTTAGTTAATTTAGAAACTTTCGAACAATATTGGGATATTATGTAATGGTTATTTTGTGGTTGTGAAACTTGATGCTTAGACGATGTTTTGAAATTGATTAATCTATGTTGAAACTATTAGTGTTATGGAAACTCATGAGCAATCTGAACGCTTAGTGTCGCGCCCCGATGTTTCCGCCATCGGTTAGGGTGTGACATCAAGACCCGGTCGGTAGCATTAACTTATGGAGTTGTTTCTGCTCTTTGCTTCTGGAGTTTTTAAGGTGGTTTTGTAAGGAACCATGGCTTCGTTTTTTATGGGTGTACTTTCGGTTTAAAGCTTATACCCTCTCCGGTGGTGAAGCCGGTGGGTTAGCCCATCGGCCAGTGGTGATGAACCCAGTTTGGACAGTTAGTGTTTGCGAGTATTTAACTGGTGATGATGGTTGTCTGCTACATGGCTTGGCAACTCCTGTTGCAGCCGTAGCGACACTGAGCCGTGCGTAGATGATGGCAATGATGAAGTTTGAGTCTGAGCCTCTTTGTTTTCGTTTTTTCTTCTTTTTCCGAGTTTAGTGAATTGTTTATGTTGGTGGTGGTTGGTGTTTTGGGCGTTTTGGTGTTTTCTGGGTTGCCGACTCATTTGGTTTACATATTTGTGAGCTTTCTCTTAGACCATATTTTGGTTACATCTTGCACACTACCTAAATGTTATGTAAACTTTTGAATCTTAATATGAATATGATATGTTATGTCTTGATTTGGATGTCGTTTTTTATCAACTTGATATTATAGACCATGTATCAATCAATTTAAACTTTTTATTGGAATGATTTGGTTGCATATTGCATATAGACCAACTCATGTATTGGATTCTATTCTCTACAATGAAATAATATATATTGAGGATGAATTACTTTAACAGATATCACTTCAAGTATCCTGCATATCTACCCATTACAGCTAGCTTTCAAAAGTTTCAGATGTTTAATGAGAATTTAATATCCAGCTATATTATTGGGTATATATTATATATGAATTTTTGTGCTACTCACGAGGTCCTCATCACTGTTGAAGAAGGTTCTGAAGAAACACTAGATAATTGACCGGAATCAAATTATCTAGGGGGTTTGGATCTGCATAAAAGGGGGTTGTTCTCTCTCGTTTGATTCGATGCTACTGACCTTCTTCTCCGGTAAACTCTGCAAAACAAAGCACCGTTAGCCTCGTCAAGGGGAGAAGAGGGGTTCTCTCCTTGACCCGACTCCGGCGTGAGAATAAGTATGTATTTATGAAGGAGAAGAAGTATTGACGAAGTGTGTGTAACTTGAATTTCATACCTGAATCGTTCTCATATTTACAGCCGAGAGTTTTGGGTGGGAAAACTCGTTGGTGAAATGTTGACGGAAGATGCTAACCCCGTAAGTGGTTACATTTCCTTCCGTTAAGCTTCTCGATCCTGTGGAGGTTCCCCTCCAATCTCATGCCATCACGTGGAAAGTGATCAAGTGGAGGTTCCCCTCCAATCTCATGCCATCATCATGATTTCAGGGATGCCTGAGGTGATGACACGTGTCCAGACGGTTGTAACCGTTTAGTGGTGCACGTTGGGTCCTTCTAGGAGGTTATTGCCATAATCCTGTGTGACTCTTTATCGTGTGGCACCAGTTGGGTAAATAATATCCAAATCTGGATATTATTAGGCGGAAGTGTTTAACTTAGGATTTTCATCCTTTGTTTATGGAGGAAAGCGCAAGGATTTATGATTTCCTTTTGGCGCGCAAGTGTTGTCTGCTATCTATCTCTTAAGCCTTCTTTGTAGGACCAGTGCGCGGCCGCGCAAGGTCAAAAAGGGGCTGAAAGACGAGGTTGTGGTATGGTCCTAAGTACTTGTTACAAGGTCTTTGGGACCTTACCCCTTCAAGTCCCCCTAGTCTAGTGTTGCTCTTATGCAAGTAAGTGGAGCACTGGACTTATGAGAGGGAAAAGCTTTTTGGCGCGAAAGTAGGGAATCTTCTATGTGAAGATTTACTTTGCTTATTAAAAACTTTTTTAAGGGGAAATGTGATTTTTCCCTTTGATTTGACCCTTTTGTAATCATGACCTGACGCTTGGTGACGTCAATTTGTAATAAAACATTAGTATTTGCGATACGTTTCCTTCCTACCTTGGGATACGTATTGACGCTTTGTCAGACCTCATTTATGGGGATATGACCCTAGGTCCTGTAGCGTCGTTCAGAAGGGACGTTCTTGACAGTTAATCATGGTGATTGAGCTTTTCCTTTTCCCGGAGTTTGGTTCCTCTATATATACATTTGAGGATTCTTTATCTTCTTCCTTACTTTGAAAAATATGAAGGTGAAAAGTTCCTTTCGTACCCGGCGACTTTTAGATATCTTAAGGATCTACGAGGCTGCTGAGTGTCTCTTGCTTCTTGCTGGTTCACCACCATTAGTAGCTGACAGGGAAAAAGAGCCGTTCAATTCTGATTCTTTAATGGTTTCCAGTTCTGATTCTAAAGCTTTCCGGCAAAAGGGTGTTGTTGATGAAGAGGTCGGTGTACTATCTGCTGACGACCTGATGTCCCGCTTTTCGATAATTCGGAAGGGTGGTTGTCAACTGGTTTACTTTCGCTGGAAGAACCGTCGTGGTGATCAGTTGCCGATTGTTGATGATGGTCCTGGTGCGGATTAGGTTAGGTTTGGAGAGCAGTGTGTTCCCTTTTTTTGATGTTTATAAATATGTTGGTCTTGCCACTGAAAAAAAATTTTGAAGATCACTATCGTGATCTTTGTGGATGGTTATTTATACTCCACTTGATGAAATATGTATATATTTTTTGATACACTGCTGTGTATGTAAGCGTTTAGTTTGTGTTTGGATTACAATATGTTGCATATGTTTAATTGCTTTGAATAGGTAGAGCGAATGAGGATGGTATTGTGCTCATGTGTGAACGTTTGTCTAAAATATGCAAGGTTGTGCCCTTTTTAGACTGTTCATGAGGCTTACCATATTGTTTTCGCGTAAACCAAAAGAATTATATGCAATTTGTAACAAACAGTAACATATGGAAGGATGATGCTTGCATCAATAAGGGCGCAAGACCAATAATACAAAGTGCAAAAAAAAAAAAAGAAATACATTTCCTGTATACTTTTATCTTTTGCGGGACGGTTTGGTTTACAAGTAACACATGCGCAGTTGCTGCGCGTCCCAGGTGCGAGGAACTAATGTCCCATCAATTCTCTTTAGAGTGTAAGCGCCTTTACCAAGAACCTCATTAATGATGTATGGTCCTTCCCATTTTGGCGCTAATTTGCCTGGTTTTTCCGCGTTAGAAGCTTCATTGTCGCGTAGAACGAAGTCTCCCGGGACGAAAGTGCACACGCGTACGCGCGCGTTATAGTATTTTTCAAGTTTGGATTTGTACCTTGCTTCTGTGATGGCGGCGTTCTCGCGCCTTTCCTCTAGAAGGTCTAAATCCATTCTTCGTTCTTGCTCGTTGTTTTGTCTTTCCATGGCTAGCATGCGCGGTGATGGAAGACCAATTTCTGCTGGTATTACCGCTTCTGATCCATAGACCAGACTGAACGGGGTTTCCCCAGTGCTGGTTTTTGGCATGGTGCGGTGAGCCCATAAGATGCTGGTGTCACACCCTGGCTTTTGCGGAAGTGTGGGTTTATTTGGTGTGACTTCTTAATACCACAGCAAGAATCGCAACAATACTATATGATAGAATACGGATGTTCATCCATTAAAATAGTTGAAAATGCATAACATATTGTCTAAAAACGTTAACCATAATGGACGTTACAAAACATGACTAGTTTAAAGAGAATTCAAAAGACTCGACGATAAGCTACCAACGACATATGAATTGAGACATGCAACTCGTCCAGGAAAGAGTTACACTTCCCAAACCTACGACTCCGGATGACATCCTTATTTGGTACGCAGCTAATCATGCATCACTTGCCAGATCCAAACTAATTCCCTGAAATACATGTAGTTTAAAAAGTCAACAAAAAGTTGAGCGAGTTCATGTGTAAGTGAGTATATATAAATGCCTTTAAAATGTCTGTAAAAGTAAAAATCCTTGGTATGTAGCAATTAAGGAAACCCTGATCACCATTAGGTTGCAAAACCAATAGTATGTGTGAAATGATGCAGGAAGACTCAAACCTAGCAAATTTGTTTCCGGTATGAAGACAGAGTCACCACTATGGGCCGCCCCGGCCTCATGGGTGTGGGCTCGCTACACCCAAATAGATCTATCACTCATGTCCCTTGGTCCTTCTATGAGGATTAATGGCCTTAAGTGTTGTGCCCACCACACACATGATCGCGTAATAAAAACCCTCCTTAAGCTAACCATACCATAATACAAGTCTGTAAATGTCTATAAATATCTGTAACATGTATTTCACCCCCGAAAAGTAAAACTGAACATAGTTAAGAGAAAAGGGGGACATGAACTCACTGTAATGCGTCTTGAACCGAATCTCAAAGTCTGACTGCTACACGACAACCTACACGTGCTAATGTCTATTAGACGAACGGGCCGTGCCTTGGCTTAGAGTTTAATATTTAGAGTTGTGTTACTTATAAAGATTCGTGTGATAAATATTTGTTCGTTTAATGTTCTAGTAGATTATAGTCTTAGAAAGTAAGTATTTACTAAGTGTTATAATTTCCGAAAATTTCGCCATAGCCTCCTCTGTAAATAGAGGTGTCCATGCATAAAAACATATCATTTTCTTTTACAAATATCTCATAAAGTGTTCCCACATAGCCAACCCGACAAATCTTCATGCAATACCCTAACTACGCCCTTTCAGATTTATTACACAAAACAGGACTGTTTTCGAGTATTTAAATAAAATAGTTATCCTTTTCCAAAAATTCTCAAATTTTTACAGAAGGTCATATATAATCCACGATTTATTGTGTAAAAATTTCGGACATCAGTTCATTACCAATTTTGTATAAAAATTCTTTTACTCGACTGCAATCAGATTTGATACTTTCTGATTGCAGTTTTACGGAAAAATTCACTAAAAATCAATCGTGAGTCGGATCGTCGAAATTCCAGTTGGAGGGTCACGGAAACATCCGTGACCATCTACAGTAAAAATTCCATGAGCTGATTCTGCTCAGGTTTTAAGTTTTGACTCTGATTTCAACACACTTTTTCAGCAGAAATACTTCAGCTTTGAGCTGCTGTCCAAAAATAATACTTTAAAAATAGTAAACGGTCTCGAAAAATTACGATTCCAGTTTCATTGGCTCGGTTATTAAAAATTACACAATTTAGACTCCAGAACTTTAGTTTTTCGCTTAAAAATGAACCAGTTACAGCCCGTTGAAGTAGGCTGGAAATTTCAATCAGCAAGCTGTTTATATGTTGAAGTGACTAAAAACGCATAAACAAAGACTCTAACCATGGTGTATCGAAGGATAAATGTTCAAACATCATGCATGCATTTACCAAACCCAAACCAATCCAGATTTCAACTTCAAACAAACTTTTTATGAAAGGTTTTTATGCAGAATTTTAAGTTCACACTTTAGTGTTTAAGCTTGTATGAATCAAGAACATTTAAACTAAGCATAACAAGAACAAAAATGAAACAAAGGTGTGAAGGGACATACCACTAGCACAAGGCTAGGATGGAATTCTTAGTGTAAGGATGATGGTGAGAAAAAGTATGGTGAAATGACTAGAATGAGCTCTCTTGATGTTCCTTCAACCTTGCAACCTCCTTGGATCCTCTTGAGCTTGAATGAACTTGTTGTGGTGAAGAAGATGAATATGGTTGAAGTGGTGATGGTGAAATCGGTTATGGAGAGAGGGGGGGGGCGAAAATATGAGGAGGGAGGTGAAGGGTGGAGTGTAATGCTAGAGAAAATGATGAGATTTCTAGGAACTTGTAGGATTCCTTACAAGTATTTGACAAGTCCCTAAAGCATGCACAAGTTTCCCACCAATGGGGTAATGAGGCAAAAAGAACATGATTTAGGTGGGTCCTTGGCTGGAAATCGGTTGGGGGGGGGGGGGGTAAAGTGTAGATTTTTGTTAGTTAATAGGTATTAAACTAGAAGGTTAAGGGTATTTCCAAGTATAGTGGGGGTGTAACATGTTTCTATAGTGCGTAGGGATTTATTGTGACCATAAATAATTAAGAAAGATAAAATAATATTTCTGGAAATATTTTAGTGTCCCGGAAAATGTCTGGTTGTTCGGTTACGTAACGTTCCGTTAAAGCATTTAATTTCACCGCATAGTGTCTTTTACGCATCTTTTTGTAATGAAAACATTCTTGGCACTTAGGAAAGTATACATGACCACTCTGTTATATTTGTGTACTCTACTGGTATATTAAAATGCTGAATTTAATAAAAGAAAGCTGAATTCTGTATTTAAAGTGTGTTTTAGGCACTTCCCGACATTATATCTAACACCTAATGACGCAGTCTTATGGTCCTCAACTCCCTACACTACAAACCAGTGTAGTACTCTATCCCTGGCTCATACTGGCCATAATAATATTGTCTGTCTAACTGCTGGCATTGTCAGCATTATTTTTGAATCAACCGTTCAGCGTGTCAACTGTGCTGAGTGCATCAAGTATGTCATTAATGTAGGTATGTAATGGATGGAGTGACTGTATAAATATGATGCATGTATATATGATATGGAATCATAGAGCAATCTAAAATATCAGTTGTAATTAAGCACAGTAATTAAGTACGTAATTAAGATTAATTAATTTGTACAGTACCTGAAATTTTGAGGGTTGTCACATTCTCCCCCCGTTAAGAAAATTTCGTCCCGAAATTTTAGGTCCCACGCCTAGTTGCAGGGGTCTTAGGAAATAAATGTGGGTACTTGGCCTTCATGCGATCCTCACGTTCCCACGTGAATTCTGGCCCGTGTCTAGCGTTCCATCGTACTTTGACGAGCTTGACACTACTCCGACGTGTCTTGTTAATCTTCCAATCAGTGACCTCAACAGGTTTCTCAACAAAGTGGAGTGTGTCGTCGATGTGAACTTCGTCAGCAGGAATAACAACGGTGTGCTGAGTTGGACTCCATTTCAGGTTCGATACATGGAATGTATCATGAACGCCATTGTGTTCAGCAGGCAGGTCCAACTTGTATGCTACAAGCCCAATCCTTTGCAGGATTCTGAAAGGGCCAATGTAACGCGGATTCAATTTCCCATGCTTCCCAAAGCGTGTCACACCCTTCCAGGGTGAAACCTTTAACAACACCATATCCCCAACTTGATACTCCACGGACTTCCTGTCTGGATCTGCGTAGGCTTTCTGTCTGTCGCGAGCCGCCTCGATGCGTTTTCGAATTTGCGCGATCTTGTCTGTCGTCTCTTGAACGATTTCGGGACCAGCGAGCTGTCTATCACCTGCATCAGCCCAGCATAGTGGTGATCGACACTTGCGTCCGTAAAGAGCTTCAAATGGCGCGGCTCCAATACTTGTGTGGTAGCTGTTGTTGTATGAGAATTCAACCAATGGTAAATGATTATCCCAGCTACCACCTAGATCCATTACACATGCTCTCAGCATGTCTTCCAATGTCTGAATGGTTCTTTCACTTTGGCCATCAGTCTGCGGATGAAATGCAGTGCTCAGATTCAACTGCGATCCAAAAGCTTCTTGGAAGGATTGCCAAATCCTTGATACAAATCTCCCATCTCTATCTGAGATAACTGAGAGAGGCACTCCATGGCGTGCCACAATCTCTCGCATGTAAATCTCCGCAAGTTTACTCGTGTTGTCTTTCTCTTTGATTGGCAAGAAGTGTGCAGACTTTGTTAGACGGTCTACTATTACCCAGATCGTGTCATGGCCCTTGGGTGTCTTTGGCAGTTTCGTTATGAAGTCCATAGAAATTTGTTCCCATTTCCATTTGGGTATTTCAGGTTGCTGCAGGAGACCTGAAGGCTTTTGGAATTCGGCTTTTACCTTGGCGCATGTTAAGCATTTACTAACATATACCGCAACATCGCCTTTCATCCTTGGCCACCAATAGAAATCCTTAAGATCTTGGTACATTTTATCCCTCCTGGATGAATCGTGTATCGCGACTTGTGAGCTTCGTTGAAAATGACCTTCCTCAATCCACCAAACAGAGGAACCCAAATTCGTTTCATGAAGCACAAGGTTCCTTCCTCGTTTGGTACCAACTGCTTTTCCATCCCGCGGAGGTATTCATCCTCGATGTTCCTTTATTTTAGAGCTTCTCTCTGAGCGGCACGAATGCGCAAAGGGAGGTCTGTCTGGACGATCATCTCCAAAGCCCTAACCCTTATGGGCTTGATCCTTTCCTTCCGACTTAGGGCATCGGCGACCACATTCGCCTTCCCTGGATGATACTTGATCTCACAATCGTAGTCGTTCAACAGTTCAACCCAGCGTCTTTGCCTCATGTTAAGCTCCTTTTGATTGAATATATGCTGCAGGCTCTTATGATCAGTGAAGATCGTACACCGTGTGCCGTATAAATAATGTCGCCAGATCTTTAATGCAAACACCACCGCGCCCAGTTCCAAATCATGGGTGGTGTAATTTTTCTCGTGTATCTTCAGTTGGCGTGAGGCATAGGCTATAACTTTCTGGCGTTGCATCAACATGCAACCCAAACCTTGACGCGAGGCGTCACAATATACCACGAAGTCTTCCGTGCCTTCGGGTAGAGATAGAATTGGTGCGTCACAAAGCTTGTTCTTCAATAACTGAAACGCTTCTTCTTGCTTGTCGCCCCAATCAAACTTCTTGTCTTTCTGTGTGAGTGCGGTCAGGGGTTGAGCTATCTTTGAGAAATCCTCAATAAATCTTCGATAATAGCCAGCCAGACCTAAGAACTGTCGAATCTCAGTTGGCGTCTTTGGAGTCTCCCATTCCTTGATTGCCTCGATCTTTGTGGGATCAACATGAATTCCATTTCCATTTACCACGTGACCAAGAAACTGGACTTCGCGTAGCCAAAACTCACACTTTGAAAACTTAGCGTATAACTTCTCCTTCTTAAGTAGCTCTAGAATAGCTCTTAAGTGCTGTTCATGCTCGTCCTTTGTCTTCGAGTAGATTAGAATGTCATCGATAAACACGATCACAAACTTATCCAGGTATGGCTTGCAAACTCGGTTCATCAGGTCCATAAAAACTGCCGGTGCGTTTGTCAATCCGAATGGCATAACCAAGAACTCGTAATGTCCATAACGAGTTCTAAAGGCCATCTTCGGGATACTTTCCTCTTGTATCCTTAGTTGGTGGTATCCTGAGCGAAGATCGATCTTTGAATAGAAGCTTGAACCTTGCAGCTGATCGAACAGGTCATCAATTCTTGGCAAAGGATAACGGTTCTTGATAGTCAACTTGTTAAGCTCGCGGTAGTCTATACACATACGAAAGCTACCATCCTTCTTTTTAACGAACAGGACCGGAGCTCCCCAAGGTGAGAAGCTTGGTCTGATGAATCCTTTATCTAATAGCTCCTGAAGTTGTGTCGATAATTCCTGCATTTCTGATGGTGCAAGTCTATAGGGTGCCTTGGCTACAGGCGCGGCGCCTGGAACCAAGTCAATATGGAACTCGACTTGTCGTTGCGGCGGCAACCCTGGCAAGTCTTCTGGAAAGACTTCAGGATATTCTCTTACGATCGGAATGTCTTCAATCCTGGGCTCAGCAGCTTCTTTATCCACGATGTGTGCCAAAAAGGCAACACACCCCTTCCGTAAACACTTTCTAGCTTTCAGACAGCTAATGATTCTTATTGGCGTATCACGCTTCTCTCCGTGTACTACGATCGTCTCTTCATCCGTCATTGGGATGCGGATGGTCTTCTCGTGACAAACGATCTCGGCCTTGTTGCTCGATAACCAATCCATTCCCACTACCACGTCGAAGCTTCCCAACTCGACTGGTAGTAGATCTAGCTTAAATTCGTGTCCTCCTAGTTCTATCATGCATCCCCTGATGACTTCTCCCGTTTCAATCAATTTCCCATTTGCTAATTCGATCGAGTATGGAACGTCTAATTTACTAGTGGCCAACCCAAGTATATTCTTAAACTCTAACGATATGAAGCTATAATCGGCACCAGTATCAAAAAGAACAGATGCAAAGCGTTGGTTTATAGGGAACGTACCGGTGACAACGTTTGGATCTTGGCGCGCCTCCCTCGCACCAATGTTAAAGATTCGGCCTTGCGCCTGACTTAGCTTTGGGCATTCCCTTTTGAAGTGCCCAGTGTCACCACAATTGAAGCATCCTGGCCCTCGACCGTTTCCATTACCATTTCCACCTCGATTTCCGTTGGCCGATTTCCGGCTTGATTGGCGATATTCCCACGGTTACCATTTCCCCCATTATTTCCTTGTGGCCGGTTTCCATTGCCACGGTTGTTGTTATTGAAACCCCTTTGGCCACCCTGGCCTGATCCAACCCAGCATGTCTCCTTTAAATGGCCCGTCCTCCCGTAGGATTCGCATTTTCTAAATCGGCATGGACCGGGATGATGGAACTGGCAAATACCACACTTGGGCAGAGTGCCCATGTAACCCTTTCCTCTGTTTTCATCACCGGTTCTGGCTCTGGCCGGTGTGCTCGACTCGCCCCTCTTGCTCACATTGCTGGTACTCTGCTTGAAGTTAGAAAACTTTCGTTTGTTATCACCAGCTGACTCCGCATGAGTCTCCTTCTTCTTTGTTTCAGAAATCGAGAACTTGCCCAACCTTACCGCCTCCTCCGTAAGTGCCACACTAACGTCAATTGCTTCCGTAATTGTTGCCGGCTTAGATGTGGTAACCATACTCAGAATTTGGGGTGCCAATCCCCAGATAAAGCGATCGATCCTTTTGAATTCCGGTGTAACCATATAAGGTACCACATGTGACAAGTCATGGAATCTCTGAACATATTCTCCGATTTTGGGACCGTCCATCTTTAAGTGCCAAAACTCTGTTTCCAATTTCTGGATCTCAGCTCTGGAGCAATACTTCCTGCGCATCAGCTCTTTCAGTTCAGCCCAAGTCATGGCGTATGCTGCGGCCTCTCTTAGGGTTTGAACTTGGAGATTCCACCATGAGAGGGCACCGTCAGTGAAGAGCCCAGAAATGTATGTAACTTGTTGCCCCGACGCACATTTGCTCATTCTTATTGTTGTTTCAGTCTTCTCGGTCCAGCGGGTAAAAGCCACGGCACCTCCAGTGCCATCGAAGTTTAGTGGCTTGCAATCTAAGAATTGCTTGAAAGTACACCCTGTACAAGCAATGTTATTATTAGTAGTCGCACATGAATCATCCAAATATAGTGTAATGTGTCTCCTATGACTGATCATTACCATTCGGAGGGTTGTTGTTGTTGTTCGAGATGTTTCCGCTTGTTTCCCCTTGAGAAGCAGCGTATTGCGCAATAGCAGCCGCGATGATCCCTTGTAGTTCTGCCTGGTTAGTCGGCATGCGTACTTCACGTCGTGGAGGCATTTTCTAGAGGATGTTTCACGTTGGTCAGGTCATAGTAGCATACAATCATATGTATATGTAGTAACATTCATTATTTACATAACATCTCATGTCATAACCATAACAAATAATCAACAATGCATGAAATTTGAAGACTTTTAACTTAAGTTTCATAAACAAAATCACCATTATAGTCTCACAATTACATCATGTGTCAAAATATATTAAGGGCTACATCACCCTTGTCCGAGTACAATAACCAATAAATCAAAAATCAAAACGTAGTCTCAAAAGGTCTTCATAATCATGGCTCGAGCACTGTCTTCTCACTAGGAGTAGCCTGTCTGTAGGAGATCTGGAATCCCTGTTGCCCCGAATATATCCCTAAGCTGATTGTGGAGGAGGGGGTGGAAAACGAGATAAAATCAATCGGCGCAACTGCACCAAGTCCTCCTCAAGTGCATAGGCAAAACGCAATACGAAAGCAACCTGTCGATCGAGAGGGAGGAACTGAACGTCGGAATCCTGAAACGATGGAAAGGAAGTATGCGATGCTGGAAACTGAGTCTGACAGGGACAGTGAGGATGTGGAGCTCTCTCCAATCGCTGGACACATCGCCTCAAGGTGTCTCGCTGTAACTGTAGTGACGTGAGCGTGTCCTCTACAGAGAATCCATTATGGAAGTAAGGGTCGGATACAGGCATGACATGGGGTGCTGACCATGGGGATGGTTCGCCCATCGGGGCTGAAACCGGATGAGTAGTGTGCGGGGTAGATGTAAACGGTAAGGTGGTATGGGAAAAATAAGACATGAAGGGTGCAGTAGATGACATGGATGGGTCAAAACCGGGATAAGGAAACTGCGGTAAGAACTGGCTATCCCCTGGCAGGAATGGGGTGTGGCCGAAAAACTGGCTCGACGATCCCTCCCCAGGTTGGGGCGGAGGGATGTCCTGAAGGAATGTGATAGGAAGGTCGGTACGATGGGTATCGGATGTGGATGGAGGAAACAAGGGAGCATCGAGTGGTACGGGAGGGGGAGTGACTGGGACTACATACGGAGGGTAGTCATCCTCCTCAATCCACCCATTGCTGGAGTAGGCGTACCTCGGGTCCATGTGGGTAGCGAACGGTGCAAGGTCGTCAAAAATGTCCATGGGATCGGGTATGGGTGCTATAGCTGGTATCTCGACGGCTGATGGTGCAACAACGGGGGTATCAGTGACAGTAACAGGGTCAATGGCAAGAGTGGGCTCGGAAATGACTGGAGCGGGCTGATAATCAGCAAGTATGGCAGGAATCGGATCATCTGGATGAACAGGAGCCTCAGCAGGCTGCTCCAACTCCATCTCCTCATCAGCGTCCATGCGAGGAATGTAACCGAGTCCCAGCGGTGGGATACGAGAAGCTGTCGACTCGGAGGAACCTGAAACGGACGAATCAGACTGAACCTCCCTATCAGGAAGCTCGACCATGGGAGCAATAGGATCAACAACTGGAACATCAACACGTGGAACGCCGTCCTCCACCGGGGCCCCACCATCCTGGTCTCCCTCCGGGGGACCCTCGATGGGTAGAACGACATCATCACCGGGTAACACATCGAGAGGCTGTTCCTCAAAGGGAACTGCAGCAAAAGGAAGAGGAGCAGGGATCGGGACGAGGGGTAGGTCCTCTCCTGGTGGACCATCAGCTAAGGGCATGTCGCCTCCGAAGTCCGGTAGGGCGAAGGGCTGAAAGTCGTCTTCGTCAGTGCTCGTGTAGTCCGAAGTGAAAACTCCCGAGTCTGTGGCCATCTCGTCATCGGAAGTAAAGGCCATCGGGTCGCTCGTATTAGATACTCCGCTGCCGGAAGATGCCATGGTGTCTGTAACACAACCACAACATATGCACACAAATAAGGTAAGCATGTAAACAATAATAATGAAATCATGTATGCATCCTAGTCTTTCCATACTATTCCTCCAAATCTCTAAACCGAACTCCCTAGCCTCTCAGACTACCCTGGTCTCTAAGACCAATCTCCCAGTCTCTAAGACTAAATCTTTCCCCAGCCTCCAAGGCTAAACATTCCCAATCTCTAAGATCGAACTCCATCAGTCTCTAAGACCGAACTAAAATTTTTGAAAAGTGTATTTGTGCCTTTTTCTTTGTAAAAATGTTTGTGCCCTGGATCTGGACTTTTAGTGTATGCAAATGTAAAATGTTTGAAAACATTTTTCGTGAGAGCCCTAGTGATCATAGTCTAGACAAGAGAATGAATCCTAGTTCGCTATGATCGAGGCTCTGATACCAAGCTGTCACACCCTGGCTTTTGCGGAAGCGTGGGTTTATTTGGTGTGACTTCTTAATACCACAGCAACAATCGCAACAATGCTATATGATAGAATACGGATGTTCATCCATTAAAATAGTTGAAAATGCATAACATATTGTCTAAAAACGTTAACCACAATGGACGTTACAAAACATGACTAGTTTAAAGAGAATTCAAAAGACTCGACGATAAGCTACCAACGACACATGAATTGAGACATGCAACTCGTCCAGGAAAGAGTTACACTTCCCAAACCTACGACTCCGGATGACATCCTTATTTGGTACGCAGCTAATCATGCATCACTTGCCAGATCCAAACTAATTCCCTGAAATACATGTAGTTTAAAAAGTCAACAAAAAGTTTAAAAAGTCAACGAGTTCATGTGTAAGTGAGTATATATAAATGCCTTTAAAATGTCTGTAAAAGTAAAAATCCTTGGTATGTAGCAATTAAGGAAACCCTGATCACCATTGGGTTGCAAAACCAATAGTATGTGTGAAATGATGCAGGAAGACTCAAACCTAGCAAATTTGTTTCCGGTATGAAGACACAGTCACCACTATGGGCCGCCCCGGCCTCATGGGTGTGGGCTCGCTACACCCAAATAGATCTATCACTCATGTCCCTTGGTCCTTCTATGAGGATTAATGGCCTTAAGTGTTGTGCCCACCACTCACATGATCGCGTAATAAAAACCCTCCTTAAGCTAACCATACCATAATACAAGTCTGTAAATGTCTGTAAATATCTGTAACATGTATTTCACCCCCGAAAAGTAAAACTGAAAATAGTTAAGAGAAAAGGGGGACATGAACTCACTGTAATGCGTCTTGAACCGAATCTCAAAGTCTGACTGCTACACGACAACCTACACGTGCTAATGTCTATTAGACGAACGGGCCATGCCTTGGCTTAGAGTTTAATATTTAGAGTTGTGTTACTTATAAAGATTCGTGTGATAAATATTTGTTCGTTTAATGTTCTAGTAGATTATAGTCTTAGAAAGTAAGTATTTACTAAGTGTTATAATTTCCGAAAATTTCGCCATAGCCTCCTCTGTAAATAGAGGTGTCCATGCATAAAAACATATCATTTTCTTTTACAAATATCTCATAAAGTGTTCCCACATAGCCAACCCGACAAATCTTCATGCAATACCCTAACTACGCCCTTTCAGATTTATTACACAAAACAGGACTGTTTTCGAGTATTTAAATAAAATAGTTATCCTTTTCCAAAAATTCTCAAATTTTTACAGAAGGTCATATATAATCCACGATTTATTGTGTAAAAATTTCGGACATCAGTTCATTACCAATTTTGTATAAAAATTCTTTTACTCGACTGCAATCAGATTTGATACTTTCTGATTGCAGTTTTACGGAAAAATTCACTAAAAATCAATCGTGAGTCGGATCGTCGAAATTCCAGTTGGAGGGTCACGGAAACATCCGTGACCATCTACAGTAAAAATTCCATGAGCTGATTCTGCTCAGGTTTTAAGTTTTGACTCTGATTTCAACACACTTTTTCAGCAGAAATACTTCAGCTTTGAGCTGCTGTCCAAAAATAATACTTTAAAAATAGTAAACGGTCTCGAAAAATTACGATTCCAGTTTCATTGGCTCGGTTATTAAAAATTACACAATTTAGACTCCAGAACTTTAGTTTTTCGCTTAAAAATGAACCAGTTACAGCCCGTTGAAGTAGGCTGGAAATTTCAATCAGCAAGCTGTTTATATGTTGAAGTGACTAAAAACGCATAAACAAAGACTCTAACCATGGTGTATCGAAGGATAAATGTTCAAACATCATGCATGCATTTACCAAACCCAAACCAATCCAGATTTCAACTTCAAACAAACTTTTTATGAAAGGTTTTTATGCAGAATTTTAAGTTCACACTTTAGTGTTTAAGCTTGTATGAATCAAGAACATTTAAACTAAGCATAACAAGAACAAAAATGAAACAAAGGTGTGAAGGGACATACCACTAGCACAAGGCTAGGATGGAATTCTTAGTGTAAGGATGATGGTGAGAAAAAGTATGGTGAAATGACTAGAATGAGCTCTCTTGATGTTCCTTCAACCTTGCAACCTCCTTGGATCCTCTTGAGCTTGAATGAACTTGTTGTGGTGAAGAAGATGAATATGGTTGAAGTGGTGATGGTGAAATCGGTTATGGAGAGAGGGGGGGGGGGGGCAAAAATATGAGGAGGGAGGTGAAGGGTGGAGTGTAATGCTAGAGAAAATGATGAGATTTCTAGGAACTTGTGGATTCCTTACAAGTATTTGACAAGTCCCTAAAGCATGCACAAGTTTCCCACCAATGGGGTAATGAGGCAAAAAGAACATGATTAAGGTGGGTCCTTGGCTGGAAATCGGTTGGGGGGGGGTCAAGTGTAGATTTTTGTTAGTTAATAGGTATTAAACTAGAAGGTTAAGGGTATTTCCAAGTATAGTGGGGGTGTGACATGTTTCTATAGTGCGTAGGGATTTATTGTGACCATAAATAATTAAGAAAGATAAAATAATATTTCTGGAAATATTTTAGTGTCCCGGAAAATGTCTGGTTGTTCGGTTACGTAACGTTCCGTTAAAGCGTTTAATTTCACCGCATAGTGTCTTTTACGCATATTTTTTGTAATGAAAACATTCCTGGCACTTAGGAAAGTATACAGGACCACTCTGTTATATTTGTGTACTCTACTGGTATATTAAAATGCTGAATTTAATAAAAGAAACCTGAACTCTGTATTTAAAGTGTGTTTTAGGCACTTCCCGGCATTATATCTAACACCTAATGACGCAGACTTATGGTCCTCAACTCCCTACACTACAAACCAGTGTAGTACTCTATCCCTGGCTCATACTGGCCATAATAATATTGTCTGTCTAACTGCTGGCATTGTCAGCATTATTTCTGAATCAACCGTTCAGCGTGTCAACTGTGCTGAGTGCATCAAGTATGTCACTAATGTAGGTATGTAATGGATGGAGTGACTGTATAAATATGATGCATGTATATATGATATGGAATCATAGAGCAGTCTAAAATATCAGTTGTAATTAAGCACAGTAATTAAGTACGTAATTAAGATTAATTAATTTGTACAGTACCTGAAATTTTGAGGGTTGTCACAGCTGGGGAGTTCATCGACCCATCCTCTGCGCGCTGTCCCGAGTCGCGCTTTTATGCCATCGACGATCTGTTTGTTAACGCTCTCAACTTGGTCGTTTGCTTGTGGATGCGCCACAGAGGCAAATTTGTGCTCGATCTTCATTTCGTTGAACCATTTTTGAAGATCTTCTGAGGCGAAATTAGTGCCGTTGTCAGAGATGATGCGCAATGGTAATCCGAATCTGCAAATAATATGTTCCCATATAAATTTGCGAATTACCATTGCCGTTGTTGAGGCTAGTGCCTTGGCTTCGACCCATTTTGTGAAATAGTCGATTGCCACAATTATGAATTTTACTGCACCCGGCGCGTCTGGGAATGGACCGACAAGATCAATGCCCCATTGCTGAAAGGGCCAGGTGGACGTAACTGGAACGAGTGGATTCTTTGGGCGAAGCGTTTTTGGCACGTGGCGCTGGCAATCTGCGCATTTTCGTAGTAACTCGACCGCATCTACATGCATTCCTGGCTAGTAATAGCCTGCGTTCATTATTTTGGCGACTACCATGCGCGGTCCGGCGTGTATTCCGCACAATCCTTCATGGATTTCCCTCACTAAGTACTGTGCGTCTGTTTTATCAACGCAGCGCAGGAGTGGTCCCATGAACGATTTCCGATATAGAATCCCCTCCGCCATTTCGTAGTTTATTGCCTTATTCTGGATTTTCCGGGCTTCTACCTTCCCTTCCGGAAGTTTCCCATGTTGTAAGTACAGAATGATCGGAGACATCCAGGATGGATTGCCGATCTCTATGACGTTTACTTGTTTGAGAGGGATGGAAGGGTTGGACAATACCTCGATGTGCACTTCTTTTGCCAAGTGTCTGAAGCTGGTGGCGGCCAATTTGCTTAATGCATCTGCGTGCTTGTTTTCGCTTCTGTTTATGTGATTGACCTTGAACGTTTGGAATTGGCTGATTAACATCCGCGCTTGCTCAAGGTATAACGCCATAGCTTCTCCTCTTGCATCATAGTGCCCATTAACTTGTTCGGCCACCAGTTTTGAATCGACGTTAGCTTCGAGGTTTCTTGCCCCCATTTTAAGCGCTAAGCGGAGACCTGCTAAGAACGCTTCATACTCTGCTTCATTGTTTGTACTTCAGAAATCCAGGCGTATGGCATAGGTAAGTTCGTGGTCATCTGGGCTGACTAGTCGAAGACCCGCACCTGCTCCGTCATCGTTGGAAGCGCCATCTGTGTGCAAAGTCCAGACCCTATCGTCGAAAACAGGAATAGGGTTCTGGATTGCCTCGCACTCTTGGACTTTGTCGATAGGAACTTTTGTGGCAAAATCTGCTAGAACTTGCCCCTTGATTGCCGGGTGCGGTCTGTATAGGATATTGTATCCTCCGAGCTCAATAGCCCATTTGGCCAATCTTCCCGCGACGTCGGGTTTGGATAAGATTTGACCTAAATGGTAATTAGTGAGAACCGTGATGACATGACCAGAGAAATACCGACGTAAGCATCGTGATGCATGTACTAGCGCTAAGACTAGTTTTTCTATCATTGAGTATCGTGTCTCTGGGCCAGTGAGCATCTTGCTTATGTAGTAGATTGGAGTCTGGATGTTTTCTCGCTCTACCATTAATACTGCGCCTACCACTACTTCCGCAGCAGATAAATATAAGATCAGCGGCTCTTTTTCTCGTGGTGCTGTTAGCGTCGGTAACTGAATTAAACATTCTTTCATTTGTTTGAAGGCTGCTTCCGCTTCTGGTGTCCACTGGAAGTGGGTTTTCTTGGCGCAATTTCATAGTGTGCTAATGAATGGATAGGACTTTGCTGCATAATTTGCCAAGAATCTGTTCAAGGCTGCTAGACGTCCGGCGAGTCTTTGCATCTCTTTTATTGTTGCAGGTGATGGCATTAACTGGATGGCCTACACTTTCTCTGGATTTACTTTAAAACCATCCCTTGTTACTATGAAAACCAGAAATTTCCCTTCTTTCATTCCGAAGGAACATTTCGTTGGGTTGAGCTTTAAGTTTACGCTGCGTAAAGAATCGAACGTGCGCTGAATATTTGCAAGCATTGTATCTTCCTCGTGGCTAATGATGACTAGTCATCCATGTATATCTCGACTGTCTTTCCGATATCGCCTTTGAAGACTGTGTCCATTAGACGCTGGTACGTTGCGCCTGCATTACGTAAGCCAAAAGGCATTTTTGTGTAACAGAAGATGCCCTTGTCTGTGCGGAATGCGGTTTTGTCTTCGTCTTCTTCTTTCATTTGGACCTGATGATAACCTTTATAACAGTCAAGAAAGCACTTCCATCAAAATGACGCTAGAGAGTCAACTTTTTTGTCTATCTCAGGAAGCGCATAGCAATCTTTTGGGCATGCTTTATTCAGGTCTTTGAAGTCGACGCACATTCTCCATCCGCCACTGTGTTTTTGGACCATTACTGGGTTGGCGACCCATGTATGGTATTGAACCTCGTGCAAGATTCTGGCATTAAGTAGCTCTGTCACTTGCTCGTCCATGGCTTTTGCTTTTTCGTCGCTGAAGCTGCACCTCCCCTGTGCAACAGGTTCTGCTGAGGGTCGGATGTTCAGACAATGTTGTGCTATATCACGCGGAACCCCAGTCATGTCTGCTGGGCACCAGGCGAATATGTCTTTGCTGTTGGACAGTAATTCTTTTAATTGTTTTCGTGTTGCTGGGGAAACGGCGTGTCCTAACAGGATAGTCTGTTCTGGATATTCATCGTTCAGAACCCACTTCTCCGGCTCGTTTGATGTTGAAGGTTTGGCCACCTTTGCTGGTGGCTCGTCATCTATGTACATGACTTCCTTGCTTGAGTATAGAATTGCTACTCCAGTTTCTGATGGAAATCCGCATGCAGCATGTGGAATGGAAGTAATCATGCTGAATTCCCTTTACGACCTTCTTCCGAGCAAAACATCATGGCGTGATGTTGCCGGCATGACCATAAAGTTTACTGTGACTGTGCGCGAATGCTCGCCATCTGATAGAGTCACAGGAAATGCTATTTGCCCTAACGGGAATACAACTTCATTGCAAAATCCGGTAAGAGGAAAATCGACCGGCTCCAGACGTGCTTTGTCTTCTGGATCGAGTTGTTTAAAGCACTGCTCGTATATGATATCCATCGAGCTTCCTGGATCTATGAACATATAGTCCGTTCGATAATGGCCGAAGATACCAGTAATAATTACTGGTCGCTCTTCCTGAGGGCCTCCAGGAACAACAGGAAACATGACTTGTTGTTCTCGCCAATGCTGATCATGGTGTCGTTTGTTTGGCCTTCGTGAAGGGCCTCCTTGTACCATGTTTATTTGTTTTGGTTTGGCTGTCTGACCATTGGTACCTTCTGGTTCTGGAATTATCCTGGCATAACTGTTAGATTGGATGTCCCACTGATAAGGTATATGTGGGTCCAATACTACAGTATCGATGGTACCACTGCTTTTTTACAGAGTATCAGATCTGGTGTTTGGGGACTCAGATCTGTGAATCTGTGTGAAAATTTGGTTTAAAGCAATCTGACATCTGTCGAACCAGTATTCTGGGGCTCTCTCTATGAGCTGATCTGAGAAATTCTTTTCGTCCGAGTGACTATTACTTTTGTTGATTCCCAAGATTCCATCGATCTGAGTATTTGGGGTTGTAGAACCCTTGAATTCAGACCGAGGACCTAATGGGTGAGGTGATGAATTCTCTGCCATGTGAAATCAGAGAAATGAGGGAAATTGAATCGAAACGAGACAAAACTGAAAAAACAGAGAAATCGGTGGGCGCCAATGAAGAAACACTAGATAATTGACCGGAATCAAATTATCTAGGGGGTTTGGTTCTGCATAAAAGGGGGTTGTTCTCTCTCGTTTGATTCGATGCTACTGACCTTCTTCTCCGGTAAACTCTGCAAAACAAAGCACCGTTAGCCTCGTCAAGGGGAGAAGAGGGGTTCTCTCCTTGACCCGACTCCGGCGTGAGAATAAGTATGTGTTTATGAAGGAGAAGAAGTATTGACGAAGTGTGTGTAACTTGAATTTCATACCTGAATCGTTCTCATATTTACAGCCGAGAGTTTTGGGTGGGAAAACTCGTTGGTGAAATGTTGACGGAAGATGCTAACCCCGTAAGTGGTTACATTTCCTTCCGTTAAGCTTCTCGATCCTGTGGAGGTTCCCCTCCAATCTCATGCCATCACGTGGAAAGTGATCAAGTGGAGGTTCCCCTCCAATCTCATGCCATCATCATGATTTCAGGGATGCCTGAGGTGATGACACGTGTCCAGACGGTTGTAACCGTTTAGTGGTGCACGTTGGGTCCTTCTAGGAGGTTATTGCCATAATCCTGTGTGACTCTTTATCGTGTGGCACCAGTTGGGTAAATAATATCCAAATCTGGATATTATTAGGCGGAGGTGTTTAACTTAGGATTTTCATCCTTTGTTTATGGAGGAAAGCGCAAGGATTTATGATTTCCTTTTGGCGCGCAGGTGTTGTCTGCTATCTGTCTCTTAAGCCTTCTTTGTAGGATCAGTGCGTGACTGCGCAAGGTCAAAAAGGGGCTGAAAGAAGAGGTTGTGGTATGGTCATAAGTACTTGTTACAAGGTCTTTGGGACCTTACCCCTTCAGGTTCCATTAGAGGATTCAGCTCATGTATTGTACATTACTTAGCCTTGAATGGTTTACTTGATGTAAACCTCAAGGTATATGCCTAAACTCTATTTTAAACTATATAAAACATATTAGACAAAGTGATTTATTATTGTGGATTGTTTATCTTTAATTTCAGTGGAGAGCTATGACATTACCGGATCGATGTATCGAACATGGAGATCTAACATATCAGATTGAGGAGGGTAGTAACGCCCCAAAACATAATACTGATTTTGCGATACTCTTGATTGTGTTCTTCGGGTCCAAAACTGATTTTAAAGGTCGATGATGGTGGGCGTACGCTAATTCGAGATCTGATTCGGTTATTTATGATATCCTGGGTTAGATTCGTTGTTGTTGATGGTAGTGAATGATGATGGTCTTTTCTCAGCGCCGGTATGTTTTATTCTTTCTGAGTTCCGGTGATGTTCATTTTGGTAACATTGTTGCGCTGTTGTTTTTTCTTGGTGGTTGTAAATGATGGTGGTTGCTTTTGTGTTTCACCATTGAGATATGACCATTGTTTCTTAGTGTTGGAGATGTTTTGTAAATGGTTGTCAATAATGGTGATGGTGGGTGTAAAACCTCAAATTTTCTTTTGGAGGTGGTTTCTGTTTAGGTTATTAACATTTGAGTTTTGTGTTGGGTTGGGTTGGGTTGGGTTGGGTTGGGTTGGGTTGGGTTGGGTTGCGTTTGTCGAAAATATGGAGGTTTAGAAAATGTTATTGGCGGCTGAAATATTTTTAAACAAATTAGGGTTTGTTTTAGCTCTTAAAATTTAGGTGTGGGCTTAACAGATCTGCAATGAGCTTACATTGATGATGAACAATTGAACATGGTGATGAAGGCAAGAAACTTAGATGTATAAATGTGAATGGTATCAATAACAAGATATTAGAAGAAAATAAAATGAGCGGTGGTTATTAGAGTTGAGAGGAGAGAGACAAGACATGGTTTTGGTATTAGAGAAATTGGTTTATGAAAAGTGTGGTGGTTTTTGACATTAGAGTATATGCTTTGATTGTGTTTTTGCTATAGGCTGGATCTAATTAAGTTAACACTACAATTGGTATACAAGCATGAGACATCAATAAATTGTTATCAATTTAGGGATATGACGGTTTACCAAGTTCAGTCCCGCTGATGAGCGTGGGTATCTTTTTTGGACAATCATTGGTGTTTAAGAAAGTGTGTTCCCACTGAGACATATCTTATATAGCCCCCGCTGCATCACGGCGGGTTGCGTTTCTAGTTCTATATAAAAATTACATGTCACTTACTTTATGTCGATTATTATTATATCATTATTGAAATTATCTCCATCGTTCTTTTTTCACTTTTAGGCATATTATACATCTGTGTGAACTCATTTGATGAGTTCATATTATACATATAATTATAGATAAAAACTTTTATCATTACAACTTTAAAAAACCCGTCCACCAGATGGTTAAAATGCTAGTTACTGTAATGATTGTGATTGGGGTTACAATGAGAAAGAAGGTTATATAGTAAACACATTTGCACATTACCTTCTCTAACGATATTTACATAATATCACCTCAAATAAATTACATCTAATAAATATACATGAGTTATCTTAATCATTTTTATAACATAATACGAAGTCACGATGTTGATATATTTTAAACTGGCCACGATTATATAATATATAATAAAAGAAATCAATAGGGGGACAAATGTCATTCATTGGAGCCATCTATCTTTTAGTTTTCTAATCTTTATCTCCTACTTAATTATAATTAATATTAATTAAAAGATAATTATAAAATAAAATTTAATATAAATTTAAACAATTCGTATAGAAGATAATATAGTCTTTTGAAATATTTATTAGATTTCAAAATTATTCATCTTGAAATTAACAGAAGACGTACAGTAAATATAAAACAATATAATGTAAAGAGTTAAATGTCATTTTAGTCCCTGTGATTGTTTAGTACAAATTCATCTTGAAATTAACAAAAAAACGTACACTAATATAAGAGTAAACTGCAATTTTACCCCCTGGGGTTTGGGGTGATTGGCACCCTTACCCCCCTAACGAAATAATTGCAATTTTACCCCCCAACGTTTGCTGTTATGTCGCAACTTTACCCCCCGGCTTCAAATTTGTGGACTGATAAATTGACTTGGTGGTGAAATGACTATTTTACCCCCCAACATTCCTGTTATGTTACATAATTACCCCCCACATGTAAATTACTAAAATGCCCTTTCTTATTACCCCATATACTTTGTGTTACGAAGCAATATTACCCCCTGCAACTTCCAAAAACCTTCCCGCCACCACCCAAATTCGATTATTATAAACCCCTGCTCTTAATAATCAACCCATTGATAACTTATGATGCATCATCATGCCACAGATGAAGATGACAATCAACCTTCAGATAGCTTCCAATTATTACAATCTATATCAAACTTTTCCAAACTAAAGAAATGTATGAAGATGACAATCAACCTGCAGATAGCTTCCACTTATTACAAACAACCTGCAGAAATGTATGAAGATGACAATCAACCTGCAAAAGACAACCTGCAGATAGCATACTTGCAGTTGCAGATAACATACTTGCAGTTGTAGAGACATTGCCATCTTTAACAGCAAACGTGATAAAATGCCCTTGACTCAGTTTCATAAAACTTGCTGTTAATGGTTTCAAGACGAAGCAATAAAATTTGCAGTTGCAGAGACATTGCCATCATAAAACTTGCTGTTAATGGTTTCAAGAAGAAGCAATAAAACTTGCAGTTGCAGAGACATTGCCATATTTCCTTATTCATAGTCATGTATACTCATGTATACCATAAAACCATAAATTGTGTTACGTTTCCTTTGCAAAAAAAATCATACATCCTGTGTTACCAAACCCACTAATCATAGATGCAAATATAACCTGTACAAGCTTTTAACAGTCAATCTTAGATGCAAATATAACCCACATTAACAGTCAATCTTGATATAACCAAATATAACCTGTACAATCATAGATGCAAATGTACAATCATAGATGCAAATATAACCCACATTAACAGTCAATCTTGATATAACCATTTAACTTTTCAAACTTTTCAAGCATATTTGTTCTATGATCAAACATAACCTGTACAATCAATTATACCTGATCAAGCATACCAAAAGATCCTAATATATAATTAGAGTTCAACTACACTACATATTAACCCAAAAGATCCTAATATATTAGATTTTAAGTAAACTACACAACCATTTCCTGCTGAGGGGGAAACTGGAAATGCAGGAAATGGCGGCCTCGCATCTTGACAACCAATGAGATCACAATCGATCGTAGTGAAACATGAATCCTCATGTCCACTGCAAACACATAAACATCCATTACTAGTTCTGACCTGATTTTATCCCACAATCAAAATACTTGTTTCATTTTACCTAAAAACTGCAAGAAAAGGGAGGATCGCTGGACCACAGCTGGATCGCCGGTGGCCGGTGGTGTGGTCGTCGGCCCTGGCTCTGCCGGTGGAGGTGGATGCATCATTGCATTATGTTCGCTCATTCTCTGCTGGTGTGGTGAAGAAGAAGGAGTGGTGAAGAAGACGAAGTGGAGGTCGCCGGTGGGTGATGAAGAAGACGGAATGGAGGTCGCTGGTGGGGGGGGGGGAGTGAAGAAGAAGGAGTGGAGGTGAATCTTAGGGGGTAAGGTTGAGATATAATGTTGAGTTAAGGGGTTATTATAATATATAAGGTACTATTAACGTGAAATTACATATTTACCCTTTGACCCTCCCATGGTTTTGTTGACCGGTCCACAAATTTGAAGTTGGGGGGTAAGGTTGCGACATAACAGCAAACGTTGGGGGTAAAACTGCAATTATTTCGTTAGGGGGGTAAGGGTGCCAATCACCCTAAACCCCAGGGGGTAAAATTGCAGTTTACTCTTAATATAATGTAAAGAGTTAAATGTCATTTTAGTCCCTGTGGTTTGGGTCACTTTGTCAGTTTAGTACAAAGGTTTTATAATACACATGGTTTATAAAGATATAACTTTTTATTGATTGATATATAAAATTACATGTGTTCAACCCATACAATACATGAGGTCCTTAAAAATGTAACTTTTTTTATTATTTAATATAAAAAATTTAATTTACTCAACCCATACAATACATGAGATTCTTAAAGATATAACTTTTTATTAGTTAATATGTAAAATTACATTTATTCAACCTATGTAATAAACGAGATTTTTAAAGATATTTTGTTTTATTATTTGGTATATAAAATTACATTTATTCAACCGGTATAATTAACAAGGATTTTAAAGATATAATATTTTTATTATTTGGTATATAAAATTACATTTATTCAACTCGTATATTACACGAGGTTCTTGTCACACCCTGGCTTTGCGGAAGCGTGGTTAATTTGGTGTGACTTCTTAATACCATAGCTTAACCATAACAAAGCTATATGAAATAAAATCATGCAAGATCATCCATTTAATTAAGTTTTAAAAACCAAATACAATAACGTTGTCTTAACGGAAACACATTCTAACGACATAACATAGTTCAACAAACACAACTTAACATAAGCATAGCTTAAGGACTGTGACTTGTCCAGGAAAGAGTCACATTCCCCAAACCCGGATGACCTCGTAACTAGTGCAGCGGGAAAACGTGACATACCGCGCCAAATCCTTTAATTTCCTGAAATACATGTAAGTTGAAAAATCAACAATAATGTTGAGCGAGTTCATGTGTAAGTGAGTAAGTAAACCTTTGTGAGTATAAAAATAGTCTTGGTATGTAGCAAATAAGGGAATTGAGATCACCAATGGTTTGCAAGGCCACTGATATATGTGAAGTGCAAATAGGGAGACTCAAACCTAGCAGATTTCGCCACGGCATTAGAATGTGGACAAAGTCACCCCGAGGTCCGTTTCTAGTTTGGCCTGGGGCTGGGCTCGCTACACCCAGATAGATCTACCGCTCCTGTCCCTCGGTCCCGCCATGAGGACTAATGGCCTCATATTGCTCCTACCCACTCACATGATCTAAGTAGTAAACCTCCTTACGCTAACCATACCATGTATAAAGTACTTGTAATCAAAGTAACATGTATTTCACCCCCGTAGTTAAGAAAACTGAAAACAGTTAGAGAAAAGGGGGACATGAACTCACCGTGGTGCGTCTCTACCAAGTATGCCTCCAAATCAAACAGCTGTGTGACGACCTACACGTACTAACTCTATTAGACGGACGGCCGTGCCTTAGCTTTATGGTTTAAGTTTTTGGGAAATAGTTAGGCAACTATTTCGTGTTTACATTTTGTATATACTTGGTAGTCATTTTCCTTCCCAAGGATGGGGGATTTAATACATGTGCGTTCGTATAATTCGGATTACACTATTAAGTCTCACTTAATATATTTTATTCCTAACTCCAAAATATAAATATTCTTCCCAAAAATATTATATTTTAATATATGTGATTTTCCGAAATAATACTTAGTAATATTATTTTTACTCTAAAAATAATATTTACGTAGTTCACAAAATAATCATAAACACTTATACAAGTGATGTTGTGAAAAATATATACTAAATATATTTATGTATCACGTTTTATTTTGTGAAATCCCACCTCCGGTATTTTGTAAATAAGTCGTGGCGAAATCTATAATTTGAAAACAAGTCAAAATGTATTTCTAACACTTATAGCGAAAAATATTTCTAAGTGTTAGGTTTTTGGGAAAATTTCGCCAGAGTTTCCTCTGTAACTGGAGGTGGCCACGCTTTCAAGCGTATCATTTTCTTTTATAAATCAAACCAACAATCTTCTTATTCAATCAAAACAATGTTCAAATCACAAACTAGTCAAAATATGTATATAAATCGCATATATTTCATGAACTTGTGATTTATCCAAACTATGAAGTAAACTCCATTACTTTTAGTGGATCTTTATATAAAATAATCCGATTTTGTAAAAACCTCATTTTTAAAGAAATTCCATCTTTACAACTTCTCGTCATCTTTTCCAAAAATAGTTATTTTGTCTAAACTTCGTGTTACACAAGTATTTACACACTTGTGTGTTCTAAAAACCATTCGTGTTGGTGTAAGATCCGTCTTTAAAGTATGTTTTCTCTTAACACTTGGTCCTTTGAAAATACCGCTTGTAGATTCGTAGATCTACTAGTTTTAATCACTATTTCACAAGAAAAATCGCTTTTACACAAGTTCCTGATTCGTGTGTGGTAGAGTTTCATCCTTTAACCCTTGTTACTTCCAAAACAACCTTATGTCATGATCCAAGATCGTGACCAACTCGGGTTAAATGACGATCCGAGCTACCACAACATAGATCGGGTCCAAATAATTACACAAATCAAATACTACAAGTTTTACACAACATGTGAGCTTTTAACCACCATTTTAGTGTTTTAAGTAGACTTTTGTGTGTCATCTTGTATGTTAACGAGTTTTAACCGTTACAATTCATATTAACCACTTTAAAATAGTTCGAGAAGGTGATTTAAGCAACTTACTACTAGCTCGAGGCTAGGGAAGAATCTAAGCGAAAAATGCGTGGATAAAAGCAATAGAGTGAGGTCCTTCGCCTTCCGATTGCACCAAGCCTCCTTATGCGTGACCCTTAACGTTTGTATGAACTTGGAATGTGATGAAGGAAGCTCGAAAATGTGATGGATGTAAGGGGGTGTTCGGCCGAGAGTTGTAGAGAGGGAGAGAGAGGTGTGGAGTGGTGAGTTTGTTAAGTGAAGGTTATGTTGTGCCAAGCATGGATCTTATAGATAATTAGCATGAGTATTAACCATTGGATCTTATGCTAACTAGATATTAGGCATAAGATTAAAATAATATTTTAGAGGACAAGGTATGTCCCCCTACATGGGCACGGTTGGTTAAGGGGGGGAGGGGGGGGGGGGGTACTAGTTCATTTCCAACAATTAGTTAAGTATATAGTTAGGTTAATCTAGTTAAGTTAAGTGATTAACCCGGTTAGTGGTGTGTCATGCGTTACAATGGGTGTTAGGGTATTCAGGGACCCTAATTGGCTCAGAAAAGATAAATAATGAAAATAACAATATTTTCAGGTTCCGGGTAAAGTCCGGTTGTTCGGCTGGATAGTAATCCGTTAATGTGCTTAAACAAGCTTTAAAGTGTCGTTAATACCCTTTTTAGTGACACAACTTATTTCTGACACTTTGGAAAGTGACAAGTAATATTTTTCTCATGTTTTGGCACTTTATTAGTTAGCTAAAAGCTGAATTATTATGTAAAGTGCTGAATTTTTGTACTTAAAGTACGTTTTAGGCACATCCAGTCATTGTAACTTATTCCTAGAGACGCAGTTCTACAACCCTTGTATCCCTACACTCACCACTAGTGTAGCAAAATATTTATGGCTCATACAGGCCTTAGAGGCAGTGTCTGCCTGATGCTGGCTTTATCAGCATGTTCAATAGGTTATCCGTTATAGTGCTACTGTGCTTTTTGTGCATCATGTTTGTCACTAAGGTTCAGTATGTAAATAATGTAGTGACGGTAAGTAAAGTATGATGCAGGTATATGCGTGTATCAGAAATCAAGTAACAGTTCATCAGTAATTTCAAACAAGCACAGTAATTAAGCAGTAAGTAATTATTAATTAAGTCGTACGGATACCTGGTTTAGTGAGGGTTGTCACAGTTCTAACTAGTATTGATATATTTTAAACTGGTTTAAAACTACCAAACAAAACTGTTTTGGTAATCGGTCCAACCAACCCAATCAACCATGTCAATTTGGTTTAGAGCATCCACAATAAGGAGCACAAAAAACATCTAAAAACGTGACTAGTCACCCGCCACATCAGAAAAAACACTCATTCTTTAAAAACACTTAAAACCCACCCAATAAGGAATCTTAAAAACACCTAAAAACAATGTCATGTCATCAACACCTTTTACATTTACCTTTTTTTAATTATTACCCAAGCCCCCCACTTGGCCCCACCACATGCACACTACCCCACCTTTTCTCATTTTTTCTAGTTCTTGCACAAATACATAGATAAAAAAATGGGTCCCGGCTTTTTTAGGATCCTCAGAGTCAGAACCTTGTTCTCCCGGAATTTCGTCGGAATTAGATTTGTCTCCGGTGGTCGATAGTGAGAAATCAAAGAGTTGCATGGGAAATACGAATTGCATGGATAATACAAATGGTCATTTTTCTCCTCTTTCCGAGGAACACGTGCAGTGGAGGGAGGCGGATAGACACAATGATGAGGTAAGAGAAAGTGTGGGGCCTGAGGTGAGAAGGTCAAATGATAAAGTAGGCAGTATAGAGCAGGAGCCCACGGTTAATACTCCCAGGCCCAGTTACATTACAAATAGGCCCAAACGTGTTACCCATAGAACCCAGGCCCACAAAGAAACTATCCCTGACCTTAATGTGGGGACGGAGGCCCCAAACACGTCTGATCCTTTCGGAATTGATGAAATCCTCAGGTTGGAGCAGGAAAGGACTGTAAATGAAGTCTCGGAGGTTTCGCCAGGTACAGAGTTCTCCGGCACCCAGAAGGATAATCCGGAGGAGGGCCAGAGGCTTTTTCAATTCGAGGAGGAGGTCGCAAGGACGCTGGATTTCGGGGCTCAACTAGGTATCGGGGTTGCAGGCTTTGGAAATCATGTTCGAAAGATTGTTAGTGGGGAACAGGCGAGCAACATGGATCAATGAATTTTATCTCTATAAATTTGAATGGAGTTTCCGGATTTCAGAAGAGTCGATGGGTTTCTAGATTAAAAGGAAGTTTAAAAAGTAATTTTATAGGTATTCAGGAGACGCACCAATCTGGGCTCCAGGAGGTTGTAGCTCAAAATTTTTGGGGCAATTTCAAGATGAGGATGGAGTCGGTTGACTCGATCGGAAGGTCTGGAGGCTTATTATCGATTTGGGATCCGGATGTCCTTTTGATTGACGCTGTCTTCAAGAATCAGAGATTTTTGGTCTGTTCCAGTCTGCTAGCGGGTTCTGTAGACCGTATTAATATTATGAACCTTCATGCTCCGAACGATGCGGCTCAGAGAAGAAGTCTATGGGAAGAAATAAAAAGTCTGATGTCTCGTCTCAGTGGATTTTGGGTTATTCTCGGAGATTTCAACGATGTGAGAGCTGACACCGAACGAGTGAATTCTCGTTTTGACCGGGTCTCCTCGGAAGCTTTCAACGACTTCATCTTTTCTGCCGGGCTTATGGAATACCCCTTGACGGGAGGTAAATTTACTTATATCTCAGGTCACAGCGACGTAAAACTGAGTAGATTAGATAGAATCTTGGTAAATGATGATTTTATTTGCCGTTGGCCTAATGCTAAATACCAAGTTCATAAAAGAGGCCTTTCGGATCATTGCCCGATATCCTTGTTGTGTGTTTCGGATGATTTCGGCCCAATTCCGTTTAAATTTTTCAACTCCTGGCTTGGGGATCAGAAGCTGGGGGAGATTGTTGATAATGCTTTGAATGTTGATATGAGTTTGGGCTCCAAGGATGTGCTGTGGGCTAACACTCTTAAAACCATTAAAAAGAATATAAAATTATGGAGAGGTGAAGTCAGAGACAAGGAGAACAAGGAGATAAAAAGGTTGGAGGAGGCTATCGAAAACATCGAGGCCAAGGCTTGTTTAGGGCCGATATCATATGAAGAAAAAGCCAGGAGAATTGAGTTAAGGGTCAAATTAGAACACCTGGTGACTTTAATTTCCAAAGATTTGCAGCAAAAAGCCCGAATCAAGTGGCTTAAAAGTGGAGACGAGAATAGTGCGTTTTTTCATAAAGCCATCATGATTAAATCAGCTAATAATAGAATTCAGGGGCTGGTTTTCCATAACAGGCTGGTTACGGATCCGGTGGAACTAAAAGAAGAGATTAGACTTTGGTTTAAGAAACAATTCGCAGAGCCGATTAGACGAAGGCCGGATTTTGAAAAAAGTGGGCTGCCTTCTCTTTCTGTTCATCATGGGAATGTGTTATGTGAGCAATTTTTGGAAAAAGAGATATTACAGGCCATTAAAGACTGCGATGGTGGAAAAGCTCCGGGGCCGGATGGATTCTCGTTGAAGTTTTACAAAGTTTTTTGGAGCAAATTTAAATCTACTATTTTGGAGGTGCTGAAAGAGTTTCATTCTACAGGTTTCATCAGTAGGGGTTGCAATTCCTCGTTCGTCGCTTTGATCCCCAAAACCAATGTTCCCCAGGATCTTTCCAACTTCCGTCCGATTTCTTTGGTTGGATCCACTTATAAAATCATTGCCAAAGTCCTTGCGAACATGCTTAGATCTATAATTGGAGACATTTCTTCTTCGGAACAATCGGCTTTTGTTGGAGGACGGAACATTCTTGATAGCACTCTTATTGTGAGCGAGACGGTTGCTTGGGCTAAGAAGACAAAAACGAAGCTGCTTGTTTTTAAAGTTGATTTTGAAAAGGCATATGATTCCATTAATTGGAAATTCCTTTTCGGAATTATGGAAAAAATGGAGTTCCCTCCCAAGTGGATTTCGTGGATAAAGGGCTGTTTGGTTTCGGGAATGGGATCTGTTTTGGTGAACGGTTCGCCAACCAAAGAGTTCGCGTATAAGCGTGGATTACGCCAAGGAGATCCTTTGTCTCCTTTCTTATTCATTATAGCTATGGAAGTCGTGTCTCTTTTCATAAACAGGCTCTCAAATTTGGGGTTATTTAAAGGATGTCAACTTCCTAACGGGGGCCCCAATATCACTCATCTTTGCTATGCTGACGACGTAGTCTTTATTGGCTTATGGTCGGAAGATAACATCATCACCTTGAATAGACTTCTTAGATGGCTAAACCTCGTAAGTGGGCTCAAAATTAATCGAAACAAAAGCAAAATTTTTGGTGTTGGAGTAGACAATGACGAGGTGGACCGTCTAGCGAGGAAAATTAATTGTGAAGCCGGTACCTTCCCTTTCTCCTATCTAGGGATTCCGATCGGTGTAAATATGAAAAGAGCATCCTTTTGGAAACCGGTTTTGGACAGTGTTTCCTCCAGGCTTTCCAAGTGGAAAGCTAGACACCTTTCGTTCGCAGGTCGGTTGATGCTTGTTAAATCGGTTCTTGGAAGCATTCCTTCCTATTTTCTCTCGCTTTTTGCAGCTCCTAATTGTGTTATCAAAAAACTCGAGAAAATTAGAAGGGAGTTTTTATGGGGAAGGTCGGTTAACAGAAATAAGCTTAGATGGTTGAGATGGGATTTTATTTTGAAAGCCAAGAAAGCAGGGGGCATGGGTGTCGGAAGTATTCAAAGTTTCAATTACGCTATGTTAACAAAATGGTGGTGGAGACTTAAACAGTATCCGAATCAACTTTGGGCTAGAGTGGTGGCTGCTATACATGGGGGTAATCCAGCGTCGAATATTAATAATAATAATACTATTCCTCTAAAGAAGACCATCCCTGGGGTGTGGAAAGACATCGGGTCCGTGGAGGCGGCTCTTACAAAAATCGGTATTACTATTAGTGACAATCTGGTGGAAAATGATACCGGCTGGAAGTGGTCTAGTGATCCAAATGGTTCGTTTTCAGTTGGACAGGTTCGAAGAGACATTGATAAGATCAGAGTCGCAGAAAATAATGAAGATTTCGTGTTCGAGTGGAACAAGTGGGCTCCGCCGAAGGCCAATCATCTGCTGTGGAGGGCCGTCTTGGGTAAAGTTGCGTCAAAGGTAGGTCTGCTGAAGAGGGGGGTGCCGCTCGGGGATTCTTTGTGTCCGCGTTGTGGTATTTATGAAGAAGACCCGGACCATATTTTCGTTAGTTGTATATGGGCTCGGTGCGTCTGGTGGAACATCCTTGTTTGGCTTCGAATCGGGTATACCAACAGCAGCAATCTTAATGATTTGATTGTTCTCATTAGACAAAACCCGGGTGATAAAACGTGGAAAAAGACGGTGTATACGGTCATTATCGCCACGGTGTGGAGCTTGTGGAAGGCAAGGAACGACAAGGTGTTCAACGCGAACTTCATCCCGGTTAACAAGACGGTTGAGCGCATTAAAGAAGAGGCTTTTTTATGGATCTGCAATAGATCCAATCTCAAAAAGCCCAGTTGGGGTAAATGGCTAGACTTTGATCTTGTAGAACAAATGTAATCTGTTAGTTGTTTTTGGTTTGGAGTTTTGGGGTGTGTCTGTTTTTTCCAGCCACTTGCTGGCTCTTTATATATATATATAAAGTGTGTTTGCCGTTCAAAAAAAAAAAAAGGATCCTACAAACATCAAACACAATAAGAAAAAATGAAAAACAAGTCCACGTGGGCATGGAAAAATGAGAAAAATGGCTTTTGGGGATACTCTAACTATTCTTCAAAACCGTAGTTTTCGGCTCTACCTATAAATTTTATGACAAACCAGACACTCAAATTGAACTCGCCCTCGTCAAATTTCACACATGAGTATTTTACACTAAGCAGATTAATTATACATATATATTGACATATTCAGTAACGTCTTAAATGAATAGCATCATAGGAATGTCAAACAAGCCTTATAATGTTGACATTAAATTAAAAAATATACATCTATAATCTATCTATACTTACTATATAATAAAAGAAACCAAATAAAAGGACACTTGTCATTATTTAGATCATCTAATATTACTTAATTATAGATGATTATTATTTAATTTAAATTATTAAACTTAATATATGTTTCAAACATTTAAGAAATTACAGATAAATTTTCATAAATTATCTTATTATTTATTTATATTAAATACTAGGTTATTATTCTAGATCATCTACTTTTACTTAATTGTAGAAAATTATTATGTATTTAAATAGCATGGGAAAAATAATCATTTTACAAAAAGTTAACTAAAAATGTTAACGTTAGTTAGTTGAAAAAATGAAATTCGTGATAAACCTTGTAAAGTTCGCTTACTTTAATTAATAATGATTAAAGACAAAATATGTAAAACTATGTCAAAGTTAAAAAAAAAGTTGGACATTTACAAGCTAATACTCCAAAATAAAAAGAGCTTTCACCATTAATTAAAAATTAATTTCTAATCTAACTATTAAATTATAATATTATTTTTTTAATATATATCTTTTAAATTATGATAAAACGTGGTTTATTATATACATAAGAAACAATATACTATAAAGTGATAAATCTATATATATATATCTATATCTATACTATATAATAAAAGAAACGGCACTTATCATTATTCTAGATCATCTAATACATTTGCCATTATTCTAGACCATCTAATATTACTTAATTGTAGATAATTATTATTTAATTTAAATTATTAAATTTAAATATATGTTTCAAACATTTAAGAAATTACAGATAAAGTTATTTATACTTATCTAATAAATTTAAATATTATTTTATAGTTATAAGTTTATCTAATTGGCTAATTGCTATATGCCTAATCTAAACATTTCAACAATATTTTTAGAACTAATAAATTGGGGTAAGATCAATTGAAAATTTAATTTTGCCTAAGTAGGATGAGAAGGAATCTTAACCATTCATTTTTCAAATCAATTGTTAAGATGAAAGGGTAGGAGAAAGGGGGAGTGGAAGGGTATCTTGGGAAAATCCTATTTATGAACTTTCTCTCTCCACATGCAAGACACATGCATATTTCACCCCCATTTTTTAAACGTTAATAACTTTTTTATACGACATTATTTTTCATAAAAATTTTACCGTAAAATCGAGCGTCTTTTTATCTTTAATTTGAGTACCATATTGCTATATAAAATATGAACACTAAAAAAACCCACTTAAATGTGTTGTATTTCTATGTTGTATAACATTTTTTTGTGCTGAATTTTTGTACTATATTTTTGTGCTAAATTTTTTGTGCTGAATTTTTTAGCTTAAATTTTTTTTCCTCAATTTTTTGTGCTGGATTTTTTTGTACTACATTTTTTTGCTTAATTTTTTCGTGCTATATTTTTTTGTATTAGATTTTTTTGTGCTACATTTTTTTGTACTACATTTTTTGTGCTAGATTTTTTGTAATAGTTTTTTTTGTGCTAGATTTTTTGTACTATATTTTTTTTGTTGTATTTTTAAAAAACAAAAGGGGTGCCACATGTCATTTTCACTCGTATTTATAAGGACCAAAATGCCCTTCATTTCTACTTATTAGGAGTGCCACATGTCATCATCACAATCCTTCTTAGGCTACTTAGGCAAAATCCACTTTTTAGTGGATCATTCCCCCTAATAAATTAAGACCATTGTTATTTAAATAAAACTTGGGTTCACGTCGTGAGAAAATCGATGATACAGTTTGTCTTCTAATCGATGGTTCAAATGATTTCATATTTATAAACTTGACAGACATCACAAGTTTTGATCATACATAAAACAAAATTTTGTTCGGATATCAGAAAAGTGTCTTTAAATATCGTTTTATAATTGTTAAATCTTTGTTATTAACTATTTGATATTTTATTTACTTAACCCCTGTAATATACGGGGTTATAACCTAGTACTATATAAAGCATTTCAGATGGACAATACCATAATTTCCATCATTTTTAAGACGCCAAAACCCATTCTCATAGATGCAGGTGAAAGTCAATTCCATTGTTACCCCTCCATGAATGACATCGACACTTGAATGGTCGGGTTTAATCTCAGACGATTCGCTGGAAACGAACAAGCGACAGCGAGCGGCGGTTGAGAAAACCTTTCGAACCCTGCTTCTCCAATTTGTTCACACAGTTCTTCAATTTATCTCTCACATTTGATTTTTCAGTATCTATTATCAATAGCACCATTCAAAGGGACCATTATTCGCTTATCAATGAATCGTTTCATAGATCGCATAACCATTGAAACGGGTGCTATATAATTATAAGCAGACTGAAACCGTGCATTGAAATCTGGAGACCTTCCGCACTGCCCTAATTTCAGAAGACACATTGCTTCTTAATATGAATGAAATCTGAATTGAATATTTGATTTGCAATTTCATGGTGGGAGAAAATACCCTCACATTGAAGACGCCAATTCAATCACCCCCTCCGGTTATGTATAGTCGGCAATGCAAATCTGTAGCCGACATTTGTGATTATAGAACTTGGTCACCAGGTTCGAATTAGCCTTTTCTCTTCTATAGTCCTTCCCCTAATTGAAATTAATATAAATTTAGGGTTTGTGTTATTGCTCTTCCTTTTTGATGATCATAGAATCGAGTTAGATTTAGAGTATTTTGATTGTTTAATTTATATGAGTTATGCTCGATGGGGGAAGACTATTTGTTTGCTGCTTTCTCATATTTTGATAAAGATGGCAGTGGCTATATCACCATTGATGAACTCCAATAAAAGAAACTGATCAGAATAATGTATGTTTTCACTACCAGTATATACGTTACATGATGATTCATTTTGTGTTAAAACATTGAGACTTTTTACATTCTGTGTTGAAATTTTTTGTAATGTTGACTTGCAGGATGGTCGTATAGATTATAACTAAATATGTAGCAATGATGCACAATGGAACGCAACAATGACAAAGAAGCAATTGAAGGACGATTTTAGTGTCGGGTTAAGGGAGCAGGTTTGTTGATATTATTTGTGTCATTGTTTCAATATAAATGCCATTGATTGCATCCTAACAAGTAGATGTACATTGTTCACATTCATATACGGGGCGGGGCGTACACATATTCAGTTACTCATGAGTTTTATAAAATGTTTCATAAGATTTGTCATTATTAACCATGGGTGTACAGAGTTCACTTCAGTCAAGTAATCAAGAAGATGTAAAACCTCTCAGAGAAAAATACACAACCAATAATAAAGAAACTCAAAACTACATTTAAGAACTGGGAAAGCTATCCTATTAACAATTGAAGTACCATGACAGTGGAAAATAGAGAAGTTTTACCTCAAATGGGACAATGGAACATGAAAGATAAGGTAATATGCATTAATTCTTATATTAATTCTTATTTTAGCCAGGTTGGTTAGGTTGGCCGTATTAGTCAAAACGGTTAGGTTTGGCGGTTTGGACCGACTTCTTTCTTAATTTTCTTCATAATTGTGAGTTTGTATTAAGATGTTCAAAATGATAAGGATACTGTACTTTATCCAACTTTTCCTGAAGATTATTGTTTTTTATAAAATCAACTTGTTTGCTTTCCTCACAAAAAGTCAACTTTTCAACCATTTGTTCATCTAGATCAAGAAATTCACTTGTTTGGTTCGAGCATTGACTGCTGTCATCGTTCACATTGACTTCCACTAGATTATCTTCAAGTAAATCATTCATCGTTCACATTGTATTCTGTCCACCTGATGAGAAATGTCTTTTTAATTTATCTCTTTCTTGCATTGTCTTTTCATACAGTCCAAGTAATCTATCATTCTCTTCATGCAGTTCTGTTAACTGATGCTCTAAATTCTCATTTAGTCTTCTCAATTCGGTTTCCTTTTGAGCAAACTCAGTTTGGTCAACGTCGTTCTTTTGACTTTATTCAATCTGGCTTAACTGATCTCTTTCTTGCATTGCCTTTTCATACAATCCAAGTAATTTATCATTCTCTTCATGACGTTCCGCCAACTGATGCTCTAGATTCTCAATCAGGCTTCTCAATTCAATTTCCTTTTGAGCAAACTCGGTTTGGTCAACATTGTTCTTTTGACTTTCTCTAACTCGGCTTAACTCATCTATTTCTCGCATCGCCTTTTCATACAATCCAAGTAACTTATCATTCTCTTCATGCATTTCCGCTATCTGACGCACTAAATTCTCGTTTACTCTTCTCAATTCAGTTTCCTTTTGAACAAACTCAGTTTGGTCAACATGGTTCTTTTGACTTTCTTCAACTTGGCTAATTTTCTGCTGATTGTCTGCAACTGCATGATCATAAAGTTCAATGAGTTTATAGTTGTCATCGATTAACATCTTGAGCTTCGCTCTTAATTCGTCATTTTCTTTAGATAAAATGATTGCTGTTTCATGAGCCTTGACTTCCCTTTGACTTGCAGCTGCAATAGCATCCACCATCGTTTGTAGCTCTCTTTGATCACTTACATGAGTAACATTGGGCGTAGTTACTAAGGGGAACTCAAACTGTGTTTTCTGAGGAGTTACAGGGTCCTACAATAATATCACATATTTCTACACATTAAAAAAAGAAAAAAAAAAACATTATACAAAATTACAAATAAATGAAATAGGTTTACCTTAAGACTGAAAAAGTCACCGTCTCTTTGGCTGTCCAAAAAGTTAAAACTTGGTTTCTGGTACATTAGATACAAAGATAATAATATCAGAAAAACGAACAAAAGGAAAGATGAACCATGCTTAGCATATTGCATTTTCTTCGTAGAGAAGATAATATATGATCAAAATAGTTATGGTTTAAATATATACCTTATCCAATGAATTGCTGCAGCATCATACACAGGTTACTCCATTATGTACTTAATAAATACAATATTTAAGGACAGAAGAAAAATCCCATGTACATTTTCCTTTTGTGACAATGAACGTTTTGAAAGTCATCATGTTAAGAACTAGAAAATCAAAGGTTGGTTTTATTGAAAAACTAAGATAGTCGGCCCAATTCGAGAGGGGCTTGATTATATGTTACATATATACATAATTATAATTGCATGTTTTTAAATGAACAAAAAAATATGAAGGTTAAGCAGCTGATTCGGTTTACGTGGTTGGTTTTGAGTTCCAGCCCATCAGCCAATCGTAAACCTGGTTGTCCAAACTGTAACTCGTGGACCGGCCGTATGAATCTCAAACCAGTTGGACTTGTGGTTTGGATAGTTTGGATGATAAATAAAATTCTTGATTATATGTAATTGGTATCTTATGGGTGTCTTCATTTTGACAGGAACCTTCACTTTGTATATGCTACTGTGTGCTGCTACGGTCGCGTGTGTGTTCATTTTGGTGCCGGAAACAAAGGGAAAGACATTGGAGGAGGTACACTTTTCTCTGAGATAAAATGCTCTGCTACTGCTTCATCCTTGTGTTCTATTAGATGTTTAAATAGCCTTTCTTTTATTCTTTTGTGGTGCTGGTAGGGGTTGTAATGTATTTGGAATTTATGATAATTGTATGGGAATGCAATAAACTTTAGAAGTACCATAAGAATATCATGTAATAATCTTATAAGAGAAGAAACTAGACTAGAGAACTAATGTTATAATGTAAGTGTAGCAGAGATACATAAACAACTTAAACGACAAATTTGAAGAGAGAAAACACTTTGGTTTCTATATGATATACTCTTGAATGTACATTAAGAACCATCAAGTATATGATTCTAAAAGCACCAGGTTAAGTAACCAGTTCTTGATAGAGACCACTTGAATAGTATAATGTGGTGTGTTGGCCTCTTTTGTTGGCCAATCAGTTAGACCATGTGTTATGTAGTGTGAGGGTGATAGTGAAAGGCATGCCATGTAGGCGCAAGTGCCACCAAGACATGAAGGGTGCCCCTCTCACTGCCAATATGTAATGGAGTGATCACACTCACCCTCCCTTAAATTTGTTCAATTACGAGCATGAGGGCAACCCCGCCTGCCCCGTTCTCGACCATTCACTTGGGTGTGGTGTTTGTGTGATAGTGATGCATACGCGGGTAGCCCTCCTCTCACGGATAAAACAATAAAACTATACCTATATGATAGTGATGCCGTATATTGTCGACTCCGCGGCAACGCGCGGGTTTCCCACTAGTATTAACTTAAATATGAAACTACAAACTCAAACCAAACTCTTATAGAGATAACCTAGAGTAAATAAACAATCATGAAATATGAATCACGAATAAAACTTTTAAGAAATTCTAATTTACAACCCCACACTTCTTACGAATCTCTCATTTGGTTCCTGTTAATACGTCAAGAGAACCTAAACGTACCATTGCTGCAGCAAAATCTTTTTCCAAGCGATGGGGTTGTTCGCATAGATAGTCACCGTTGCGGCGGTTATGGTACTATCAACCAAAGCTTCACCAGACGAGAACAAAACCCGTTGTTTCTTAAGGTTACGGTAATACTGATTATCTAAACGATTCGGAGTCACTAGATCAAGTTCGGTTGTCCTAGACAACTGATTCTTTGGGCATTTCTTTTTTAAAGTTGTTGAATATTCTGGATCCAACGAGGGATCCGTACCGTTACCATTAAAAAAGTAGAGACGGGATGCAAAAAAGTTGCACACGGTTCTACCTATAGAGTGGGCTCCGGAGAGCGCCACTAGATCACGAACACTTAATCCTTTATCCATGAATTCCTTTTTCAGGGTATCTAGATCAGAGCCCGGTGATGGAAGGCGGACATCATTTATATTAGAAGCCCTTCCGTCCCATCTTCCTGATGGTATATCATAAGAGAAACCACCAACAATGTTGGTGCTATCTCGGGCCGCAAAAGCCAAGATGTCCGCACACGAGACTGTGTTTGGACATACGACTTCGAGCTTGGCCTTAGCCTGATCTATTATCTCCATTCCTCTCAAGGTCCCTACATTTGCACCTGCGTCTTGCTCGGACTTACCTTCAGTGCCTCTTACGGGCTTGAGTAGAAGCGAAGCGTCACAACCCTAATATTTGGATACAAAAGTTAAACATCTAGAACATAGAAACACACAAAGTCAGTGGCGGAACAAGAACTAGTAAGGGGTCGTTCTCTTTGACCCCCTTGGTTCCGCTCCTATGCAAAGTAAGCGCAAATTTTGGGTTAGCAGCTTAAAGAGCATGTAAATATTTGTTAAGTCTTCACACTTGAAAACGCTTAACGTTGTAACAATGTTCACGTATACATATAACAAATTTAGTTGTTGTAGTGAAGTCTTACCCTAACAAAACAATCATGGAAGAAAAGTCGAATGATTCCCGCAGCCATTCCCGGGTTAGCTGTTACAGCCCTATTTACAGTATCTCGCATAATCTGCTCGGCAGTCGGGCATGTGGTTTTGTAAAATCCCATTTTCAAAGGTGTTTGGGCTTCGGATGCATCAAAAGCCACTAGAATAATGGCCAAAAGAATGAGCTTCAGGAAACCAATAACCACCCTAGACATGTTTATAGCCTTGGTAGATTATTGATCTTCCAATGTGTTAAATTAGAGTCTAAAGGTAAGTAACAAAGTATATATAAGCTCAAAAGTTGACTTTGTCTTTGAACCTAGTATTAAATTGAGTTTTATATAGATAAGATAACGATTTTGAGATTAGCTTCCAATAGAAAAGTTGTGAGATTAAATATATAATTATCATAATATTTAATCTTGTAGCCATTATAATCATTTATATTATATAGATCAAAATATATTAATAACCTATTAATAATTAGTTGGTAATTGTTGATGGACCATATTACCCTTATTAACTAATTAGGTTTCCTCTTGGGTGTATATATAAGGATATTATTAGAGAGTTTAAGGGTTAGACGATTAGACTTTTACTCAACCCTCATGTTGATGCAACAAATAATAGACCAAGGATAGTAGCTGGGCTGGTTAAGCAAAAGGGTTGAAGGGTTCAACTTTGCCTAACACAGGTCGTGGGGTCCCCCCATGTTTGCAAGACGTGGAGAGAGGTTCACTATATTGATTTTGTTGTTTGCTAAAGATCCTCCTCTGATGTGTGTTCAGATTCGGATGTATGAGCAAAAGGAATGTGTGTGTTGAATGTGAAAGAAAGTGACTTGAATGAAGCAAGTGCTCGAAGAGAATGACCAGAGATTTCAATAATCAGAGCTGGCCTTGGAATGTCGTGCACACTTAATGAAGTGTCACTCTTATAGGGAGAGCCTTAGCTCAAAGAGGAATGTGTTGACTAGTGAACATGCTTGCAGTGGGGGTTTTGCCCTTTTTGGGGGTTGAAGGCTTTGACCTGCGGGTAAAAGGGTGTATTCTGTGGATCTTTGTTACTTTTGCGGCTGGTGAGTTGGTGAAACAATCCAGAGATGTGACCTTTTACTGTTCCCGTATTGCTTTACCTCATCTCCCAGGTTTTCAACTTTTGAACCATTTAACCTTTTGAGCATTCATGTATTTAAGTCATTTTTATTTGGTCTTGGGCTACCCCGACATTAGCCCCCCAAGTCAGAGGTTTTTGGGAAATGAGCTCAAAGACTTCTGACTTTTATACATGTATTTTACTGCCTAAAGGCTTCAAGGGTTCAAAGCTTGAAGGGTTGGAAACGGTTGAGGTTTTTGAATTTTAAAAAACTGACAACTGATTTGATTGATGTGTGGCAATTCATAGGGCGCCGGTTTTTGCAGAGAGTAGACTAATAACTGTTACGCAATTATAACCTCTATTTTTGGTTTTATCTTCTTTTATTATTGAAGATAAACATTCCATCTTTTTATTATCTTTCAAGTTTCCTCTGCATTACCTTTCCTCTCTTCAAGGTTAGTTCCGGTTTCTTCTTATTTCCTTACTTTCTTCGTATTTTTCTGTAAAATGGGTGCTCGTAAGGATTTGGCAAAATCCTTTTCTCGATTAACCCAAGAAGCGGTAGAACTGTTTTGTATGTGTTAGGAAACTTTATTTGTAAGTATTGAAGAAAATCACAATCAACTGTATCTATGAAGAGATCACAGTCCTGAAGATTAAGAACAAGAAAAAGAAGATCAGATGGGACAACTGAAATGCACAGCATCTACTTCAAAGAATCACAAGTTGATCAAGAGCAGAATTGGATTATCAGAAAAGGTCATTTCTGATGGATCTGATGATATTTCTGATGAAACATCATCAGTCTCTGACGATTCTGATCATCAGGATTTTTCTGATGATTTGTTCATCATAATTTCTGATGAAGTGGTTTAGCAGAATTCTGATGAAATACCCCACTTGTCTGAAATTGGCTCTGTCCTGCCACACTTACCGAAGCAAGTTGACATTAATTAATATCATGATGAAAAAGACAACTTGAACGTTGGATTCAATGAATATGTTAATTGGGCACTTTTCACAGGACTTATTGCATGAATAAACTATTGTTTATTCATGCACCCAGCCTTCTATAAATAGAAGGCTCAACCAGGAGAAGCAAAGTGAGTTTGAAGCTTATCATTCATACATACATCAAAACTCCATTGCCCTCTCACCCACATAATTCAAGATTCATTTGTACTAGTAATAATCTTACAATCACCTTGTAAACCATTTTTGTTTCAAAGTGATATAAACTTGATAATTCTGTAGGTCTTGTTTCTTGAAAGTCTGATTTCCATTTCCGCACATCTTTTTCACATCTACTGAAATCACTTGTCATATTACGTGAAAAGAAGTTGTTTTTAGGCCATACTGGGTCCAACAATTGGTATCAGAGCCATATTACGTGATATGGCAAACTGAGCTCAGTTTGACTTGACATTATAAAAAAAAAGAACTTGTTGGACTCAAAAGGCCATCTGGGTCAAACTGAGCTAACAACACATGTATGGGGAAATATCTTTATTAAAATTTCAAAAGGTGAAATAAATTTTAATAAAGATATTTCCCCATACATTATCAATCTTTTCTTGATAATTCTGCAGTTAGCTCAGTTTGACTTGAAATTATCAAAAAAAAAAAAAAAAAGTTGTTGGACCCAATATGGACTAAAAACAACTTCTTTTCACGTAATATGGCAAGTGATTTCAGTAGATGTGAAAAAGATGTGCGGAAATGGAAATCAGACTTTCAAGAAACAAGACCTACATAATTATCAAGTTTATATCACTTTGAAACAAAAATGGTTTACAAGGTGATTGTAAGATTATTACTAGTACAAATGAATCTTGAATTCTGTGGGTGAGAGGGCAATGGAGTTTTGATGTATGTATGAATGATAAGCTTCAAACTCACTTTGCTTCTCCTGGTTGAGCCTTCTATTTATAGAAGCCTGGGTGCATGAATAAACAATAGTTTATTCATGCAATAAGTCCTGCGAAAAGTGCCCAATTGACATATTCATTGAATCCAACGTTCAAGTTGTCTTTTTCATCATGATATCAATTAATGTCAACTTGCTTCGGTAAGTGTGGCAGGACAAGGCCAATTTCAGACAAGTGGGGTATTTCATCAGAATTCTGATGAACAAATCATCAGAAAAATCCTGATGATCAGAATCGTCAGAGACTGATGATATTTCATCAGAAATATCACCAGATCCATCAGAAATGACCTTTTCTGATAATCCAATTCTGCTCTTGATCAACTTGTGATTCTTTGAAGCAGATGCTGTGCATTTCAGTTGTCCCATCTGATCTTCTTTTTCTTGTTCTTGATCTTCAGGACTGTGATCTCTTCATAGATACAGTTGATTGTGATTTTCTTCAATACTTACAAATAAAGTTTCCTAACAGTTTCCCCCTAAGTATTGTAAGAAAATGAACTACCTCTATATCTTAACATAAACAACTTTCTTGAAAAAAAAAACAACTAAATTGAAAAACATAGAACATAGTCAAACCAACCATAAATCAGACAAATTTAAAACTTTGTTCAAAAACAGGAATTTAATCTCATCAATTCATTAGTTGATCTTCACTCCACTTTTGTATTTGTCTCCTGGTTTCAGTCTTTTCTTGTGATCAATTGCCTTTTGAGTTTGTTTGTACATTTCTTTGTACCATCTTCTTGCTTCTATCCAGTTTTCATTGCATTCTTCAATTGTTTTTCTCAGCTGTTCATTGTTCTTCCCCTTCTTCTTGAGCTGCTCTTGTTTCTCATTCATGCAGTTCTTTATATATTTTAGAGTTGGATTTGAATACCTGCATATATCACTGATTCTGAACAGAGCTTTCTCTTCATTAGCATCTTTGAAGACTACTCCCATTTCTGGTTGGTCAAAGATTGCTCCAGTTCTCACTAGCTTCAAAGGGATCTCAGCTGGAATACTGGTGTTGGGAGGAGTTATTAGCACCTTGTTGTTGTACTCAAAATTGATACATAGATCAAAGTCTGCCAGTGCAACCCTTTTGTATAGCTTTGCTCCTGCACTTTTGAGACTTTCAAGTGCTCTTCTGATCACAGCTGAATTACCTTTCATTTCATCAATGATATTCTTCATTTTGACTATTCCCATCGGGTGAATATCATCAGCCAGATTTGCATCAGTAACCTTTTGTTCACTGTTATCTTTTCTAATCAAGGTATACTTGTTTTGTGCTTCATAACCTAAGATGCCTCCTCTAGTGGTCATAGTATCAATTCTTTCAATTGATACTATTGGATTGGTCATGTGTTTATGTAGAATTACCCAACCTCCATTGTTTCTGTTTTCAACAATACCTTTGCTCATTGGAGAGAGTGGTCTCTTTGGGTTGTCTTCTGGACCTTTCCAATAGTAATTCTTTAGATGTTCTTCAGGGTACATAATAGTGTGTAAATCACCTTTTACCACGTCCATTTCTTTGATGTTCCCTTCTGAATCTTCTATCATTTCTTTTCTTGGCCTTTTTGAGGAAGTCCCTTCATGTTCCATTCTTCTCTTTTCTTTTGTATCCATCATTATGCTTAACTCTGTTTCTCCAGTGATGGTTGTAGAAGATGGTTGTACTGGGACATGGTCTTTCTGTTGTACCCTTGATGAGTCTGGTTTTGGGACATTTGGTGGAGGACCCATGAGTATCTTTTGTTTATCTGGAGGTGGACCCATGGATTGCTTCTGTTTTTGAGCTGTTGAAGTTTCTGTTTGTTTGGTTTGACATTGTTGAATGGTTTCTGGTTGTTGTTGAGGAGTTTCTGATGTCCTTGCTTGACTTTCTTGTGGAATTGGGGTTTTCAGTTCATGAAGATCAACATTTGCTAGTCTGGAAACATTATACTGCAACCTCTTTACTAACATATGAACATTAGTAAGAGCTTGAGTATTTGTTTTTTCTTGTTTCTTCATTTTTTGAAACTCTTGGTTTTCTTGATTTCTTTGTGCAGTCAATTCCATCAACAATTTCTCAAAAGCCTCAGCCATGCTGCTGTTGTTGGCTCTAAGGAACTGTATTTCTTCAAGAATCTTTCCTGAACTTGAGTTTTCTCCTGCAGTTGCAACTTCAGCCATCTTTTTCTTGATATCACGTAGTTCCTTAAGAGCCTTCTCTAATTCTGATGAGCTCTCTTTGTTTTCTGATGACTTTTGCAGTTTGATGAGGGCTGCAGCATTGTCTTCTGTTTGCTTCTGCATAGCTTTGACAGTTTCTGACAAAAACTTTATATCTGATTTTTGTTTTCTGATTTCTTCTAGTATTAGATCAAGTTTACCTTCTGTGGCTGTTTTCACAGTAGCAGTTGTGTCTTCAAGTTCCTTGTTAAGTTGTTTAGGGGACATAGATTGATGTCCTTGTGAAATAGGAGAAACAACTGATGTTCTCCTTCTAACACCAGCAGAGAACACATTCTCTGCTGTTCTGAGGTTAAGAGGATTTGAAGAATCCAAATTCTCTATATCCTCACCAGAAAATTGAAACACATTCAAGTTCTGGATTTACTCATATCCTTGAACCTTTTCAGGTTCTCCATGAGTTGTTGAGAAACTCTTAGTTTTCTCATCCAGGTTTCCTTGATCAGCAGGCTGATCTCCACCTGTTGTCACCTCATTTTCCTCCTCAGGATCTGATTCAGAAAATGGGTCTTTGGTTTTACTCACATCTTGTTTTGAAGAAATAGTATCTCTAAGTAAGATATCATGTTTTTCTTGAATTGATTCATCAGAATCACTCTAAGAATCATAAAATATGTTTATTTTAGACTGTTGTGCCCCTGTTTCTCCTATGTGTGAGTCTTCAGCATGATGTTCTTCAGCCATAGGACTCATATTTACATCTTCATCAGCTGGATGAGGATTAGATTCACCCTGCTGTTCCATTCTTGGTGTGCTTGACTCCTGTGCATCATGCTCCATAGGGGACACATGTTCAAAAACTCCTTTGTTCTCTGACTTTTTGTTCAACATTTTCAAGTATACTGCTCTGTATGGTAATTCTTCTGGTATCAGATTCATCATTTTTTCTGACAGAACAGGTACATCATTGTCTGACTTCCAAGACCCTACAGCAGTCCAAGGTCTCATAACTTCTGTCTTCCACATATTTTCTGATGCTGGAATTTCTATGTTTCTTTTAAAAAAAGCATTAGAAATTATGATTGATAGAAATCTTGGAAAGGGTAGATGTGAATCTATTCTTCCAACATTAGTCAGAATTGATCTTCTGATCAGAATAAATATTTCTACTCCAAAATCAATGTTTAATCCATTAATGAGACTGAACATGATTGTTAGAATGTTCAAATTTATCTGATCTGCACCTCAAATCTTTGACGATAGACACTTGTTCAGAATTTCCATTAAAACTTGCTAGAAGGCAGGTAGCTTGTTTCTCTTGAATTCATTTATTCTTGAAATCTTTGTTTTGTAACCCATTACAGAATCAAGTTGTGAGAACATATCTTCTTTTTCTGGTGCTTCTTCAAAGCTCCGATGTAAGGGTAGTTCCAAACATTCCCTTATCTTTTCTGGTGAAATTTTAATAAAGATATTCCCCATACATGTGCTGTTAGCTCAGTTTGACTTGAGATTTTGAGAGTTTTAAAAAACTTCAAGACTTCAAAAGGCCATACTGGGTCCAACAATTGGTATCAGAGCCATACTGGGTCCATACTGAAATCACTTGCCATATTACGTGAAAGGATTTCTGATAATGTCACCAGAATTTCTGATGATGTCACCAGAATTTCTGATGATGTCATCAGATTTTTCTCATAAAGAAAAAAAAATCAGATTTTCTGATGCATTCGTCAGACTTTCTGGTAAAAATCTCAGGTTTCTGCTGAGTTTCTCAGAATTTCTGATGATGTCATCATTTTTTTTCTTAAAAAAAAAAATCAGATTTTCTGATTTTTTCTGATTTTTTATCAGATTTTCATCAGAATCCATCGGATTCCATCAGAAAATTCTGTTAAAAAAATTATCAGATTTTCTGATTATTTTATCAGAAATGTGATCAGATTGATCAGAAAATATCAGAAATTCTGTTACAAAAAAAAAAAAAAAATGATTTTTTCGGTTTTATCAGAAATTTCATCAGATTTATCAGAAATTCTGATCCGAAAAAAAAATCGACGGTTAAAGATCAATTTTTATAGCTTGCATGATTTGTTATTTTTTGAAGCCTCATCAATCGACAGCCTAAACACTTATCCTGTATTGGATAGAAGATACTTGTATCCTATTTGGACCCAGTATACAAGATATAATGCTTACATTTAGGTGGAATTAAAATCGAGGTGAAGAATTATAACGTCAAATGAAATATAATCAGATGATCATCCATAAAAAGTCGGACGTTTGCCAAATAAACTTTCATGCCAATGAAGATACAGTCAACGAATATCACAAAAAAAAGTGCCTACATGATAACGTGCCAGGAGGAAAAGAAAAATACATCTTCAGCAAGTTTATTTATTATTTCTAAGTATAAATGTATTGTTTGTATTTTTAACAACAAATAGGGGGGTGACTGTTAGGAAACTTTATTGTATTTGTTGTTAAAAATAGTTTAAGTTACTTAGATTAATTCCATCAACACGAACCTATCGACGAACCGTCCTAGAAGCACTAAATATTGAAGCTTCTAAATTCTTTGATGAAAGATCACGACAAGGTTTCAAGACTTCAAAATCAGCGGGACATTATGAAGTATACAAGATATATAGTCAAAGAATTGTGTTAATAAGATAATATATCTTATTAACACATTAAATATTTTCTATGAAAAAGGCTTCAAAAAGATTTATATGGGAAAAAGCAAGAAAGAAACATTCTGGTAAAAAAGAATCTTTTCCTTTTTTATAGAAAATGAATCTTTTCCTTTAGAAAAGAAATCACCAGAAAAGGAAAAGGAATCTTTTCCTTTTTGATAAAACATTTCATCAGAAAATATATATATATTCTCAAATGGAGATCTCATCAGAAAAGAAGCAAGTTGGTGAAGAATGAAGATAAGCCACATTAAATAATGGATGGGCACACAAACCAACTTCCTATCAACCAATCACATTTGAGATAGGCTTATGAATTTCTCTATATATACATGATTCCTACGAAGGAATTAAGTGTGTCTTTTATTGTAATATTTCATATAGAGTTTTTCATGAGAGTTTACCCCCTGGTTTGGCCTAGGGGGTGACATTTAGATTCGAGTTTATTCTCGGATCGACCCCTTCTTCTTTGTTTAATAAGAATTAACCATTGAAGATATATCACTCTCACTGTCTATATTTTTACTCTTTGAATATTTATATACTTCACAAACACCCGTCTCAAACGAGAGAAGAAAGTTGCATCGTTCTAACAGGGGCGCCAAAGGGGACCAATAGTATGGAAAATGGTATTGGGAAGAAGTTTAAACCGACTGCTCCATCTTGCGACGTTCCGATTGATAAATGTCCAGCTGGTTCGATTGCTCTTTATTGTCGTCATTTTGAGTTTCGAACCTCCGTCATCCCTTTTCCCTCTTTGTTTTAAATCTGTTGGAGTATTACCGAGTCTCCTTCGGTCAAATTCATCCGAAGGGCATGGCTAGGGTTTTGCATTTCCAGGTTTTGTGTCGTGCCCTTGGTTATGATCCTTCATTGTTTCTTTTTCGTCGGTTTTTTTGTTTGGCCAAAAACGGTGATTGGTTCACCTTTGAAACATCCAAGGTTGATGCTTGTCTTATTTCTTCTATGGTTACCACTCTTGGTACTTGGAAGGATCGTTTTTCTGGGTTTCTGATTCTATTGTCCCATTCAAAATGGTGTGGAGGCACCCGGATGCTGTTCTCAATGAACCGGAACCCTCTGAATCTGATTTGAATGGCACTTTTCTGAAAGCCATTCGGGAGTGCCCTTCAAGGGTTCGTCCCTTCCCTGAACATTTGCTAGTTCTGTTAGGGGTTAGTAAATTGTGGGAAAAGGCCAATCGGGATCCGGTTCTAATGAGGAATGGCACGGGTATTCATTTTTCTTTTTTGCTCCTTTTGCATTTTCTTAATTTATGTCTTATGTGCTTTTGTTTTATGATTTTTTTGCAGTCATGTCTGCACTCGATTTCATCAAAAGCGACGATACTTCTGATGTTGCGTTTGAGGATGCCCCATCTGTCCCTGGTGAAAATGTTGTGGTTAGGAGTGCTGAGCAAAGGTTCGAGGGTTCGGGTTATGTTAGTGTTTCCAACGTCAAAGGTTTTTCTAAGTCTCATGCTCCCAAGGCTTCAACCCGTCGATCTACCCGCCGTTTGTTGAAGGGTGCTCCTCAATCCATTTCTTCTGAACTAGTGGATTTGAGTGACGATATTGAGGCTTCTGAAGATCAAGGTGTTGATGTTGGTGTTGAGAAGGAACAGAAATTGGTTGTTCATGGCAAGAAGACTCCAGCCAAGAAGGTTATGGCTACTCCTGTTCAAGGTTCTTCGAGCAGGGACGTTGAAGGGTTGGACCCTGATGAGGTTTATGTGCCTGGTTGGTCAGTGAAGGTTGATGACAGTTTCAAGGATGTTGCTGTTTGTGAAGATGCGCTAAGCCACATTGCTCCCCCTTTGGTTCATAACACCATTGCTGATATGGATGATGATATGATGCTGCCATGCTTCCTCAGGGAATTGCTCGTTTTCGTAAGAGGATGCATGACTATGAAGAATTTTCTAAGAAGAAAGATAAAATGAAATCTTCAATGGCTGCAATGAAGAAGGAGATAGGTGGGTTTGCTGAGAAAGAAGAGGCTTGGGCCAAAAAGGTTGGTGAATTGACTAGGAGGCATGAGATTGAAATGGGTGATCTTAAGAAAAGCTTTGAGGCTGATCGGTTGAAGCTTAAGGCTGATAGGGAAGCTTTGTCTGTTCAACAGAGGGCTTTCGATGAAGAGAAGGAAGGCCTGAAGGCTTTCGTTGCTCAAACCAACAGTGATAATCAATGGTTAATTGAGCAAGGTTTCCAGCAAGTTGTTACTTATCTTCTTCACTCCAAGGAGTTCAATTCCGCTCTTGGTGAAGTCTACACGAAATTGCTCAACTTGGGGAAACATCAAGGTCTCATTGCTGGTTACAAGCTTCATGAATCTGGCCATCCTTTGGAAAAGTCTCCCTTATTTCATCCTGAAGCTTCTGAGGTCTTCAAGGGTTCTGTTGAACAGATGGAGAGGCTGACCTACCCGTATGTCAATCAAGTTTCTACTTGTTTTAGTAAGCCTCTTACTGTCTTGTAGGAGCTGAAACCGGAGGGCCTTAATGAAAAAGTCTGTACTAAAGTCCTGGGTTCTCTTTCAAGAAAGAGATCTTACTCAGGAGATAGTGATGACACCCTTTCAGGAGGACCAGATGCTTCAAAGGATGCAAGCTTGGAGGCTTCAGCAGTGGGTGGTGATGGTGGCATGAAAGCTAAGAAATCGAAGAAAGCAAAGAAGGTTAAAGGTGAAGGTTCCGAGGTTTCCAAGCCCCCTGCTGATGCTTAATGGATATTTGTAGCTTTCTTAGCACTCTTGAAAACAATTTATGGTTTGTATGTTAACTAAAACAATGTTAGGTTTCACAGGAACCATTAAGGTTCTTGTTATGTGGTTGTGGTGGGGCCTGTATGGCCGTTTGAACAATTTCTCAACTTGCAAGTTGTTAGGGCTTGCTTTTAACTTTGTTTGGAAGTATGTTAAGACTTTCTGTGCTATGCTATTATGTTTAACTATTTGTCTTGTGTTGTGTTTTTTATTCTTGTGTTTATTTTGTTAAGGCAGCTTGTTTGGCTTCAAGCCTTCAAGCTTTCTGGCTATCCCGTATGTAGGTTGAATCCTTTAAGGCTTTGAGTTGTCACGTATGTTAGCTTGAAGCCCTGAAGGCTTCTTAGTGACTTCGCCTGGTTTGTATCTTTAAGTTTTTTTTATAACTTTTTGTTCAAGTTGTTGCATTATTCCTTAGGTTGTTTCTTTTTCTTGTAGCTTTGTCTTTGTCAAGTTTGTGTTGTCTTTATGTTTTCTATACCTTAAAGGGTTCAGTGCTGCAGTCACTTAGCCTTGGTATTTTTAACAAGAAGACATAGCACCTATCCTATTTATTTTCTTGTTTTCATTTGATTTCGTAAGCCTGTTTGTTGATTATTCTTCTAAGGCTTAAGGAACATTTGGTGTAGGCTGTTCAAACCCGTCTATGAGACAACTTTGTTTTCAATAACAAGTCTCATGGAGTTGTATTGATTTAGGAACTCACCCCTTATATAGGTTCATTCAACCCTTGAACCTATTGAGTGATGTAGCCTGGGAGCTCATCCCCTTACATGGCCCTTGCCATGGAGTTTCTTGCTAGGTTCTCAACCTGATCTTAGGATAGAAAGACAAATTTGATAAAACAACTTCATTCATTCAAGAGATATTGTTTTTACAAAAGGTACTCATAGTGCCACTCTTGAAATACAACTTGTGAAATACAAACCAATCTTTTCCGTTTAGACATGGAACCTTTTCAAGGTTTTTCCATTCCAGTGTCTTGAAAGCCTTTTACCTTCTGAGTCTGCTAGCTTGTAAGATCCACCCTTATGTGCTTCAAGGATGGTATACGGGCCCTCCCATTTTGGGCCAAGCTTTCCTTGGTTCTCTCTTTTGCTAGCTTCATTGTTTCTAAGCACCAGGTCTCCTGGCTTGAAGCGTTCATTCTTGACTCTCTTGTTATAGTAGGCTTCCATTCGTTGTTTGTACTTGGCTTCTTGAATTGCGGCTTGGTCTCGTGCTTCCTCTAGGAGTTGTAAGTTCAACATGGTCTCTTTTTGGTTTGTTTCGGGATCCATGTTGACAATTCGTTGTGTTACAACTCCTACTTCAGCTGGAATTACGGCTTCGGACCCAAATACCAAGCTATAGGGTGTTCTTTTGTGGCTTGTTTTTTGGGTTGTTCTTATGGCCCATAGAACACTTGGCAATTCTTCAAGCCAATTGCTTTCATACCTTCCCAATCTGGCTTTGATTCCTTCTACTATGCTTCGATTCGTCCTCTCAACTTGACCGTTTGATTGTGGGTATGCCACTGAGCTAAAAACCTGATTGATTCTGAATTCTTTGCACCAAACGCTGAAAGGCTTCTCGGCAAATTGCTTTCCATTGTTAGTGACAATTACTCCCGGTAATCCATAACGACAAATGATGTTTTCCCAAACGAAGTCAATGACCTGTTTGCCCGTGATTTTTGCAAGTGGTTTAACCTCAGGCCACTTAGTGAAATAATCTATGGCCATCAACAAGAATTTTACTCCACCTTTTCTTGGGGGAAATGGACCGACAATGTCCATCCCCCATTTATAGAATGGCCATGCTGAGGTTATTGGGACAAGATCATGCTTGGGACTTTTTGGGATTGGTGCATGGATTTGGCAGGAATCACACTTTCTTAGTTGCTCAGTGGTGTCTCGGTGCATTGAGGGCCAAAAATAAGCTTGGCAACCACCGACCTAGCTCCAAAATGAGCTCCGCATATACCTTCATGAACCTCTTTGACCAAATACTGACTTTGCTCGGGACCAACACATCTTAGCAAGGGTGCAAGGTAACCCTTTTTGTAGAGGGTTTCACCTTGTAGTACATACTGCCTTGCCTTGATCTTAACCCTTTCAGCCTCTGTTTGATCACTAGGCAATTCACCATTTTTAAGGAATTTCTTGATTGGAGTCATCCAATTTGGATCTTCTTCGGTGATTACATCTTGAACTTCCAACTCATCGATTGATGGAGCCTTTAACACTTCTACCAATACCTTCTTGGTAAGGTGGGCAAAAGTGAGAGATGCGAGTTTACTTAAGGCATCCGCTTTCTTGTTTTGAGACCTGGGAATTTGCTTGATGGTACATGTTTGAAAGGTGTTCATCAATTCTTTTGATTTTTCTTTGTACCTTTTCATGTTGGGCTCCTTTGTAATGTAGCTATCATTCACTTGGCTTGATACCAGCAACGAGTCTGTGAACACTTCAAGCTTTTGGACCTTCATTTCTTTAGCCAGTCTTAGGCCAGCTATCAATGCCTCGTATTCAGCTTCATTGTTGGTGGTCTGAAAATCAAAGCGAAGAGCATATGTGAATTCTAACCCTTCTGGTTTGATCACTTCAGTGGTTGTTTGCTTTGGGACCTCTGACCCTTCAACGCTTGAAGCCCCATCGGTAAAAAGCTTCCAGGCTTCAAGGTCTGAGGGTTCAGTGGCAGTTGTGTTCACTTCAGTGGTTGTTTGCTTTGGGACCTCTACAATGAAATCAGCCAAGACTTGGGCTTTGATGGCTTTTCTAGGGATATAGGTGATGTTATGTTCACCTAGTTCCACTGCCCATTTGGCTAATCTTCCCGAGGTTTTTGGTTTTTCAAGCACACTCTTAATAGGTTGGTCGGTGACCACTTGTATAGGGTGTGCTTGGAAATACCTTCGAAGCCTTCTAGCTATTTGAACTAGGGCTAGGGCAAGTTTTTCCAGGGGAGGATATTTGATTTCAGCCAATTTTAGAGTTTTGCTGAAGAAATAAATGGGTACCTGAACCTTGTCTCGTTCAATGGTGAGAACCGCACTTATTGCTTCTTCAGCAACTTAAAGGTATACCGAGAGTAATTCTCCCGTTTCGGGGGCTACAATGTCAGGTAGGGAAGCTAGGTGCTGCTTCATCTGGTTGAAGGCTTCTTCGGCCTCCTCAGTCCATTTGAAGTCCTTCTTATCAGAGCAACCCTTGAGCGTTTTGAAAAAGGGTAAAGACCTTTCAGCCAATTTGGAGGTAAAAAGCTTCAAGGCTGCAAGCTTCCTGTTTAAGCTTTTAACCTCTTTCTTGCTTCTCGGTGGTTTGGTTTCAAGAACAACTTTCACCTTGTTTGGATTGGCTTTAATGCTTTGTTTTCCCACAATATGCCCAAGGAATTTACCTTCCTCAAACCCAAACGAGCATTTCTTGGGGTTGAGTTTCATGTTGACCTTCCTTAGGTTCTTGAAGGTTTCTTGGATGTCATCGAGCATTTGATATTCCGTTTTGCTTTTGATCACCAAGTCGTCGACATATGCCTCCATGTTTCTACCAATTTGACTTGCAAAGGCCTTGTCAACTAGGCGTTGGTAGGTTGCTCCAGCGTTTTTGAGGCCAAAGGGCATCTTTTGGTAACAAAAGATCCCTTTGTCCATGTGAAAGGCGGTCTTTTCTTCATCTTCTTCCTTCATGAGGATTTGATGATAACCTTTGTAGGCATCAAGAAAACATTTGAACGGGTATCCGGTGAGGGAGTCAACCTTGAGATCACTTTCTGGAAACGGGTAACAATCTTTAGGACAAGCCTTGTTAAGATCCTTGAAATCTATGCACATTCTCCAAGAATTATCTGGCTTTCGAACTATCACCGGGTTTGCAACCCAGGATTGGTACTTGACTTCTCAGATAATGCCGGCTGACACAAGCTTTTCAACCTCTTGGCATGCAACCAAGCTTCTTTCGGGTGCTAGGCTTCGTTTCTTTTGGACAACAGGCTTGACACCAGGCGGTATTTTCAATTCATGTTCAACAATTCTTCGAGGGATGCCTGTCATATCCTCCGGGCACCAAGCAAAGACATCGCTATAATGTGTCAACAACTTTTCAAGATATGAGAGGGTTTCTTGGGAGAGGCTTGGATTGACCCTTATCCTCTGCTCAGGGTACTTAGGATTTATGATTAGCCTTTGCTTGTCTTCTTCACTTTTGGAACATTCACCTTCAACCATGTAGGCCTCCTGGGAAGGTTGAAGGGTTGCTATTCCCCTTTTGGTGGGAAATTTGACAGTGCCATGGCCAGCAGACACAGCCATATAGAATGCACACTGTCCCGACCTTCCAATGATCACATCGTAGTTCGAAGGTATATTGATAACAACAAAGGTGAGTAGTTGGTCTCTCTCCTTCTGACCTTTACTGAAACGAACATCAAGTGTCAGTTGCCCTAAAGGCTTGAGGGGTATATCGGCAATACCTTTTATGGAGGTTCCGGAGGGTTGAAGCCTTGAACGTTCTTCATTGCTCAAACGACTGAAGAACTTCTCAAACATGATTTCGGTGGCAGCACCAGTGTCTATGTATGCTTTGCTTGTTTGTAATGTTCCCACAGTAGCCTCAACCACAAGAGGGTTTGAAAGAGGGTCCTTCTCAGTTGGGGGGAAGCAAACACACTGAAGCTCCCAAGCTTCCAACCGCTGTCTTTTGTGTCAAACCCTTCCATCGATATCCACCATATTGACTTCCTTGCCCTTTCCTTCAACCATTTTGTCCCTTATTCCCTTCACCAAGTGAGCAAGTTCCCCGGACTTAACGGCTTCTTCGATCCTTCTCTTAAGCTGGAAGCAATCATTAGTGTGGTGCCCCTTTTCTTCATGAAACTCACAGTATTGTGTGGAATTTTCATTCTTTCTCCTTTTGGGGAGAGGCCTAGGAGGCCGAAAGTTTTGCTTGACTTCTTCTGTTGCGAGGATTTCTTGAGGAGTCTTGGTGAGGGGGGTGAAACTTATGCCTTTCTCCCTGCTGGAAGGGTTCCAGCCTTCAGGCCTTCGATGGTCTGAACCCTTTTGGCATCTGTCATAGGAGTTAAAGTTCCCCCTTTTTCTGGCCGGGCTGTTGCCTCTGTTGGATCGTTGTTTGACCCGATTGAGTCGATCAGAAGAGTTTTAAGTCCAGTTCAAAGGCAGAATCAGAGAACTAGACACAGAAACAGCTTGATAATCTAATATCTGTCACTTTTATTGCATTTAACAACCATTACAACCTTGACAGAAATCCAGCAGCACTTCGTTACAGTTCTGAAGTCGCGTACCAAATGAAACAACATGTGCACCTATTTATAGTGTGATGATTCCACTTATACGGACATGCCATATATGCGAAATCACTTGTTTCTGATTTCACTTATATGTCATGTTCACATAAGCGAAATCACTTCCTTAACCTCTAACAATCGTTTCTCAAACCTTGTGCACTGGATATCCTATCTAATCTTATCCTATAACATGATACAAGACGAAGTCAATAGACGTAATGCACTAACAGACTCCCCCTCGGATATTGACGAAGTCTTTAGTGACTAATCTTCAATATGACACATCTTCAGTCTTGATCATTCTGTCTTTTCTTTCAAATTGTAACAATGTAAGTATCCAATAATCTTTCTCTTCTCCTATCAGCTTCAGGCTCCCCCTTTCATCAAGCTTCAGTGCTTTGGGATCGACACCTAGCTTTCCATCTACAAGCTTCTCTTTGCTTCAAACTTGTCTTCAGACTCCCCCTTAGACTCTGCTCTCGGGATCGTAATCTGGTACATCTGCAATCACTCAAACATTCATAAATACAATGTTTTCATATTATCAATCAACTTCTCTAATCCACTTCCCCTATCAACAAACTTTACAGATTTGGCAGTGTTAAAGAATCCAACTCCCTCACAGTTTATCATCCAAGTTCAAATTAATGACCTTGGAGATATCACAAACTGTTTTTGAAATTTTTGATTTTAAAACTTCAAGTTTCAAATTAATGAACTCGATTTATTTTTAGAAACACGATCAGCTTACTTAGATTTTGAAACTCAGCACTCAGACATCAGTTGTCGAAAATAAAGCAGAAATCAAAATCTTTTTGTATTTTCTGAAAATATAAAGCAATAAAGAAATATGTACAAACATATTTACAGACAATATTTTTGTTTGAGTATGCGTCAGAGGATCATATCAGTTTTTGACAAGTCACAAGTACCGTTGAGCTTAATAACACTTTAAGAATTAAACAATTCACTTAGATTGTCGATATATTGATCCACTTAAATTTTCATACAAACTTCAACTGATTCAGGATACGAATTAGGTATTTTAAGAACTTAAACTCATTCATGTGTCCCACCTCTTGAATATACTCCTGTATCCAGATCCCAATATTCAGTCTTACAGGTAATTATAACACAAATGATATCTGTAAGGGGTTAATAAATTATGAAGAATCATGAGAGCTCAGGTCAGAACTACCGTTCAGCAGAGAGATCATGACTCAACTTGTGGGTATGTCCCCTTTAGAGGATCTTTTTTACAACAGCATTGCTAAGCAATTTTATTGTCTTATCATATATGCTGAGGGTGATGCTATGTTTCAAGCATTTGTAGAAAGTATTATTCGAGGACTAGGTCAGAACTTCCATTCAGCAGAAGTCCCGGAATAATACCCCATATAACATTGAGTATAAAGACCTAGTATATCAGAAAGAGGAACCTTTCAAACGAGATTTCAGGGGTTACCTATATATCCAAGTAGTGTTCCCCACAAAATAAGTAAGTTTGAATTTAGGTTTATATCCCGAAAAAGTTTACTAAATGTATAAAAATCTACCGACACATCCACGGTGAGATCGTTTAACACATTTAAACTTTCCATTTCTTTAGCATACTGTAACTGTCTACTGATGTACTATCATTTCCTCTTTTTACGCAAAAACTCAATTTTTTGAATTTTATCACGTTTTTGACTTTTTCAAATTTTCAAATGTTTTTGTATTTTCTAACAACAATACTCCCCCTAAAATGCAAAATCATATAAAGAAAATTTGACAATCAACACTGATAGCTTTGTCTCGCCATCCATTTTCTGCTAAAAATGCTCTGATTTGCAGAAAATAATGTACCCCCATGATTTACAACCCATTGATTTTCGACAGTTTGAAAACCGTTTTTCAATCTGGTGAAAGTAATCATGTTTGTTCAGCCGTGAGGGTTTCGGCGTATTCAATCAGAACTTCCCCTTACAACAAACTATTTTTCCATAATGATTTCAAAACACTTAAGTTTGTTTTAATCAGAATGGTTTTTCCGGAAAAATTAGTTTGTTTACCCATCACTTGTGGGTTCGGGGTCATCACATCATCTTGTTCTCTTTTAACCATTTTTAAAATTTAACATTATTAGGTCAAACACCACTATCACATGTAGAAAATCAAGTACAACTTAATGTCCTTGATTAACCACTTGAAAGACGAAATATCACAGTTACCATCCTGTGAATTTATCAAGAATGATGCCGATACCTGCTTCACACTTACCAACCTGGAAGCTCCGGCAAGTCAGGAATTCAACCAATAGATTTTGACACCCAAGCCTGACCAGTCTTAGGCGCATTTTGAGCTTTTCTCTTTTCTTCATAAAATTCTTTCACTCCTTTTTCCTTACCATCAACCATCTTACTAAAAATATGTTTAACATTGCTATTAAACATTTTTCTAGCATCAACACCTTTTGATTTTGGGTTTGTGGCTTGTAATGGTGGAAAATTCTCATCATTCATTAAAAGAACTATTTCTTCCCTTTTTACCTCAACTTGTGGCTCATCTGATTTTGTGGAATCAGATTCATTGCCCGAACTTGGCTTGTCTGACTTTGATGAGCCAGATTCATCGCCAATAACTTTCTTTTTCTTCTTGTTTGTCCTCGGATTTGTATCTGAAGAATTCGATTTGCTTGACTTTGCCGTCGAGTGAATCGATTCATCAGAACTCTTATTCGAACCAACCGGTGAACCTGAAGACAAAATCTTCTCCAAATACTCTCTCACCTTCTTCCTCTTTTTCCTCAGTTTGTCTTTTTGCCCCTGTGAAAGCTTCACTTTCGGTTTGTGAACTTTCTGTTCTTGAACTTTAGGTTCTTGAACTTTCTGTTCTTTGGGCTTGACATTGACTGGTTTCTTTATCGTTCTCTGAGATTCAACCCTCGATCTTCCCATCGATCTCCTTGGGCAATCTCTGGCAATATGTCCTCTGATATGGCAATTATAGCATCTTCTTGCTTCAAAATTCCAATTCTGGCAGTTAACAGCAATGTGTCCTCTAACACCACAGATGTAGCACACTCTGTTATCGTACCATCCACTTCTGTCAGTCCAAACCTTCAGATCATAACATTGTTTGGCTTGGTGATAATCATTTCTCCTCTTCAATGCTGGATTTGTCTTTTGAGCACTGTGGTCAAACCTGCACCACTTATTACCAACATTTTGTGAGTTTTCATTTACAAATTTTTGTGATTTTTTATAATGATTGGATGACTGAACTGATGAGCTTTTATTTTCATTTTTAAATTTTTTCAAATTTTTAACTTTTTGTTTCTGTTCTACACTCTTCTTAACAGGTTTTTGCTTAGAACATTCACCAGTTTCAGTAGATTGCAAAACAGTATTTTAAAATTTTTCTTGTAAATCTAAAAATATTTTTCTTTTCTTTTCTTTTTCTTTTTCATCATCAGCTTTGTCATCACAATCTTCAATTTTGACTTTGTCAAAATTTGTGACATTGTCACTTATTGGAACAGAATTGATCGGTTTTGGACAAACATATGATGCAGAAGTCACAAAACTTTTCAACTTGTTTTCTAAATCAGCAATTTTCTTTCTATTACCTTCGGCTTCATGCTCAAGTCGAATGATTTTATCAAGATGAGAATTTATCGCACATTGTTTTTCGAGATTATTTTTACCAAAAACATCTCTCTCATCTTCTAAAATCTTTAACTATGAGAATTTATCGCACATTGTTTTTCGAGATTATTTTTACCAAAAACATCTCTCTCATCTTCTAAAATCTTTAACTGACTTTTGAAATCATTTTCTAATTTTTTAAAAATTTTGTTTTCTGATGACAAACTCTCTATATTCTCCAAAAGTTTGTCATTTTCAGATCTCAATTTTCGCAGTTCAAGCGCAACTTCAGAATCTGTTCATTATCAGTTTTCTTCCCATCTTTCAAAGCTTTGTTTTCCAATGTCAAATTCTTCTCATCACTCAATAATTTGGCATTGTCTGCTCCAAGTTTATCACATTTTGAACATTTTTCATTCATCTTTTCAACATCATCTTCTTTCTTTGCTTCCATCCTGAATGTTCCTGCACAAAAAATTTTAACAAAGTCAAGAGGGTTTGCACATTCATCAATAAAACAACCTCTCTTAATATCATATTTCATGACATTTTTTGCAGCAAGACATACAGAAAATCTTTTTCTCATTTCAATGATCACTTCTAAATTTATCTTTTCTAAATCCCTCTTCATCTCATACATCAACTCTTCTTTTCTTTTTTCTTTATCAAATTTATGTAATCTAAGCTTATTGATGAATTCTTTAAATGAAAACTTTGAGAAACTAACATCCCTTTTTAGTTCACTCAAAAATTCATCCCATTCTAAAGGTAATGCATCAGCAAATTTTGAGATTTTTTCAACATTTGAAAACCTTATCTCATATCTATCTAACTTATCAATCAGATCATCAAATCGTTTATCCAATTTCTCAAATGATTCATGTTTCATGCACCAGAAATTTTCAAATCTTTTAATCCAAACATCCTTCTTATTTTTCTTATCAATCCAAGATCCAGAAGTCCAATCGTTTAAGTCTTTAAGATTCTCGTTTTCCTGTTCATCAAACGTTTTAGCCATCTTGAATCACCTGAATCACAAACAAACAAGCATAATCAGTTTAAACAATATCAAAAAAATGAATCGGACGGGTATCTGAACGAGTGAATCAACACAAATCAATAGTGAAAATAATCTCGTGACAAAGCTGTCCGTTCGGATGAGATTGCTATCCGTTCGGGTGAGATAGTATCCGACTCGTTAATACAAACCACTCTACAAAACGACAAAACTTGATGTGACACCTGTGTCACTGCGACCATCAAACAAATGCCAAACCAATGAAATTTTGTGTTTCACACTTGGGATTTGTAAAAATATGTGTATCATTTGCACATATCAAATTTTGTTCGATTTCAAGCTTTAAATCACTTTCTGGAAGGTTATACGCGATCTGATGCGTAAATATGACCAGTTTAATGCAACGAACACTCCAGAATAGTTACATAGGCTTAACATGCCTTAAAATACCTTTACATAACTTAGAAATAAGTTTTGAAGGCTTTGGTATGGCAGAAACAAGTTAATTCGCTTACAGGGACTAAACTTGACAAACTGCAAAAGTATGACAATTTGTACTGGAACAGACATTTCGGAACATGACCATAAGTTAAACACACCTTAAATATCCTTTACATAGCTTAGAAATAGGCTTTGAGGGGTTCGGTGTGCTAAAATAAACTTTAGGGTCATTCAGGGACTAAAAGCGTCAAAAAGTGCACAAGTTTGCACTTTTGCGCATAACTCACGTTCTGAATACATCCGGACATCCAAAAATTTATGTAAGCATGACTATATTATGCTTTAGTGTTTGGCTTGCCAAAAATCCATTCGTTGCGTCATTTGGATCGTTTTTCGCGCTTATGCGCATTCCGTCGTAATTAAGCGAACATCGCGTTCGTACGACCAAACGAACCAACACCCGGCATATTTTTGAGCATGTTTCATGTCCACAATGTTTAGGCATCATTTTAGGGCCTTAAAGTTGGCTTTACGGGCCTTAGAAGTGTCGGAAATGGCTTAAATACACAACAGGGACCAAAACTGTCATTTTTGAAACTTATTTTCTGATCAGAACCCCCATGCGGCCCGCATTAGTTTTAGTGTATCCTGAAGCGGGCTGCCTCAGCCTCTGCAGACCAGATTCAATGTTTAACAGCCTGTTTGCAGCTGTTTTGCACCCCCAATCCCAATTCCAAGTGTCAATTTCCTATGGTTAGTGGCAAATAAGCTACCATAAGGTTCCGACAAGTGTACGGATTTGATCGTGCCCCCTTTTCCAAGAAACGATCTTAACGGTTCTCCGAATACTATAAATACCCAACCCACTTCACTTCTAAACTCACAAGAATTCTGATTTGAGGAGCTCTAAGTTGAAACCATTGTTTCATACCTGAGCTACTTGGATCGGGATTAGCATTCGGGGACCCTTCGTAAGTATTCTTTCGTTCTTTTATTGCTTTTCGAGTCTGAAAGTTAAACTTTGTTTGACTTTCTGCGTTGACCAGTTTATGGTCAATGCGAAGTTCGTTTGAACTTCGCAACGTGAGTGTAATCACGTTAGTTATAGTCCCTTGGGACTATGCCTACTGATTACCACGTTGTCTAGGGTCGTAGGGTAAGCGATCTAATAAATCGCTTATACCTTCGAACCCGACCCATTTGGTCGATCATTAGGATCCGACCAAACACATTAGGTGACCATAGTAGGTAGGGAATAACCTTCCGAGGTTATACCCTATGGTCACATCGTTTGAGTAGTTGTATGATAGGTAGTTTATATGCCTTAGGTAAATTACCAGAATACCCTTTTCATGTATAATTGGTAATTAAGCTTATGTAACCTAAACTTTTGTACATAACTGATTATACAACATGATTAAACTCGTTTAGGCATATAATACTTGTCATAGGACTAGTTAGACGTCTCGAACGCGCTTTGCGCGCACGACGCGTTAAAGTAGCGTATGTTACCTTAATGGGTCGTAATGGGTCGAAAGCACTTAGGTTAGTCTCAATGTAGTATCTAGGCCTTGTTAAACCATATCATATGAGTTCCTATACTCATTTGGTTTACCAAACCTCATCCTACCCGATCTCTCGATTTTAGTCCGGTTTATTTATATAGTTTTAGATTGCCGACTGATTCCGTGCTCCCTCAAGCTTTGTTTGGTTGTTGTTCAAGACCTCTAAGCATTCTCAGGCAAGTACATTATTCCCCTCTTTTACTGTTTTCAACTATTTTGGGGTGACTCATATGTGCTAAATGTCTTAACAATGATTTCAAGAACGATAACAATGGTTTCAAGGACGATTACAATGGTTTCAAAAACAATTACAATGGTTTCAAGAACGATTTCAATAAATTGAACAAACTTGTTGGTTGTAGTTACATAACCAATGACATTCATTAGCAATGATCAAGCCGACCAGTATTAGGTTATGGTACCATAGGATCTGACAAATCCCGTTGTTCTCTATACCCATGGTTATGTGTGGGTATTTTGGGTAACGACTGAATCTGTAATTATTAATTTACCATTTGGTAAGGGTTTGTTAAGAACAAGAACGAGAACGAGTTGGAACGATGAACGAGTCAAGAAGGTTTGAATGTTATTAGAAAATCGACCATTATGTAGTTTCACAATTAAAACAAGAACGATTTGAACAATTAAAACAAGAACGATTTGAACAATTAAAACAAGAACGATTTGAACGATTAAAACAAGAACGATTTGAATGATTAAAACAACAAGAACAATTTGAACGATTTCACAAAATGTTTTAACGATTGGGTAAACATTTGGACATGATTTACATTTGATCATGCATTTCCACGAAACATAGTATTGATTTAAACCAAGTTTTACTTCAATACTTTGTTTTGTGCGTTTCACCTATGGTTTAGTTGATGCATTTCACTAGCCATACATATCATTTTGGTTATACATAACATGATTTACATCTTGACATGAACGTTTTGACATATTAATTCAATACGTTTGACAATTTGTTAAACATTACTTTGGTGGTTTGGTTTGATTAAGTGATTAAGTAACGATGCGTGTGTAATATGATACAAGCAGGGTGGATACGCCGCTGGTACTTCCTATATATAAGTGTTTGTATGGTATTACATATCGTAGCGTTATTTGAATCATTTCAGTTTGAGACATAGAACATTTTATACAAGTAACATACTTTTCACAAGACATTGATTTACAAACAACTTATCTTATACAAACTCATTTTACATGGTTATTCATTTAATCATGCATTATTCTCTTATTTATACATATCATCTGAACTTATTATTTTTTCAAATGATTTACAAAGACAAAGCAAATTACAAGGTTCATAACTAAACATTTTCTTAAACAGAAGTCATGAATCTTATTTTAACAAAACCTATGTACTCGCCAGCATTTCTTTGCTGACCTCGTTTTCACATATGTTTCAGGTATTGTTGAATGATATCGATTGATAGGATGCATGCTCACATAGGACTGGACAAGGCCTTAGTGACTCAATAACAATGATAGACTATGTTTAAATTGTGTATTTAGATTTCCAGACGATGTAATTTTTCAATGTTTAATAAAACGAAACACTTTTTGGTATCCATGGTCATGAAACATTAATTCTGTTGCAACACGCCCCGATGTTTCCGCCGCGATTTGTTGTTTTACGCGGTCGGGGTGTGACACTTGAGTTGATCAGTTGGCACTTTGACTCTTTGACTTCAAATGAGTTGTCTAACCGGATTACACGTTAACCTTTTGACCACAATTAATGAAAACCAATATCACTTGCAACCTTGCAATAACCCTTCACGTGAAAATATGATTTTAATCAAGTAAAGTGGCCGACAACCTTATCAACTACATATGCAATCCTTGAATCAAATCACATGCACACTTGATCGAAATGGCCGACAATTATTGAGAGTTCACGTGATGACTTGTTCCCAGATTCAAACTACCTGACAACCTTGTAAAATGTTTTACACTAATCACATAATATGCATCAACTTGATTGGGCCGATTATGTGTGTTGGGCTGACAACAATATTGTTTTAAACTATGATTGGATCACTTCAATTTTGATCTTTTAAATGTTCAACAAAAAAACGATTGAGCCTTCACTTGCACTATACTGACAACTCTTAAATGTATATCAAACTGATTGGGCCTCTTGTTAAGACTTGTCACCTATATCCGACACAATTAATACCCAACACAAACTATTTGGCCAAAAGTTTGAAGTCACATGGGCCGCCGGATTCTGGGTTGCTCGACGACGGAGAAAGGAATGGATTAGCGTGCGAGGTTTATTCGTCTCGTCATCTGGTGGCGGTCTTGATCTAACCTCTCTCCCTAATCGGTTTCTTTGCTTTTGTTCATTCGCGGCCTGGTTTTGTCGGTGTGGTCGTTTTGTCTTCTCTCATTTTCGTTTGGTCTTGGTAGCATGGCGTCGGGGGTCGTTAAGTTTTACGTGACTAACATCCCTGACGGGTGTAGGCCTTGGGATCTAGCAACCTGCCTTAGTTCATTTGGAGACATTGCTGGGTCCTATATTGCGCGGAAAAAAAGCAAGGAGGGTCTGAAGTTTGGGTTTGTTTCGTTTAAAGGGGTCAGAGACTGGAAAGAATTGGAGAAGGGGTTGCAGGGAGTCAAATTGGGTGGCTGTAAGTTGAAGATAAATCGGGCAAGGTTTGCGGCGGAAAATGTTGGGGCTGATGAGGCAAAGGGAGGTCCAAGTTTGGGCAAGTCGATGCAGAGTAAAGATAAGGAGGTTAATTTTGGTAGTAAGGATGCTTTCTTGAGGAACGGTTGCTCTTATAGCTCTGTCTTAAGGAAAAATTTGGAGAACCCGATTAGGCACGAGGAGTCGAAGAAGGTGGCCGATAAAGAAGTTTCGGTTCACGGAGAAACAAGTGCTTTCTTTGATATGCAAGGAAGATCGGTCGTTGGCAGGGCTAAAGATTTCGGGTCGCTGGTTAATATGAAACTCAAGCTTAAGGAGTCGGGTGTGACTGGTTTTAAGATGCATTACCTAGGGGGTTTTAACTTGCTGCTGGCCTCTGAGGACGAGTATGATGCGTCAGAGTTTTTGCTTAATGTCGGTTTGTGGAAGGACTGGTTTGAGACGGTCGACCTCTGGTCAGGATAGACTTTGGCGTATGAAAGGATTGCTTGGTTAAAGTTTAATGCCGTTCCGTTGAGCCTGGCCGAGAACAAGGTTTTTGATGATATTGCCTCGCTGTTTGGGAAGGTGGTTAAAGGTTCGCAGTTGTCGCCAAAGGATTGGGATTTGTCCACGTCGTGTGTAGGAGTTCTTGTGGATGTTGGGTCTAGAATTGCGGATTCAGTGACGTTGAAGTGGAAGGGCAGGAAATTTAGGGTCTGGGTGATGGAGGAGCCGGATGACTGGGTGCCGGGCTGCTTTTTCGACGAAGAGTGGCCGAAAGAGGTGTCCGGAGAAGATGAAGGGGTGGCGGTTCTGGGTTCGTCGGAGGGGAGTTTGGAAGGTTCGGAAGCCGAAGAGTTTGAGAATAACGATGGGTTGCATGGGAACTTGTTTAATGAGGAAGTAGAAAATAATGATGAGGAATTTAATATGGGGAATGTTAGGGCCTAAGTTTCTAGGGAGGAGGTTGGTGGAGGTGGGAGTTCGGGAAAGGTGGGAAAGGTGTTTAAAAAAAAACCTTTTAATTTACTAAAGGATAAGCACAAAAAAAAAACAAGTGGTAGGAAGTCCAGTATGTGAGGCCCGGCCCAAAAAAAGAATTAGATCGGAGATGTCAGATTCGGACTTTAATGTCTTTAATCTGGACCCAAAATCAGACGGTGGTGAATCTCATGGTAACGTGGTGCCAGTCATTGGGGTATCTAATTTGAGAGAAAACGGCGATGTGGAGTTCGATCTTAACGATAGGGTTATGGAGGAGGAAATTGTTGGGGGGTCTGAGGTTCGTTTGGATTCTGAGCCGACAGAGAAGGTGGTTTCGTCTTTTCCGGGTGCTTGTGCGAGTAGGAAGAGTGGTATGGAGGAATTGGAGGCTACTGTTAAAGTTGCTAATCTGGTGGGTGTGGAGCTGGGAAATCACGGAAGGCTGGTGGAACAGGTTATCGCAAGTGAAGGTAACAATGGTGTTTTCCCATGAATTTCCTCTCTGTTAACTTGTGTGGGTTAGGGGGTTCGTGTAAAGAAGGATGGATTAGAGGTTTAAAGGCTAAACACAAGATTGATTTCATTATGATTCAGGAAACAAAACATGAGTCTTTGTCCAGTTTGCTTATAGCGAAGTTTTGGGGTAAAGGTGATTTTGAGTCGGATTTTGTGGGTTCAGTCGGGCTGTTGGGAGGTTTGCTCTGCATATGGGACCCAAGTTGTTTTGAAGTGATTAATACGGTCAAAAACAGGTATTATATGCTGATTCAAGGCAGATTGAGAAGTAGTAATAAGGAGATAAATATTATAAACGTGTATGCTCCCCAAAGGGTTCAGGCTAAGCAGATGTTGTGGTCCGATTTGGTTGGTGTTATGGAAGGTGGTCTCGGTTTTTGGGTCGTAGGGGGGGATTTCAACGCCGTTAGATGCCCAAGTGAGAGAAGGAATTCTAGATTTAAAAATACCTGTGCAGCCAATTTCAATGAGTTTATTAACCAAGCCGGGTTGTTAGAGTATGAGATGAAGGGGAGAAAGTTTACTTGTGTGAGAGAGAATGGGAAAAAGCTAAGCAAGATCGATCGTTTTTTGGTTTGTCCGGAGTTTTTCAATGCCTGGCCCGAGGCTAGCTTAAGGGCTCTGCCGGTGGTTTTTTCGGATCATAGTCCTTTGATTTTGCAGGTTAACGGCCGAAACTTTGGGGCGAAACCTTTTAGGGTTTTTAATTCTTGGCTCGGTAAAGCGGGGTTCACGGAGGCGGTGGAGAACGCGGTTGCCCAGTTTTCTTTTGTTGGGCCTCTGGATTTGAGGCTGGTTAAAAAATTTAATTTTATTCGGGGATGTATAAAAGTTTGGAGAGATCTGATGGTTGTTAAAGAGGGGGAGGATGTGGACCGTGCGATGGGTGAAATTGAAGTGCTAGAAGGATTGATGGAAAGTAGGAATCTTACAGAGGAAGAAGAGTGGTCGTTAGTGAAGAATAAGAAGAGGATTTTGGAAATAGAGAGAAATAAAAGTTTAGACATGAAACAAAGGTCGAGGACGAAATGGGCGATAGACGGGGATGAAAATTCTAGATTCTTTCACATGTATGTTAATTTCAGGAAGGCTAAAAATCAGTTACAGGGGTTATCTATTGAGGGGAGGTGGGTTACTAAGGCGTCGATTATTAAGAAAGAAGTATTTTCTTTTTTTCGGAAGCAGTTTACTGAAGAGTCTTCGATGAGGCCTTTGATGACGGACGTTGGGTTTCGGCAGATTAATGAGGTTGGGAAAGCTGGTTTAATTGAGCCTTTCTCCCTTGTTGAAATCAAGGAAGCTTTGAATGAGTGCGGGGATGACAAGGCGCCCGGTTCGGACGGCTTGAACTTTAAGTTTATTAAGTGTTTTTGGCATTTGTTTGAAAATGATTTTAAGGAGGTTATGGATAGTTTTTATGATAATGGGATTCTAAATGTTGGTGCTAGTTCCTCGTTTATTACGTTGATCCCTAAGTCTAAGGATCCGGTTGGGCTAAACAACTATAGGCCTATTAGTTTGATCGGAGTTATTAGTAAGTTGTTGTCGAAAGTCCTTGCTAATCGGCTGAAAAGAGTTATTGGATCGGTGGTGTCCGAGTCGCAATCGGCTTTTATAAAGGGTAATTTCATATTGGATGGTCCGTTGATGGTTAATGAAATATACAATTGGTGTAAAAAGAGGAAAAAGAAAGCTTTCTTTCTTAAAATCGATTTTGAGAAAGCGTATGATAATGAAAAAGAAAGTCCTTGCTAATCGGCTGGGAATTTTTATTATCGGTTATGTGGTTCATGGGTTTCCCGGCTAGATGGGTTAATTGGATTAGAGGTATTTTGAGTTCCGCGAGATCGTCTGTTTTGGTGAACGGGTCGCCGACATTTGAATTCCAGTTTTCGAAGGGTATTAGACAGGGTGATCCCATTTCGCCTTTGCTCTTGATTTTAGTCATGGAGGCGCTGTCGGTTATGATGGTTAAAGCATTAAGCTCAGGGGTTGTTTCGGGGATTCAAACGCCTTGAGACGGTCCTATAGTTTCTCACCTTTTCTATGCGGACGATGCAATCATAATGGGCGAGTGGTCGAAAGAGAACGTTGAGAATGTGGTTAGGGTGTTACGTATTTTTCATATTTGTTCGGGGTTAAAAATAAACTTTGAGAAATCTAGCTTATACGGTATTGAAGTTGAGAACGCGGAGTTGATGGATATTGCGGCTATGTTGGGGTGTCGAGTTGATAAATTTCCTTTCAAGTATCTCGGTTTGTGGGTTGGTTCGAATATGAAAAAAGTGGCAAACTGGAAGCCTATTTATGATATATTCGATGCTAGATTGTCCAAATGGAACGCGAATATGTTGTCTATGGGAGGTAGAATCACGTTAATTAAATCAGTCTTGGAAAGTCTTCCTAATTATTATTTTTCTCTCTATAAAGCGCCGGTCCAAGTTATTACTGATTTAGAAGCCAAGATTAGAAAATTCCTTTGGGGTGGTGTTGAAAGAAGAGGCAAAGTGCATTGGGTGGCTTGGAGTCGGGTGGCGAGCTCGAAAGAGCGTGGAGGTTTGGGTTTAAGCAAACTTAGGAACATCAATGTGGCTCTTTTGTCCAAATGGGGGTGGCGGTTCAAAACCGAAAAAAACAACTTGTGGGTTAAAGTGATTGAAGCCATTCATTGCTCAAGGTCGAATTGGGATATGTTTCCGGTGGTAAAATCGTTGGGTGGTTTGTGGAATAGCATCTCTAGTGTTCTTGTGATAACTAAGATAAATGAAGTCCCGCTAAGGAATTTTTTTAGAGGTGTCATTGGGAACGGCAAAGATATTGCGTTTTGGTTGGATCCTTGGTGCGATAACGAGCCGCTTAAAAATAAGTTTCCTGTTCTTTTTGGTTTGGAGGTGGATAAGGGGTGTAAAGCTTCGGATAGGATAACTGTGGGAAACATTGGGCCGAGATTTGTTTGGTGTTGGAGAAGTATTTTTTCTTTGGAGGTGGAAGTGAATGAGTTGGTGGGCTTGTGCAGTATGCTAATGGGGTGTGTTTTAAATAGTGAAAGGGATACTTGGATGTGGAATGGGGCTGTAAATAAGGATTATAGTGTGGGAGGGGTTAGAAAGATTCTTGATAATGGTGTGATTTTTGTTCCGCCTTATGTGCCGGAATGGTGTAGGTGGCTCCCGATCAAATGCAATATTTTTATTTGGAGGCTTGCGACGAACAAACTGGCAACTTCGGATGAACTTTGTAAACGAAATATCCCGGTTAGCGATCCGAGATGTTCTCTTTGTGGCGAGATCGATGAATCGGCGGAACATATTTTTACTTCCTGTTATGTGGCAGCTGTTATCTGGCAACATGTGTGTTTGTGGTGCTCGATTCCGTGTTTTTTGGCTTTTTCGGTGAAAGACCTTTTGGATGTTCATGAGTTTTGTGGTCTGAGTGGGGGGGAAAAAAGAGGTCATCAAAGGCATTGTTAGACTAGCGTGTTGGAGCATTTGGAGAGCCAGGAATGAAGCTAGGTTCAATAATAAACCGGTTAGTATTGGTAGTATTCTTAGTGAGATAAAGTCCGTTGGTTTTTTATGGTTTAATAGTAGGGCGAAGTTGAGTAGGGTTTCTTGGGTCGATTGGTGTAAATTTGTGAATATGTAATTGTTGTGTGTGGTGCCGCCTCGGCTTGAGGTTTGGCTTGTCGTTAATGAAAGTTCTTTTCAAAAAAAAAAAAACATTAATCGAATAATGTGTTCACGTGAATTGTCTTTTTAAATCTCGTGGCCGACACATGCAAACTGAAACGATAATAATCACTTTGATCAAACTGACACAAAAGCGAAATCCCAAGATATGCGTGACACAAGAGCGAAATCAGCCTGACACAAAAGCGAAATCCCTTAGAATGTTATGCCACAAAAGCGGAATCAGGTTATGTGACACAAGAACGAAATCAGCCTGTCACAAAAACGAAATCCCTTATTCTGTTGCACCTATGAGCGAAATCTGATGGTCATATGAGCGAAACCATGTGTCTTATGAGCGAAATTAAGTGCATTTAGGTGACATATGAGCGAAATCTCTCAATATATTGATGTTCATATGAGCGAAATAAGGTGTTCACAAAAGCGAAATTACACTTTGACCGTAAAAACGAAATCACTTCGAAAAGCATTTTGGTCCATTTTTAAGTCGAATTTTGATGTGAAACTTTCAAGGCTTTATCTATATCCAATTTTCAACAATCTGTGAAATTTTGATCTGGTTTTGACCGATAAATTTCTCTGAATTGATGAAAGAAGGTGTAGAAGTCAGAATGAGAACAAAAACAAGCTAAACTCTTCTTAACCTGCTCTGATACCACTTGTTGGATCGTTGTTTGACCCGATTGAGTCGATCGGAAGAGTTTTAAGTCCAGTTCAAAGGCGGAATCAGAGAACTAGGCACAGAAACAGCTTGATAATCTAATATCTGTCACTTTTATTGCATTTAACAACTATTACAACCTTGACAGAAATCCAGCAGCACTTCGTTACAGTTCTGAAGTCGCGTACCAAATGAAACAACATGTGCACCTATTTATAGTGTGATGATTCCACTTATACGGACATGCCATATAAGCGAAATCACTTGTTTCTGATTTCACTTATATGTCATGTTCACATAAGAGAAATCACTTGTTTCTGATTTCACTTATATGTCATGTTCACATAAGCGAAATCACTTCCTTAACCTCTAACAATCGTTTCTCAAACCTTGTGCACTGGATATCCTATCTAATATTATCCTATAACATGATACAAGACGAAGTCAATAGACGTAATGCACTAATAGCCTCGCCAGCTGGATCCTCTTTTCTTTTGCTCTTTAATATCTAATGCCTCCTCTCCCCGGATATGGGCTTCCGCCCTTTCGAGAGCTTCTTCCAAGGTCTTGGGTAGGGATTTGTTGAAATCTCTTGTGAGATATTTGGATGTAATGGCATTCATAAAACCGGCTGCCCTCATCTTTTCGTCTGCCCCTACATATGTTAGAGCTTCCTTCTTGTATCTTTCTATGAACTCTCGAAGACTTTCGTCATCTCTTTGTTTTATCTGAAAGATCACTGTTGCATCTTTAACGTACTGCCTTTGTTGGGAGAAATTGGCCAGGAACCCCTTGCTGAGGTCATCGAAGCTTCGAACGCTTCGAGCAGGTAAATCATTGAACCAGATTCTGGCTGATCCGACAAGGTTTTGCATGAACATTAGGCAACATTCAGCGTTTGACCATTTCTCAATCCTTGACGCACCAGTAAAGATCTGAAGATGGTCTTCAGGATCTTCAGTCCCATCATATGTTTTGATGTGGGATGGCATCTTGATCTTCGTTTGAAAATCATAATCGACTATTTGCTGTGAGAAGCATGAGAGGTTACTTGGCTTATAAGGCTTGGCCAAATCTTCTTCAGCCCTTGCACCCACGTTTTTGCTATTGTTGTTGCTTCCTTGAGAGGCCATGTTAGTGCACTATGTCTGTTGACTTCGTCTTGTATCAAGTCATGTATAGGATAGGATAAACCAGCGCTCGGGATGCTAGAAACTAGGATTTATGTTTAAGTGTGTAATTTCGCTTGAAATAGCCACTGGCTATTTCACACGAAATTAACGTTGTTAATTTCGCTTGAAATGGTCAGTGCCACTTTCAAGCGAAATCACTAGTCTATATATAGGGGAGCTTGGTTTATCATTTGTAACTTTTCTGATTCAGTAACGAAGTGCTGCCGAATTGTCTCCAGGTTGTAAATTGCTGTTATATCAATAATAGAGACATTTAAATTGAATCGAGCATCCGTTTCGTTGATACCGCCTTTGATTCGGATTCAAACTCTTCTGAACGACTCATTTAGGTCGCACAACGATCCTACAAGTGGTATCAGAGCTCAGGAGGAAGAGTTCAACTTGATTTCATCGATTTTCTTACTTCTACACCTTCATTTTCAAAATTCACAAGTTTTTATGGATAAAATGGATTGAACTTCACACATTACATGCGAAACAGTTTTTTAACAAAGCCTTGAAAGAATTGGACTGAAAATCAACTTAAAACCTGATAAAATTGGTAATTTCGTTTGAAAATGTTCTCGGATTGGATGACGTCAGCGTTATTTCGCACGGAATTAGACCTCTATCTCTCTTGAAACCAGTATTTCGTTTGAGTGATTTCGTTTGAAAGCAGTATTCCGCATCAAATTGTAACTCTGTTTAAAACGTTCACACGAAATCAGCTATTCCGCATCAAATTGTAATTCCGTTTGAAGTGTTTCACACGAAATTACATATTTCGTTTGAAAGGTGTTATTTCGCTTGAAGAAGGTTATTCCGCACCAAAGTGATTTCGCTTGAAATCTAATTCCGTTTGAAGATCACTATTTCGTTTGAAAGTGGATATTTCGCTTCAAGATCATTTCACGTCAACCTAGTGTCAGTCTGTTTCAAGTTGTTTGATATTTGTTTAAACTGATTGTGTTTGTTTGTTTTGTCTCCAGGAAATTCAAGAAATTCTCATCATGGCTGAAGAATTCTACAATACGTTCTACAATGCACTCACGTCCGAATCATCCGAAACTACAACTGTTACACCAAAAACCATAACAAAAGCAATCAATGAAAACATTAAACATTATAATTTTTACAGAACACATTCAAAACCACCAACACTCGAGAGTATTGAAGACTATACTTGGTGGAAAGAACGTTTCATTAGCTGGGCAAAAGCTTACGCACATGAAAGCTGGCTCTGTCTTGAGTTCGGATATGAAAGACCAAAAGATGATAAAGGAGAAGATCTCCCACTCAATAATTTATCCAAAGATGACAAATCCGAATTTGCAGCCGAACAGAGAATGATTGCTTTGATCCAGTCATCAATTAGAAATGACATGTTTGCTTTACTACAACATGACGGGTCTTCAAAATCTGTTTGGGAAGCTTTAAGGATTAAAGCTGGGGGGGGGGGGTAAACAAATAAAAAAGAATAAGATTGAGAAACGTTTGTTAAAGAAAGAATTTGATTTGTTTGATAGTCTTAACGGTGAATCAGTTCGACAAATGATTGAATGTTTTTGTCATCTAAAAATCAAACTAGAAAGATTTAAGATTGAGAAAACGAGAGAAGAAATAATTGACAAAATCATAGAAGCGTTACCACGAGCTGATCAGTGGCAAACGTTTGTGTTTATATTGAAAAATGATGCTTTGTATGAAACTATTTCTCTCGATGTGTTAATTGAAAAGATTGAAACTCATGAGCTTGAATTGCAGAAACAAAACAAGATGAGCAGTTCTTCACATCAACAGAATGTTGGTCTCTATTACAAAGGTAATTTACCTTCAGCGAAAGTTGGTGAATCACCAAAAACAGCATTCAGTGTTGAGAGGACAAAAGAGCCACAGAAAAGCTCATCAAGCTACAATCCGGGTTATCATTCATATTCTTCAAAAGATAATTCTGAAGAATCAGAAGAGATACTATGCAACATTGCTCTCAAGTTGAAAAATTCTCCGGCTATGAGTATCAATGCAGCTAAACAGCAAATGAGCTTTCTTGCATCTGTTCTGGAATCGTATGAAGGTCTAGTTGCAGGCAAAATTGGAAATTCCGAATTGACCAAAGAAGACTATGACCAGATTGATCCGGAAGAAATGTAACTCATAGACATTCGCTGGTGTTTAGCTAGTTGCATTCGTAGAGCTCAAAGATATATGGAGATTACTGGGAAACAATCACTCGGTGGTCCATCAACAAAACTTGGATTTGACAAGTCCAAAGTGACCTGCTTCAAATGTAAGCAAAAGGGTCATTTCAAGAGAGAATGTAACAATTCTGCAGTTGGTGGAAATGAACATCCGTTCAATGATGATTATTACCGAAAGGCAATCTACCACCGAAGCAAAGAAGAGCCGAAAATGATTGAAGATAAACCCAGAGATAAGTCAAGAGCTTGTGCTGTAATCCATGATGATGAAGGATATGATTGGAGTCAGATTCTTCTAGAAGAAGATCGTGTTGATAATCGAGTTACAGCTCATGGCAGAAGTTCATCAAAGAGCAACCATTATGTTTTTGTTGCTGAAATTAAAGAAGAAAACAAACAAGAAAATGTCATAGCTAAAATCAAAGAGAAAACTCGAGAAGAAATTCTGAGTGAGAAAACATACACAGAAAGAAGCATTGCTGGAACCAGAATTGATGATATGCAAACAGAGTATGAAGATGCAGTCAGCTACAAAAGATGGGATAAGAAACGAGAATGTTATGTTAACAGAGAAGGTGAACCTGTTGTTCCCAAAAAAGACATAGTTTATGATGATGTTCTTTTAGTCATTCCTCGTGTCAGCGAATATTATTCAAATGCTATAAAAGACAAAACTTATGAGAAGAAACTGGAAAAAGTCATAAGAGAAGTCATGATATCAAGTTTGAGGAAGAGGGATGAAGAAATAATGAAAAAGAATATTGAGAATTTGGTTGATGATTTGAAAACGGTCGCTGAAGATGTGAAGGAAGAAAATGAGAAGGTAGAAGAAGAAGTTGTTATGAAAGAAGCTGTTACCAAAGAACAGCAAGTTGAAGAAGCTGAGAAGAAAGTTGAAGGTTCATTTGAAGTAAAGGATGAGATTTTGGAGGTTACTGGTGATGTTGGTACTGGTGAAGAAAAGAAGAGTGAAACTGAACTGAAGCAGAAAGATGCTGATCAGACAGATGCAGCAGAGAACACCAAAGTGCCAATCACTGAGGTAAATTCTAATTCTGAAATCCTAAATGAATCTATTGAACAGTACAGGAAATGCATGGGACCATGCAGTGCTTGTACTGAAAAAGATGAAAAGTTCAGAACAAGAAATCTTGAATTTGTTAAAATCGAAGAGGTTTTCAAAAATAAATACAAAGACATGTTTGAAAATGAAAAAGTTTTGAAAGATAACGAGGAAAAACTTTCAGAAAAATGTAAAAATTTAGAAAAAGAAAATGAAAATTTAAAAGAAAAAGTTTTGAAAATAACTGAAGAATGTTTTCAAAAGGAAAATGATTGTCAAGAAATGAAAAAGTAATATGATTCAATAAAATTGGCTTATCACATTACAAAAGAGTCATATGAAAAGGTGAAGAGTGAAATGAAATTTGTTCAATCAAGATTGGATTACTGTTCTGAAACAAATAATACGTTTAAGCGAAATTATGAAATAAAGCAACATGTTGTTAACTCTTATATTGAGGATGTTGCTAAGCTAAAGCGTCAGATTGCTGATTTAGAACATGATAACAACAAGTTAAAAAGTTATCACGTGTCGTCATATGTGCTTGAAAGAATTTTCAACATAAAACGGGATGGTAAAGATTCTGAGCAAAACAATAAAGGTATTGGCTCAGAGTTTCATCAAGTTCCATCACCAAAAAGTTTGCATTTTATGATGATGAAAATGTCGAAAAAGCTTTCAACATGGTAGATCAATTGCCAGATAACATTGACGTAATCTATTCCAAATCTGATGATTCTAGTGATTCAGAGGTGGTAGGTAAGGTCGTTGAAAGTGTGTTGAAAGAAGAGTCAGTTGAAACAGGTAAATCTGAATCACAGGATGAAAATGAAGGTAATTTTCATGATGGATATCTGAAAAACTCAAAATCTGGAAAAAATTTGGATGATGATTAAAAAGGATTGGTTTATACCATGATTGGATCGGACAAATTATTCTTAGATATTGTATTCCCGATTAAGAATGTGATTTCATAAAAGATTGATAAAGTTTTCAAAATGGTTGAGATTGAAAAGTCTGAAATTTCAAAATTTGCTGGAAAAAGTCACAAAACTTTTTATAACAAACCTGGTTACAAGAAGAAAAACATGATGGCTGGGTTGGGTTATAAGAAGAAACAAAGTCGAAATAAAAATGAAACGCCAAATTTTCAGGCAAAGATGAATTTTGTTCATGGAACAAGTTTTGAAGAATAGAAAGAACTTCAATTCAGACGACAGTCTAATGAAGAGTTTTATGCTCAAAAGAAAAAGCAACAACCACAGGTCAAAGATGTCTCAAAAAGAACATGTTTTAAATGTGATCAAACAGGACATCTTGCTCGCAAGTGTCAGAATCTGAAACCTGTTGATGTTGAGAAAAAGAAGTCTAATAATGTTGAAAAACAGAAATATGAGGATGTGAAACAAAGGTCAACCAAATTTGATTCAAAACAAACTTGGAGGTACAACACAAATAAGTTTGTTTTGAACCAAACTTGGAAATCAAACCCGAATAGGTTCGATTCTAGACAGACCTGTAATTCTCACACACCCAGATTCAGAACAACGCAAAGTTGGCAAACATCAGTTCATATGACAAAACTCCAACAGTCTTGGAAACCAAATGTTGTTCAAAGTCAAAATGTTCAAAAAGATTCACATTTTTACAAACGAGGTACTCCTAAAGGTCAAACTTGGTCTGTTAAGAAACAATGACTTCTGTGAGTAGTAATCAAAATGAAGATGTGTTTGATAAAAATGAAAGAAACTATCCAGCTCTACCTGGAAAGATTTATGTTCAGTTACCTGAGTCTAAACAGGCTTGGATTGCATTGTTCAAGTGACTGAATAGTTTAATGTGCAGGTGCTCAAGAAAAATGAAGATTGTGAAAATGGAATCGGAGCAGCCTAGCACAATGAGAGGAGGAGGTTGCTGAACCCTGGTTTGGTTGAAACAGGGAGTTTGTTTGATATTTGTGTATATAAATAAACAATATTTCAAAAACCCTAAAAATTGAAAAATTTAATAACCAAAAATATGTTTTTTTGTGTCAAAATTTTGAAAAATTCAAAAATATGTTCATTGAATATGCCGAAACCCTCACGGCGGAACAAACATGATTAATTTCACAAGATTGAAAAACGGTTTTCAAACTGTAAAATATCAATGTGTTGTAAATCATGGGGGTATGTTAGATTTTCTGCAAATCAGTACACATTAGCAGAAAATGGATGGCGAGACAAAGCTATCAGTGTCGGTTTGTCAAATTTTTTAAAAAATGATTTTGCATTTTAGGGGGAGTAATATTGTCAGAAAATCCAAAAACATTAGAAAATTTGAAAAAGTCAAAAACATGATAAAATTCGAAAATGAGTTTTTGTGTAAAAAGAGGAAATGATAGTACATCAGTAGACAGTTACAGTATGCTAAAGAAATGTAATGATTAAATAGCGTTAAACAGTCTCACTAATGATATGCCGATAGGTTTTTATACATTTAGTAAACTTTTTCGGGATATAAACTTAAATTCAAACTTGCTTGTTTCGTGGGGAACACTACTTGGATATATAGGTAACCCCTGAAATCTTGTTTGAAGGACCCCTCTTTCTGAGATACTAGGTCTTTATGCTTAGTGATATATGGGGTATTATCCCGGGACTTCTGATTTTGCGGAAGCAATGGTCTAGTCCCCGAATAATACTTTCTGCTTGGTTGAAATATAGTACTACCCTCAGCATAAAAAATGATGAAACATTGAAAAATGCTAATCATGTGCTGTTGAAGAAAATATCGTCCAAAGGGGACACACCTAAAGTCGAAGTTGTCATCTCTCTGAATTTGCAGAAGCAATAGCCTGAGCTCTCACGGCCCTCGCATTTAACCCTTTACAGATATTATCTAGGTATACTCACCTGTAAGACTGAATATTGGGATCTGGACACGGGAGTATATTCAAGAGGTGGGACACATGAATGAGTTTAAGGTCTTAATACACCTAATTCGTATCCTGAATCAGTTGAAATTTGTGTAAAAATTTAAGTGGATCAGTATATCGACAATCTAAGTGAATTGTTTATTTCTTAATGTGTAATTAAGCTCAACGGTACTTGTGACTTGTCAAAAACTGATATGATCCTCTGACGCAAACTCAAACAAAAATATTGTCTGTAAATATGTTTGTAAATATTTCTTTACTGTTTTATGTTTCAGAAAAATCCAAAAAGATTTTTGATTCTGCTTTATTTTCGACAACCGATGTCTGAAATGCTGAGTTTCAAAATCTAAGTAAGCTGATTGTGTTTCTAAAAATAAAACAAGTTCATTAATTTGAAACTTGAAATTTCTAAATCTAAAATTAAAAACAGTTTGTGATATCTCCAAGGTCATTAAGTTGGACTTGGATGATTAACTGTGAGGGATTTGGATGCTTATATTGTTAAAATATATGAAAAAAGCCAGTTTCTGATCATGTTCGCTGAAATTGCCAACTATATGAAATTTGTTAAAAAAATGTTAGTTTAGAAAGTTTGAAAGAGCCAGGTCACAATTCCTGGATAATTGAATGTTTAAAATGTTTGTACTTATAAATGTTTAAGTGTTGCAGAAGTGATTCCAGACTACGATCCCGACAGCAGAGTCTAAGGGGGAGTCTGAAGACGAGCTCAAAGCAAGGGGGAGCTTGTAACCAAAAAGCAAGGTGTCGATCCCTAAAGCACGTAAGGTTAAAGAAAGGGGGAGCCTGAAGATAGTGATTTTGATAGAGAGAAGAAGATAAAGATTTATGGATGCTTACAATGTTAGACAATTCAGAAAGAGCAAAGAGACTGATCTAGACTGAAGAAGTGTCATGATAAAGACTCGACACTGAAGACTTCGTCAACATCCAAGGGGGAGTCTGTTAGTGCACTATGTCTGTTGACTTCGTCTTGTATCAAGTCATGTATAGGATAGGATAAACCAGTGCTCGGGATGCTAGAAACTAGGATTTATGTTTAAGTGTGTAATTTCGCTTGAAATAGCCACTGGCTATTTCACACGAAATTAACATTGTTAATTTCGCTTGAAATGGCCAGTGCCACTTTCAAGCGAAATCACTAGTCTATATATAGGGGAGCTTGGTTTGTCATTTGTAACTTATCTGATTCAGTAACGAAGTGCTGCCGGATTGTCTCTAGGTTGTAAATTGCTGTTATATCATAATAGTGACATTTAAATTGAATTGAGCATCCGTTTCATTGATTCCAACTTTGATTCGGATTCAAACTCTTCTGAACGACTTATTTAGGTCGCACAACGATCCTACAGGCCAGCACCTGATTAATGAAGTGCTGCCACGGGAAGCTGGCCATCATCTGGGGTATAAGGTTGAAGCCTTGAAGGCTTCTGGGTGCAACGGGGCAACTAACTCCCAAGGGAGTGCTCATAACAGCATTCCATGCCAACGGAAGTACGAACAAAGCTTGCTCCCATGAAGTTGTTGTTGAGGGTGGAAGACTTGTTTCTGGGGATTGTAGGAGCTGGTCAAGGGTCAGCTCATAGCCCAAGGGAGCACCGTTTGTAGCTGGCTGGGGCGAAAAAAAAGGATATGCTGTAGGATTCGGCCTTGCAGAAAAATATGGGTTAGGATTTGGGAGCTTGCAAAAGGTTGGGAGCTTGCAAATGGAGGGAGCTTGCAAATGGAGGGATAGGAGGTCCAGGAGATAGTGTTGGCTCTGACTAGTCATAGTCTAAACGAATCCTTACTCCCTTGTCCCTTTCCCTACTCACATATTGGTTGAGGAGAGACCTCAACTCAAGGAAATTGTTGGCGACCCCCTCAGGGGTAAGTTCAACATGCGAGGGGGTGCCAGAGACACCAACATTAGGGGAAAGGACCCGGATCTGGACGGAGTTGGAGTGTTGAAAGTGAGAAACTCGGGAGTGCTTCCCGGAGTCGAGAAAGAAGTTGGTATAGCCACATGAGTTTGGCTAGTACCTGGGGTAGAGGTGTTTGGAACCTGATTCACTTCTCCCGGGGATCCACTTTCTGACATGGTAGTTTCAAGAGAAAGGAGCTACACTACTAGGTCTTTTGAAGAAAAATAGTGGCGTAGCCCCACGGTGGGCGCCAACTTGTTGATGCAACAAATAATAGACCAAGGATAGTAGCTGGGCTGGTTAGGCAAAAGGGTTGAAGTGTTCAACTTTGCGAAACGCAGGTCGTGGGGTCCCCCCACGTTTGCAAGACGTGGAGAGAGGTTCACTAGATTGATTTTGTTGTTTGCTAAAGATCCTCCTCTGAAGTGTGTTCAGATTCAGTTGTATGAGCAAAAGGAATGTGTGTGTTGAATGTGAAAGAAAGTGACTTGCATGAAGCAAGTGCTCGAAGAGAATGACCAGAGATTTTAGTAATCAGAGCTGGCCTTGGAATGTCCTGCACACTTAATGAAGTGTCACTCTTATAGGGAGAGCCTTAGCTCAAAGAGGAATGTGTTGACTAGTGAACATGCTTGCAGTGGGGGTTTTGACCTTTTTGGGGGTTGAAGGCTTTGACCTGCGGGTAAAAGGGTGTATTCTGTGGATCTGTCTTACTTTTGCGGTTGGTGAGTTGGTGAAGCAATCCAAAGATGTGACCTTTTACTATTCCCGTATTGCTTTACCTCATCTCCCCAGGTTTTCAACCTTTGAACCATTTAACCTTTTGAGCATTCATGTATTTAAGTCATTTTTATTTGGTCTTGGGCTACCCCCGTCATCACCTCATAACATCATATTCTCGGCTCTCTCTCCTAACCAAAACCATCCCTAGTTTCGGTTCATCGCCATCATAACGTTACACCCTAAGGAGGAACCAGATCTTCCTGACAAGTATGTCGAACTCAATGGCTGCATCTCTGACTGGATTCTCTGCTGGCCTGTCTGCTGTAACAGGTATGTTATTCATGTTTTCCATTATGTTTAAAACAGAACTGATCAACATGTGGTATCAGAGCATATGTTGATAAATCAGTTCTGTTTTCGTATCCATTATTCTGGGATTAAAGATCTGGAAAACAGAATTTCTGCAAGTTTATAAATGTCACGGCTGGTTTCGGGTTTTATTGTACCGAAATCAGTGTTTTCAGGAAAGGGGTGATTAATCATGTCACCCGAAACTAATATGGGTTAATTTTATGTCCGAGACCCGTTTGAAACATTAAAATTTAGGTTTCGGATCCCAGAATTATGTTTTATGTTTTTAGGGTTCATCACTTGTTCTAAGAAAAACTTGAAAATTCCTTAAGTTTTAGAATATAATCCGGATTAGTGGGTGTTTTTACTGTTTTGATCTTAATTTTATCTATTAAAATCTTCGAAAACTGTTAATAGATAATCAGTTATAATTGTCGAAATATTTGATAAATTTAGATCAGCAATAAAACTGGAAACACTATCCTACAATCCCTAAAATTTCGAGTTTTCAGTTATTTTCATAACAGCTGTTAACAGTGGACTCGACCCATCAGATTGTAACTCGAGACCATCAGATTGCGACTCGAGACTACAAGGTCTCGACTCGAAATCATAAAGGTTCTCAAAACTTTACAACTCGAGACCACTGAGTTTTCGACTAAAGGCTTCAATCTTCACAACTCGAGACCGTGGTTGCGAGTCGAGACCTCATTATGACTCGAGATCTCATAAAACACAATAGTCGAGACCATGATTACGACTCGAGACACTGAGATTGCGACTCGAGACCAAGGCTGCGACTCGAGACCTCATAACTGACTCGAGATCTCATAACTCAGTCGAGACCTGACTCGAGACCTCACTCGAAACCTCATTATTTTAGGCTGTTTAATGTGAACTAAAATTTAGCGCTAACAGGTGGTTTGCTATTAAATACTTGGTTTTGCAAACACTTAATTACATAAATCAGAATCAGATAACTTTTTACAAAACCATAATAGCTTAACTTGAATGATCTTTTGATGTATCATTTCTGGCCAAAGCTGATTTAATACATCTATTTATTGTTCAATTATTATAAAAGCTATGTTGAGTATGCATTACAAACGTGAAATATCTTAATTTCTGGCCAAAGCTGATTTTAATTCATTTATGTGTAGCATGCTTGACAAGTGCATAACTAAAGTGATTGTCTCATTTCTGGCCAAAGCTGATTTGTCACGATTACTTTGCACACATACTTAAATGATTACACTTCTGGCCAAAGCTGATTTGTCTTCGTTTAACTAGAATTTTAACTAAGTCTATTATTTTGATGTTAGTAATAGACAATATCACAGCTTCATAATTAAATGGTCATTATTTATGCCCGCCTTGGTATAACATGCCCTTAGATCACATTAGGACTTCTTTCTTAGTATCATAACTTGCTCATCTTATTTCCACTATCAGCACCCAATTGCGGGATTCCACCTTTGACTGATGATAACTTTGCTGAATGGAAGGATGGCCTTATTCTTACACTTGGATTGCTGGACTTTGATTATGCTCTTAGAGAGAATAAGCCAGCGGACCTTACTACTCAAAGTACTGCTGCTGAGCAGACAGTTCATGAAAAATGGACTAGGTGTAACCGCATGTCTCTCATGTTCATGAAGCAGTCCATTCATAATGCAATTAGAGGAGCTATTCCTGATTCTGAGAATGCTAAAACCTATCTGGCTTATGTGGAGGCTCAATTCAAAGGAACATCAAAAGCACACGCTAGCACTCTTATCCTCAAGCTGGTGACGACTATGTATGATGGGAGGAGCGGCATTCGCGAATACATCATGATGATGCATGACATGGCCAATAAGTTGAAAGGGCTAGAGATGGAAATCAGTGATGGTTTTCTTGTTCACTTCATCATCACTTCGCTTCCTTCGTCCTATGAAGCATTCAAGGTCAATTACAACACTCAGAAGGACAAATGGACGATGAGTGAGCTGGTCGCTATGTGCGTACAGGAGGAAGAGCGTATGAAGATGGATCGCACCACTGATGTTGCTAACTTCACCACCTCCAACTCTAAGAAGAGGAAGAATAATCATCAAAGGAAGGATGCTTCCAAAGTCCAAAAGCCAAATCCTAATACAAGTGCACCTTCCAGCTCTAAGAGCTCCTTAGGGAAACCCTATTGCAAGTTCTGTAAGAAAACAGGACATAAGCAAAAGGAATGCCCTGACTTCAAGGAGTGGCTGGCTAAGAAAGGTAACGATTTTTCATGATACTTGAGTCCTTTAATTTAAATGTTCCTGCTAATTCTTGGTGGTTTGATTCTGGTTTTATGGTTCATGTAACCAACTCTACTCAGGGATTCCTTTCAATCCGGAAGCTGGGAAGAAACCAAAGAACACTTAAAGTTGGGGATGATCGGGAATTAGAAGTGAAGGCCATAGGAACATTACAATTATTTTTGAAAACTGGTTTATGTATTAAACTTTATGATACCTTATATGTTCCTGAGGTAACTCGGAACCTTGTATCAGGACCAAAGTTAGACATGGACGGTTTTGTTGTTTCCCATGGTCATTGCAAACTCTCGATTCTATATGATTCCGTTGTTTATGGTACTGGCAATCTGGATGGTGGTCTCTATAGATTAGAACTAGATGATAATTTACCAAATCTTTGTTGTCATATAATATTAGTGAATCACTCACAAAGATGAAACAAATTCGGGACTTAGAGACTTCATCTATGTTGTGGCATCAACTTTTAGGCCACATCTCAAGAGAACGATTAAATCGTCTCGTAAAGGATGAAGTCTTACCTCCTCTCGATTTCACTGATTTTGGAAGATGTGTCAAATGTCTCAAAGGCAAAATGACATTAGCGAATAAGAAAGGTGCCACTAGGAGCTCTAATCTATTATAACTCATTCATACTGACATTAGTGGTCCCTATCAAATCGCTGGCATAACAGGACATACTTCATTTATCACTTTCATTGATGATTATTCTCGTTACATGTACTTGTATCTCATTAAGGAAAAATCTGATGCTCTTACAACTTTTAAAGATTATAAAGCTGAAGTTGAAAAGCAATTAGATCGTCAGATTAAAGTTATGAGATCAGATAGAGGCGGTGAATATTATGGAAGACATACTGATGTGGGTTAAGCTCCTGGTCCATTTTATGAGTTTTGTAAGGGCCAGGGGATTGTAAACCAATACACCATGCCTGGTACACCTCAGCAGAACGGTGTCGCTGAACGAAGAAATCGTACCTTATGAACATGGTGCGCAGTATGTTAGCCAACACTAATTTACCATTATTCCTCTGGACTGAAGCGTTAAAAGCAGCTGTTCATATACTCAATAGAGTTCCTTCTAAGGCTGTCCCTAAAACTCCTTATGAACTTTGGACAGGAAGGAAACCGAGTCTTAAATATATGAAAGTATGGGGCTGCATTACTGAAGCAAAACTATATAATCCTTTCCTAAGGAAACTTGACCCTAAAACAGTTACCTGTTTCTTTATCAGGTATCCTGATCACTCGAAGGGTTATCGTTTCTATTGTCCTTCCCATGTCACCCGTATTGTTGAAACTCCTGGAGGATTTCAAGGTCAGTAGGAGCAGTACCAACCCTTACGAAGAATTGCAAGAAGTACAAGACGCGGGGGGGAAGACTCGTCGCTTACCATTACTCCATTTACTCCTCTTGTACCCAATGCAACAACTACACCTGAAGCCACTGCACAAATTCCATCTCCACAATCAGAACCCATTATACCTCATAATGAAGGCACATCAAACGCTCAAAACCAAGACAACGCTGAACCAGATAATCAACTCAGGAGGCAATCTAGGCAAAGAAGGCCTACTAATTGGGATGATTATGTTACCTACCTGACTGAAATGGATGCTGGAAAGCTCAATGATCCTACCTCTTATAATGAAGCCATTAGCAGTGATCAACCTTCTGAATGGAATAAAGCAATGATTGATGAGCTTGAATCCATGAAGAAAAATGATGTTTGGGATTTGGTAGAATTACCCAATGGTGTCAAACCTGTAGGAAGTAAATAGGTGTTCAAAACAAAACTGGATCCGAATGGGAACGTTGAACGCTATAAAGAGAGATTGGTTGCAAAGGGCTACACTCAGAAAGAGGGAATTGATTATCAAGAGACGTTTTCACCTGTCTCTCGTAAAGATTCATTAAGGATCGTTATGGCCATGGTAGCTCATTTTGATTTGGAGCTGCATCAGATGGACGTCAAAACTGCTTTCCTTAATGGAGACTTAGACGAAGATGTTTACATGAAACAACCTGAAGGCTTTCAACCTGAAGGTCAGGAGCATCTAGTCTGTAAGTTGAAGAAATCCATTTACGGGTTAAAACAAGCACCACGTCAATGGTACCTCAAGTTTGATGAAGTCATGAAGAGTCAAGGTTTTATGAAGAATCAAGTGGATCAATGCACCTACCTCAAGATGAGTGGGAGTAATTTTACTATACTTGTCCTTTACGTAGATGATATTCTATTGGCAAGTAATAGTTTAGACATGTTGCATGAGTCGAAGCGATTACTCTCGCATAACTTCGACATGAAGGATCTCAGAGATGCTTCTTACGTCATTAGCATGGAAATTCACCGAGATAGACACAAAGGGATCTTAGGATTGTCTCAGAAGACTTACATAGATCGTGTCCTTACACGTTACAACATGCAATAGTGCAAACCCTCAGTTGCTCCGGTAGTTAAGGGATATGTTTTCGGTTCATTCCAGTGTCCGACAACAGAGGTTGAAAAGGAGCAAATGAACCAGATACCTTACGCGTCAGTAGTCGGGAGCCTGATGTATGCTCAAGTCTGTACTCGCCCAGATATCGCTTATATTGCTATAATGCTAGGCCGTTATCAGACTAATCCTGGCCTAGATCACTGGAAAGCAGCTAAGAAGGTCCTCAGATATCTGCAAGGGAAGAAAGACTATAAACTGACTTATAGAAGAAGTGATCACTAGAAGTGGTTGGTTATTCTGATTCTGACTTTGCCAAATGCAAAGATGACAAGAAATCCACTTCAGACTACATCTTTATGTTAGTAGGCGGACCTATCTCATGGAGGAGTCATAAACAATAGTTAACTACAACTTCCACAATGATGGCAGAATACATTGCTGTTTACAACGCAACCTGTCATGGAATGTTGCTTAGAAATCTGATCACTGGACTCAAAATCGTTAATTCCATTTCTAGACTTGAAGCTTTACTGTGATAACTCAGCTGCCGTTAGTTTTTCGAACAGTAACAGTTCGACTGGAGCTTGTTTATATCTCGATACAAAATATTTGTTCGTACGTGAACGAGTTGAGGAAAATAATCTTTGTATTGAGTATATTAGTACTAAAGATATGCTTGCGGATCCGATGACTAAAGGTCTCCCACCTAAAGTTTTCGAAGAACATGTATCGAATATGGGACTTACTAAAGATCTTATTTAATGGCATATTGTACTAGCTTATGTTTTAATTAATAAAATTTCCTCAGTTTGATTTTGTATGTCTCTAACATGTGTTCTGCCGGTGTAATGACATATAGACAAATATAAATACAAATCAGACGCTAAAGGGCTTATACGTATTTTGATCATAACTATTAGGTTTTAAATTGAGGCTATAGTATGACTAATGGGGGTCCTGAGTCGAATGATGATTCAACGGCTGTATTTCTCTGCTATAGTTCTTGGTTTAAGGTTAAAATGATTGTTAACTCCTGGCCAGGCTCATATAATACTCATGATAAATGATTACTCGGCTAAGTGGAGAATGTGAGATTAAATATATAATTATCATAATATTTAATCTTGTAGCCATTATAATCATTTATATTATATAGATCAAAATATATTAATAACCTATTAATAATTAGTTGGTAATTGTTGATGGACCATATTACCCTTATTAACTAATTAGGTTTCTCTTGGGTGTATATATAAGGAGATTATTAGAGAGTTTAAGGGTTAGACGATTAGACTTTTACTCAACCCTCATAACATCATATTCTCGGCTCTCTCTCCTAACCGAAACCATCCCTAGTTTCGGTTCATCACCATCATAACGTTACACCCTAAGGAGGAACCAGATCATCCTGACAAATATGTTGAACTCAATGGCTGCATCTCTAACTGGATTCTCTGCTGGTATGTCTGCTGTAACATGTATGTTATTCATGTTTTTCATTATGTTTAAAACAGAACTGATCAACAAAAGTTACAAATTAAACTAGCTGCATTTCACTTTGGGATGTCCATTTGTTGATACAATATTCCCTAGGTTTATTCTTTTATAATTTTGTTCTTGAAAGTACTTGATACATAATTAAATAGATCTTAATTGAAACTATAATAAAACCACCACTTACTTGGAATTTAGTAATATTATGACGTACGTAATTACATTGTATATTCACATTATCGTATTCGTATATCAATAGACTTGTAAGTTTAACTTAACTCATAATATAAAATTTGTGCTCAAACTTAATTATTTAATTGAACTCTAAATAAGAAGTTAGAAACTTAATTAAGGCTCATTAAAATAAATGGACCTGATTTAAGCTTCTAATTTAACGTGTATAAAAGATGAGAGCCAATATTTAATGTAAAGTCAATGATTAAATTTTACATCTAAGACCCATGAAATAATTTTGAATAATATCGTTTTGCATGGATTGAGTACAACATGTTGATTATTTCACGTACTTTTTCGTTGTAAGATTAAATTTGTTACATTTTTCTACAGTTTACCCTAATATAAACAAGCATAAGAGTCCAAAATAAGCATCTTAAATCATGCAAAAATGAACAATAAGACAAAAAAATGATTTAACAACGCATCCTAGCATTTTAGCCATCTTGTATTAATGGCCGGCTTGAATCATTTATCTAAAGCGGGGGTCAAATAGTTTACTATATGTTACTTCATTATGAGTTATAACGAGTTAATTTCATAAATATTCCTTCTAGTTTGAATTTTGACAAGTTAGTCTATATACATTTAAGTTTGTAGTATGTTTGAGGTCTAATACTAAATTTTGTGACACTTCGGGTTTTTCCCGTGTAGGTTGTTATTGAATTAAATTTATCATCTAATTAATATGTTTGGTTTAATACATATACGTGTATGAACGAATTATAATTAACATGTAAACATAGTAGTTAAGGAATCAATCCAATTGCACACCCCTCTTGTCCTCGTACACTTTCCTGGATCTGCACACTCCTTATTTCTACCTTGGGGCCACCGCACAGTGAATTGGGTCAGGCCCAATACTCATTCATAAAGAACCCTAGAAGACCGCACACACAAGTGTGTGCGGCATCTCCTTTTGTGTATAAAAGGAACATGTCAGGCAAATAATTATAAGGTTTGCATCAATCATTTGGCAGCCAATTCTGGAAACATTCTCTCTCTCTCTCTCTCTCTTCACCTACTTTATCTCTCTAAAAACCCTAAGGAAAACACCTCAAATCTTCTCCTTTCTCCTTGGATCTTGACGGCAGCCATCGTGTTTTTGAAGACAATCACCAAGCATCATTCTCTTCTTTATCTCGCAGACCCTAGCTTAGGATCCAGGTTAGTACATTATTGCTTTGAATGATAATGGGTGATGGAAATGCATATTTGATTGATGATTGTGGGATTTAATGTGTGGATGAATATGGTTGATTGAGGAATGTTCCTGAATAATGCTTTGTGAAGAATCATGTATATTAGAGGGTAGGTGTATATATAAAGCTTAGGGCTTCATTTGTGCCACCAAAGTTGGAATCTTTATGAACTGTTGATGATGATGAATGTATGAAATATGTTTAAAATGTTTGATGCTTACTGTGAATGAATGCCATGTTATTTGGTGAAGTTTATGTGATGAAATGTTAGATTTATTGTCCAAGCATGAATGTATGGTGATTGTATTACAAAGTGTCAATTCTGATTTCAAATCTAGATGAATGAGATGGTTACAAAGGGGATTCGGTACATGGTGTTCTCGATTCATAAATTATGATTAGGGTGTATATGTTAGTATAAGAATGATTGGCAAAACTTGGATTTCGAACTTCCTGAAAATCTATGTTTTGAATGATTGTGACTGATTGATGCTTGAAACCTAGGAATGAAGGATGTTATTTTGTCTTATCTGTTTTTTATCCAAAAACATGGACAAAGGATTGTTGGAATGAGTGATACCGCACACCCATAAAGGGGTACAACTCCTGTTGCATAAGGAACAACTCATAACACACCGCACAATTGGTAGTGGCCGTACACTGTGAAGGTGCATATGCTACTGAATAACGTACAAGGAGGTGGAGCAGAGTCGCACACTAGAAACGGTACACTCCTCCTGTTCATATTCTGATGCATAGCGTATCACTGGTGTCACACCCCAACCGATGGCGGAAACATTGGGGCGTGACACTGAGCGAAACAGATTGTCCAAGAGAATCCATAACAACTATAATTACCAAATATTTAACATTCATGTCCCATACCATAAACATATAAAGTAAAAATAGTTAATACAGACATTGTTCTCAAAGACAAATAGCAGTTCCGACAACTCAGATTTTATTTGTGGGTTTCTAGACCACCTAACTTGATTCCAGAGACAAGCAGCAAACATGGCATCCTAAACACCTATCACATACGTTAAAATAAAGTCAATACACCTAGTGTAAAGGTGAGCATACAAGTTTAGTAGCATATAGTATAGCGAAAGCGTTTACGCATAACCAGCATGTATCACGTGGGGTGCGAATCTAGTAAGTTATTGATAAAGATACTATAAATACCTATGACTGCGAGTTGTAGAGTGCACAACACATGTTCACCATTGCGAACACGTGAAGTAAATAACCTTAACAACCCCTGAGTAAACAGGTGCTGAGTCCAAACTATAGTACTATTGTTGCTAAGGCAGGCAGACAACAATCAATGTGTAAACATAACATACAAACATTCATCGAGTCACGTATAACATGCGAGAGCGGCTAGCGTTAAAAGTTTTTGCGTTGTGTGTTTGATGTGATTTGATATAAGTAACGTATGTAACACCCAAAAGTGCGTAAAGCAAAAAGGGATCGAGTATACTCACTGAGTGTGTTTAGTAAATAAACACTTCCTTGGATTGAAGGGAGCGCTTGAAGGTTAGCCTGATCAGGGAGAGGTAGTGTAAGGTTGAACAGTGCGTTAAACAGTGCGTCGAAGAGATGAGTGATCGAATAGTGGTTCGATCGGATGATCGTCCGGACGGATGACCATTCGGTCGGCTGGTCATTCGACGGATGACAAATAGGGCACACAATAACAGTCATAAACCTAACATACACATTCTGTGTTTTGAGTCTGCGATGCGATAACGATGTGATAGCGTTAAGTAGAATGGCGTTTAGTTGCGTTTATCGCATTGTTACTTCACATATTAATAATTCGTAGTTTAAAACAACGTTAACTAATATATCGATTATTAAGTCTCGAGAGTACAAGGCAATAATTAAGCAAAGAATGACAGATCTGATTAACAACCTGACGTTGACCTTGACTTTGACTTTGACTTGTACTTTGACTTCAGAAATTCGGGTTATTACAGCCTCCCCTACTTTAGGGAATTTCGTCCTGAAATTAAGGCGCATGCGTAATGAAGAGTTGTGGATATTTAGCTTTCATATCACTCTCGAGTTCCCAAGTAAACTCGGCGCCGTGTTTTCCTTCCCAGCGAACCTTCACTATAGGAATGCGAGAGTGTCGGAGTTTCTTGGTCTCTCGGTCCATGATTTCTACTGGCTTTTCCACGAAGTGTAATGTTTCATCCACTTGTAGTTCCTCAAGAGGAACATGTAAGTTCTGGTCGGCTAGACACTTTTTGAGGTTCGAAACGTGGAAAGTCGGATGTACGTTGCTGAGTTCCTCCGGTAATTCGAGTTTGTAGGCCACTTTGCCAAACCTTTCCAAAATCTTAAAGGGTCCAACGTATTGAGGCGCTAGCTTTCCTTTCTTGCCGAATCGAACCACCCCCTTCCAAGGTGAAACCTTTAGGAGTATGTGATCGCCTACGTCAAATTCAAGGGGTTGCAGCATTTATCGCCGTAACTCTTTTGACGACTCCGAGCTTTCAAGAGAATGTTTCGTATCTGGAGGATCTTATCAGTCGTTTCTTGCAGTAACTCAGGACCGGTAATTTGGGCATCTCCGATCTCATGCCATACAATAGGCGATCGACATTTTCTTCCATATAATGCCTCAAATGGTGCCATTTGAATGCTAGAGTGATAACTGTTGTTGTACGAGAATTCAAAAAAAGGTAAATGCGAGTCCCAATTACCACCGAAATCTATAACGCACGAGCAAAGCATGTCTTCAAGGGTGCAAATCGTGCGCTTAGTCTGACCATCGGTCTGGGGATGGAAAGCAGTACTAAGATTGAGAGTAGTACCAAGAGCAGATTGAAAAGTTTCCCAGAGGCGTGAAGTGAATCGACCATCGCGGTCAGAGATGATGTCACGAGGTTTCCCATGTCGACAAATGACTTCGTCGGTATAGATTCGTGTTAATCGTTCAACCTTAAAATCTTCCCGTATTGGTAGAAAGTGAGCAGATTTGGTAAGACAATCAACGATAACCCAGATGCTATCGTGACCTGATGGCATGGGAGGAAGTTTCGTAATAAAATCAATAGCTATTCTCTCCCAATTCCACATCGGGATTTCGGGTTGTTCGAGTAAGCCAGAGGGTCGTTGATGTTCGGCCTTAACCTTCGAATAGATTAGGCATTTTGAAACATAAAGGGCGATATCTTTCTTCATGCCCAGCCACCAGTACCTGGATCGAAGGTCCTGGTACATCTTGTCAGCACCAGGATGAATGGAATATCGGGATTTGTAGGCTTCAGTCAGCAATATCCAGCGCAAGTTATTGCGACTGGGTATCCAATTGCGATCGAGATAGTGAAAAATACCATTCGGTTTATTCACTAGTTGGTCTTCGTTTCCGAGAATTCTCTCTTCCTTCAAAGTGCGTTTGGTAAAACAGGCGTGTTGCTCATCGTGAACGAAAGCCTCGAGGTCGTGTTGGGCTTGAATATTACGAACACTATGTAAATAGCTTCGTCGGCTAAGAGCATCGGCAACACCGTTTGCTTTGCCTGGGTGGTAACGTATCTCACAGTCGTAGTCGTTGAGAAGTTCAACCCATCTGCGTTGGCGCATATTAAGTTCTTTTGGTTTAGGATGTGTTGTAGGCTCTTATGGTCGGTGAAGACCGTACACTTGTTACCATAAAGGTAGTGTCGCCAAATCTTTAACGCAAAAACAACTACACCAAGTTCGAGATCGTGGGTCGTATAGTTCTTCTCGTGGACCTTGAGCTGGTGAGAGGCGTACGCGATAACCTTGTCTCGTTGCATATGAACACAACCAAGACCGAGACCGAGGTTAGAGGCATCGCAATAGACTACGAATTCGTTGTCTCCTTTGGGTAATGTGAGCACGGGAGCGTTGCAAAGCATACGCTTGAGAGTTTTAAAAGGCATTATCTTGTTTGGTTCCCCAAAAAAAAGACTTGTCTTTATGTGTCAGAGAGGTGTGAGGGACATCGATTTTAGAGGAATCCGAGATAAATTGATGGTAATAACCCGCCAATCCGAGAAAAGAACGAACTTCGGACGGGGTTTTCAGCGTAATCCAACTCTTAACTGCTTCAATCTTCACGGGATCGACATGAATACCTTGACTATTTACAATATGACCAACAAATTGAACCTCCTCGAGCCAAAATTCACACTTGGAGAATTTGGCGTAAAGACGATTTCCATGCAGGAGTTCGAGAACCAAACAGAGATGTTACGTATGTTCAGCTTTCGACTTTAAATAGATAAGGATATCATCGATAAACACGATGACGAAGCGGTAGAAAAAGGGTTTACACTCGCGATTCATCAAATCCATAAAGACTGCGGGGGCGTTAGTTAGACCAAAGGGCATAACAACAAATTCATAGTGGCCGTAGTTAGTGCGGAAAGCGGTTTTAGGAATGTCTTCCTCCTGAATTTCTAACTGATGATAACCTGAGCGTAAATCGATCTTGGAAAAACTCGTAGCGCCTTGCAATTGATCAAACAAATCATCGAATCGAGGTAAGGGATAGCGATTCTTGATAGCCAACTTATTGAGTTCCCTATAATCGATGCACATTTGATACGATCCATCCTTCTTTTTGATGAAAAGGACGGGTGCGCCCCAAGGGGATGTACTAGGGCGTATGAAGCCTTTATCAAGTAATTCCTGGAGTTGACTCAAAAGTTCACGCATTTCGGATGGAGCGAGACGATAAGGCGCTTTTGTGACAGGATTAGCTCCATGAATGAGGTCGATACGGAAATCGATATCACGAGTAGGGGGTAAACCAGGTAAATCGTCAGGAAAGACAGCAGGAAAATCACGAACCACGGGCACCTTTTCCATTGCCTTTTCTTTCTTTTCCTTCTCCGGTACTACGATGTGTGCCAAGAAAGCTTTGTATTCCTTGAGGAGATACTTGCTTGCTTGGATGCACGACATGAGTTTCAGTTGCTTCGAAGATACTTCGCCATAGACACAGAGTTGATCACCATTGGAGAGAGAAAATCGGATCATCTTTTCGAAACAAACAACTTCAGCACGATTTTCACGAAGAAAATCCATGCCTACTATGATGTCAAAACTACCAAGTTGCATCGAAATGAGATTGATCGGGAAAACATCATTGTTGAGTTCAAGAGTACAATCATGAAGAACAGAACTAACAGTGACTGTTCTTCCGGTGGCAATTTCTACGTCGAACGTTGTCAGGAGTTTAGCGCGTTTACGGTTTAGGAGCTTCTCGAATTTGAACGACGCAAAACAGTTATCGGCTCCAGTATCAAACAAACACGAAGCATAAATACCGTTAACAAGAAACGTACCATTGACAACATCGTTGTCAGTTTGGGCCTGGCGAGCGTTGATGTTGAAGGTTCATCCGCGGGCTGCTTGTTATTGTGGCTGTTGCTGCTGCTGTTGTGGTTGTTGCTGCTGCTACTGCTGTGTTGGTGCACTGATGTCTGTTAACTTCATCTTTAATGTGTCTTGTATTGTATTTGTTAGATCAGGGCACGAAAATCGAGAAACAGTATTTTAGGGTAATTCCGCAAGAAATTACACTTGTGTAATTTCGCATGGAATAGTAATCTCGCGTGAACTGTTCATGCGGAATTATGTAGCCTATAAATACCTATTGTCTCTGATTCATTTGATACGGAATTATTGTGTGAGAGCTGAGGTGCTGTCGAATTTTTGTCAGAATTGTTTGTAAAAAGCTCAGGAAATCAGTAATAGATAAAGATTAGAAAGGAACAAGCTATGTTACGTCATTTACATTGATTCCTCCTTTGTACTTGATGATGAACTACTTATACTGACTATTTAGGGTCACACGGATGATCCAACAAGTGGTATCAGAGCTCAGGATGAGGAGTTCATACCAATTCAGCTTGATATTGCTGGATTCTCACACTTCTACTCTTTCTTTTTTTATTTGAACAAAATTTAACGGTTGAAATGGCTTAAAACTCTCATATATCAAGCGAAACATAGTTTTAACTAATCCTTGAAAGAATTGGACATTAATTCGAACAAAATATGTTAAAACTTGGTAATTCCGCTTGAAAAACTGATCGCACATAATGACGTCATCATAATTTCGTTTGAACCAGACCTTAATTCCGCACGAAATTAGCAAAAGGGTTACTAATTTCGCTTGAAAGGTCACACGGAATCAAATTCCGTTTGAAGAGTTGAAACGGAATTACTAATTCCGCTTCAAAGAACCTATTTTCGCTTCAAACATCTTAATTTCGTTTGAAAAGAAACTAATTCCGCACGGAATTAGTATCTGATTGGTAATTTCGTTTGAAGCTAATAACGTTTGAAGGATAATCTCGTTTGAATTTCACAATTCCGTGTGAACTAATTTTGTTTGAAAGCAAATTTTTAAAAGTTCAAAATTTTTCTAAGTGTTTGTTGATTGTTTCAGGTGCTTGAAAGATGGATGATTACACGAATTCGTTCTGTGATGTTTTTGCGTTTGCTGGAAACGGTGGTGATGATACTTCAAACGACACATCAAACAATACAAATGATAAAGCTCCGAGTGCAAGAAAGACTTTTTCGAATGCATTAAGTGTTGAGAGTGCGTATGGGACGTACAACAAACCTCCAAAACTGTTGGCAATTGAAGATTATAATAGGTGGGCTACAAGATTTGATTAGTGGCTTTAAGCCTTTGCATATCCAAGCTAGAAAAGATTAAAGATTGGTTACGTTAAAGGAGATAGTTTTGGTGAAAGTTTGACAGATACTGATGAGATTGAAAGATATATTGTTGAACAAAAGTGCATCGCGTTGATCCATCAGTCTGTGAGAGATGATATAATTTCATTGATTGAATATGAAAATTCAAAAGATCTTTGGGAGAAACTGAGGGTAAAATGTGTAGGCAGTGCTGAGATAGTAAAAAACAAAAAGAAACTGTTAAGAAAAGAGTTTGATTTATTTGGCTATTTAAAGAACAAGTCTGTCTCCAAGATGATTGAGAGATTCGGGCATCTGAAATTGGAACTGGCAAGACACAAAATTGTATATACTCAAGAGGAGTTGGTTGACAAACTGTTCGACTCGCTGCCGAATGAACAAGATTGGCAGTATTTTGCATTAATGTTGAAGAATACAATCAAGTCTGAAGAGTTGATAGTGGATCTGCTTATAGAAAGACTGGAGAGTCACGAGTTGGAGATCAAGAAATCTAGCAAAGTCAACAACTCATCTTATCAGCAGAATGTGGAGTTATACTACAGAGGAAATCTACAAAAGACTGGTTCTCCAAGAACAGCATTTTCTGCAGAGAGTTCAAATAATGTGAATCAAGAAACTTCTCACAGTGGTTTTCATAGTGGATCTTCTTCAACAACTTCAAGCCAATCTGCATCTAAGAATCTATTTCAATGTAACATTGCTGTGGATCTGAAGAACGCTTAAAATTTCAGTGAAGAGTCAGCAAAACCACAGATGGTGTTCTTAGCATCGGTATTAGAATCGTACGAGAGCCTCGTGGCGGGCAAGATTGGAAACACCAACCTGACTAAAGAGGACTATGATCAAATAGATCCTGAAGAGATGGAACTGATCGATATCAGGTGGTGTATGGCCAGTGCAGTCCGGAGAGCGTAACGATTCATGGAGATTACTAGGAGACATTCTATCGGCGGGCCGTCTACAAAACTTGGCTTTGACAAATCAAAAGTCACATGTTTCAGGTGTAAACAGAAAGGACATTTCAAATGTGAATGTCGTAACGCTCCTGCTGATGATACTGCAAATCCATTTCGTGAAGATTACTACAAAAGAGCAATCTACCATCAAAACAAATCTGAACCCCCAGAATGAAGCAGCTTGAAGATACCCCCAAAGAAAAATCAAGAGCTCTTGCTGTTATTCATGATGATGAGGGATACGATTGGAGTGATGTGCTACCAGAGGAAGATGCAGTAGGATACACTTTCGTAGCAGAAAATATTATTCCTTTGAAAGACACAAGAAATGAAGAACAAAAATACAAAAGCAGACAGCAGAGAGCAGAATTCAAGATGATGAGATTATCTAAGGTGTTCAGTGAAGCTAGGAGAGCAAAGAGATGGGATGCTGATAGAGAATGTTACCTTGATCCTCAAGGAAACATTGCTATTGATACGAAAACTCTTAGTATTGAAGCTTTCATTGAGGAATTTGCTGAAGAAGAAGAAGAAGCCAGACAGAGAGAATGGTGGGGAGGAGGAGAAGCATTTGAGAAAGAAAAAGAGAAAGAGAATGAGTCATAGCCAAAGAAGGTTGATGACGGAATTATTGATACTTCACAAGAATTCACCGCTGAAAACTTGGGAAAGATGGCTGACAAAGTGCTTGCTGCAAAGGAACTTGAGGTAGACTCTAAGTCTGAAACTGAGTCTAAAAGCAAGGTCAGTCCAAACATTTCAACAAGTGAGATAGGTAAGAAAGTCAAAGGTGATAGTGACTGTAAAAGTTGCATGAAAAACTGCAAGTTTTGTAGTACACTTACTTACCTTAGTGATACAAAGGTTGAAGAACTGACAACAAGAGTCAGAAAGGTTGAAAATCAGATTCTAGACCGTGATAAAATGCTAAAAGCTTCAAATGATCGAGCTAAAAATTTGACTGAGAAAATTGAAAATGATAAAATTGAAGTAGAAAGAATTAGGAAAGAGAATGAAAAGCTAATTCAAGAAAATCGTCAATTCTCAGAAAATTTTGATAAACTAAAACGAACGGTCAAAGATTCTGATGAAAGAAACGGTAAAACCAATAAAGAAAATGAGCATTTAACTGTAGTTCTTAGATACAAGGAAGAGCAAATCAACCAACAACTGGATGAGATTGCTAAATTGAAGCTTCAGTTTAAAGAAGCTAAGATTGAGAATGAGCATATCAATTTGAAATTGAAAAGTTACAACTCTACAAGCTTTGTTTTACAACACATTGTTCCAAAACCCATCGGGAAAAACAAAGCAGGCGAAGATGTTTACTTTGATGGAACTGGGGTTGGGTTTCATCAGGTTCCACCACCAGTTCTAAACAATTTCTCAAAAAAGAAATCCGGGTTGGTTAATGATGAAGATGTTAATGAAATAAAACTTCCAGAGTCAATTGATGTGACATTTTCTTCATCTGATGATAGTGTTCAAACTGAGATTGTGCAAGGCATTGCTGAAAGTGTTTTGAAATCTGATAGTGATTCAGTTGAGGATGAAAAGTGTTTTCTGGATAAATACATTCCAAAACCAAAATCTAAAAATAACTTAAATGAAGAACCTACTCTTGTCATGTACAAGATGTCGGGATCGGATAAGTTGTATTCAGATTCTGAGTTTCCACTGGAGAATGTTAATGTTGCTAAATTGACAAATGTGTTCAAATTGGTTGAAATTGATCCGTCTGAGTTTGAAGGTCTAAAACAGACGAAGAGGCAAATGAATTTTGAAAAAGATAAAGCTTACTACAAGAAACCTATTGTTCCACCGCGTTTTTATAACAACAATCGAAACAGATGGTCGGGTGGTTATCAGGGTGGTAAGAATTATCAGAAAAAGAATGTTCAAAACAAGAAGTTTGCTGAGAAAAAGGTGTTTGTGAACAGTTCAAGTTCACTTTCTGATGAAGAATCTGAGATTTTTTCAAAAACAAACAAAGAGTTCTTTGAGAAGAAAGCATCGCAGCCTCAGTCTGAAGGCACAAGTCGGGTAGTTGACACCTGAACATGCTTTAAATGCAATCAAGTTGGACATATTGCACGAAAGTGTACAAACTTGAAGCCTAAGACTGAAGTTGTGATGAATTCAAGAAAGAAAGATGTTGTGAAGGGAAAAGCTCCATTAGTTGTTGAGAAAAAGGTTTTGAAAAATGACAACACCAAGATCAAAACGGAACCTGTTAAGAATATGGTAACTAAAAATGACAAATTTTACAAACGGGTTGCATCGTCTCAACAAACATGGAAGCCAAAAGTGGTTGACAAGAAAGAAAGTTCATCTAAACCAAAGGTTTTAGAGACAGAAAAACAATCGTCTTCCACCACTCCGGTAAAGATGGATGTTCCTTTGGATTATTATGAACAATTAGAGAAACAATCTTCTACTCCACCAGAGAAGAAGAATGTTCAAAAGAAAGATCAACCAACCGGTCAACCTAAGAAAGATGAGTGTTTCTTATACAAAAAGGTTGAGGTTGGATCTGAGGAGAGCTTAAAGATGAATGACAAAAACTTTCCGCCACTTTACATTGCAAAATCTCACATCAATGTCAAGTTACCCAAGTCAAAAGAGGCTTGGGTGGCATCAAAATTTCACTAAATGTTTTTGAAAAGTGCAGGAGCTTCCAAAATCCGTTTCACGTTGGATTATGGATAGTGGAGCTTCTCTGCACATGACGGGGAAGAAGACCCTATTGTATGATGTTAGAGGGTTTAATGGAGGTTACGTGGGATTCACAGGTAATCAAGGTGGTAGAATAATTGGAGAAGGAACATTATCCAATGGGATTGTTACGTTTGAAAGAGTTAACTACATCGCTGAGCTTGAGAATAATCTTCTGAGCATTTCGCAAATATGTGATCGCATGTACACAACGCACTTTACAGACAAAGAATGTTTGATCTTGAAACCAGGATTTGTTGTTCCCGAAGAGTGGATTATCATGAGGGCACCTAGAGTGAATGATATGTACGTGTTGGACATTAGCGTAGCTACTACAACCACGGGTCAAGCTCACTGTTTTGTGTCAAGAGCAACGGAAAAAGAGTCAAAGTTATGGCATCGAAAGATGGGCCATATTCACTTGAGAAAATTGAATCACCTGGTGCATAACGACTTAGTTACTGGTGTTCATGTGAAAGGTTTTCATCTGGAAGGGGAGTGCATTAGCTGTATCAAAGGCAAACAAAAGAAGAAATCACATCCTCAAAAGACAGTCAATTCAGTTTCGAGACCGTTAGAGAGACTCCATATGGATCTGTTTGGTCCAGTAAATGTCAAAAGTATTACCGGGGATCTCTACTGTCTAGTAGTAACTGATGATTATTCCAGATTTTCGTGGGTATCAATTCTGAAGTCTAAAGATGAGACGTTTGATAGTTTGATGGCGTTGTTCAGAAAAATTGAAAACTTGTACCAAAGGCGTATCAGAAGAATCAGAAGTGATAATGGTACTGAGTTTAAGAACAACAGGATGGAAGAATATTGTGATGAGAGAAGTATATTGCATGAATTTAGTGCTCCTTATACTCCGCAGCAGAATGGAGTAGCTGAAAGAAAGAACATGACACTAATCGAAACAGCCAGGACGATGCTTGCTGATTCCAAACTACCTGTAAACTTTTGGGCAGAAGCAGTCTCAGCTGCGTGCTATACGCTCAACCGGGTTCTTACTGTAAAGAAATTCAACAAGACATGTTTCGAGCTGATCAACAACTGCAAACCGAACCTGAAGTATCTAGAACCGTTTGGGTCTCCCTGCACAGTTCTAGAGCCTTTTGGTAAATTTGGTGCAAAGAGCATTGAGGGAATATTTGTGGGTTACTCAAGTCCGCAAAAGCGAGTCTTTGTTCCAAGCTTGAAGCGGATTATTGAAGCTCACAATGTTGAATGTCAAAGTAATACAATGCCTCCGCAGAATCCTGGAGATTCATGGCGTTTTCATTACGATACTTTATGGGATTCGTTTGACATGGAAGAAGAAAAGGAAGAAGAAGATGATTTCTTTGACGAGTTGGATATTCTGAGAGAGTATGAGTCATCGCAGGAAAGGTTCCCAGCTAAGTATTCAAGACGACCACGACAAACTTCAAATGATGATGAAGCAGGTCCAAGCAATGCTGGAGAACATGATGATATTCAACAAAATGAAGTTGCTCCTGATAGTCAGACGGCAGTCAATGATAATCTAGAATCTGATAATATGCCTGTATTTGATCATGGTGATTCAGATTCTGAAGGGGAGCAAATCCAGATCTCAAGTCAAACAGTTCCAGTCGATGAACAAGGTGCAAATCAGAATGTCACAAATTTGGAAGGTGAGGTAGATGTTCCAGGCGAGGTGATGCCAAGAACTCTTTCGTACCATCCAGAGGAGTTGATCATTGGAGAATTACAAACAGGCGTCCGCACAAGACGACAAATTGACAAAGGCCTTATTTGTTTTTATTCTACAGTAGCACCTTTACAAACTGAGTTTTCACTAAGTTGTTTTATTTCGTAGATCGAACTGCGAACTTACAAAGAGGCACTAACTGAAGATTCTTGGGTCAATGCCATGCAAGAAGAGTTGAGTCACTTTGAGAAGTTAGGTGTGTGGAAGTTCGTAGACTTGCCTGATGGTCAGAGGAAGATAAACACCAAGTGGGTGTTCAAGTACAAGAGGGATGATAGAGGAGTTGTTGTTCGTAACAAAGCTCGACTCGTAGTCCAGGTCTTTAGTCAGCAGGAGGGTATAGATTTCACCGAAGTGTATGCTCCAGTGGCTAGACTAGAAGCTATCAGAATCTTCCTAGCATTTGCATCGTGGAAAAAATTCAAAGTATATCAGCTAGATGTTAAATCGGCGTTTCTCTACGAGAAGGTAAAAGAGGAGGTATATGTCGGACAGCCACCGGGCTTCACCGATCCAAACCACAAAGACAAGGTCTACTTGCTAGACAAAGCGATGTATGGTTTACACCAGGCCCCGAGAGCTTGGTACGAGACATTGTCTCAACACCTGCTAGCCAACAGCTTTATCCGTGGAAAAGTGGATGCCACTCTCTTCACCAAAGAGGTTGACGGACATCTTCTGATAGTTCAAATATACGTGGACGACATCATATTTGGGCCAATGAATGAAATTCTGTGCAAAGATTTTGAAAGAGTTATGAAGCAGAAATTTGAAATGTCATCGATGGGTGAGATGAAATTCTTTTTGGGAGTGCAGGTTGATCAATTACCCAAAGGAATTTTCATACATCAAACGAAGTACGTTCATGATATCTTGGAGAAATTCAGGATGTCAGGTTCTACTCCAGCTTCCACCCCATTAGCGACGAATCATGGGATAAACCCTGATCTCACCGGAGAGAAGGTAGATGAAACGATGTATCGTTCCATGATCGGATCGTTGATGTATTTGACAGCTTCAAGACCCGATATTATGTATCCAACCTGCCTCGCAACGCGGTTTCAGTCTAATCCTAGAGCTTCGCATACGGTGATTGTGAAAAGGATATTAGGCTACCTGAAAGGAACTCCATCATTGGGGTTGTGGTATCCAAGAGAAGGCGATTTCACGCTCGAAGGGTATTCTGATTCTGATTTCGGATGCTGCAAAGTTAACGCTAAATCAACAACAGCGGGGTGCCAGTTTTTCGGACCATGATTGGTCACCTGGCAATGCAAAAAGCAGACCTCTGTGGCTCTATCCACATGTGAAACGGAGTATGTATCTGCTAGCAGTTGCTGCTCTCAGATCTTGTGGATCCAGCAACAGATGCGCGACTACGCTTTGCAATTTCTAAACACCCCTATCTTTGTTGATATTGAGGCAGCGATAAATATTACTAAAAATCCAGTACATCACGCTAAAACGAAACACATTGAAATTCGTCATCACTTCATTCACGATTGTTTCGAGAAGAAGTTGATACGAATAGAGAAAATCCACACTGACGAGCAAAAAGCTGATTTACATACCAAAGCATTTAATAAAACACGTTTTCATTATTTGCTAAAACTGAACGGTATGAAGCTTTTATCGGTGTCGGATGGCATTATTGGCGTTGATGAGGATAACATTGTAGATGATGATGTTGAGAAACAATCTGCAATGGTTTGTTGATTTTTTACTTGTTTTGGTATTTAGGGGGAGAGTATAGGGTAATATTTTCAGAAAATACAAAAACAGTAACAAATTTTTCATAAAATACGAAAACATGAGATATTTTCAAAATCCAAAAACAATAGAAAACCAGAAAAGAGCTTGTGTAAAAAGGGAAAATGATACTACATCGGCTTGACAGTTACGGTATGCTAAAGATTTGTAATGTTTAAAAGTTTTAAACAGTCTCGCTGATGATGTGCCGATAGGTTTTTACACATTTAGTAGGTTTGTTCGGGATATAAACCTAAATTTTTACTTACTTATTTTGTGGGGAACACTACTTGGATATATAGGTAACCCCTGAAATCTTGTTTGAAAGATCCCTCTTTCTGAGATACTAGGTCTTTATACTCAGTGATATCTGGGGTATTATCCCGGGACTTCTGATTTTGCGGAAGCAATGGCCTAGTCCTCGGAGAATACTTTACCGCTTGCTTGAAAAATAGCGCCGCCCTCAGCATAAATTGATGAGACAATAAAATTGCTAATCAATGCTGTTGTAAAAAAGTTCCTCTAAAGGGGACCACCCAAAGTCAAACCGTCATCTCTCTGCTGAACGGAAGTTCTGACCTGAGCTCTCACGTTCGATGGTTTCATAATGTTTTCCCTTACAGATATCATCTGTGGTATACTCACCTGTAAGACTGAATTTTAGGATCTGGATACGGGAGTATATTCAAGAGGTGGGACACATGTATAAGTTTAAGTCTCTAAAACACTTAATCCGTATCCTGGACAGATTAAAATTTGTGTGAAAATTTAAAGTGGACCAGTATATCGACAATCTAAGTGAATTGTTTAATTCTGAGTATGAAATTAAAGCTTAACGGTACTTGTGACTTGTCGAATAGCTGATATGATTCCCTAACACGCTCACCAAAAATATGTTTGTAAATAGTTTACATTTTCTGCATTTTATTTCTGTAATTCATTTCTAGTTTAGAAACTTTTTAAAAAAAAATTCAAAAAGATTTTACATTTCTGCTTTATTTTCCGACAAACCAAAGTGGAGAGTTGATCTTCAGATTCAAATCGAAGAAGATGCAGGAAGTTTCTGGGCTGGATGATGAGTTTGGAGCTAATCTTGATTAATTGAGAAATGGAAAGTCAAAACAAGTTCATTAATTTGAAACTTGTAATTTTTAGAAAAGTTTGAAAATATTTGAACAAATGTCAGTGTGAATTGTCTCAGATCAACCAAGGTCATTAAGTTAGACTTGGTAGACAAATTGAGTAATCAGGGTCATTAATTTGGACCTGAATACTTAAGTGAATTTCTAAACACTGATAAGACTATCAAATGAGGTGAATGGTAAATTTGGATTGAAACTGTTATTGTCATATATCTTATATTTAGGTAGAGATTGTGCAGGAAACAGGAGTTAAAAACCCCATGGCAAAGAAAATGTCAAAGTTTGAATCAGAATTCAAGTCCCAGCTTATCGAAAGGGGGAGTCTGCGAAAGGGGGAATCAGAATTCTGGATCAACATTCAATGGGGAGATTGAAGAGTAAAGTTTGAAGATTAAAGATTGAAGGAAGCTTTTACAATGTCAAAACAATTTGGAGCAAGATAACGATCAATCAAGACTAAAGACTGAAGACATGATGCTAAAGACTTCGTCAACATCCAAGGGGGTGTCTGTTGGTGCACTGATGTCTGTTAACTTCGTCTTTAATGAGTCTTGTATTGTATTTGTTAGATCAGGGCACGGAAATCGAGAAATAGTATTTTAGGGTAATTCCGCACGAAATTACACTTGTGTAATTTCGCATGGAATAGTAATCTCGCTTGAAGGTTATTCCGCGTGAGTTAATTTCGCACGGAATTAAGTCTCGCGTGAACTGTTCATGCGGAATTATGTAGCCTATAAATACCTGTTGTCTCTAATTCATTTGATACGGAATTATTGTGTAAGAGCTGAGGTGCTGTCGAATTTTTGTCAGAATTATTTGTAAAAAGCTCAGGAAATCAGTAATAGATAAAGATTAGAAAGGAACAAGCTATGTTACGTCATTTACATTGATTCTGCCTTTGTACTTGATGATGAACTACCTATACTGACTATTTAGGGTCACACGGACGATCCAACATGCTGCTGCTCTTGTTTCACCATACGGTTCAGGCAGACGTTTGCAAAATGACTCGAGTCACCACAAGCATAGCAGGCTCGTGCATGAGCAGTGGGAGCAGGAGCTGCTTGGTTACCCTGCAGAGCAGGGAGTGGAGCTGGTAGTGCAGGAGGAGCTTGAACTGCTTGAGCTTATTGACGAGGACCAGTGCGACAGTTCACGGTAAAGTGTTCGTAGATGTTGTAATTGACACAGAAATGGCAAACTATCCCAGCTGGGTGATGGTAAGTGCAAGTAGGGCACAGAGGATGAGGACTAGTGTACGCACGCTTAGCAGGCCATGCATTGGTCACAGAAGCTACGGCTTGGCGATTCTGGTTCTGGTGAGGTTGGGCAGGTACAACGTTGAGAGGAGCGACTATTGTAGCACAGTTCTTGATGTTGTTGTTGTTCTTGCGCTTGCGGCTCTGACATGAGGACCTTGACCCCTGAGATGAGGTGGTGTCAGTAGCGGGAGCGGGGGTAGCAGTTGCTTGGTTCAAGCTCTTGGTTGAGGTCTTGAAATAACCAGCCAGAACTCGCTTATCATTGATCTCGGCAGCGAGCTGGAAGGTTTCCTCAATAGTGGTAGTCTTGGCTGCTTGTACGAAATCGACAACACAATCATGTAGAGCGCGAATGTATTTCTTGATTGTGATGTCAGGAGTTGAGACTTGGTCAGGACAGATGATACTGAGCTGCTTAAAGCGAGCAGTAAGACCAGCATTGTCGCCACCTTCTTGCTTGATATTCCAAAACTCGTTTTCCAGCTTCTGGAGTTCATGGGGGGACAGAATTCTTTCATCATCACTTCCTTCAATTCCTCCCATGATAGACCATAGGCTGCGTCGTTCCCACACCTGTTGCGCTCTGTTGTCCACCAATCCAGTGCCCTAGACTGGAAGACTCCAGTGCGTTAACAGTGCGGAGGTTGTCTGGACATCCGCTTTGACGAAGAGTGACTTCAATCGAATCAAACCACTGAAACATGGCGCTGGGCCCGTCTTCAACAGTGAAGTCCTTGGGGCCGCAGGCCTTGAATTGCTTAAAGCTAAAAGTAGCTCGGGGCAAGTCGCTATTTGATTCCTCAGAGGACCTGCTGCCAACTTCGTTAATTTCGCTGACGATCTGCGGAATGATCTTAGCCATTTCCTTGGCGACTAGCGAGGTAATGCGTTTGTCAACGTGGTTGCGGCAGGCAGCGCGACAAGTGTGTGATCCAAATGACGACATTGTCTGCAACAGACATCGTCATAGGATTCAGATACGATTTGATTATATCAGGTATAGTCTAGCGTATCTCCAAAAGCTACATTTTGTAAAGCACATGAACACATCAACACATAGGCACATAGTCACATAATCCACATAGGCACATAAGCACGTAGAGCACATATTCACTATATTTTGCACGTATTCACCTATCTTTCATAGTCGCGTAAAGCGATCGAGAGTTGCGAGAGTGTGTAGCGAGTAGTATAGTGAGAGTTCAGCGATTTGTTAGCGTCGTTGTGAGTTGTGTGTGTTTTGCAGAGCAAGAAGCATTAATAGAAACCATCGGCATAGAGCACAACACTTTTAATCTCAAAACACCAACATAATAGCACATCAGATCAAAGAATCAACGGCTGCGAGAAAGAGATTGTCTTGGGTGTGTAGACATTGACTACCCAAAGTGATTTGACTGTTCACAAGGACTTTGAGTACACACGTTAGCCTAATAGACTGTGCTCTCGCCTCAATCCGGGCGAACGACACGCATCCTTTCGGCTATAACGTGACTCAAGTCTTTGGAACCCATCGAGACTTTGGTGAGAGTTTTGTAAAAAACTAAAATAGAGAGCGGAACAAGTCATTAAGATGCGGGTGTCACCCCTAACTTAACAACTTCATTCCTGGTGGTGTGGCAAGCCACGAGATGGGGATTTTCATCGAGATATGGATTTCACACCTGACTCAATGAAAATTCTCGTGCTAAAAGTAAAAATTTGCGTAGAGTGAGTGATTCTATTGGGAGTTTACGGTTTTCACACCTAATCTCGACCAAATCACTGGTTTGCGTAAAGCGAGTGTTTTCGTAAATGTGTGTGTTGTCAGCCTTAGGAAAGGCTGAGTAATTGCACGAAACTGTAGTATGCGGTGTTCGTGCAAAGATGTGAGCTTTAGCGAGTACAAGCGAGGGTATGAAGAGCAGGCTTGTGCAAAAACCCTTACTGGGTTCGCACAGCGCGGTCTGTTGGTACTTAGACAATAGACTGGGTCAATACTAAGACGACGATCCGGACTAGGTCGTGTCTTGCCTAATTCCCTATAGTTATGGCTCTGATACCAATCTGTCACACCCCAACCGATGGCGGAAACATCGGGGCGCGACACTGAGCGAAACAGATTGTCCAAGAGAATCCATAACAACTATAATTACCAAATATTTAACATTCATGTCCCATACCATAAACATATAAAGTAAAAATAGTTAATACAGACATTATTCTCAAAGACAAATAGGAGTTCCGACAACTCAGATTTTATTTGTGGGTTTCTAAACCACCTAACTTGATTCCAGAGACAAGCAGCAAACATGGCATCCTAAACACCTGTCACATATGTTAAAATAAAGTCAATACACAAAGTGTAAAGGTGAGCATACAAGTTTAGTAGCATATAGTATAGCGAAAACGTTTACGCATAACCAGCATGTATCACGTGGGGTGTGAATCTAGTAAGTTATCGAAAAAGATACTATCAATACCTATGACTGCGAGTTGTAGAGTGCGCAACACATGTTCACCGCAGTGAACACGTGAAGTAAATAACCTTAACAACCCCTGAGTAAACAGGTGCTGAGTCCAAACTATAGTACTATCGTTGCTAAGGCAGGCAGAAAACACTCAATGTGTAAACACAACATTAGGGCTGTAAACGAACCGAACGAACACGAACAAGGCTATGTTCGTGTTCGTTCGTTAAGGAAATTTGGATGTTCGTGAACTGTTCGCGAACACATGACGAACAGAAGTTTGTGTTCGTGTTCGTTCGTTAAGGAATTTTGATTGTTCGCGAACAGTTCGTGAACACTAACCACGAACGCAAACGAACACAAATGAACTTTAATTTTGAAAATAAAAAAAGGCACCGTTAATCTTAAACATTGTACACAATGAAAGTAGTTAAATATAACCATTTAAAGATTGAAGGGATCGATAATATTGGTTTCAATCGATTGGAGATAAGCTGAATGAAGGAGTGTGATATCAAAAGAGGGAGAGGGCCAGAGAGAGAGATAAATAATACATATGGGGAAAGTAAAAAATTAATAAAACATTAAAAAGTTTTAGAAAGATAAACATAAAAAATCGAACACGAACGGACATAACGAACGAACACGAACGAACATATTACCGAACGTTCACGAACGCAGTCGAACGAACGAGACATTTGTTCGTGTTCGTTCGTTAAGCTTATCGAACGAATTTTTTTGTTCGTGTTCGTTCGTTAAGCTTATCGAACGAACATAAACGAACTTCCCGCCGAACGGTTCACGAACTGTTCGCTGAACGTTCGGTTCGTTTACAGCCCTACACAACATACAAGCATTCACCGAGTCACGTATAACATGCGAGAGCGGTTAGCATTAAAAGTGTTTGCATTGTGTCTTTGATGTGATTTGATATAAGTAACGTATGTAACACCAAAAAGTGCGTAAATAAAAAAAGGGATCGAGTATACTCATTGAGTGTGTTTAGTAAAAAAACACTTCCTTGGATTGAAGGGAGTGCTTGGAGGTTAGCCTGATCAGAGAGCGACAGTGTAAGCGTTGAAAAGTGCGTTAAACAGTGCGTCGAAGAGATGAGTGATTGAATAGTGGTTCGATCGGATGATCGTCCAGACGGATGGTCACCCGGACGGATGACCATTCGGTCGGCTGGTCATTTGACTGAGGGTGAGTGCTTGAAAAGTGTTTTGAAATTTTCGTTGTAGCTTTTTGAAAAATGTTTAGTATTTCTATATATCAAGTCATCCGGATGGATGGCCATTCGATCGGATGGTGATTCGAGTGAAAGCTGATATTCTTTGAAGTTTTGAAAATTGTTTAAGTGTTGAAGTACACAAATCACCTGGTCGAATAGTCGTTCGATCGGATGGTCGTCCAATCGGATGGCTATTCGATAGAGCAACTGTTTCTTTTGAAAAACCTTGTGAATTCAGTTAAGTTAAAAGTTTTGTGGTTAAACAAGGACGGTATGACGACGTGTCAAACAATGGAAACCGTACCGAGCAAGCGATGCGATAGTATTACACATTAATTACACAAATAACATAACTCCTAAAAATGCATAAAAGTCAACTTGCGTTTCATGTTGCGATGAGATTGCGAATGCGTTTGAGATTATCCTTCCAAAAATATATATAAGCACACACAAATAGGGCACACAATAACAGTCATAAACCTAACATACACATTCTGTGTTTCGAGTCTGCGATGCGATAGCGATGTGATAGCGTTAAGTAGAATGGCATTTAGTTGCGTTTATCGCATTGTTACTTCACATATTAATAATTTGTAGTTTAAGACAACGTTAACTAATATATCGATTATCGAGTCTCGAGAGTACAAGGCAATAATTAAGCAAGGAATGACAGATCTGATTAACAACCTGACGTTAACCTTGACTTTGACTTGTACTTTGACTTTGACTTCAGAAAGTCGGGTTGTTACAACTGGTTCATGCAGGGTCGCACCCTGAGTAAGTCGCACAGTCCTAGTGTTAACACACGAAGCACAACATACACCCCTTAATTCATGACCGCACACCAGCAAGTGGTCGTACACTTGCTGGTGGGCCGCACACTCTCTTTGGGCCACTAATCAGTTGGGCCGCACACTGTAGACTTGGACATTCTAAGTGGACCATTTAAACTATTCGCACAGTCCCTTATTGGATTATACCGAACACTTGTTAATCAGGCCGCACAATTGTTAATTGGGTCGTGCACATTAATGGGCCACACATGTAGAATATTTGTAATTGAAACAGGTGTGTTACTGTTCACATAAATTAGGTTGTATTATCATGACTTGCCTTGTGTTATGTAATGCATACTACTTATATGCTACGTGTTGAATACGTATATACATGACGTTATTTGAATACGAACCTAATTAGATATGGTAACTATAATATGACGTGATTGACCAACTACTAAAACAAGTAAACTATCTGCCGAGCAAAAAAATGTTAGTTCACAACTTTTACTAAAAGCATGTGTTCCCGATGGTTGGGAAACAGAACGAGAAACACTTTCCCTGGTCTGGGATTGCTTGAACGGTACAAACAACACTTTCCCTGGTTTAGGATTGCTTACAATTTCTAGTTTGGAATACAGTTAATTACTATATATATTAGATGCAACAAGTGTACTAAACGAAACTCTATCACGGAAGTCCCCACTTACTATACCGCTTAGTTGCCTGGTGATGTTTTCTAAATTATACATACTTTTATATAGATATTCCCTACACTTTTCAGTAATTTTTGTGTTGTTAACACTAAATATCACTTCTAATTGGTTCATATTCAGATTTTAAAGTTTTTAAGAGAAAACGAGCTAAAACGGTTTATTTCATCTTAATATTGATAACAACCTTTATTATTTAGTGTGTAATAATTCATTTATTGATATTAATTGATTTTATGCGACATTAATTTTATTTTGGTCATACGTAGGGAGTTGGTGCACAATGAGAATAATTAGAATAATAAAAGAAGCACACTTTTGCTTCTTTGTCAAACAAGTCACGTTCAAAAGAAAGAATTGGAGGAAGATCTAGTTGAAGCCATAATGACCAAACTGCCCATGCAACCTTCAACTAATCATAATGCTTTGCCACCGTTCTTTTTATTAGTATTCTGTTGGGCCAATTGTTGACTTGAGTGGACCAGTCCAACAAGTCAACAACTATTTGATGATCTTTGTGATACGCAAACAAAGGCACGGTGCGGGGATATATATGATTCCATAATACAGAAAAGAAAAAGGAAGACGGCTAGAGGAGTTGATTGCGCAAGACTTGAGGGGTAATATATTATTTTCTTTAATAGCCTTTGACGGCTAGAGCATGCAACATTGGGCTTGGCCCACTGTCCTTTTGCAATTCGAGGCGGTGAAGATTTTTGAGCTATACACACATCAGATGCAATATATGACAAATAGGAGGGGCAATTACTTTAGAGAAGTTTGACGGCAGCAAGAAAGAAGCAGACGGCAAGAGGAGGCCATATTCGATTAATATTATTGCTGTGGAGTGCGACTAACAAGGAGAAGAGAAGAGAAGGGTTGGATCAAGATTCAAGGCCGCGATTCAAGATTCGGGTTTGGTTCGCAATTATTTATTTTTTTAGTTTTGTTAGACTTTGTGTTTTACAAACTATTAAACGTGATTTGCTTATTGTTTGAGACTTGTTTCTTTTTAGCGACTATGATTCTTGGCTAAACTTTTCATGCTACCTAGGTCTAGATGAACTATGACTTAATGTTTTGACTATTCGGTTTTGACTAATGACTAAATTGTGATGATTTACATATTCTTGTTTTGTGATTGTTTATAAATTTGTGTGCTTGTCTTGGTTGTGATTGGTTGTTTGGTTAGGTGATCTTGTTAGTCTGGTCTGGAACTATTTAGATCATTCTAGGTTCGTTAATCTGTTAGGTTTTCAATCTAGAGCTTGAGATTAGAGATAATTCAAGTTTAACTAAATTAATTAAAATCAACTGAGTATAGTGTGCATCCTTTTCTGGCAACTCTAGGGACGAGTCAGGACTGCTAGGTTATTAGCTAGGCGTTGTTTGGTAGTTTGGGTGACCGATAGCTCGGATCTGGCTACTTATTCGCATTTAGGGTTTCCTAGGTTTTCAATTGTTTAGCAGGTTTAGCTTCATGAGCGGAGGATTTTAGCACCATAGTTGTTTTTAATCTGATAGTCATGGGATTCGGTATCGATAGCTCGAGTCGTTTCCAATTTCGCACTTCATCACTCTGTTCCATCTTCTATTTTGGTTGATCATCCTTAGCGGGAGGTTTTCTGTGTAGATTCAGAGCTTTAGCCATTGGTCAGGATTAGAGGTCATGGGTTGGTCATAGGGATTCGAAGCCTGGGTAGTTCTTTCTCCTCATTGTCTGCTTCCCGTCACTTCACCATCTTTCTTGCTTGCTTTGTTTTCTTGTTTACTCACTTTAGTAGAATTAGAAAAAAAATCCCAAAAATCAAAACACAAATTAAAACCAGTTAAGTAATTAGTTGAGTCAGAGTCTAGGTAGCGTCGCTAGTGTCTCGTGGGTTCGATACTCGGACTTCATTAGGCTTTACTACGTACGATATGTACACTTGCCTGTCAGTGGTCTAGCATTTAGAGAGTCTTAGTTTATAAATTTAAAACTAGGGTATCTAGATTATGTTAAGTTTTTATTAGACCATAATTTGCACATCAAGTTTTTGGCGCCGTTGCCGGGGACACTTAGGCGATTGCGTTATTAGCTTTGACTGATCTTATTTGTTTAATTGGTCTTATTTGTAGTTTGAGTCTTAGGGTTTGTGTCTAGTAGTAGTGTGTCTAGTCGTTTTTGTAAATATTTTTTCTATTAGTTTGTTTCATTTTATATATTTTATTATGTGTTTTATCTGTGGAGGGCCCCATTACACCAAATATTGTCCAAATGATTCGGGGTGTCCCATGGATTTCGATGTTAACCCTCTTGTGCAGCCGCATCCATATCCTTCCCAGGGGGATTCCACATATCAGTATGATGACCTGTATCAGCAGTCACATCGAGCAGAAAGGAGCCTATTTTTTGAGGAAATGCTTCGACAACAAGAAGAGATAGCAGTTGAATCAGCAAAAATATGGAAAATACTGAACACCCTAAAAGCACAGGTAGAACCGGAGACTAGAATGGATGTCTCAGTCCCACATTCGGTTCAGCAGGAAGAACGAGAAGAGAATACAGGTAAGTTCATAATTGATTTCTCGTGTAGTAATGAAGAGATAGATGCGCAACTGGCTGCATATAAGAGATGGAAGGGAGAAAACTCAGAGGAAGACGAAGAAGAGTCAGTTGAGGAGATCATTCCAGTCACGGAGACGAAAATGGACGACGAAGTCCCACCTCTGGTTCCGAAGGGTACTATATATGATTTCGGGAGTGACTCTGATGACGTGATAGACGAAGAAGAATGGGTGGCGTATCAGAGGTCGTTGGTGAAGAGAGAAGTGATTGACGAGGAGTTGGATTTGGGAGATTCCTTAGGGTTTATGTTTGCTGAAGAGGTAGAAGATAAGGAATTAGAGAATGTCTTGTCTTGTGAGGACGAGTTTCGTGGGGAGTTAGAAGGTTTACCGGATTACATGGAAGAAGGTGAGTTTGACCCGGAAGGTGATCTTGCACTCTTAGAAGCTTTACATGAAGGTAACCCACCCCAGGTGACCGAACTTGTTCTAGACCAAGAAATCAAACAAGAAGAAGTGGTGGTGGAAGAAGAAGAACACCACAACTGGCCCGTGTTACTTATAACAAACAAAACAAAAAAATCAAAACCACGGGAGAAGGCAAGGAAAAGGAAAATAAAGAACCGGGATTGGTTGCGGGTCGGAAGTTGGTACAAGGAGGAGAGGAAGGAGCCTTTAAAACAAGACCAGTCTTCTAATTACATGCCGCGTATCCGGTTTCTTCCAGGTAAGTTTAAATTCTGGTGGTCTGACCCGTTTAAAATTTTTAAAATATTTTGTAATTCCACCAATGAAGTTTTAATTATTTTTGAGGACCGGGTGGAATTAAACGGGTTAGATAGGGTCCAGATCAAAGAAAAACCTCCTGATTAAATTCAAGTGTGGGGAGGTTTTGTAATTTTATTTATTTGTTATATTCTCGGTAGTTTGTGATACGTGTTTATTTGTATATTGAGTCGTTTATTTTGTACCATGAGTCTAAGTTAGTATCGTTTGAGTCGTTTTTTTTAGAGTCGGTACTGCTTTGGTTTTTGTTTTTTTTTGTCTATGCAGGTTTGAATTGTACCACCCGTACTCAATCTCCATTCGGGTGATTTCGGAGCTGCTAAGCCAATTTCAAGGAATTTTCCAAGTATGCCAGTCAGAGTCGAAGCCGATCGCGAATGAAATGCTATACGGTCGAGCTGGATTGGACGAGAGTTTTGGAGCTTACGCAGTAGATTACCAGCTAAGTCCTCTTCAATTTGCCCTTAGTCTTTTATTTCTTATTTATTTTTAGTTTTGTGAGTCGGTTTCCATCCTACATTGAGGGCAATGTAGAGTTTAAGTGTGGGGATGGGAAACTATCATTTAGTGTCTTAGTTAGTAGAGTCTTGAGTCAAAAAAAAAATTTAATTAAAAAATAAAAAAAAATTGAAAAAATAGAAAATGTTCTTGTTTAAGATGTTTGTAAAATTAAAACGGAAAATGATAGAAAAATCAGGTTTGTTCGGGTTTCAAATAATAATAATATGAGAATAAAAGTGGAGTCTGTGTCTAATTTGGGATATGTGAGTAGGCCTGACTCGGTTTTAGGTTCCTTTGAGCTAAATATACCTAATTGTTAGTTTGCTAGTGGGTTATCATCTAGGAAAGTAGGAAATTGAAACCGCCAAAAATAGCACAAGGAATGTCGTTATAAGCTAAAATTATTAGAATTTTTTATCAAAAAAAATGCAATAAATGAGCTATACCGAATAAATGACAAGGCCTATGTAATCTCTGTTGGGGATAGTGACTCTGACTTAGAATGCCTCTGGGATTGTTAAAAAAAATGAAAAAATACTGATGCCTATTGTAATCTCTCTTGGGGATGGTGACTCTGATTGAGAATGCCTCTAGGATAAGTTATGCATAGTCTAAAGCTCAAAAGAAAAGAAAAAAAAAAGAAAAAATATTTGATGTTAAATTCTTTCGATTTTGGTATAAAATGGTTAGGAAATAGTCTAATGACTGTTCCTTTTGTTCTATAAGCTTGAGGCGGGATTAGGTGAAACTGCGATTTTTAGTGTGAGACCCTAGGTAAATTAACCGAACTTGAACTAAACTTACATGATAAGGGTTTGGAACCGGGTGTGGGTTTAAGTGGACAAGTATACTTGCAATCGCGGTTAACACAAGTTTCAATTTAAATAAGTAATCTATATTTTTGAACCTGAATATTTCTGATTCTGATTTCGTTTGCATAAGTCTTTTTCAGGGACGAAAAATGTTTAAGTGTGGGGATATTTGATGTTTTCTAAATTATACATATTTTTATATAGATATTCCTACACTTTTCAGTAATTTTTGTGTTGTTAACACTAAATATCACTTCTAATTGGTTCATATATAGATTTTAAGGTTTTTAAGAGAAAATGAGCTAAAACGGTTTATTTCATCTTAATATTGATAACAGCCTTTATTATTTAGTGTGTAATAATTCATTTATTGATATTAATTGATTTTATGCGACATTAATTGATTTTATTTTGGTCATACGTAGGCATTAGGGAGTTGGTGCACAATGAGAATAATCTATACTATCTATTAAGGGAGCTTAGATGATGACCTAGATTTGCCTACGTGTCATCATATTAGCTATGCCACATTGGATCAGCTGATGTCATAATTCTGATTTTTAATAATATTAATTAATCTATATACAATCTGTTTTTTAAATTTTGAATTCATTATACTGATCCCAAGACAACATATATCACAAGACAACATATATCTTCTTTCTCTCTTTTCTCTCAAACCTGATGATTCTAGATCTGGGAGCGTGAAAGGACGAGCGATGAAATACAAAGATAGAATGCGAGAGAGAAAGAGAGCATGAAAGGACGAGGGATGTTAGATTGGTGGCTGCCATAGCTCCATCAGTGACGACGGTCAAGCGGCTAGGGTTCCGATCAAGTTCCGGCAAGCTTCCAAGGTGATTTGTGAGGAAATCATTCTTTCCATAAATCTGTAAACTTGATTCTGCTTCAATCCATCTTCTTCCACTCATGTTTGATCATCCAAGGTATGCTTTAGGGTTTTAAAAGATTCGTTCTTTCATTTGTTCATCTTTTAGGGTTTTAAAAAAACATGATTTTTTGTTTCAGATTTGTAAAAACTTGATGTTCGTCTTGTCTTCACGTTTTTTGTGTGGTGGATATAACCTGAATCACCAAATACGTTTCTTTTTTTGTAAACCCTAGATTTATGTACATTGGATTTAGTTTTGCCACTTCATCTCATCGTATTTGGTGTAGGTGCGACTTTTTTGGTTTGATTTCTTCATAAGCATTATTGTCGTTTGTTGATTACATTTTCACTGGTATGTTATAGCTTGATTTTTGTCTGATGTTTTGATTTGGGGGTTTAATTTGGTGTTTGAATCGTTTAGGGTTTTGGTATTTTGGGTATATCTTTTGATTTGTGTGTTTGATTTTGGGGGTGGTTGAGTGTTTGTTATGGTTTAAGGTGATGAAGACATTCAGCCATTTAATACCCTAATTTCTTCATCCGTTTTTCTCTGCAGGTCGGAGTTTCCATGATTCAGATTCAAATCGACTATGTCCAATATCGATTTATTAAGGTTCGGTGTTATAACTCTATTTTAGATTTGTTTCGTGATTCATTCTTTTATGATTAGGATGTGGTGGTGGAGGAGATGGTCGTCGTTGGAATGTTATATGAGACAGAGAGAGATAGATAGATTGGTTCATCTTATTAATTGTTTTTTAATATTGTAGCGATGGTTGGGCAGGTGACATGGAATTTAAACAGAATAAGAGTTTGAAACCTGAAAAACAGATGGATACTGATAATCCTGATGTCAACACTGTAAATCCCTCTGCTCAATATGCAACTTTTTATGGATTGTTTTTGTTTGACATGCATTTTTATTTTTTGTTAGTTTGAGCTACGTGAGGATGATGAGTTTATTGTGCTGACATGTGATGGTATCTGATAAGGGTTTATATGAAATAGCACTATAATTTATGCCATGCAATTATTCTTTCTTAATCTTTTGGATCATTACTAAATTATTTTACTTTCATGTGTTTAGGGATTGCATGTCAAGCCAACAGTTAATGGATTTTATCCATGAGCAATTGATATCGGTAAGTTTGAGATAACTCATGTTGCCCTTTAAATTACATCAGGTTAGAGGTGACGTTGTTTGAAATGTTGTTGCTAATAAGTTGAAGTCACTTGCAGAGGAATTTAGTCCTCATTGAGGAATGGAGCACATCGTTCCACAGGTTTGTCTCATTATTTTGAAATTCCAGTTATCAATTTTGCCTATTCTGGTTTTTTTTTTTTTTTTTTTTTTGTCATTAGATTTCTTAATATTTGCATCACTTATGTTGGTTGCGTAGATATTTATTTAATAGGATAGTGATGATGAAGGTAAATTTGGCGATGATGAAAATATCACACGTAACTGGAGTGTATCAAATGTTGTTGTTGTAAATTGGACTGTGGCTATGCGCTCTTGATCCTGAGATGTTGGAATGCCCATTTTGCACCAGATCCAGCTAATGTAAGTCTTCTGTCACAGTCTGTTTATATTAACTTTTGAATTGGTATTTCAATAAGGGGTTGTTTCGATTGACCCTTTCAACAAGGGGTTGTTTCGATTGACCCTTTAAAAAGTCTTTACGATGTTTGATTAAGCTATTCCTGTCCAATATATGTTTATTGATTTATCACTTTATCTTTGTTCTAGGCCTACTTTTTTCCTTTGTTTTTTTTTTGGTTGGGTATGATTCATAAGTAGTTGCTAAAATCGTTTTCCCTCATGTTTTGGTATGATTATGTTCTATATAAAAACTCTCATGTGCTATTAGTTCTTTTAAAACTGTTATTAATTCTATTAAAACTCTCGTGTGCTATTAATTCTATTAAAACTGTTAAGAGGAGTTGTAAAGCCAGGTTGGTTTAGTTTTACTACTATGATATGTTAAAAGTTTTCATCTTTTCATTCTTTATTGTGGGCATGAAACCGATTTTTTTTCATAAAAAAGATTATTATGTGATTTGTAGGAATGGGGTGACCGTTCAATGCTTGCAACCATAGGTCTTGGGGCAGCTCAGGTAAAAGTGGTTGACTTTTACTATACAAAAAAATGTGCATTTCAACCCCAGCCCGTTTTCACTGCATAAAAATGGTCGCTTTTAACATCAGTTGGAAGTTTAAATCATTTACTAAATAATGCATCAGTTTTGGTTTTGCTTTATCTCAAATCAATTAAATTGATCAAATTAAATTTATCAAATTTTATTATGTAACGGTTTGAATTCAGGATTCTATTAAGGAAGATTAGAGGATGACCTCGATTTGCCTACGTGTCACGTTCTTAGCTATTAAGGAAGAGAGGAAGACACAAAGGATGTGTCAAACACAGTTGAGATGATACAGGTTCAAGGTAATAAAAAGAAACCTTCTGTTGAAGAAGCAACCAGTGATAGTGTTTTGGTGGAAAACGTGGAGGGGTCGGTGACGTTGTCGTTGTCGAGGGTTGTCAGGAAATGCTAAGTGATAGCATTTCCTGACAACCCTCGACAATGTCACCGACCCCTCCTAAAAATTCCATCAAAACACTCTCACTGGTTGCTTCTACAACAGAGGGTTTCTTTTTATTACCTGAACCTGTATTATCTCAACTGTCACACCCCTTTCTGCGGCGGAAGCACGAGGTGTGATCATGAAAGGTTCTCATTGCATACGAAAGGTAAACATGCTACATGCTCGTAAAAATAACATCAAATACCATAATTTGAAAACATAAGTTTAGCGTTTACATCGCTAAGTAGCATAAAACATTGTCTTAAAAAGTTTACAACTTTATTTAACGATAAACATAGCGACATCCAAGAGCATAAGCAAGACCGCGCGCACATCCATCCTAGTTACATGAAATACATGTGAGTTTTTGGAAAAACGTCAACATAATGTTGGTGTGAATTCATGCAGTTTTTGTGTTTCACGTTTGTATACTTTGTATGAAAACATAGTTTGTGCCATGTATAAATCAAGTTTTCATATATAAAACCAGTATTCATGTGTACACCACGTACTCATGTATAATTCAAGTTTTTCTTGAGTACCCCACGTACTTCAAGTATATATCAAGTTTTAGTATGGTATGAATTTTATGTAATTAAAGTATTCCTGTAAGTATCAGGATTGTTAATGGGCTGCAAAGCCATTAACATGTGACACGACATAGGAAGTCACCAAACCTTAGGCATTTTCTAATTGGCATATTCTGAGACACAAAAGCACTACTCGATTCTCGCCCTCACCGAGAGTGTGGCTGCCCGGCACCCGTTAGATCTAACCTTTTGTTCTGCGGTCTAGGTATATAGTTGATTAATGATGCTTATGTACCCTATTCGTGACACGATTTCTCGTATCATTTCTCATAACGCATCATACTTGGTTCTCGTCCTCACCAAGTGCGATTCTTGTTATCATACCATTTGTAAACATAGTAATCTTTGTACATGTATTTCACCCCCGAAGTTATAAAACTGAAAACAGTTAAAAGAAAAGGGGGAGCATGAACTCACAACTTTGCGTTCCTTGCGTCGTAAACTTCACCGGATTTGCTTAATTAACGTCGTGACCTATACGCGTTTTCTTAACGTTAGTCACTAGACTTGTGTCGCACAAGTACAATCACTCTCTTTTGTATTTGTATTGTTGTGTTAAAAATATTTTATATTTTTAACTAAGTATCTTACTTATATTATTTTCTCAAAAATTAATATAAGTATCTCTTGTTTTGCACTTTGCACCCGAATTATGTACCTTGTATGTTGTATGTGTATTTTGTGTTTATACGTCTCATGAGTATTTAGTGTATTTTTAAGTCTTAATACACTAGCACGTATAACACCTACTATATACACTTAGCACAAAAGTTGGTGATCAAATAATATATATTTTTCCCTCAAAAATATACATATTTAACATAATTTTTAATCTTTAAGAAATCACCATTTCTTATCACCAAAAATTAAGGAAACCTTGGTAATATTTTTAGATACATTTTTAGGGAATAAGTTTCTCAATAACTTATATTTTTCTCAGTGTCAAAATTTATAAAAATTTTGATAGAGTTTCCCCTAAAAATGTAGGTTTCCCATGTTTTCAAAACATGTGTTTATTTTCTTTTAAATCATCAACAATATCAACAACACAATCTTTATTTATCAAAGTTGTCAAAACAAGCATATACCACAACTTATGAACTTGAATGTTTGTAAAAATATGTAGTAAGTTACTAACATATTTAGTGGGTCTCGTTATCTTTAAAAATAAGTTTAGTTTCTAAAAAAAGACTTTATTTTTAAAGATCTTGAAGTTTCACAACTTCTAGTCATGATTTACCAAACATATTTCTTGTTAAATTTTTCTTGTGACACAAGTGTTTACACACTTTTTTATTCACTAAAATGATTTTAGTTTATGTAGGGTCCGGGTTTTAACAAAACTAGCATTTTCCGCTTGGTTCTTCCGAAAAACCACTTGTAGATCTTTAGATCTACATGTTTAGAGTCTTATTTTACAAGAAAAATTACTTTTACTCAAGTTCATGTTTCATGAGTGGAAGGGTTCATCATCTGTTATAATTTTAACACTAACTTACTACTAGTTCATGTTCTTGTACATAATCTAGTATGGTTAGATGATGATCCATCCTACTTCTATTAACAAACAAAATCACATAATCACAACAAAGCAAGATTTACACCATTAGTTTCTTTTTATCCATCTAGTTCATCATTCTTTCAAGACTTTTAGTTTTGATCTTGTGTGTTCTTGAGTTTTATCCGTTAAATCTCTTATTAACCACTTTAAACAAGAACAAGAGGATGTTTAGAGGCACTTACTACTAGCTCGAGGCTAGGGAAGAATCAAGACGTAAACAAGGTGGATAAAAGAAATATAGAGAGGTTCTTGAGTTTCCGTAAGCACCGAGCCTCCTTGTATGTCACTTAGCACCTTGGTATGTATGTGGATTGAGTTAACAAGACTCGAATGATGGTGAGGTGGTGGGTGATGGTTTAGGCCGTAAGCAAGCAAGAGAAAGGAGAGAGAGCAAGTTTGGTTGATGGTGTGATGAAAGAGAATGCATATCCTTTGTTCTTATTTAATAACCAATCAAGTTTTTATCCAACATATAACATGCTTTCTAGATACTAGACATAAGGGATTAAAATAATCAAAAAGGTGGGGAGTGTGTCACCACATGGTGACCGTAAATTGAAGGGGGGGGGGGGGTATATGGTTGGATTTTGATGATATAGTTAAGTGTTTAGTTGAAATCCAAAAGGACTTAGTTAGTACATTTATGTGTGTTATGATATAAGGCGTGTTAGGGTGTTCGGGGACCCTAACTAGCTCAGAAAAATAAAAATAATGCTTCTAGCATTATTTTGATGTTCCGGGTATTATCCGGTTGTTCGGTTATATACCGGTTTGTTAAAGTGCTAAATCACACTTTTTAGTGTCTTTTGAGTACCTTTTTGTATCCTTTTCAATTCCCAACACTTGGGGAAATATTCTGGATAATAAAACGTAATTTCTGCATAATATTCATATGTTTAAATGCTGATTAGAGTTGAATTTGCTAAAATTCTGCACTTAAAGTGCGTTTCGGGTGCTTTTTAGTGCTTATTTTTGCTTTCGTAATGTCTATATATATTAAACCCTTGTATGTACTCTTGGGTTTTAATGCATTCTTATCGTTGGACCTACACCTAGGCTCCAATTTTATTGTCTGACTGCTTTCTGCAGTTCTGTTGACACAGAGTGTCTTACCGGTGAGTTTACTAGTATTACTGACGCAACGCTCTCGTTTATGCATAAGGCAATATTTTGTAGTATACAACGTGCATGAATTCACTTGTTTAGCATGTGTTCAAACATTGCTGACAATTGAGCACATAATTGCAGTCATTAACTAATAGTTAAAGTGTACGGAAATTACCGGTTTCGTGCCAGTTGTCAAAGTCTCCCCCCGTTAAAAGAATTTCGTCCCGAAATTCAGGCTGAACTAACTCTCGCTGGATTCTTCTTGAATAGGTGGGGATACTTTTCTTTGAACTGGTCTTCACGTTCCCATGTGTACCCGGGTCCGTGCTTAGAGCTCCAACGTACTTTGACAAGTTTCACACTGCTCCTCTTGGTCTTGTTGACTTTCCAGTCGGTAACCTCAACGGGTTGTTCTGTAAATCGGAGGGCGTCATCAATATGTACTTCATCCACAAGGATGATCACGTCTTCTTGTGTTGGACTCTTCTTGAGGTTAGATACATGGAACTTATCATGTACTCCATTAAGTTCTTCCCGTAATTCCAGCTTGTATGTCACGGTACCAATTCTTTCCAGAATCTTGAATGGTCCGATGTATCATGGATTCAGCTTTCCACGTTTTCCAAATCTTACTACGCCCTTCCAAGGTGAGACCTTTAACAACACTTTGTCTCCCACCTCGAATTCTACTGGTTTTCTTTTCAGATCAACATAGCTCTTTTGTCGATCTCGAGCCGCCTTAATGCGCTCTCGGATCTGCGCAATCTTGTCGGTTGTCTCTTGCACAAGTTCCGGACCAACCATACGTTTATCTCCAGCATCTGCCCAACATAAGGGCGATCGGCACTTGCGGCCATACAGAGCTTCGAACGGCGCGGCCTTTATGCTTGTATGATAACTGTTATTGTAGGAAAACTCAACTAAAGGTAGATGAGTATCCCAGCTGTAACACCCTTGTCATTATTTAATGGTTTTTGTAAAGTATACGACAAACAACATATAATTATGACTACATATACTTTGTAAAAATACGGGTTTGTTTAAACTTTACAATTTTAAAATAATACGACATAACATAATTGAGTACATCGTTTAACATTTCAAAAGTTGTTTAGCAAACAGTTTACATCATAAACATTGTTTAAACCGAGTTGATTTATGCGGAAGCTTCAAGAGTATGTGTTCGGTCCTTCAAAAGTTGCTTGATCGTCACCCATAATCCTTGAGTACCTAAGACTGAAATGTTTACATAAACATTTATATTAGAATGCTTAAAAATGATACTTGATCGAAACTACGATCGAAATGAATTTGAAAATTTACAATTATATAAAATTTATAAACATTCAGGCCCTACCGTAACTTACGGTTTCACCGTAAGTTACGGTGGTCAATTTCCAATAATGGTCCACCGTAAACCAGTAGACTCACACCGTAAGCTCCTGACCTCTACCGTAACTTACGGTACTACCGTAACTTACGGTAGTCCCTGTAAATCCATATTTTGGTTGCTTTGTTCATTATACTCAAGCCTAAATCTCGGATTTCGCTCTTCTAACATACCAATACATTAGTTTCTCGAAATTCTAATATGTTACATATGAACCAATATCAAAGATCAATCAATCATATTCAAAATATCATGCATATCACATTATATCAATTTACTAATGTGCAAGGTTCAAATTACGGGTTTCTTATGAATTCTTAACCCGTTTTACCTATCTACTCCTTTTGACCCGTGAAGGGAAGTTAAACACTTTTAACTATAAATCTATATATAAGCGTACCTGGCTCGGGTCAACATATTGACCCGTTTTAAGACCTTGTCTCTATAATATGCTAATTCATAGCCTCGCTAATTCATAAACCAATTACCCTGCGAGCATGAGACTCGACATACACTTATTAGTCGTTAATTGTCAAATGGTATAAATATTATCATTTGACCCGTTTGGTCTAGACTACCAAATATTTTGTGCTTAATATTAAATGGTGTTGTTTTAAAACTTCAACTCTTTTTCGTCTACACATGACTAATTCGTCGTTTTACTCTTTTTATTCGTTTAGGCTTACCTTAATAAGTAGCCATTCAAAAACTCATTTTATATATATGTCATCTCGTGACCAATTACCATTTCGCCCATTTTACCATTAAACATGGTTTATCATTATTTTATATGTCCCGACCCGTTTCATTTCGTGTCGGAACCATATTTCAAATATAGCTTTTGTCGTATTTACAACCTATGAATAAACACATAACTTACAAAAGAGGGCGTAAGCTTTACTTACCTTGCATCCGGTTATGCTCTTTTTCTGCGTACTTGATCCGTTTGACCCGCTTCTTTCCCAAGTCTTCATCTAGCTTGTCTAGAGTCAAACTATCATCATCACAATTCGTAAGACGGTTAGATTAGTCATAATCATTTACGACTATTCCATCCTACGGGTTTTATGTCGAATTTATCATTCGTCCATATCAAAATTATCATTCGATCTAATCATTGGTCAGTTTGACTTTTTAAAAGTCAATTGACTTATCAACATATTCAAATGCACATTTGGTTCAATGAACTCACTTAGGCATATTTCATCCGAACTCTTAACGAAATCAAATTTTACATACTAACTAGTAGGCCGCGATTTTATTTAGGCATTTCATATCACTGAAAATGGGCTGTTTTTGGTGACTTGTTTAACCTATTTACATGTCTTCAAAAATTATGATTTTTTTATGTGGCGTACATCTCAGAGGGTTAGGCCTTGTGTTAAAATTTCAAGATCTAACTCTTTACCAAAAATTCATAAAAATTCATTTACTAAGCTACAATCAGATTCGTCACTTCTGACTGCAGCTTACGGAAAAATTCATTTAAAATTCCTCGTTTATCCAATTGACGAAATTCCAATTGGAGATTCTTTTAATCACTTAAAACTTTCTACAGTAAGAATTTGAGACCATAACTCAATTCCTAAATTGAGTTATGACATTCGTAATGGGCTGCAAATTCTGCCAGAAAACGCAGCTTGAACCTTTGATACGGAAAAATTCATAAAACGCTCAATTCTCGTCGAAAAAATGCGATTCCAGTGGGGTTTTAAAGATATTTCTTGGAATTACATTTTAGACTCAAGAAACACATGTTTTTATCACGTTTTGTCCAGGTTACAGCCGATACAAGTCGGCTGTAAATTCTGATCAAGAGTCGTTTGAATTCAGCTTTCAATTTAAGCAAGTTCTTGACATCATAACACCATTTTAGCAATCAAAAACCCTAACAACAATCACCTTCAATGGTGTTCATGGATTTTTTTTACTAAAATTAGGCACGATTTCAACATATCTTATCTAGGGTTTACTCCTAAACACTACAAGGTTCCTATTTCATCCATATAACAAGCATGCATCAACAAATTTCGAATACCCTAAATTCATGAGAATTTCAAGTAGAGAATTAACATCAAATTTTACATACCTTACAACCCCCTTGCGATGAGGATCACGATTCTAAGCTCGGATTTCGTTTTGGACCAGATTTGCACCTCCAATTGAGAGTTTTTGTGAGTTTTCTAGGGTTTGGAGCATGGGGATCGCCCCTGTCTTTCTTCTGATCCACCAGACTCCCATTTTGGGGTGTTTTGTTTATTTTTTATTTGTTTTATCAATTTTGGTTTCAATTTTAACAACTTAGGTCCCTCCACTTTTCCTTAATTCTTAATTTAAGTGTTTTAACCCACTCATAAGTCACTTTCTAACTAGGTTAGAATTATTCCTAGTTAACTTGGTAGGTTCGGGAAGTTGTAACCCGTTTTACTTTAAGTCCCGTTAAATCGGGCCTTTTATCTTTCTATTTTCTTGAAAGTTCTTGTTCACTTTAAATAAATATTAGGATTATTTAAATAAATTCCTAATATTTACCAGTTTACTTTTACCACTTACGGTACTTTCCCCGTCTTATGTATTAACGGGGTTTAATTACCCAAACCCGTTTTCGGGGTGTTACACCAGCTGCCGCCCAGATCCATGACACATGCGCGAAGCATATCTTCTAACGTTTGTATAGTCCGTTCGCTCTGGCCGTCTGTTTGTGGATGGAATGCCATGCTTAGATCTAACTGAGATCCAAAGGCTTCCTGAAATGATTGCCAGATTCTTGAGACAAAGCGTCCGTCTCTGTCTGAAATGATTGAGATAGGCACTCCATGACGTGCCACAATTTCTCTTAAGTATATCTCTGCAAGCTTTCCAGTGCTGTCTTTTTCTCGGATTGGTAAGAAGTGCGCAGACTTCGTTAATCGATCAACGATTACCCATATCATATCGTTCCCTCTCGGGGTCTTGGGTAGTTTTGTTATGAAGTCCATCGAGATTTGTTCCCACTTCCACTGGGGGATCTCTGGTTGTTGTAGTAGGCCAGACGGTTTCTGATATTCAGCCTTAACCTTAGCACAGGTTAGGCATTTTCCAACATAGACAGCAACGTCGCTTTTGAGTCTCGGCCACCAATAATATTCTTTCAAATCTTGATACATTTTATCTGATCCTGGATGGATCGATTATCTTGATTTGTGCGCTTCGTCAAGAATGACTTCTCGTATGCCACCATAGAGCGGAACCCAAATACGCTTCTTAAAGTATAAGGCCCCCTCTTCATTTGGCACCATGTATTTCAACATACCCCGGAGGTATTCAGCTTTACGGTTCTCTCCTTTAAGAGCTTCTTGTTGTGCATCACGAATGCGTGCAGTGAGGTTCGTTTGAATAGTCATTTCCAATGCTCGAACCCTTAGGGTCTTAACCCTTTCTTTTCGGCTTAGAGCGTCTGCTACAATGTTTGCCTTTCCAGGATGGTACTTGATCTCACAGTCGTAATCATTTAGCAGCTCGACCCATCGCCGCTGGCGCATATTCAATTCCTTCTGATCAAATATGTGTTGTAGGCTTTTGTGATCTGTGAAGATTGTACATCGAGTACCATATAGATAGTGTCGCCAGATCTTCAAGGCGAATACCACCGCACCTAGTTCTAAGTCGTGCATGGTGTAATTTGTTTCATGTACCTTCAATTGTCTCGAAGCGTATGCGATGACTTTCTGGCGTTGCATGAGCACGCAACCCAAACCCTGTCGTGAGGCATCGCAGTATACCACAAAGTCATCAGTGCCTTCGGGTAATGATAGTATCGGTGCATCGCATAGCTTGTTTTTAAGTAGTTGGAAGGCTTCTTCTTGTTTGTGACCCCAGTCGTATTTCTTGTCTTTCTGAGTAAGGGTCGTTAGCGGTTGAGCTATCTTTGAGAAATTCTCGATGAATCGCCGATAATAGCCCGCTAAGCCCAAAAATTGTCAAACTTCAGTTGGGGTCTTAGGAGCTTCCCAATTCTTTATCGCTTCTATCTTGGATGGGTCCACATGAATGCCCTTCTCGTTCACCACGTGACCCAGAAATTGTACTTCACGAATCCAGAATTCGCATTTCGAGAACTTTGCATAAAGCTTCTCTTTCTTCAGTAGTTCCAAGATGGTTCTGAGATGTTGCTCGTGCTCTTCCTTCGTTCGCGAGTAAATCAGGATATCATCGATAAATACAATCACGAATTTATCGAGATATGGTTTGCATACGCGGTTCATCAGATCCATAAAGACCGCTGGTGCATTCGTCAGCCCGAATGGCATCACAAGAAATTCGTAGTGCCCATAGCGTGTTCTGAACGCAGTCTTTGGCACGCTTTCTTCTTGGATTCTTAGCTGATGGTAACCAGATCGAAGATCAATCTTGGAGTAGTAGCTTGATCCTTGTAACTGATCAAATAAATCATCAATCCTCGGTAACGGATACCGATTCTTGATAGTGAGCTTGTTCAGTTCTCTGTAGTCGATACACATCCGCAGTGTTCCATCCTTCTTCTTTACGAACAATACCGGAGTTCCCCAGGGCGAGAAGCTTGGCCTTATGAATCCTTTATCCAACAACTCCTGGAGTTGTGTAGATAATTCTTGCATTTTGGATGGTGCAAGTCGATAGGGAGCCTTGGCCACAGGAGCGGCTCCTGGAACCAAGTCTATATGAAATTCGACTTGTCGTTGCGGAGGTAGTCCTGGCAGATCTTCGGGAAAAACATCGGGAAATTCCTTCACCATAGGAATGTCTTCGAGTTTTGGCTCCATAGCCTTCTTGTCTACCACGTGTGCTAGGAAGGCAACACATCCTTTCCTTAAGCACTTATGTGCCTTCATACAACTGATGATTCGAAGAGGTGCGTCTCGTTTTTCTCCATGTACGATGAGAGTTTCATCATTCGCCAAAGGGATGCGAATGATTTCCTCGTGACAAACAACTTCAGCTTTGTTCTTGGACAGCCAGTCCATTCCGACCACTACATCGAAGCTACCCAATTGAATAGGTAAGAGGTCGATGTTAAATCTTCGTTCACCAAGTTCTAGTGTGCAGCCTCTAACGACTTCGCTCGATTCAACAAGTTTACCGTTGGCTAGTTCTATGGAATAAGGAATTTCTAATCTACTAGATTATATTCCGAGTATGCGTTTAAATTCCACAGACATGAAGCTATAATCGGCGCCAGTGTCAAATAATATGGATGCAAAGTGATTGTTAATGAGAAACGTACCGGTGACCACGTTAGGGTCCTCGCGTGCGTTCTTTACTCCAATCACAAATGCTCGAGCCTGAGCATTGTTTCCCTCTGGGCAGTCTTTCATGAAATGATCATTGCTTCCACATCTGAAGCATCCTTGGTTCCGCCCTTTCCCGTTACCGTTCTTGTTACTAGCACCATTTCCATTTCGGTTCTTACCTTTTCCCCAAGAGTCTTCTGTTTGATGACCCAACCTACCACATTTGTCGCACCTTGGAATGCGACAAGATCCTTCATGATGAAACTTACATTTTTGGCATTTAGGCATGGTGCCTTGGTAACCTTTGGTTGAAAGGGTTTTCGTCTCCTGAGGCGGGTTAATGTCGCGCTTCTTGCTGAAACCCTTGTTGTTGCGAGTTGCTTGGTTCAGGTTCGAATGCTTTCTCTTCTTGTCACCGGACGACTCAGCATGTGTCTCGGTCTTCTCTGTTGGGTTCAGTGATAATTTCTTCATACGAACACAATCTTCAGTAAGGCTGACAGCCAGAGTTACAGCCTCGGTGATCATTTGAGGTTTGGCTGAAGTTACCATGCCGCGAAACTCTGGGGCCAGTCCCCAAATGTAACGCTCAACGCGCTTGAATTCGGGAGTCACCATGTAAGGAAGCACTCTGGACAGATCATGGAATCTTCGAGTATAACCATTAATGTCAGCACCTTCCATGGTCAAATGCCAGAATTCCGTTTCCAGTCTTTGGAGTTCAGCACGAGAGCAATACTTCTCTCTCATTCTTTCCTTCAGTTCGTCCCAAGTTAGGCCATAAGCGGCATCATCACCCAACGTTTGGGCTTGCAAGTTCCACCAAGTCAGAGCTTCATCGACAAACAATCCAGTAGCAAAAGTGACTTGCTGATCCGCGGTACACTTGCTCATGCGGATAGTAGCTTCAGTCTTCTCCGTCCAGCGTACAAATGCTACTGCACCTCTTGTGCCGTCATAGTTCATCGGCTTGCAGTCGAGGAACTGTTTGAAAATGCAGCCTTGAGCTGCGTTTCCTCCAGACGAATCTCCGTGCCCGTTACGTCTAGCATTGCTTGGTCCCCCACTGTCTTGAGTACGGTTCGCCTCGTACTGGGCGATAGTAGCGGAGATCCTCTCCTCCAGTTGAGCGTTCAGCTCTTCAGCGGTTCTTGGCAGTGGGGGAGGAGGAGGTTGATCATCATTGCGAGCATTCACAGCTTTCCTGGGTGCCATGTTCTGACAGAACATAACACAACAGGGTTAGACATTTGTTTGATATCGTCATACTAGACAGTAGTAGTATATATATATACACAAGTATATACCACATAAGTGACATCAAACAATTATTACTCTAGCAGAGTACTTAGTAGGCTTGCACTGAGGGAAGCTATACGTGACAAGACTTGCTGTGGTTTCTGTGCACTGAATTCCATAATTATGTATGCATCCATAATTACGTAACTCCTTGCACAGTCCGCACAGTTCGTTTCATCCTCGTATCTCTTCCTTCAGATGGGCCATCGCTTTCAGGTAAAGTCACGTATACTCGTGACATTCTACTTCTAGTATGTGTATATAGGCTAATTATTACACATAATTGCAAGTAATTTCTAGTAAACAGCAAGTGCTACTCAGGTGCACTCTAAGTCTCGTAGTGTCTTTTCTAGACTCATGTAGACAGTTTCAGGTAGTGGATGTCGTGGGACGTTTATGCAATGAAAACTCTTTGAAAAATTGTTTTCGTGAAAGGATCCTAGAGATTGTAGACTAGACTCGAGAAGGAATCCTGGTTCACTACAATCGCAGCTCTGATACCAATCTGTCACACCCCTTTCTGCGGCAGAAGCACGAGGTGTGATCATGAAAGGTTCTCATTGCATACGAAAGGTAAACATGCTACATGCTTGTAAAAATAACATCAAATACCATAATTTGAAAACATAAGTTTAGCGTTTACATCGCTAAGTAGCATAAAACATTGTCTTAAAATGTTTACAACTTTATTTAACGATAAACATAGCGACATCCAAGAGCATAAGCAAGACCGCGTGCACATCCATCCTAGTTACCTGAAATACATGTGAGTTTTTGGAAAAACGTCAACATAATGTTGGTGTAAATTCATGCAGTTTTTGTGTTTCACGTTTGTATACTTTGTATGAAAACATAGTTTGTGCCATGTATAAATCAAGTTTTCATATATAAAACCAGTATTCATGTGTACACCACGTACTCATGTATAATTCAAGTTTTTCTTGAGTACCCCACGTAGTTCAAGTATAAATCAAGTTTTAGTATGGTATGAATTTTATGTAATTAAAGTATTCCTGTAAGTATCAGGATTGTTAATGAGTTGCAAAGCCATTAACATGTGACACGACATAGGAAGTCACCAAACCTTAGGCATTTTCTAATTGACATATTCTGAGACACAAAAGCACTACTCGATTCTCGCCCTCACCGAGAGTGTGGCTGCCCGGCACCCGTTAGATCTAACCTTTTGTTCTGCGGTCTAGGTATATAGTTGATTAATGGTGCTTATGTACCCTATTTGTGACACGATTTCTCGTATCATTTCTCATAACGCATCATACTTGATTCTCGTCCTCACCAAGTGCGATTCTTGTTATCATACCATTTGTAAACATAGTAATCTTTGTACATGTATTTCAGCCCCGAAGTTATAAAACTGAAAACAGTTAAAAGAAAAGGGGGAGCATGAACTCACAACTTTGCGTTCCTTGCGTCGTAAACTTCACCGGATCTGCTTAATTAACGTCGTGATCTATACGCGTTTTCTTAACGTTAGTCACTAGACTTGTGTCGCACAAGTACAGTCACTCTGTTTTGTATTTGTATTGTTGTGTTAAAAATATTTTATATTTTTAACTAAGTATCTTACTTATATTATTTTCTCAAAAATTAATATAAGTATCTCGTGTTTTGCACTTTGCACCCGAATTATGTACCTTGTATGTTGTATGTGTATTTTGTGTTTATACTTCTCATGAGTATTTAGTGTATTTTTAAGTTTTAATACACTAGCACGTATAACACCTACTACTATATACACTTAGCACAAAAGTTGGTGATCAAATAATATATATTTTTCCCTAAAAAATATACATATTTAACATAATTTTTAATCTTGAAGAAATCACCATTTCTTATCACCAAAAATTAGGGAAACCTTGGTAATATTTTTAGATACATTTTTAGGGAATAAGTTTCTCAAAAACTTATATTTTTCTAAGTGTCAAAATTTATAAAAAGTTTGACAGAGTTTCCCCTAAAAATAGAGGTTTCCCATGTTTTCAAAACATGTGTTTATTTTCTTTTAAATCATCAACAATATCAACAACACAATCTTTATTTATCAAACTTGTCAAAACAAGCATATACCACAACTTATGAACTTGAATGTTTGTAAAAATATGTAGTAAGTTACTAACATACTTAGTGGGTCTCGTTATCTTTAAAAATAAGTTTAGTTTCTAAAAAAAAAGACTTATTTTTAAAGATCTTGAAGTTTCACAACTTCTAGTCATGATTTACCAAACATATTTCTTGTTAAATTTTTCTTGTGACACAAGTGTTTACACACTTGTTTATTCACTAAAATGCTTTTAGTTTATGTAGGGTCCGGGTTTTAACAAAACTAGCATTTTCCGCTTGGTTCTTCCGAAAAACCACTTGTAGATCTTTAGATCTACATGTTTAGAGTCTTATTTTACTAGAAAATTTACTTTTACTCAAGTTCATGTTTCATGAGTGGAAGGGTTCATCATCTTTTATAATTTTAACACTAACTTACTACTAGTTCATGTTCTTGTACATAATCTAGTATGGTTAGATGATGATCCATCCCACTTCTAGTAACAAACAACATCACATAATCACAACAAAGCAAGATTTACAAGATTTACACCATTAGTTTCTTTTTATCCATCTAGTTCATCATTCTTTCAAGACTTTTTGTTTTGATCTTGTGTGTTCTTGAGTTTTATCCGTTAAATCTCTAATTAACCACTTTAAACAAGAACAAGAGGATGTTTAGAGGCACTTACTACTAGCTCGAGGCTAGGGAAGAATCAAGACGTAAACAAGGTGGATAAAAGAAATATAGAGAGGTTCTTGAGCTTCCGTAAGCACCGAGCCTCCTTGTATGTCACCTAGCACCTTGGTATGTATGTGGATTGAGTGAACAAGACTTGAATGATGGTGAGGTGGTGGGTGATGGTTTCGGCCGTAAGCAAGCAAGAGAAAGGAGAGAGAGCAAGTTTGGTTTATGGTGTGATGAAAGAGAATGCATATCCTTTGTTCTTATTTAATAACCAATCAAGTTTTTATCCAACATATAACATGCTTTCTAGATACTAGACATAAGGGATTAAAATAATCAAAAAGGTGGGGAGTGTGTCACCACATGGTGACCGTAAATTGAAGGGGGGGGGGGTATATGGTTGGATTTTGATGATATAGTTAAGTGTTTAGTTGAAATCCAAAAGGACTTAGTTAGTACATTTATGTGTGTTATGATATAAGGCGTGTTAGGGTGTTCGGGGACCCTAACTAGCTCAGAAAAATAAAAATAATGCTTCTAGCATTCTTTTCAATTCCCAACACTTGGGGAAATATTCTGGATAATAAAACGTAATTTCTGCATAATATTCATATGTTTAAATGCTGATTAGAGCTGAATTTGCTAAAATTCAGCACTTAAAGTGCCTTTCGGGTGCTTTTTAGTGCTTATTTTTGCTTCCGTAATGTCTATATATTAAACCCTTGTATGTACTCTTGGGTTTTAATGCATTCTTGTCGTTGGACCTACACCTAGGCTCCAATTTTATTGTCTGACTGCTTTCTGCAGTTCTGTTGACACAAAGTGTCTTACCGGTGAGTTTACTAGTATTACTGTTAGACCCTAATACGTATTTGACAAAAAGTCGCAGCGGAAAATATGAACCATAAAATTCTTTTCATAATAAATACCTCAACTTATTTAAAATTTAACTTTAACAAAGTTCTTTCTCATAAATCCGTCTCACCTTCTTATTTACTAATTAAAAACATAACTTATGTCCAATACAATACACACATCAACGTTCCCGTACAATCTCTTCATTGACTCGATCTTCGATCTCTATTCCTTGGTAAACCTCATGGCTTGTACTACCTGCGCTCACCACATAAAATCATAACATTAGCACACATTATATAAACAAGATTCATTCGCATACACTTCATATTTCGTCATCTTTCAAACTTTAAGCATCTTATATGTGTATCCATTTCTTTGTGAGCCTTCAATAATGTACCTGCATAAATATTCATTCTCAAGGTACACCATTAATAACGTAAACCCTCAACGTGTCTAAATCAGGCATACATATGTACTCACATACTTACACATCTACATACGTACATATCTTTCCTACAACTTTACATACATGCATACACTCATGCTTGTCTTTATACATACTTCATACACATCTGCATACATACACACCCATCCTACATTATTTCATACCTGCATATAATCATACATATCTTTATACATACATACATACATATCTACATACATACAAATCTTTCCTACAACCTTACGTACATACCTTCCTACGCTTTCACATATATACATACTATCACATGTATCTTCTTATCTACATAAACACGCATCTACATACTCGTACAACATCTTGCATACCTCTTACATACCAATACGACAATTACACAACTTCTACATACGTGTACAATTACATTCAAACATACATACTTGCTTATCCACAAAGGGGCATACCTATATGCTCATGTGAAGCTTTACGAATCATCGGGTCGAAAACCGAAGCACCAGAACACGTTTCGGTTCAACCGGAAACACTAGACGCGAAAAATAAAAAGTTCACAAACAAGAGCCAGTCGCCGACGGGCTCCAAGCCGTCGGCGACGGGTTGTAAATAAGCCCGTCGCGCCAAATAACCCGTAACCAGCTTGTTAGCCCGTCGGAGGAAAATGGCCAAACCAGAGCCCGTCGGCGACGGGGTGGGGACCCGTCGGCGATGCCCTCTCCAAAATACATTTTTCTGCAGATTCGTTTCGTCGTCCAAACGCACTAAAACGCGCGTAACTTTTGAACCGTTTACCCGTTTAACCTCCCGTTTCTTCCTACATCCTTGTAAATTCACATTCTATCATACGAACTTAAAATCCCACATCCGGATTAAGGAAATTTCTAACTTATGCATTTACGCCTATATTTTCATTTTCGGACAATTTTACCCACTCTTGTTTTCATCACACAACTCATTTGTTTTAGCCCAAAACTTGCATGAACAATACTATCATGATACTTTTACATTGTCCGGAGTTTCGTACTTGGGGTTTACACACCCGATCCCCGTTATGCGTTATTTCATTCATTTTATTCGATTATACTAAAACCAACCATGTTAAACCAAATTTCATTCGTGAAATTGTTTACCCATTAGTCATAACTCACAACTAAGTCCTTCGACTACTTATCCGTGCCTCCGTTTACTAACTAGCGCACTTATGTGCAATCATACACGTTACTCGATTATCATACCGTAATTAACAAACACATATCTTTACGTAAACAACTAAGAAGTGATTACGGAAATCACTTACCTCATGCATCCGTGTTCCCATTCGTTCCTCGCCACTTCTTGACCCGTTAGCCTTCCGTGCCTGATTCCGTGTCGACATGATTCCTATACTTCCATGTCATAGAAATCACGCTATCATTAGCATACTCATTTGTACATGATAACAATCGCATCAATCCCATATATCACACTTAACTTTCATTAATCATTTCTAACAAACATAACTCATATAATCATGTCCGTATACGTTTAACTCATGTAACTCATCATGTCATTACATTTAACACGGATTGCTATTACATGTACCATACGACTTCTCATCAACCTACATTTACGACAACGAGTCAACTCATGTTTCTTGTACTTAGTTGACTTTCAAAAGTCAACTATTAATCATACATAATTATCGACTTATCAACATATACCCGTAACATCATAATCGACTATACGGACGACACTATATACATTTTATCATTCACTTGATGTACGTACTACCTTTTAAGCATAACGTACAACTTATTCACACACAATCTTCTAAATTCATACATAGTTCATCTAATGCTTCTACAATCCAACATGGGGTATTTAAATTAAACATCAAACATGTTATCATCACATTTTATTTACTTCATCTAACAACAATTCATCATTTCTTATCCCATTTCTTTAAACATTCACACACATGTATGATTCCAAACATTATTAACATAAGTGAATCATCAATTTACATTACATCATCTAAAACCCACTTCATAACTACTTGTTAATCACTTACAAGTGATCTAATCTTAAGTTCTTCATAATTCATCATATTTTTGATATATGTACTACCTTGTAAGCATAGTGTACAATTAGTTCATGCATATCATTCTAATCTCATACACAATTCATCAATTTCTTCCTCCTAATCAACATGATTCATACATGCATAAACATCAAACATACTAGTATCACATTTCTTTCAATTCTTCTAACAAGAATACATCATACAACTCACAATACATCAATATTAAGCAAGAACTTAGACATAGATGATTTACCCATGTCCTCATCTTCACCATAACAAACGGGTTTCACCCTTAAACATCAAATTAACTTAATTCATGCATAATCCATGTTCTAAATGATGAATCTTACACATACTCATGCTCAATTTCATACAATTTCGTGATTTACATCATAACCCGCTTCATGCATAATCACCAAACTAACTTTTAAGACATACCTTGCGATCCCCTTGTGACGGTGATCATTAATCTATGTTCGGTTAAGAATTTGAGCTTCATTTGACTCCTCAATTTGATGATCATATTAGAACTAGGGTTTGGTTCATGGGGAGTTCCCCTGATCGATCTGGAACACACGAAATGTGTGTGTGTTTGTGTGGGTGTGTTTGTTAATTAAAACATAACTTTCCTCCTTGTTCATCTTTGGTCCCTCAAGTTTGTTCCCTTGTTTGCTATGCTAAACATTTTACTACATTCCACCTTTTAATAATTTTAACCATACATTTAAGTAGGTTAAATAGCCTAGTTATCTATTTCTTGATGTACCATATCATAACATTTTAACGAATATAAACATTCGGGTTTTGGGGTGTTACAAGTCTACCCCCCTTAATTGAGGTTTCGTCCCCGAAACCTTTCTCATTTATCTTACACACACACATCTATGTTTGACTTCATAGTCACATCATAATCATAAGTAATCATCCTATCTCATTTCATAATTATTCAATCAATTGGCTTCTCCTTCTTAACAAGTCTATACTTTCCATGGCATGCTTTCATATAACATTCTCATATCCTTTGACCCGTTAATAACAGGTTAATATATATACTTATTCAAACTTATAATAATGCTTACACTCATATGATCCGTTTATAACGGATTTAGTACTTTCACCTCATCCTTAAAGATTCCATTCTATAGACACATTGTATAACATTTAACTCTTATTTTGTTATCATAACAAAACTGCTATGTCATCGTCATACCTACGTGCTTAACTCCGTAGCTAACATCATTCTACATTTCTATAATCTTTTGTACCATACATATCCTCACGTTATTTACACATTCGGATATTTTCATTCCTATCATTCTTTTGTTTATTTGCTTTACATTTACCTATATGACTTGTTTGACGCATACATGGTCAAGCTATTGACTTCTTCTTACATAGACTAGTTTTGTCTTTTATATCTTAAATATGTTTCGCGAATTCGAACACATTATTCATACCTTTCGTACCTTCTATGTTTTGAATCCGTCTCGCGGATTCAAACATTGCATTTACATCTTTCAATCTTTGAATCCGTCTCTCGGATTCAAACATTGCATTTACGCCTTTCATCCCTTGAGTCCGTCGCGCGGATTCAAGCATTGCATTCATATCTTTCATTCTTTGAATCCGTCTTGCGGATTCGAACATTGCATATACGCTTTTCATCTCTTGAATCCGTCTCGCGGATTCAAGCATTGCATTCATATCTTTCACTTCTTTCATGTTTCGAATCCGTCTCGCGGATTCTAACATAGCATTTCATGTTTCGAATCCGTCTCGCGGATTCTAACATAGCATTTCATACTCTCATTCTTGAGAGTCTTACATTTCTCTTCACCCTCACGTCCACATACTACTTAATTCTAACGGACACACCTGTAACAATTATCACGGGCTCACGAAAGTCATGCGTTTCTTGTGTACTGGCCAGGTACACAATCCACACACTAGTTTCGTGTCTTCGTGTAATTGTCACCTTATGTCCGAAGAATTAGGTTTCGGCACGTGTAATATTTCCAAAACTTCATTACCATTCTTATCATTATTTTTTTCATTTAAAATTTTCCTTTCATTGTTAGGTTTTACCATCACATGTACTTACATATATTAAATATATGTACTTGGGTCAATATGTCAAATTACATACCTTGGTGTCGGTGCTAGACCGCATCCACAAATCATTCTTTCCAAGCAACCATGCTTACCTTACACATAACATATAGTTAGTTATCTTCCAATACATACTTAAGCACATACTTACCTTTGCATCTACCTTTAGATCTTGGTCGAGTCTCGGATTGTACGGGTTTCTTGTCACAAGAGCACACAGGTTTGAGTTCAAGCACTTACCTTCTTACACTTGATTCTCTCAAACCAGGGCTCTGATACCAACTTATTAGACCCTAATACGTATTTGGCAAAAAGTCGCAGCGGAAAATATGAACCATAAAATTCTTTTCATAATAAATACCTCAACTTATTTAAAATTTAACTTTAACAAAGTTCTTTCTCATAAATCCGTCTCACCTTCTTATTTACTAATTAAAAACATAACTTATGTCCAATACAATACACACATCAACGTTCCCGTACAATCTCTTCATTGACTCGATCTTCGATCTCTATTCCTTGGTAAACCTCATGGCTTGTACTACCTGCGCTCACCACATAAAATCATAACATTAGCACACATTATATAAACAAGATTCATTCGCATACACTTCATATTTCGTCATCTTTCAAACTTTAAGCATCTTATATGTGTATCCATTTCTTTGTGAGCCTTCAATAATGTACCTGCATAAATATTCATTCTCAAGGTACACCATTAATAACGTAAACCCTCAACGTGTCTAAATCAGGCATACATATGTACTCACATACTTACACATCTACATACGTACATATCTTTCCTACAACTTTACATACATGCATACACTCATGTTTGTCTTTATACATACTTCATACACATCTGCATACATACACACCCATCCTACATTATTTCATACCTGCATATAATCATACATATCTTTATACATACATACATACATATCTACATACATACAAATCTTTCCTACAACCTTACGTACATACCTTCCTACGCTTTCACATATATACATACTATCACATGTATCTTCTTATCTACATAAACACGCATCTACATACTCGTACAACATCTTGCATACCTCTTACATACCAATACGACAATTACACAACTTCTACATACGTGTACAATTACATACAAACATACATACTTGCTTATCTACAAAGGGGCATACCTATATGCTCATGTGAAGCTTTACGAATCATCGGGTCGAAAACCGAAGCACCAGAACACGTTTCGGTTCAACCGGAAACACTAGACGCGAAAAATAAAAAGTTCACAAACAAGAGCCCGTCGCCGACGGGCTCCAAGCCGTCGGCGACGGGTTGTAAATAAGCCCGTCGCGCCAAATAACCCGTAACCAGCTTGTTAGCCCGTCGGAGGAAAATGGCCAAACCAGAGCCCGTCGGCGACGGGGTGGGGACCCGTCGGCGATGCCCTCTCCAAAATACATTTTTCTGCAGATTCGTTTCGTCGTCCAAATGCACTAAAACGCGCGTAACTTTTGAACCGTTTACCCGTTTAACCTCCCGTTTCTTCCTACATCCTTGTAAATTCACATTCTATCATACGAACTTAAAATCCCACATCCGGATTAAGGAAATTTCTAACTTATGCATTTACGCCTATATTTTCATTTTCGGACAATTTTACCCACTCTTGTTTTCATCACACAACTCATTTGTTTTAGCCCAAAACTTGCATGAACAATACTATCATGATACTTTTACATTGTCCGGAGTTTCGTACTTGGGGTTTACACACCCGATCCCCGTTATGCGTTATTTCATTCATTTTATTCGATTATACTAAAACCAACCATGTTAAACCAAATTTCATTCGTGAAATTGTTTACCCATTAGTCATAACTCACAACTAAGTCCTTCGACTACTTATCCGTGCCTCCGTTTACTAACTAGCGCACTTATGTGCAATCATACACGTTACTCGATTATCATACCGTAATTAACAAACACATATCTTTACGTAAACAACTAAGAAGTGATTACGGAAATCACTTACCTCATGCATCCGTGTTCCCATTCGTTCCTCGCCACTTCTTGACCCGTTAGCCTTCCGTGCCTGATTCCGTGTCGACATGATTCCTATACTTCCATGTCATAGAAATCACGCTATCATTAGCATACTCATTTGTACATGATAACAATCGCATCAATCCCATATATCACACTTAACTTTCATTAATCATTTCTAACAAACATAACTCATATAATCATGTCCGTATACGTTTAACTCATGTAACTCATCATGTCATTACATTTAACACGGATTGCTATTACATGTACCATACGACTTCTCATCAACCTACATTTACGACAACGAGTCAACTCATGTTTCTTGTACTTAGTTGACTTTCAAAAGTCAACTATTAATCATACATAATTATCGACTTATCAACATATACCCGTAACATCATAATCGACTATACGGACGACACTATATACATTTTATCATTCACTTGATGTACGTACTACCTTTTAAGCATAACGTACAACTTATTCACACACAATCTTCTAAATTCATACATAGTTCATCTAATGCTTCTACAATCCAACATGGGGTATTTAAATTAAACATCAAACATGTTATCATCACATTTTATTTACTTCATCTAACAACAATTCATCATTTCTTATCCCATTTCTTTAAACATTCACACACATGTATGATTCCAAACATTATTAACATAAGTGAATCATCAATTTACATTACATCATCTAAAACCCACTTCATAACTACTTGTTAATCACTTACAAGTGATCTAATCTTAAGTTCTTCATAATTCATCATATTTTTGATATATGTACTACCTTGTAAGCATAGTGTACAATTAGTTCATGCATATCATTCTAATCTCATACACAATTCATCAATTTCTTCCTCCTAATCAACATGATTCATACATGCATAAACATCAAACATACTAGTATCACATTTCTTTCAATTCTTCTAACAAGAATACATCATACAACTCACAATACATCAATATTAAGCAAGAACTTAGACATAGATGATTTACCCATGTCCTCATCTTCACCATAACAAACGGGTTTCACCCTTAAACATCAAATTAACTTAATTCATGCATAATCCATGTTCTAAATGATGAATCTTACACATACTCATGCTCAATTTCATACAATTTCGTGATTTACATCATAACCCGCTTCATGCATAATCACCAAACTAACTTTTAAGACATACCTTGCGATCCCCTTGTGACGGTGATCATTAATCTATGTTCGGTTAAGAATTTGAGCTTCATTTGACTCCTCAATTTGATGATCATATTAGAACTAGGGTTTGGTTCATGGGGAGTTCCCCTGATCGATCTGGAACACACGAAATGTGTGTGTGTTTGTGTGGGTGTGTTTGTTAATTAAAACATAACTTTCCTCCTTGTTCATCTTTGGTCCCTCAAGTTTGTTCCCTTGTTTGCTATGCTAAACATTTTACTACATTCCACCTTTTAATAATTTTAACCATACATTTAAGTAGGTTAAATAGCCTAGTTATCTATTTCTTGATGTACCATATCATAACATTTTAACGAATATAAACATTCGGGTTTTGGGGTGTTACAATTACTGACGCAACGCTCTCGTTTATGCATAAGGCAATATTTTGTAGTATACAACGTGCATGAATTCACTTGTTTAGCATGTGTTCAGACATTCCTGACAATTGAGCACATAATTGCAGTCATTAACTAATAGTTAAGGTGTACGGAAATTACCGGTTTCGTGCCAGTTGTCACATCAACTGTGTTGACTGGCCCAGTATGTGTTGTTACATTAAGATAAAAATTAGGATTTTTTTGATTTTGAAAATTGATCGGTTCAGTTTTGATCACCTTAGATGCTTTTGTCATCTGAGTAACTTACATATGGGGTAGCTCCTCATGGCATGATATAAATGAGTAACTTAACAACTTAAACAAGTTTTATGGAATTAAAACTGGACAACTCGTGAACTCGCCACTTTATATTGATGCCCTACTACATGCTTTGTAGGTACTTAGTGATGGCAGGAGCTTGCAGCTTGGGAAGTGTAGTGGTCATGTTAACATGTGTTGGGTCTTTTCTAATAATTATGAACTTTAAACTGTTGTGTTGAACTGTTTAACTTATGCTTCCGCTGTTAACATTTATTACTACTTTTAAACTGTGAATTTTGGACTTTTCAGTCATTGGTCGTATTGCTTGTGTTGAAAACTATTTTATTATTATTAGTATAATTGTTCAATATGATTGGTGGCTTGATCCTGGTCAGTCACACGCCTCTCGGTGGTACTCCACATGTGGATTTTGAGGGTGCGACAAATTTCGTGTAAATTTTGTTGTTTTTCTTTGAACTAGTTCGAAGCCCTGATGCGATGCGGTGGGGAATGTTAAATATCTTTATGCATTGTTATGTTGTCACAAATTAGATACGGTTAAACCATAAACAATATTTACTAACGTCTTAAACTACAAATACATCTAAACCTAGTTTTTTTTTTCATAACATTGTAAGGCTTAGCATAAAGCGTGATAAGCGCATCTAGTTCAAGTTGCAACACGACCTTCTTATCGAGTATTTTGCTAACTCTTTCAGTTAGCTCATTAAGTTTGTCATTTATTCTTCGGTCCAACTCTACAACGTCTTCAAGAATCTGAGAAACCCGTTCAAAGAGACCCACATCATTGTTGGAAGTCGACATGCTAACTGAAAATTTCTTTACATATCAGTTACGCTATACCACAATTATATAAACAATTAGAAAGTCATTAGCACGTTGTTACAAATATGCTTGAACACATAATTGTAGCCGTTTATTTTATTAATCCCACGGTGGTCACAATGACTGGAAATGCAGCTCATTCGTCATCGACAAGAAGGTAAAGAGCCTGAACACAGATGAGAAAAGAGCCCAAAAAACACATACACACCAAAACATACACATACTATATGAACCTAACATAAACACGCATGATAATTTAACCAAAATTTTCTTTTCTCATAAATCTATCTTGTTCTATCGGGATTAAAAACATCATAGCCAATTCACATTTATTATAATAATCCCATTTTTACTAATTGAAATAATAAACCATAAAGAATGGTGCATATATATATATCTATACTACTTTATAAAACATATAGGAAGGGCAAGATTGGAAAAAAAATATGTACTTAAAACACCCTCAATGCACAATGTACAAGTCTTAAAGCACCAAGAAACACAAAACTTTTACCCTTCACCCGGATTCATCATCAGCCGTCCATTTTCTTTCAATTCTTCACACGGATCATGATCTGACGGTTGATATTCATTTCACACGGATTACCGATCAGACTTTCTTTTCTCTTTCTCTCTCTTTCTCTCAAAAAACCCGCTTCCCTGCTCCTCCTCTCTATCTCTCTCTCTCTCTCTGGCGATTCCAGATCCGGATCTGGATCTAGGGTTTCTCTGTCCTCCCCTTTGCACACACAAGCCAGTACAAACACACACGTTTTTGTGGAAATCAGAAGCATGAAGCTTTGGTGTGGTTGCAATCGATGGGAAAAAGATCGAGGTAGGTTTATTTTTGAAAAATCTCTCAAACAAACCGATTTCAATTTTCACCACCCAGAAGAGATCTCCGGTGCGATCCAACGACGAACACTCTCCGTACAATCTCACCGGTGTAAACACATTCTTTTCATCAACAACTTCAGGTACTCTCTTCCTTGTTTCCGCTTCGTATTCTTCGTGTTTGGTGATAGTATCGAGGTGTTTACCTGAAGAAATAGCGATTAACGGAGCTGAATCGATGATTCAGTGTATCGAAATAGAACAATGATTCGCTTGAGTAGCGATTGGAACGTGATTCGGTGTTTATGCTTCGTGTTTTTCGTTTTTAGTGAAGGTATTGAGGTGTTTAGCTGAAGAAATAGCGATTAACGGAGCTGAATCGATGATTTAATGTATCGGAAATAGTAGAAGTGTAGAACGATTCGTTTGAGTTTGAATAAGAATGTGATTCATTGTTTATGCTTTGTGTTTTTCGTTTTTCGTTTTAGTGATATTTTCGAGGTGTTTAGCTGAATAAAACGCGATTAACGGAAACGGTAGAACGATATTCAAACTATGCAAGTTACCTTTTATTATATGTATATAATTGCAGTATTTTGTTTTTGACAGGCTCCTGGGCTATCTTTCTTGCTGCCTGCACAATATTCAAACTATGCTAGGTATAAGTCCACTCAGATTTTTCTAATTTTTAATTTTTACTCTTTAATTGTATTTATATATTTTAGGCTCACGGGGAGAGCGGTTGTGGAATTTGTGGTTGAGAAAGGAGATGGTGTACCAAGAAAAGCTGCTACAATTCAGGTATGCTGAATCTTTTCATTCTAGGTTGGTATTGTGGCTTCAACTGATCTTTAACCCTATATGCAGGTTGTCTTGGATGGATATTCAGCACCACTGACAACGGAAATTTTACCTTCTTTAGACGATGATTCAAAACAGAGGTATTTTATTGCTGGTATCTAAATGAGCCCATTTTTTTGCTTTTAACATTTATTTATTTTTTGTTGAGTTATGCAGGGTGGTCATCAGGGTCCAATAATGGCGATGACATATCATGCTTATGGTGAAAGTGAATTGCTGGCAACTGCTGGAGCAAATGGCAAAGTAAATCTGAGCCAGATCAGGTAGATTGAAATTTGTCTATAAATAAAGTTTGTTCATCTTCTGAAGTCGTTCTTGTTTTTTGAAGGCCTCTGGAGCGTACATCTTCCGTCCTAATGGAAAGTTTCCAATAAAACCTGCAGGACAGGTAAGCATTCTCCTTTTGTTGTCCTATTTTGGGTGATTAACATAACAACTACATTACATGTTGCAAGTTATGCTACAGAAAGCTTTTCGAGTTATAAAAGGTAAAGCCGAAAAGTGAAGCCGTGAAGGTGAGGCTGAGGGTGTAGAAGATGCCACATCATTGGTATCTTCAGATCATATGTTGCTTGCTGCAAAACCAGTTGCGAAACGTGTGGCTTCTCGATTACATGATGGCGGGAAAAAAGTTGTAATGTTTTTTTATGGAAAAGAATCTTTCTATGTGCTTTTTAGGCTTCATCAAGTAAGAACCCCACTCTGTTTTACAATCTGTTTTATTTTTTAAACATAGTATTATTTTTTTTTGTTTTTAAATATACTGTTTAATGTTGTCATGTATTATATGAAAGACTATTATTTGCTCGAGTTAATTCGACATCCGCTGAAACAAAATGGAGAGCTGCTAAGGACACTTCTCCACCTGATTTGTATTCTAGGTAATTCAGTTACACTTTTTTAATATGTTATTCAGAATTTTATAACAAGTATTTTCCTCACTATACTATTGTTGTATTGTTCAGATTTATGAGTGCTTTATATAATCTGCTTGATGGATCTGCTGATAATGCAAAATTTGAAGATGATTGTCCAGCCATTCTTGGAAATCAATCTTATGTGTTATTTACCTTAGATAAGCTAATTTATAAAGCTCGTGAAACAGGCATGCACCTACTTCAACTATACGAGTACGAAAGATCTCAGCAGGTTGGTATGAGTATACTATTTAAACCGGTGTCGTTCTCGGTAGTTACTTAGCGATGATGACGGTTATATTTTTCTGGGCGGCTTATAAAACAGACTTCTTTCCAGTATGTGATTTAATTAGTGGGCTGGGCCGGGCTGCTTGGGTATCGATTAAAACGGGTCGGGTTGCTTGGCTCGAGACACTTATATATTTTTTTTTTTTGCAAATGAATCCGCAGCGTACAAATGAATCAGTTGTTTATAACTTATATAACTAAACAAGACAATCAAGCTGTGCGGTCAGCAGTATTAAAATATTTGTTATAAAATTACATCACTTACATTAAAGGGTTTATTACTCCAAACAGTTTTTAAACATCAACCCCCTCCCTATTTGAAAATAATGTTTGAGTAACATTCAAGTCAACTTTATGTGAAATGTAAACAGTCTGGTGGACCGTCGTACCTGGTTTTCTTAGGAAGAAGAGACGGACTTTCATAGAACGCAGCATGGATCGACTTTCGCTTGCCTTCCATTTCGTGGGAATCATCTTTGGCATACTTTGAATCTAAAGGTTTAGATGTGCAAGACATGGTTACACTCTTAGGTAAGCCATCTATTCTAACAATATTGTTCCTATATTTATAACACACTGATAATTACTTGCAAGTCAAGCATGCTGATATTATGATCACGAAAGACCAAACTCTAAATATTTCCAGAACCGCACTCTTTAGTCATACATTTTTTTTATAACTTCCAATAAAATTTATAACTTTTAGGAGCACATATGATGGGAAGAGTTTGATGCATTAACATTCATGATCGCCTATACAACTTCAACAACACTGGAAAACCCGACCCCACAATGGAAGAATCTACATTGAGTTACTTAAGGAACGGATGCCCTCCAAAGACGAGGCTGGGTCAACCTAACCCGCTCATAAACTTAAACCCGAGCAACCTGGACCATCGCTTTACCAACTCCTACTACTCGCAAATGTTGACCAATAAAGCTGTTTTAGGAGTCGACCAACAGCTTCGCTATGGGGGTGATACGCATGTTAAGCGATGAATATGATTTGACGATTCCAGATTTTAAGCTGCAGTTTGCTTTTTCAATGGCTAGGATGGGTGGGCTTAAGGTTATAACTGGAACTGATGGTCAGATCCGACTCAACTGTCGAATGGTTAACAAGTAGATTGATTGTGGTTATTTTGTTATTAATAAATAGTTGGATTGTGTTTCATTAATGAAAATCAAAATCTAATTCTCTGCTGCTGATATATAAGAATTGTAATGAGTTCTTTAATTCTATGTTTACAAGTTGTATATTGCTTCAGTTATAAGTTTTCAAACCGGATGAAAGTCGTCTGAAATGTATTAAAATGCATAAAACCCTCCTAAATCCCATATTAAAAAAAGTTAAATTAGTTTTGTGATAATACCGTTCTTGTGGTTATATTAGTTATTTATAAATTCAACAAAAATTAAAAAAAAAAAGTTGAGTTTCGACTCACGCTAATAAACCAAACAATCGTTAAACGCCATAGAAAGTTACATCAAGAGCTACATCGATAGAGAGATTCTCAAGTCAAATAAAGTCAAACCTATCGCTATTGTTTTTAGTCAACTACTCAATTTACAGTCACAATAATGCATCTTACTTTTTCATCCTTTTATCATCACACGTAAAAAAAGTTGTTTTTTCACCATCCTTTTAATAGTTCTTTCTTATATGTGGTGGTGTGCCATATCAACTTCAACTTCGGTTTAAACTGCTAGCTATTTTTTAACCAAACCGACATGAAAACTCATCATTTTAGATTACAAAAGTAATAATGCAGTGTGGCTTAGTTTAAACTCTTAGCTTGTTAAGAAAAACAAGTTAGGCGGATTGATTTGATTAGTTTTGAGCTTACGGTTGTGCTTTTGTTGGCTTGGCGCAGTTCAGTTTGTTTACATCCTTTTAAAAATCTTTAAATCCCCATGACCGGTTTTGAAGTATCTTAACCGAAAATGTAGATTTTAGTTACGACCCAACTGAACTGAACCTTCTCATGCAAACCATTAGAATTACTAAGTGTTGTGTTTTCCGTTGCATCGCGAATTTGGTTTGGTTATGGCTCAAAACCGAACCTCCCCGTACATAGCCCTAAACTCACTAACCTAATTGATATGTTTCCCGCCGCATCGCGCGGGTAAATGACTAGTATATATATATATATATATATATATATATATATATATATATCTCTAGGGGGAGGTTCATTTGAGAACAAAATTTAGTTGAGAAGAAAAAGAACAAAGGGTACAATTGTAAAATATTAAGTAGTTATTCTTTAATCTCATTTATTACAATCCTTAAGTAATTAATTATTCATAAAGACTATTATTGTCTACACTAATTTTCATTGCCTACACATTTTGAAAATTATCCTACACATGCTCAAATTTATCCTACACAACTCGTAATTTATCCTACACACCTAGTAATTTATCCTACACTCTAAATTATTTTTTTTATTTTTGAAAAAATATTTTTTTTTTTTAAAATAAGTTACAAATTTAATGTAGTTAGCTATTAAAAAGGAAGACTAGATATTAATGATCTTTGTGACTTTACCAATATACACTTACATTAAAATTAAATGAAAATATTAAATGAAGTAAAATGAAACATTCTTATTGGTTGAAACTTATTCTTTTTTCTTCTTACAAAAAAATTCTTCTCATTTGAACCTTCCACTATATATATATATATATATATATATATATATATATAGGATTAGGTTAACGTACAATGGCTCTTATCGTACAAAATGTACGTGATCATCTCAGCCGTACGATCTGGTGCGAATTCACTCTTGAACATGCGGTTTGTGCTGAAAAAACCAACATGCGAAATTGCTTTATATACCAACATGCGATTTCATCATATTTACCAACATGCGAAATGGCTACAAAAAAACCAGCATGCGATTTCATCAAAAATACCAACATGCGATTTCCAACATGCTTTTTTATAACATACGATTTTACAATATCATACGAGCGTACAATAAGCCCTATTGTACGTTACACTTTTTCTCTATATGTATATATATATATATGTATATATATATATATATATATATATATATATATATGAATAAGATAGAAATGTTTGAAAATTTATATAGTTTTTTCTAATTTTGCCGCTCCTTCGTTAAAAGCTCCATTCCCTTCATTAAGGAGGAGTTTTCTCACTAACTATGTGTTTTTAATTGATCCCTCCCCTATTACATATATATATATATATATATATATATGTATGTATATATATATATATATGGGAGCCGCTAAAATGAAAACCACTCTCAGTTATGAGAACCATGAGAACCAGTTTCCACCAATCAGGTTTTGCCAACAGAAAGGGTAATATAGTCATTTACCCAATTGTCATTTCTTTCCTCTCTCCACATTAATTACAATCAGCTTTTTTCAATTGTCACATTCTATTTAAACCAACATTTTGTCTCTCTCTCTCCTCATTCTGATTTTGAATATCAAACCCCCTGATGAAGTTTTTGAAGACTTCATCTTCATTCTTTATAAAATCCAACATCCTCCCTCTCTCTCTCTTGTTGCCTAACATCAGTCAAGACGGTCACAGGTTCCCCTCTTTCCGGCGATAGTTACCAGCGTCCCACCCACACCCCTCGGTTCACCTCTTTCCGAAGACAACCGCCAGCCAGACACCCCCCTCCGTCTATGGTGGCGGCGCGTGATGCCGGTGGTTGAGTTTCCCGGCCGGCACCCACACCCCGGTGGTTGAAAATCACGGCGACGGCGGTGAGGGTTTGTGTGATATAAGAAGTGGGGGGACTTTTTTTCGGTATTTTTGGGGATTTTGTGATGTAAGAAGTGGGGGTTCTTTTTCTGGTTTTTGATCCGGTCGTTAGTAGGTGGTTGGTCGGCGCCGGAACACGTTGGTGGGAGGTGGTTGGTCGGCGGTGGTGGCGGCGAAGGATGGGGCGAATGGGGTGGGTCATCTGATGGCTCGGGGGAGAGAGGTTGTGGGTGATCTGCAACCCCATCTCCGGTAACATGTTTCGATTTTTTTTTTAATCTCTGTTGTTTGGTTTGTTTCTTTGAATCTGTGGTTTGATATGTGTTTCTTTGAATATGTGGGTTTGATCGGGTGGTTTTGATGATGCAGGTGTGTTTGTTGTTGAAAACAGATTTAACAGATTTTTTTGGCATTCACCCAATTTTTGGCATTCTGTTGAATATGTTTTGATCTGGGGGTTTGATTCAATAATAGACGCATGTTTGGCATTCACCCATTTGAATATGGTGTGTTTCTTTGAATATGTTGAATCTGTTTTGATGATGCGTCTGTTGAATATGTTTTGATCTGGGGGTTTGATTATGTTGAATATATATGGTGCTTTTTGAATATGTTCATCAGGCTTTTTGAATGTTTGAATATGTGGGTTTTAACCCGTTTTGGATTTTGGGGCGATTATGATGCCAAAAAAAAAAAAAAAAAACCTCGTATATTTTGATGACGAGGGCGCGGTAGAGATGTACAAATCGGTTTTTTTAAGCAACCGGTTTCGGTTTTTTAACCGAACCGGTTTTTTTGGAGCAATTGAAAACCGGTTTTTTTTAACCGTAACCGGTTTTAACAACTGACAAATCATAACTGGTACCAACCGGTTCTAACCGGTTATAACCGGTTTCTGTAATAACCGGTTTCCGTAACTAATTATATTAACTGATTTTAAAACCGGTTTACTGTAACCGGTCAAAAAAACCGGTAAAAAAACCGGTCTGCAGGAAATGTCACAGAATGCAGTTTTTGTTGCTGTTTTGCTGTTTTTTAGCCTGTTTTTAAAAAAAAACAGCAGTTTTTTTATAAAAACATAACAATGCAAATTGTAAAAACTCAAAACATAATATCATTAAGTCTACGAACAAACGGAAACATAACATAAGGAAATAAGAACGATACGAACGCTATACATAAACTTCATACATAAACTTGAAGGTCCACACTAATATATATAATTTTTTAGTGGGACGAGAAAAGTAATATATCTTGAGCCGCGTCTAATCTTCTTCGGCCGAACCCGAACTCGAACTATTGCGTAGTAATTCATCTAGTTCGGCTTCTTCTTCGGTCATTGGGGTTGTCATTTCGTTTCGAACCTCGTCTTCGTACACTTCGGCTTCGTAATCTAATTCACCCTCGAGTGAGCGTATGTGTTGACATCTCTCCGCCGCATCCAAGTAGTCTTTCAAGCAAATCGACATCTCAACCGCCTTTGGTGTTAGTCGAGTCCTCCGTATCGAAATCACCCTACCACTTATAGAAAAAGCACTTTCCGAAGCTACCGTGGAAGCTTGGACCGTTAGTAAATCTCGGGCCATTGTAGCTAAGATCGGAAATTGTTCTTCCTTACTTTTCCACCAACCCAACAAATCAAAATTTTTAAAGTCTTGTGAAGTCATTGTTCGTAGAAAGTTCGACCCACCATATCGACCGAGTTCGCTACTACTAGTGTTACCACGTTGCATTTGACTCGATTCATCATACAAATAGTTGTAAACATACAAATCGTCATCTTCCATAGTTGACGAACCTTCGCCGAAAGCGGCATTTCTCATTGACTCGTGAATGTGTGACGAGATATGCCCATATTTTGTTACATAAACATCAAACATTTTTGAAAGTTGTTCATTAAAACGAGTTTTTGCGGTTTCGCCAAAGTTTGGTTCTTCTTCGGTGTTTAGATTCAACTCGTTTGTAATTTTTTCAATCAAAGAACCGGTTCCAAAAATATTAAAGCAAGGGTTTAAAGCGGCGGCACAAGTGAAAACCGCGAGTAGTTCTTTAAAATATTTTCTTAGTTTTTCCTTCATCGTATCTACCATATCACAATATGGTCTACCTCTCCCCGACAACTTGTTTAATTTTCTACACATTTTAAACAAATTGTGAAGTACCAATGAACTAGTTGGATAGTAAACCCCCGATAAAGTCTTTGTTGATGTTTTGAAAACTTGAAGCACTTGTGTAACCGTTTCAATAAGCCCCCAATTCGATTGGTGGTAAGACGAAACCTTTCCACGAATCGACAAAAGGTTATGAAATTCTATTAAACTTTCTTTTTGCAAAATAGCTTTTTCAAACATGGTGCAAGTCGAGTTCCATCGATGAGCGACGTCCCAATTGGGTCCGTAGCATACTCGACCCGCTTCCTTACACATTTTAATATATTTTGAATGCCTTTGCGTATGACTATATATATGACGTAACATTTGTTTGAAAGATTCTTTTTGTCGTTCAATAACCTTTAAACCGTCTTCAACGGCCAAATTTATGATGTGTGCGACACATCGACTATGGAAAAAAATACCCTCACAAATCGGAGTGTACTTTAACCTTAAATGCGTGACCGAAAGCGTGTTGTTTGAGGCGTTATCAAAAGCTATCGAAAAAATCTTATTTTCCAATTTGTATGTTTCAATACATTTGTCGATAGCTTTATATATAGCTTCACCGGTGTGAGGGTAATCAAAAAGTTTAAACAAAATGGTGCGTTTCATCATTTGCCACGTCGCCGGTTCAATCCAATGGGCGGTGACACAAATATACGAGTCGGGTGAACCGTGCGGTGCGGACCAAACGTCGCTAGTCAAGTTAACACCGGTTTCTAATTTTTCAAAATAAGAAATTAATTCAAGTTTAGCATTTTTCCACATTCTTAAACAATCCCTCCTAAGAGTAGTGCGACTTACATGAGTGTATCGCGGTTGGAGAGTTCTTTGAACCATTTTGGTGTAGCGTTGGTTGTCGAAATGGTTGAACGGCAAACTTTCTTGGATTACAAACTTCGCCATTTCATCCCTTGCCATATCGAAATTGTAGGCGAACAAAGTAGCGTCACTTGCCATGGAAGCTTGACCACTAGCGGATTGTTGTTTCAACGCCCTACAAAACGGTTTTTCGATGTGTTGTTTCAAGGTGGTGTTTGCCCCAACGGCGTAAAAACCATTACAATGATGACAACGCGCTTTTTTCGGTCCGCTCGCCATCTCGCACAAATCGAAATGTGACCAAACTTCGGGGTTGCGCTTCGTTGTAAGAACACGAACAACCGTGTCGGTTGTAGACTCGCCAACATTGACCGAATCATGAGCACTAGAGCTTGCCATGTTTTTTTCACAATTATCGAATAAGAAAAGTGAGCGTTTTTATGATATTTAGGAGATTAGAGAATGGTGTGATTGAACCAAAACACCCAACACCCTTTTATAGTAATTGGAGATGAATTTTTGACAAAAAAAAAACAAAAAAAACGGCTCTTTTCTAGTCCCAACGGTCATATGACCGTTTTCTGCATTTCAGCGACAATAACCGGTTTTAACCGGTTTTTATAACCGGTTTTTATGTATACGTTTTCGGTTAACCGGGTCTAACCGGTTTTTATAACCGGTTTTTAGGCCTAATCAGTTTTTAAACCGGTTTTTTGTATAACCGGTCTTATAACCGATATCTAAGTCATACCGAACAACCGATCTATAACCGGTCAAACCGGTTTGTAACCGAACCGGTTTCAAAAAAACCGGTTTTCCCAACAACCGGTTTCGGTTAATTTTTCGGTTTCAGTTGCGTAATCAGTTTTTTTGTACACCTCTAGGGCGCGGCAAGGATGGTGGAGGGTAGGTTTTTGAACCTGCAACCCTACTTTTTGCAGCCTCTGATTATCGGAAAATCTGAGCCCAAACATCGTTTTTTAAGATTCCACTCGTTTTTTTTATTTTTGTTTGTTAGGTTTTTTTTTTGAGGCGTCGATGATGATAACAATATATCTGAGACACCTCATCATTTTTAAAAAAAAATTTAACCGTAAACATTTTAACGTAAAACGTAAAAACGTGAAGCGTAAAAAGTTTTACGTAAAACGTAAAAAGTTTTACGTAAAACATAAAAAGTTTTAACGTAAAACGTAAAAAGTAAAAAGTTTTAACGTAAAACGTAAAAAGTTTACGTAAAACGTAAAACGTAAAATTTTTAACGTAAAACGTAAAAAGTTTAACGTAAACGGGACGCTAAAACGGCGCGTTAAAACGGGACGTAAAAAATGGGGCGCAAAAACAGCTTTGTAAAAAACGTGACGTAAAAAACGGCGCGTAAAAAACGGCGTTAAAAAATTGGCGCGTAAAAAACGGCGCGTAAAAAATGGCGTTAAAAAATTGGCGCTTAAAAATCGGAGATAAAAAACGGCGTTAAAAAACGGCGCGTAAAAAACGGCGTTAAAAATTTGGCGCGTAATAATCGGAGTTAAAAAACGGCATTAAAAAATTGGCGCGTAAAAAACGGCGTTAAAAAATTGGCGCGTAAAAAACGGCGTTAAAAAATTGGCGTTTAAAAACGGGGCGTTGAAAAAACGGCGTTAAAAAACTGCGCGTAAAAATTGGCGCGTAAAAAATAACGACGCTTGAAAAAACCCGGCGTAAAAAACGGCGCGTCAAAAAAACGTAAATTGTAAAAAGTTTAACGTAAAACTTAAATTGTAAAAAGTATAAAAAAACTTTTAAAAAAATCTGAATTTTAAAATGTTTTTAATAAAAAAGTTATTTTAAAAAAATAAAAAGTAATATAATAATAAAAAAACTAATAAAAAACCATAAAGACAAAAAGATAAAATAGAGTTATTTTACCAAATTACCCTTTTGGATTATAATATTAAAGACATAATAAGACAAAAACAATTTAATATTAATTTTTGTTACTTTTAATCTCATCCATTCATCAAGTTGATCTAAGTGCTAATAAGTGGTTCTCATGGTTCTCATAACTGGGAGTTGGTTTTCATTTTAGCGGTCCCCATATATATATATATATATATATGTATATGTGTATATGTATATATGTATATATGTATATGTATATATGTATATATATATATATATATATATTGTTAGGACCGGTTTTCGACTCCGTTTCGATTGCGAACCGACTCGTGTAACGTGCGAAATCCGTACACGAACGTGACCGAACACACACGACGTAATATAATCTGTGATTCTAGTTATAAATCTGAAAACGTACAAACACCTGAATCACGATGTCACTTTCTCTCTCTAGAGTTTCTCTCTCTAGCTCTAGATCTCCAAATCTCAAATGTGACAAAAGTTCTAAACAAAAGCCCTAAAGCTTCTATTTATAGGCCAAGGTTTTAATGAGAAAACTCATTAATTACAATATTGCCACATTGACTTTTCCCTACATATTACTACCTCCGTCCCATTAAATGTGTCTTATTTTGAATTTTCAAAGTCTTTATTTATAAACTTTGACTTTAATTATATATTTTTGTGTTATATAAAACTTGATGAAAATTAACCTGATAAAAACACTTGTAAAACACACTGAAATCATATAACTTTCATCAAGTATTATCTAACACAAACAAAATTATTTAAGGTCAAAGTTTACAAAGAAAGACTTTGAAAATTCAAAATAGGACACTTTTAATGGGACGGAGGGAGTATAATATAAAGTCTAGATTTCTTCAGTTTCTGCTACGATCTGAATTGACGGAGGCGATAGACATAAATGCACTAACAGACTCTCCCTTGGATATTGCCGCAGTCAATCTCGTAGGATCTTGTCTTTCTCTCTCACTCTTGAGTCTTCTTGAAAGTTTGACGTATTCAGCAAACACAGACTTCCTCGTTCTTGAACAGTATCCCCGTGGATCTGTCTTCAGCTTCAACTCCCCCTTTCATTAAACTCTTTCTTCAGGCTCCCCCTTTTGTCAAGCTTCCATGCTTTTGGGATCGACACCTGGCTTTCTGGATACAAGATCCTCCAGGATAGTTACCTGGCTCCTTGAATGCACGCTCCCCCTTGCGTTGAGCTTGTCTTTAGACTCCCCCTTAGACTCGGCTGTCGGGATCGTAGTCTGGCATAGCATCTGCAAATCTCAAACATTTATAAGTAAAAACATTTTGAATCATCCAGGAATGAAAACACCTGGCTCTCTCAGCATACACTATTTCAAATATGCGACAATAAAAGCTTTTTCGATTGTACAGGAATCGTAACCTGGCTCTCGAACCCTTTTGAATCAAGAATCTGGCTCTAAAATATAATAATATGAAAATATCCAGGATTACTTGATTTTCTCCCCCTATCAACAATCTTTATAGATTTGGCAGTATTAAGAATCCAACATCGAAACCTTGCTCTTTACAGCTGATTTTCACAGTTTAAGAATCTAAATCCCTCACAGTTAATCATCCAAGTCCAACTTAATGAGCTTGGAGATTTCACAAATTGTTTTTGATTTTTGAATAAAAACCTTCAAGTTTCAAATTAGTGAATTTGTTTTATTTTCAGAAACACGATCAAGATACTTAGATTTTGAAACTCAGCATTCAGACATCGGTTGTCGAAAATAAAGTAGAATTAAAATCATTTTGTATTTTTCTAAAACATAAAGCAGTAAAGAAATATTTACAAACGTATTTACAGACAATATTTTTGTTTGAGTTCGCGTCAGAGGATCATATCAGTTTTTGACAAATCACTAGCACCGTTGAGCTTTAAACACTTTAAGTTCTAAACGATTCACTTAGATTGTCAGTATACTGATCCACTTAAATATTCACACAAAGTTCAATTTATTCAAGATACGGATTTAGTGTTTTAAGAACTTAAACTTATTCGCATGTCCTACCTCAGAATACACTCCTGTATCAAAATTCCCTAGATTCAGTCTTACAGGTGAATATACTAATTTGATATCTGTTCTCTGGGTCAGTGTGAGACCTTGAGAGCTCAGGTATGAACTTCCATTCAGTCAAAGAGATGAAGGCTCGACTTTGAGGAATGTTCCCTTTGGGAATCTTCTTTACAACTGCTCTTGATTTGAATCTTTCGATATTTATCAATTTTTAAGCAGAGGGTAAGCTTTTAAAGCGCGTAAAGTATTATACGAGGTCTAGGCCATTGCTTCCACAATATCAGAAGACCAGGTATAATACCCCAGATATCAAACAGTATAAAGACCTAGTATTTCAGAATCAGGCAATCTCTCAAACAAGATTTCGGGGGTTACCCATATATCCGAGAGATGTTCCCCACGAGATAAGTAAGTATTTGATATTTAGGTTTATATCTCGAAAACAATCTACTAAGCGTGTAAAAACCTACTGGCATATCATCAGTGAGACCGTTTATCACATTTGACTTTCCATTTCTTTAGCGTACTGTGATTATCTACTGATGTACTCTCATTTACTCTTTTTACACAAAAACTTATTTTGAATTTTATCATGTTTTTGGCTTTTTCAAATTTTCTAATGTTTTTGGATTTTCTGACATTTTCTTACTCCCCCTAAAATTCAAAACATTTTAAGAGAAAAAAAAATTGATAACCGATGTAGATAGCTTTGTCTTGCCATCCATTTTCTGCATCTCATACTCTGTTTTGCAGAAAGTATATTGTACCCCCATGATTTACAACCCATTGATTTTCGACAGTTTGAAAACCGTGTTTCAATCTTGTGAAAGAAATCATGTTTGTTCCGCCGTGAGGGTTTCGGCATATTCACTCAACATAATTTTGAAATTTTGATTTTTTTTTGACAAATTTAAAAACAAACATATTTTTTATTTTTAAATTTTTCAATTTTTAGAGTTTTTAGAGATATTGTTTATTTATGTACAAAACAAACAAATTCTTTGTTTAACAGTCGCAGGGATCAGCAGCCTCCTCTTCTTGTGCCAGGATGCTTCGATTCTCCTTTGGCTGACATTCAGTTTTCTTCGGAAGCACCTGCACGTACAAAGTATTCAATTACTTGAACAAGTTAGCCCAGGTCTGTTTGACCTTAGGCATTTCAACACAATATGTTTCATTCAATTTCGGAAAATCTTTGTCATTTTGTACAAAGACTTTTTCAATTTTGACATCATCTTTTTCTTCATTTACCGAAGTCATTTGTTTCTTAACTGTCTATGTTTGACCTTTTGGAGCACCTCTTTTGTAAAAATGTGAATCATTCTGAGTTTTTGATTTTGAACAACAACTTTTGGTTTCCAAAACTCATTTGGTTTAGTTGCATCGACAGTTGATTTCCAACTTTGTGTTGTTCTAAATCTGGATGGGTGAGAATTCCAGGTTTGTCTTGAATCGAACCTATTTGGGTTTGATTTCCAAGTTTGATTCGAAGCAAACTTGTTTATATTGTACCTCCAAGTTTGTTTTGAATCAAATCTGGTTGACCTTTGTTTCACATCCTCAGATTTCTGTTTTTCAACATTATCAGACTTCTTTTTCCTCTCAACACCAACAGGTTTCAGATTTGGACACTTACGAGCAAGATATCCAGTTTGATCACATTTAAAACATGTTCTCTTTGAGACATCTTTGACCTGTTGTTGCTGCTTTTGCTGAGCATATAACTCTTCATTAGACTGTCGTCTAAATTGGAGTTCTTTCTCTTCTTCTGAACTTGTTCCGTGAACAAAGTCCATATTTTGTTGATAATTTGGAGTTTCATTTCTTTTCCAATTTTGTTTCTTTTTATAACCCAACCCAGCCTTCATGTTTTTCTTTTTGTAACCAGGTTTGTTATAAAAAGTTTTGTGACTCTTTCCAGCGAACTTTGGAATCTCGGATTTTTCAATTTCAATCATTTTAAAAACTTTGTCAATCTTTTCTGAAATCAGATTCTGAATCGGGACTTCATGATCTAAGAAGAATTTGTCCGATCCAATCATGGTATAAACCAATCCTTTTGAATCATCATTCGTATTTTTCTCAGATTTTGTGTTTTTCAGATAACCTTCATGAAAACTACCTTGATTTTCATTTTGATCACCTTAGCTGCAGCTACTCATTTATATTTGGTATTGCGTAGTTTAGTAACTTACATATGGGGTAGCTCCCCATGGCATGATATAAATGAGTAACTTAACAACTTAAACAAGTTTTATGGAATCAAAACTGGACAACTCGTGAACTCGCCACTTTATGTTGATACCCTACTACATGCTTTGTAGGTAGTTAGTGATGGCAGGAGCTTGCAGCTTGGGAAGTGTAGTGGTCATGTTAACATGTGTTGGGTCTTTTCTAATAATTATGAACTTTAAACTGTTGTGTTGAACTGTTTAACTTATGCTTCCCCTGTTAACATTTATTACTAGTTTTAAACTGTGAATTTTGGACTTTTCAGTCATTGGTCGTATTGCTTGTGTTGAAAAATATTTTATTATTTTTAGTATAATTGTTCAATATGATTGGTGGCTTGATCCTGGTCAGTCACACGCCTCGCGGTGGTACTCCACATGTGGATTTTGAGGGTGTGACAAATTTCGTGTAAATTTTGTTGTTTTTATTTGAACTAGTTCGAAGCCCTGATGCGATGTGGTGGGGAATGTTAAATATCTTTATACATTGTTATGTTGTCACAAATTAGATACGGTTAAACCATAAACGATATTTACTAACATCTTAAACTACAAATACATCTAAACCTAGTTTTTTTTCATAACATTGTAAGGCCTAGCATAAAGCGTGATAAGCGCATCTAGTTCAAGTTGCAACACGACCTGCATATCGAGTATTTTGCTAACTCTTTTAGTTAGCTCATTAAGTTTGTCATTTATTCTTTGGTCCAACTCTACAACGTTTTCAAGAATCCGAGAAACCCGTTCAAAAAGACCCACATCATTGTTGGATGTCGACATGCTAACTGAAAATTTCTTTACATATCAGTTACGCTATACAACAATTATATAAACAATTAGAAAGTCATTAGCACGCTGTTACAAATACGCTTGAACACATAATTGTAGCCGTTTATTTTATTAATCCCACGGTGGTCACAATGACTGGAAATGCAGCTCGTTCGTCATTGACAAGAAGGTAAAGATGTTGATGCATATTTTGTGGACACGACTCGGCTCGGTTCAACTCAGCTCAGTTCAACTTAGTTTCGACTCGAAGACACGAAGATCAAGACGAAGACTTGTGTCTGTACTTTGTCTGTAATGTGTCATGATACAAAACGATGTCTTATGTTAGATTTGTTGCTATGTGCGTTCGATGTAAGTTTGACCAGGTCAACCATCCTCTGGTTTGACTTGGCCAAACAGTTAGCACATTGGTTGAAACATGCTTGTGTCGAAGGATGAGGCATCGAAGGATAGTTTAGATCCTTCGATGACCTCGAAAGATAATGTCATTCGATAGATACAGATGGACCTCGAAGGATATCATCCTTCGAGGTATGTATGGATCTTTCGGTAGAATTTCTGGTCGATAGATGATCCTTCGACCAGATTTCCTTATCCTTCGACCATAGGTGCTGTGTCGGGTATAAATACCCAAGTGTTGTGTTCATTTCAAAGTGAGACGAGTGTGAGACACAAGAGACAGATAGATACACTCGAGAGATAGGGAGAGCATTCTGTCAAGAACACACACACATTAGAGAGTTTGCAATACAGATTTGTAAACCTTGAGCTTGTAACCGGAACCTTTCATACGCATTAATACAAGTGGTGTTAATCGTTGAACCTTGTGTGTCGTGTGTTTATACTTGTCTCAACTTGTAGGTCCCTTCCCGGATGAGGTTAAACCTTATCCTTGTTATATTAACACACTAGCAAGTGCGGAATCCAAGCTAGAGTGCAACCGAGTTGAGACAAGTATAAACACACGACACACAAGGTTCAACGATTAACACCACTTGTATTAATGCGTATGAAAGGTTCCGGTTACAAGCTCAAGGTTTACAAATCTGTATTGCAAACTCTCTAATGTGTGTGTGTTCTTGACAGAATGCTCTCCCTATCTCTCGAGTGTATCTATCTGTCTCTTGTGTCTCACACTCGTCTCACTTTGAAATGAACACAACACTTGGGTATTTATACCCGACACAGCACCTATGGTCGAAGGATAAGGAAATCTGGTCGAAGGATCATCTATCGACCAGAAATTCTACCGAAAGATCCATACATACCTCGAAGGATGATATCCTTCGAGGTCCATCTGTATCTATCGAATGACATTATCTTTCGAGGTCATCGAAGGATCTAAACTATCCTTCGATGCCTCATCCTTCGACACAAGCATGTTTCAACCAATGTGCTAACTGTTTGGCCAAGTCAAACCAGAGGATGGTTGACCTGGTCAAACTTACATCGAACGCACATAGCAACAAATCTAACATAAGACATCGTTTTGTATCATGACACATTACAGACAAAGTACAGACACAAGTCTTCGTCTTGATCTTCGTGTCTTCGAGTCGAAACTAAGTCGAACTGAGCTGAGTTGAACCGAGCCGAGTCGTGTCCACAAAATATGCATCAACAAACTCCCCCTTGGACGCTACTCGTGAGGTTCAACTTCGATGTCTTCCACGTCGGAGGATCTTCAAAGTCTTCACGTGTCGTAAGTAGAAAGTGTATCAACAAACTCCCCTTTTTGTTTAGGTAGTGTGTCAATAAACTCCCCCTTAGATTGAACTCTCCATTGAGTCATACTCGTGAATCTTTTGACTTGGCAATTCTTCAGATCCTTGTGGTGTTGATGAAGGGTCAGCGGCAACTCGATCATTTTATCCTTTGAGTGCCTCCACTTCGTGTCTTCATTCCGAAGCTTGTCATCGACCATGTTCTCCTCGCCTTTAGCATCTGCGCATGCAAGAAAGCTAAACGCATAATGAGAACAACCGCTTGGAATATAGTTATCATTTAAACAAACGACACATATGAGATCAAATCTCAATCAAACACCAACCGACAATATTTTGAAAGTTTAGAAAATGTACAATTTTAGTCCTTTAAACTTTCAAAACTAGTTAACTTCGACAGTTTATGAAGATGCAATTGTTTTCCGGCTTACGATCAGGATTTTGGGTAGGATAGACTCGAGTTCCAACATCAGTCAATCAAAAATAAACTAGAAGCAAAATCTTTTTGGATTTTATAAAGTTTATATTAAAACACACCTAAAATCTTTTTGAAATTTTTCATTTGTAAAGACGGAAAACAATAAATAAATATACACAAGAATCATAAACTGAAAATAGTAAATAAATATCTACAGACATTCTTTTTGCGAGTTTCGAGGGTAAGAGAATCATATCAGTGTACGGTCACGCCAAAACGCTCTTTTTGTTCAATTAGATAACATTAAGATAAGCATCCTATAACGATTATCGGTATTGTTGTCCACTTAAGCTCAACTTATCATTCGTAATCATGGCGAGGGGATACGTTAAGGTATGATTTATACTTACCGACCGGTGTTCATCCACATCACGACACATTCCCGTATCAAGGTATGCACGAGGGTTCATCTTACCGGTGAGTATACCGATTATCATCTGTTTGACCGTATATGATGTGAGAAACTCACTTATTTTGATTTAAAACAAGTCCTATGTGATAGAATCACTTATTGATGAGGAACTTGATTTTCAGATGCATGAGGGGCACAGGAGCAAGTCCGTGAACAGGTCAGTACTTTCGTACAGCAGAGAGACGAACTTGACACCCGGATAAATGTGATATATTATCACTTATTTGTTTGGACATGTGATTGTTGATCACTTATTGAGGTCGTATGCAGTATGTACACGTATGTATGGTATCATGGAAGATCTAGACTTGCGTCCCCGTTTGTTTCGGAAAAAGAAACAACCATGATACCCAGATGATAAGCAGCATAAAGACCGAATATCTCAGAACCTCGGCAATCTCTCAAACGAAATTTCGGTACTACGACCATATGCCAATGAATGGTTCCCACCCAGTCTTCAGTCGGATTAAGTTTATATCACCCTGCACACTTTAAATGATTGTGAGCCTACCGATACATCTTATATAGAGCTGCTTATCGTTTTTCATTTAAGGTTTAAAGAGGTTTAGACAGACCACTGATGTACTATCACTTTCTCTTTTTCTCGCCAGGAAACTCATTTTTGTTTTTCTATTGTTTTTGTGTTTTTGAAATTTTTCGATGTTTTTGGATTTTCAAATTTTTGGATTTACTCCCCCTAAAAACAATAAACTAAGATAAAATTTAAAACACAAGGGTATTTACAAAAATGATTTTCCGATGTTGGTTTTAACTCATGTTTTACCTCAATGTCGTTTACCAAAATTAATTTTGAATCAGAAAAGATTTATCGAATTTTGGAAAAATCAGTTGGCATGTCGGTTTGCGGTGTGGACCATGACAACATTGTCTGGCCAAAGAGTGCTGCGAGAGGACAACAATTTATAAAGTAGCTTAAATAACGACAAGTAAAGGAGAGATTAGAAATTTTAAAACCGTATCCTGCAACTGCTTCATGCATTGCAAGGAATCTGAGTGCTCTCCCAAACTGGATATCCACCCGGTGTGGATTTCAAATTCGATTCTTTGTAGCTACTGAGAAGTCTCTTGACAGCAACAAGATCATAAACCTTTGGGTCCGGCTGGTCTTCCACATTGCACCAGCGAAGGTTTTTGTCTTTCTCTTTCAGAAGTAGTGTGCGGTTGTTCAACCCATGCCAAGGCATCCGCACACCCGGTTGGTTTGTTCAACAAACACATTTTCTTCAATCACACCGCGAAGAAATGTACACTGCACGTTCATCTTGTTGATTTTGAACCTCAAACGTGCTGCAGGTGCGTACATTTTGATTTGAATCTACCCTGGGGACCCGATCAAGGCCTTGATTGTAAAAGGCTTTGCATTTTTGTCGAAGCTTTTCAAACTCTTTCAACAGACAATTCTGTTTCTCTTTTCCTTTTCTTTTCTTCTCTCCATCAAAGGCAACAATTTCTTCTGTCGCCTATTTTGTGCATGGACACTCCACTATCAACAATCTTACGACTATTGAAAGTTCCTCCTGGAATATCCTACACACTCATTCAAAGATTAGACGGAGAGGGGGACCCAAGCCTTTGTGGACTTGGGTCGTCCTTGATCATCAAGAAAAGTGATCTCAATCACTTGATGATTAGGAAAAAGAACCTCAGGTGCTCCCCCTGATTGAATTACCTGCTTTGGCTTCCAAGCTGTTTGTCCTTTACCAGTATTTGTATTAATTGTTTTAGCATTTACTGGTTTTGCAGTTTTAGGTTTTGCTTGAACAGGTTTTTCTTCTTTGACCTCTGATTTTAAGGCCTTTTCAATTACCTTTTGATTCTTTTGTTTTAACTTCTTTTCCCTTTTCTTTCAAGACACGTGGGTCTTGTTTCGGGGAAACTGATCGTTTTTGGTAATTAGTTTCTTGGGGAGCCTTCAACTTTTGCAGGTATGGGCAGTATCTTACAATATGCCCAATTGTGCCACATTCAAAACACATTCTCCACTCTACAAACCTCGGAGAAATATGTTGATGACCAGACGGAGAACCAGACCATGAACTTTGTGATCTAGACGTACTTGTACCTAAATCACATCCGTTTGTGTGTTGGGTGTAATTATTCTGATCATTTCGTTTTAAAATTCTAACTTGTTTTATAAAATCAATGTTAGATTTATCCTGAAATGTTTCAAGTTTATCTGTACCCTTGGATCCAACAAAGTTCACTTTCTGTTCTCTTTTCTTAACAGGAGCTCTTTTGTTTTGCACCTTTTGCTGTTGAACCTTAGGTGCTTGAACATTCTTGTTCTGAGCCTTCTTTCCCTGTACCTTACCTTTTCTGGAGTTCGCTTGTTGTTTTCGCTCAATTGGTTGTTTTTGGTTTCCGTATTGTTTTCTAACTTGTTCACACGGAATTGGATCACATTGAGTGACGGTGACTTTGCCACTTTTGTTTCCCAAAAACTTATCAATACATCCTTCAAAAATTTGCTCAATTAAATCTTGATTTACAATTTTAATTGGAAAATCTTTGTTAGAGTAGATTTTGTCATCTCCTTTGAGCGTGTACAACAAGTTATTCCCTTCACAGCTAGTTACAATTGACTCCATTGCGTTTGACATTTCAGTCTTACTCGGTTTCAGTGGTGGATCACACAAGATGTGATTCTCGATTGGAATATCTGTTGTAACCGAGTTAGACTGTTGTTTCACAATTTCTACAGATTCATCATCCGATGAGTCAGATTCATCATCCGAAGAATCAGTATCCACAACAATGGGAGGATTCTGTTCCTTAACACACGATGAATCTGTCACATTCTCAGATTCAGATTGACCCGAGGATGATGTACCAGTTGTGAACCCGAGGCCTGCTGCAAAATCATCTAGATTGAGTGGCACAGTAGGTTCAAAACGGGGCATATCCTCGTCATCAGGCAATTTGGAGTAATTGTGATTCATTGGGGGAGGACATGATTTGAATCCATTACACTTCCTATCCCCCTTTTTCTTTTGAACATCAATAATGTGATCCAAAACATAGCGGGAATTGGAATAGCTTTCCAATTTCTGCTTAATTGTCTCACATTCACATCTAGCTGTTGCTAACTCTACCATTTGCTTTTCAATTGTGTCAATTAAATCATTGTTAGCATGTTGTTTTCTCAAAACAGCCTTTTGTAATTCAGAAACATCATGTTTTAATGACGCAATTGTTGCTTTAAACTCCTTTTCATTTCTGGTTAAAAACAAGTTAGCTTCAGTTGCTTTAGAAAGATCTACAATCAATTCTTGATTGTGTTTGTGTGTGATCTCAAACTGACTTTCCTGTTCAGCATATTTAACCTTTAAGCTATCACAACTTTCACAACTAACTACAGTGGGTTCATCGGCACATACCTGACTTGATGAACTGTCGACATTAGCCGTAAAGGCTGAATGGAAAGAAAAAGATCCATCTTTAGAGAATAACTTAGCAAGCTTCTCGGAAGTTCCAGCAGATTTCTGGCATAGAATAGATCTCCTCTTGCATAATACTTCAGCTTCAGCCAAAAGTTCATCAACCTTCAAATCTAAAGCATCACCTGATAAATCACCAGTATCAAGTGATTCCCCATCTGTGCTCCCACTATAACCCGAACTATCTTCATCTTCTGAAGATTCACCAGCAGACGCGGGTTCTACTACCTTCTCAGTCACTTTAGCATAACATGCTGTTCCACCATTTCCTCCTTCTCCAAGCTGAAGCGACCAATCACAACCTTCATCTACTTGAACCACGAGTCCCCGGTTGGCATTTGATGACCCTGGTTGGCTTTGGTTGTTGACAGGTATCAACGTACGAACATTGTTCCTGTTCTGGTTCTGCTGGTTGCCTTGATTTCTGAAGGGATTTTGATTTCCATGCTGAGCTGGTCTTGTGCATTCCCTTTTGAAATGACCGCGTTCACCACAGTTAAAGCACGTTACAGCTTGCTTGTCGAATCCATACTTGGTGTCTTTCTTGCTTTCCAAGTTGGTTCTCCCGGTCCTTTCCATAAACTCCTTTGCTCTTCGAATGGCACTAGCAAGAGCCCATTTGATATCCATCATTTCAAACTCGTCTCTATCCACTTGCTGATAATCTTCATTGGTTAGATTGATATTCCCAATCTGACCTGCGATCAATCCACAATAAGCACTAACCAAGGTATTCAACATCTCCATATGCTCCTTGGCTATCTCGACACTGACTTTGGAAAAGTTGGAAGTGTCTAATCTGACTGTGTTTGGATTGGAAGTGGCTTGAATGTTTGAAGAGTTTCCATAAAACCCTTGCTGTTGCGGTTGTTGCTGCGGAGCTGTCGGTTTCACATCTGGTCTTGGATACATCAAGTATGCTGAAGGATCAAATTGATCTGTTGTTGAAGGTGCAGTGTTTGAGATGAAAGCTGTTTGAAGCTTCGCATGTTGAGAAGCTGGTTTTTCTCCACTGATACCTCCTGCAATCCCAAAATACATCTCTGGACTTTGAGGAGTTAGTGTTCTTTTTGCCTTCAGTTTTTCTTCTACATCCTTGTTCTCCAATTTTTGAATTAAATCATAAACGGTGATTGTGTCTAAAACACCATTTTCTTTAAGGATTTCAAGATAACTGCTCCACTTTGCTGGTAAGCTATCAGCAAATCTCTTTGTCATTTCTTGTGGAGTGGCATTGACTTTAAAAGCAAACATCTCGCTCAACAAGTGATGAAACCTTGTAGATAAATCTGCCAAAGTCTCATTTTCCAAACACGTGAATCCTTCAAATTCTTTCTTCAGTAAATCTTGCTTGATCTTTCTTGATTGAGCATTTCCTTCACATCGTAACGTGAGCATATCCCACAAGCTTTTAGTAGTCGTGCAGTAAACAAACTGGTGATATATGTCTCTGTTAAGAGCTTGTGTGAGAATCATGAATGCTTTCTTTTCTAACTCAAACTTCTTCTTATCTTCATCAGACAGAGTGCTGTAAGTTTGTGGATTAGATCCTGCAACTTCCAACTCACTGTCAAATGGAGTGAAGAAACACATCCATAGATCTTGACCTTGCCCCTGAACATAAGTTCTCAACCTTTCTTTCCACCATCCCCAATCATTGATGTGATTTAACTTTGGCGGTTTTGTGCTTGTACCAGTTTCACTGTCGTTCTGCATCATAGATTGAATGCTGTTGCTTTGATTTGTGACCAATGCCCATTGATTTGCAGTTATCATTGCAGCTTGGGTTGGGGCAATAGCTCGCAAGAATGCATTTTTGTCGAACTCTGGCTCAGGTTGTGTAGCTGATGATTGTGGAGTCGAAGTTAATTGAGTCCACCACTCACCGTTTGTTCCCATTTTATAAAAATTAATATATTAAGTGAAAATTGATTTTAAAAAAAAATAATTTTCACAAACTATGTTAAAATTTTGAATAGAAACAAACAGCCGAAAGATCTCTGATCGAAAGACCTGCAAAACACAAACTGTTAATTATAAACAGACTAAGGATCGAAAGATCAACCCTTGTTCGAAAGATAGACACCTGTTCGAAGGATCAACAGTGTCGAAAGACCACTGTTGAGTTTCGAACAATGACTTCGAAAGATTCTCCAAGACGAAGGATCCTTATCTTTCGAAATGTAACAGTAGCTCGAACAATATATCCTTCGAACAGATTCCTTGGCTCGAAAGATAACTCACTGACTTCGAAAGATGTTCGAAGGATGGGTATCTGTCGAACCTCCTTGATCGAAAGATGATCTTTCGACTTCGAAGGATATCTTTCGATGAGCTCTGGCACGCTGACACAAAGTTGACAGGTTGGTGAGAAAGGTGACGGGTTGGTGCGCAACTTTCGGCAGAAGGTATGTTCAGACCTTACTTTCTGCCAAAATCAGATTTGGGTTGACAATTTTAACCACTTATCCCTTCCCAATGCACAAACAACTTTCAACAATAATAAAACAAGATCAAAATAAGTAACACTTTGAAGAACACTTGAATATAATGAAGAACAAACCCAGAAAAATTTGAATTTTCTGGTAAACCGACACTGCCTAACACGAGTTTTGGCCGAAAATTCAATAAAAACCACTCTTTAACATGTGAAAGAGATAAACAACAAAGTTTTTATAAAAAAAAATTCAGCAAAACAAGCAGATTTTCGAAGTTTTAAACACAAAATTTCCAGAAAAAAATAAACTTCAAAAGTCCGAAACACACTCTAAAACACTCGGTTTTAACAAGGAAAAGAGCCAAGGCTCTGATACCACTTGTAGGTCCCTTCCCGGATGAGGTTAAACCTTATCCTTGTTATATTAACACACTAGCAAGTGCGGAATCCAAGCTAGAGTGCAACCGAGTTGAGACAAGTATAAACACACGACACACAAGGTTCAACGATTAACACCACTTGTATTAATGCGTATGAAAGGTTCCGGTTACAAGCTCAAGGTTTACAAATCTGTATTGCAAACTCTCTAATGTGTGTGTGTTCTTGACAGAATGCTCTCCCTATCTCTCGAGTGTATCTATCTGTCTCTTGTGTCTCACACTCGTCTCACTTTGAAATGAACACAACACTTGGGTATTTATACCCGACACAGCACCTATGGTCGAAGGATAAGGAAATCTGGTTGAAGGATCATCTATCGACCAGAAATTCTACCGAAAGATCCATACATACCTCGAAGGATGATATCCTTCGAGGTCCATCTGTATCTATCGAATGACATTATCTTTCGAGGTCATCGAAGGATCTAAACTATCCTTCGATGCCTCATCCTTCGACACAAGCATGTTTCAACCAATGTGCTAACTGTTTGGCCAAGTCAAACCAGAGGATGGTTGACCTGGTCAAACTTACATCGAACACACATAGCAACAAATCTAACATAAGACATCGTTTTGTATCATGACACATTACAGACAAAGTACAGACACAAGTCTTCGTCTTGATCTTCGTGTCTTCGAGTCGAAACTAAGTCGAACTGAGCTGAGTTGAACCGAGCCGAGTCGTGTCCACAAAATATGCATCAACAAAAGAGCCTGAACACAGATGAGAAAAGAGCCCAAAAAACACATACACACCAAAACATACACATACTATATGAACCTAACATAAACACGCATGATAATTTAACCAAAATTTTCTTTTCTCATAAATCTATCTTGTTCTATCGGGATTAAAAACATCATAGCCAATTTACATTTATTATAATAATCACATTTTTACTAATTGAAATAATAAACCATAAAGAATGTTGCATATATATATATATATATATATATATATACCGAAGTCATTTGTTTCTTAACTGTCTATATTTGACCTTTTGGAGCACATCTTTTGTAAAAATGTGAATCATTCTGGTTTCCAAAACTCATTTGGTTTAGTTGCATCGACAGTTGTTTTCCAACTTTGTGTTGTTCTAAATTTGGATGTGTGAGAATTCCAGGTTTGTCTTGAATCGAACCTATTTGGGTTTGATTTCCAAGTTTGATTCGAAGCAAACTTGTTTATATTGTACCTCCAAGTTTGTTTTGAATCAAATTTGGTTGACATTTGTTTCACATCCTCAGATTTCTGTTTTTCAACATTATCAGACTTCTTTTTCGTCTCAACACCAACAGGTTTCAGATTTGGACACTTACCAGCAAGATATCCAGTTTGATCACATTTAAAACATGTTCTCTTTGAGTCATCTTTGACCTGTTGTTGATGCTTTTGCTGAGCATATAACTCTTCATTAGACTGTCGTCTAAATTGGAGTTCTTTCTCTTCTTCTGAACTTGTTCTGTGAACAAAGTTCATCTTTTGTTGATAATTTGGAGTTTCATTTCTTTTCCAATTTTGTTTCTTTTTATAACACAACCCAACCTTCATGTTTTTCTTTTTGTAACCAGGTTTGTTATAAAAAGTTTTGTGACTCTTTCCAGCGAACTTTGGAATCTCGGATTTTTCAATTTCAATCATTTTAAAAACTTTGTCAATCTTTTCTGAAATCAGATTCTGAATCGGGACTTCATGATCTGAGAATAATTTGTCCGATCCAATCATGGTATAAACCAATCCTTTTGAATCATCATTCGTATTTTTCTCAGATTTTGTGTTTTTCAGATAACCTTCATGAAAACTACCTTCATTTTCATCTTGATCACCTTAGCTGCAGCTACTCATTTATATTTGGTATTACGCAGTTTAGTAACTTACATATGGGGTAGCTCCCCATGGCATGATATAAATGAGTAAGTTAACAACCTAAACAAGTTTTATGGAATTAAAATTGGACAACTCGTGAACTCGCCACTTATTGTTGATACCCTACTACATGCTTTGTAGGTACTTAGTGATGGCAGGAGCTTGTAGCTTGGGAAGTGTAGTGGTCATTTTAACATGTGTTGGGTCTTTTCTATTAATTATGAACTTTAAACTGTTGTGTTGAACTGTTTAAGTTATGCTTCCCCTGTTAACATTTATTACAACTTTTAAACTGTGAATTTTGGACTTTTCAGTCATTGGTCGTATTGCTTGTGTTGAAAACTATTTTATTATTATTAGTATAATTGTTCAATATGATTGGTGGCTTGATCCTGGTCAGTCACACGCCTCGCGGTGGTACTCCACATGTGGATTTTGAGGGTGTGACAAATTTCGTGTAAATTTTGTTGTTTTTCTTTGAACTAGTTCGAAGCCCTGATGCGATGTGGTGGGGAATGTTAAATATCTTTATGCATTGTTATGTTGTCACAAATTAGATACGGTTAAACCATAAACGATATTTACTAACGTCTTAAACTACAAATACATCTAAACCTAGTTTTTTTTCATAACATTGTAAGGCCTAGCATAAAGCGTGATAAGCGCATCTAGTTCAAGTTGCAACACGACCTGCTTATCGAGTATTTTGCTAACTCTTTCAGTTAGCTCATTAAGTTTATCATTTATTCTTCGGTCCAACTCTACAACGTCTTCAAGAATCCGAGAAACCCGTTCAAAGAGACCCACATCATTGTTGGAAGTCGACATGCTAACTGAAAATTTCTTTACATATCAGTTACGCTATACAACAACTATATAAACAATTAGAAAGTCATTAGCACGTTGTTACAAATAGGCTTGAACACACAATTGTAGCCGTTTATTTTATTAATCCCACGGTGGTCACAATGACTGGAAATGCAGCTCATTCGTCATCGACAAGAATGTAAAGAGCCTGAACACAGATGAGAAAAGAGCCCAAAAAACACATACACACCAAAACATACACATACTATATGAACCAACATAAACATGCATTATAATTTAACCAAAATTTTCTTTTCTCATAAATCTATCTTGTTCTATCGGGATTAAAAACATCATAGCCAATTCACATTTATTATAATAATCCCATTTTTACGAATTGAAATAATAAACCATAAAGAATGTTGCATATATATATATATATATATATATATATATAGGGCTAGGTTAACGTACAATGGCTCTTATCGTACAAAATGTACGTGATCATCTCAGCCGTACGATCTGGTGCGAATTCACTCTTGAACATGCGGTTTGTGCTGAAAAAACCAACATGCGAAATTGCTTTATATACCAACATGCGATTTCATCATATTTACCAACATGCGAAATGGCTATAAAAAAACCAGCATGCGATTTCATCAAAAATACGAACATGTGATTTCCAACATGCTTTTTTATAACATACGATTTTACAATATCGTACGAGCGTACGATAAGCCCTATTGTACGTTACACATTTTCTCTATATGTATATATATATATATATATATATATATATTTATGAATAAGATAGAAATGTTTGAAAATTTATATATTTTTTTCTAATTTTGCCGCTCCTTCGTTCAAAGCTCCATTCCCTTCATTAAGGAGGAGTTTTCTCACTAACTATGTGTTTTTAATTGATCCCTCCCCTATTACATATATATACATACATACATATATATACATATATATACATATATATATATATATATTTATATATTGTCAGGACCGGTTTTCGACTCCCTTTCGATTGCGAACCGACTCGTGTAACGTGCGAAATCCGTACATGAACGTGACCGAACACACACGACGTAATATAATCTGTGATTCTATTGATAAATCTGAAAATGTACAAGCACCTGAATCACGATTTCACTTTCTCTCTCTAGACTTTCTCTCTCTAGCTCTAGATCTCCAAATCTCAAATGTGACAAAAGTTCTAAACAAAAGCCCTAAAGCTTCTATTTATAGGCCAAGGCTTTAATAAGAAAACTCAATAATTACAATATTGCCACATTGCCTTTTCCCTACTTATTACTACCTCCGTCCCATTAAATGTGTCTTATTTTGAATTTTCAAAGTCTTTATTTATAAACTTTGACTTTAATTATATATTTTTGTGTTATATAAAACATGATGAAAATTAACCTGATAAAAACACTTGTAAAACACACTCAAATCATATAACTTTAATCAAGTATTATCTAACACAAACAAAATTATTTAAGGTCAAAGTTTACAAATAAAGACTTTGAAAATTCAAAGTAGGACACTTTTAATGGGACGGAGGGAGTATAATATAAAGTCTAGATTTCTTCAGTTTCTGCTACGATCTGAATTGATGGAGGCGATAGACATAAATGCACTAACAGACTCCCCCTTCGATATTGCCGCAGTCAATCTCGTAGCATCTTGTCTTTCTCTCTCTTGAGTCTTCTTGAAAGTTTGACGTATTCAGCAAACACAGACTTCCCCTTTCTTGAACAGTATCCCCGTGGATCTGTCTTCAGCTTCAACTCCCCCTTTCATTAAACTCTTTCTTCAGGCTCCCCCTTTTTTCAAGCTTCCGTGCTTTTGGGATCGACACCTGGCTTTCCGGATACAAACTCCTCCAGGATAGTTACCTGGCTCCTTGAATGCACGCTCCCCCTTACGTTGAGCTTGTCTTCAGACTCCCCCTTAGACTCGGCTGTCGGGATCGTAGTCTGGCATAGCATCTGCAAATCTCAAACATTTATAAGTAAAAACATTTTGAATCATCCAGGAATGAAAACACCTGGCTCTCTCAGCATAAACTATTTCAAATATGCTACAATAAAAGCTTTTTCGATTGTCCGGGAATCGTAACCTGGCTCTCGAACACCTTTTGAATCAAAAATCTGGCTCTAAAATATAATAATATGAAAATATCCAGGATTACTTGATTTTCTCCCCCTATCAACAATCTTTATAGATTTGGCGGTATTAAGAATCCAACATCGAAACCTTGCTCTTTACAGCATATTTTCACAGTTTAAGAATCCAAATCCCTCACAGTTAATCATCCAAGTCCAACTTAATGAGCTTGGAGATTTCACAAATTGTTTTTTATTTTTGAATAAAAACCTTCAAGTTTCAAATTAATGAACTTGTTTTATTTTCAGAAACACGATCAGCATACTTAGATTTTGAAACTCAGCATTCAGACATCGGTTGTCGAAAAGAAAGTAGAATCAAAATCTTTTTGTATTTTTCTGAAACATAAAGCAGTAAAGAAATATTTACAAACATATTTACAGACAATATTTTTGTTTGAGTTCGCATTAGAGGATCATATCAGTTTTTGACAAATCACTAACACCGTTGAGCTTTAAACACTTTAAGTTCTAAACGATTCACTTAGATTGTCAGTATACTGATCCACTTAAATTTTCACACAAAGTTCAATTTATTCGAGATACGGATTTAGTGTTTTAAGAACTTAAACTTATTCGCGTGTCCTACCTCAGAATATACTCCTGTATCAAAATTCCCTAGATTCAGTCTTACAGGTGAATATACTAATTTGATATCTGTTCTCTGGGTTAGTACGAGACCTTGAGAGCTCAGGTATGAACTTCCGTTCAGTCTAAGAGATGAAGGCTCGACTTTGAGGAATGTTCCCTTTGGGAATCTTCTTTACAACTGCTCTTGATTTGAATCTTTCGATATTTATCAATTTTTAAGCAGAGGGTAAGCTTTTAAAGTGCGTAAAGTATTATACGAGGTCTAGGCCATTGCTTCCACAATATCAAAAGACCAGGTATAATACCCCAGATGTCAAACAGTATAAAGACCTAGTATTTCAGAATCAGGCAATCTCTCAAACAAGATTTCGGGGGTTACCCATATATCCGAGAGATGTTCCCCACGAGATAAGTAAGTATTTGATATTTAGGTTTATATCTCGAAAACAATCTACTAAGCGTGTAAAAACCTACTGGCATATCATCAGTGAGACCGTTTATCACATTTGACTTTCCATTTCTTTAGCGTACTGTGATTATCTACTGATGTACTATCATTTCCTCTTTTTACACAAAAAACTTATTTTGAATTTTATCATGTTTTTGGCTTTTTCAAATTTTCTAATGTTTTTGGATTTTCTGACATTTTCTTACTCCCCCTAAAATTCAAAACATTTAAAGAGAAAAAAATTGATAACTGATGTAGATAGCTTTGTCTTGCCATCCATTTTCTGCATCTCATGCTCTGTTTTGCAGAAAGTATATTGTACCCCCATGATTTACAACCCATTGATTTTCGAGAGTTTGAAAACCGTGTTTCAATCTTGTGAAAGAAATCATGTTTGTTCCGCCGTGAGGGTTTTGGCATATTAACTCAACAAATTTTTGAATTTTTGATTTCTTTTGACAAATTTATAACAAACATATTTTTTTATTTTTAAATTTTTTTAATTTTTAGAGTTTTTAGAGATATTGTTTATTTATGTACAGAAACAAACAAACTCTCTGTTTAACAGTCGCAGGGATCAGCAGCCTCCTCTTCTTGTGCCAGGCTGCTTCGATTCTCCTTTGGCTGACATTCAGTTTTCTTCGGAAGCACCTACACGTACAAAGTATTCAATTACTTGAACAAGTTAGCCCAGGTCTGTTTGACCTTAGGCATTTCAACACAATATGTTTCATTCAATTTCGGAAAATCTTTGTCATTTTGTACAAAGACTTTTTCAATTTTGACATCATCTTTTTCCTCATTTACCGAAGTCATTTGTTTCTTAACTGTCTATGTTTGACCTTTTGGAGCACCTATTTTGTAAAAATGTGAATCATTCTGAGTTTTTTGATTTTGAACAACAACTTTTGGTTTCCAAAACTCATTTGGTTTAGTTGCATCAACAGTTGTTTTCCAACTTTGTGTTGTTCTAAATTTGGATGTGTGAGAATTCCAGGTTTGTCTTGAATCGAAAGATTTGGTCATGAGCAGTTCACTGGTGTCGAAAGATTTAATTAAAAACGAAGTTCTACTGCTCGAAAATCACTTTCAAAATAGCAAGGCGCTGCTACGATACAGGGTATTAACTCGATCGCTGCTACGATTCAATGTCTGATCGATTGAAACTATCCGATGGATGTTTGAGTGCTGCCCACATTAGGGCTATACCTTGTCATTCGTCGTGAATTAGATGGATGTTTAGGTGTTGCACTTTGTCATTCGTTGTGAGGGTTTTAATCTCGTGAGTTATCGTAAATGCTGTATTAGTTACTAACCTAGTTCGTGTGCATTATTGTTTAAATTAGGTTACAAGGCTTATCAGTAGGCTAAAACTCTGCCCGTTAAATCTGCAAAGTGAGTTATTCTCTTTTTTTCAATGATGTTTTAAAATACTCCAATCATTTTCAAAAGTTATACTTACAGGGATTAAGTCATGGTTATCTTGAATCACTGGCTAGTGGGGTATTGTGCACATTACTAATTTCTCACGGTTAGGTTAATTAACCTAACATTGATAATCATCACTACTTGGGTGAAAGGACCCAATAGTGGTATGACCATCGTCACCAGGAGGTGACACGGCGCCAGATAAAAATAAGATAGAAGCCATTGTAATCGCTCTTATGCTGCAATTTATAACTATGTGTCATTTTATGTAAACTGAATGACTCGCCAGTATTTCCCCGCTGATAAAATATTTTTTAAACATGTTTCAGGCGACCTGTTGTGATTCAAGGAAAACGTGCTACGGAGCACTAACAAGCTTGAAGTGGTGGCTCAGTTAAAACAAATAAACATGTTTTGTAAATCACGGAATTTCCTTGTGAAATTCCTCTATTGTAAATTACGGGGTTTATCCCGAATTATGAAATAAAATAATCGGGCATTTCAAGTTTTAAAAGATCCTGTTAAATCTTCCGCTGTCAACTCAATTAATAAATACCACGGGTTTCTGTCCCGCGGCTCCTGGACCGGGTTAAGGCCATGACACCAATACCTTTCTTGTTTTTCTCAGAATCATCATCACCCGGTTTTATGTTGAAAATATGTTCAAGCACATATGATGAAGCGTGATAGCTATGTAACTTGTTGTTATCTTGTTCTAAATCAGCTATTTGATGCTTTAGCTTAGCAACATCTTCACTGTAAGAATTTACAACTTGTTGCTTTATTTCATACTGTCGCTTAAGCGTATTAGTTGTTTCAGAACAATATTCCAATCTCGATTGAACAAGTTTCATTTGACTTTTCACATCTTCATATGACTCTTTTGTAATGTGATATGTCAATTTTATTGAATCGTATTCCTTTTTCATTTCTTGTAAAACATTTTCCTTTTGTAAACACTCTTCAGTCATTTTTGAAACCTTTTCTTTCAAAATCTCATTTTCTTTTTCTAAAAGCTTGCATTTTTGTGTTTCTTTTTCATCATTGTCTTTTAAAACCTTTTCGTTTTCTAACATTTCTTTACACTTATTTTTGAAAACTTCTTCGATTTTAGTGAATTCCAGATCTCTTGTTCTGAATTTTTCATCTTTTTTAGTACAAACACTGCACGTTTCCATGCATTTCTTGCACTGTTCAACAGTTTTTAAGATTTTAGATTCAATTTTTACCTCTGTGATTGGTACTTCGGCTTTCGCTTCCGTATGTGTCTGATCGACTTCTCTGTTCTGCTGTTCCTCACCAACACCAACACCAGCACCATTATCCACTTCAATCGAACTTTCCATCTTCACTTCATCATCACCAGCCTGTTGTTCTTCAATAACAGCTTCTTTTTCTTCAACATTTTCCTTCTCTTCCTCTTTTTCTTCAACCTTTGTTTCTTCAGCAACTTTCTTCAGTTTATCCACCAAATTCTCAACATTCTTCTTCATCCTCTCTTCATCTCTTTGTCGTAGACTCACTGTCATGACGTCTCTGACAATTTTCTTCAGCTTTTTCTCATAATTTCTATCTTTTTCAATATTTTACATAAAATTCGCTAGACAGAGGGATTACTGCAAGAACATCTTCATACACTATCTCCTTTCGATGGACAACTGGTTCACCATCTCTGTTGACATAGCATTCTCGCTTTTTGTCATATCTTCCATTGCTTATAGCTTCTTCATACTCTTTTTCCATTTCTTCAATCCGATAACCAGCGATGCATCTCTCTCTGTATGTTTTCTCTTTCAGAATCTCTTCTCTTGTTTTCTCTTTTATCTCAGCAATGAAATTACGATGTTTGTTCAATGCTTCCCTTTTGGCTTTTGCTTTGATCTGTTCATCAACAATATCATCTTCTGGAAGAAACTCGCTCCAGTCAAACCCTTCGTCATCTTGTATCGCCACACAACCTCTTGATTTTTCTTTTGGATTATTCTCAATTTGTTTCACACTTGGTGGCTCTTCTTTGCTTCTGTGATAAATTGCTTTTCGATAATAATCTTCATTGAAAGGATTTTCGTTTCCATCAACTGCAGAATTATTGCATTTTCTCTTGAAATGACCTTTTTGCTACACTTGAAGCAGTTCACTTTAGACTTATCGAACCCCAGTTTCGTTGATGGACCACCGATTGACTGCTTACCAGTAATCTCCATGTATCTTTGAGCTCTGCTGATGCAACTTGCCAAACAGCATCGAATATCGATGAGTTCCATTTCCTCTGGATCGATCTGGTCGTAGTCTTCTTTGGTTAACTCAGAATTTCCAATTTTACCAGCTACAAGACCGTCATACGACTCCAGGACAGATGCGAGAAAACTCATTTGCTGTTTAGTAGAGTTGATGCTCATTGCCAGAGAATTTTTCAACTTTAAAGCGATGTTGCAAAGAATTTCTTCTGATTCTTCAGGATTTGCTTTTGCAGAAGACGAATGATACCCTGGATTATAACTTGATGAGCCTTTCTGTGGTTCTTTTATCTTTTCAACACTAAATGCTGTCTTTGGTGATCCACCAACTGTCACCGAAGGTATGCTACCTTTGTAATAAAGACCAACATTCGGTTGATGTGAAGAACTGTTCATCTTGCTCTGTTTCTGCAATTCAAGCTCATGAGTTTCAATCTTTTCAATCAGCACATCAAGAGTAATTGTATCATATAACACATCATTTTTCAAAATAAACACGAACGTTTGCCACTGGTTAGCTCGTGGTAACGCTTCAATGATTTTGTCTATGATTTCCTCTCGAGTTTTTACTATTTCAAACCTATCAAGCTCAATTTTTAAATGGCAAAAAGGTTAACAAAAAGATGATAAACTCACATTGCCATCTTAGACTTCGCGTAAGGGTTTCCTGGGATTAATCTATAATTTACACAAATGTACATAGGTTAGTATAATAACCCTTTTGATAATATTAATGATACCCTCCCCGAGACGGTATTCCAACAACTACGTCGGGCAGTACCACGACAGTTGTTACGGAACCCTAAATTAATCAGGCAGCGTATCTAATATGAAACTGGGGTTATAATGCTTACAACGGAGCAGAACCTCGCTAATTAGGGGTATAATACCCGAGTATAATAACTCTAATTCAGAATTTTGAAATTGAGAATGAATTGTGAACGAAATTTGGTTGAACCCGATGGCCTTCTTATATAGTTGCTGAACCTGGGTCTCTCGTGGCCCGTGTAACATAAGCACAAAGCTTACGCGGCCCGCGTCAAAGCTGGGTCAACGCGTAGCTGGGCTGAGTCGACAACTAGCTTAGCCGGGTGTTGGGCCACGTGGCCGCACCGGGCTGCGCCACCTTTTTAGCCTCTCGCGGCCCGCGTAAGGGTTATGGGGTACCTTACGCGGCCCGCCTCAACTTAACTTTTCTTGTTTTTCATTTATTTTTAATGTTATATTGTATTTCGGGCTCGGTTTTCACATACGGGGTGTATTTAAAAACATATAGGGCTATTCTAAATATATTAGGGGTGTCAGAAATATTTTGGAGGGTTGATATATCTTGGTAAAACTCCTTGATTATTTAATAGAATATACAGTGCACTCACACTTAAATATAGTAACTCAATTTCACTTTATCCCTACGTCACGAGATAGAACCCCAACGAATTTAGGAAGAGGCTTGACATATGTTACAGGGCACTAGATCAATTGGACAGGGCATCAGTGACCAGGGATTACAACACTTAAAACGGGATAAGGCTTTGGAGTATAATAGGTAGAATACCTAAGAAAATAGAATACATATAAAAGAGACAAAGAGGGGTGATCGAGAGATGAAGGAAATTCTTAATATTAGTGAAGGTTGAAACACAACCTCTATTTATACTATCTTTCTACTTGTAGGCTAAGTAATTAAATCACTGCAGGACTTCCACGTATACCACAATTTCATTGTAGGCTAAGTAATTTGTTGATTATTATTACTACTTTATTTATTCTTTTTGACTTTTATGAACATCGCAATCACACGTCCACTTTTTCATTCTATAGTTCAATTGTAGAGTTTTATATTATTATTATTATTATTATTATTATTTAATTAATTTAACTGCTTCACTTATTTGGCGCTTATACCTTATAAAATACGACGTTTTATAAAATAATGAATATGCCATTAGAATGGGAATATTTTTATCTACATCTGGGTCTAAGTTTCATTAAAAACGGAGTAGGTTTAAATATAAAGTATTTTTTATAATTTAATTATTAAACGGTTACTACGTTTGCCAAAACACCTTATACTTTTATTGGTCAACTTTCCCATGATGCATCCTTTTAATAACATAAGTTTTTATATAATTTATATAAATAAAATTTTGGGAATGTTACATCCTCCCCACCTTGTTTTAAATCTCATCCTCGAGATTTCCTGAAATATGGATGAATATTTTTAATTAGTTTAGTTTCTAGGTATATTCTGGTCCTTGTTTTGAATTTCACTTTACTTTGACCAGAACTATTCTTTATGAGATTCTTATCTTTGACTGAAATATGTTTTGTATTTGAACACAACTTTTTAGTTACAGGTTTCCTAATGCGTTAATAATTGCAAAGGAAATTTCTTATACTTTCGATGGCGTCCCAACTTATAGAGTTCCTGTCGTTCATCTTGTCGCACGAACTACGAGACAGATGATCAAACGAAATAGTGTTTGATATCGGAATTGTATACGGGAGATTTCTAATAAGTAAGTCTAAAATTATCATTGACACACTTGTTTGTGATTTATTCCTAATTGTCAATCAGTATGGTCTTTGGATTTCCTTATAAATATTCATATCTATATATATTTCACAGATTTGTAATATACACATTGTTCAGAAGATCAATGTATTTAACAGATTCATATTTCCAAAAATAGGTCCGACCTCAGGTCATAGCACTATTTAGGGAATTCCATTATCATAACATATACCCCATCTCACCCGGTCTTGCCGGAGAGGTAACCCCATCTCACCCGGACAAGCTGGAGAGTCCACCGCACCATACCCAGTTTTGCCGGAGAGGTAACCACATCTTACCCGGACAAGCTGGAGAGTCTACCGCACCATGCCCAGTTTTACCGGAGAAGTAATTATCATGATATCTCCCATAAATAGACTTCTCTCAAATCAGGATTTTAAAAGTACATCGTTTATTATGGTTTGCATCAAGAAACAAGGAAATCAGTATTCTCATGATGAATCATATTCTAGAACCGAGTAGTACTAATAAACAAGAAATAACAGTGTCCAGTTGTTATCGCTTATTTATTATACAGGCACTGTTCTAGTCATCATCCTCACGGGATACCAATAACCATCACACTTTATCTACACAAGTAATTGGCTTATCTCAAAGCCTTATACTAAGGTATTTTTCTTAAATTCAAGTCTAAATATTGTCCTGGTTGTTACCAGTGATTATTAATATCCTAACTCTTTCATTTAAGCATAGATATTATTATGGTTGTGGTTTTTCTTTTGGTTGGGGAATGGAGTTTCAAATATATCATTGTATCCATTGATACTATAGCTAGGTTCAATGTAATAAGTATGCTTACAACTAACTCTATTTATGCATATAAAATCTTTAAATCTCGTTACAAGGAATATTTCATTGAGACAAATGGCATTTTAAAACATAGTAGGTTTCATGGTTTATTCTTATAATAACTTCATATTTTCATATGAATTACCAATGACATTTTCTCTTATGTTTATCTTACAGAAGATATTATATTGGGTATACCATCAATAAATTCTATTGGGTATATGCATATATGTGTATAAAATTTCAAATATTTAGTTAATATTAAACTTACGGAATATATACACACATATATAAAATATAATAACTATACATTCGATGGTACCAATCATCAAGCTTATTTCCATGACTTTATTTTATCCTTTTATAAAGGTAATATATTGAAATAAATATCTGTCAAATATAATATTTTGGAATTAAAAGTTTAGGGAAATAAATTACTCAAAATATAAATTTTCTGGACTCATAAGAACAATTTCATTTTTAACTAATGGGTTAAACTATACCAGACTCACTATTTATGTTACCTTAATAATTTCTCCTCAAGTAACCATCTATATATCTATTCTAATTATTACATTCCTACCTTTTTCTTTATAAGAATCAATTATAATATACATTTAAGATTGAGATGCATTATTTAGAAGAATATGTGCATATGTGACCCATGACATTGTATTTATGGGTTACCAAGATATATATATACTATACATAAATTACTTTCTGTAATTCATAACAATATAACGGATATATATATATATATATATATATATAAGATTAAATATTAATATATAGTGTAAACTTAAAACACATAACATAATAAGTAATACAAAGTTTGACGTTTCAAAAATTGATTCTAAATATATTTGAGTAATATACATGTATTGAAATATGTATGTATATCCCATACAATATTAATAGTAATTTATTTAAAGATATTACAATATTAAGATTGTAATCTGAATTTTAAATAAAGTTATATATAAAGGACAAAAGTACTAAACACACATTTGAGTCAACTATTCTTATGTGGGGCATCCTTTTTTTATAATATTCTAAATGATAGAGAATGAAAATCTGACTATCTATATATGATTATCATGATATATACAATGACTCTCTTGATCATACTCACTCTTTATATTTTACATGTATCCTAATATATATATATTGTATTATATACACGTATATATTATTTAAATGTATTATAGTGTATATACATTTCAAATAAAATAGAATTGTATTATTTAACTATTATACATTAGCCAGCTGACTCGAATATTTTTCTTTATAATTTGAGAGACACAATCCTATAACTGGTTAATCTTAAAATCTTATATTAACTATCTCTATGCATAAGACCTATTCTGTACATATCTTAATATTAAAGATCTGTAAAAACGCTTTCAACGTTTAGTTAGGCCTTTCTACATAGTCCAACCAACCCAAATCTCTTAAAAACTTTAAATGATTTTATTAAATCATGAATACCCATCATATTCATTTAACCATCTATTTTATTACTAAGTATTTCAATAGAAACTTTTACAAGTAATCCCAACATTAGTTATTTCATAAAACTATGAAAGTATGAAGTCTTATGGTCAACTAGTTATATACCAGAAAGGATAAAATGGAGTGGTAAATTGGTACATCTGGGTTTCAAAACTTGCTTTGGCTAGATCCACTAAAGCAATCTTTTAAATTAATTCTTAAAATCCTTTCGGTTAATTTAATAGCTTTATAAATTATTTTGAAATGATATTATTAAAACCACAAAGTTTTAAAGCTTTATACCATATATTTCAATATGTATTTTAAACCAAAGTAAATGATTGGTTCCAAAAGAGAATCATAAACATGACTGCTTTGTTAATAACTAACTTAGTTTGATGTATATTAACAATTGAATGTATTTAAATACATTTTTATAGGTATACAAATGATTACATTTGTACATTTTATATGTCAGATCTAATGATATATATGACAATATTAAAACATGTATTAATAATAAATCGTGTAATTATTTTAACTGATCAACTCCTATTTTTAAATAAAATATTTCATGATTCTTTTAACTATTTTAATGTATACATATTATGATATTATTTGAGTAGGTGGTATTAATTATTACAGACAAATTTCTAGTACAAACATTTGAATACAATCATAAAAATGGATTGATTAAAAACGACGAACATTGCAACTTATATATATATTTATGTATTTATTACAAGCTACAACTGAAATTCAAAATATACTAGTGATTATATATCCGTAACTTATTTTAGTCTATCTAAGTTATAGAAGTATTATGCTCAACATACTTTTATGTAAGGTTTATTCTATCTCCTATCACTACTAAGTTGTTATCTAATGGGCAAAGTTCCTTTTAAAGTTTCTAGCTCATAGGTGGCATGGGTGCTGGTACTGGTTTGGCCGTTCGACTATTTAATATAAGTTAGCATTTACTGGTATAGTGGCTAACATATGGAGATTTACCCATTTTTCATCTAATTCATCTTCCCATGGTAGGTTATTGCCTGTTTCCTGAGTTTGTGTATTTATTTCCTGATTAATTATCGCTCCCTTTGGTTGTGACTTCTTTATTTTCTCTCGACTTTTGCTAATAATCCAACTTCTTTTCTTAGTGGTAAATGGTTTCTTAGACTGTGCCTTACGAATAAATATTCCTTCTTCAGTATCTGCTGAATATCCTGAGGGATTTGGTTGAAATGAGGTTCCTTTATCTTTTGGTGAACTATCTAATTGACGATAAATGTCCGAAATTCTTTGCTTACCCATACTGTAGACATTAACAAATAGTCAAATAATATAAAACACATAATTACATAAATTATTTCCTAAGACAAAATTTAAAATTTAAGTGTTAGCAGAACACTTTTTTGGCTTGAACCAGTGGCTAGGCTCTGATACCACCTTCTGTCACATCCCTCGCCCCCTTATCTGTCCCTGGAACGGGCGGCCGTGAACATTCATTTATGGTGGTATCAGTTTATTAATTTGGCAGCGGAAATTACATCAAGACCGTAGTTAGGAAATGTTTATCAGAGTAAAACCACCATATTTTATTTTTATAATCACATGGGTAAAACCCAAGTTTCTTATTACAACATGTTTATAGGGATAAACCCTACTTTATTGAATTTAAAACATCGTATTTTAGATAACTTTTATAGCCACAGTTTTCCAAGCCGTCAGTGCTCTCGAGCTGGCTTTTTACTACTTGGCTTTCACATTGTGTTACCTGAAACACGTGTTTAAAAACATTTGTCAGTGGGAAATACTAGTGAGTGAATCCCAGTTTAATCAAGAAACATTTTATCAATTAAAACAGTATTGAGAGCGATCACATTGTTTATTTCTACACAATTACTCATTCAGTACTGTCAATCCTGACTTGTGGGTCATATTACACATTGGTTAACTCATTGTCCAATGGTAACGTACTGTCATCCCCGACTTACTACTCGCGGTAGTAAATTTTGTATACAAAACCCCAACATACCGGCAATAATTGAAGAACTACAAAGACTCAATCACCGCTTAATCATATTGTAAAACAGTTAACAAAAAGGTTAACAAAAAGAGGATAAACTCACATTGCCATTTTAGACTTCGCGTAAGGGTTTCCTGGGATTAATCTATAATTTACACAAATGTACATAGGTTAGTATAATAACCCTTTTGATAATATTAATGATACCCTCCCCGAGACGGTATTCCAACAACTACGTCGGGCAGAACCACGACAGTTGTTACGAAACCCTAAATCAATCAGGCAGCGTATCTAATATGAAACTGGGGTTATAATACTTACAACGGAGCAGAACCTCGCTAATTAGGGGTATAATACCCGAGTATAATAACTCTAATTCAGAATTTTGAAATTGAGAATGAATTGTGAACGAAATTTGGTTGAACCCGATGGCCTTCTTATATAGTTGCTGAACCTGGGTCTCTCGTGGCCCGCGTAACATAAGCACAAAGCTTACGCGGCCCGCGTCAAAGCTGGGTCAACGCGTAGCTGGGCTGAGTCGACAACTAGCTTAGCCGGGTGTTGGGCCACGTGGCCGCACCGGGCTGCGCCACCTTTTTAGCCTCTCGCGGCCCGTGTAAGGGTTATGGGGTACCTTACGCGGCCCGCCTCAACTTAACTTTTCTTGTTTTTCATTTATTTTTAATGTTATATTGTATTTCGGGCTCGGTTTTCACATACGGGGTGTATTTAAAAACATATAGGGGTATTCTAAATATATTAGGGGTGTCAGAAATATTTTGGAGGGTTGATATATCTTGGTAAAACTCCTGGATTATTTAATAGAATATACAGTGCACTCACACTTAAATATAGTAACCCAATTCCACTTTATCCCTACGTCACGAGACAGAACCCCAACGAATTTAGGCAGAGCCTTGACATACGTTACGGGGCACTAGATCAATTGGACAGGGCATCAGTGACCAAGGATTACAACACTTAAAACGGGATATGGCTTTGGAGTATAATAGGTAGAATACCTAAGAAAATAGAATACATATAAAAGAGACAAAGAGGGGTGATCGAGAGATGAAGGAAATTCTGAATAATAGTGAAGGTTGAAACACAACCTCTATTTATACTATCTTTCTACTTGTAGGCTAAGTAATTAAATCATTGCAGGACTTCCACGTATACCACAATTTCATTGTAGGCTAAGTAATTTGTTGATTATTATTACTACTTTATTTATTCTTTTTGACTTTTATGAACATCACAATCACACGTCCACTTTTTCATTCTATAGTTCAATTGTAGAGTTTTATATTATTATTATTATTATTATTATTATTATTATTATTATTATTATTATGATTTTATTTAATTAATTTAACTGCTTCACTTATTTGGCGCTTATAACTTATAAAATACGACGTTTTATAAAATAATGAATATGCCATTAGAATGAGAATATTTTTATCTACATCTGGGTCTAAGTTTCATTAAAAACGAAGTAGGTTTAAATATAAAGTATTTTTTATAATTTAATTATTAAACGGTTACTACGTTTGCCAAAACACCTTATATTTTTATTGGTCAACTTTCCCATGATGCATCCTTTTAATAACATAAGTTTTTATATAATTTATATAAATAAAATTTTGGGAATGTTACAAAAAATGTCATCTCTAATCGATGATTATTGGATTAGAGCAATCATTCTCTGTTCATATGAGAAGTTTTTTGTTGGCATCAGTGGTTAAGCTCTTGAGTGGGATTTCTTCGCCTTTGTCATTGACAGCTCTATCATATCCAAACTCTAAACAAAACCAGCTCTCGTGTGCGTACGCTTTGGCCCAGTTGATGAAACGCTCCTTCCACCAAGTATAGTCTTCAATACTATCCAGCTTTAGTGGTTTTGAGTGTGTCCCATAAAAATTATCATGATTGATATTTTCTGTTATTGCTTTTGAGATGCTTTTCGGTGCGACAGTCGACATTTCAGACGATTCGGATGTAAACGCCTTGTAGAATGTGTTATAAAATTCTTCAGCCATGATGCTTTCTTGCTTATCTCCTTGAATCACCTTGAATCATGTGCAAACAAAACGATCAGTTTAAAAAAAATTATCAAACAGCTGGATCGGATGAGTATCCGATTGAGTGACTTGTGATCCGATCGAGTGAGTGACCTGAGTGAGTGACTTGTGATCCGATCGAGTGAGTGACCCGATCGAGTGATGATCCGACAATTTAACCTGAATCACAAGCAAATAAAGAATTTAGGATCGGATGGCAATTTTCCGTTCGATGATTTGCACAACAAGTGAATATGTGAAAGAGTGACGAAGATCGGATGGTGATCCGATCGAGTAGCCTTTTTTTTTAAATGTGATCCGATCGAGTGACTTTGTGGCCCGATCTAGTGACTTTTTCAAACAATCTATGTAATCCGATCGAGTGAACACACAATGCAATATGAAATTTAAACAAAGCACATGCAATCTGACAACAATCTTATTGATCCACACAATACTTCACATGTATTCTGTTTGTTTTGAATTATACTTCACGTGATTGCTTTTCAAAGATAAGCTATAATTGGACCGATGATATTATGGACAGTGGAATATAGTGGGCTTTTAATGGCTGACAAACAACATTACTCAATGAATTTTAATTGGACCTTCTAATCTGAATGTTTGACTATCACAATTGAATATGGCCAACAAATTATAACATCCAAGATCAGTGATTGGGCCGAGATTATTTAAATCACATGGGCTACAACAGTTTTAAAGTATGAGCAACAATTATCACATGCAACCATTTAATATCCAACAAGATCTGATCATATAATACTTCTATTGGGCCTCAACAATTTGTGGGTCTGACACATATTAAATGGGCCGACATGCATTCAGTAAACGTCAATTTTGTTGGGCCGCAAATAGAATGAAACAACTTTATAGACTGAAAAAGGCCTGACACTAAGCACTTAAACCCATATGACTCGATCGAGTGAGAAGCAATTTTAATATTGAACAAACTTTGACAAAGTACCGGTGGTGATCCGATCGAGTCACCACTCGATGATTGGACTTTAACAAAACAAAAAAAGTGCAACGGATCGGACGGTGATCCGATCGAGTATCCGTCCGACGATTACGCCACTTTTCAACTTAATTTTGTTCAAGACTTCTTATTATCACATGCAAACAAATATAATATGAGCCGATATTATTTAATGTTTCTTATGCAAATTGATGAGACTAATCAGTTATGTGGCCGACAACAGTCAGTTTGGGCCGCACACCTTGGACAGTAAACTCAATCACATGGGCCGATGTGTTATTTGACAGTAATGAATTAATGCAGTTTGAAAATAGGTGACTAGTTAATAGCCGACAACTCAAATTCTCACGCCATAATATTCAAATGCTATAGGACCAAACTATATTAGTGGGCTGTCAACATTTCACATGCAACAATCTAATTGTGCCGATATTTGTTGACTGACAAAAGCATTTAAACAAGTTTGACCAAGTGACTCGATCGAGTGAGGGAAGAATTATCAATTGGTTGAGGATCGGATGGTCATCCGATCGGATGGCCCCGATCGGTGAACACCATCTGAATAACAACAATCAACAGTTAACATTTTCAACATATTCTTTCGATCACAAAAATTTAGATTTCTCTCAAATCGCTTTGAATTGGGATCTGAAAATTTGTAGGCTTGTAGATCTGATATTTTCGCACAACATATCAAAATTTCAGCAATTTTTATCCGTAAAAACCCGTTTAATTTTGCGTTTTTCAGTCAAGACGTGAAAGAGATGAAAAGATGAAGAAATTGAACAAATCTGATGCGATTTTTTATCTGAATCTGATGAATTCTTGTGCGATTTAGTGTGTGTTAGACCCAGTACAGGCTCAAAACAATCTTCTTTTCACGTAATATGGCAAGTGATTTCAGTAGATGTGAAAAAGATGTGTGGAAATGGAAATCAGACTTTCAAGAAACAAGACCTACAGAATTATCAAGTTTATATCACTTTGAAACAAAATGGTTTACAAGGTGATTGAAATATTATTATCTAATACAAACGAATCTTGAATTCTGTGGGGGAGAGAGCAATGGAGTTTTGATGTATGTGTGAATGCTAAGCTTCAAACTCACTTTGCTTCTCCTGGTTTAGCCTTCTATTTATAGACGGCGTGTATGAATAAACAATAGTTTATTCATACAATAATTCCTGCAAAAAGTAGCCAATTGACATATTCATTGATTCCAACGTTCAAGTTGCCTTTTTCATCATGATATCATTTAATGTCAACTTGCTTCGGTAATTGTGGCAGGACAGAGCCAATTTCAGATAAGTGGGTTGTTTCCTCAGAAATTCTGATAAACCACTTCATCAGAAATTCTGATGAACAAATCATCAGAAAATCCTTGATGATCAGAATCGTCAGATACTGATGATATTTCATTAGAAATATCATCAGATCCATCAGAAATGACCTTTTCTGATAATCCAATTCAGCTCTTGATCAACTTGTAATTCTTTGAAGTAGATGCCGTGCTTTTCCAGTTGTCCCATCTGATCTTCTTTTTCTAGTTCGTGATCTTTAGGATTGTGATCTCTTCATAGATACAGTTGATTGTTATTTTCTTCAATACTTACACATAAAGTTTCCTAACAGTTTCCCCCTAAGTATTGTAAGAAAAAGAACTACCTCTATGTCAAACATAAACAACTTTCTTTGTAAAAGAAATTCAAAAACAACTAAATTCAGAAACATAAAACATAGTCAAACCAACCATACATCAGACAAATTTAAAACTTTGTTCAAAAACAGGAATTTCATCTTATCAATTCATTTAATTGATCTTCACTCCACTTCTGTATTTGTCTCCTGGTTTCAGTCTTCTCTTGTAATCAATAGCCTTTTGAGTTGCTTTGTACATCTCTTTATACCATCCTCTTGCTTCCATCCAATTTTCAATGCACTCTTCAATTGTTTTTCTCAGCTTTTCATTGTTCTTTCCCTTCTTTTTGAGCTGCTCTTGTTTTTTCATTCATGCAGTTTCTTATATATTTTAGTGTTTGATTTGAATACCTGCATATTTCACTGATTCTGAATAGAGCTTTTTCTTCATTTGCATCTTTGAAGACTACACACATTTCTGGTTGATCAAAGATTGCTCCGGTTCTTACTGGTTTAGAAGAGATTTCAGCTGGAATTGAAGTGTTTGGAGGTGGTATTAGCACTTTGTTGCTGTACTCAAAATTGATACATAGATCAAAGTCTGCCAGTGCAGCCCTTTTGTATAACTTTGCTCCTGCACTTTTGAGACTTTCAAGGGCTCTTCTGATTATAACTGAATTTCCTTTCATTTCATCAATGATATTCTTCATCTTGACTATTCCCAATGGGTGAATATCATCAGCCAGATTTACATCAGTCCGATTGATGAAATTCCAGTTGGAGCATTACAACGACATCAGTGGTCATCTACAGTAAAAGTTTCATGAGCTAATTCTTCACATATTTCAAGTTATGATGAAAAACATAACACACGTTTTCTGCAGTAAAAATGCAGCTTTTGCTGCTGTGAAAAACGACCCTTTAAAAATAGCAAACGAAGTCCAAAAATTAAGATTCCAGTGCCATTAGAACCGTATTTCGAAATAACACGTTATAGACTCAAGAAAATCAATTTTTCGTTAAGTTATGACCCGGTTACAACCGACTGAAGGCGGCTGTATCAGTTTGACAGCTTCCTGTTTTCAGCTTATAGCGCTCTAACGCAAGTTCTATTTGTTCCGTTAACATGCCTAGTGATCAACAACGACATTTAACATCACTTGCAGCAGGTTATCGTTTATTTAACTCAGATTTATCATGTCAAGTACCATCGTTTATATCAGATTTTCAGAGTACAAGTTTTCATCAAGTAACCAACATAAACAAGACAACATCATACTAGCATTATTTCATCATAATACATCCTTCAACTACTAAAAATAGGAAGTAACCAAGAGTTAACAAGAAGCTTACAACTAGCTTAAAGCTAGGGAAGATCACTAGAGAAAGTGATGAAGAAGATGGTGAACGAAAGCAATGTATGAAGTTCCTTCAAGTTCTTCAAGCTTCAACCTTCACAAGACATCTTCTAATACTTGAATGGAGCTTAAAAATGGTTGTATGGTGGTGACAAGGTGGTGAAGGTGGCGGTTATAGAGGGAGCCGAGAGGGAGAGGAGAGAGTGAGGGATGGGGAGTGAAGTTGTAAGAATGAAGATCTAGTAATCTTGGTCACCATGCTTATAATCTTTCTCACAGTATTTTGTTCACACCATCAAGTAAGATCCAATAAAATATTAGAATGAAATCTTGGAGGCATGGTGTGAAGGTATGGTGGTGATGGCCGATTATAGGTATAACAACTCTCATTAAAAAGTACTATTTATTACTTTAATTTGTCCAATAGGAAACCCTAATTAAGACACCCAGGTGATTCTGCATAAACCCTAAAATTTTCAGAACAATCGGAATTAGGATCAGGGCCCCTAAAACTCGGGGGGGGGGGGGGGGGGGTAAACCCTAGTCGGTAATATCTAAACAGTTTTACGTGTAAGTTGAATTTTAACGCGAAACCAACTCACCTAAGCTACCTGGACACGGAGCAACCCTAGGGTAGATTAGGGTCTCTCGCGCCACGCGACGCGCACCAGAAGATCTTTCGCGTGGCGCGAGGGGGGCGAATTTTAGGTATAAATAGTAGAGTCTGGGACTTGATTCCTGGCTTCAGTTCGACGTAAAAATTCAAATTGTACATTGAGTTATAGCATAAACAGTCCCACAACACACACAATTCACGAAGTGCTGCCGCAATACAGGTTAATAACTCGATCTCTGCTACGATTCAATGTCCGATCGATTAAACTATCCAATGGATGTTTAAGTGCTGCCCACATTAGGGTTTATGCTTTGTCATTCGTTGTTAATTCAATGGATGTTTAAGTATCGCACTTTGTCATTCGATGTGAGGGTTTAATCTCGTGAGTTATCGTAAATGCTGTATTAAGTTACTAACCAAGTTGTGTGCATGTTATTAAATTTAGGTTAAAAGGCTAATCAGTAGGCTAAGCTCTGCTCATATAAATCTGCAATGTGAGTCATTCTCTTTTTATCAAATTACTTTCAAAAGCAAGTTTATTTTAAAGTTATAGTTACAGGGATTAAGTCTTTGTAATCACCAAATTACAGCCGGTATGTGGGGTTTTGTATACATTACTTGATAAACTTCACCATTGGACAACGCGTTAGCCAAGGGGTGACATGACCATAGTCACAGACACCATCGGGCTAAGAGGCTACCGATGGATGTTCGAGTGACAAATACTGTGGGAGTTGGTTGATATCAGGAAACATTGTAATCGCTCTTAATACTGTAAATTATAACAAACGCGTCGTTTTCATAAAAAGAATGATTCACCAGTATTTCCCGCTGACAAAACCTTTTTCAAACATGTTTCAGGTGATCTATTGTGATCCAAGAAAAGTGTCGCGAAGCACTACAAGCTTAAGGAAGTGGCTCAATATAAAATAAAGAAACATGTTTTGTAAAATAAAAGATTTCTCCGTGAAATCTTATGATTGTAAATTACCGGGGTTTTATCCCGAGTTGTGAAATAAAATAATCGGGAAAATTGCAGTTTTAAAAAGATCCTGAAGAAAACTTCCGCTGTTAAATAAATACCACGGGATTTTCTGTTCCGCGGCTCCTGAAACGGGTCAAACCGGGATGGGGGCCGTGACAGAAAAATGTGGTATCAGAGCCACTGATTTAAGCCAATTAAGTATTTAGAAAATACTTAATTTTACTAACTGCCATTTTGTGATTATGTGTTTTATTATTTGAATATTTGTGTACAGTATGGGTAAGCAAAACTTTCCACCATCTATCTTAAATTAGATAGGTCATCAAATGAGAAGGGAAGTTCATCCCAAACAAATTCCTCAAAACCCTATGTAAATCCTGAAGAAGGAATATTTGTCCGTAAGGCACAATATGAGGAACCACTTTCTCCTAATAAAAGAAGTTTGATTATTAGGAAAAGTCAAGAAAAACAAAAGAAATCCAAAGGAGGGAAAGTTAATCAGAAAACCCAAGAACTAGGCAGTAACCCTCCATGGGAGGACAAATTAGATGAAAAATGGGCAGATCTCTATATGCTAGCTACTGTAGCAGTAAATGCAAATCTTTAAATACTCTGACTCAAGTTTTTAGCACCTTTATCACCTACAGTTCAGAAACCTTATCCAGTAAATAAATAAGTTTACAGTAAACCCTAGTGTGTTTTAATTTTCAGTTGTTTTTGTCATACGATATGCAATAATATTTAAAGGTTATTTATGAAATTTTGTTATAAAATTTTAACTTAGTAATTTTTGTATTTTGTATATGTGTTAAACAACATGAGTGACTTGTCTGAAGCCCTTCAGAACTTAAACCTCAGAACTTGTCTGAGGTTTCCAGAGATTTCAATAGATATATACCAGATATAGAAGAGCCTATGGAATTCAATGCTCCACCTCCGGAGAAACCCAAGCCCAAGAAAAGGAGGAGATTTGTGGGATGGAGACGTGTGCGTAGGAGGAAACCCGCCACTAGAAAGATTCCCAAAATAGAAAATCCCTTAGACAAAGGAAAGGGGATTGAAGTCGGGGAAGAGTCTAGGCAGATGGGAATACAGTTTGAGGAATATTCTAAGCAAATAGAAATGGAGATTGGAGGAGGTTCTAAACAAACCCAGGTAGAAATTGGAGAAAGCTCTAAGCAAACCCAGGAAATGACATTGCAGGAGGAGTTAGATTTTATATTGGCAAGCTGTGATACTATTAAGCCTGTCCATGAAAATGTTTTTACTCATCCTATTGAAACTCAACTTCCAATAAATTTGGAACCAGCAATCCCAGAACCTATAATTCACACCCAACCTTTAGGAATGGACGAATGGTGGACTAATGATTGGCAATTCCAAAACCTTCTCAACAGTCCTTATTCTTATCTCCCATAGTTTGACCCGGAACCTATACCAAACCCACCTATGAGCAATGAGAATTTAGCTGAACTCCGTCACTTTGGCGAGGAGTTGGTGGATGCAGGAAATAGGATCAGGGAAGTAGGAGAACAGATCTCCTGGAAATACGACGAGAGGGAACGTCATTACTGAAATATCAACTGACGAAGGATAGTGGGTTTGTGAAAATGTGGTTGTATAAATATAAACTTGTGAAATAACTAAAAATAAAACTTTGTAAGATAAAGGTGTGTATGGATGCATAATATATATAAAAATGGGAATCGATAAATCGATAGTTTTGGCTATATGTGTGTTGTAAAACTTTGTATGATTATTTTGTGTATAATTGTTATTTATTGGATACTAATAAATTATATATATCAGATGGAAAACGCTAATAATGAACCAGTTAATGAGGTTAATCAATCTGAGCAACATCCAGAGGATCAATTTATGACTAGGCAAGATATAGAAAATATCGTTGCTCAAGGAATAGCCAATGCTATTCCAGCAATCATTGCTGCTGCCCAGAAACCTGCCGAACCCCAACAAATCGTTCCAAGCAAACGTATTTCTGAAGATAACTTCAGTAATAGCATAAACGAAGGCGGTAATCATCACAATGATGATCCACTGCCAGCTGCGCTCCCTAAGAAAATGAAAGCTGCAACACCTGGTTGCACTTACAAAGAATTTCTTGCTTGTAAACCCGCTGAATTTGCAGGCAATAAAGGAGCCACTGTAGCACTGCGTTGGTTAGAAAAAACCGAGGCAGTGATTACCATAAGTAAATGTGACAAGGACGACAAGGTCATGTTCGCGTCAAATCTTTTCAAAGAAGGGGCGCTAGAATGGTGGAATACAGTACTTCAAGCCAAAGGAAGAAATAGGGCCTATGCCATGAGCTGGGAAAAATTTAAAAGTCTTGTAGAAAGAAAATTATGTCCCGAATATGAAAAAGATCAAATGGAAAATAAGTTCCTAAATCATAGAATGATGGGTGTAGATTGTCGCGGTTATACTTCGACATTCTTTGAATATGCTAGAGTGGTACCAACACTGGCTTCGCCAGAGCCGGTACTAATTTCTCGCTATATTTGGGGATTTATTAGTGAAATCTGTAACATCGTTAAAGCTGCGAGACCTCGTACCATTGACGATGATGTCGAACTAGCTAACACCCTAACTGACGAACTGGTACGCACAAGAGATGAACACAGGAAAAAGGAACTGGCTCAGAAAATTACCCAAGGATTTCATACGGGTAATAATAGTAGCTTCAGGAGAAGAGGAACAGGGCAATCTTCAACTCCGCCGTTCTGCAGGAATTGTAAAAAGAAACATTATGGAAGATGCAATGTAATCTGCAACTTTTGCAAAACTGTAGGACATCGCGAAGAAGATTGCAGAAAGAAAACTAGGATCTGCTATAACTGTGTGGAAAATGGGCATTTCAAAACAGAATACCCTAAATTGGTCAAACCAGCAGACAACAAAGCCAAGACGGCCGATGGAGCTACCAAAAAAGAATGTTCGAGCATTCCAGCTGACCACTCAAGAAGCAGAACTCATTCCAGATGTGATAGCTTGTACGTTCTTAGTTCACAACGTGTATGCAAAAGTATTATTTGACTCTGGTGCAAACCAAAGTTTTATAAATACTTCATTCTGCCAAGCTCTTAATTTACCTTTGACCAACCTTAGGCAGATTTTTACAGTCGAAACAGCATATGGGAATTTTATTAACATAGATAAGGTTTTGCAGAAAGAAAATATAGAACTTTCAGGTCATAAATTTCATGCAAACCTATTGCCAATGAATTTAGCTGGATTCGATGTTGTGTTAGGAATGGATTGGTTAGTAGCCAACCATGCTCGAATCATTTGTGATAAAAAATTCCATAGAAATTCAGGCACCTACTGGGGAAGTAATCATGATTACAGGAGATAAAACACGTAAGCCCATGAAGTTCATATCAGTAATGAAAGTTGCTAGTTATGAACGAAAGCAAGGAATAGAATATATGATTTCAGTAATCATTAGTACTAAGGGTAAAGAACTTAAGGAAATTCCTGTAGTCTCAGAATACCCAGATGTATTTCCAGAAGAACTCCCGAGATTACCACCAAATAGAGAAGTAGAATTTAGAATTCATCTAATTCCAGGAACTACACCGATAGCTAAGGCCCCTTATCGGTTAGCACCCATAGAAATGTTAGAACTGAAAACGCAATTAGATGAATTACTAAGTAAAGGTTTCATACAACCTAGTTCATCCCCGTGGGGAGCCCCAGTATTGTTTGTGAAAAAGAAGGATGGTTCGATGAGAATGTGTATTGATTATAGAGAATTGAATAAGGTTACAATTAAGAATCGATACCCATTACCAAGGATTGATGATCTTTTCGATCAACTTCAAGGAGCTAGATACTTTTCTAACATAGATTTACGCTCCGGATATCACCAATTGAAGGTACAAGAAGAAGACATACCTAAAACTGCTTTCAGAACTAGGTATGGTCATTACGAGTTTACAGTCACGCCTTTCGGATTAACGAATGCACCTGCAGCATTCATGGACATGATGAATAGAATCTGTAAACTATATTTGGATAAATTTGTAATTGTCTTCATAGCCGATATACTTATTTATTCCAAAAATCAGGAAGAACATTGTCAGCACTTGCATGCACTCTTAACTTTGTTAAGAAAAGAAAAACTTTACGCCAAATTCTCGAAGTGTGAATTTTGGCTACAAGAAGTGCAATTCCTAGGACACATGGTGAATCATGAAGGTATTCATGTAGATCCTGCTAAGATAGAGGCAATTACCAAATGGAAGGTTCCGCAATCTGTAATGGAAATTAGAAGTTTTATAGGTTTAGCTGGATACTATAGACGGTTTATTAAAGATTTTTCTAAAATAGCTGTACCATTAACTAAGCTAACCTGTAAAGCAGTTAAGTTTGAATGGGGACCTAAACAAGAAGAAGCTTTTAGGATTCTAAAGCAGAAGTTAACAAATGCTCCAATCCTAGCTTTACCAGAAGGGACTGAAGATTTTGAAGTACACTGTGATGCTTCAAAACTAGGATAGGATGTGTGCTAATGCAACGCAAGAAGGTAATTGCGTATGCCTCAAGGCAATTGAAAAAGCACGAGGAAAATTATACAACTCATGACTTAGAATTAGGAGCCGTAATTTTTGCCCTTAAGATTTGGAGACATTATCTGTATGGAAGTAAGTTTACTGTCTATACGGATCATAAAAGTTTAAAATATATATTTGGGCAAAAAGAGTTAAACATGAGACAAAGGAGATGGATGGAAATCCTAAGTGATTACAACTGTGATATTCAGTATCACGAAGGAAAGGCAAATGTAGTTGCAGATGCCTTAAGTCGTAAGTATCATGAAAAGCAAAAGCGAGTTCATGCTCTCAGATTAAATCTACAGTTAGATTTAATGGAACAACTAAAGAATGTCCAGAAAACAGCAATCAAGGATGATGCTGAAGGAATGAAAGGACAAGTAAAAGAATTAGAGCAAGGATCTGATGGAATTTGGAGATTTCATCAGAAAAGAATTTGCGTACCTAAGCAAGGAGATTTAAGGCATAAGATTTTAGAAGAATCCCATAAATCTAGGTATACCATGCACCCAGGAAACAATAAAATGTATCAAGATTTAAGAAATAATTTCTGGTGGATAGGAATGAAAAAGGACATAGCTCGATATGTTTCTAAGTGTCTTACTTGTTCACAAGTTAAGGCCGAACATCAAAAACCTTCAGGTCTACTACAACAATTAGAAATGCCAGTATGGAAATGGGAACTCATAACAATGGATTTTGTTACTAAGTTACCCAAAACCAGAAAAGGTAATGATATGATTTGGGTAATTGTGGATCGATTAACCAAATCAGCTCACTTTCTACCTATGAAAGAAACCTTTAGCATGGAAAGGTTGACAAGGTTGTATGTAGATGAAGTCGTATCCCTACATGGAGTTCCACTCTCCATTGTTTCTGATAGGGATAGTCGTTTCACTTCTCACTTCTGGACAAGTTTCCAGCAAGCAATGGGAACTCGACTAAATCTGAGTACCGCATATCATCCACAAACAGACGGGCAAAGTGAAAGGACGATACAAACTCTAGAAGACATGCTCAGAGCATGTGTGATAGATTTTGGTGGAAACTGGGATGATCACTTACCTTTAATTGAATTCTCCTATAACAATAGTTATCATTCAAGCATTGAAACTGCCCCATTCGAAGCACTATACGGACGAAAGTGTAGAACTCCAGTTTGTTAGGCAGAAATAGGAGAAAGTAAATTGTCAGGTCCTGAAATAGTGCAAGAGACTACCGACAAGATTGCTCAAATCAAGGAAAGAATAAAAACGGCTAGAGATCGTCAGAAGAGTTATGCAGATAATAGATGGAAGCCACTAGAATTCCAAATAGGAGACAGGGTACTTCTAAAAGTTTCTCCTTGGAAAGGAATAGTTCGGTTTGGTAAGAAAGGAAAGCTGAGTCCAAGGTATGTAGGACCATTTTCAGTGATCCAACGTATAGAGCCAGTTGCCTATCGTTTGCAACTACCAGAAGAGTTAGCTGGAGTACATGATGTATTTCATGTATCCAATCTCAAGAAATGTTTATCTAAAGAATCCCTGGTAGTACCTCTTCAAAATATAGAGGTAAACGAAAAGTTAAAATTTGTTGAGAAGCCACTACAAATAGAAGACCGAAAGATCAAGTTTCTCAAACACAAGCGACTAGTTTTAGTCAAAGTCAAGTGGGATTCAAAAAGAGGACCTGAATACACTTGGGAGCTGGAATCAGAAATGAAGCGAAAATACCCCTATTTGTTCCAGTAAATCTCGAGGACGAGATTTTTATTAAGGTGGGGAGGATATAACAACTCTCATTAAAAAGTACTATTTATTACTTTAATTTGTCCAATAGGAAACACTAATTAAGACACCTAGGTGATTCTGCATAAACCCTAAAATTTTCAGAACAATCGGAATCAGGATTAGGGCCCCTAAAACTCGGGGGGGGGGGTAAACGCTAGTCGGTAATATCTAAACAGTTTTACGTGTAAGTTGAATTTTAACTCGAAACCAACTCACCTGAGCTACCTAGACACGGAGCAACCCTAGGGTAGATTAGGGTCTCTCGTGCCACGCAACGCGCACCAGAAGATCTTTCGCGTGGCGCGAGGGGGGCGAATTTTGGGTATAAATAGTAGAGTCTGGGACTTGATTCCTGGCTTCAGTTCGACGTAAAAATTCAAATTGTACGTTGAGTTATAGCATAAACAGTCCCACAACACACACAATTCACGAAGTGCTGCCGCAATACAGGTTAATAACTCGATCGCTGCTACGATTCAATGTCCGATCGATTAAACTATCCAATGGATGTTTAAGTGCTGCCCACATTAGGGTTTATGCTTTGTCATTCGTTGTTAATTCAATGGATGTTTAAGTATCTCACTTTGTCATTCGATGTGAGGGTTTAATCTCGTGAGTTATCGTAAATGTTGTATTAAGTTACTAACCAAGTTGTGTGCATGTTATTAAATTTAGGTTAAAAGGCTAATCAGTAGGCTAAGATCTGCTCATATAAATCTGCAATGTGAGTCATTCTCTTTTTATCAAATTACTTTCAAAAGCAAGTTTATTTTAAAGTTATAGTTACAGGGATTAAGTCTTTGTAATCACCAAATTACAACCGGTATATGGGGTTTTGTATACATTACTTGATAAACTTCACCATTGGACAACGAGTTAGCCAAGGGGTGATATGACCATAGTCAGAGACACCATCGGGCTAAGAGGCTACTGATGGATGTTCGAGTGACAAATACTGTGGGAGTTGGTTGATATCAGGAAACATTGTAATCGCTCTTAATACTGTAAATTATAAAAAATGCGTCGTTTTCATAAAAAGAATGATTCACCAGTATTTCCCGCTGACAAAACCTTTTTCAAACATGTTTCAGGTGATCTGTTGTGATCCAAGAAAAGTGCCGCGAAGCACTACAAGCTTAAGAAAGTGGCTCAATATAAAATAAAGAAACATGTTTTGTAAAATAAAAGATTTCTCCGTGAAATCTTATGATTGTAAATTACCGGGGTTTTATCCCGAGTTGTGAAATAAAATAATCGGGAAAATTGCAGTTTTAAAAAGATCCTGAAGAAAACTTCCGCTGTTAAATAAATACCACGGGATTTTCTGTTCCGCGGCTCCTGAAACGGGTCAAACCGGGATGGGGGCCGGGACAATAGGCTTGGGGGAGGGGGTCTAGATGTAACTTGTAACCATTAGTTAGATTGTAACTTAAAAACAAGCATATAGTTAGTTTAGTTAGTTTACTAGATATTTTAGTGGGTGTTAGGGTGCTCGTGGATTGTTGGGATTGAACCCTACCAAAGGAACAGATAATTAAAGCCAAAACTGGATCAGAGTAGTGGATCCAGAATAAGCAGATGTTATGTATTCAAGCCTCTCCCCTTGAAAGTGGTTTCAACATCTGCTGATCTCCTATCTACTGATCGTACAAACTGCTGACCTACAAACTGCTGATCTAGTAAAAGACTGATGGAAGACTAAAGCTCTGCTGTTCAATCTACTGCCTTGAGTCAAGCTCTACTGATCATGACAAGTACTGCTGGGTTCACATCAGTGGAAGGATGCAGCAGTAGTTTAGATGTCTTTATGTAATGAAATGTAATAACAGTAGTTAGCATAGCAGTGGTTGTATAGATCAGAGGTTAGAGTTTGTTAGGAGGTTAGATGTCACTTTCATGGTGACGTCAGCTTAGATGCTTCAGTGGTTTGCTCATGCCTATAAATAGAATAGTGCTTTGTATTGTTCTATTAGCTCTTTTCACTATCTTCTTCCTGCACGAACAAATACTGTGAGCTCAGGCTGAGGGGGAGTTTGTTGCATACTTGCAAATTGTAATCGTTGTTGAAATTAAATTCAATCATTCAGTTCAATGTTAAACTTGTATGTTAAAAGCATTTCTCCTGTTTGATTGTGAAAAGTTTGGTTCCATTTTAATTCCGCTGCACAACTCATTCATCTTCATCTTAATTCAAACGTACAACACAATCAAAACCAAACTCAAAAGATGAGACTGCAGGCATTTTGCAAGATTTTGTGACACAGGTTGAAAAGCAATTTGACCTTCCAGTAAAAGTCTTCAGGAGTGACAATGGCACAGAATTCAAAAATAAGGAGTTGGATGCCTTCTGTGTGAAGAAAGGGATTGTAAGGCAGTACAGCATCCCTAGAACACCAGAACAAAATGGGGTGGTTGAAAGAAAGAATAGGACACTGATTGAAGCTACTAGGACCATGCTTGCTGACTCAGGTTTGCCTTTGACCTTCTGGGCAGAGGCAGTAAACACTTCTTGCTATGTCCAAAACAGAGTTTTAATAAACCCCAGGCACAAAAAGACTGCTTATGAAATTCTGTATAAAATCAAACCACTAATCTCATACTTTAAAGTATTTGGCTGCCCATGCTTTATTTTGAATTTAAAAGATTCCATCTCAAAATTTGCAGCCAAGGTAGAATGTGGTTATCACCTGGGATACTCAACCACTGCCAAGGCCTACAAAGTGTTTAATACACGGACCAAAGCAGTGGAGGAGACCTTGAATATAAAATTCATTGAACTTTCATCAATGAAAATCCCAGCAAATCCTGCAGGTTTGTTTGATCTTGATAAATTTACTTTTGAAAACACCGCTGTCAAGACTAACAGTGCAGGTCCATCAGAGAATTCACCACCAGACTATGGGTATGAGATCATCATTCCTCAACAAAAGTCTGCCACAATGAGAAAAGCATCAGTTGTACAAAACAGCTGTCAAAGCTCAACCACTGCTACCTCAACAGTTGTTGACCAAAGTAGCCCATCAACCACTGCCTCCACATCATCAAACACTGCTGACAAAAGTCCCCAAACGGTGGATAAAAGTCAGCATGTGTCCACACCATTACCTCCAATTCCACCACCTTTTGAAGCCACTGCTGGATCATCAAAGTCACCAGCAGTGGTTAGCTCAAATGATACACATCTGCAGCCTTCACCAACAAATGCCATCATACCATACCAAGGAGATTTAATCTTTTTGAGATCTCATCCACCCGACCAAATCATTGGCAACATAAATGAAGGGGTGCTCACAAGAAGCCAAACCCAAAACATTTGTCTCTTTGTTGGTTTTCTATCACTCCATCAGCCAGTCAAGTACCAAGAGGCACTGAAAGACAACAGCTGGGTAGAAGCCATGCAAGAGGAGCTCCAACAGTTTAAAACACAACAAGTATGGGAGCTTATACCACTGCCAAAAGATGTAAGTCCCATCGGCACAAAGTGGGTCTTCAAAAACAAAACTGATGAAAGGGGCATTGTTGTCAAGAATAAAGCCATGCTTGTGGTTCAAGGTTACAGACAGGAAGAGGGGATTGATTATGATGAAACATTCGCCCCTGTAGCAAGATTGGAAGCTATAAGACTGTTCCTGGCCTTTGCTGTCAACCACAATATGAAGGTGTTCCAAATGGATATCAAAAGTGCTTTCCTCTATGGTACAATTCAAGAAGAGGTGTATGTTTGTCAACCTCCAGGTTTTGAGGATCCATTTTATCCAGATCATGTCTACAGGCTGAACAAAGCCTTGTATGGCCTGAAACAAGCACCTAGGGCCTGGTATGAAACTCTTTCCACCTTTCTACTCTCAAATGGTTTCAAAAGAGGTACCATTGATAAAACACTGTTTCTAAAATGGAGAGGAAAGGATTTAATGATTGTTCAAATTTATGTGGATGACATTATTTTTGGAAGCACATGTAATAAAATGCGTGAAGAGTTTAGGCAACTCATGACAGCTGAGTTTGAAATGAGTGCAATGGGTGAGCTGCAATGCTTTCTTGGTCTCCAAGTTCAGCAAATGCAAAATGGAACCTTCATTCATCAAAGCAAATATGCTAAAGAACTTTTAAATAAATTTGATATGAATGATTGTAAACCATGCAGCACACCCATGGCAACAAATAAGCTTGTCATGTTTGATGAAAAGGATGAGCTGATTGACCAAACACTTTATAGAAGCATGATTGGGTCTTTATTGTACCTAACTGCATCTAGGCCAGACATCATGTTTGCAACATGTGTTTGTGCAAGAAGTCAGCCAGCCCCTAGGAAATCCAACCTTATTGCTGTAAAAAGGATATTTAGATACATAAAAAGTGCTCCCACACTTGGTATCTGGTATCCAACTAATGGGAATATCAAGCTTTTAGGATTTTCAGACAATGATTTTGCTGGATGTAACACCACAAGGAAGTCCACTTCAGGAGGGTGCCCGTTTCTAGGTGATTGCTTAATTTCATGGCAAAGAAAAAAGCAAGCAGTTGTTTCAACATCCACTGCTGAAGCAGAATATATAGCTGCTGCAAGCTGTACAGCCCAACTGCTCTGGCTTCAAAATCAGTTACTGGATTTTGGTATCACTGCCTTGAAGACACCACTCATGTTGGACAGTCAAGAAGCAGAAAATATCATAAAAAATCCAGTTTCCCACTCAACCACCAAACACATCGACATCAGACATCACTGTGTGAGGGATTGCTATGAAAAAGGTTTGATTTCTCAGCATCATGTTCCAACTAAAGACCAGCTGGCAGATGTGCTCATAAAAGCTTTAGATACATCTACCTTTGAAAGCTTGGTTTCTAGGATTGGCATGCTAAACATGGAATAACATGCAAAATCTTGTTTTTCTATGAATAAAAGCATTAAAATGTTTTCAGAAAATCAAAAACCCATCCTTAAAAGTAGCTAAAAATGAAGTTTTCATTAAAATCCTTAAAAGTCTGCCATAACCACTGCTTGTTCAAAAATCTGCTCTACTTCAAAGTCTGCCCACTGCTGAAAGTCAACCCCTGTTCTCTCATTTTCATGATAAGCACTGATGCTTAAAATCAGTGTTTTATCCACTGATGTGCTATCTGCTGATAGTAAAAATCATCCACTGCTTCCATTGGTTACCATTGTAACCACTGCCTTTCATCAGTAGCTTTCATAAAAGTACTGTCCTTCACTTCATTAGGGGTTGGCACGTGGACAGTACATAGTGGTCAGTCCTTTTGTAACTGCTGCCACGTCAGCATTCACTTTTTCTCCATAAAACCCCTTTCAAAACCCCAAACAGGGTTTTACTGTCGAATTGAATTCTTAAAAATTCTCTTCTCAAAGCAGTTTTTCATCTCATTTCCTCAAATTTCTTCACAACCTTCTTCGATCATCATCTTCAAAATGACAAAATCGAAGTCATCTGCAAAACCCACTTCCAAATCATCTTGAAAAGTGGCCTCTCAAAAGGCTAAACCCATCGAAATCCCACACAAACCGTCTCACAACCTTCTGGGTCTTCTCACAAAACCCGGCACCACTGATATTTTCGATTCCATCATTGATATCATGTCTGCATCAAAGTATAAAACTTTGTTAACAACAGATGCACCAATTTACTTGGCGACCCAAAGAGAGTTCTGGAAAAATGTAACCCTTGACACACAAGGTGAGACTGTCATAGCCATTAACTCTTCTCTAAAGGGTAAAGCTGTCAAAATTACACCACAATCCATCTCGGAGGTCTTTCAACTCGATGATCAGAAAGGTATAACTTCTTTTCCTAAAAACAAGTTAAAAATTGACTTTATTGAAAGAGGGTATGCAGATACAATGATGAAGAGGGATACCTTACAAAAAGGTTTCTTCCCTTCTGCGACAAGGTTTTTATTTCATACCCTCCTAATGTGTGTTTCAAACAAAACCACTGCTTTTAATGAAATACCATTAAAGATTCAAAACCTGGGGTATGCTATTCTTCAAGAAGAAAATTTTAATTATTCTCAGGTAATCTTTAATGATCTGGTTAAAAATGTTGAAACAAAGGCATTCTTACTATTTCCAAGATTTCTAAGTTATTATTTTGAAAAGAAACTTGGTAAGAATGATGTTGCTGCAATAAAACAAGGTGAATCTCTTCAAATGCACAGCTTAACTGCTGAAACTTTCACAAGAATGTCAACACCTTGCAAAACACAAGCAGAGGTGCCTGAGCAGAATTTAGCAGCTAATACTGCTCCTCAGGTATCTGCTGCTGAGCCCACTGCTCAAGGTGACCAAAGTAGCAAAACAACTGCTTTGAAACCCACACCTAAAATCACCAAAAATCCAAAGCAAAATAAAACTCAAAAACCCCCCAAACCCATCAAAAAGGCAACTCTGGAGGATGAGATACCAGAGCAACTGCCAGTGACTGCACAAAAGTCACAAGAAACCACTGCTGCTACTTCCTCACAGCAGTTGGTACAAATATCTCAACCCATAACCGAAACTCCTCCTGCTTCTTCTCAAGAAGAACATGTTGTACATATAGGGACACCACAATATGATGCTCTGGAATCACTCGCTTTCATCATCCACAACCCAATGCCCAGGGCAAATTCTCTTTCTACACCCAACCTCACCTACATAATTCCCCCACCAACTAAACTTTTGTTGGATGCTATTGATCTGAACCAGGTACAAACCGGTCCTTCTCAATCACCTATCAATGAGAATATACTTCAACAAATGACTGGGTCTGATGTATCAATCATAGTTAACCCACCCACAAGACCTGAGGAGGTTACACCCCTTGAGTTACAAGTAACTCTTGGTGGTAGTCCAAGTGAAGCAGCCACTACAAGTGTTGAACCCACTGGTTTGCATTTGGACAATGGTTACATCAATAAGACTTCCTTGGAGGCAATTCCTTCCATAGCACCTCTGACATCCACCAGTGGATTTGTTTTAACCACTGGCAACATCAAAAGGTTGTCAAGTGTTGAAGGAAGAAGAACCCAGTACCAAGAAAAAGGGGCATCAGTGGTTAATGTTTGGAGTACACTCCCTACCTCAACCAATGATAAAACCACTACTAGTGGGAAATCAGATGATCCCATTAAATTGGGTGATGGTTTAAAATACCTGGAATTGACGGAACGAGTTGAAAAACTGGATACCACTGTAGCAGAAATCAAAGAAATGCTGCATCAGTTGGTGACAATACAAAAGGTACAATCCACTGTTGTTCCACCTCAAGCACCTGCTCCACCACAAGCACCTGCTGCAGATGAGATATGGAACTTCTTCCAACCTTTTCTCCACCAACAAAAACAAATGGCTGTTCAGCAACATGCAATATATGTACAAGAGCTGAGAAACACAATGGAGTCTAGGTTCAAGAACACATAAGCAGACATTAAGGCTATCAAGGCCCATATAATGAAAACCACTGGCACTGCTCCTCCAACTGTTCTTTTCATTGATCAATTACCCCCAGATAATGCCAAAAAGGGGGAGAAAATTTAGGAGTGGAAAAAGAAGGGAATAGATGATGGTCTTTACATTGAACCAGAAAGGAATGCTATGACCAAAAAAAATCCTTTGCCAGATGGTAGCAAGAAGGTTGATGTTACCCAAAATGCACTTGATGAAGGAGTAGCAAGTGTAAAAAGGGACAGAGCGGCAAAGGATATGTCAAGGTGGAATAAGGAGAAAAAAGCTTACATGGAGCTGAATGCGCAGGGTTGTTCTGGGCTAAAGGATGTTCAAAATCCGGTGCCAAAAAGAAACCCCACTAAAAAAGTGAGGGAACCCAAGTCCACACCATCCAGACTCACAAAGCATACTCCAAAACCACCGTCCAAAAGCCCCCAACATCAAACCTCCACCCAAACAGTTGTTGTAACTCCTGCTATATCAACATCTGCTGGCACTCCAGTTGTTTCAACATCTGCTATGGCTTTAACACACACCACTTCAACACAAACCACAACCACCGCCTTACTACCACCACCATCACCACCAAAAACAACATCACCACCATCGCCTCCTGCCAAAAAGCAGAAGACAGCAGATGTTACAACATCTGCTATAATGATAACAGTGGTTGAAACACTAGTTGTTTCGACAGCTGTTAGTCAATCACAAATCACTGCCACTTAAACCACCACCACTGATCCACCCAAAACATCATCTGTCTCTCCTACAATAAAAAGGAGAAGGATTTTCATACCAGATGATGATTCTCCATCACCACCACCAACATCTTCAAAATCTCTATCACTTGTTACAATACCCAAGCATGTTCCTCTCTCATCAGCTCAGATTCAAAAGCCATTAGCTCCTGCAGGTGTTCAATTTCCTCTTGAGCTCATAGCAGTCAGAAGAAATCAAGTCCTTTTATTATGAGGATGACCCTGATAAAAGGAGTTTGCCATCAGTTGAAGGATATCCCAAGCCTAACAATATTGAAGAATATTTGAAAATAAAGGCTCAGCAAGCAGAGGATATCTCAAAAAGAAATACACAAGGGAAATCTGATAGAGAAATTCAGCAGAATTATCAATACTTGCTCACACAAGTCAGATCTTTGGAACAATTTGCAAAGAATGTGTGTCAGCAAATATCAGAAAAGGCAGATGAATCCCTGAGAAAAGATTATGTTGAAAGCATCATGGCTACAAAGAAGTACACGGGAGAAAAGAACATGTACAAGGAGTGGACCATCCCTGAGCTTGAAAGTGAAGCAGCTAGGATTCAAGAAATGATCAAGAATAAGGTCAAGCACACTCCTCCAGATTGGGCAAAGTTCAAAAAGAATGTACCTGATAAAAAGGTAGAGCTGAGGAGAATGAAAGAGGAATTAGCTGCTGCTGATTATGGGTCTTTGAATCAAGTGTTGAGGTGGAAAGAAGATAAAGTCAGGGCTACCTACAAAAGTTTGGAGAAATTAAGAAAGACAGATCCTACTGCTCCACAAAAGCCTGACTATCCTAAAGCAGAGGTTTCAAAAAGACCATCAAAGCTGCAAATCAGGAGATCCACTGCTCCACCTGGTGCAGCCATCTTTAAAAGAAGGCCACAAAAACAGTTGGGTGCTGAAACCATCCAAGAGCTAATAGAAGGTGATAACCTTGTAAAAGAAGGCATAAAGAAAATGATTGTAGAGACTCTTGGTTTGGATCAACCTGCAAGTACTGCTCAGACAGTCATCAATAGGCCAGCATCTCTAAACACCTCTGCAAATAAAAATCTCCCAAGAAACCCACTAGACTCAAAGGTACTAAAGTGGAAAACTGACAAACAGACCCATGTACTGACAGTGTTCAAGTCTAGTGGAGAAGTGAAGAAAATAACAAGGGAACAAGCACTTGGCCTAAGTCTTGAAGATTTGCAGGATCTCCTTGATCTTGCACTTAGCAGGGATGATGACGACACAGATGCCTTAGCCTTTGAGTTACAACTCAAAGGGAAAATAAGGGAACTGCTGATGAGGCAATAAAGATCTACAAATAATGAAGAGTTTTGGCATTATCTGTTCCAGGGGGAGATTATTGGGATTGAACCCTACCAAAGGAACAGATAACTAAAGCCAAAACTGGATTAGAGCAGTGGATCTAGAATAAGCAGATGTTATGTATTCAAGTCTCTACCCTTGAAAGTGGTTTCAACATCTGCTGATCTCCTATCTACTGATCGTACAAACTGCTGATCTAGTAAAAGACTGATGGAAGACTAAAGCTCTGATGTTCAATCAACTGCCTTGAGTCAAGCTCTGCTGATCATGACAAGTACTGCTGGGTTCACATCAGTGGAAGGATGCAACAGTAGTTTAGATGTCTTTATGTAATGAAATGTAATAACAATAGTTAGCATAGCAGTGGTTGTATAGATCAGAGGTTAGAGTTTGTTAGGAGGTTAGATGTCACTTTCATGGTGACGTCAGCTTAGATGCTTCAGTGGTTTGCTCGTGCCTATAAATAGAACAGTGCTCTGTACTGTTCTATTAGCTCTTTTCACTATCTTCTTCCTGCACGAACAAATACTGTGAGCTCAGGCTGAGGGGGAGTTTGTTGCATACTTGCAAATTGTAATCGTTGTTGAAATTAAATTCAATCATTCGGTTCAATGTTAAACTTGTATGTTAAAAGCATTTCTCCTGTTTGATTGTGAAAAGTTTGCTTCCATTTTAATTCCGCTGCACAGCTCATTCATCTTCATCTTAATTCAAACGTAAAACACAATCAAAACCAAACTCAGATCCTATCAAGGATCACGACTAGCTCAAAAATAATAAAACAATGTCTTTGGCAAAATTTTGGTGTCCCGGGTAATGTCCGGTTGTTCGGTTAGATACCGGTTCGGTAAAGTGCTAAGTTATTCCGTATAGTGTCTTTTATGTAGCTTTTTATAACATTTTTAATTCCTAACCCATAGGAAAACATTCAGGACCATTTAGTCAATTTTCTGTACTATCAATAAGCACAATATAATATTAATTAATCGTATGGATACATGTAATTATGAGGGTTGTCACATTCTCCCCTCGTTAAGAAAATTTCGTCCCTAAATTTAGCACGTGGTTACTGAGGAAGCTAGTTAAGTTGCGTGGTTTACTGGTTTTTCCTGGGGTGTCACATCATTCCCCCGTTGGTTTGGAATTTCGTCCCGACATTCCGCAGTAGCTTCAGCCTTAGTAGTGGTTTCTCTTTTCTCAAACAACTGGGGATACTTGTGTTTCATTTGGTCTTCTCGTTCCCAAGTATACTCTGGGCCACGACGGGAGTTCCAACGAACTCGAACAAGAGGTATTCTGGTATGCTTGAGAACCTTAATATCTCAATCAGTAATCTCTACTGGTTCCTTGACGAATCGCAGTTGATCATCGATAGTGAGCTCCTTGAGAGGAACTATGAGGGTCTCATCTGACAGACACTTTTTCAGATTTGACGCGTGGAATACGTTGTGAACTCTGTTGAGTTCTTCAGGTAGGTTCAACCTGTAAGCGACTTTGCCAATTTTCTCAATGATTTCGAACGGTCCGACATAACGCGGATTGAGTTTGCCTCGTTTGCCAAAACGGACTACACCTTTCCAAGGTGAGACTTTGAGTAGCACTCAATCCCCAACCTGGAACTCGAGTGGTTTCCTGCGCTTATCAGCGTAGCTTTTCTGACGGTCACGAGCTGCCGCCATTCGTTGTCGTATCTGAGCAATCTTCTCAGCCATGTCTACCACAAGTTCTGGGCCTGTGATTTGGTTGTCACCAACTTTTGCCCAACAAAGAGGTGATCGGCATTTACGTCCGTACAATGCCTCAAATGGAGCGGCCTGGATACTGGTGTGGTAGCTGTTATTATACGAAAACTCCACTAACGGGAGGTGTTTTTCCCAGCCATTACCAAAGTCGATTACACATGCCCTAAGCATGTCTTCAAGGGTTTGGATGGTGCGTTCAGATTGCCCATCCGTCTGTGGATGATATGCTGTGCTCATGTCTAATCGAGAACCAAAGGACTTGTGCATAGCTTGCCACAATTCAGATGTAAAACATGAGTTACGATAAAAAATGATGTAGGTTGGCACTCCGTGCCTCGATACTACTTCCTTTAGGTAGACGTCTGCTAGAGTAGAAAAATTATCCGTTTCTTTGATAGCCAAAAAATGTGAAGACTTGGTTAATCGATCCACTATCACCCAAATAGTGTCATTTCCGCATTGGGATCTAGGCAGGCCAGTAACGAAATCCATGAAAATTTGCTCCCATTTCCATGTCGGGATCTCTGGTTGTTGGAGTAAGGCTGATGGTTTCTGATATTCAATCTTGACTCTCGCACAAGTGAAACATTTATGAGTTCATTAAGGACTCGTCAAAATATAGTGAATAACACCAAGGTTTGGATGACGTGCCTCGTCCAGGAATAAAACACACTAACCAAACTCAAAGACCATGGATGACATCTTTATTCTTAACGCAGCATAAAAACTTCCAACGCCCGCCAGATCCACTTATAAATTCCCTGAAATACATGTAGTTTGAAAACATCAACAAAAGTTGAGCGAGTTCATGTGTTCGTTTATGTGTATGTATAAACCTTTGAAAACGTTGTAAGTATGTATGTAAGTCCCCGGTGTGTAGCAATAAGGAAAAAGAGATCACCACATGGTCCACTCAGCGGACTCAGGGGTGGGGCTAGCTACACCCAAATAGATCTATCACTTATGCCCCTCGGTCCTACAACAAAGATTGATGGCCTTAATCGCCCTACCCATTCACATGATCTAGTAGTAACCCTCCTTAGCTAACCATACCATGTATAAAACATCTGTAATAATTGTAACGTGTATTTCACCCCCGAAGTATAAAACTGAAAACAGTTAAAAGAAAAGGGGGACATGAACTCATTGTATTGCGTCTTCTATGCTCGTAACTCGAACCCTATCAGCAATCACGACTACCTACAGTGTACTAACGTCTATTAGACGAACGGCCCGTGCCTTGCCTTGCCTTGCCTTGCCTTGCCTTTGTATTTACGTTTTTGAGTTACGTTCCTTTTATGTTCCCAATATTATTCCAAGTTATAATTATTTGCTAAAATAATAATTATTTTAACTTTAAATTATATTTAGTTTTGGAATAATTGTTTAAACAATATCTTATATCAATACTTCTCAAGTATTTTGTATTTGTATTCCCTTCCCAAGGATGGGGGTATCTCATACATGTACTTTCGTATTCTTGTAAAGTATTGGCGTCGTATTCCGGCGTGTTAATCCAAAAGAATATATATTTTTAGTCTCACTTAGATATATATAAATATATATATATAAACCTTATTTTTATTCAAAACAATACATCCCAAGAAAATATATATTTTTCCCAAAAATACTATATTTCTTAATAAACCCAAGTAAATATATTTTTACTTTCCCAAAGATAATACATTTTCTCTTGTCCAAAAATATGATATAACTTGGTAAAAATCATACTTTCATTCTTTCATATCCAAAATAGTATTTACCAAAATGAGTGTATTTTCCGGAATATTTTGTAAGTTACGTTCTATCGTTCGGTTCCACAATATTATGTGTGTAACTTATATATTTATTCTTTGTGATTTTTGGTAATATTTCGGATAGTAAATTCCATGGTACTTTGTTAGGTTATATTATTTTACCCTAAAATAATATAACTATTTCTCAAATAATCACACACAATGTGTCTTCTAAATATATATTCTCCAAATACATATTTAGTTATATTTTATTTACAAAAACCAACCTCCAATACTTGTATATTTGTAACAAAATCTATGGCAACGTTTGTATTAAAAACCATAGTTAAAACTCACTTGTAAATACTTGTTTAGCAAATATTTTTCTAAGTGTTTGTATTTTTAGAAAATTTTGCCATAGTTTCCCCTAAAAATGGAGGTGTCCATGCTATTAAAGCATATCATTTTCTTTTCAAAATCAACAAATACTAATCAACAATCCATCCTAAACAATCTTATTCTTACCAAGTGCAAGAACAATGTTATTTACACTACAACATGAACTTGATCCTTCACAAAACTTGAAGTAACTTGGTAATGTTTTTAGTAGGTCTAGTTACCCTTTAAAGTGTGTTTATTCTTTTAAAAATCTCATTCTTAAAGAAACTAGGTGTTTACAACTTGTAATCACATTTTACAAAAATGTTTATTTATTAGACCTTCTTGTTTCATAAGTGTTTATACACTTGTTTTTCCACTAAAATAGTGTAGGTTTAAGTAATAGTCTAGTTCTACTAAAAATCATATTTTGAACTTGGGCCTTCTTGGAAAATCATTTGTAAATCTTGGATCCATAAGACTGCCAACTCACTTTGTTTATTTTTTGTCAAGAAATCATTTTATTCATCAAGTTCATGTTTACACAAGAAGATGATTATCTTATGTTGTCACATAATCATCCTCTCACTTGCTAGATCATGTGTTTAATCACAATCTAGCAAGTTCCATGTGAAGATTTACATCATCATTTCAAGAAATCAACAAACAAGTAATATATACACTAAACAACATTATTTCACCCACTAAATCATCATATGTTAATCTTTATGTTCAAGATCCATGTTTATGTCTTTTAGTGTTCTTGTGATTTACAACATGCTACATCTTTTAACCAACTAAAATAGAAGTAAACAAGGGTTACAAGGATCTTACTATGTAAGGACTCTCAAAATTTTCCTAAAAATACCCGTAAGTAAAATCCCGAACCCCTGAAACCATACTGTGCATAAAAAACCAAGAAAACAAGAAATATGGTCTTCAGGCGGGCCGCGTAAAGGTTAAGCATACCTTACGCGGGCCGCGTCAACCCTTGGTTTGACCGGATAAGTATCCGGATCCACGTATCACCCACCTGGCCAACCTATGCATGACCATGCAAACCTATACGTAGACCAGGCGGCCTCGCGGGCCGCGTAAAGAACAAAGGGAAGTTCACGCGGGCCGCGTGAACCTCTAATTTTAGCTATAAATAGCTTGTCACAGGAGCTATCCTCTGGTGTCGAAATCACATCACAAAAATGAAAGTATACACTCCTGAAGTCGAATTTTCAATTTAATTAGCGAGGCGCTGCTCCGATACCGGGTATTAACTCAATTGCTGCTACGATTCAATGTCCGATCGATTAAAACTATCCAATGGATGTTTATGTGCTGCCCACATTAGGGTTTATGCTTTGTCATTTGTCGTGAATTCGATGAATGTTTAAGTATCGCACTTTGTCATTCGTTATGAGGGTTTAATCTCATGAGTTATCGTAAATGCTGTATTAGTTACTAACATAGTTCGTGTGCATGTTATTAAATTTAGGTTAAAAGGCTAATCAGTAGGCTAAGCTCTGCTCATGTAAATCTGCAATGTGAGTCATTCTCTTTTTATTAAAAGCATTTTACAAATACTCCATTTTCAAATGTTATAATTACAGGGAGTAAGCCGTGGATATCTTGAATCACATTACTGGCTAGTGGGGTATTGTGTACATTACTAATTTTCTCCCGGTTAAGTTCATTAACTAACCAGGATAATCATCACTACTTGGGGTGGGACCCAATAGTGGTATGACCATCGTCACCATTGTGACACGGCGCCAGATAAAAATAAGATAGAAGCCATTGTAATCGCTCTTATGCTGTAATTGATAACTATGTGTCATTTTATGTAAAATGAGTGACTCGCCAGCATTTCCCCACTGATAAAATATTTTTAAAAACATGTTGCAGGCGACCTGCTGTAAATCAAGGAAAACGTGCTACGGAGCACTATCAAGCTTGAAGAGGTGGCTCATTTAAAAATGAATAAACATGTTTTAATAAATCAGGGAATTTCCTAGTTAAATTACGGGGTTTATCTCCAAATTATGAAATAAAATAATTGGGCATTTGAGTTTTTAAAAGATCCTGTTGAAAATCTTCCGCTGTCGCATCAATTAAATACCACTAGTTCCTGTCCCGTGGCTTCTGACCGGGTCAAACCGGGGCTTGGGCCGTGACAGGAAAAGGTGGTATCAGAGCCACATTGATCAAGCCACTGGTTTAAGCCAATTAAGTATTTATAAAATACTTAATTTTTCTGATTGCTATTTTTATGATTATATGTTTTATTACTTGAATATTTATTTATAGTATGGGTAAACAAAGACTTTCGGCTATCTATCATAAATTAGATACTACACCGAAAGAAAAAGGATCATCATCCTCAAATCACTCTGCAATTCCTGAAGAATGAATATTTGTTCGAAAAGCACAATACGAGGAACCACTTTCTCCTAATAAAAGAAGTTTGATTATTAGGAAAAGTCAGGAGAAAATAAAGAAATTACAACCAAAAGAAAAGAGAATTAATCAGAAAACCTAAGAATTAGGCAGTAAACCACCCTAGGAAGACAAGTTAGTTGAAAAATGGGCAGATCTCTATATGCTAGCCACTGTAGCAGTAAATGCAAATCTTTAAATACCCCTGATTCAAGTTTTAGCACCCTTATCACCTACAAGCCCAGAAACTTTATCCAGTAAATAAATAAGTTTACAGTAAACCCTAGTGTGTTTTAATTGTCAGTTATCCTTTGTATTAAATTAGTCACACGGTATGCAATAATATTTGAATGGTTATCTATGAAATTTTGTTATAAAAATTTAACTTAGCATTTTGTGTGTATTTTTGCATATATGCTAAACAGCATGAATGATTTATCTGAAGTCCTTCAAAATCTCAATCTCTATCCAGTAAAAATAGAAGTTTCCAGAGATTTTACTGGTTATATACCCGATATAGAAGAACCTATGGAATTCAACGCTCCACTTCCGGAGAAACCCAAGCCTAAGAAAAGGAGAAGATTTGTAGGATGGAGGCATGTGCGTAGGAGGAAACCCGCAACTAGGAAGATTCCCAAAATAGAAAATCCCATAGACAAAGGAAAAGGGATTGAAATTGGGGAAGGTTTTAGGCAGACATAAATGGAGATTGGGGAAGGTTCTAGGCAAACAGAGATGGAAATTGGGGAAAGCTTTAGGCAAATCGAGGAGTTGCCATTTCAGGAGGAATTGGACCGCGCTTTGGCAAGCTGTGATATCGTTAGGCCTATCAATAATAACCTCTACCCGTATCCTGCTGAAAATCAACTTCCAATAAATTTGGAACCAGCAATCCCAGAACCTATAATCCACACCCAACCTCTAGGAATGGACGAGTGGTGGACTAATGATTGGCAGTTTCAAAACCACCTTAACAATCCTTATACCTTTCTCCCTCATTTTGACCCGGAACCAATACCAAACCCACCAATGAGCAATGAAAATTTAGCTGAACTCCGTCACTTTGGTAAGGAGCTGGTGGATACAGGAAATAGGATTCGGGAAGTAGGAGAACAGATCTCCTGGAAGTACAACGAAAGGGAACGTCGTTACTGAAGTACCAACTGACGAGGGATAATAGGGTTATGAAACTGTGATTGTGTAATAATAATAATAGTAAACTATAATCTTGTAAAATAACTACAAATAAAACTTTGTAAGATAATGGTGTGTATTGATGCATATTATAATATAAAAAAATGGGAATCGAGAAATCGATAATTTTGGCTATCCATATGTTATGAAATTTTGTGATTATTTGTGTATTGCTATTAATTATTTTATGCTAATAATTTATATATTAATTATCAGATGGAAAACGCTAATAATGAACCAGTTAACGAGGTTAACCAATCTGAGCAACACCAGGAGGATCACTTTATGACTAAGAAAGATATAGAAAATATTGTTGCTCAAGGAATAGCCAATGCTATTCCAGCAATCCTTGCTGCTGCCCAAAAACCTGTTGAACCTCAACAAATCATTCCGAGCAAACGTACTTCTGAAGATAACTTCAGTAATAGCCTAAACGGAGGTGGTAATCATACTAATCACGATAATGACCCACGGCAGGCTCCGCTCCCTAAGAAAATGAAAGCTGCAACGCCTGGCTGCACTTACAAAGAATTTCTTGCTTGTAAACCAGCTGAGTTTGCAGGTAACGAAGGGGAGACTGCAGCACTGCGTTGGTTAAAGAAAACCGAGGCAGTAATTATGATAAGTAAATGTGCTGAGGATGACAAGGTCATGTATGCGTCGAATCTTTTTAAAGAAGGGGAGCTAGAATGGTAGAACACGGTGTTACAAGAAAAAGGAAGGATGATGGCGTATGCTATGAACTGAGAAGAATTTAAGAGTCTTGTAGAAAGAAAATTCTGTCCCGAATATGAAAAGGAACAAATGACAAATAAGTTCCTGACACATCGGATGGTGGATGTAAATTGTCGAGGGTACACTTCGACATTCTTCGAATATGCGAGAGTAGTACCAACCCTGGCTTCGCCAGAACCAGTACTTATTTCCCGCTATATTTGGGGATTAATTGGTGAAATCCGTAATATCGTCAAAGCTGCGAAACCCCGCACGATTGATGATGCGGTGGATTTAGCCAACACACTGACCGACGAACTGGTACGGACGAGAGAAGAAAATAGAAAGAAGGAACTAGCCCAAAAGATTACCCAAGGATTTCGTATGGGTAACCGTAACAATTTCAAACGAAGGGGAACTGGACAATCTTCCACTGGTCCATTTTGCAATTCTTGCAAAAGGAAGCATTTTGGAAGATGCAAAGAATATTGCAATTTTTGCAAAATTCCAGGGCATCAAGAAGAAGACTGCAGGAGGAAGAAATTCACAGTCTGCTACAACTGTGGAGAAGCTGGACATCTTAGGCCAGACTGTCCAAAACTAAACAAACCAGCTGAAAAAATGGCTAAACCAGCAAAAGGAACAAATAAGAAGAACGTTAGGGCTTTCCAACTGACGACTCAGGAAGCCGAACTGATTCCTGATGTGATAGCTGGTACGTTTCTAGTTCACAATGTATATGCAAAAGTATTATTTGACTCTGGTGCAAACCAAAGTTTTATAAATACTTCATTCTGCCAAGCACTTAATTTACCCTTAACCCAACTTAGACAAATCTTTACAGTCGAAACGGCAGACGGAAATTCTGTCAAAATAGTTAAAGTTGTACGAGAAGGAAAGATAGAACTGTTAGGCTATAAATTCTCTGCAAACCTGTTACCTATGAAATTAGCCGAATTCGATGTTGTATTAGGAATGGATTGGCTAATAGCCAACCATGCTCGAATTCTTTGTGATAAGAATTCCATAGAAATTCATACACCCACAGGAGAATTAGTGGTGATTACAGGAGATAAGCCACGAAAGTCACTGAAATTCATTTCAGTAATGAAATTGGCTAGTTATTCCAGGAAACAAGAAATGGTGTATATGATTTTAGTAATCATTACTACGAAAAGTAAAGAGCTTAAAGAAATTCCAGTAGTATCGGAATATCCCGATGTAATCCCAGAAGAACTACCTGGATTACCACCTGATAGGGAAGTCGAATTTAGAATTCATCGACGATATACTTATTTATTCCAAAAGTCAGCACGAGCATTGTGAGCACCTGCATGCACTCTTAACTTTGTTAAGAAAAGAAAAACTTTACGCCAAATTCTCGAAGTGTGAATTTTGGCTGCAAGAAGTTCAATTCCTAGGACACATGGTGAATCACGATGGTATTCATGTAGATCCTGCTAAGATAGAGGCAATTACCAAATGGAAGGTTCCGCAAACAGCACTGGAAATTAGAAGTTTTATAGGTTTAGCTGGATATTATAGACGGTTTATTAAGGATTTTTCCAAGATAGCTGTACCTTTAACTAAGTTAACCTGTAAAGCAGTCAAGTTTGAATGGGGACCTAAGCAAGAAGAAGCTTTTAGGATTCTAAAGCAAAAGTTAACAAATGCCCCAATCCTAGCCTTGCCAAAAGGAACTGAAGATTTTGAAGTTTACTGTGATGCTTCAAAACTAGGATTAGGATGTGTGCTAATGCAACGCAAAAAGGTAATTGCGTATGCTTCAAGGCAATTGAAAAAGCACGAAGAAAACTATACGACTCATGACTTAGAATTAGGAGCCATAATTTTTGCCCTTAAAATTTGGAGACATTATCTGTATGGAAGTAAATTTACTGTCTATACAGATCATAAGAGTTTAAGATATATATTTGGGCAAAAAGAATTAAACATGAGGTAAAGAAGATGGATAGAAATCTTAAGTGATTACGACTGTGATATTCAGTATCACGAAGGAAAGGCAAATTGTCACGGCCCCCATCCCGGTTTGACCCGTTTCAGGAGCCGTGGAACAGAAAATCCCGTGGTATTTATTTAACAGCGGAAGTTTTCTTCAGGATCTTTTTAAAAATGCAATTTTCCCGATTATTTTATTTCACGGTAATTTACAATCATAAGATTTCACAGAGAAATCTTTTATTTTACAAAACATGTTTCTTTATTTTATATTGAGCCACTTTGTAGGTCCCTCTTCGGATGAGGTCAAACCTTATCCTTGTTATATTAACACACTAGCAAGTGCGGAATCCAAGCTAGAGTGCAACCGAGTTGAGACAAGTATAAACACAAAACACACAAGGTTCACCGATTAACACCACGTGTATTAATACGAATGAAGGTTCCAGTTACAAGCTCAATGTTTACAGATGTATTCCGTAAACTCTCTCTCTCGTGTGTGTGTGTGATTTCAGCAGAATGCTGCTAAGTGTTCTCCTATGGTGTCTCTCTTGTCTCTAAGTGTCTCTCAGTGTCTCTACCGAAATGAACACAACACTTGGGTATTTATACCCGACACAGCAGGTATGGTCGAAGGATAAGGAAGTCTGGTCGAAGGATCATCTATCGACCAGAATGCTACCGAAAGATCCATACATACCTCGAAGGATGATATCCTTCGAGGTCCATCTGTATCAATCGAATGACAATATCTTTCGAGGTCATCGAAGGATACAAACCATCCTTCGATGACATCCTTCGACACAAGCATGTTTCAACCAATGTGCTAACTGTTTGGCCAAGTCAAACCGGAGGATGGTTGACTTGGTCAAACTTACATCGAACGCACATATAAACAAATCTAACATAAGACATCGTTTTGTATCATGACACATTACAGACAAAGTACAGACACAAGCAGCTTTGTCTTGATCTTCGTGTCTTCAAGTCGAGACCAAATCGAACTGAGCCGAGTTGAACCGAGCCGAGTCGTGTCCACAAAATATGCATCAACACACTTCCTTAAGCTTGTAGTGCTTCGCGGCACTTTTGTTGGATCACAACAGATCACCTGAAACATGTTTGAAAAAGCTTTTGTCAGCGGGAAATACTCGTGAATCATTCTTTTTATGAAAACGACGCGTTTATTATAATTTACAGTATTAAGAGCGATTACAATGTTTCCTGATATCAACCAACTACCCACAGTATTTGTCACTCGAACATCCATCGGTAGCCTCTTAGCCCGATGGTGTCTGTGACTATGGTCATATCACCCCTTGGCTAACTCGTTGTCCAATGGTGAAGTTTATCAAGTAATGTATACAAAACCCCACATACCGGCTGTAATTTGGTGATTGCAAAGACTTAATCCCTGTAACTATAACTTTAAAATAAACTTGCTTTTGAAAGTAATTTGATAAAAAGAGAATGACTCACATTGCAGATTTATATGAGCAGAGCTTAGCCTACTGATTAGCCTTTTAACCTAAATTTAATAACATGCACACAACTTCGTTAGTAACTTAATACAGCATTTATGATAACTCACGAGATTAAACCCTCACATCGAATGACAAAGTGCGATACTTAAACATCCATTGAATTAACAACGAATGACAAAGCATAAACCCTAATGTGGGCAGCACTTAAACATCCATTGGATAATTTAATCGATCGGACATTGAATCGTAGCAGCGATCGAGTTATTAACCTGTATTGCGGCAGCACTTCGTGAATTGTGTATGTTGTGGGACAGTTTATGCTATAACTCAACGTACAATTTGAATTTTTACGTCGAACTGAAGCCAGGAATCAAGTCCCAGACTCTACTATTTATACCCAAAATTCGCCCCCCTCGCGCCACGCGAAAGACCCTAATCTACCCTAGGGTTTCTCCGTGTCCAGGTAGCTCAGGTGAGTTGGTTTCGCGTTAAAATTCAACTTACACGTAAAACTGTTTAGATATTACCGACTAGGGTTTACCCCCCCCCCCTGAGTTTTAGGGGCCCTGATCCTGATTCCGATTGTTCTGAAAATTTTAGGGTTTATGCAGAATCACCTGGGTGTCTTAATTAGGGTTTCCTATTGGACAAATTAAAGTAATAAATAGTACTTTTTAATGAGAGTTGTTATATCCTCCCCACCTTAATAAAAATCTCGTCCTCGAGATTTACTGGAACAAGTAGGGGTATTTTCGCTTCATTTCTGATTCCAGCTCCCAAGTGTATTCAGGTCCTCTTTTTGAATCCCACTTGACTTTGACTAAAACTAGTCGCTTGTGTTTGAGAAACTTGATCTTTCGGTCTTCTATTTATAGTGGCTTCTCAACAAATTTTAACTTTTCATTTACCTCTATATTTTGAAGGGGTACTACCAGGGATTCATCAGATAAACATTTCTTGAGATTGGATACATGAAATACATCATGTACTCCAGCTAACTCTTCTGGTAGTTGCAAACGATAGGCAACTGGCCCTATACGTTGGATCACTGAAAATGGTCCTACATACCTTGGACTCAGCTTTCCTTTCTTACCAAACCGAACTATTCCTTTCCAAGGAGAAACTTTTAAAAGTACCCTGTCTCCTATTTGGAATTCTAGTGGCTTCCATCTATTATCTGCATAACTCTTCTGACGATCTCTCGCCGTTTTTAGTCTTTCCTTGATTTGAGCAATCTTGTCGGTAGTCTCTTGCACTATTTCAGGACCTGACAATTGACTTTCTCCTATTTCTGCCCAACAAACTGGAGTTCTGCACTTTCGTCCGTATAGTGCTTCGAATGGGGCAATTTCAATGCTTGAATGATAACTATTGTTATAGGAGAATTCAATTAAAGGTAAGTGATCATCCCAGTTTCCACCAAAATCTATCACACATGCTCTGAGCATGTCTTCTAGAGTTTGTATCGTCCTTTCACTTTGTCAGTCTGTTTGTGGATGATATGCGGTACTCAGATTTAGTCGAGTTCCCATTGCTTGCTGGAAACTTGTCCAGAAGTGAGAAGTGAAACGACTATCCCTATCAGAAACAATGGAGATTGGAACTCCATGTAGGGATACGACTTCATCTACATACAACTTTGCCAACCTTTCCATGCTAAAGGTTTCTTTCATAGGTAGAAAGTGAGCTGATTTGGTTAATCGATCCACAATTACCCAAATCGCATCATTACCTTTTCTGGTTTTGGGTAACTTAGTAACAAAATCCATTGTTATGAGTTCCCATTTCCACACAGGCATTTCTAATTGTTGTAGTAGACCTGAAGGTTTTTGATGTTCGGCCTTAACTTGTGAATAAGTAAGACACTTAGAAACATATCGAGCTATGTCCTTTTTCATTCCTATCCACCAGAAATTATTTCTTAAATCTTGGTACATTTTATTGTTTCCTGGGTGCATGGTATACCTAGATTTATGGGCTTCTTCTAAAATCTTATGCCTTAAATCTCCTTGCTTAGGTACCCAAATTCTTTTCTGATGAAATCTCCAAATTCCATCAGATCCTTGCTCTAATTCTTTTACTTGACCTTTCATTCTTTCAGCATCATCCTTGATTGCTGTTTTCTGGACATTCTTTAGTTGTTCCATTAAATCTAACTGTAGATTTAATCTGAGAGCACGAACTCGCTTTTGCTTTTCATGATACTTACGACTTAAGGCATCTGCAACTACATTTGCCTTTCCTTCGTGATACTGAATATCACAGTCGTAATCACTTAGGATTTCCATCCATCTCCTTTGCCTCATGTTTACCTCTTTTTTCCCAAATATATACTTTAAACTTTTATGATCCGTATAGACAGTAAACTTACTTCCATACAGATAATGTCTCCAAATCTTAAGGGCAAAAATTACGGCTCCTAATTCTAAGTCATGAGTTGTATAATTTTCCTCGTGCTTTTTCAGTTGCCTTGAGGCATACGCAATTACCTTCTTGCGTTGCATTAGCACACATCCTAATCCTAGTTTTGAAGCATCACAGTATACTTCAAAATCTTCAGTCCCTTCTGGTAAAGCTAGGATTGGAGCATTTGTTAACTTCTGCTTTAGAATCCTAAAAGCTTCTTCTTGTTTAGGTCCCCATTCAAACTTAACTGCTTTACAGGTTAGCTTAGTTAATGGTACAGCTATTTTAGAAAAATCTTTAATAAACCGTCTATAGTATCCAGCTAAACCTATAAAACTTCTAATTTCCATTACAGATTGCGGAACCTTCCATTTGGTAATTGCCTCTATCTTAGCAGGATCTACATGAATACCTTCATGATTCACCATGTGTCCTAGGAATTGCACTTCTTGTAGCCAAAATTCACACTTCGAGAATTTGGCGTAAAGTTTTTCTTTTCTTAACAAAGTTAAGAGTGCATGCAAGTGCTGACAATGTTCTTCCTGATTTTTGGAATAAATAAGTATATCGGCTATGAAGACAATTACAAATTTATCCAAATATAGTTTACAGATTCTATTCATCATGTCCATGAATGCTGCAGGTGCATTCGTTAATCCGAAAGGCGTGACTGTAAACTCGTAATGACCATACCTAGTTCTGAAAGCAGTTTTAGGTATGTCTTCTTCTTGTACCTTCAATTGGTGATATCCGGAGCGTAAATCTATCTTAGAAAAGTATCTAGCTCCTTGAAGTTGATCGAAAAGATCATCAATCCTTGGTAATGGGTATCGATTCTTAATTGTAACCTTATTCAATTCTATATAATCAATACACATTCTCATCGAACCATCCTTCTTTTTCACAAACAATACGGGGGCTCCCCACGGGGATGAACTAGGTTGTATGAAACCTTAACTTAGTAATTCATCTAATTGCGTTTTCAGTTCTAACATTTCTGTGGGTGCTAACCGATAAGGGGCCTTAGCTATTGGTGTAGTTCCTGGAATTAGATGAATTCTAAATTCTACTTCTCTATCTGGTGGTAATCCCGGGAGTTCTTCTGGAAATACATCTGGGTATTCTGAGACTACAGGAATTTCCTTAGGTTCTTTACCCTTAGTACTAATGATTACTGAAATCATATATACTATTCCTTGCTTTCGTTCATAACTAGCAACTTTCATTACTGATATGAACTTCATGGGCTTACGTGTTTTATCTCCTGTAATCATGATTACTTCCCCAGTAGGTGCCTGAATTTCTATGGAATTTTTTATCACAAAGGATTCGAGCATGGTTGGCTACTAACCAATCCATTCCTAACACAACATCGAATCCAGCTAAATTCATTGGCAATAGGTTTGCATGAAATTTATGACCTGAAAGTTCTATATTTTCTTTCTGCAAAACCTTATCTATGTTAATAAAATTCCCATCTGCTGTTTCGACTGTAAAAATCTGCCTATGGTTGGTCAAAGGTAAATTAAGAGCTTGGCAGAATGAAGTATTTATAAAACTTTGGTTTGCACCAGAGTCAAATAATACTTTTGCATACACGTTGTGAACTAAGAACGTACCCGCTATCACATCTGGAATGAGTTCTGCTTCTTGAGTGGTCAGCTGGAATGCTCGAACATTCTTTTTGGTAGCTCCATCGGCCGTCTTGGCTTTGTTGTCGGCTAGTTTGACCAATTTAGGGCATTCTGTTTTGAAATGCCCATTTTCTCCACAGTTATAGCAGATCCTAGTTTTCTTTCTGCAATCTTCTTCGCGATGTCCTACAGTTTTGCAAAAGTTGCAGATTACATTGCATCTTCCATAATGTTTCTTTTTACAATTCCTGCAGAACGGCGGAGTTAAAGATTGCCCTGTTCCTCTTCTCCTGAAGCTACTATTATTACCCGTACGAAATCCTTGGGTAATTTTCTGAGCCAGTTCCTTTTTCCTGTGTTCATCTCTTGTGTGTACCAGTTCGTCAGTTAGGGTGTTAGCTAGTTCCACCGCATCGTCAATGGTACGAGGTATCGCAGCTTTAACGATGTTACGAATTTCACTAATCAATCCCCAAATATAGCGAGAAATGAGTACCGGCTCTGGCGAAGCCAGTGTTGGTACCACTCTAGCATATTCAAAGAATGTCAAAGTATAACCGCGACAATCTACACCCATCATTCTATGATTTAGGAACTTATTTGCCATTTGATCTTTTTCATATTCGGGACAAAATTTTCTTTCTACAAGACTTTTAAATTCCTCCCAGCTCATGGCATAGGCCCTATTTCTTCCTTTGGCTTGAAGTACTGTATTCCACCATTCTAGCGCCCCTTCTTTGAAAAGATTTGACGCGAACATGACCTTGTCGTCCTTGTCACATTTACTTATGGTAATCACTGCCTCGGTTTTTTCTAACCAACGCAGTGCTACAGTGGCTCCTTCATTGCCTGCAAATTCAGCGGGTTTACAAGCAAGAAATTCTTTGTAACTGCAACCAGGTGTTGCAGCTTTAATTTTCTTAGGGAGCGGAGCTGGCAGTGGATCATCATCGTGATGATTACCGCCTCCGTTTATGCTATTACTGAAGTTATCATCAGAAATACGTTTTCTAGGAACGATTTGTTGGGGTTCGGCAGGTTTCTGGGCAACAGCAATGATTGCTGGAATAGCATTGGCTATTCCTTGAGCAACGATATTTTCTATATCTTGCCTAGTCATAAATTGATCCTCTGGATGTTGCTCAGATTGATTAACCTCATTAACTGGTTCATTATTAGCTTTTTCCATCTGATATATATAATTTATTAGTATCCAATAAATAACAATTATACACAAAATAATCATACAAAGTTTTACAACACACATATAGCCAAAACTATCGATTTCTCGATTCCCATTTTTATATATATTATGCGTCCATACACACCTTTATCTTACAAAGTTTTATTTGTAGTTATTTCACAAGTTTATATTTATACAACCACATTTTCACAAACCCACTATCCTTCGTCAGTTGATATTTCAGTAACGACGTTCCCTCTCGTCGTATTTCAGGAGATCTGTTCTCCTACTTCCCTGATCCTATTTCCTGCATCCACCAACTCCTCGCCAAAGTGACGGAGTTCAGCTAAATTCTCATTGCTCATAGGTGGGTTTGGTATAGGTTCCGGGTCAAACTGTGGGAGAAAAGAATAAGGACTGTTGAGAAGGTTTTGGAATTGCCAATCATTAGTCCACCATTCGTCCATTCCTAAAGGTTGGGTGTGAATTATAGGTTTTGGGATTGCTGGTTCCAAATTTATTGGAAGTTGAGTTTCAATAGGATGAGTAAAAACATTTTCATGGACAGGCTTAATAGTATCACAGCTTGCCAATATAAAATCTAACTCCTCCTGCAATGTCATTTCCTGGGTTTGCTTAGAGCTTTCTCCAATTTCTACCTGGGTTTGTTTAGAACCTCCTCCAATCTCCATTTCTATTTGCTTAGAATATTCCTCAAACTGTATTCCCACCTGCCTAGACTCTTCCCCGACTTCAATCCCCTTTCCTTTGTCTAAGGGATTTTCTATTTTAGGAATCTTTCTAGTGGCGGGTTTCCTCCTACGCACACGTCTCCATCCCACAAATCTCCTCATTTTCTTGGGCTTGGGTTTCTCCGGAGGTGGAGCATTGAATTCCATAGGCTCTTCTATATCTGGTATATATCTATTGAAATCTATGGAAACCTCTATTTTTACCGGATAGAGATTTAAGTTCTGAAGGGCTTCAGACAAGTCACTCATGCTGTTTAACACATATACAAAATACAAAAATTACTAAGTTAAAATTTTATAACAAAATTTCATAAATAACCTTTAAATATTATTGCATATCGTATGACAAAAACAACTGAAAATTAAAACACACTAGGGTTTACTGTAAACTTATTTATTTACTGGATAAGGTTTCTGAACTGTAGGTGATAAAGGTGCTAAAAACTTGAGTCAGAGTATTTAAAGATTTGCATTTACTGCTACAGTAGCTAGCATATAGAGATCTGCCCATTTTTCATCTAATTTGTCCTCCCATGGAGGGTTACTGCCTAGTTCTTGGGTTTTCTGATTAACTTTCCCTACTTTGGATTTCTTTTGTTTTTCTTGACTTTTCCTAATAATCAAACTTCTTTTCTTAAGAGAAAGTGGTTCCTCATATTGTGCCTTACGGACAAATATTCCTTCTTCAGGATTTACATAGGGTTTTGAGGAATTTGTTTGGGATGAACTTCCCTTCTCATTTGATGACCTATCTAATTTAAGATAGATGGTGGAAAGCTTTTGCTTACCCATACTGTACACAAATATTCAAATAATAAAACACATAATCATAAAATGGCAGTTAGTAAAATTAAGTATTTTCTAAATACTTAATTGGCTTAAATCAGTGGCTCTGATACCACATTTTTCTGTCGCGGCCCCCATCCCGGTTTGACCCGTTTCAGGAGCCGCGGAACAGAAAATCCCGTGGTATTTACTTAACAGCGGAAGTTTTCTTTAGGATCTTTTTAAAACTGTAATTTTCCCGATTATTTTATTTCACAACTCGGGATAAAACCCCGGTAATTTACAATCATAAGATTTCACGCATAAATCTTTTATTTTACAACTCGGGATAAAACCCTACTTCCTTAAGCTTGTAGTGCTTCGCGGCACTTTTCTTGGATCACAACAGATCACCTGAAACATGTTTGAAAAAGGTTTTGTCAGCGGGAAATACTGGTGAATCATTCTTTTTATGAAAACGACGCGTTTGTTATAATTTACAGTATTAAGAGCGATTACAATGTTTCCTGATATCAACCAACTACCCACAATATTTGTCATTCGAACATCCTTCGGTAGCCTCTTAGCCAGATGGTGTCTGTGACTATGGTCATATCACCCCTTGGCTAACTCGTTGTCCAATGGTGAAGTTGATCAAGTAATGTATACAAAACCCCACATACCGGCTGTAATTTGGTGATTACAAAGACTTAATCCCTGTAACTATAACTTTAAAATAAACTTGCTTTTGAAAGTAATTTGATAAAAAGAGAATGACTCACATTGCAGATTTATATGAGCAGATCTTAGCCTACTGATTAGCCTTTTAACCTAAATTTAATAACATGCCCACAACTTGGTTAGTAACTTAACACATCGTTTACGATAACTCACGAGATTAAACCCTCACATCGAATGACAAAGTGCGATACTTAAACATCCATTGAATTAACAATGAATGACAAAGCATAAACCCTAATGTGGGCAGCACTTAAACATCCATTGGATAGTTTAATCGATCGGACATTGAATCGTAGCAGCGATCGAGTTATTAACCTGTATTGCGGCATCACTTCGTGAAATGTGTATGTTGTGGGACTGTTTATGCTATAACTCAACGTACAATTTGAATTTTTACGTCGAAATGAAGCCAGGAATCAAGTCCCAGACTCTACTATTTATACCCAAAATTCGCCCCCCTCGCGCCACGCGAAAGATCTTCTGGTGCGCGTCACGTGGTGCGAGAGACCCTAATCTACCCTAGGGTTGCTCCGTGTCCAGGTAGCTCAGGTGAGTTGGTTTTGCGTTAAAATTCAACTTACACGTAAAACTGTTTAGATATTACCGACTAGGGTTTACCCCCCCTGAGTTTTAGGGGCCCTGATCCTGATTCCGATTGTTCTGAAAATTTTAGGGTTTATGCAGAATCACCTGGGTGTCTTAATTAGGGTTTCCTATTGGACAAATTAAAGTAATAAATAGTACTTTTTAATGAGAGTTGTTATACAAATGTAGTTGCAGATGCCTTAAGTCGTAAGTACCATGAGAAACAAAGACGTGTTCGTGCTCTTAGATTAAATCTACAGTTAGATTTAATGGAACAACTAAAGCATTTTCAAGAAACAGCAATCAAGGATGATGCTGAAGGAATGAAAGGACTAATAAAAGAATTAGAACAAGGAGCTGATGGAATTTGGAGATTCCACAAAAGAAGGATTTGGGTACCTAAGCAGGAAGAATTAAGAAATAAGATTTTAGAAGAAGCTCATAAATCTAGGTATACCATGCATCCTAGTAATAATAAAATGTACCAAGATTTAAGAAATAATTTCTGGTGGATAGGAATGAAAAAGGACATAGCTAGATATGTTTCTAAGTGTCTTACTTGTTCACAAGTTAAGGCAGAACACCAGAAACCCTCAGGTCTACTACAACAACTAGAAATGCCTGTATGGAAATGGGAACTCATAACAATGGATTTTGTTACTAAGTTGCCCAAAACCAGAAAAGGTAATGACGCAATTTGGGTAATTGTGGATCGATTAACCAAATCATCTCACTTTCTACCTATGAAAGAAACCTTTAGCATGGAAAGATTGGCAAAGTTGTATGTAGATGAAGTAGTATCCTTACATGGAGTTCCACTCTCCATTGTATCAGAGAGGGATAGTCGTTTCACTTCCCATTTCTGGACTAGTTTCCAAGAAGCAATGGGAACTCGATTAAATCTAAGCACTGCATATCATCCTCAAACAGACGGACAAAGTGAAAGGACGATCCAAACTCTGAAAGACATGCTTAGGGCATGTGTGATAGATTTTGGGGGAAATTGGGACAACCATTTACCCTTAATCGAATTCTCCTATAACAATAGTTATCATTCAAGTATTGAAGCTGCCCCATTTGAAGCATTGTACGGACGAAAGTGCAGAACTCCAGTTTGTTGGGCAGAGATAGGAGAAAGTCAATTATCAGGTCCTGAGATAGTGCAAGAAACCACCGACAAAATCACACAGATCAAAGAAAGACTGAAGACAGCTCGAGATCGTCAGAAAAGTTATGCCGATCATCGACGCAAGCCACTCGAGTTTCAAGTTGGAGACAAAGTATTATTGAAAGTTTCACCTTGGAAAGGAGTAGTTCGATTTGGTAAGAAAGGAAAGCTAAGTCCAAGATACGTAGGACCATTCCTAGTGATCCAATGTATAGGACCAGTTGCTTATCGTTTACAACTACCAGAAGAGTTAGCTGGAGTACATGACGTATTTCATGTATCCAATCTCAAGAAATGTCTATCTGACGAGTCCCTGGTAGTACCTCTTCAAGATATAAAGTTAAATGAAAAGTTAAAATTTGTTGAGAAGCCATTACAGATAGAAGACAAAAAGATTAAGTTTCTCAAACACAAAAGATTGGTGCTAGTTAAAGTCAAGTGGGATTCAAAGAGAGGACCCGAATACACTCGGGAGTTGGAATCAGAGATGAAGCGAAAGTATCCTCACTTATTCCAATAAATCTCGAGGACGAGATTTTAAATAAGATGGGGAGGATGTAAGGACTCTCAAAATTTTCCTAAAAATACCCGTAAGTAAAATCCCGAACCCCTGAAACCATATTGTGCATAAAAAACCAAGAAAACAAGAAATATGGTCTTCAGGCGGGCCGCGTAAAGGTTAAGCATACCTTACGCGGGCCGCGTCAACCCTTGGTTTGACCGGATAAGTATCCGGATCCACGTATCACCCACCTGGCCAACCTATGCATGACCATGCAAACCTATACGTAGACTAGGCGGCCTCGCGGGCCGCGTAAAGAACAAAGGGAAGTTCATGCGGGCCGTGTGAACCTCTAATTTTAGCTATAAATAGATTGTCACAGGAGCTATCCTCTGGTGTCGAAATCACATCACAAAAATGAAAGTATACACTCCAGAAGTCGAATTTTCAATTTAATTAGCGAGGCGCTGCTCCGATACCGGGTATTAACTCAATCGCTGCTACGATTCAATGTCCGATTGATTAAAACTATCCAATGGATGTTTAAGTGCTGCCCACATTAGGGTTTATGCTTTGTCATTTATCGTGAATTCGATGAATGTTTAAGTATCGCACTTTGTCATTCGTTGTGAGGGTTTAATCTCGTGAGTTATCGTAAATGTTGTATTAGTTACTAACCTAGTTCATGTGCATGTTATTAAATTTAGGTTAAAAGGCTAACCAGTAGGCTAAGCTCTGCTCATATAAATCTGCAATGTGAGTCATTCTCTTTTTATTAAAAGCATTTTACAAATACTCCATTTTCAAATGTTATAATTACAGGGAGTAAGTCATGGATATCTTGAATCACTGGCAAGTGGGGTATTGTGCACATTACTAATTTTCTCCCGGTTAAGTTCATTAACTAAATTGGGGAGGATGTAAGGACTCTCAAAATTTTCCTAAAAATACCCGTAAGTAAAATCCCGAACCCCTGAAACCATACTGTGCATAAAAAACCAAGAAAACAAGAAATATGGTCTTCAGGCGGGCCGCGTAAAGGTTAAGCATACCTTACGCGGGCCGCGTCAACCCTTGGTTTGACCGGATAAGTATCCGGATCCACGTATCACCCACCTGGCCACCCTATGCATGACCAAGCAAACCTATACGTAGACTAGGCGGCCTCGCGGGCCGCATAAAGAACAAAGGGAAGTTCACGCGGGCCGTGTGAACCTCTAATTTTAGCTATATATAGATTGTCACAGGAGCTACCCTCTGGTGTCGAAATCACATCACAAAAATGAAAGTATACACTCCAGAAGTCGAATTTTCAATTTAATTAGCGAGGCGCTGCTCCGATACCGGGTATTAACTCAATCGCCGCTACGATTCAATGTCCGATTGATTAAAACTATCCAATGGATGTTTAAGTGCTGCCCACATTAGGGTTTACGCTTTGTCATTTATCGTGAATTCGATGAATGTTTAAGTATCGCACTTTGTCAGTCGTTGTGAGGGTTTAATCTCGTGAGTTATCGTAAATGTTGTATTAGTTACTAACCTAGTTCGTGTGCATGTTATTAAATTTAGGTTAAAAGGCTAACCAGTAGGCTAAGCTCTGCTCATATAAATCTGCAATGTGAGTCATTCTCTTTTTATTAAAAGCATTTTACAAATACTCCATTTTCAAATGTTATAATTACAGGGAGTAAGTCATGGATATCTTGAATCACTGGCTAGTGGGGTATTGTGCACATTACTAATTTTCTCCCGGTTAAGTTCATTAACTAAGATGGGGAGGATGTAAGGACTCTCAAAATTTTCCTAAAAATACCCGTAAGTAAAATCCCGAACCCCTGAAACCATACTGTCCATAAAAAACCAAGAAAACAAGAAATATGGTCTTCAGGCGGGCCGCGTAAAGGTTAAGCATACCTTACGCGGGTCGCGTCAACCCTTGGTTTGACCGGATAAGTATCCAGATCCACGTATCACCCACCTGGCCAACCGATGCATGACCATGCAAACCTATACGTAGACTAGGCGGCCTCGCGGGCCGCGTAAAGAACAAAGGGAAGTTCACGCGGGCCGTGTGAACCTCTAATTTTAGCTATAAATAGATTGCCACAGGAGCTATCCTCTGGTGTCGAAATCACATCACAAAAACGAAACTATACACTCCAGAAGTCGAATTTTCAATTTAATTAGCGAGGCGCTGCTCCGATACCGGGTATTAACTCAATCGCTGCTACGATTCAATGTCCGATTGATTAAAACTATCCAATGGATGTTTAAGTGCTGCCCACATTAGGGTTTATGCTTTGTCATTTATCGTGAATTCGATGAATGTTTAAGTATCGCACTTTGTCATTCGTTGTGAGGGTTTAATCTCGTGAGTATCATAAATGTTGTATTAGTTACTAACCTAGTTCGTGTGCATGTTATTAAATTTAGGTTAAAAGGCAAATCAGTAGCCTAAGCTCTGCTCATATAAATCTGCAATGTGAGTCATTCTCTTTTTATTAAAAGCATTTTACAAATACTCCATTTTCAAATGTTATAATTACAGGGAGTAAGTCATGGATATCTTGAATCACTGGCTAGTGGGGTATTGTGCACATTACTAATTTTCTCCCGGTTAAGTTCATTAACTAACCAGGATAATCATCACTACTTGGGATGGGACCTAATAGTGGTATGACCATCGTCACCATTGTGACACGGCGCCAGATAAAAATAAGATAGAAGCCATTGTAATCGCTCTTATGCTGTAATTGATAACTATGTGTCATTTTATGTAAAATGAGTGACTCGCCAGCATTTCCCCGCTGATAAAATATTTTTAAAAACATGTTTCAGGCGACCTGCTGTAAATCAAGGAAAACGTGCTACGGAGCACTATCAAGCTTGAAGAGGTGGCTCGGTTAAAAATGAATAAACATGTTTTAATAAATCAGGGAATTTCCTAGTTAAATTCCTCTATTGTAAATTACGGGGTTTATCTCCAAATTATGAAATAAAATAATTGGGCATTTGTGTTTTTAAAAGATCCTGTTGAAAATCTTCCGCTGTCACATCAATTAAATACCACTAGTTCTTGTCCCGTGGCTTCTGACCGGGTTAAACCGGGGCTTGGGCCGTGACATACTACTAGCTCTAAGCTAGGGAAGAACACTTGATAAAGAAGATGATGAAAATGGTGGATGAAAGCAAGAAATGGAGGTTCTTCAAGATCCAAGAGTTCCACACTTCCTTAAACACCTTGTTGCACCTTGGAATGAGCTTTGGATGGTTGGATGATGGATGAAATATGGTGGTGGTGGTGGCACCATGCTCGGCCGAGAGCAAGGGAGAGAGTAGGAGGGTGGTGGGTTGTGATGAAGGGTTTGGTTTTTATAATCTATTATCAAGATCTTCAAAGATTGTGTGATATAATGCAAGATCTAGTCATATCTAACGAAGATCAAGCAATATCATGTAAGATCTTGATGGGATTTAGTGAAATCTTGCAAAGTTTGAGGTGGGGCCATCCCCAAAACCGTAAGTATGAAGGGGGGGGGGGTTATGTGTAACTTTGATGGTAAATAGGTTAATTAGTTGGAGGTTAAGTGTAAAGTCTAGTGTTTTAAGTGTAAGATGCATTATATAGTGTGTTAGGGTGTTCGGGAACCATAACTAGTTCAAAAATAATAAAACAATGTTTCTAGCAATATTTTGGTGTTCCGGGTAATGTCCGGTTGTTCGGTTAGATACCGGTTCGTTAAAGTATCAAGTTATTCCGATTAGTGTTCTTTAAGTACCCTTTGTGACACTTTTAATTCCCGACACTTAGGAAATCATACAGGACCATTTAGTCAATTTTCTGCATAATACCAGTATGTTAAAGTGCTGAATTTTGCTGAATTTTGCGGAAATATGCAGAATTCTGCACTTTTAGTGGGTTTTAGGCACTTTCCGGCACTTAAACTAGCACCTAGTGACACAGTTTTATGGTCCTTACTTCCCTACACTCCATACTAGTGTAGTACCTTGTCTCTGGCCCATACTGGGTCTTTAAACACTGTCTGTCTATGTACTGAACATCGTCAGCATTTTCTGAGTTATCCGCTCACTGTGCTATTCGTGCTTTGTGCATCGTTTATGTCACTAAAGTTTGTATGTGATAAGTGGTGTGACTGTGAAATGTGATGCACATGTATGTATGATACAGAAATCAGAAAATAGTTTAAGTCATCAGTTGTAATTAAGCACAGTCATTAAGCATAAATCAATATTAATTAATTGTACGGATGCATGCAAATTTGACGGTTGTCACGGTAACATTATAGGCCTGTATCCTACATAGCACAACAATTGATAAAAAAAATACACATTCACTAAAAACACCACATTTTGTCTAAAACGCCACATAAATGGTACATGTTATTGCATGTACGTTTGAGAGGTCAGAGGACGTTTCGTCATTAATTTCTCTGACTGGAGTTGGGTGAAAGTAAAAACAATCAAAGCCATACTTACTTAAACGCCAGAATATTTACTATGCTCAACAGTCAAAGCCATACTTAGTTAAATGCCAAAATATTAGTATACTCCTGACCTAGAAAAAACAATAAAAATGCCATGTATTTGTTAAATGCCAAAAAATGGAGAGATATTGTGAGACGCGTTTTAAAAAAAGAATATGAACGGACAAAAAAGCCCCTCCGCCCTTTACTATGTCGTGTGCCACGTGTTAGGCCAGGATCCATTCTCACCGTTCTCACACTTTAGGGCATTTTCTCCTGATCTCGTACCTATATATATATATATATATATAGGGTTAAGATTTAGAGAAAACGGGGGAAAGTGTGTGAATAGTGAGAACGGTTGTGGATCGTCAGATCAAAACAATCTATGGACTAGATTGGCGCGGTGGCGTTATCGTAATAACACCAATTCTGTTAAGTGGACACGCTTCATTAAGGGTAAAAGGGTCTTTTACCGCTCAAATTCAAAACCCCAACAAAAATGATAACACGCCATTAACAAAAATAAAACCCCATTAAATACAAAACGCCAAAAATTAGTGATAAAACGTGTTGGAGATTACAGGAAGAGGAAACAACACAGTAACTGAAATTCAGTTGTTAACATTTATTAGAAGAAATTCCCTCCTAAATTACGCGCCAAAAACATCATTATATAAATGATGTTAAACATCGACTTCCATAATCACTTCAATCTATCATTCTGCAAAACACATCTTTTACCAAAACTCCAAGTTTAACCAAAACGCCAAAAATGGCAACCATGGTTTGGTGGAGATACACTCTGGCAATCAGGCGATTCGTCCTACATTTTGACAACAGAAGGAGGGTGTATGTTAGGATGATCATGGCAATTTTGAAGATGGAAGAAGAGGTACAGATGGGTATCCTATCTCTTGGCATTGCTCTGGATAACGAATGTCATGAAACACATAAGTTTATGAAAACATTAACAAGGAATTTGGACCAATCAAAGCAGATGGAAAATCGGACCCTGTCAAGACATAATGGCGTTTTGATGATGAAACAGACATGGTGACCGTTATATACGACAGCGGCGAGCAGGAAGACTAAACATCGTGACAAAGCAGGGGCTTGGGTTCATGGAAGAATTGCACAACGCCACTTGTTTGAACACAGACATGGACTCAAAAATGGCGTTAATTCAGGACATGTTATAATGGAGGCTTCAGAATCATCAGGAACAAGAAGCTGATAAAAGTGAAGGTGATGACATGGATGAAGGTCTAGATGAAGATTCCGAGGAAGAAGACGACGGAAGTGATGGATACCTCTCGGATAAAGTACCTTCTGACAAGGAGTTTTAATTTTTTTTGTTAGTTTTCTTGTGTGTAATCTTTTTTTTTTCTTAAGATAATTAAATGCTATATTTTTCTATTTAGTTGCAAAACGCCAAAAAAATACTACAAAAAGTTAACACTTACAAAACGCCAAAAATAAAAAAAATTATTGTTCCTGCTTAATATTTTCTCTGTTATTGTATTTTAACATCTTGGTCTGCATAACACCATTTAAAAAAACGCCAAACTTGGAAGATGGAACGTCTATAACCCTAGAACTGATAAAGTTGAACAAAACAGTAAATACACACAGTAACTGAAAAGACGGTTACTTTATTACTATCATTTATTATAATAAAAATCCCACCTAAACTACGCACCAAAAAACTCCTATAAGAGAGGGGTCTCTACACAATGAATTGATCACACCCAGAAAAATAAACGCCATGTTCCCTAGAAACCACTCACTTTAAAACGCCAAAAAGTTAGTTAAAAAACCATAGATGGCAACACTTTCACTGAATAGATTCTTCTCTGAGGTGGTTATCTCTATAATCTTTTGCTTTTTGCTGGATGAGATGGACAAATATTCAAGAAAAAGAGACTGATGACAGTGATATGTCATCATGTGAGCTTTGTTCTTGATGAATATATGCTTGGCATGAAGGGATCAACACAAGTGTAAAATGCTATTTTGGACTCCATTATTATAAATAGCATTCAAGCAAGAGTTGATCTTCAATGACATGCCACCAAACAAGAATATCACACCAAAAAACACGATACCACTAACAAGCTTCGTCTAAAAAAGACGGGGTTTATGTAGGAAAGTTGGTATCTAGCTAAGGTATTCAAGGGTTCAAAACGCCAAAACAAATTCAAGAAGAAGAGGCTGATGACAGTGAAGATTTGGATGAGAAACTAGATTACCATTTTTTATTTTTTTTCATTTTATATTGTTTTATTATCTAATTATCTGTTGTTTGTAATCTAATTCTCTACAAATATAATAAATTATTATATAAAACGCCAAAAACTACAAACACCAAAACGCTAATAGTATGAAAACTGTGAGAACGGGTGTTGGCAAAGCACCTTGTCAATGTATTAAACGCCAGTAAAATTGACTAAACGCCATAAAAAACATTTGGTCTTATTGTAATCTTATGAAAATATTAATGACTCGTAGTGAATTATTATATAACGCCACAAAACACCAAAAAAATTGACCAGGGAAACGCTATAACGCCAAAAAAATTATCTATGTGACACAAAAACAATTAATTCAACGTGACAGATCTAAGAAAAAATAAGGCGCCAAATAGTTAACGAATATAACTAACGCCAAAATAATCTTAGACGCCAAAAATGAAGCAGCGTGTTACACAAAATTGGGAAATAAAAGAAGATTGAAAAGACAAAACAACCCATCACGCGCTGATCATATCCCGCGCCACGTGTTGGGCCAGGATGCGTTCTCACTGTTCTTACACTTTAGGGTGTTTTCTCCTAATCCTGCACTTATATATATATATATATATAGGAGAAAGATCCATTAGGAACCACCCTTTATTGCGAGAACCGTGAGAACCAATGTGAACACAACCAAAAATACCTAAAAAACATACAAATTTTTTTGACTATTTTTTAATAAAAAAATCGCTATATTTCGTTACCAAAAAAACTTTTAAAAAAAAAAATTTGGCTACTAAAAGTAGCGATTTTAATGTAAAAAGTATAAAACAAAATTTTGTCTTTTTTTATTTTTTTTAGATTTTCTGGGGTTTAGTTTTTAGCATTTTAGTTTGGGTGGGGAGTGAGGGGGGTTAGATTTTTTTTTAGGAGGGGGGGGTAGGTTTTTTTGGTGTGTTCACATAGGTTCTCATGGTTCTCACAATAAAGGTGGTTCTCAAATGAAGCTTACTATATATATATATATATATATATATATATATATATATATATATATATATATATAGGTGAGCGCTAAAATGAAAACCACCCCCGGTTGTAAGAACCGCGAGAACTAGTTCCTAGCCACTAGATCAACAAGATGGATGGACAAGATTAAAAGTAATTAAAATAATATTAAATAATTTTTGTCTTATTATGTTTTTAATATTTTAATGCAAAAATAGTAGTTTAGTAAAATTACTTTTTTTGTCTTTTTGTATTTATTATTTTTTATTACTTTTTTGTATTATTATATTAGTTTTTTTCTAAACAAGATTTTGTTATTAAAAGCTTTTTAAATTCAGATTTTTTTAACTTTTTACGTTTTATATTTTACGTTTTTACGTTTTATGTTAAACTTTTTACGTTTTACGTTAAACTTTTTACGTTTTGCGTGTTTTCCGTTTTCTGTTAAACTTTTTACGTTTTACGTTTTTACGTTTTATGTCAAACTTTTTACGTTTTACGTTAAACTTTTTACATTTTACGTTAAACTTTTTACGTTTTACATTAAAAAGTTTATGGTTTTAACTTTTTTTTTTACAAAAACTTTTTACGCAAAATGAACGCACCCAGAAAATCGCAACTCGGTAAGTGTCTCAGTTAGATTGTTATCATCATCGACTTAGATTGTTATCATCATCGACTGGGGAAAAAACATAGAAAACCAACAACATCAAAACAATGTGTGAATTCTCGAAAAAAAAGGGGTTTGGCTCAAATTTTCCGATAATCAAAAGGCTGCAAAGTGGGGTTGCAGGTTCAAAAACCTACCCTCCACCATCCTTGTCAAGCCATCGTCATCAAAATCTACGTTTTTTTTTTTGCATCATCGCCGCCCCACTCGAACATATCAAAACCTACAGATTCAAGAATATAAATCAAACATAAATCAAGAACACAAATCAAACGCCCAACATACCAAAATACCATCAGAATCAAGAACACAACTCAGCCCCCCCCCCCTCCAACATCAAAAACGAATCAACACAGATCATCCCCCAACATCAAAAAGGAATCAAAACAAATGAAGAACACAAAATCAAACCCCCAACATACTATTTTTCCGGTAAGTGATGCTCTGGCTACTGTCGGAGCCGTCGGCGTCAAAACCCACCACCATCACACTGTTACAACACCTTTCCCCAACCCCAACCCCAACCCCAACCCCCACCGCCGCCCCTTCACCCACCGTCGACATCAACCCCACCACCACAAACCGCCTTCATCCACCTTCGACATCAACCCCACCACCACAAACGCCCTTCACCCACCGTTCACCACCACACCGCCGCAAAAAACACAACCACCGAGAGAGAGAGAGAGCATATCTGAGTTATGTGTGCGTGTGTTTGGTTTGAGTTTGGGTTTGTTCCCATATGTACAAAAACCCAAACATGACAATAGAGAGAGCCCGGATGAGTTGCTGATACGGTGGTGCCGGGTGTAGGCGGCGATGGTGCCGGTAAGTGATGGAGGAGGGGATTTCAGATTTTGGTAGATTAAGAGAGAGGGTGGTTGTGGGTGGCAGAGAAGGGTGGGTTTGTGTTGTCGCCGGTGAAGAATGGTGGTTCTGAGTAAAGGTTGTGACGAATGGAGAAGGGTGGTTCTGAAGAACGTAGAGATGAGAGAGGATAGATGTAGATGAGAGATGAGAGAGGTATTTAAAAAGTCAGGTGACTTTAATGAAGAGAGATGAGAGATTTGACATTTGGGGTAAATGACTAAAATACCCTTTAGGTTGGCATAATCTGATTGGTTAAGAGTTGTTCTCATGGTTCTTACAACTGAGGGTGGTTTTCATTTTAGCGGCTCACTTTATGTATATATATATAAACGAAATTTAACAATTAAAGTTTAAGGTGTGAAACGTAGTTACGAGTCAACTAATATTTTTTTTTTATTTTTATAAAAACAAAAAGTTTAAATTTAAAGTTTATTGTATGAGTACCATGTGGATATTTAAAAAAAGTTATGAACTTTAAGAATAAAATTATAAACTTTATCATTTAACCAACAAAATAAACTTACTTTACAACTATAACAACTTACTTTTTTTTATTTTTTCTCATTTGATTATAATTTTTTATTAAAAAAACAAAAGTTTACATGTGTAAAACTGTTTTTTTACTTTATTTATAAATAAAACATTTTGTATTTATAAAAAAATAATTCTTTTATAAACATGTTTTGTAACAAGTAATATAAATTAAATACTCCAGAAATTTACAATCTTTATTAGATAGATAATAAATTGTGTTGCAATTTTTTAGGATTTTAAGTTCAACGATATTGTTATAGAAATTATTAGTCAGTTTCAAAATAATTCTTTACCAACTTGACTAGATACATAGCAGATTGTATTGCATATTTTTAGTGATTATAAGTTAAAAGTAGACTGATATAGATAATATAGATAAGATTAGTTAGGAACTAAAAATCTGAACTTAGTATGATATGAAGTTAATAAAGATATAAACTCTTAACATCGTATTTTTTTTTATAAAAACAGTTCTTGAAATTTTATAAAAATATAAATTTTTTATATCTGTAAAAAATGAAATTTAACAATTTAAGTTAAAGGTCTAAAGGTACTTACAAGTCAAATACTATTTTTTATTTTTATAAAAGTAAAAATTTTGGAACTTAAAGTTTATTGGATAAGTACTATGTGGATATTAAAAAAAAAAGTTATGAATTTTAAAGAATAAAATTATACTGTATAATTTAACCAATAAAATAAATATACTTTACAATTATAACAACTTATCTTTTATTTTTTGTCTTTTGATTATTAATTTTTATAAAAAAACAATATTTTTGGTATTTTGATTATTAATTTTTATAAAAGAAACAAAACTTTACATATGTATAATATTTATGACATATATCCACCACAATAATGTTATCATAAATATTATACGAATAATAAAACTACCAGAAACGTGTGCCGCAATGAAAAGTGTCGCCCCCGACGCATCGCGTGGGCACCCTACTAGTATATGAAAAGCAGTGGAACGACCTATTACTTTGAAACAACTCATTTTTACCCGAAAAATCAACCATAAATAATGGAATTCACTCAAGTTTATTTGTAGCACTCATTAATTCCTAACTATACATCTTCACCTTGGTTTAATGCTAAGATTAATGAAACAAGTGAAAACTTTTTCTCACCAATAGCAAAGCTAAGGTACGGTCTGAGGGGATAAGATGTAGACAGACTTACCTCTGCACTGTAGGAATAGAGAGGCTGCTTCCAGTGAGACCCCCGGCTCGATGGTAGTTTTGTATCAAGCCTTGGACATAAGGCACATAACACTCTGCAATTAAGACAAAGGCCAATTAGTGCATGTACTCCCTTGTCTTTCGGCTATCAACGCCACCACATGATGCATGATTAACTGTCCCTCGCTTTTAACATTATTTTCATGAAATTAGTAAAATAACGTTAAAATTAGTGCATTTTCACTCCCCCCCCGAGCGCCCACACATATATACATTATATGCACATACCGCAAGCGGGGCGTATATTGTTTTATATATCTTATCTAGCACGTGTTGTCGCAATTAGAAAAGCTTAGACCACCCATAGTGGTGCCATTTTTTGGGCTTTTTTTTTACAAATAAACACCCTCAAACGCCCTAGCTTCCTCCCCATGGGCGTTGTTTTGGTTATTTTGGGCTGCAGTGTTCTTAAAGGCTACGCCATCGAGCAAAAGGGTTTGGCCAATGACTGTTGCCAACAGTCTGATTACAACGGTTATATTTGTTTTTTTTTTCAATTTAACATTTATATAAATATCATCACCCTCATCCATTTTATACAAACCACAACCAAAAAACTCACCTACAACTTCAACCATCAATTTTTTTTACACAACCTTCACCCATTTTATATAAAATGGATTCTCCTACCTCCTCCTCGTCCATTGCAAATGAGGGAGAGCAATAATGGAAGAAAGAGTGAAGAATTCACATGAATTGCGGTCTGAAGCCGCACATAGTGTCTTAGCGATTGATTTGGTTGAACACGCGTAGTTGGGTGGGCATATTCCAAACAAGGGAGAGTAAGAATCAGATGACGAAGAAGACGAAGATGACGGGAATGGCGAAAGGAAGACGAGAATTAATAAAATATTATTAGTTTTAAAAATATTATGTGTATTTCTTTTTTTATTTATGTAATTTTTATTTAATTAATAGAATATTATTTTTTTTAAAATTAAAAAAAATAATTGGGTAATTATGGGAGTGCCACGTGTTGAACAACGCCCAAGGGTGGGGGTATTATCCCATTACGCCCGTTTCTTCAAAACGCCCCTTTGCTGACAAGGACGACACGTGGCGGAAAACGCCTATGAGTGAGACATTATTTATCATAACCACTACGCAACGTCTTAGCTTCTTTGTGTTTCCTTTATTGGTGGGTAAAACATGAAATAGTCTCCAATAAAGAGGACACAAAAGTAGCATGTGGTCACAGTGTGTGTATTATGGAGGTAGCCATCGTGGTCACATTATTGGTCATTTACTTAGACTAGACGGTATGGGGGCCGGCTTAGGCCCGGCGCCAGTCCCCCACACCGCCCCCCTCGGCCCGTTATGTGAAATCCGGCTCCCACTAGAAGATTGTGACGGGCCTTGAATTTGAAAAAGTAGCCGTTCAACGGCTATTTGTTTAATAAAAAAATTCCCCTTTTCTATAAAACCATCTCATTTTATACCATTTTTCACCATTTTCTCCCCACTTTCAACCAAAAACACTCTCATTTTTATACCATTCTTTTATAAAAAAATATTTTTTCATCCACAATGGCATCTAATTCTTGATGGTCCTCGTCTTCGGAGGAGGAAGAGGAGATGTTTTACGCAAACGCTGTGCTAAAGGCGGCGCAGATTCTTATGGAGGAGGAAGAGGAAGATGTCTCATCTGAAAGCATTATTACCAGACGAATACGGATTAACAGAGACTGGCAAGGTTTGTCATTAATAAATTTTATTATCCTTATTCCTTATTTCGTCGTATTTATATATTTTTATGACAGGAGCGCACGAGAAATTGGTGAACGATTATTTTTTGGATGCACTCCTTTACAATGCCGACATTTTCAGACGAAGGTTCCGAATGAGTCGCCGGTTATTCACACAGATTGCTGATGATTTGGCTGGGCTAGACCTGTTTTTCACGCAACGACCCGATGCTCGGAATTATGAAGGGTTCACCACGTTACAAAAGTGTATTGCGGCCATTCGCCAACTGGTGTACGGGACAGTGGCCGACGCTTTGGATGAGTACTTACAGATGTCGGTAAGAACTACGCGGGAATTTTTGTATCGGTTTTGCCATAATGTGGTGAAACTGTATAGCAAACAATATTTGCGGAAACCAAACGCGTATGATGTTCAACAGTTGTACCAAGCTCATGAAGCACGACACGGGTTTTCGGGAATGCTCGGTAGCATTGATTGTATGCATTGGGCGTGACATAACTGCCCGAAAGCGTGGCGAGGCCAATACACGTGAGGTGATCACAACCATCCAACCTTAATACTTGAGGCCGTGGCCACACAAGATTTATGGATCTGACATTCTTTCTTTGGTCTCCCTGGTTCACTCAACGACCTCAACGTGCTATACCAATCGGCGATCTTTAGCAATGTCGTTAATGGAACCGGTCCGGACACCCGTTTTACAGTTTCTTGGGTTGAGTATAGACGCGGGTATTATCTTGCTGACGGAATATATCCGTCTTGATCTACAATTCTCAAGACTATTCCATTTCCCGAGGACGAAAAAAGAAAAAAATTCGCCAATCGTCAAGAAGCTGTAAGAAAAGACATCGAACGTTGTTTTGGTGTTTTACAAAAAAATTGGCCATCATTCAACAACCGGCACATGCGTTCACATCGAAGAGGTTGCGCCTTTGTATGTACGCTTGCATTTTGCTCCATAACATGATTATTGAAGACGAAGGTCGGGCGATTTGTGAGTATGATGAGAATGCATCTTACGGGAATACTGTCCCGGTAGTTCCGACGCAACAGGATTTAAACTCGTTCGCGCTAACCAACGACTACACGCATGCAAACCTTCAACAGGATTTGGTAGAACATATATGGAACAACGCAAACGTCGGGGACGGTGACGAAGACGAAGACGAGTAGTGTAATTTTTATAAATTTTTTAATCTAGTCTTTTTTTATAAATTTTAGGTAGTGTAATTTTTTTAGGTTATGTAATTTTTTTTTTTGTGTTATGTAATGGATTTTATTATCTTCTTTTATGTCTTATTTTTATTTAAATTTTGAATTTTTTTATAAAATTAAACAAATAAAAAAGTTGAACAATAAAAATTAAACAATAAAAGTTAAACAAATAAAATAAATTAAACAATAAAAAATTAGGTGAGGTAGCCCCATCCTCCACCCCCCTCAAAAAGCAAGGAGCCCCATCCTCCATGGGATGGTGATGTGGCGCCTACGTGGCGGCCCATCCTCATGAGGATGAGCCTCCCCCTACCCTCTAGTCTTATGAGTTTGTTGATTTAAGTTATCTAAATTTGGAAAACACAGGTGTATTTGCAATTTGGATGTGGTAATTTGTATCGTTTACTTATGAAATTAAATAATTTTTGTAATCAGTTTTGATACACTAAATATCTAATATAATATGAAAATTTAGGACCCATGGCTTTATAGCCTAGTGGTATCTTGGGGGTGAGATAAGACTTTGGACCAATAGGTTCTGGGTTCAATTCTCACAAGGGGGTTTTTCCCATATTTATTGGGTTTCCTCCTGAATTGGTGTATAGGCATTATGCCTAGTGGAGATGGACATGATCGGGTGGTTCCGCTGGTGGGACGATGATACTCCAGTAGTCCGTCAGTGATCCAAATTTGCCGTTCAAAAAAAAAAATATGAAAATTTAGGAGGTAAAGTGCAACATCCATAAAACTAATAGACAAGTTTGACCAAAGATGATGTTTTATAAAAAAGGGTAAATGAGTAATTTTTTCCACCATTACTATTGAAAATTGATGTTGCTTTTGTGCGTACTAACAGTTGCAAGAGATGGGTGACAATGGAACAGATGATGAGAATTCCCAATGGAAGTGAAAAGGGAGATTGTGGTGAATTTTAATGAGGTTGCTTCTGTTAGTAATCTGAATACGAAAAGAATCTGCAACAGAAAATAAACAAAGCAAAAGAGACAGTAACAATGAACTAGGTTTGTGTTTGACACAATTCCCTTAAACAGATTCGCGGTCTGTTCCCAGGGTATGCCAGTTTGAAGCAACAACAGTATCACACCCCGATATTTCCACAAAATCCGGTGGGCCTGGTGGGGAGTATCGTGACGTAGTTGATATAATCATACACAATTAAACACAGTTATAGCACAACAGGAGGCTTGGAAGTTTAATTACTATTACAACCCAAATGTTCAAAGTACGAATGAAAGAATATACAGGCTGTTGTAAAAGAGATCCACAGGCGGATCATTAAATAAATACATAAAACAAAGTTCGACAGACTTTAGGCATCTAGGGATTTGCAAGATCCTCTTATTTAATGCCAAGTAGCTCCAGCCTATTTCATGAGGTAGCTGTCACTTAGTCTTTGGAAAATACGTCATTTTTCACTGGTAAATATAGTTAACTGACTCATTTGAAAACATTTACGAATATTGGTTTAAGTGCTTGAAGCACGAAATTCTTTTATAACTTGGTACAATTACATTTATAATCTTGTATACAGCTTTAAATGTTTGTCATACATTTGGGGCTGGTTTGGAAACCGATCATAATTAACTGACTCGCCACTTATAAAACCCACAAAGGAGTCATACCCAACTTGTGGGTAATTTATGTTTTAGCATTTGCATCTGTTGGGTGTATGCCTACACCCCGTGCATAGGTCGTGGTCATTAATAATTTAAATGAGCCGAGGATATCCAGGACACGGTCGTTAACCCCCCAAGTTTATGTTATCAAACAAAACAGATTAAAACGGGCTATGTGGATTTATTAATCACAATCCAACTAAATGATCACATACCTGACCAAGCGGTAATAATTTACCGTATCTCAAGCCCGTGTAAGGGAAAATAAGTTAAAAGTATTTACCTGAGTTTAAAATCCAAGAAATTCTACTCAGTCGTATGTTACTAAGACTTTATGCGGGTATCTTCTACTGAGGCTAACTAATCTGAAATGAAGGTTTTATTAACCTATTAGGATACTAATATGTCTCATTTAAGTCAAGGACTTAGACAAGTTAGTTTTAATGATGCTTTACGGTATGAAACGCTAGATTAAATGGCGACCGGAATGGAATGTAATTTAGGCCCAACAAGTATGAAGACTTGTATAATATGGTTAAACTAAATACATTCTGGATTTTGAAGTTTAGATGACAAGGTTAAACCCGTTTCAGTTAATTCATACAAACTAGTTACATAAATCGAACTGAACACGTATAAGCATAAACGGGTAACCAAATGAGTCATATACAAGTTCCATATGTTATTATGCTTAAAATATGTTATGATATCAGTAAGATATCAACATGTATACTCATAAAGGTTTCAAAACCGAATTAGGCCCCATAAGGACATTTTGGTCATTTTAAGGTTTATAAAATGGGTTTATAGGTTAACTGAAGTTCTGGTCAGAAACATCTTGTAAAAATATTTAATATATGATATTATAACAGTATGATATGATACATAAGTGTGGTTTACAATTTATGGCCAAACTACCCGAAAGGGCATTTTGGTCATTTCACATATGCTTTTAGGTGCTTAATCGAGATTCTGAGTTCACGACTTATACCTACTGTAAAAATGTTTAAAATCATTTATAAAATCATTAGGTAACAAGTCTTAGGTGCTAAATATGGTTTAAAACCATACTATGCACTTAATTAGCGTAAAAGTCGATATTTGACGATAATTTCAAGGTTTAAGTGATTTTGAGATTTTGACCAGATTTGAATGGTCAAAATATTTTATTTTTCATAACATATCAGTAACAAAATATTTTACGTGTTAATTATATGTAAAACTCATTTTATTTGCGAAAAGGGTATTATCATCATTTATAGACTTTATGCAATAACTCAAGGTTAAGGTCAGTATATAATCTGACCCAACATCCCAATAATTCCTAAATACGATATCACAACAGTAGGTAAAGAGTTTTATGCCAAAATTATGTTTAAAACTTGTTTTATATCCTAAAGGGTATTTTATTCCTTATAAAAGCATTATTTTCGATTAATTGCATAACTTCAGTTTGTGACCAGAATATAAGTGTCAAAGTATTCTAATTATGTTTACTACTCAGTACCTAATCCATTTGCATGTTTGTTTATATTAAAAACCTTATTTTTAGATTAAAAAAAGGCATACTAGTCAACATAAAGCAAAATAACGAAACATGCATATAAAACTCAGATTACAATGTGACCTTGTAACATAACCTCAGAGGGTTATGCTACAATATCATATGGTCACAAAGGAACCTTAAGGCCTAACAGAAATAACCTAATTCGGGTCAGAACTTAAAGTCAAAGCAAAAGTCAAACTTTTGCGACTTTCGGTTGCGAACCGAGTTGAAACTTAGAATTGTCGGGTTGAACACGCTTAGACATGTTCTATTAATGTTTACCAAGTTATTAAGTGATAAAACATGTTTTATAACCTTAACATTATCAAATTTTGATTTTTATTTAAAATCTGACCAATTTGACTTTTTATTTAATTACTTTCACCCGACAATTAAATAAGTAAACATGGTAATTAGGAGGTGCCCTTTTAGGGACTAACACCTACCTAATTACGATCACGTAGCCATATTCGTCTCGAACAATGACTGGACTGTTTAGGTCTAAACCGAAAGTCAAAGTTGATTATCGACAACTTTGACTTTTGGCTTTTAAACGCATAAATACCGAACTAGAGTGGCTAAGGACACTTACAACAGGTCCTAGCTCGAAGATTAGACTAGAAGGAGCTTCCTTTTTTATCAAGAACCTCAGAGAAGTAAGAAAAGAAGTAATTTGAATGGTGCAAGTTCAATTTAAGCAACATGGCACCTATTTATACTAATTCAAGGAGTTCTAAGATCAATCCAGGTGTTTTTGATCATCCTCAGATCATTCCAAGTATCCTAGTGTCAGTAAAAACCATCAAACAACCCCTGGTTTCGAGTTCTGAGCATGCATTGTCGGTTTGTGTGGGCAACAAGGCTGATACATGCAGTTGTCTTTATTTTCGTTACTGGGCGTTCTCTCACGGGCCGCGAAAGATAAGCCCTTAGTCTTCGCGGGCCGCGACTCTCCTATGGTTCCGGTAAAACAAGTTTTGAATATGGCAGTTTCTGTCCCTGGTCCTTATAACCTTCATATAACTTTCATTTTAGCACTCTTAACCCCTATAGTTAGTTTTTAAGGATCTTGGGAGTTATAATAAACACCGTTAGGCTCTTATTTGGTTAAAAGGTCACCTGAAGACGCTAGTTTCTCTCATTGACGCTTTTAACCCTTCTTCTTGAAATCTTGCACAACTATCACACAACGATACCGAAACCTTTTGAATTCATTAACACTTATTGTCAAGAGCATAATCGAACATTATAAAACCACGGGTTCATTAAAAGGTCACTCAGATGTAAGAATTAACATGTTGACATGTTTAACCCCTTTCTCTTGTAAATTTTCAATTTCTTTCACAAACGGCTTCTCATGTCTAATAATTCATTTGTTTGAGAATATGAATATTGTGTAAGGTCAATCAGAGGCATAAGTTTAGCATGTTGACACTTTTAGTTCCTCCGCATACATCTTTTCACTGTTTGACAAATTTAGTCCTTCTAAGTCAAACTTTTACACGTTTAGGGTTTAGGACACGTGTCTTTACATTATTGGTCATGATTTTACGAGGTGTTACAAACAGTGCACTGCCAGACTTTAACACTTGCCTCGAAATGAAACAGGAGATGTTGCAGAGATTGAGAGAGAAGGAGATGTTGTTGGTGTGTAAAACGCATTCGCTTGAACTGGTTTTATAGTCACAAAACCATAACCGAATTCTAGCCATTATTGCAACGAATTAAAACAAAATAATGGTCATTAGTGCATCAGCTTAAAACTTATTAAAAATGAATCTCGAATGCAAAAAAGCCTCACGCGGGCCCGGGTTTTTGGAGCTTCATTCGTGTCCGCAGGATGTGCGGGCGCTCACGAGTTCAACTAAATTCCAGTTCCGAAACTCAATTTTTGCACCCCCTTGAGCGCGCGGGTAGGACTTGTGGTAAAACATGTCATAAAGCTACAATGGTTTGGTAAAGGTCTTACCTTATAAACAATCATATACTTTGTTCCCACACCAATGTGGGACAAAGTGTTTTACTACTTTGAGACTTCCATCCACAGACACCCAAAACTTCCAACAATTCCCCACATGAATGGAGGTTGATCTCAGAAACAACATTATTCCAATTAGATTTCAGTAGTTGAGTTTTGCATACGATAGGTAGGTGTTACCCTTTGAACCTTCGCTCATGAAATGCACTTAGCCCGCAGGCTCTGAGTAGACATCGATATCTTTGAACTCGTCTGCTGTTTGTGTAGATGACAATACACTTCACACAAGACACTCCCTGACAAAGTCAAGTCCTCATAGTTATGTTGGTTCTGGTGATGAACATGAGCCTGGTTCTGTGAGAGCCATTAAGTATTGTGCCCAGCAATACCCTTCGAAGCGACCCCACTTCTCTCTCACATAGGTGATTCACTATGTATGGTTACCTTAGTCGAATCATTAAAAGACAAAGGCTTAGCCTCACACTTGTCACTTTTAGGAATGGACTAAGAAGTTTACTAAGCTTTGTAATAAACTCTCTTTTAAATATGTAGGGTTATCCCCCACAGTGACTTCACTAATTCATACAATTAGGTTTTCCTTTTGAACTCAGTTCTTGGGATCTCTAGTCTGTTGAGTTAGGTTTCCTTAATATGAACTTATTTTTTCAAGGGCTTTAGTCCCATTCACATGGACGACTTCTAACTAACTCTCTACTTACGCCTTTTGTTAGTGGATCCATGATACTATCCTCTGACTTCACGTAGTCAACAGTAATAATTCCGGTAGAGATTAGTTATATCGTATCGTATTATGTCTATGTCTGATATGCCTGTTCCTACCATTAAACATTGTGCTACGAGCTCTGCCAATTGCCGATTGGCTATCACAATGTATACAAATGGCCGATGCCAGCTTAGGCCATCTGATTCCATCGTGGATCTAGCAATAACCGTTTGTTTCAACGATTTCCACGATATAGCTGCACCACTTGTTCATATGGAATCATTCGTGTCAGATATCCAATTTGCATCACAATGTCCTTCTATAACTGCTGGATATCTGTTATAGTGCAACCCGTATTCCCTAGTGTATCTTAAGTAACGAAGAAACCGAATGATATCGGTCCAATGAATTGAACTTGGGTTGGTCATGTATCTACTTAGCTTAACATATGCCAAGTCTGGTCTAGTACAACTCATAAGATACATCAAGCTGCCGATAATTCTTGAGTGTTCCAACTGGTTAACAGGTTCACCTCTATTCTTGGCTAGATGTTGACTTGTATCAATGGGAGTTCTAGCTACATTAGAGTCATTCGCATTAAACTTCTCAAGAATTTTGTCCACTGATGTGTGCAAAATGCAACATATAAATTACATCAAATGTAGCATAAAACTAACCCTTTTTTAGTACGAATGTTGGAAAAAGTGTGTTTTTGTCTTCCTTTTGTATTTTCAGGATTAAATGAGCTCAAATAAACAAAAGAAGCAAAAAGGCAGCTAAATCTAAAATAAATACAAGAAATGGAACAAACATGGCATGCCCGACCCCCCAACAGCATCTTCCCAAGCGAAAACAAGAGAACATAAGGCTGAACACGCCCCGTGCTCAGTGAGCACGGGGGCGTGCCCAAGTATCAGTAGAAAAGACAAAGTTGTAGAAGTTTCTATCACCCACCACGGGGGCGTGCCTAGCGGACACGGGGCCGTGGTCAACTCTAAGATTCGCAGAATCTGGGGAAATCTTGATAGTATAGATACGCTTATGCACACGGGGTCGTGCCCAGCGGACACGGGGGCGTGGTCAACTAATGCAGACAAACTGCAATTAATGAAGAAAGAGAAGGAAGGTAGACACGGGGCCGTGCTCGAGCGTCTGTTCAGGCTATAAATAGGGGTGCTTGGCTCATTTGCAAACCATCCCTTGGCACACCACCTCTCTCACACTTCACCCACCACCCACCACCATCACAACACCATCATCCACCACCATCATCCATCATCCATCATAGAGTGTGTGAGTCGTCTCGGGATCCAAGATTTGTAGGATCGTTTTCTGACCCGAATGAGTCGATCAGAAGAGTTTTTGCTCAATACGAAAGGCGGAAACAGACGTATCAAGTTCAATTCAGCTAGATATTCACTTTAAACTGTCTTTTGATTGATTTGACAAAGAATTACAGCGAGTAGATACTTCGGCAGCACTTCGGCTCTCAAACCGGAATCTAATCTTGTTCCAAATGACACGGACCAACCTAGTATATATAGGCATGGTGATTTCGCTTGAACCAACTCAAACGGAATCAGACTTCAAGCGAAATCAGTGATTTCGTTTGAACCAGTCCACACGGAATCAGATTTCACACGAAATTAGTGATTTCGTATGAAATGCCAACAGATGATTTCGTGCGGAATTACAAGTTCTAATTCCGTGCGAAATTACCTTTCTACCTATTTTTGACATTTTTCTCGTACAACGTGCCCTGGTCTATCTAAACAACTACAAGACTCGATACAAGACGAAGTCGACAGACGGATGCACCAACAGACTCCCCCTCGGATGTTGACGAAGTCTTCGATGTCGAGTCTTCAATCTTCAGTCTTTATCAGTCCTCTCGATCTCTTTCGAAGTATCTAACAATGTAAGTATTCTTTATCTCTCTCTTCTCTTTATCAACTTATCTCTCCCTCGGCTGTTGATCTAATCTTCAATTCCAGAATATCAACCTGGCTCTTGAGTTTTCTAATTCTCTTGATCAGATCTCTTGATTCCTTAAGTTCATCAGCATCAGCATCTTCAGACTCCCCTTTGCTATCATACTCCCCCTTGAGTTGTGCTAGGATCGTAATCTGGCTTTTACAGGTTCATAGGATCGAAATATGGCTCTCTATTACACCAGAATCAGGAACCTGGCTAACCTGCACAGAACTCTACCTAAAAATAAATTTCACAAATTTAAAATTTGACAAATTTATATACCACTTGTAGAATCAATTCTCAAAATGATTTAACATTAATAATCTCTGATGAACCACTTGAAGACATACCATTTTCATTTCAAAAACTTTTCTCATTTCAAACACACTCTCCCAAACCTTTTGTTCATCATGTTTAGCACTCGGAATTTTGATAATCAGCTTTTCAACATCAGTTGTCGAAAATCTTTTTGTACTTTTCAAAATTTATGCTAAAACACACCGAAAATCTTTTTGGATTTTTGAATTTAAATCAAATGCAGTAAAGAACTATATACAAACAATATTTTTGTGAGTTTGTGTAAGAGGATCATATCAGTTTTTGAGACAAATCACCAATACCGTTAAGCTTTAAACATTTTAAGTTTTAAACGATTCACTTAGATTGTCAGTATACTGATCCACTTAAATTTTAACACAAATTTCAACTGTTTCGAGATATGAGATTAACATTTTAGAGACTTAAATTTATTCATGTGTCCCACCTCAAAATATACTCCCGTATCTAGATCCCAATATTCAGTCTTACAGGTGAGTATACCTAGATGATATCTGTAAGGGTTAAAATGCGAGGGCCGTGAGAGCTCAAGCTATTGCTTCCGCAAAATCAGAGAGATGGCGGCTTCGACTTTTGGTAGAGAATCTTTTCTTCAACAGCACATGATTTGCATTTTGCAATGTTTCATCATTTTTTTATGCTGAGGGTGGTGCTATATTTCAAGCAAGTGTAAAGTATTATACGGGGACTAGGCCATTGCTTCCGCAAAATCAGAAGTCCCGGGATAATACCCCAGATATCACTGAGCATAAAGACCTAGTATCTCAGAAAGAGGGGCCTTTCAAACAAGATTTCGGGGGTTACCCATATATCCGAGAGATGTTCCCCACGAGATAAGCAAGTTTGAATTTGGGTTTATATCTCGACACAATCTACTAAATGTGTAAAAACCTACAGGCACATCATCAGTGAGATCGTTTATCACATTTTAACTTTCCAATTTTTTAGCATGCTGTGATTGTCCACTGATGTACTATCATTTCCTCTTTTCTTCAACAAAACTCTTTTACATTTTATCATGTTTTTGACTTTTTCGAATTTTCAAATGTTTTTGGATTTTCTGAAATTTCTTACCCCCCCTAAAATTCAAAAACATTTAAAGTAAATTTGAAAACAAACTATACAAGTAAAGTGACAACTGATATCGAATTACTTCAAATTGCCATTCACTTGGCATAAACAATCAGAACTCCCCCTGTCAACAAACCATTTTCCCATTGTGATTTCAAAACACTTAAGTTTGTTTTAATCAAATGGTTTTTCCGGAAAATTGTAGGTTAGGGGATAACCTCATCACTTTGTTTTTCGCAAAATCACTTGAAAATTTAACAATTTTAGATTTTATCAACAATACCACTTGTAGAAAATCAAGTACAAATTAATGTCCCTGATTTAGCACTTGTAAGTCGAAATGTCACCGAAGTGAATTTCTCAAGAATGATGCCGATTCCTGCTCCACTCTTACCAACCTGGGAGCTCCGGCAAGTCCAGGGTTTTAATCATCATAATAGGTTCCATCCCAGTCACAAACCTGGGATGACCCACCTTTACCCATTTGACCTTCCCGTCAATCATTTTTCCAAAAAATATGCTTCACTTTGGGGTTAAAAGCTTTTTCAACATCAAATTCCTTATTTTCAGAAAAGAATTGATTTGAAATCTCAATTTTTCCAACTTTTTGTTTAAAATTTTCAGCCCGTAATGGTGGAAAATTGACATCATCCATTGGCGGTACTGATGTTTCCAATTTTAACTCAACTTGTAGCTCCTCTGACTTTATGGAATCAGATTCATTGCCAGAAAATAGCTCCTCTGATTTTGACGAATCAGAATCATTGCTAGAACTATCCTCAGATTTCTTAACAATCCACTTGTGATTGTCAAGATTCACCCTTCTCTTGTAAAACCTCATTGAATTTTCACCAACCTCAAACGTTAAATTTTTGAAAACTTTAAATTGTTTGGTTGGTGATTCATTCTCAATCATATTTTCTTTCATTTTAAGAGAAACTCCCTGTTTTGTTTGGATTGCCTTTTGACAATTCTTGGCAATATGACCAACTGTTTTGCTTTGAAAACAGGGTCTCGTTTCTTTCTTTTGAGCATCATCTTTCTTCATCTCTTCTTGCTTCTTAGCAAGAAATTCTTTGTTGGATTGATTCCTGAACAACCGCTCCTTTTCATCTTCAGATGATATTCCTGAAACAAACATAGTTTTTGGTTTATAAGTTTTCTCATTTTTATGATTTTTTAGTGGAATAAAACCAAGACCTTTTCTTTTGAAATTACCGTTATGGTTTGGTTTCTTTTGAAAACCAGAACCAGAACTGTAACCCTTTTTCTTGTTTAAACGTTGTTGAACTCTTGAGGTGTAAGGTTTAGGTTTTTCAGAAAGATTTACATCTTTTATTTCAGAAATATCAATTTCTGTTAGTTTGAAAACCTTTTTAATCATTTCAGTTTTAACACCTCTTATTGGAAATTCCTCATCAGAATATAATTTGTCTGAATCATTCAAAGTATATGCCACTTTGATTGGTTCGTCATTCAAATTAGATTTTGATAACAGGAATTCTTTATTGTAAACTCTTTTAACCGAAGATTTTGGACTGTTGTCAGTTGAACTCGAACTTTCAGACCCAGACTTTGACTCTGACTCTGACTTTGACTCCTCGAATTCATCTTTATCCAACACCTGATCGACAACTTTCTTTATTAACTCGGACTCATGATCAGTGTCAGATGACGTAAAATTGACATCAATACTATCTGGCAAATTATCTGATGGCTCAGATTCCCATTGTAAATTGGTTGCCTTTTTTACTCTTTCTGAATTTGGATTTCGCGGTGAATATCCATTTTCAAGCGGGGGTGGACACTGGTTGTAACTGAAACCTTGTTTCTTACCAGAATCATTCACTTCAGTATCCTTCTTATTTTCAGAAATCTTTACATCAGATTCTTCTTTTTCTTCAAACGCCTTCATGCCTTCCACTGTTGGATAAATCCTGTCAATAACATAAGAAGTACATGAGTAACTTTTTAACAAACGGTTTACTCTTTCTGTTTCAATCATTTGTGTTTCCAGTTTTTGTTCTAACATAACACACTTCTCAATGTAATTGTTGACGACTTTCTGCTTTGTCATGAAAGCTCCTTGAAGTGTCTTCATGGTTGTTGCTTGTTCACTGCTAGATTGATTGTACTGATTCATGGCTTTGTTTAGAACATCATACGATTCTTTCAATCTATTCATGTTATGAATCAAAGTACTGTTCTGCTTCTTTACTGCTTCACAGTTTTCACACAACACAGGAATCTTTTGTGCATCAGCTTCTGCATCAACTTTGAAAGCTGGAACCTCTTTTACCTTTTTCCTTATCACACGAACTTCTTCATCATCACTGCTGACACGTTTCTTAATCTTTTTCTCTTTCTTTTTCTTTTTCTTTTGAGTCTTTCCATCATCACTGTCACTCTCTTCCATCATTTTTAAGTGCTTTTCCATTCTTCTTGCATAATAATCATCATCATTATCACTGTCTTCAGCAACTCGAGCAACACAAGCTTTATGATTTGACTTCTTGTTAGGATCACAATCATCCCAACTAAAATTTTCCCAGCTAAACCCTTCTGGTAATTTTTCATCATCTTGGTTTTTCAGATATGCTTTATTATCAGCTGAAACATATTTGTCCCAACTGAAACCTTTCGATGACTTCTTATCATCTTGATTCACCATACAAGCTTTCTTTGATGATTCTTCAATTTCCTTCCTGGCATGAGCAGTTTGTGGTTGTTGTTGATGTGGTTGTTGAGAAACTTGATGATAAATTGCTTTCCGATAATAATCATTGTTGTTAAACGGATTTTGAGCTCCACTTGCTTCGCGGTTTTTGCACTCCCTCTTGAAGTGTCCTTTTTCCCTGCAACAAAACAAGTAACTTTAGATTTATCAAATCCTAAAGTAGAAACATTTGCATCACGAAAATCATCTCTTCCCGTAATTTGTTTAAACTTCTCAGCTCTCCTCAACACACTCGCCAAACACCATTTTATATCCATCAATTCCAGCTCTTCAGCATCAATCTGATCGTAATCCTCTTTTGTCAACATTGGATTCCCGATCCGACCTGCAACTAAACTCTCATATGATTCCAAAACGGTTCCCAACAACGACATGTGACCTTTAGCAACATCTTCCGAAAAATTTTCACCATTCTCAAGATTTAAAACAATGTTGCATTGTAATATTTTGCCATTCTTTGTTGCAGAAAAGTTTGGATCAAATGATGGATATGGAGAAAATCCTGTTTTGATGTTTGATTCTTTAAATGATCCACCAGATGAACTTTTAGCATTGAATGTAGTTTCGATCTTTGGTGACATATTGGTTTTATCACTGCTTCCTCCTTTGTAATACAACCCAATATCTTGTTCACCATCAAAATCTTTCATTCTTGAGATCTTTCTTTGTTCCATCTCCTGAGCTTCAATCTTTTCAATAAACTTGCTGAGTGTTAAACTGCTAAACCCTTTTTTGTTCCTTAACATCATAAGATATGTACCCCAAGTTTCATCTGGCAACGCATCAGCCAGTTTTTCAATCAACTCTTCATTATCTTTTGTGATGCTCAACGTCTTCATGTTTGCTAATAGATTGCGATATCTTTCTTTGATCTGCTTTGTGTTTTCATTTTTTAAACCCCGAAATAAATGGAATTCTTTTTTCAAAAGCGATTTTTTGTTCTTGACCATCTCTTGACTTCCAACAAACTTCGATCTTAATGCTTTCCATATTGAATATGCACTTCCATTGTGTTGTAGTAAGATCAAGATATCTTCTTTAACTGCTTGATGCAATAGACTAATCATCATCTTTTCATTTTTGTATTTCTTTCTATCATCAATACTTAGATCTTTAATAGCAATCTCCTCTTCATCATCATTCATCGGTCTAACATACTTTGTTTCAACACACTCCCAAGCATCCAAATAATTTGCTTGCACCCAATTTTCGAATCGTTCCTCCCATCCTTTATACTCTTCAATGTTCATAAGCTTTGGCGGTTTTTGCATAGTGCCCGTTTCATTTTCCATAGTCAAGGTCTGAGTAACACTAGCTGGAGTAGTCGGGGTAGTAGCAAATGCGTTATAAAATTCCTCTTCCATGTTTCGGTAACAAATTTCTCAAAAATCAGAATGTTCAAATGGAATTAACTTTCAAGCAGAATAACCTTTTGGTACGAAATAAGCCTGTTCAAACGAAATACCCCTTTTCAAGCGAAATAACTTGGTGCGGAATCAACCTCTTCACACGAAACACCAGTTGAAGCGAAATCACATGCACAACAATCTCAAGCGAAATACCAACTCACACGGAATCACTTTTCAAACGAAATACAGCTTCACACGAAATACCTTTTCACACGGAATTACCTGATTTCGTGTGAAATGACACCCCTTTCAAACGGAATAGCTAATATCGCGTGGAATAACACCCCTTTCAAACGGAATAGCTAATTTCGTGTGAAATATTCAAACGGAATGACAGATTGGAGCGAAATAGTGATTTCAAACGGAATCACTCAATCGGAATACTGATTTCAAGCGAAATAAAGGTCTAATTCCGGGCGAAATACCGCTGACGTCATCATACTCGAGCTGTTTTTCAAGCAAAATTATCAATTTTACCAATTTTAGATCGAATTTAAGTCCAATTCTTTCAAGGATTTGTTTAAACACTGTTTCAAACAATATGTGAGAAAATTAGCCGATTTTAACCGTGAAAAGTTCAATTTTGAAAAGAAGGTGTAGAAATCAGAATTTGAAGCTGAATTGGTAAGAACTCTTCCTCCTGAGCTCTGATACCACTTGTAGAAACATTTTCTGACCCGAATGAGTCGATCAGAAGAGGTTTTGCTCGATACGAAAGGCGGAAACAGACGTATCAAGTTCAATTCAGCTAGATATTCACTTTAAACTATCTTTTGATTGATTTGACAAAGAATTACAGCGAGTAGACACTTCAGCTCTCAAACTGGAATCTAATCTCGTTCCAAATGACACAGACCAACCTAGTATATATAGGCATGGTGATTTCGCTTGAACCAACTCAAACGAAATCAGATTTCACACGAAATTAGTGATTTCGTGTGAAATGCCAACAGATGATTTCGTGCGGAATTACAAGTTCTAATTCCGTGCGAAATTACCTTTCTACCTATTTTTGACATTTTTCTCGTAAAACGTATCCTGATCTATCTAAACAACTACAAGACTCGATACAAGACGAGGTCGACATACGGATGCACCAACAAGATTGATCGTAAGAGTTCTTGACAATCAAAGGCCATGTTTGCCTAAGTCTCTTACATCACTTGGTGAAGACAAATGTCTAGTGTAATACTTTTTATTTTTAATCTTTTCGCACTTTTTATTTGGTTATGTATTAATGACTTTAATAACTAGTTTCTTATGTTGAAGGTGATTCTTCCTTATCGTTTGTCCGTGGTGTCTTGGCATTATTTTCCTGTCTATATAAAATAAAAGATTTTCACCATTCATATCTTCACGGTCTATATGGAGATATGTTGGCTACCTGGTCGGGGGTTAAAGGAACAGTTTGGTAAGAGTCTTGCCTTGTTCGGTGTATAGATCCTGCAAGGACTTGGGTCAATTTTAGTAGGACTTCCTTCAATACCCACCAGTATTGGATGGCGGGGGTCCAAACTCTTTAATCCCCTCATATGTAAGCTAATATTAAAACTTTAACCTGGCTACTTAGGACTGTATCCCTGCTGACTCAGACTACTTAGCCGAGGGTAACGTCACCTTCAAAAGAGGGGCCTACCACATTATGCATTAATAACTTAATTAATTATCTTTCAATAATCCGACCGTTTAGGATTGTATCCTTGCTGACTCAAACTACTGGGTTGAGGGTAACGTCACCTTCAAAAGAGGGGCCTACTACAATAACTAAGATAATCTCTTAAAAAGTGCAAAAGTGCGGAAATAATCAAAGGTTACACTATACACGAGTCGGATCCAAGTGATTCATCTTGTCTATCTGTTTTTATTTTATTTTATTTTTCAGCATTTTTAGTTTGTTTTTATTTTTTCTAGTTTAAAACCTTTTTCTAACTTTTGATTTGATTAGACGTTGAGGATAAACCGGTATTAAAAGCTCTTGTGTCCTTGGACGACCTCGGTATCTTACCAACACTATACTACGCTCACGATGGGTGCACTTGCCCATATGTGTGTTTAGTGTTAGTAAATATCGTGTTTTATAAATTTAAAACTTGGCTAAAAAGTGTAAAAGGGCTTAAAATATATATCAAAAACCTACGACACTTCACATGCATCAAGTTTTTGGAGCCGTTGCAGGGGATACAAGGATTTTAAGAAAGCTTAAAATCGACGGCCTAATCAGTTTTTCAAAACCTTTTTTAAAAACGCACACATTTTTTTCTGCATTTTATATAGATTTGCATTTACAGTGACCTGAACACGGGGCCGTGCTCACTGAACACGCCCCGTGCTCAACGAAACCAGTAACTATAATTAAAACACCCAGATACAGATTCTGTACACGGGGCCGTGTCCACTGAACACGGGGCCGTGTCTAGCCTCTGTTTCCGTTTTTATTTTTGTTTTCTGGTCTCGAGACTTTGTTGTCGTCTGCTGAGTGATTCTTATGGATCAATACTCAGGAGGTTACAACAACACCTATGAGGAGGATGATTGTAGGGAAAATTATTGCACTAATTGTGGTAACCCGCACTCGGTTCAATATTGTAACTTATTTCAACCATCCACTTCATACACCTACTATGAGGAGCCCAGGTACGAGCCATCAACTTCATACAAATCCTATGAAGACCAAAGGCATGAACCTTCTCCCTCATACTCATATTTTGATGAACCAAGGTATGAGCCTTCATACTCATACTTCGAGGAACCAAGATATGAGCCACCACCTTCATATGCTTACTATGAGGAACCTTGGCGTGAACAACCCACCTCATATGAGTATTATGAAGAACAAAATTACGACCCTTATCCATCATATGCTTACAATGAAGAACAATGGTGTGAACCATCTACTTCCTATGAGTATTATGAGGAACAAAGGATCGAACATCCGGATTCAAGCTTTGAAAATCCCGATCCTTACTCTATCACCGAAGTAACCGATAGGATATTAGAACACCTTAAAACTATCGAGCGCTACATAAAAGAATCTCGCGCAAGGGAAGAGGAGTCCCGCGCAAGAGAAGAATTAAATAAAGAAGAGATAGTTGAAAGTGTAAAAATGGAAGAACAAATAAGTGAAAAACCGACACATGAGTTAAACAACGAAAAAGGTGAGTCCGTCAACGTTTAAATTCAAGAAGAGTCTAATTTTGAACAAATTAATCTCTTGTCACCTTCCTTTGAAAATCATTGTTTAGTACCCACTCATGCTAAGTTTTTAAAAGAGTTAAACACTAACATAAAAATTGACGAAACGGTAAGCATTAATTTAACAAATGATCAAACCTCGCTAATAAAAGAAGACCCATTTGAAATCAACATTACACCGGTTCCATGTTTTTTTCAAAATTCATTTATTAGTAATGTCACAATTGATTAAGATCTTTGTGTTAACATAATGCCCAACTACATTTTCGAAATATTGAGTATTAGTGATTTTTCTCCGCTTCAAATACCCATTTTTCTATCTAATCGGAAAATAATAAAATCAATCGGTGTAGTTGAGGATGTCTTGGTTCAAATAAATCAAATGGTAATCCCAACCGACTTTGTCATCCTCGATGACGCTCCTCTAGTGTTGGGACGACCCTTTGTAAAAACCCACGAAACTTTGAAAAACCGGAAGTACAACAATCTATCTATTCAATTAGGGGCATTTAAAAAGAGTGTCGATCTTGAGTGATCAATGAAATATCCATTCGGCAATAATGACCCCCTAATTGAAGATGAAGATGAACCACCCGATACAAGTGAAAAGGTTGACCACTTTGTTGAAGAAGAGGTCGCCATAGAACAAACTTTTAAAGTTCTTGATCAAAATGAGCAACCCAATAAGGAGTCTTCTAAAGACCCACCTCTTGAGCTCAAAGAACTTCCAAAAGGTTTGGAATATGCTTTTCTAGACAAAGATGGTAAATCACCTGTAATTATTTCGTCTAAATTAGGTAGTTTAGAAAAAGAAAAATTAATTAAACTTTTGAAAAAACAAATGTTCAAGAAGTGGCTAAAAACGAAGATATCAAATTACTTGACGTCGGACTTATTTATCCTATCTCCGATAGTCCTTGGGTAAGTCCCGTACAAGTAGTTCCAAAGAAAGGAGGTATGACGGTAATAACTAACGAAAAGAATGAATTAATACCAACGAGAACCGTCATAGGATGGAGGGCATGTATAGATTATAGACGATTAAATGAAGCAACAAGGAAAGATCACTTTCCTTTGCCCTTCATTGATCAAATGTTAGAAAGATTATCCGGTCATAAATTTTACTATTTCTTGGATGGTTTTTCAGGTTACTTTCAAATCCCGATAGCACCCGAAGACCAAGAAAAGACAACCTTCACATGTCCCTATGGAACTTTTGCTTATCGACGCATGCCATTTGGTCTATGTAATGCTCCCGCAACCTTCCAACGTTGCATGGTGGCCATCTTCCATGACATGATAGAAAAGACAATGGAAGTCTTCATGGATAACTTTTCTATCTTTGGGGATTCATATGACCAATGCCTCGATAACCTTGAACGAATGCTATCCCGATGTGAGGAAACTAACCTCGCCCTTAATTGGGAAAAATGCCATTTCATGGTAATGGAGGGAATATTACTTGGTCATAAAATCTCAAGCGAAGGAATGGAGGTTGATCGAGCAAAAATAGACACTATTTCTCGATTACCACCCCCATCCTCCGTTAGAGCAATCAGAAGTTTCTTAGGGCATGCCGGATTTTATAGGCGGTTTATCAAAGACTTTTCTAAAATCTCAAGGCCTCTAACAAAATTACTTGAAAAAGATGCTCCTTTCATCTTTGACAAGGATTGCAATCAAGCATTTCTAACCCTAAAGGAAATGCTAGTCAATGCACCTATCATGATAGCACCTGATTGGGAATTACCTTTCGAAATCATGTGTGATGCAAGTGACTTTGCAGTTGGAGCCGTCTTAGGACAAAGAAAAGAAAAGCATTTTCACCCAATTTATTATGCTAGTAAAACACTTAACGATGCACAAGAAAATTATACAACAACTGAAAAAGAATTACTAGCTGTGATATTTGCTTTTGATAAATTTCGTTCTTATCTTATTCTTTCTAAAACAATAGTCTATACAGATCATGCAGCCATTCGATATCTCTTCAAGAAGAAGGATGCTAAACCACGTTTGATTCGGTGGATTCTACTCCTCCAAGAATTTGATATTGACATCAAAGACAAAAGAGGAGCAGAAAATACCGCAGCAGATCATCTTTCACGTTTAGAAGACCCAGCTTTGGAGGCAACCAGGGATGAGCAAATCAATGAAAAATTTCCAACGGAGTCCCTAGAAATGGTGGAATACAGGGAAGAACCTTGGTACGCCGACTATGCTAACTACCTAGCTAGCGGTATAGTCGCAAAAGGTTGGCCACATCATCAAAGAAAGAAATTCTTTGCTGATGTAAAACACTATTTTTGGGAAGATCCTTATCTTATCAAAATGTGTGCCGACCAACGCATCCGACGGTGCGTACATGGTCGCGAAGCACGAAGAATTCTCCGCCATTGTCATGAAGGTCCATACGAAGGACATCATGGTGCCGCTAGTACCGCACGAAAGGTATTTGATTCAGGATTTTATTGGCCAACCATTTACAAAGACGCCCAAAGTCTTGTCAAGACATGTGATGCTTGCCAAAGAACAGCTAATATTTCTTCTGAAAACGAAATGCCACAAAATGGTATTCTTGTTTGTGAATTTTTTTATGTATGGGGACTCGACTTTATGGGACCTTTCCCACCCTCAAAAGGAAACAAATATATACTTGTGGCAGTAGATTACTTGTCTAAATGGGTCGAGGCCGAGGCACTTCCAACAAATGATGGAAGAGTTGTTAAGATTTCTGAAAAAATTATTCTCTCGTTTTGGTACACCTAAAGCATTAATAAGTGATAGAGGTACCCATTTTTGCAATCAACAACTAGAATTTTTTTTTAACAAGATATGGGGTCTATCACAGGGTCTCAACAACATATCACCCTCAAACAAATGGACAAGCCTAAGTGACTAATAGAGGTTTAAAATGAATACTTGAAAAAACCATAGGGTTAAATAAAAAGGAATGGGCCGATAAATTAGATGATGCTTTATGGGCTTTTCAAACTGCCTATAAAACAACAATAGGTACAACCCCATATAAGCTCGTCTATGGAAAAAAGTTGTCATTTGCCAGTAGAAATAGCTCACAAGGCCTACTGGGCAATTAAAAATGTAAACTTAGATTTAGAATTTGCTGGTAGAAATCGATTTTGTTAATTAAATGAATTAGACGAACTAAGGAATTATGCATACTCAAACTCTAAAATTTATAAGGAAAGAATGAAAAATTTACATGACAAACACATTAAACCTAATGAATTTCGAGTAGGAGATCAAGTTCTATTGTTTAATTCACGACTTCGATTGTTTCCTGGTAAATTAAAGTCTAGGTGGTCAGGACCTTTTTCCATCACCCATATTTTCTCACACGGTGCAGTAGAAATTAAATCTCGGAATGGCCTTCCATTCAAAGTCAATGGCCAACGGCTGAAACTCTATCAAGGATTCATTGATGATGAAGAGGAAGAAATCTCGCTTCAAACGGTCGAAGAATGAAAGCATCAACATCATACCTGGTAAGTTACGAACAAACGGGTTGACATCTAAATCAGGTAAGTCTTCTAACCAAGTTTTTGGGAAACAAGGGCACTCACACGAGCGCTTAAAAAAATTTAACTTTGCTCGGCACGGGCCCGTGTCCGCACAACTGTCGGGATAAAACCCTTTTTCAAAACAGTTTCTTCATTTCCACACGCCCCGTTTCCCCAAAAACGCTCTGGTTCAGGCGATTTTTCTGCAGAATTTCGACGTCTCCTCTACTTCTAACAACATCAAGGTATGATTCTAACATCATTAGTAGTTAGATTAAGCATTTGCATGTAGTTAAAACATAAAAAAATTGGGGAAAAATCTAGGGTTTTTGAACTTCATCCGGATCGAACCTCAAATTTTTGCATAAATCTGTTAGCATTAGTTTAGATTCATGTTATAGGAAGTAAATCCACTTGTATTGTTCATAGATTTGCCCGATTTCTCACAAAAACCCTAAACCCTTGTTTTTAAACCGAAAAAGATAAAATTGAAGGGGTAAACGGTTTGTTTTGGGAAAAACGGCACTTGGGGTTTCATTTTCAGGGAAAACCGCCCCTACTGGACCAAAAATTTTCAAGTTTTCGGGACCGGGTCGAAAAATGTGATTTTTGGTAAACAGACGCCTGGACACGGGGGCGTGTCCAGCTGTTTTCTGATCAACATGGGGCGTGTCTGCTGAACATGGGGTCGTGTTCAGCCAACTGTTTGTAGTTTTCTCCAAAAAATTCAATGTTTCATGCTAATTGTTTGGTGTGTCCTTTCAGATGCCGAAGAAATTCACACGGTTCAATGCAAATGAGTTGGATGCTAGGGCAAGATACGATGTGCTTCGAACCAGACCGGAAGAATACCCAAGACAAGTGTGCATGGATCTTTTAGCAATGGTGAACCAACTTGACCGGTTTAACAACCTAGTCACCGGCCCACTAAGAGTCGCCCTAACAACTCGACTTCGTTCAGTCCACTAGTACAATCTGGAATTCTATAGCACATTCGTGTTCAATTCAAGGTGCGACCCATTTAACAATGATGGGGTAGAGTTCCGGTGTGGGGGGACTAAGTACTCGATTTCGATGGCACAGTTTGGGTCGATAGTTGGGTTGTATGCGGAGGAAGATGCGGGTAATGAAGAAAACACCGGAGGGTTGCGTGAACTATCAGAAAACGAATGCCAAGCCGCTTGGCCTCAAATAGGAGATGGGATCTACAACCCAAGCAGCACTAAGAGCACTAAGCTGAGGGACCCTATTTACCGTTACATTCATAGGGTCCTCGCTTACCCTCTTAGCCAAAGGCATGATAGCGGTGGCGTTGTAGGGTTAAGAGATCTGGTGGTCCTTCATTGCATTCACAACCGTAAAAACCTCGATGTTTCGTACCTCCTGCTCTGAAACATGCATTGGAACCGGCTTGCTACTCCACCAACCCCTATCTTCTTCGGGGGGTGGATATACCGTCTCTTCAAGCACTTCGTGAACATGCCCAGGTCTTTCCAAAAGAGCCCATGGTCGGGAAGAGTGGACATACACATCTGCCGCTCCATGAACTTGATTTATGAAGCCGAAGACGGGACGGTTAGCTTCCAAAGAGTCCAGGGGCATGCATGGAACCCACAAGAGGCACTCTTCCTTCACGCTCCACAGTTTCAACAACCACATCAGTACCAGTACCAGCCCCATGGTGATCCGGGCCAACCCTCCTCACAAGGAGGCGGTTTTCCTAATTTTCAAAGTTTACATGATTTGTTACAGGAAAACCTCATGTGCACCAGGAACACCTATAACATGGCGAGCAATACCTACACCCGGGTCAGAGCGATTAAGAGAAACATCTCTGACATTCAGGATGACATTGGGAACATCCGGGAGTACATAGCGGGGCACCGAGGAGGAGATGATGATGAGGACGAGGACATGGACTAGGCGGGAGGAGTAGAGGTAGGAGCAGTTGGTTGGTGATCCCACAGGTTAACCCTTTTCTTATGAACAATTTCCGGCATGCGTGCCGTGTGTTGAACAATTTACTTTCCTTTAACACTTTTTACTTTCTGCATTTATTTTTCTTTTAACTTTGTGGTTTGGATGTTTGAACTATGGTAATTTAGGACGCTTGTTATGGTTTGGTGTAGTGTGTATTGGTAAAACAGGTACATTCGAGGCTTAGAGCACTAAACATTAGTGTTACTAAAGCTGGGACAGGAAAACCGAAGCTAGAAACCTATTTTTCACCTTTGCAGACTGTCTACACGGGGTCGTGTCCAGCCGACACGCCCCCGTGCTCACTACCCCAGACCTGCTGTTTGTTAAATTTCTGCAGATTTATGCCAGACACGGGGTCGTGCTCAGCCGACATGCCCCCGTGTCCACCTTCTGTAAGTAATTGTTACTGGTACTCTGACCACGGGGTCGTGTCCATCCGACACGGGGCCGTGTCCAGACGTCCAGTTACATAATTTTTTACTTTTTCACACCTTTTTACACACTCAATCAACATAAAAACTTATTTTTGGGACACATTGAGGAAAATGTGTAATTTAAGTGTGGGGGGATGCTAAAACCTTGAATCTTGCAAGTCCTAATTACAAGCCTTACACAAAACTCTATTGGAACCGCTAATCACCCCTAATTTTTTTCAAAATTTTTTTCATTTTTTTTACTTGTCTAGGTTTAACTTGGGAATTTCAAGTTCTAAAAAGGTTATATTTTTACAAATTTACAACCGATAGCGTCGTGATAAAAAGAACCAACATAAGAAAATTATGAAACGTCATGACAAGTTTAGTTAAAATTTGATTATATATACTTGATCACATAAAAACCCATTCCCACAAAAAGTGAGTTTTGAGCCTTTATTGAGCATACAAATACATATCTTTAAACTAATTGCTCATTTTTCGTTTCTTGTGTGAATAGCCGCTTGGTTCCTACGACTCTAGAACTTGCCACGACAATACATTCCCGGTCCTTACCAACTTAAACCCGAGTAAGTAAATGATAGAGGCATTAGGACTAACCCTTTTTATTTATACACCATTATTTTTTTTATTTTTTTTACCACCTACCCAAAATCCCCCTAGTTAACCCCTTTGAGCCTAAACCTTTTCATTTCTTAACCCAAAAACAAACACCCTTTTACCCACCAAAACCTTTTTTATTTTTAACCCTTTGTTTTAGTAACAATCTCGATTTTTCTTATGACTTTTCAAAAAAAAAATGATGATGAAGCAAAAGAGAAATAAAACAAACAAGTTTATCAAAAATAACTTTGTTTGAATAATCGCTTCATCAAAATAAAAATTTCAAAAATAAAGTCTTACGAAAACAGACGCTTTTTACGCCTTTCGCCCTTTTTCTACTAACCACTAACCCAACCACCTACCTTTAACCCAAGCCTATGATATTTACAAAGGTGTATAGTTAAAAAGAAGGAGGATTGATTGCTTGGAAAGCTTATGGTAGGAGTAAGTTCCATGCCGCTCTCGAGTGATTCACTAAAATACTTCTTCGGCCGAGTGTTGAGTCATCCCCGTGGGGTATGTGAACTTGTATATAAGTGGAATTTTAAAAAGGCATGTTATGCCCTAATAAGTAATTTATCTTATGTAATGTTTTAAATAAATCATGACGAATAGGATTGTAAATAAATAAAAATAAAACTTGATAAAGAATCTTGGAAATCCCGACACTCTATGACAAGCCCAAAAACCTTCTCTTCTACCCATTCCATTTGGGAGTGTAAAGCCACATTATAAAGAGTTTTGCTTGAGGACAGGCAAAGATTCAAGTTTGGGGGTATTTTATGTGTGCAAAATGCAACATATAAATTACATCAAATGTGGCATAAAACTAACCCTTTTTTAGTACTAATGTTGGAAAAAATGTGTTTTTGTCTTCCTTTTGTATTTTCAGGATTAAATGAGCTCAAATAAACAAAAGAAGCAAAAAGGCAGCTAAATCTAACATAAATACAAGAAAAGGAACAAACGTGGCATGCCCGACCCCCCCGACAGCATCTTCCCAAGCGAAAACAAGAGAACAGAAGGCTGAACACGCCCCGTGCTCAGTGAGCACGGGGGCGTGCCCAAGTGTCAGCAGAAAAGACAAAGCTGTAGAAGCTTCTATCACCCACCACGGGGGCGTGCCCAGCGGACACGGGGCCGTGGTAAACTCTAAGATTCGCATAATCTGGGGAAATCTTGATAGTACAGATACGCTTCTACACACGGGGTCGTGCCCAGCGGACACGGGGGCGTGGTCAACTAATGCAGACAAACTGCAATTAATGAAGAAAGTGAAGGAAGGTGGACATGGGGCCGTGTCCAATGGACACGGGGCCGTGCCCGAGCGTCTGTTCAGGCTATAAATAGGGGTGCTTGGCTCATTTGCAAACCATCCCTTGTCACACCACATCTCTCACACTTCACCCACCACCCACCACCATCACAACACCATCATCCACCACCATCATCCATCATCCATCATAGAGTGTGTGAGTCGTCACGGGATCCAAGATTGATCGTAAGAGTTCTTGACAATCAAAGGCCATGTTTGCCTAAGTCTCTTACATCACTTGGTGAAGACAAGTGTCTAGTGTAATACTTTTTATTTTTAATCTTTTCGCACTTTTTATTTGGTTATGTATTAATGACTTTAATAACTAGTTTCTTATGTTGAAGGTGATTCTTCCTTATCGTTTGTCCGTGGTGTCTTGGCATTATTTTACTGTCTATATAAAATAAAAGATTTTCACCATTCATATCTCCACGGTCTATATGGAGATATGTTGGCTACCTGGTCAGGGGTTAAGAGAACGGTTTGGTAAGATTCTTGCCTTGTTCAGTGTATAGATCCTACAAGGACCTGGGTCAAATTTAGTAGGACCTCCTTCAATACCCACCGGTATTGGATGGCAGGGGTCCAAACTCTTTGATCCCCTCATATGTAAGCTACTATTAAAACTTTAACCCGGCTACTTAGGACTGTATCCCTGCTGACTCAGACTACTTAGCCAAGGGTAACGTCACCATCAAAAGAGGGGCCTACCACATTATGCATTAATAACTTAATTAATTATCTTTCAATAATCCGACCCTTTAGGATTGTATCCTTGCTGACTCAAACTACTGGGTTGAGGGTAACGTCACCTTCAAAAGAGGGGCCTACTACAATAACTAAGATAATCTCTTAAAAAGTGCAAAAGTGCGGAAATAATCAAAGGTTACACTATGCACGAGTCGGATCCAAGTGATTCATCTTGTCTATCTGTTTTTATTTTATTTTATTTTTCAACATTTTTAGTTAGTTTTTATTTTTCTAGTTTAAAACCTCTTTCTAACTTTTGATTTGATTAGACGTTGAGGATAAACCGGTATTAAAAGCTCTTATGTCCTTGGACGACCTCGGTATCTTACCAACACTATACTACGCTCATGATGGGTGCACTTGCCCATATGTGTGTTTAGTGTTAGTAAATATCGTGTTTTATAAATTTAAAACTTGGCTAAAAAGTGTAGAAGGGCTTAAAATATATATCAAAAACCTACGACACTTCACATGCATCATCCACATAGTGGGATTGACTTAAAACAAGTCCTCTTTAGGTTCGTGTGATTTTAACTCTCAGAATCACATCCTCAAAACCCTTGTCTTTCATGTCAAATCTTGCTTTTAGCATGTTTTTCGTAGACTTTATAATTTTCTCATCACTTCCAGCAATGGGCTTATCATCTACATATAGACACAAAATGACATATCCATCTGATGTATCCTTCACATATACACACTTGTCACATTCATTGATTTTGAACCCAGCATCAAGCATGGCATGATCAAACTTTTCGTGCCATTGTTTTGGAGCTTGTTTCAATCCATACAAGGATTTTACAAGCTTACACACTTTCTTTACTTGCCCAATGGTTGTGAACCCTTCAGGTTGTTCCATGTAAATTTCTTCCTCTAGATTTCCATTCAAGAAAGTTGTTTTCACATCCATTTGGTGAACTTCCAAATTTCTAATGGCGGTAGTGGCAAGCACCAACCTGATGGATGTTATTCGCGTAACTGGCGAATATGTATCAAAGTAATCTAAACCTTCTCATTGTTTATATCCTTTGATCATCAACTTTGCCTTGTACTTATCGATGGTTCCATCTGGTTTCATCTTCTTCTTGAAGATCCATTAATATCCTAGTGGTTTACATCCTTGAGGAAGATCCACTAGTTCCCAGGTAAGATTTTGTAAGATAGAGTCTGTTTTGGTCAAAAAATCAGACGAGGATAATGTAACCAAACTCTTTGTTAAGGGGTATGATGCTTGAATTGGTTTATAGCAATAAGGATCTCTATGAAAAATAAATAACAAGTGACACAAGGTTTATACGGGGAAAAAGCCCTTGATCAAGAGTTGATCTCCGGCACAAAAAACCCCGGGTGATGGAAACTACCGATCACCAAATCAAATTAAACAAGTAATGTGTTACAACTTCGGATGATAGCGAGCTAAATACAAGGATCACTATAGTGTAATGTGTAAAAAGTGTACGAAATTGCTAAGTGAATGAACGAGAGCTGTTGTGAGCGGTTGTGAGAGTGTGTGTAGCCAAAAAATAGCAAAAAGTGTTGTCTAATTAGCTCGCTACCCCATTTAAATCTAATAAAAATGTAAGTAACAAACTATCCGCAAATGGTGCAAGTCCTCCACGACTCCACAACGTCCATTTCTGACCAAACACGTGCGGAATAGAGTTAGAATATTCTCCAGAAATATCGCCAAGACCAAGTCCCATTTGATATTCCTGCAAAACAGTTACGAATTCAAAACAGACAATCATTAGTATAAGGATCCTTAGGATGATCCATGATCCTGATCCTGAAGCACTTCTGAGGATCACTAACTGACACGGAAGTAAGGATCACCAAACAGGATAATATTTGAGGATCACGGGTCATTTAGAAATCCACCCCTAACAATTGCCCCCAAAATATAAGGAGTTATATCGTAAATAAACGAGTTATATTTTTTTTCGATCTTATCCCCAACAAACTAACGGATAACTAGCCGTTGGAGACGGACTAGCCGTTGCAAACCTGACGTCACTGAAGTGACAATCCTGCAAATCATCATTATAAATAGGAGTTAGAGATAGGATCAATTTGCATTTAAATCCGAAGGAAACTCCCTTTAAATTCTCAGTCGAAGATCAATCAGGTATCTCTTCTTTTATTTCTCCTTCTCTTACTTTGTTTTTCTTTCTTTACCAACATCAATGATGCTCCGGTCCTCCCCCGCCAAGGATCACCAGAAGGATAGCCCCTTGAAGAGTCAAGGGATTATCAAAGACTCAATACATGAGAGGTGTTGCTTTAACGATGCTCAAATAGATAAGATTCGTCACTGCTTTCCGGCGAACGCCTTTTTCAAACCCTTCGATCCCACTATCCTGAGCGACTATGTTTCTGAAACATGGGTTGCCTTTCCAGTTACTCCATTCACCATAGGATACACCTATCCTTTTCCAGACTTTACAAAATCCTTCTTTTCCCTTACCGGCATCTCTTACATCCAAGCTATGCCGATTATTTGGAGGGTCTTGTATACCCTGGAGAGGATCATAGAGCAGGAAGGGATTGATTTAGGAATGTCAGAGCTGGCACAGATGTATGATCTCACGACGTTTGGATCACATCGATATCTGTTTAAGCGAAAACCCGGCGAAGAACACCCCATTTTTAAAGCCACCAAGAATGACACAAATTGGAAACAACGCTTCTTCTTTGTTAGGAGGGATACCATTCCAAACGGAAAGCATTTACCCAGGAAGTGGTCCACCAATGGTAGGACAGAGGATCCTGAGAAGGATCATCAGGTAATCTTGTTCTTGTGAAAGGATCACTAACCCCTTTTTGTCTTGTGTTATGCAGCTATTTCTGTTTCGCACCTCATCACAACACCCGCAACCAAGGATAGGCTTGCTGCTTTTTGGAAGCTTGATCCTGAAATAAGGTCATTCAAGATAGACACCCAAGACTCACAAGAAGTATCCTCAGGTTCCATCACCATGTCAAGTAAGTATCCTGCTTTTTGTATAGTTGAATATTAAAATAAATAGTTATATTGAAATAGGATAAGGATACTTATCTTGCTTTAAATGTGTAGGTGCCGGAAAATCTTCCAAGCCTGCCTTCCAATTCAACACGGCCGACCTTGATGTTGTTCGATCCAGGAAGAAGAGGGCCACTACCAGTCCTAGCATCTCCATTCCCAAGGCACCCACTAAAGGAAGGGGTGGCAAGAAGAGGAAAACTTCTGACACAGAGGACCTACAAGGCCTACCACTGATCCGCCACCAGTTCCTTGAATACTTTAATGACGTGAGGATCATCAATTCTGCCTAGGTATCCTACTCATTTGTGGATCATCTGATCTTGAACTGCTTTGTCTTTTTCTTTGCAGAAATTTGCTGAGATTGAAGATTATGTGGGAAGCGTCGAGGAGCTGGATAAGAAGATTGCTGACCTCTAACAAGTTGCAGTGCTTAAGGACCTTAAGATTGCTGATCTTGAAAAAGCCCTTCAAGATGCCAAAACTAAGACAGCTAAAATCCTGATCGACATCGACTATGAGAAGCATGATCTCATAGAAGGTGCAAAGGTCTCTGCTGCCATCACAATGTATCAGACAAAACTAAAGTTGGCCCAGGAAGCTCAAGATCCTAACTTCGACAGAAGCAGCTGGGATGTTGAGGGTTGGAAAGCGAGGTTGGCTGATCTTGAAGATGATGAGGAGGCTGAGGAGGTTTTGGCGATCGAGGCTGGAGGTAGCGGGAAGGATCAGGTTAAGGATACTGAAGCTGGAGGGGATGAGGATGCAGCGAAGGTGTAGGCTGCACAATTGGGCGATGATGGACATTCCTAGACGTAGCCGGAGCCCAATTTTTAAATTTGGTAGTAGTCTTTTGTGGTTGTGATGTTTTTTAAACAATGATGGTCTGTAACAACTAAACAATAGCTATTAGGGTTAAGGATCATGAATGATCCTTTGGACAATAGGTAGGATTACAACTGGTGAAGGGATCCTCTATTTGGGGGATGAAGCCATTGTGATTCTGCCATCTTTTTAATTCCTGCACTACCAAGACCTTTAGACAATGGACACCCTTTACCTACCCCAGCAGACGGGCCACGTATTGCTGGTAGATGCTCGGGGTAGGTAATTTTGACAACCTTTGATGGTTAAACTTTTGTTAATAAAATAACCTTAATCTTTTTTGGCTTATCTTGTGTTGATATCCTTGTTGTTGTTTTATTTTTCAATTGTTTTGATTTACACTTGTCTGAGTAAGAAAAGTTGAACAACTTAGATAAAAAAAACTTAGGATATAATGCAGGATCAAATATCCTATAGTTGAAAAATTCCAAAAAGTGGTATATTTTAAGGATCATGAGTTCAGTTGTTAAAGTATTAGGGTTATTCAAATAATCAATGAATAAAATCAAAATAGTTAAGGATCATACCTGAGGATCCAAGTTAGGATCCTAACTCTTAATATTATTATAACCAGGATAATCACAGAACAAACCTTAGTAAAAGGTAAGGATCAAGGATCCTTGGTTGTTTAACTTCGAAAACCTGAAATAAAACATAACTTGGGACTAAGCCATTATAAGATAAAGGTTAGCAACTGAGGACAAGCCCAAAGGATAACTGGGGACAAGCCCAAAGGATAACTGAGGACAAGCCCAAAGGATAACTGGGGACAAGCCCAAGGATCGTATGTTAACTGGAGTATGGCCCTAACTGGCGACTATCCAAACTTAGTGGCATGAAAATGCCAAAACCTTAGCTAACGTGAAAACGCTAGAAACCTTAAGAACGGATGTATGGTACGTCTACCATTATACGTAGGATCCTAGGTATAGCCAGTACAATGGAATTATCAGCCCCTAAAACGAGTACTGGTCCCACTGCCATGAACTATACCAGGATCATCGTGCGCTACTGGCGGAACTGGGGTCAAACCCAAGGATAACTGGGGTCAAACCCAAGTAACTGGTTGCTTGTGTGGATAATCATGCTTTTGCTAAGAGTACCTGAACCTTCAAAACTCAAAATCTTGTGAAATGGGGATAAAGGATGCAAGATCCTTATCCTTATGTGAGAAAGTAAGGAACTGAAATAGTTTAAGATTAGAATGTTACCAAAAATGAGGATCATCTGTGCTTTAAGGATCCTTTAAGGATGTTTATCATGTGAGGATCATGGATCCTTATCACATGAAATATCTCTTCAAATGGACAGCATTCCAAGCTCTTGGTAGTAAGTCACCTTCCATTGTTAGCAATCGATATGCCCCCTTTCCTGCCTCAGCTTCAATCAAGTAAGGGCCTTCCCATTTTGGTGCCAACTTTCCATCAGCAGGATTGGTGGTATTCTGAAATGCTTTCCTTAGTACCATATCACCAATTTATAATTTCCTGATCCTCACATTTTTGTTGTATGCACCGGCCATTCTTTGCTGATAACTGGCCATCCTTATCCTTGCCAAATCTCTGATTTAGTATCCAGGTCCTGAACCAAGTTCTCATCATTTTCCTCAGGATCACGAATACTGGTTCTAGCAGTTGGAACCACCATTTCTGTAGGGATCACTGATTCTGCCCCAAATACCAAAGAGAATGGAGTTTGGCCTGTAGCATTCTTAGGAGTTGTCCTATCAGCCCAAAGCACATAAGGTAATTCTTCTGCCCATTTCCCTTTCTTGGATCCAAGCTTCTTCTTCAAATTGTTGATGATGATCTTATTGGAGGATTCTGCCTGACCATTAGCTTGTGGGTGGACTGGTGTTGACGTTATCATCTTAATCCCCCAGCTGTCACAAAAGTTAGTGGTTCTGCCCCCAATGAATTGGGAACCATTATCACATATAATTTCAGAAGGAATACCGAATCTAGTTATAATATTTCTTTTAATGAAGGATATAACTTCCTTTTCTCTGACTTGGGCAAAAGCTTCAGCCTCTATCCACTTGGAGAAGTAATCAGTCATAGCAAGCATGAATACTTTTCCACCAGGTGCCTTAGGGAGCTTACCAACTATATCCATACCCCATCTCATAAATGGCCAAGAGGAGGATATAGGATGCAAAAATTCAGCTGGTTGATGAAGGATATTACTGTGTCTCTGACAAGGATCACATCTCTTAGCATACTCCACAGCATCTCTCTTCATGGTTGGCCAGTAGTATCCTGTCCTCAGGATCCTTGAGAATAACGCCCTGCCCCCAGTGTGGTTTCCACAATCTCCTTCATGGAAGTCTTTTAAAACTTCTTGGATTTCAGGATCCTCAATGCATCTCAAGTATGGTCCTGCAAGAGATCGTTTGTACAACATATTATTTAAAATTGTGAATTGAGATACCTTAATTTTGAAAGCCCTAGGGTTTTCTCCTGTAGGAATCTCTCCATGTTGTACATATCTCATGATTGGGAGGGTCCATGATCCTGAATGAGTTTGAGTATCCTCACTAGGGATAATTGCAGAATTCTCTCCTATCTCCATAGCCACATGATCCTCGATAGCCGGGGTCAGGATATGGATAATAGGGATCTTGATATCCTCCGGGATCTTCAAGGATGATCCTAAATTGGCTAGTGCATTTGCCTCTGCATTCTCTTCCCTTGGTACCTGTGTCAAACTAAAGGATACAAAAGAGTGTGCCAATTCTTTGACTAACTCCAGATATTTGATTAGCTTTTCACCTTTAACAGCATAGGATCCATTAAAGTGATTAGTGATTAACAAAGAATCTACATGTACCTCAAGATACCTGATCCTCGTATGCTTAGCAATTTGCAAACCAGCTATCAAGGCTTCGTATTCAGCCTCATTGTTAGTGGTTTGGAACTCACAAGCTATAGAGTGGGGTATTATGTCCCCCTGTGGCGATTTTAGTAGTATTCCAAGCCCTGTTCCCTTGATGTTTGAGGATCCATCAGTGTAGAGTATCCAAGGATCCTTGGTCTCTTCTAGCTGCTGGACTTCTAATTCAGCTTCCTTTTGTAAATCACTACTGAAATCTGCCAAAAATCAGCTAATGCTTGGGATTTAATGGCTGTCCTGGGCTTATATCTTATATCATATGCACTAAGCTTCACTGCTCACTTAGCCATCCTTCCTGACATTTCAGGTTTCCTGAGGACATTCTTGATTGGAAAATTAGTTTTAACGATAATAACATGAGTTTCAAAATAATGTCTTAATTTGGTAGATGCCATAATTAATGCAAGGATAAGTTTTTCTAAGTGTGAATACCTGGATTCAGCATCAAGTAAACTTTTACTTACATAATAGACAGGATGTTGTGTACCTTCGTGATCCTTAACAAGGACGGCACTTACTGCTTTTGAGGATACCGCAAGATATAAGGATAACACATCTCCTTTTTCTGGTTTCATTAAAGCCGGGGCCGAGGATAGGTAATCCTTAAGAGCTCTTAAGGCACTTTCATGCTTCTCAGTCCACTCGAATTTCTTGTTCTTCCTTAGGATATCATAGAATTCCTTGCACTTTTCTGAGGATTTGGATATGAATCTGTTTAAAGCTGCAATCCTGCCTGTTAATCTCTGAACATCCTTAGCATTGGTAGGGGACTTGATGTTCACTATTGCTTTTATTTGTTCTGGACTGGCTTCAATGCCTCTCTTTGTCACCATATATCCTAAGAATTTACCTACTTTAACACCAAAGTGACATTTTGAAGGATTAAGCTTCATATTGTATTTATCAAGGATATTGAATGCTTCCTCCAAGTCTCTTAGGTGATCCTCAGCCTTTATTGATTTTACCACCATATCGTCTATGTAAACCTCCATAGTTTGACCGATCTGATCCTTGAACATCATATTCACTAGCCTTTGATAAGTTGCACCTGCATTTCTTAGTCCGAACGGCATAGCAATATAGCAGTATATACCAGTTGGAGTCATGAAGGCTGTATCCTCTTGATCGGATGGTTCCATTTGGATTTGTTGAAATCCAGATGAAGCATCCATAAAAGTTAACAGTTCATGACCCGTAGTTGCATCCACCATGGAGTCAATGTGGGGTAATGGGAAAGGATCCTTGGGACATGCCTTATTTAAATCAGTGAAATCGACACATACCCTCCACTTTCCGCTTTTCTTTTGAACAACAACCACATTGGCCAACCATCTTGGATACTTGACCTCTCTAATCATACCTGCTCGGAGTAATTTCTCTACCTCCTCCTGGAAAATGGCATTTCTTTCTGGTGCAAATTTCCTTCTCCTTTGATGGATTGGTTTGAAGGACCTATCAATGCCAAGTTTGTGAGTGATTACATCTTTAGATATACCTGTCATGTCTTCGTGTTTCCATGCAAAGGTAGTCTTTCTCCTTTTGAGGAAGGATATGAGGTCTTCCTTCATTTCGCCAAGGATCCCTGATCCTATATAAACTATAGATTCAGGATCATCAGGATCCATAAGGATTTCTACTATATCCTGTTCTCTTGCCTCTAAGACATCCCTTGGAGGACACTTTGATTGCTATTGCTCCCTAGACTTTGATGCTGGTTTCATTGATGAGGTGTAGCAGTTCTTAGCCTCTTGCTGATCACTATCAATCTTCACTATTCCCCAAGGACTAGGAAGCTTCACACATTGATGATAAGTGGATGGGACTGCCTTCATATCGTGTATCCAAGGCCTACCAAGGATCACCTTACAACAAGATAAACAGTCAATAACACAAAACTTTTGGTAAGAATGTAGGCCTTCGATATAGATTGGGAGTTTAATGTCCCCCAGAGTATTCTTAGTCTCGCCACTGAATCCCACGAGCACAGAGGATCTTGGTATGATGTCGGATTCAGGGATATTCATCTTCTTGAGAACATCAAGCTGGATAATGTTCACAGAGCTTCCTCCATCTATAAGGATCCTGCGAACAAAATGGTTAGAAATAAAAAGAGTGATAACCAAACCATCATGATGAGGATCCTGGATGTCAACACGATCATCCTCATCGAAAGTTATAACTTTTCCTTCGGAGACGCTGGATGTTCGAATGGGTCTTTCTCCATTATCCATCTTGGTTTCCTTCGCATGTCTTTTGGCTGCAGAGAAGGATGTTCCACAAATGTCTGATCCTCCAGATATAAAGTTTATAATTTGTGCATCTGCTGGAGGGGCTGGAGCTTTCTCTGGGATCCTTTCAGGATCCTGAGTCCTTGACTTCTTTCTCCCCAATATTTCTTTCAAGTGCCCCTTTCTCAACAAGTATCCAATTTCTTTTCTCAATGCGATGCATTCTTCTGTGAGATGCCCAAAATCTTCATGGTATGCACACCACTTTGATTTATCCTTAGTTGCAGCTGGTCTATCATTTTTTCTGGGCCATCTAGCTTTATCACCTAAATTCTGCATCGCAAGGATTAGTTCATTGTTATCAACAGAAAAACAATATTCAGAGATTGGAGGATAATCCTCATCATCCTCTTCTTGTTCAACAGCATGCACATTCTGGTTATCGGATTTATTATAAGATCTGAACTTGTTGTTCCTGAATGAGGATCCTTGCTTCTCATCCTGTGAGGATCCTGCTAACCACTCCTGGATCCTTTTGTCATCCTCTAGCCGGATGAATCTAAGGGCCCGGGTTCTTACCTCATCTAGATTCCTGCATGGTGTCATAACAAGATCATCATAAAATAACGAATCCCTAAGCAATCCCATTTTGAAGGCTTCAACAGCCGTAGCTATATCCAGGTTAGGAATATCTAAGGATTCTTTACTAAATTTAGTGATATAATCCCTTAATGATTCATTATGACCCTGGGTTATCCTATACAGATCACTAGTTAAATGCTCAAATTTCCTACTACAAGAAAATTGGTTATTAAATAGGTTAACTAGATTAGCAAATGAGGTAATAGAGTAAGGAGGAAGACTTAGCAGCCATTTAAGAGACGATCCAGTAAGAGTGGATCCAAATCCCTTGCACAGACATGCTTCCTTTAACCTTTCTGGGATGGGATTGATCTCCATCCTTTCCCTGTATTGAGCTATGTGTTCCTCAGGATCCGTTGAACCATCATACAACTTCATGGTAGGTACATGGAACCTCTTGGGTATCTCAGCATCACTGATTGGTGGTGCAAAACGAGATATCTTGTGGCTCCCATCTGCAATCTCTGGGATAGGCTTGACCACTCCTGGGACACTTGATATCATGTCCATCAATTTTTGCAATTCTCTAGCCATGGCATGATTGATACCTGTATCCTGCATAAGGCCATGGTTAGTAGTATAAGAATTATTAAAAGTGTTACCTCCCATTGGATTCAAATTAGGAAGAGTGGATGTTAATCCATATTGTTGGGGCTCTGGTATGACCGATGGACCAGTAGAAGCAATGGTTTGCATTGGAATGAAATCCCCCTGATGGACGTCGGAACTTCCTGATTGCAAACTCCTTAAGGATCCCGGAATCTGGAAGGATCCTTGAAACTGTGAGTATCCTTGGACCTGGGAGGATCCTGGGACATAGGCGGATCCCTGAACTTGGGAGGATCCTGGAACATAGGAGGATCCTTGAACCTGGGAGGATCCCTGAACATAGGAGGATCCTTGAACCTGGGAGGATCCTTGAACCTGGGAGGATCCTTGAACCTGGGAGGATCCTTGAAACGACCAGTACCCTTGAATCTGCTGCGCTCCCGAGTATCCTCCTGAGCTTGCAAAGGATCCTATATGCTGAGGATGGGATCCTGATGGTTGAAAGTGTAACCCTGAAGCCTGAGTCATTGCTGATGACCCGTAATGCACTCCTTTTGGTCCTCCAACATATTGAACGTCTGGAACCGCTGAAGGCTGAGAAGTTATAACCGGAGTATCAAAATTCAAAGATCTGGGCATTAGTGGGGAATGATCCTCTGCCGATCTCTTCTGTTTCTTGATGTCTCCAATTTCTCTAAGGATCTTTTCATTGGTCTTGTCCTGCTGCTGGATATGCTCCTTCATCTGCAAAATCAGAGTAAACAAGTCACTAGTAGTAGGAGCATAAGAAGCAGAAGAAGTTGGAGGTTTTGAGAAAATGGGAGTTGGTTTCTTCTCGGCATTTTTCTGAGGTCCAGAAGGTGGTGGAGGCAAAGGTGGAATGCCCTGGGATGAATTGACTGCAGACATCGCACTGGATGTATTCTTTGTTGATGAAGCCATCTGCTCGTATGCAATGAACCGGAATGATCACAAAGATGAGAATTTCTTAGAAATGAAGCACCAATTGCCCCACGGTGGGCGCCAAACTGTTTTGGTCAAAAAATCAGACGAGGATAATGTAACCAAACTCTCTGTTAAGGGGTATGATGCTTGAATTGGTTTATAGCAATAAGGATCACTATGAAAAATAAATAACAAGTGACACAAGGTTTATACGGGGAAAAAGCCCTTGATCAAGAGTTGATCTCCGGCACAAAAAACCCAGGGTGATGGAAACTACCGATCACCAAATCAAATTAAACAAGTAATGTGTTACAACTTCGGATGATAGCGAGCGAAATACAAGGCTCACTATAGTGTAATGTGTAAAAAGTGTACGAAATTGCTAAGTGAATGAACGAGAGCTGTTGTGAGCGGTTGTGAGAGTGTGCGTAGCCAAAAAATAGCAAAAAGTGTTGTCTAATTAGCTCGCTACCCCATTTAAATCTAATAAAAATCTAAGTAACAAACTATCCGCAAATGGTGCAAGTCCTCCACGACTCCACAACGTCCATTTCGGACCAAGCACGTGCGGAATAGAGTTAGAATATTCTCCAGAAATATCGCCAAGACCAAGTCCCATTTGATATTCCTGCAAAACAGTTACGAATTCAAAACAGACAATCATTAGTATAAGGATCCTTAGGATGATCCATGATCCTGATCCTGAAGCACTTCTGAGGATCGCTAACTGACACAGAAGTAAGGATCACCAAACAGGATAATATTTGAGGATCACGGGTCATTTAGAAATCCACCCCTAACAGAGTCTATCTCACTTTTGATAACCTCCCTCCACTGAGGTCCTTCTGAGGAATTTACCGCTTGTTGGTACGTTTGAGGTTCGTCTTCTACCATATAGGTAAGAAAGTCATGGCCAAAGGATTTTTCAGTCTTTTGCCGTTTACTCTTTCTGATTTTAACTTTCTCGGTCTTAGATTGTTCTCGAGGTTCATTATTTGCAACCTCATCCTCTGGAACAATTTCCTCAACCGGTCTAGTAAAACTCGGTTCATCTTTACCTAAGCATGGGAACACATGTTCAAACCATGATGCATCCTTAGATTCTATTATAGTACTGTTGTATATTCCAGGGTTCTTAGAATCATGCACAAGAAAACGATATGGACCATAAGGACGGGTGTATCCTATAAATACATTGTTTTGGGTCCTATTAGTAGGCGCTTTGGTGCTATGACCACCTCCTTGGTTAGACACCCCCACACTTTCAAGTATTTATATGGTGATTTCTTTCATGTCCATAATTCATATGGGGTTACATCTTTCTTATTATTGGGTATCATGTTCAACACATAATTTTCCGATAAGATTGCTTCCCCCCACATGTTTTGGCTTATCCCAGAACTTATCATCATGGCATTCATCATCTCTTTCAAAGTGTGATTTTTGCATTCCGCTATGCCATTTGACTGAGGGGAGTAAGGAGTCGTGAGTTCATGTATTATTCCATTTTTTAACACACATCAATAAAAGGTGAAACATATTCACCTCCTCGGTCGTTCCTTATGATTTTTATTTTCCGATTTAGTTGATTCTCAACTTTGGCTTCGGACAAGATAAATTTATCAATAGCATCGTCCTTACTCTTAAGTAAGTACACATAGCAATACCTTGTACTATCATCAATGAACATGATGAAGTACTTGTTCCCACCACGAGTAGGAATTACTTATAGATCACACACATCCGTGTGGAGTATCTTGAGGGGTTTGGTGATTCGTTCAACCTTTTTGCATGATAATCTCGTTTATTTTGCTTCTACGCAAGTTTCACATTTATAATTTGAGTCGATATCGAATGTAGGTATGCAATTAAGTTTAATCAAAGGACGAATGGAATTAAAATTAACATGACCTAGTCTACCATGCTAAAGATTAGAAGACTCAAGGAAGTAAGTAGAACTAGTAGAGTTTTCTTTCATTCCACTCACAACGATTACATTTAGTTGAAACATATTGTTGAGGGCATAGCCCTTACCAACATACACACCATTTTTGGTCAACACGACCTTGTCCGACTCAATCACCATTTTGAAACCAAACTTATTCAATTGCCACCCTGACACAAGGTTCTTACGAATTTCTGGAACATACAACACGTTGGACAAAGTGAGTTCTTATCCAGAAGTCATTTTCGAAATCACCTTCCCCTCACCTTTAATTTCGGCCGTGGCGGAATTTCCCATAAAAACCTTGTTAGGAAACTTTATTTGTAAGTATTGAAGAAAATCACAATCAACTAGATCTATGAAGAGATCACAGTCCTGAAGATCACGAACTAGAAAAAGAAGATTAGATGGGACAACCGGAATACATAGCATCTACTTCAAAGAATCACAAGTTGATCAAGAGCTAAATTGGTTTATCAGAAAAGGTCATTTCTGATGGATCTGATGATATTTCTGATGAAATATCATCAGTATCTGACTATTCTGATCATCAAGAATTTTCTGATGATTTGTTCATCAGAATTTCTGATGAAGTGGTTTATCAGAATTCTGATAAAATACCCACTTGTCTGAAATTGGCTCTGTCCTGCCACACTTACCGAAGCAAGTTGACATTAATTGATATCATGATGAAAAAGGCAACTTGAACATTGGAATCAATGAATATGTCAATTGGCTATTTTTTGCAGGAATTATTGCATAAATAAACTATTGTTTATTCATGCACCAAGCCGTCTATAAATAGAAGGCTCAACCAGGAGAAGCAAAGTGAGTTTGAAGCTTAGCATTCATACATACATCCAAACTCCATTGCCCTCTCATCCACAGAATTCAAGATTCGTTTGTACTAGATAATAATCTTACAATCACCTTGTAAACCATTTTGTTTCAAAGTGATATAAACTTGATAATTCTATAGGTCTTGTTTCTTGAAAGTCTGATTTCCATTTCCGCACATCTTTTTCACATTTACTGAAATCACTTGCCATATTACATGAAAAGAAGTTGTTTTGAGCCCGTACTGGGATCAACAATTGGTATCAGAGCAGATTGAATAAACTATTTTCAAACGATCAATCGCTCATCTTCTTTTCTCTAAATATGGCCAGCTTTCAATCCTGGAATAATGCTTTTAACATTGGTTCTATGTCCAAACCTCCGACTCTTGTCAGAGAGGAATACCCCCAATGGACAATCAGGATGGTCAATTTCCTTAATGGTCATGACCGAGCTCTGTTTCAATCCATTGAAAGGGGTCCACATACACCAATGACTGATATACCTGCAATTCCAGCAACTGACCAATCACCAGCTATCCCTGCCTCCCGCGCTCCCAAAAGTGAAATAAACTGGAGTGCGGAAGACAAGGACCTGGTGGCTGGGGATGAAAGGGCAAAGTCACTTTTAATAATGGCCATCCCCAATGACATATTTTCACAAGTTGATGCATGTGCATCAGCTAAGGAAATATGGGATCAGTTGGAAAATCTTTGTGAAGGAGGAGAAAGGATGAGAAGAAACAAGAGAACAAATAATGTCTCATCTTATGAAAGGTTTAAAAGTTTGCCAAATGAAAGGTTAAATGATACATATCAAAGATTTACAAAACTTTTAAACGAGCTAAAGAAATTTGGTATAACAAAATCAAACGATGAAAGAAACATAAAATTTCATGATGCCCTTCCTAGAGAATGGAGAAGTCTAACCATGACTTTATCATCAACCTTAGAACTAGGAAACATGAGTCTTCATGACTTATACAGCATATTGATCCCCAGAGAGGAAGAAATATTTGAAGAAAATATTCAAAGAGGGGGATCTTTAGCTCTTATCTCAAACTAACAAAGATCAACAACAACCAATGATCCACAACCATCAAACAGTCAAAATCTTGAAACTTTTGATGCATCATCAGACTTTTCAGCTTTTGCTGAAGCAATAGCACTGCTCACCAAAACATTTGAGCAGAGGCTGAGGGGAGGTAACCAGAGATACCAGAGAAGTGACAAAGGAAGGATGGATGGAAGATCTAAAGAAGAGATTAGATCTAAGGATAAAGGGAAGGCTGAAGTTGTGTGTTACAAGTGCAAACAGAGAGGTCATTATGCATCAGAATGCAAGACCAAAAAGCTGAAGGATGTTGCCTTTTATGAGAAAAAGCTTGAAGAAGCAAAGAAGCAGCAACAAGTAAGCTTAATTGCTGGAACAGATACATGGTTATCTGATGATTCTTCTGATGATGAAGAAGAAGAATTGGCAAATTTTTGCCTCATGGCACTCTCTGAAGGACTACCAGAAACATCAGAACAAAAGGTAAATTTAGACAATCTTGATCTTGAACATAAACTAAACAAGCTCATGTCAGATTTTCTAAATCTGCAAGAAAAACATCAAACAGATGTTAGAAAATCTGATGAGTTGCAAAGGACTTTGAATAAAATCATTCTTGAAAACCAACTTCTTATAGAGGACAGTTTAGATCAAAGAGCAAAAATTGAGTTTTATGAAAATGAAAGAAAAGATCTTTACAAGAAAATCAATGACAAAGAAATCAATGTAAGAGGTTTTCAACAGGCTAAAGAGTTCATAAATTTTATTGAGTCCACACCAAAGAACGAAGGAGAGGGTTTAGGCTATTCAAGTTCTACAAGATCAAATAGAAATCAACCCACTATCTTTGTAAAAGCAACTCATCAGATTTCTGATAATTTAGTATCAGAATCTGAATCTTGCAATACAACCTGTTCTGAATATTCTTTTGAAAAACCTAACTTCAAAACAAACAAGAGTGAATGCAGTCAAGAATCTGTAAAAACTCCAAAAGCAGTTCACTCATCTTTTCAAAATTATCCACTCATTCCATCACAAGAGGAAATATCAGAAAATTCTGATAACCCTTGTATGTGTGTTGACATACTGAAGCTTGTCCAACACCATCTTCAAAAGAAAAATGTAAAATATGTTAATGGCTCAGCATATAACAGAGTTTCTGATGCAAAACAAAGAAGAAGAAAAAAATAAAGAAATTAATATTCCATCAGAAACAGTACCCAAGCATGCCTGGGTACCAAAAACCCTCTAATCATTTCATTTCAGGACCATCATGTGCAGCAGATCTGGTACTGCGACTCAGGAAGCTCCAAGCACATGACTGGGGATAGGAGCTTACTCAGCAACTTTGTTTCAAAGCTGGGTAGAATGGTAAATTTTGGAAATGGAGTGAAAGGGTGGATCATGGGATATGGTTGCATAAGGTATGGAGGTCTGACCATAAAAAGAGTAGCCTATGTTGAAGGCTTAAAAAAAATTCTGCTTTGACATGGTCAGATCAATGATAAAAATGACTGATATTTTTATCAGGAAAATGATTGATATATTGCTTATGTAACATTCAAAATCATATATCTGATAAATCATCAGCAAATCTGGCAACTTATCTTGAATTCTGATGAAGTCATCAGAAAATCAGACACAACATCAGAAAACCCGATAAGACATTAGAATTCTGGTAAAACATCAGAAAATATGATAGATAATCAGATTTGTCAAAATTCAGTAAAACATATTGCCATATATCTTCATCCTTATACATATCTCTTTACTGAATATTCATTGTTGTACATTTTCTTTTTAACAAATTTTTTTATATAATAAAAAAAAATTTAGTGCTGATTACTTCATCCAAACAGAAACTTTCTGGGAACTCATTATTATAAAACGTTCTCTCTCCTTCATTTATTGCACCCCATCATGCATTAAGAAGAATGAAGTGACATATTGGTAGGCTATCATATTACATCACCAGAAATTAGCCGCCTATATCAATAAATTGCATGTGGAGTAGAGAAGAAACATATCTCTGTTATTTTTTTCTATCCTCTGGTAATCATTAAAATAACAGAGATTGCGGCGAAGAAAATCTACAAGTTGGTAGCTTCCATTTATGGCAAATTTCATATTTACTATAAAAATTCACCACTTTGAGTTAAAATCTGTCTTCTTCAATCCTCTTCTTCTCACAGTCACACACACTCACAAAATGAACACCATCAAAGATAAATGCTTCCCACTTGTTCTTTATCCATATCATAACCTTAGATTGAGGACTAATCTGGAAGGTCCTCAATGGGAAGGGTGTCAAGTTGTGTTGAAGATGCTCATGAGCAGTAATTTGAGCTATGCCCTTACTGCTCATATAACTGTTCATCCAGAGATTCTTCAAATCTTCTGAAAAAATGCAACTTTATCCAACTATCAAAACAGAGAACAGATGGCCATCAAGAGTGTGGTGCTAAATCAACAAATTCTGCTAACTGAAGCCACCATCAGAACAGCTCTTCAACTCAATGATGACAATGATGTTCTGATGTTCATAAGGGCTCAGAAGGATGATGTATTGAGACAAATGGGTTATCACACACAAACCCAACAACGAGCTATCAACAAACATGGCTTCATCAGGCCATGGCAATATCTGGTCACACAGATGGGAGCATGTTTTTCAAAGAAGGTCATCAATTATCATGAGATTTCTCTCAGATTGATGGAGCCCATACTAGCACTTGTACTCAATGTACCTTACAACTTCTCCCATTATCTAATGAGTGATTTTGCAAGTAATATGTGGGTTGACAAGCCATTCTTAATGTATCCTCGTTTTCTGACAAAGATAATAACGAGTCAGCTAGACTTTGCAGACATACCTGCAAGTTATCCAAGAGCTGATATGAGACTTCAAGAAAACATGGGTCTCAGCATGCTTGTACCCACCAACCACAACTATGGGCTAATAACTGATGTGTTATTACTTCTGGAAATAGAACATGGTGAAGGAATAGATATTGATTAGTCTTTGTTTGTTTTGCCTGTACATTTTTTTTGTTTGTTATATATCAATATTTTGTGCTTGCTTGGTATGTTGCTTTATTTTTTATCATCAGAAATCATCATTATAACTCAAAACTCAAGTTTTCTGATGACAGAAGACGAAATCTGGTAATTCAAAATCAGATCATAATTTTTTTTTTCTGATAAAACTTTTAAATGATAAAACATTTTTAGAAAATATCAGAAAAGGTAAAGAGACATGGATGCTACCAGAAAAACTAATGTGAGTCTTCTGATCTTATCTTATTCCCTCTCATCCAAAAGGGGGGGGGGGCTCACAAGTTTAGGGGGAAATTTCAGAGAAAGACTGATTACTTCTGTTGACTACATCTCAAAAAGTCAACCGAAGTCAAAACAAAAGGAGGATACATAAGAACAACAAAATTTCTAATGACTTTATCAGAATGAGACTTTCTGACTTGTGAAGAAAAGAGAGTACATATGAAGGAAGATAATTGGACCTACTAACAAATGGGGTCCACAAAGAAGAAAAGGTGTCATAGAACCGATAGTTTTCTCCAATAAAAAATAAATACAACATTTTCAAGAAGATATGATTGAAGAAACTACAAATCGAAGAGTCAAGTTGAAAGGGCATAACCACAAGTTTATGATGAAACAATTTCATTAATGTCTTAATACCCACGATCCAACGGTTACATTTTGAACTAGAAACTCAGCACCCACTATCTAACGGTTATAAAGACAATTAATGATCTCGTTTTCACTATTGCATACCACGTTCTATATCCCTTTAACTCCTTCAACACCAAACACCAACAATACTCTCATATTCCTCATATCCTAAAATCCCCTGTTTTTCACTCACAATTCGAAAATCCCTAAATTTCAAACCCTAACTCACAGAGACCAACAATGGCAGAAGTTAACCTCAATATTCCGATCGTTCAACATGAAGTACCTTTTGTCGAGGAAGCAGAATTTCTACCAATGAAGGAAAACAATCTGCTGATGAATACAGAGTATTCAGAGTATGATAAAAGATGTCAACTTCTGGTAGAATATCTTACAAAATGTCCAATCTCAGGAGCACTGACAAAAGGAAAAGAAATACCAGAAAGGATACTACAGCAATTTGTTTACACCTTTGATGAAGTTGAAGAAAATCAGGTGTCTGCTCATGTATGGGGAAGTGTTTATGTAACATTAACCCCAGCAAGAGTAAGAGAATGGCTTGGACTGCCTATTCTTGGCAGTTACACTGAAGCCACAAGCAAAGAAGATTTATTAGACTTCGTCATTAGGCTTGGATACAAGAAAAGAGATGTCAACAAAATTGGAGCAATAAGAAGAAGTGAATTGCCAGCTATCTGGCAAGTGATGATGGAAGTGTTAAACAAATGTCTTACTTCAAAGATAGGAGGAACTGATCAAATCAATCAAGCTATTCTGACGATCATGTTTGGGCTCATAAATGGGTTCAAGATTGATTATGGATCAGAAATCTTTAACCTTCTCAAAAGATCAATCATCACCAGAAATGGAAGAATAACCTCTCATCTGCCATATCCAAGGTTAATCTCAATTTTCATTTCTGAAGCATTCCTTGAAAGAAACATGGAGATTCCAATCTTAGAAGATGTCTGGAGATAAAAAACAATGAAGGCTTGGAGTTCCAATCATGGATGGGAATCAGACAAAGATATCCCTGTATTACCAGAAAGCATGTTATGCTTCATTGCACCAGACTCACAATACAGAATACAACATGAAAAACTTCTGACAAAATCAAATTCTCCCACAGAAGAACCCAGCAGAGAAGTTGTGAACTGTTTTTCATCAACAGAAAAGGGAGATGATGAGAAGTCCTCACCATCAGAAAATGAGGGTGTAGAAGAAAGAAGAATTCTGGAAACAGCTAACTTGGAGATAGCCAACTCACCAGAAATCGAAGAAACACATGCTGCTGAAATTGAAGCCACTGAAGTCATTCATTATGATGAATCTTACATTGCTGGTACATCTATTTTAAATACTGTTCTAGTAGAAACTCACAGAGAAGAAACAAAATCAGAAAGTTCAGTTAATGTTTCTTATAAAATAGAATATAGAACAACGAATGTTGATCAAGAGGTTACTAGTTCCATTAATCTCAACTCTGAATCAGAAAATGAGGAAGAGGATAAGATCCCAACAGATGGAGATCAGAAACTGATCAAGGAAATCTGGCTAAAGGTAATTTGTTTACCTCAAAAACTTATGGAGGATCATATATTGATATGATTCAAGGACATAAGGAAATCCAGGATGAGAATGAGTTTTTCATCACTGGTAGAGATAATTCTGGTAAACTTAAAGCTGCACCAAAATCTGGTAAAGCCAAGAGTGACCCCATCATCTCTAAAACAGCAGCAAGTGTGTTTGCAGCTGGAATGTTAGAAGGAACATCTGTTGTTCCAAATATCCCTGAAAACCCCATGAACCAAGAAAACATAGAAGCAGAGCTGGAAAATTTTTACAAAGCCTGCAAAAGAAATCCAGTGGAAGAAAAACTTGATATGCTGCTGTCAGAAATACAAGGTCAAAAGGCTGATATGAAGACTTTGTCAGAATCGATGAAGGCAATGATGAAACAAACTGAAGAAAACACAGAAGCACTAAAGTCTCTTCAAAAGATGAAAGAAAAGGCACCAGAATCCAATATCTCTGCATCAGAAATCCAAACGATTCTCACAGAAATAGAAAAGATCAAAGCACAAGTTGCAAAGGTGATTGAATCAAGGCAGTCAAGTAGTACAAACAGAGTTTTGGAAGAAGTTACCATACTAAGGGCAAGTAATAATAGTATCACAGATGCCCTTGAGAAGCTGTCAAGAGAATGGGCTGTAATTCAAACAAAAGCTCAAACAGAATTCACAAATGTTCAGAAGAACATAAACAGCAACTCAAAACAGGTAAAAGAGGTGCAACAACTAATAGAGAAAATGCAATTCAACATCGCAAAACTGGCCAAAGTGAATCCACAAGAACTCATGAAAGAAATTCCTGCTGAAAGCTCACATCAAGAAGCTCCAAAATCAACTCCTCAACAATCATCAACCACACCAATCACAAAAGCTGGAACCACAGTAATGGGTCCTCCTCCGAATGTCCCAAAAGATGAAATGCTGAAAAGGTTAGCAACTGCAAAACCTCAAGTTATTACAAATTTGAAATTGCTAGCATCCGTCCCAAATCCAACAATATCTGATGACTCAGCAATAAGTAAGTATATGAATATTCAAACAATGAATGAATGGGAACAAGAAGGTGAGTCAGAAACAAAACCAAAGACTGTTAAGAGAAAAATCTCTGAAACCAAGTCTATCATGGTTAAAGAGATTGCCCGGGATGTAATGATATTCCCGGAGTCAAATCTGGTGAGTTATTATTTAACAAAAGAAGATGAAGCACCAAGATCACTATCTCCTACCAGACTGAACTTAAGAGAAGAAAGGATAAAAAGAGGGCCAAGTAGCATTCACAAACAAAATTGGATTCCAGTAAAAAGAATTCTAAAGGTGAATGAAATAAAAAGTGCAATTGATGATGTTGGAGGAATTCATGTGCAAAACAGATACACACTTCAGAGGGAGAATGGAGAAGAACAAAAGGCGACTGATGAAGAAATAGCTGACCAGTTGCATCCTTTAGACATTTTGTTTATGAAGGATCATTATGAAAAGGAAAAGAAAAATAATCAAGAAGTCAGAAGAGCATTAAGTGGCATATCAAAGGCTGGAATACTGCTGTTTAAAAGAATAGCTTTTTCAGACATTGATCTATGCATCAATTTTGAGCATGTACACAACAAAAAGGTGTATGTCAGATCACCAAAGACAAAAGTTCCTTCAGACATATTGGAAGATGCAAGATCCGGAGACATCATTATGCTGACAAATAAAAATGAAGAAGAAGACTATGGTGTAATCTTCAGAGATCATGATAATAACAAAGCTATGTTCAGAAGTGTTGACATCTGCAAGTACTCAAATCAAACTCTGAGATATATCTTGAAAACCATGAACAAAAGACAAGAACATCTTCAGAAGATAGAAAAGAACTTTGAGGGAAGCAGAAAAGAAATTGAGCAGATAATTGAAGAATGGATCCAAGCAAGAGAATGGTACAAAGACATGTATGTCAGCTGCAACAAATATATCTCCAATGTAATTTGTTTTTCGTTAAACATTAGTGACTGGTTTAAATTTGCAAGTATTATATTTCCACTGTTTGGAAATTTTCTGTTTATGAGGTAGTTTATTTTCTTACAATACTTAGGGGGAAACTGTTAGGAAACTTTATTTGTAAGTATTGAAGAAAATCACAATCAACTGGATCTATGAAAAGATCACAGTCCTGAAGATCACGAACTAGAAAACGAAGATCAGATGGGACAACCGGAATACATAGCATCTACTTCAAAGAATCACAAGTTGATCAAGAGCTAAATTGGTTTATCAGAAAAGGTCATTTCTGATGGATCTGATGATATTTCTGATGAAATATCATCAGTATCTGACGATTCTGATCATCAATAATTTTCTGATGATTTATTCATCAGAATTTCTGATGAAGTGGTTTATCAGAATTCTGATAAAATACCCACTTGTCTGAAATTGGCTCTGTCCTGCCACACTTACCGAAGCAAGTTGACATTAATTGATATCATGATGAAAAAGGCAACTTGAACATTGGAATCAATGAATATGTCAATTGGCTATTTTTTGCAGGAATTATTGCATGAATAAACTATTGTTTATTCATGCACCAAGCTTTCTATAAATAGAAGGCTCAACCAGGAGAAGCAAAGTGAGTTTGAAGCTTAGCATTCATACATACATCCAAACTCCATTGCCCTCTCACCCACAGAATTCAAGATTCGTTTGTACTAGATAATAATCTTACAATCACCTTGTAAACCATTTTGTTTCAAAGTGATATAAACTTGATAATTCTGTAGGTCTTGTTTCTTGAAAGTCTGATTTCCATTTCCGCACATCTTTTTCACATTTACTGAAATCACTTGCCATATTACGTGAAAAGAAGTTGTTTTGAGCCCGTACTGGGATCAACAAACCTTTTCTCCATTAGTCACCTCCTTGAAGGTGATAAACATATTCTTCTCAAAGCACACATGACGAGTAGCCCCTGTATCAACCCACCAATCCTTGTGGTTTTGCCCAACTAAGTTTACTTCCGTGACCAAAATTGAGAGGTCCGTGATCATAGCAACGAGGTTTTTAACCCCACGAAGCATGTTCACTTGTCGAGCATTTTCCTTCTTTGGAAGCTTGCATTTGTTGGACTTGGCTAATGACAGTTTTAGATTCTATCATTTTAAATTCCAAGAACTTAGCGACCATGAACTTCTTAGTGCCCTCATCTACTGTTTTGTATTTGCGATCCAAATACTCCCATAATTCTTTGGCAGTCATAGTTTTGCAATACACATTGTAGAGCGTATCAACCATACCATTCAAGATATAATTGCGGCAGAAGAAATCTGAATGATTCCAAGCATGACCAGCGCTCACTGATTGAGCATCCATATCCTCTTCATCAACATGGGGAACCGTTTCAGTCAAGAACCTTGCTAGGTTCAGCGTGGTCAGATAAAAGAACATCTTTTGCTGCCACTGTTTGAAATTCACACCGGTGAATTTCTCTGGTTTCTCAGCATGCGATATGACTCCATTAGGAAGTCGTGCAACCAAACTGGTTGTGACAGCAACAACAAAAGTCATGATTGCAAAAACAGCAGTGTTCATGGGTTGGGATTCCATTCTGAAATGAAACAGTGTAGGAACAATTAGTAGAATATTTTGTTTAAGTTTGTTAGTAATCTGAATACGAAAAGAATCTGCAACAGAGAATAAACAAAGCAAAAGAGATAATAACAATGAACCGGGCTTTTGTTTGACACAATTCACTAAAACAGATTCGTGGTCTATTCCCAGGGTATGCCGGTTCGAAGCAACAATAGCGCACTGCCAGACTTGAATGTTTGCCTGAAACGAAACAGGAGATGTTGCAGAGATTGAGAGATAATAAGGGATGTTGTTGGTGTGTAAAACTGATTCGCTTGAACTAGTTTTATAGTCACAAAACCATAACCAAATTCTAGCCATTATTGCAGCAAATTAAACCAAATTCCAGATCCGAAACTCAACTTTTGCACCTCCTGCGCGCGCGGGGGTAGGACTTGTGGTAAAACATGTCATAAAGCTACAATGGTTTGGTAAAGGTCTTACCTTAGAAACAACCATTTACTTTTTTCCCACACCAATGTGGGACAAAGTGTTTTACCACTTTGAGACTTCCATTCACACACACCTAAAACTTCCAACAACTTCAACTATTGATGAACATGTTGACTAGGAAGGTATGGTGAGCATCAACTTGGGATACTGATCTGCAACATGTACATAAATGATGGTTGCATTTTAACTCAAATTTTGATTCTTGTTGTTCGTAATCTATGATTGAAGATATCAAAGATAGATATTTTGATTTACTAGCTTCAACAGTTAGAAATAGATGAAACCGGATGAAGGCAACTAATGATTATTGATTTGGTGCTTGTTTTCGGACCGAAAAGAGTAATAAAAGCATTCTCAACAGATACTTTGTCGCAACCCCTGCCCCCTATCTGTCCCCGGGAATGGGCAACAGCGAATATCAGTGTCGGTGGTATCATTTTGTTTATTAATTTGGAAGCGGAATTTCATCAGGACCATAGTTAGGAAATGTTTATCAGAGTAAAACCACCATATTTTATATTAATAACCACATGGGTAAAACCCAAGTTTCTTATTACAACATAGGGATAAACCCTATTTTATTGAATTTAAAACATCGTCTTTTAGGTAACTTTTATAGCCACGTTTTTCCAAGCAGTCAGTGCTCTCTAGCTAGCTTTCTTCTAATTTGGCTTTTACATTTTGTTACCTGTTAGTTCATACGTCTGTAGCTTCCGTCAGCATTTAGTCGTATTTTGTATGTTTATGTCCTTTGTAATCAATTATGTTTATGTATGTATGTACGTAGTATGACAACTCAGGAGATGGGATTGGATTGTAAAAGTGTTGACCTTAGTTGACTTATGTCACCCGATTGGATGGGCCATCCGATCGGACAGCACTGTCATCCGATCGGACAGCAGTCCTGCCATCCGATCAGACAGCACTTAGTAAGCCTCCTGAGTTGCCTATTAATACCCCACTAGGGTATGTCATTTAGAACTTTTGCTGATTCTGTTGGTGTACTCTGTCAAGTCTGACTTCTACTGGCACTTGTGTACTTTCATATATTCTTAATAGAAAGATCAGACGGTGTTAAACGTTGAATACTTTGTCGTACTTCTGGACTTGATCCAATGGATTCCGCACATTGATCGAGGTCGATTCGTCTACGTTTGTATCAATCAGATCCTATACAAAAAGGACCTAACTGTTGGTGCATCCGTCTGTCGTCTACGTCTTTTATCGAGTCTTGTATAGAATGTATTAGTTCAGGGCATGAAAAACGAGATAGTGATTTTTAGGAGTGATTCCGCTCGAAATGACACCTTGTCATTTCGAGCTAAATCACATAAAATCTTGATTCCGCTCGAAATTGTAATGTCTGATTCCGCTCGAAAAGACACATTGTCATTTCGACCTAAATCAGAAACTCTATAAATAGGTGATTTGGAGCTAAATCAGGAATTAGTCTTCCGGTTTGCAACGAAGTGCTGTCGAAGTGTCGAGTCGCTGTAAAAGTCATTCAATCAATACAAATTGACAATTTAAAGTGTATATTCGCTTAATTGAACTCAGCTTGTTTGTTTCCGCCTCTCAAACCGAGAAAAGCTCTTCCGATAGACTCGTTCGGATCCGAATTCGATCCTACAAGTGGTATCAGAGCTAAGGAGGAAGAGCTCTTGCCTATTCAGCTGCGAATTCTATTTCTACACCTTTCTTTTTTAATCTGAACATCATTTCACGGTCCGAATTGGCTCAGATTTTCACAGTGTGCTCAGAATCATGTATTAACAAAGCCTTAGAAGTTTCAGACTAAAATTCGAACTAAAACTGGTTATTTTTGAGGTTCCGCTTGAAAACACTCGAGAGTATGATGACGTCACAGTGATTCAACTCAAAATTTTGGTCCTGATTCCGCTCTAAATCTTGATTCCGCTCCAAAGTTCCCGGTTGATTCCGCTCGAAAATACACTAATTCAGCTTGAGATTTTCTGATTCCGCTCCAAATTGCATTTTTCTGATTCAGCTCCAAACTGCATTTGTCTGATTCCGCTCCAAACTGCATTTTTCTGATTCAGCTCCAAACTGTCATCAATTTAGATTCTGATTGAAAGCAATCTAAGTGATTTCGCTCCAGACGATTCAGTTAGATATTTCGCTCCAAATTGCATCTTGGTGATTTCGCTCGAAAGATGTTCTTGATTATTTCACTTGAAAGGAGTTTTGATATTCCGCTTGAACAGTCTGTTTGAAATTTTTTGAAATTCGAGTCATGGACGAAGAATTTTATAACGCGTTCGCTACTCTGGTTACCCCGATCAGTATTGCCCAAAACACGATGTTGGAAAACGAAACGGGAACAATGCAAAAACCGCACAAGCTAATGAACATCGAGGAATATAAGGGTTGGGAAGGTCGTTTCGAGAACTGGGTACAAGCAAACTATCTTGATGCTTGGGAATGTGTCGAGACGAAATACATTCGACCGATGAATGATGATGAAGAGGTTGTTCCAATTAAAGATCTGAGTACCGATGCTAGAAAGAAATACAAAGATGAGAAAATGATGCTAAGCCTTTTACAACAAGCTGTGAAGGAAGATATTTTGGTTCTCTTGCAACATAATGGAACTTCTTACTCAATCTGGAAAGCATTAAGATCAAAGTTTCATGGAAGTCAAGAGATGGTCAAAAACAAGAAATCACTTTTGAAAAAAGAGTTTGATCTATTTCGTGGGTTGAAAAATGAAAGCACAAGACAGATCATAGAAAGATATTGTAATTTGTTAGCCAACATGAAGAGATTGAGCATCGAGAAAGACAATGAAGAGTTGATCAAGAAGCTTGCTGATGCTTTGCCACACGAAACTTGGGGTACATATCTGATGATGCTCAGAAACTAGAAAGGATTTAACACGCTCACTTTGAGTAAATTCATCGAGAAGTTGGAAGCTCAAGAGACGGAACAACGAAAGATTGTTCTAATGAAAGATTTCGATGGTGAACAAGACATCGGGTTGTATTACAAAGCAGGGGTGAATGAGAAAACCACAAATTTTTCTCCAAAAGTAGAAACTGCTTACAACGCCAAGAATTCAATCGGAAATTCATCAAAAGGATCAAGCAGCAGCACAAGTTTTTCATCGTTTCCATCATTTGATCCGAACATTTTAGCAACAAAGAATGGAAGAAAACTTCAATGCAACATTGTATTAAATCTTGAGAATTATCAAGATTACTCAGAAGAAGTTGCTAAGAATCATATGTCCTTGTTGGGAATGGTTTTAGAATCATACAGCAGTTTTGTGGCCGGAAAGATCGGGAATCCAATGCTTACAAAAGAGGATTACGATCAAATAGATGCTGAAGAGACGGAGCTAATGGATATAAAATGGTGTTTGGGCAGTGTGTTGAGGAGAGCTGAGAAATTCAAACAGATCACAGGAAGAAATGATCTTCGTGAGGCTAATATTTCTACTTTAGGTTTTGATAAATCTAAAGTCACTTGTTTTCGTTGCAGGGAGAAAGGACACTTCAAACGGGAGTGCACCAATCGTGAAGCAAGTGGAGCTCAAAATCCTTTCAACAACAACAATGATTACTACCGAAAGGCCATCTACCATCAAGTTGCTCAACAATCAACTCAACAACAACAACATCAGGCACAAACTGCACATCGAAGAAATGTGATTGAAGATTCATCAAAGAGAGCTTGTATGGTGAATCAAGCTGAGAAGAATACATCATCGGGGTTCAACTGGGATAAGTATATTTCATCTGATGCAAAAGCCTGTGTGATTGATCAAGATAATGAAAAGATGCCTGAAGGGTTTAGCTGGGAAAATTTTACATGGGATGATTATATTCCAGATCAAACTCCAGCTCACACAGCTTTTGTTTCTAGGATTGAAGAAGATAGTGATGATGATCGTGAGTATTGGTCAAAGAAAATGGCAGATCATTTGAAAATGATGGCAGAAAGTCACAGTGATGATGACAAAGCCAAAAAGAAAAAGAAAAAGATCAAGACACCAGTTAGCAGTGACGATGAAGAAGTTCCAGTGATCAAAAGGAAAGTAAAGGTTGAAGTTCTAAAGTTCAAAGTTGATGAAGAAGTTGATGCTAAAAAGATTCCTGTGAAATGTGACACTTGTGAAGCTATAAAGAAGCAGAACAGCACATTGATTTATAACTTGAATAGTTTGAAGGAATCCTATGATGTCCTAAACAAAGCTATGAATCAATACAATCATACAAGTGAAGAACAAGCAACAGCAATGAAGACACTTCAGGGAGCGTTCATGATAAAGCAAAAAGTTGTGAACAACTACATTGAGAAGTGTGCTGCTCTTGAACAGAAATTGGAGTTACAAAGAATTGAGACTGAAAGAGTTAATCGTTTGTTGAAAAGTTACTCATGTACTTCTTATGTCATTGACAGGATTTATCCGACTGTTGAAGGCATGAAGGCATTTGAAGAGGATGAAGTAACTGAAGAAAAAGATTCTGGAAAAGTTGCTGAAGGAAAGATTCCTAAGAAGAAGACTAAAATGAAGAGTGACACAAAGAAGAAGACTGACAAGAAGGATTCTGGTAAGAAACAAGATGTCGGTTACAACAAGTGTCCACCCCCGCTAGAAAATGGATATTTGCCTAGAAATCCAAATCAGGAAAGAGTCGAAAAAGCAACAAATTTACAGTGGGAGTCGGAGTCCTCAGTCAATTTACCAGAAAGTATTGATGTTGTGTTTACATTGTCTGAAACTGATCAACAATCTCAATTGATGAAGAAAGTGGTGGATCATCTGTTAGATAATGATGAAATAGAGGAGTCAAAGTTGTAGTCCACGTCAGAGTCAAAGTCTGAGTCAAGCACTCCGGGTCAAAATGAAAAACAGGGCAAAATAGTTTATGACAAAGAATTCCTGTTATCAAAATTTAATTTGAATGATGAAACATTTAAAGTGGCATATACTTTGTATGATTCAGACAAATTATATTCTGATGAGGAATTTCCAATAAGAGGTGTCAAAAATGAACTGATAAAAAAGGTTTTCAAATTAACAGAAATTCATATTTCTAAAATAAAAGATTTAAATCTTAACGAAAAACCTAAAAAATACATCTCAAGAGTTCAACAACGTTTAAACAAGAAAAAGGGTTACATTTCTGGTTCTGGTTGGCAAAAGAAACCAAACCAAAACCGTAATTTCAAAAAAGAAAGGTCTTGGATTTACTCCAACAGAAAAACAGAAAAATGAAAAATATGTTCGTGATTTTAAATCAAAAATGACATTTGTTTCAAGTACCTCAGTAGATGAGGAAGAAAAGAAAGAATTCTGGAAGCAGTCAAACAGTGAGTTCCTTGCAAAGAAGCAAGAAGAGATGAAGTTTGCTGGACAGAGGAAAGATACGAGAACCTGTTTCCAATGCAACACTGTTGGACATATTGCCAGAGATTGTTCTAAGGCAATACCATCAAAACAGGGAGTTTCTCGTAAACAGAAAGAGAAAGTGATTGAGTTTGAACCACCAATTGACCGAACCAAGTTATTCAAAAATTCTACATTTGAAATTGGTGAATGTTCAAACAAGTTTTACAAGAAAAGAGCTAAAAATGACAAACAAAAATGGGTGGTTAAGAAGTCTGGAGGTAGTTCTAGCGATGATTCTGATAAGTCAAAATCAAAGGAGCTATTTTCTGGCGATGAGTCTGATTCCACAAAATCAGAGGAGCCACATGTTATTTCAAAAAGTGAAGGATCAGTTTCGACTGTGGATGATGAGAATTTTCCACCACTTCGGGCTGAACATTTTAAAAAGAAAATTGGTAAAGTTGAGATATAAACCAATTTTATGATGATAAGAAGGTTTTTGATGTTGAAAAAGCTTTTAACCCCACTGTAAAACATATTTTTGGAAAAATGATTGATCGAAAAGTCCAAGGGGTTAAAGAGTTTTATGAGAAGAAGACGAAGAAAGATAAAGTTGAACCATCCCTGGTTTGTGACTGGGATGGTACATATTACGAACAGTAAGTCTCTGGACTTGCCGGAGATCCCAAGTTGGTAATTGTGGATCAGTAATCGGCATCATTCATAAAAATTGTTGTTTGTGAAATTTAAAAAAAAATGTTTAAATGTATACAGATGATGGACTATGCCGGAACTCCCAGGTTGGTAAGTGTGGAGTATGTATCGGCATTTATCTTGAAATTTACTTTGATAAGTTCATTGTACAAGTGGTACAGAGGTTTGTTTTGACATAGTGATTACTCAAGGTCATTAATTTGAACTTGATGTAATTTTCATACAAGTGGTTGAAAGACAATATGATGAACCATGCCCCTATAAGTGGTAAAAACAAACTTATTTTCTGGAAAAATCATTTTGATTAAAACAAACTTAAGTGTTTTGAAATCTAAATGAGAAAATTGTTTGTTGAAAGGGGGAGTGCTGATTGTTTATGCCAAGTGAATGGCGAATTGAGGTGATTCGATATCAGTTGTCAAGTTTCTTGTACAGTTTATTTTCAAATTTCCTACAATGTGTTTGCATTTTAGGGGGAGTAAGAAATTTTAGAAAATCCAAAAACATTTGAAAATTTGAAAAATCCAAAAACATGATAAAATGAAAAATGAGTGTCAAAAAAGAGGAAATGATAGAACATCAGTGGACTATCACAACATGCTAAAGAATTGGAAAGTTAAATATGTGATAATCAATCTCACTGCGGATATGTCAGTAGGCTTTTGCACATTTAGTAGATTGTGACGAGATATAAACCTAAATTTCAAACGCTTATACATCTCTCGGATATATGGGTAACCCCCGAAATCTTGTTTGAAAGGTCCCTCTTTCTGAGATACTAGGTCTTTATGCATAGTGATATCTGGGGTATTATCCCGGGACTTCTGATTTTGCGGAAGCAATGGCCTAGTCCCCGGAGAATACTTTCTGCTTGCTTGAAATATAGCGCCGCCCTCAGCAAATTGATGAAACAATAAAATTGATAGTCATTGTTGTTGTAAAAAAGATCCTCTAAAGGGGACACACCTAAAGTCGAAGCCGTCATCTCTCTGCGTATACGGAAGTATCGACCTGAGCTCTCACGGCCCTCGCAATATAACCTCTTACAGATATCATCTAGGTATACTCACCTGTAAGACTGAATATTGTGATCTGGATACGGGAGTATATTCTGAGATGGGACACGCGATTGAGTTTAAGTGCTTAAGACATTAATATCGTATCTCGGATCAGTTGAACTTTGTGTGAAAATTTAAGTGGACAAGTATACTGACAATCTAGGTGAATTGTTTAGAACTTAAAATGAAATGAAGCTTAACGGTGTTGGTGATTTGTCTCAAAAACTGATATGATCCTCTTACACAAACTCACAAAAATATTGTTTGTAAATATTTCTTTACTGCATTTCGTTTGATTTCAAAAATCTCAAAAAGATTTTCAATGTGTTTTAGCATAAAATTTTGAAAAAATTCAAAAAGATTTTTGACAACTGGTGTTGAAGAACTGATTTTAAAAATTCCAAGTGCTAAACTTGACGAACTGGTTTGGGAGTGTTGTGTGTGAAAGAATTTTTAGTCTTGTTACAAGTGATCATCTGAAGTTTTGAAAATGATATTCCTTCAAGTGGTTCATCAGAGACTATAAATGTTAGATCATTTTTGTGATATTCACAAGTGATGTCTGAGTGTGTTAAAGTTTAATATTTGAAAACTTATGTGTGTAGTAGAGAATGTACAGGTTTGAGGAAGAGTCAGGTTCCGATACCTGAGGAGTCTGTGAGTTTAACAAGCCAGGTTGCGATCCCAGCATATTGAAAGGGGGAGTCTGAAGATACTTAAAGGAAGGAGTATGTTGGTGATGAAAAGAGAAAAGAAGATAGAGATTGAGGATATTTACAGCGTCAGATACTTCAAAGAGAAGCCCAAAGACTGATAAAGACTGAAGTTACGAAGACTCGACACTGAAGACTCCGTCAACATCCGAGGGGGAGTTTGTTGGTGCATCCGTCTGTCGTCTACGTCTTGTATCGAGTCTTGTATAGAATGTGTTAGTTCAGGGCATGAAAAACGAGATAGTGATTTTTAGGAGTGATTCCGCTCGAAATGACACCTTGTCATTTCGAGCTAAATCACATAAAATCCTGATTCCGCTCGAAATGACACCTTGTCATTTCGAGCTAAATCACATAAAATCCTAATTCCGCTCGAAATTGTAATGTCTGATTCCGCTCGAAATGACACATTGTCATTTCGAGCTAAATCAGAAACTCAATAAATAGGTCATTTGGAGCTAAATCAGGAATTAGTCTTCCGGTTTGCAACGAAGTGCTGCCGAAGTGTCGAGTCGCGGCAAAAGTCATTCAATCAATACAAATTGACAATTTAAAGTGTATATTCGCTGAATTGAACTCGGTTTGTTTGTTTCCGCCTCTCAAACTGAGAAAAGCTCTTCTGATAGACTCGTTCGGGTCCGAATTCGATCCTACACTAACAAGTGGTATCAGAGCATCCAGGAGACTGAATCGAGATCTACGACAACGAATTCACTGGAATTCAAGCATTTCTTGTCAATTAGAGCCAAATTTCACCGGAAATTTGACTAATTCTATCACTTTCTACTCATTTCTTATTGATTTTTTCACTTTTATACCTTAAAAACCAGAAAAACGTAATTTTGAACAGGAAATTACGGTTAAAATTTGACGAATTTGTTATCAATCTGTTCGCAATCAATCATAGTTCAATCCTTCAAGATTTCGTAAGAAAATTCCTTGAAAAACTAGATCAAAATCATCAAAAACTATGTTGAACTGTTCATGTGTGCTGACGTCACTTGCTCGTTCGAACAGCTGCACGAACGACTTGTCTTAGATTGTTCTTAGATACCTGGTTGCTGACATCATCAGTGTTACCCGATCGAACAGCAGCTCGATCGGACAGCATTGTTGTTCTTGTTATCTAGTGCTTACGTCATCCTGTCACTCGATCGGACAACCATCCGATCGGTGAAGGGTTGAAAAGTCAAAGCTTTTTAAAAGGTTGTTGTGCTACTCGTTCGGACAACCACTCAATCGGACAACCACTCGATCGAGTTGCAATCCAATTCGTGTACTTAGCTTTTATTGTGCCACTCGATCGGACTATCATCCGATTCAAGTGCACTTGTGTGAAACTTTTGAAAATCACAAAAATTTGTCTAAGTGTTTGTAAACTGTTTCAGGTACTCTAAAATGGGGGACGATTTTCTAAACCCATTTAGCGACATATTTGCTTACACCAGCAACACGGGAGACGCCTCGTCAAGCAACACAGACAACACTGCTCCAAACCCGAATCCTAAGAAAGCCATTGCAGACTCACTAAGTGTGGATAACGCTTATGGCACCTACAACAAACCGCCCAAGCTCATGGCATTCGAAGAATATAATAGATGGGCACCTAGGTTCGAGGACTGGTTGAAGGCTTTCGCCTACCAGAGTTGGAAGTGTTTAAGAAATGGTTTCAATATTGGGAGAAGTGACTATGAAAACCTGATCGATACTGAACAGGAAAGTTTTATTGCTGAAAAGAAATGTCTTGCATTGCTACATTATCACACCCCGACCACGTAAAACAACAAAACATGGCGGAAACATCGGGGAGTGTTGTAACAGAATCATTGTTTCACAACCATGGATTAAACAATTTCGTTTTATTTAATTAAATGTATTACATTACATTGGAATTAGAAACAAAACATGAACAAATAGACTTTTATTGTTATTAAGTCGCTAAGGCCTCTTCCGTTTCTATGTGAGCATGCATCAATATCATCATCAAATATCATCAACTATGGTACCTGAAACACATGTGAAAATACGTCAGCATAAAAATGCCGGCGAGTACATAGGTTTTATGTGAGTGTCAGATTCATGGCTCGTTTTACATGTTGCAATACTTATTTAAAAACCTTATTTTGAAAAGTATAGTATTGCGACATAATTAACCAACTCAAATCAAGTTGGATATGATTTATAAAATCTCGTAGCCATGATTCTTAATTCCAAAACATTTTGTTTTATTAAATCAATTCGTAAAACATCTCATAGAAACTCGTTAATAAGACTCGTATGGTTTATATTATTCAGAAAACATAATTGTGTGACATTGTTTGAAAATCGTTTACCCAAGTGATCTAGATAACGCAACGATATATAATGTGTTAAAAGCACTTATATATAGGAAGTACCAGCGGCATATCCACCATGCTTTTAACACATTACACCCGCCCCGTTACCTAATCACTTCCCTAACCCAATGGCTTAAACAGTTACAAACGGTTCACATAAATCAAATGATTACAAACGGTTCACACAAATCCAACGATTTCAAATGGTTCGCATACATCAAATGGTTACAAATGGTTCACATACATCCAATGATTTCAAATGGTTCACATACATCCAATGATTTCAAATGGTTCACATACAACCAATGATTTCAAATGGTTCAAAACGTAAAACAATTGTGCTAGCATGTTAAGTGAACATACATAGCAAGACATAATGAAATCATGTACTAATAGTGTACTAATGAACATAGCAAGTATATGATATGAAAACATGGAAATCATGAAAATAACAAGTAGGCACATGTGTTTCACCCCAAAACGTTTGGAAAATAGTAAAAGAGGGGTCTATGTACTCACTTGAGGATGCTTAGAAGTCTTGAATAACAACCAAGCAAAGCTAGAGGGATCACGGAATCAAACGGCACCTAATATAGGTAACTATGTAAATAAACGGACCTAAATCGGAGGATCGGATAAAATGAGGTTTCGTAAACCAAATGAGTGTAGGGACTCATGTAATATGGTTTAACAAAGCCTATATTCTAAAACGAAACCTAACCTAAGTGCTTACGACCCATTACGACTCGTTAAGGTAGCTTACGCCACTTTAACGCGTCGTTCGCGTAAAACGCGTTTGGACCGCCTAACTAGTCCTATGATAAGTAAAATATGCCTTAACATGTCTAATATTGTTGCCAAATCAGTTTAGATATCAAAAATTATGTTACATATACTTAAAATGAATTTTGGCGTAAAAAGGGCATTTTGGTCATTTACCTAAGGCATATAAACTACCTATCATACAACTACTTAAACGACGTGACCATAAGGTATAACCTCGGAAGGTTATTCCCTATGCAACTATGGTCACCTAATGTGTTTGGTCGGATCCTAAAGATCGACCAAACGGGTCGGGTTCGAAAGTATAAGCGGTTGTTTAGACCGCTTACCTTACGACCCTACATAAGCACTAAACCTAAAGTGACGAGCTAAACATGTTAAAACATGCTTAACGAGGTTTGAAACAGGTTTCGTATCAAAACAAACAGTTTTGATACCTAAAAGTAGTTTGGTTACAAAATACGTAAGAATACGCATTTTGGCCGAAACTACGACTCGCCACTATGCCTAGATAACGTGGTAATCAGTAGGTATAGTCACAAGAGACTAAAACCATCGTGATTACGCTCACGTTATGAAGTTCAAAATAACTTCATGTTGACCATAAACTGGTCAAAGCAGAAAGTCAAACACAGTTTGACTTTAACGCGAAAAAGAACGAAAGAGGACTTACAAAAGGTCCAAGAACGGAAGTTTGACCCGATTATTCTCAGGTATGAAGTGAAAGCACCTCAACTTAGAGAAATATCAGATCAAATGTGAGTTGAAACTATGAGATGGATGGGGTATTTAAAGTTTTTGCACAACCGTTAAGATCATTCATCGTAAAACGAGCTTCGATCTCATCCGTACACATGTGCCCATGTTTTGTGAAACCATGGGAGCCCCTAGTTTCATTAAAACCATGTGAAAATGAGGGGAACAGCTGGAACAAGCTGTAATTTAGATTTTTCATTTTGGTCCCTTCCTAAGATAACTATGGAAGTTTGTCAATTTTGGTCCCTGAATGTGCAAAACATGGTTTTTGATGCATTTTTGACACGTTTAAGCCCCGTTAATCCCATTTCAAGGTTCTAAAATGAAGTTAAAGTATAGGGAACATGAAAAATGCTCAAAAATATCTCGGATGTCGGTTCGTTTGGTCGTACGGTTGCGTTGTTCGGTTAATTACGACGAAACACGAACGAATGCGAAAAACGATCCAAATTACGCGACGAATGGAATTTTATCATGCCAATCACTAAAATAAAATATTTTAATGATTAAATAAAGTTTTGGATGTCCGGATATATTCAGAACGTAAGATATGCGCAAAAATGCAAACTTATGCACTTTTTGACGCTTTTAGTCCCTGGATGACCAAAAAGTTTATTTTAGCACACCGAACCCCTAAAAGCCTATTTCTAAGCTATGTAAAGGATATTTAGGGTATGTTTAACTTATGGTAATGTTCCAGAATGTTCGTTACAGTACAAATCGGCATACTTTCGCAGTTTGTCGAAATTAGTCCCTATAAGCGAATAAACTTGATTTCGCCATACCAAACCCTCCAAAACTTATTTATAAGTTATGTAAAGTTTATTTAAGGTATGTTAAGCCTATTTCACTATTCCAGAGTGTTTGTTGCATTAAACTGGTTATATTTTCGCATCAGTGCGCGTATAACCTTCTAGAAAGCGATTTAAAGCTTGAAATCGAACAAGAATTGATATGTGCAAAAGATACACATATTTATACAAATACCAAGTATGAAATACAATATTTCATTGGTTTGGTATTTGTTTGATGGTCGCAGAGGCACAGGTGTCACATACATCAATCAGTGAGGGATGATATCATATCTTTAATCGATTACAAAGATTCCAGAGATTTATGGGCAAAACTAGAAAAGAAATGTATAGGAGGAGAAGAAATTGTTAAGAACAAGAAAAAATTGTTGAAGAAAGAATTTGATCTGTTCGGTTGTATGAAGAATGAATCAGTTTCAAATATGATAGAACGGTTTTGTCACTTAAACATCGAGCTTACTAGACATGGGTTTAAGTTTACCGAGGAATAATTGGTTGATAAGTTGTTGGATTCATTACCTGATGAAAAAGATTGGATAGATTTTGCACTGCTGTTGAGAAACACAGTACAGATGAAGGATCTAATAGTTGATTTGCTGATTGAGAGGCTTGAAATCCACGAGCTTGAGATTAGAAAGACAAATCGCGAGACCCGGACCGAACCGTTTGACCTGTTGACTGAGCCCCTGACCAAAGTCTACCCGAAAACCCGAGTACCAAGCTGGACCAAGGAGCCGAAACTCCCAAATCTGACCCAAAAACAAAACCATCACCCGAACCGTGGCTGACTTGATCTAAATCTGACCCGAACCGCCTTTAGACCCGGAACTCGAAATCGGGTGACTCGTCGGATAAAAGACATGGACCGCCGGTTAAACGAACCGACCGCCGGTCCGAGACGTGAAACATCATCATTACCATTTGATCATCATCTTCGTCTGAAACCCACCGGATAAATCTGCTGACCATCGGATAAACGAACCGACCGCCGGTCCGAGACGAGGACCGCCAGACCGTCACCTGCGCTCCGTCTCTCTCCTTCGCCGATTCCCTCTCTCTTCTCGATTGTTCTCTCTCTCTCTCTCTTCTGGTCGTCGGAACCACACATCACCGCCGCAGTCATCGAGGGGGGGGGGTGTTCGGTGTGTGTGGGTGTGAGACAGGGAGGAGGAGGAGGAGGATGGTGTTGTTCCTGTCGTGCAGATCCACCATCGCCGGCAACCGGCCCCACCGGTCTTGTGGTTGGTTCTTTACGGGAGAGAAGAAGAGGACCGAGGTGTTTGGTTTATGTTTTGGAAATAATAGATAATTGTTGTATGGGTGTAAGTTAATATACAGACAAAGAGAACAAGGGTTTTCTATGTGAGTGTATTTAGTTGCAGACAAAGGAAATGGAGAGGAGTAAGGTTTCTTATATAGAGATTTTAGGATCTTGTAAGATATTTGTGTGTTCCAAACTTTTGAAACACAATCTCTTGTTGAGATTTTGCCCAGATTTTTAGGGATTTGTTAAGAGTTTGGCAAGATTTTATTAGGATTCTAACATATTATATGTGCAGGTTTAGGCTTATGGGTTTCGGGCTTGGGCCCGGGGCCTACAAGTCCACCTCATGTGTAAGTGGTCCGTAATTCTCACGAGACCCGTTTTTAAACCGAAATAACCGAAGTCTAGTAGAATAATATTTCGTGCAAAAATAATGTTGGTATCCGTTGTAGTCGCGTTCGCGCGTTGCTAACGGTAAAAATCTCGCGTAAAAGGGTCAGTTCGCCGTCTCCTACCATCGCGTTTTTAATCCACGTTTGCATTTGTGTCGCACGGAAGCCCAAATAAATTCAGAAAATTAATTTCGTACACATAAAATATTCGTGCAACATCCATACTTGTCGGCGTTGTCAGTATTTTGTACGGCAGCAGTTCGTTGTCGCGTAGTATTCAGCCGACTCCCCGTCAATCACCATACGCGCACTGTAAAGTCCGATAAACGTTCCTAGGCATTCCAATTGCCTAATTAAGTTAATTTGCGTCGTAACACTATTTATTATCGCGTTAATTACTTGTTAATCACGTAATTAGGTGCCGTAAATCACGGGTTGTCACATTCTCCCCCTGTTACAGAAATTTCGTCCTCGAAATTTAGACTATGTTATCCCCTCGGAATTGTGTTGTTCGCAGGTAAGTCCGAATAATAACCAAGTGAATGACCGCGTAATCGAAACAAGACTTATTCAAATCATGTGAATTCAAGGACATTCCTTCACAATAGGAATCCCAACGGTTTAAAAATGTGTCTCGGTAGTTGATGTCAAAAGGAAACGAGACGTAATGATACAGTCACCAGACTTATTCAAATCATGTGAATTCAAGGACATTCCTTCACAATAGGAATCCCAACGGTTTAAAAATGTGTCTCGGTAGTTGATGTCAAAAGGAAACGAGACGTAATGATACAGTCACCAGTGCGACTAAGTTAACAAGGATCCAACAATGAACAGGAACTTCGACCAATCGAATTTCATATCGTTCACAATAAGTTACTGAGTTCCAGAAGCAATAACATCCACTGGATGAACTTAGAATCAACAATCTCAAATGTACTAGTTTGCATGAAACGCTCGATCGTGATCAGCGCAAGCTGCAAGTCATACCGACGCCACAAGGTGTCGCAATGAATGAAACAATTTAATAATAGAGGTGATCGAACAAGTATCACCTGTGTTTTGTATGAAACGCTCAATCATGATTAGCCCAAGCTACAAGTTTGTACTGACACCACAAAGTGTCGTAGTGATTGAAATAATTCAATAATAGCAGTGATCAAACAAATCCACCGTGTTTGAAGTCAAATGAAAGCGTAATACGGTGAATCCGAAAGTTTGTTTCAAATGACATCATAGAATTTTCAATTGAAATTTGAACATCAAAGAAATAATGTTTTCGATCGAAGGTGAAGAAGCAATGAATGTTGCAAAGCATTCGATCGATGTTGAAAGAACCGTTATGAGGTACACCGGAATATTAAATGAATTTGTGTACCATTGTCTTAACACACGATTGTGTTAAGACTGCTTTAATATGAAAATTCAAAGCGGATTTAAAACAAATTAATAAAGAAATAATTAAATATGTGCATGAGACGCGTAAACGAGTTTAGCGCAAGCTTCAAGTTAATGAATACACCACCACAAGGTGTCGAAATCAACAAATGACTTATTGGAGTCGTAGACCAAACAAGTCTACTACGACTCGGAACAAATGAAACTCTTGTTAAAACGAATTTGAATATGATGTCTTCAATACATCATATGGTATCTTGAATTGAGTATGTGTAATGCAGAAGTTCAAACAATCGAACTTGGTTTTAGCGCAATCCGACAATAGATATGTGTATCGATAAGAAAACTTTAGGCATGGTCACAACGAAAAACCATGTATGTAACTTGTAAAGAAATGATCGTGATACAATGACCCTTAAGAGGAGTAGAGATATGAAAATCTACTCAGTAAATGTGAAATTCGAAATTTCAATAAAGAAATTTGAGGACTTTACCTGGGGTTTCGTGTGACGACCAATTGTTAGGTGACATTATTATGGAATGTCGAACATAGCGTATTCGTCGTTAGTTAGGTAGGGGGGGAAGAAATGCGGAGACAATCGTCTTCTCCCTGGCGTGATTCGTGTTGTTGCAGGATCGCGTGACAAGTTGTCGTTTCTTGATCGTTAGTTCTCCTGCTGACAGGGATCTAGCGTCGTCGTTAAATTTGCGTCATCGTTCCTTCTCAAAGGCCTCGCCTCGACAGTCGTATGTGACGTGCTTCAACCTCCGTTGACGTACATATTGAGTTTCGCATATACCTGTGCACTAGCGTTTCATTCCGCGTAGAACGTGATGTGCCCCGACATCCGTTGACGTAAAGATTGAGTTGCATGCATTCTTGTGCACTCGTTTTGTTATGCGTAGGCTGCCTGCTCGGGAAGTTAAAATATCACAGACAATATGGATAATAATATGTGCCCGAGTTAATATTCGCGGTTCCTACGTGATGACCTTTAATAAACACACACATGCGCAAATAATCAATCATATAATCAAATAAACATGTTAGTCACCAATAAGCAATCAAGTAATTCCCCTAGTCCCACCTGTCTATCCTCCCAGCCTCTCAGACTGAACTTCCTAGTCCCACTAGACTATCCTCCCAGCCTTTCAGACTGAACTTCCTAGTCCCACTAGACTATCCTCCCAGCCTCTAAACTTCCTAGTCCCACTAGACTATCCTCCCAGCCTCTCAGACTGAACTAGTCTCTCAGACTGACTCCCTGTTCCGAAGGTCTTAAATGCATGTTTCCTAAACTCTCAGATTTTTGTGTACTGTATGTAATCGTTTCGTGTACCGTGTATAAAACATCACAATAGCGTATGTTTGAAAACAAAATTTTGACTGTTTGTTTTTCGGCAACGGTTGGAGACCATATTCGAGTACTAGGCGTTCTGTATGTATTCAACGTCTTAATAGTCTAAGTCCCAGAGAAAAGTGAGGTTAGAGCCTAGGTATCACAACAGAAACCTAATTCGCTGTAACCTATAGCTCTGATACCAATCTGTCGCACCCCGAAATTATCAGAGCTGGCGTGACTAGACTGGACTGGTATCGTCATTGCACAGCGGAAGCAAAATAGCTAAGACTTTCTAGAAAGTGAACGCCACTAAGTACTCGACTCTTCGATGGTTCTCCTATTCCAACCGTGCCATAACTTTGAAAAGTAACCTGAGAAAGAAACATGCGAAAAATCAACATAAAGTTGAGCGAGTTCATAGTTTGTTTGTAAAAGATTTGAGATAAATCTTTTTAGTAGTGAAAGGTTTGAAATAAATCTTTGGTACGAGTTCATAGTTTGTTTGTAAAAGATTTGAGATAAATCTTTTTAGTAGTGAAAGGTTTGAAATAAATCTTTGGTATTGTGAAAGATTTGAAATAAATCTTTGGAATAACCGGTTTTTGAAATAGTATTGAGAAAATGAATTTAAAAATCATTTTCTTGCCAAGTTATATGGAAACGTTGTGTTTGTAACACGTTATGTTCATAAAACCATGTATTTGTAAAGCCTTGTATTTGTAATGTTCGCATAACCGTCAATGCCCACCCTGACTTTGACTCCTTACCCGAAAAATCATGTGCTTTGAATTTTATATAAAACATGGTATTTTAATTTGTATGAACAAGTAGTTTCGTAAGTATATATGTCCCTGGTATGCAGCAAATAAGGAAATAAAGAGATCACCAATGGTTTGCAAGGCCATTGATATGTGTGAAGTGCAAGTAGGAAGACTCAAACCTAGCAGATTTATGCGTTGGGTACAAAGTCACCCCGAGGTCCGTTCTGGTTGGGCCTGGGGCTGGGCTCGCTACACCCAGATAGATCTACCGCTCCTGTCCCTCGGTCCTACAATGAGGATTAATGATCCCAAGTTGCGCCTACCCACTCACATGATCTGTACGTTCTAACCCTCCTTACGCTAACCATACCATGTATAAAAAATGTCTGTAAAAATTGTAACATGTATTTTACCCCAGCCTCTAAGGCTGAATCTCCCCAGCCACTAAGGCTGATCCTCCCCAGCCACTAAGGCTGGCCTCCCCAGCCACTAAGGCTGGCTCCTCATTCTCTATATATCATTACCAAACGATCCATCCCTAGTCATGAAAATCATTCATTTCGATAATACACCTTTGTTTTGTAAAAACCGGTATGTTTAGTATAAACCTTTCGTAAATCATTCGAGTTCCTTGAAATCCCTTCGTAATATGATTTAGAAATACTAGTGTTGCGTTTGTTAAAAACTTTGTTTGTTTTTGCAAAACGTGCATGTCTTTCCACCCCAAAAACATTTACAAAACTGTAAAACAGTAAAAAGTGGGGTTATGAACTCACCTGAATATTCTTGTGCAAAGCGAGCTAATTACGACCTCGTGATGTCGTTTCCAAGATGAGACTCGCTAGCGTGCATTCTACAATATTCCTAACACGGAATATCTAATAAGTTTCTAAATAAACGCAGTATCTAAACTACGTGTCATCGAGCTCTACCGAATCGTTAATCGAACGATTCAACGGTAATTTATGACGGTAAATGAACGATGGTAACTAAACTATGTGTCGTTTAGGCGTTTTGAAATAAATATAACAACTTATATTTATTTAATAACGTTTTTTTTGTGTTGATGTCGTTTGAAATAAATACGATAGTTATATTTATTTCTTGAAATAATATGAGTTGCTTGGCGCTTGAAATAAATATATAAAATATATTTATTTTATAAAAGAATTCGCGTTGTATGGTATTCGAAATAAATATGTAAACTATATTTATTTTGTAAAACGAATACGAGTTGTTTGACGCTTGTAATAAATATATAAAATATATTTATTTTATGAAAGAATTGTCGTTTTCGTATGTGATAAAGCGTCGTCGAAAGTGGTATACACATTTATGTAAAAGTCGCTTTTCAATAAAACATGTTTTACTTTTACGGGTTTTCTCGAAAAACGGGCAGAGTTTCCTCTGTTTTTGGACGCCCCCGACAACACAAGTTGTCGTTATTTATCAAAATTCAGTCAGAATTCAAACAATATATCAATTTCGCCAAATATTTCATAAAATGTAAACTAATATCTTGTCGGTTCGAGCTCGTTATCACGTAATCAATTTTAAAATTATGAAATAACGAAATAAAATGCGCCGTTAGTCTTTACCATCTTCTCGTGTCGAAACACTAATTGAGTTGACCGAGTTGACTCGCTGAGTTGACCGAGTTGACTCGCTGAGTTGATCGAGTTGACTCGCTGAGTCGACCGAGTCAACCGGGTTAACGGAGTTAACCGAGTTAACTGAGTTAACCGGGTTTGACCCGAGTCGACCGAGCCAAAACTGAAGCTGACCGTCTGACCGAACCGTTTGACCTGTTGACTGAGCCGCTGACCAAAGTCTACCCGAAAACCCGAGTACCAAGCTGGACCAAGGAGCCGAAACTCCCAAATGTGACCCGAAAACAAAACCATCACCCGAACCGTGGCTGACTTGATCTAAATCTAACCCAAACCGCCTTTAGACCCGGAACTCGAAATCGGGTGACTCGTCGGATAAAAGACATGGACCGCCGGTTAAACGAACCGACCGCCGGTCCGAGACGTGAAACATCATCATTACCAATTGATCATCATCTTCGTCTGAAACCCACCGGATAAATCTGCTGACCATCGGATAAACGAACCGACCGCCGGTCCGATACGAGGACCGTCGGACCGTCACCTGCGCTCCGTCTCTCTCCTTCGCCGATTCCCTCTCTCTTCTCGATTGTTCTCTCTCTCTCTCTCTCCTGGTCATCGGAACCACACATCACCGCCGCAGTCATCGAGGGGGGGGGGGTGTTCGGTGTGTGTGGGTGTGAGACATGGAGGAGGAGGAGGATGGTGTTGTTCCTGTCGTGCAGATCCACCATCGCCGGCAACCGGCCCCACCGGTCTTGTGGTTGGTTCTTTACGGGAGAGAAGAAGAGGACCGAGGTGTTTGGTTTATGTTTTGGAAATAATAGATAATTGTTGTATGGGTGTAAGTTAATATACAGACAAAGAGAACAAGGGTTTTCTATATGAGTGTATTTAGTTGCAGACAAAGGAAATGGAGAGGAGTAAGGTTTCTTATATAGAGATTTTAGGATCTTGTAAGATATTTGTGTGTTCCAAACTTTTGAAACACAATCTCTTGTTGAGATTTTATGAGATTTTGCACAGATTTTTAGGGATTTGTTAAGATTTTGGAAAGATTTTATTAGGATTCTAACATATTATATGTGCAGGTTTAGGCTTGTGGGTTTCGGGCTTGGGCCCGGGGCCTACAAGTCCACCTCATGTGTAAGTGGTCCGTAATTCTCACGAGACCCGTTTTTAAACCGAAATAACCGAAGTCTAGTAGAATAATATTTCGTGCAAAAATAATGTTGGTATCCGTTGTAGTCGCGTTCGCGCGTTGCTAACGGTAAAAATCTCGCGTAAAAGGCGCCGTTCGCCGTCTCCTACCATCGCGTTTTTAATCCATGTTTGCATTTGTGTCGCACGGAAGCCCAAATAAATTCAGAAAATTAATTTCGTACACATAAAATATTCGTGTAACATCCATACTTGTCGGCGTTGTCAGTATTTTGTACGGCAGCAGTTCGTTGTCGCGTAGTATTCAGCCGACTCCCCGTCAATCACCATACGCGCACTGTAAAGTCCGATAAACGTTCCTAGGCATTCCAAATGCCTAATTAAGTTAATTTGCGTCGTAACACTATTTATTATCGCGTTAATTACTTGTTAATCACGTAATTAGGTGCCGTAAATCACGGGTTGTCACAGGTTGCCTCATCTCAACAAACTTGGAAACCAAAATCTGTTGAAAAGAAAGCAAGTTCTCCAAAACCAAAGGTTTCTGAGTCCGAAAAACAATCATCCTCTACCACACTGGTCAAGATGAATGTTCCTTTGGATTACTATGTGAAACTTGAGAAACAAACTTCTACCCCACCAAGGAAGAAGTATGTTCCGAAGAAAGACCAACCATCTGGTCAACCTCAGAAAGACGAATTTTTCTTATACAAAGAGGTTCAGGTTAGATCTGAAGAAAGTCTAAAGATGAATGACAAAAATTTCCCACCTTTGTACACCAAAACCACCCGCATCAATGTCAAGCTACATGAGTCTAAAGAGGCTTGGGTTGCTTCAAAATATCACTAAATGTTTTTTGAAATGTGCAGGAGCTTCCAAGATCCATCTCACGTTGGATAATGGATAGTGGATCTTCTCGGCACATGGAGGGGATGAAAACCCTTCTGTATGATGTTCGAGGGTTTAATGGAGGATATGTGGGATTTGCAGGCAATCAAGGAGGTCGTATAGTTGGTGAGGGAACTTTATCGAATGGTATTGTCACGTTTGAAAGAGTTAACTACATCGCTGAACTGGAAAACAATCTTCTGAGCATATCTTAAATTTGTGATCGAATGTATTCAACGCATTTCACAGATAAGGAATGTTTGATTTTGAAACCGGGGTTTGTTATCCCCGAAGAGTGGGTCATCATGAGAGCACCGAGAGTCGACAATCTATACGTGTTGGACATGAGCGTAGCCACTACTACCACGGGTCAGACTCATTGCTTCATGTCAAGAGCCACCGAAAAGGAGTCACAACCATGGCATCTGAAGATTGGCCACATTCACCTGCGTAAGATGAACTACCCGGTGCACAACGATTTAGTGGATGGTGTTCACTTGAAGGGTTTCTATCTTGAGGGAGAGTGTATTAGTTGTATCAAAGGTAAACAGCGAAAGAAATCTCACCCTGGAAAGAAGATGAACTCAGTCTCGAGGCCGTTGGAGAGACTTCACATGGATCTCTTTGGTCCTGTGAATGTCAAAAGCATAATTGGTGATTTATACTGCTTAGTTGTCACAGACGACTTTTCGAGATTCTCGTGGGTGACGTTCCTGAAGACAAAGGTTGAGACATTTGAGAGTTTGATGACACTTTTTAGAAAGATTAAGAACTTGTACCGAACTCGAATTAGAAGAATAATAAGTGACAACGGTACAGAGTTTAAGAACAACAAAATGGAAGAATATTGTGATGAACGAGGTATACTGCAAGAATTCAGTGCGCCTTATACTCCGCAGCAAAATGGAGTAGCAGAAAGAAAGAATAGGACACTGATTGAAACGGCCAGGACAATGCTTGCTGATTCAAAGTTACCTGTCAATTTCTGGGCAGAAGCAGTGTCAGCCGCTTGCTATACGCTCAATAGGGTTCTTACGGTGAAGAAATTCAACAAGACGTGTTTCGAGCTGATTAACAACCGCAAACCTAATTTGAAGTATTTAGAACCGTTCGGGTCTCCCTGCAGAGTTCTAGAACCATATGGCAAATTTGGGCCAAAGAGCATTGAAGGTTTCTTCGTAGGTTATACAAGTCCAATGAAAAGAGTCTTTGTTCCAAGCTTGAATCTGATCATCGAAGCACATAATGTTGAATGTCAAGGTCATACAATGCCACCTCAGAAACCCGCCGACTCATGGCATTTCAATTACGATACTCTGTGGGACTCATTCGACATAGAGGAAGAACCAGAGTTCTTTGACAAGTTGGATATTCTAAGAGAATATGAAGCATCACAAGAAAGATTCCCAGCAGAATCTCCGAGTTATCAACGACAAACTTCGAATGATGATGAGGCTGGTCCAAGCAATGCTGGAGAGAATGATGATGTTCAGCAAACTCCGACATCTTTGGAACGTGAACAAGCTCCTAACAATCAGACGGCAGACAATGATAATTCAGAATCTGATGAAAGGCCAACATTCAATCGTGGTGATTCAGAGTCTGAAGGGGAGCAAATCCAGTCTCAAGATCAGACAATTCCTGTCAGCGAACAAGTTGCAAATCAGAACATTACAAATTTGGAAAGTGAGGTAGATGTTCCTGGCGAGGTGATACCAATAACTCTTTCATATCATCCAGAAGAATTGATTATCGGGGAGTTGCAATCAGGAGTCCGCACCAGACGACAAATTGACCAGGGCCTTACTTGTTTTTATACAAAAGTTGCTCCTTTACAAACAGAGTTTTCACTTAATTGTTTCATTTCGCAGATTGAGCCGCGAACGTACAAGGAGGCACTAACTGAAGATTCCTAGGTCAACGCTATGCAGGAGGAACTCAATCAGTTTGATAAATTGGGTGTCTGGAAACTGGTGGACTTGCCTGATGGACATAGGAAGATAAACACCAAGTGGGTGTTCAAGTGCAAAAGGGATGATTGAGGGGTTATTGTTCGCAACAAAGCTCGACTCGTGGTCCAGAGTTTCAGTCAGCAGGAGGGTATAGATTTCAATGAAGTATATGCTCTAGTTGCTCGACTTGAGGCGATCAGAATCTTCCTAGCATTTGCATCTTGGAAAGGATTTAAAGTATATCAGCTAGATGTGAAGTCGGCATTTCTCTATGGTAAAGTGAAGGAGGAGGTATATGTCGGACAACCACCGGGCTTCACCGACCCAATTCATAAGGATAAGGTTTATCTGTTGGATAAGGCGTTATACGGCTTACATCAGGCCCCGAGAGCCTGGTACTAGACCTTGCCTCAACATCTGATATCCAACAACTTCATCCGAGGAAAGATAGACGCCACCCTCTTCACAAAAGAATTCGACAGCCATCTTCTGATTGTCCAGATTTACGTGGATGGCATAATTTTCGGGTCGACAAACGAACAACTCTGCAAAGATTTTGAAAAAGTGATGAAGCAGAAGTTTGAAATGACATCAATGGGTGAGATGAAGTTCTTATTAGGGCTTCAGGTTGATCAACTGCCCGAAGGAACGTTCATACATCAGACAAAGTATGTTCACGATGTCTTAGAGAAATTTGGGATTTCTGGGACTGCTCCAACTTCCACCCCATTAGCGACAAACCATGGAATAAACCCTAATCTCACTGGAGAGAAGGTGGATGAAACGTTGTATCGCTCCATGATCGGATCGCTGATGTATTTGACGGCATCAAGACCGGATATTATGTATCCAACCTGCCTCGCGGCCCGATTTCAATCAAGTCCCAGAGCTTCGCATATGACGATCGTCAAGAGGATATTACGCTACCTGAAAGGAACTCCTAGCTTGGGGTTGTGGTATCCAAAGGATGGCGATTTCACGCTTGAGGGGTACTCTGATTCCGATTTTGGTTGCTGCAAAGTAAACGCTAAATCAACAACTGTGAGATGCCAGCTTTTCGGACCCCGATTGGTCACCTGGAAATGTAAGAAGCAGACCTCTGTTGCTTTGTCTACATGTGAAGCCGAGTATGTATCTGCTAGCAGCTGCTGCTCCCAGATCTTGTGGATCCAGCAACAGATGCGCGACTACGGTTTGCAATTTCTTACCACTCCTATCTTTGTTGATAATGAGGTAGCTATAAAGATAACAAAAAATCCTGTTCATCACGCTAAAACCAAACACATTGAAATTCGTCATCACTTCATTCGAGACTGTTACGAAAAGAAGTTGATACGAATAGAAAAAATCCACACCGATGAACAAAAGGCTGACTTACATACCAAAGAGTTTGACAAAAATCGTTTTCGATATCTTTTGAAACTTAATGGTATGAAGTTACTATCGATTGCGGAGGGGATTATTGGCGTAGATGAAGGTACCACTGTAGATGATGTTGAAAAGCAATCTGCAATGGTTTGTCGATTTTTTAGCTATTTTGGTATTTAGGGGGAGATAGGTTATATTTTCTGAAAATACAAAAACAATAAAAAATGCAAAAACCAAAAAACATGAGATATTTCAAAATCCAAAAACATTAGAAAATCCGAAAAAGAGCTTGTGTAAAAAGGGGAAATGATAGTACATCAGCTAGACAGTTACAGTACGCTAAAGAAATGTAAAGTTTAAAAGTGTTAAGCAGTCTCGTTGATGATATGCCGATAGGTTTTTATACATTTAGTAAGTTTGTTCGGGATATAAACCTAAATCATTTCTTGCTTATTACGTGGGTAACATCTCTCGGATATATAGGTAACCCCTGAAATCCTGTTTGAAATACTCTATTTCTGACATACTAGGTCTATGTACGTGATGATATCTGGGGTATTATACCTGGACTTCTGATTTTACGGAAGCAATAGCCTAGCCCTCGTATAATACTTTGCACTGCTTTATTCTTAAAGCTCACCCTCAGCATAAAAAATGATGAAACATTGAAAAATGCTAATCATGTGTTGTTGAAGAAAAGATCCCCAAACGGGACACACCGAAAGTCGAGCCATCATCTCTCTGTCTGAACGGAAGTTCTAACCTGAGCTCTCATGGCCTCGCATTACCCGTTTACAGATATCATTAGTGTACATTCACCTGTAAGACTGAATATAGATTGTCTGGATACGGGAGTATATTCTGAGGTGGGACACGTGTATAAGTTAAGGCTTTAAAACACTAATTCGTATCCTGAACAGATTGAAAATTGTGTGAAAATTTAAATTGGATCAGTATATCGGCAATCACTGTGAATTGTTTAATGCTTAGTATGAAATCAAGCTTAACGGTACTTGTAGCTTGTCAGACGCTGATATGATCTCCTAACATGCTCACCAAAAATATGTATGTAAATAGTTTACGTTTACTGCATTTCATTTCTGTTTAACATTCAAAACCCAAAAAGATTTCATAGCTTTCTAGTCTAGAAACTTTCTTAAAATCCAAAAAGATTTTACATTTCTGCTTTAGTTTCTTCGACAAACCAAAGTGGAAAGCTGATCTGCTGATTCACAGTTATGAAGCAGATGCAGGAAGTTTCTGAGCTGGACAGATGGGTTGGGAGCTTATCTTTTTAAACCTGATAAAATGAAAAGTCAAAGCAAGTTCATTAAGTTGAAACTTGTAATTTTCAGAAAAAAGTTTGAAAAAGAATGAACAAAACGTCAGTGTGCTTTGTTTTGGGTCAACCAAGGTCATTAAGTTGGACTTGGTAGGCAAATTAAGTACCTAGGGTCATTAATTTGGACCTAGATACTGAAGTGGATTCCTAAAATCTGATGAAATCAAAGTTAAAATGTTAAAAAGACAAAGATTAAAAGTCAAAGAGTTGAACTTGGCTCGGGCGGCAAGTCGATCGAACAGCAGCTCGATCGGACAGCTCTCCGATCCAAGACACACTATAAATAGGGAGTCAATATGTCAGTCAAACCTTTCACTCATTCGACCGACCGACCTTTTTCTCTCAAACTCTCTCATTCTGATCTTTGATTTTCACATTCTCTTTGCACAAGAACGTTGGATTGTTGGTTTGCACAACTCTCACAATGGAAAAGGTAAGTTTTTCATGCTCTAATCTGTTAAAACTTGATGTTTATTGACTGTTCTTGTTTGATGACGTCACTGTAGGAGCTTAATTGTTAGATTTAGACAGATTTAGGATGAATTGATGAAATCTGAGCATTAGGTTGTGTTCGCAATGTTTAGATCTACAAGTTTACCGTTCCAATTTGTTCATAAACATGCTTGAATCTGTAAATCTGATGATTAGATCTAGTCGGCTGTCGGTGAGGTTTTTGGCAAATTAATCATTGTTTAAGCCGACTTAGAACACAATGAACATAGGGTTTTGATCGCGACTGAAAACTCTACATAGATCTATTCTCAATTTAATGTTTTGGCTTAGAAAATTTTTGAGTGTTCTTGAATGTTCTTGAAACGAGGTGCTGATCGATCGGATGGCAGTGCTGTCCGATCGGGTGACCACCTGACCCCTTGAATGTTTACTTGATAAAATTTTCTAAGTGTTTGTGCCTATGAATCTGTGCATTATCTGTTACATTATTTGATACCTTGAAATGTGTGCCTTCATGTGTTCATCTGTGTTTTGAAAAAGATGCAATCCGTTCGGGTAGCAATGCTATCCGATCGGACGGCAATCCGATTCATGGCACATCTTCATGCTTGCCTAGGTTTCTGTGCCATCACTTTGTCACTTGGAATGTTTGGCAACCCGATCGGTTGGCAATCTGATTGGGTGGCAACTCATTCCATAATACATTCATTCATTATTCATGAAAAGAGTGGCAATCCGATCGGACAGCAGTCCGATCGGACAGCCACTAAAGTCTAAAAGCATTCACTATTCATGATTAAGGTGGCAATTCGATCGGACAGCATCTGCAATCTGATCGGACAGCCATTAAACGACAAAACATTTCAACTGTTTCAAGTTTGCCAAAAGTCAAGTGGCAACCCGATCGGACAGCACTCCGATCGGGTGGTCATCCGATTCATAAACAGTTGACTATGTTGACTTCTTTATTGCATAAGATGGCAATCCGATCGGTCAACAATCCGATCGGACAGCCATCCGATCCATCAGTACTATCACATAAGGTGATGACCTAAGTGTTAGAAAAATTTTGAATTTTCATCATTCACCTTTATATCTCAAACCTTGTGCAAAAGATTAACAGTGAATATTTTTGCAGGGAAAAGACTGGGACAAGGGTCACAACGTTTATTGTCTACTAGATGCAGATCATATAAAAGAAACTGTGGTCGAGGATATATCAAAGTTTAAAGAGATTGCTGAAAGAGCAGCTGAACTTGGCAAGCGCAAGATGGGAAGACCAATACCAACAGATCAAACGCCAATCGAGAAAGAGGAAAACAAGATTCCTAAGTGGGACCGGAAGCGTGATGGTGATTCGGTATATAGGAAATGGTGGATTGAAAAGGGAAGGCTCATAAGGCAAAGAATGTTAGAAGAAAGAGCTGAAAAGAGAAGACAGAGGGCCAAAGATCGAAGGCGTAATAGGAAGGAATGAAGACTATGCTGGAAGGAACTGCAGCTACATCCGAGGGGGAGTCTGTTTGTTCATACGTCTGTAGCTTCCGTCAGCATTTAGTCGTATTTTGTGTGTTTATGTCCTTTGTAATCAATTATGTTTATGTATGTATGTACGTAGTATGACAACTCAGGAGATGGGATTGGATTGTAAAAGTGTTGACCTTAGTTGACTTATGTCACCCGATCGGATGGGCCATCCGATCGGACAGCACTGTCATCCGATCGGACAACACTGTCATCCGATCGGACGGCAGTCCTGCCATCCGATCGGACAGCACTTAGTAAGCCTCCTGAGTTGCCTATAAATACCCCACTAGGGTATTTCATTTAGAACTTTTGCTGATTCTGTTGGTGTACTCTGTCAAGTCAGACTTCTACTGGCACTTGTGTACTTTCATATTTTCTTAATAGAAAGATCAGACGGTGGTAAACGTTGAATACTTTGTCGTACTTCTGTGACTTGATCCAATGGATTCCGCACATTGATCGAGGTCGATTCGCCTACGTTTGTGACAATCAGATCCTGTACGAAAAAGGACCTAACATTACCTGAAACGCATTTTAAAAACATTTGTCAGTGGGAAATACTGGTGAGTGAATCCCAGTTTAATCAAGAAGAATTTTATCAATTAACACAGTATTGAGAGCTATCACATTGTTTATTTCTACACAATTACTCATTCAATACTGTCAATCCTGACTGGTGGGTCATATTACCCATTGGCTAACTCGTTGTCCAATGGTAACGTGTTCCACATTTTTTATACAAAACCCCAACATACCGGCCGTAATTGAATAACTACAAAGACACAATCACTGCTTAATCACATTGTAAAACATTTAAGGTTTTGTAAAACAATTTACAAAAAGGTTTACAAAAAGAGGATAAACTCACATTGCTGTCTTAGATTTCTTCTAAGGTTTCCTGGTGATTTATCTATAATTTACACAAATGTACATATGTTAGTATAATAACCCTTTTATTTATATTAATGATACCCTCCCCGAGACGGCATTCCAACGACTACGTCGGGCAGAACCACGACAGTCGTTACGGAACCCTGGATCAATCGGGCACCGTATCTAATACGTAACCGGGGTTATAATACTTACATCGGGGCAGAACTTCGTTAATTAGGGGGATATTATATCCGAGTATCACTTATACTATGTAACAATTCGAGAGAAAGAAAAGATTTGAGCGACGAAATCTGAAATCCCGAGCTCCCACTTTATAGGGCATGAAATTAGGTTTCTCGCTGCCCGTGTAAGGTTAGACCTCGGGCTACGCGGCCCGCGTAGTAGGGGTAAGTAGGCCCTAGCTTATCCAGGTCACGAGTGTAGGGTTGACATGTGCTGCCACGTGGCAGCACCGAGCCTTGCCTGATCTTGTAGCTGTCGCGGCCCGCGTAAGATGTAGCCAAGGGCTACGCGGCCGCGAGCGCCCATAAAATTTTGTTTTTTAATTATTTTTAATGACATTTCATGTTTTGGGCTCGGTTTTCACATACGGGGTATATTTAGAGACGTATAAGGGTAATTTAGAATATATTAGGGTGTCAGAAAAAATTTCAGGAGGGTTATTATATCCTCCCCACCTTGTTTTTGAGCTTGTCCTCGAGGTCTATTGGAACAAGTGTGGATATTTCTTTTGCATTTCTGATTCAAGCTCCCATGTGTATTATGGTCCTCTTTTGGAGTCCCACTTCACTTTGACCAGAACTAATCTCTTATGCTTGAGGTTCTTGACTTTCCTATCTTCAATTCGTAGAGGCCTCTCTACAAATTTTAACTGTTCATTTACCTCTATATCCTTAAGAGGTACTATCAGTGATTCATCAGCTAAGCATTTCTTGAGATTAGATACATGAAATACATCATGTATTCCTGCCATTTCCTCTGGCAGTTGTAGCTGATAGGCTACAGGTCCTATTCTTTTAATAATCTAAAAAGGTCCAACATACCTGGGGCTTAGCTTTCCCCTCTCGATGAATCTTACCACTCCTTTCCAAGGAGAGACTTTTAATAATACTTTATCTCCTACTTGAAATTCCAACGGCTTTCGTCTGTTATCAGCATAACTCTTTTGTCAATCACGTGCTGCTTTCAGTCGTTCCTTGTCTTGAATGATTTTGTCTGTTGTTTCTTGTACTATCTCAGGTCTAGATAGTTGTTTTTCTCCAATTTCTGCCCAACAGACTAGCGTTCAGCACTTTCGTCCATAAAGTGCTTCGAATGGTGCAGCATTGATACTTGTGTGATAACTATTATTATAAGAAAATTCTATCAATGGTAAGTGATCGTCCCAATTACCTCCGAAATCAATTACGCAAGCTCTAAGCATATCTTCCATGGTCTGAATTGTCCTTTCGCTCTGTCCGTTCGTTTGAGGATGATAAGCAGTGCTTAGATTTAACTTGGTTCCCATTGCTTTTTGGAAACTTGTCCAAAAATGAGAGGTAAAACAACTATCTCTGTCAGAAACAATTGATAGAGGAATTCCATGTAAAGAAACTACTTCATTTACATATAATTTAGCTAATTGTTCCATACTGAAAGTTTCCTTCATTGGTAGGAAATGAGCAGACTTAGTTAGCCTGTCTATAATCACCCAGATTGTATCATTACCTTTCCTGGTTTTGGGTAATTTAGTAACAAAATCCATTGGTATTAATTCCCATTTCCAAACAGGCATTTCTAACTGTTGCAATAAACCTAAAGGTTTCTGATGTTCAGCTTTGACTTGTGAACAGGTTAAACACTTTGCAACATACGCTGCTATATCCTTTTTCATTCCTATCCACCAAAAATTCTTTCTTAAATCCTGATACATCTTATCACTTCCAGGATGTATCGTATACTTAGACCTATGGGCTTCTTCTAATATATGGTGGCGTAGGTTTCCTAATTTAGGTATCCACATCCTTTTCTTATGGAATCTCCAAATTCCATATGTTACTCGTTCTAATTCCTTAATCATTCCTTTTAACTTCTCAGTATCATCCTTGATTACTGATTCTTGTGCCTTTCTAATCTGTTCATTTAAATCTACTTGCAGATTTAATTTAAGTGAACGTACTCTTTTTGGCTTTTCATGATACTTTCGGCTTAAAGCATCAGCAACTATATTTGCATTTCCTGCATGATACTGGATATCATAATCATAATCACTAAGTAATTACATCCAGTGTCTTTGTCTCATATTCAACTCCTTTTGCCCGAAGACATACCTTAAACTCTTATGGTCTGTGAAAACAGTAAACTTACTACCATATAGGTAATGTCTCCAAATCTTAAGGGCAAAAATTATGGCACCTAGTTCTAAGTCGTGGGTTGAATAATTTTCTTCATGATTCTTAAGTTGTCTGGATGCATAAGCTATAACCTTTTGACGTTGCATCAATACACATCCATAACCTAACTTAGAAGCATCACAATAGATTACAAAATCTTTAGTTCCTTCTGGTAATGCTAGTATGGGTGCATGGGTTAATCTTTGCTTAAGGATTCTAAAGGCTTCTTCTTGTTTCGGTCCCCATTCAAACTTAACGGATTTACAGGTCAACTTAGTTAAAGGGATGGCTATTCTAGAAAAATCTTGAATAAATCTTCTATAATAACCGGCCAGTCCTAAGAAACTTCTAACCTCGGTTGGTGACTCAAGGGTTTTCCACCTGGTTATCGCCTCGATCTTGGTGGGATCTACATGAATTCCTTCATGATCAACTAGGTGTCCAAGAAATTGTACCTGTTCTAACCAAAACTCACACTTCGAAAACTTAGCATAAAGCTTCTCTTTTCTCAATAAACTTAGAAGTGCGTGTAAATGCTTTGCATGTTCCTCTTTACTCTTAGAGTAAATGAGAATATCATCTATAAAGACTATTATGAATTTATCCAAATATGGCTTACATATTCGGTTCATCATGTCCATGAATGCAGCTGGGGCATTGGTTAAACCAAATGGCATGACAGTAAATTCATAATGGCCATACCTTGTTCTGAAAGCGGTCTTAGGAATGTCCTCTTCCTGTACCTTTAATTGATGATATCCTGACCTTAAATCGAATTTTGAGAAAAATCGTGCTCCTTGCAATTGATCAAATAGATCATCAATTCTTGGTAATGGATACCGATTCTTAATTGTGACCTTGTTCAATTCACGGTAGTCAATGCACATACGTATTGATCTGTCCTTTTTAACGAATAGGATCGGCGCTCCCGAGGGTGATGAACTTGGCTGTATGAATCCTTTCTCTAACAATTCGTCTAACTGTTTCTTTAGTTCCTGCATTTCTGCGGGTGCCAAACGGTAAGGTGCCTTGGCAATTGGTGCTGTCCCTGGTATTAAATGGATTCTGAATTCAACTTCCCTACCTGGAGGTTGTCTTGGTAGCTCTTCTGGGAATATATCTGAAAACTGAGATACTACTGGAATATCCTTTAATTCTTTTTCCTTTAGTGTTAGTGATTATAGAAATCAAATACACTAATGATCATTTCCTTATATAACTTGCTGTTTTCATCACATAGATGAACTTTGTGGATTTAAGGGTTTTATTTCCTTTAATTGTGATCTTTTCACCCCTTGGTGAATTTACTTGGATTGACTTTTGATCACATAAAATATTGGCTTTATTGGTTACAAACCAATCCATTCCTAATACAACATCAAATCCTGTCAGATTCATGGGGTAAAGGTTTGCAATAAATTTCTGATTTAAAATTTATATTCTTGCTCCCTGCAAGATTTCAGAAATCTTAATGGTTTCCCCATTTGCTGTCTCTACTAGACATTCTTGTGGAAGTTTAGTTAATGATTGATTAAGAATTTTGCAAAATGAAGTATTAATAAAACTTTGGTTTTCACCAAAGTCAAATAATACTTTAGCAAAAACATCATTAACTAAAAACGTACCGGTGATCACATCCGGGATCATCTTTGCTTCTTCTGCAGTCAGAACAAATGCTCTAGCATTTTTAGTATTCTTGGTGTTTGTGGCTGGAGCTAATTTCGGACAATTAGGCTTGATATGACCTTGTTCTCCGCAGTTGTAGCATATCCTATTGCTAATCTTTTTCCTACAATCTTCCTCCTTGTGTCCAGATATTTTGCAGAAGTTAAAGTATATGGAGCATCTTCCGGAATGTTTCCTTTTGCAATACTTACAGTAGGGTGCAGAGGTAGAACCTACATTTCTCCCACAGTTAGAATTTCCAGAATGGAATTCTTGTGTAAGCTTTTGGGTTAGGTTCCTCCTTTGATCATCTTCTCGTGTACGGACTAATTCATCTATCAAGGTATTGGCTAGTTCTACAGCTTCTTCTATAGTTTGGGGTCTAGCTGCCTTGACTACATGTCTTATCTCCCTAATTAATCCCCAGATGTAACAGGAGATTAATACTGGTTCAGGTGAAGCAAGGGTTGGCACTATTCTAGCATATTCAAAGAATAACTTAGTGTACCCCTTACTATCCACACCAGTCATTCTAAGGTTTAGGAACTTGTTTGCTATCTGTTCTTTTTCATTAGGAGGGCAAAATTTCCATTCTACCATGTTTTTAAACTCCTCCCATTCCATATTGTAAGTTCTATCACTCCCTTTAGTCTGGAGGATAGTGTTCCACCATTCTAAGGCTGAATTCTTAAACAGTGTAGGATCGCGATCTGACCCGAACGAGTCAATCAGAGGTGTTCCACTCAGTTTCAGGTGCGGAATAACAAGAAACTGAGGTAGAAATAGCTGATTCTTCACTTAATCTACTGATTCTATTTATTTGACAAACGATTACAGCTCGATCTTCACACCGGCAGCACTTCGGCATGGAATACAAGACTTCTACACTGATTTCGCTCAAGTGACCTATATATAGGGTTGGTGATTTCGCTTATATGTCACAAGACCATATGAGCGAAACCCCCATATGTCCATATAAGCGGAAACCCAAGGTCCAAATAAGCGAAATCCCTATCTAATTACATATATTCTCCTGTTTTCTCGTATAACGTGCCCTAATCTATACAATTCAATGTAAGACTCGATCCAAGACGAAGTCGACAGATGTAGTGCACCAACAAACTCCCCCTCAGATGTTGACGAGTCGTTCATCGAGTCTTTGAAAACTTCATGTCTTCACTTCTTCAGTCTTGATCAGTCTCTGGGATTTTCTCTCTTCTGTCTTCAATATCTAAGACTCGAACAAAGATGTAGTCGACAGACAACTGCACCAACAGACTCCCCCTTGAATGTTGACGGAATCTTCAGTGAGAGTCTTCAATATGACAATTCTTCAATCTTGATCGGTCTTCTTCAGGAACCTTTCCTGGAATCATGTACCTGGATCTTTCTCTGGCTCTAACTCTTATCAGACTCCCCCTATCATCGAGCTGGGATCGCTGTCTAGAATTTGTTATCACCTTTGAAATTAAATCCTGGCTTTCTCAGTTTAAGCTCTTCTCAGGTTCTGATACATCTCCTGGCTTTCCGTAGCAACAGGATCAGAAACCTACACAACTCAAACACTCTATTACAACAGACCATGTTGTGATTCAACTTAATGAATCAACTAAACATTCGAGAATTTTCACATTTAAAACTTATCAAACTTTGAAACATTTCTAAATCTGATTCAACTTAATGAATCATTTTAAACATCTCAATCCAATTAACCAAACCATCTGTTCATCATGTTTAGCCTTTGAGATTTTGAAAATCAGTTTTTCAACATCAGTTGTCGAAAATCTTTTTGGATTTTTCATAATATGAAACATAAATGCAATAACAGAAATTAAATGCAGAAATGAAATATGTACAAACATATTTTTGTGAGTTTGCGAGAGAGGATCATATCAGTTTATGAGACACATCACAAGCACCGTTAAGCTTTAAACATATTAAGTTCTAAACGATTCACGTAGATTGACGATATTGTTATCCATTTAAACTCAATCTAAAAACTTTCGAAATGCTTACCGATACGTTTAAGGTATATTTAGATAGCACTAAATTCTTATGGACCCCACGATCTCAGCATATCCCCTCATCATGCAATACACTAACCCAAGTAATGCCTTTAAACTTTATCAACTGTGATTTGTGCGAAAAACAAAGCAGAAAGTTTAAACATTAACAATCAGGTCGATACTTCCGTATACGCAGAGAAAGTCCAATGTTTAAACAAAATAAGAAAAATAAAACAAGTTGAAGTTGTTTAGGCTTTAACCACCAGGTCGATACTCCCGTATACGCAGAGGTGATCCAAAGCTTAAACGAAACACCAAAGAAAATAAAGCAGAACGTTTAGGCAACAACATCCAGGTCAATACTCACGTATACGCAGAGGATGTCCGATGCTTAAACAAAATAAAGAAATAAAACAAGTTTAAGTCTTTGCAAAATAAAAAGCACAATCACAACGATTTTTCAGCAAAGTTGTGAAAGTTCACAAACTTAACCAGTTTTATGTCTTTCGACAATCAGCGATTACTGAGTAGGTACACAATCAAGAAGGACAAAACTAAGTACCATGCTTTTGACCATGTTTCCCACTAGAACTAGGCTTTATCATTTAAGTTTGTATCATTATCGCAAATCTACTAGTCTAGCTGAGCCTATCGTCACATCTTTAGTGAGACCGTTTATCACATTTAGACTTTTCATTTCTTTAGCATGCTATGATAGTCCACTGATTTTCTATCATTTCCTCTTGTTTCAACAAAACTCATTTTGAATTTTTCAATGTTTTTGACATTTTCAAATTTTCTAATTTTTTTTAAAATTTTTCTCCCCCTAAAATCAAAATATGTTTCAATTTTGATTTTCTGGGAAAATTTGAAACAAACTGTACAAACTTGACAACATGATGAGAATTACTTTAATTCTCCATCCACCTGGCATAAACAATCAGAACTCCCCCTCACAACAAACTATTTTCCCATTATGATTTCAAAACACTTAAGTTTGTTTTAATCAAAATGGTTTTTCCGGAAAAAATTAGTTTGTCTACCAATCATTTGAAGGTTCAGGGTCACTTCTTCACATTGTTTTCTTCATACACATGACAGATTTTACAATTTCAGTTTTAAATCTCAAACATCACTTGTAGAAAATCAAGTACAACTTAATGTCCCTGATTTACCACAAGTAAGGCGAAAAATCACCAGAGTGAATTTCTCAAGAAAGATGCCGATTCCTGCTCCACTCTTATAAACCTGGGAGCTCCGGCAAGTCAGGTTTTTCTATTTAAACAGATTCACCCAAGCCTGGTGATCCTTGGGTGATTTTGAATTCTTGTTCAACAATGGTTGAAAATTTGCATCATCCATTGTTAGACCAGAATTCTCATTTTTTACCTCAACAAATGGCTCCTCTTGTTTTAACGAACCAGAATCATTGCCTGAATGTGGCTTATCTGACTTTGATGAGCCAGATTCATCGCCAACATGTGGCTCCTTTGTTTCCGAAGAAACAAATTCATCACCATCAACTTTCTTCTTCTTCTTATCCTCTTTCGTCCTCAGATTTGTATCTGATGAATTCGTCTTGCTTGACTTTGCAATCGAGGAAGTCGATTCATCAGAACTCTTATTTTTACCAACATATGAACCCGAGGACAAAATCCTTTCGAGATACTCTCTCGCCTTCTTCCTCTTCTTCCTCTGTCTGTCTTTTTGTCCCTGCGAAAGCTTCACTTTCGGTTTTAGAACTTTATGTTCTTGAACTTTAGGTTCTTGAACTTTCTGTTCCTTGGGCTTTGCTTTGACATTGACTGGTTTCTTTACCTGCTTCTGAGATTCAGCCCTCGATCTTCTCATTGATCTCATTGAGCAATCTCTAGCAATATGGCCAATGATGTTGCAGTTAAAGCATCTCCTTGACTCAATTCTCCAACTCTAGCAGTTAACAGCAATGTGTCCTTAATAGCCGCATCTGTAACACACTCTGTTATCATACCAATCACCATTTTCAGTCCAAACATTTAGATCAAAGCACTGTTTGGCTTGGTGATAATCTTTCCTCCTCTTGTTTGCTAGATTTGGCCTTTGAGCTCTGTGGTCCGACCTGCACCACTTATTACCAACAGTTTTTGAGTTTTCATTTTTCAATTTTTGTAATTTTTGATCTTGATTGGATGATTGAACTGATGAGCTTTTATTTTCTTTTTGTACATTTTTCGGTTTTTTATCTTTTTGTTTTTTGTTCCATATTCTTCTTTACAGGTTTTTGCGTTGAGCATTCACCTTTTTCAGTAGAATGTAGAACAGTTTCTCGAAACATTTCTTTTAATTTCAAAAATGTTTTCTTTTTCTCATCATCATCAGTTTTCTCATCACAATCTTCAACTTTGACATTGTCAAAGTTTGTGACATTGTCACTTATTGGAACAAAATTGATCGGTTTTGAACAGGGGAACACAGATAAAGTCACAAAACCTTTCAATTTCTTTTCAAGCTCATCAATTTTGTTCCTTGAATTCTCAGCTTCATTTTCAAGCTGAGATATTCGTTCAAGATGAGACTTGATTGTTTTTTCGTTTTCAATTTTAATGTTTTCAAGAACAGATTTTTCATTTTCCAAAACTTTTAACTGTTCTTGAAATTTTGTTTCATTTGCTTTCAGATTTTTGTTCTCCAATTTTATCCAGAAATCTTCATCTTCTGAAGATTTCTTTTTGCTTTCAAAATCTTGTTTTTTCTCTTTCAAAACCTTGTTTTCTAATGTCAAACTGTTCAAATCATTTAACAGTTTGTCATTTTCAGATTTCAACCTCTCACAATTTTCCTGCAAATCAAAAATATGTTTCTTATTAGCTTTCTTCTCGTCTTTCAAAACTAAAATTTCTTCAGTCTGTTCCTCTCCCACTTGGACACCTTTACTCTTGCTCTTCTTTAATATTGATTTTCCACTTTGACTTTTCTTCTTCTCAGCATTGATCACCATCTGTTCTTCAATCTTTTCAATGAGTGGACAAATTGTCAGTTGGGAAAATTCTCCAGAAATCTTCAAGTTCAAGATATAATTTTCCCATTCTTCTTGAGGTAAAGCACTGACAAATTTTTCAACCCATTCTTCTGGTCTTTTGGTTATACCAATTTTAGACATTGAACGAACAAGATGTCTATACCTCTCAATGATAGTCTTTGTGTTTTTTCCTGGATAACCTGAAAATGAATCAAATTCTTTCTTTAATACATTTATTCCATCAAATGTTTCTTTAGTCATATTAAACAAATTGGTATCCATGATCTGGTAACGCGTTTTTCAAAAACAATGACAAATAAGCGAAATCAGGAGTTCTGGGTGTCCTTTTGAGCGAAATTAAGGTTTGTGCACGAAGAGCGAAATCCCAGATGTTCACAAGAGTGGAACCCTGATGTTCATAAAAGCGAAACCCTGATGTTCACAAGAGTGGAACCCTGATGTACTCATAAGCGAAATCTCTCAATTTTTGTGACACAGGAGCGAAATCAAGGTTTTAATTGTTCACAAAAGCGAAATCAGATGTCCAAATAAGCGAAATTACACAATGTCCGTAAAAGCGAAACCTAGTCCGAGGTCAATTTTGTCCATTTTTACTTTGAATTTAGGTCTCAAACTCTCAGGGATTTGTCTATGTCCAATTACACACAGTCTGTGAAATCTTGAGTGAATTTCGACTGGTAAAACTTTCTAAAGTGATGAAAGAAGGTGTAGAAATAAGAAAACTCGATGAATTCCAGCTATTCTCTGCAGAACTCCTCCTCCTGTGCTCTGATACCACTTGTAGGATAGCGATCTGACCCGAACGAGTCAATCAGAGGTGTTCCACTCAGTTTCAGGTGCGGAATAACAAGAAACAGAGGTAGAAATAGCTGATTCTTCACTTAATCTACTGATTCTATTTATTTGACAAACGATTACAGCTCGATCTTCACACCGGCAGCACTTCGGCGTGGAATACAAGACTTCTACACTGATTTCACTCAAGTGACCTATATATAGGGTTGGTGATTTCGCTTATATGTCACAGGACCATATGAGCGAAACCCCCATATGTCCATATAAGCGAAACCCCAAGGTCCAAATAAGCGAAATCCCTATCTAATTACATATATTCTCCAGTTTTCTCGTATAACGTGCCCTAATCTATACAATTCAATGCAAGACTCGATCCAAGACGAAGTCGACAGATGTAGTGCACCAACAAACTCCCCCTCAGATGTTGACGAGTCGTTCATCGAGTCTTTGAAAACTTCATGTCTTCACTTCTTCAGCCTTGATCAGTCTCTGGGCTTTTCTCTCTTCTGTCTTCAATATCTAAGACTCGAACAAAGATGTAGTCGACAGACAACTGCACCAACAAACAGATTGGAAGCAAACATTATCTTATCCTCTTCTGCACATTTACTTATTCTTAAGACTGCCTCAGTCTTTTCTATCCAATGTAGAACTGCGACGGCCCCTTCATTGCCCGAGAATTCCATTGGTTTACAAGACCAGAATTCTTTGTAAGAATAACCGTAAGATACGGTTCTTCTTCTTTTGGGAATGGGCATTTGAAGTATAGGTCCATTGTTCACGCTGTGTTCAGGTTCAATTGGTCGCTTACTGCTATGCTTACTTTTATTTTCTGCTTCCCTAACCATTTGAATAATATATGGCATTGCATCTATTATTCCTTGTGCCACTACGTGTTGGATGGCACTGTTGTCCACTTGGTTTCCATTGTTGTTGTTCAGATTTTCGTTACCCGGGTTATTGTTACTCTGGTTATCGTTATTCAGATTTTCCTGATTCACTTCGTCGTTCATCTGAATTTTAAATAATTATCACGTATTAATATCACAAGATAATATCTTAATACGATCAATCACATGACACGCGTTTTGATAAAAAACGTCGAGCATTGCGACTTTACTCTTTTCTATTACAGTATGCGTCAAATACACACTAAAACTAGAATTAAAATTACAACATTATTATGCATCGTTAACCACAAAGTGGTCTATACTACAACATATATTATTATTACACATATTATTATTATTATTATATAATTTTTTTTCATAAAAACATATTATATATTATTATATTATTATTATTATTACCAACTCCACCATCATCTGTACTGGTCTGGATTCATCCAGTAATCCATATTGCGCTCATCATATTTCCAGATGAGTCGCTCTCCTACCTGCCTCATCCTCTCACTACTCTCTAAGATTTCTTCTCCGAAAGTTCGGAGCTCATGCATATTTTCTGCACTCATTGGGGGTGCAGGTGCTGGTACTGGGTCTAGGTACTGGGGCATGGGATTCTCTTGAGGGTACGGATTCTCTAAGATCTCCCTAATGTATTCATCGTTGTCATAGTAGGGATCTAGAGGGTCCAGACCTGGATATGTTGCTAAGTTCGGCATGGTTTCTTCGTTTAGGTGATAGCGTGACACATAATCCCTATGATCATCGAACCATGGATCATAATTTGGATCTAAGGGATTAGGGGCTGGTATCCTAGGTATCTCCTTAGGGTTGAAATCATGCATTTCTATCTCCATCGGCTGAGTGGGAAACAAAGGTAAAGGTTGTGGGGCTACTAGTTGTTCCAGATTTGGGTCGGTAGTAGTTGTTGCTAGGATATGAAAATTGGCTAAGCTCCTATTAAGCATATCCTGTGTATGGGCATCTGACTCTCGCTTAGTGGCTGCTAGGACTCTTTGCTGTTGCAACTTTCGCATTCTTTTCCTACGCTCGAATGCTCCCTTACTGAACCATCCTCTCTTTTTCTGAGGGAATGGCTCTTCAGACTGAGCCTTAAAGACAAACATCCCTTCTTCCTGATCAGCAGAATACCCAGAGAGGGTAGGCTGGGAAGAAGTACCTTCACTCCTAGGTGAATCAGATAACTAACGATACACGTCCGAGGGTCCTTGATTACTCATACTGTAAACTAACAAATAGTCAAATAACACATAACAATAAAATACAGATATGCATGTATTTTCATAATTTATTTCCTAACAATTTGGATAATATATTGATGTCAGCAGAACACTTCGGTGGCTGAATCGGTGGCTTAGCTTTGATACCACCTTCTGTCGCAACTCCCGCCCCCTATCTGTCCCGGGAACGGAATTTCATCAGGACCGTAGTTAGGAAATGTTTATCAGAGTAAAACCACCATATTTTATATTAATAACCACATGGGTAAAACCCAAGTTTCTTATTACAACACAGGGATAAACCCTATTTTATTGAATTTAAAACATCGTCTTTTAGGTAACTTTTATAGCCACATTTTTCCAAGCCGTCAGTGCTCTCCAGCTGGCTTTCTTCTAATTTGGCTTTTACATTTTATTACCTGAAACGCGTTTTAAAAACATTTGTCAGTGGGAAATACTGGTGAGTAAATCCCGGTTTAATCAAGAAGAATTTTATCAATTAACACAGTATTGAGAGCTATCACATTGTTTATTTCTACAGAATTACTCATTCAGTACTGTCAATCCTGACTGGTGGGTCATATTACCCATTGGCTAACTCGTTGTCCAATGGTAACGTGTTCCACATTTTGTATACAAAACCCCAACATACTAGCAGTAATTGAAGAACTACAAAGACTCAATCACTGCTTAATCACATTGTAAAACATTTAAGGTTTTGTAAAACAATTTACAAAATGGTTTACAAAAAGAGGATAAACTCACATTGCTGTCTTATATTTCTTCTAAGGTTTCCTGGTGATTTATCTATAATTTACACAAATGTACATATGTTAGTATAATAACCCTTTTATTTATATTAATGATACCCTCCCCGAGATGGCATTCCAACGACTACGTCGGGCAGAACCACGACAGTCGTTACGAAACTCTGGATCAATCGGGCAGCGTATCTAATACGTAACCGGGGTTATAATACTTACATCGGGGCGGAACTTCGTTAATTAGGGGGATATTATACCTGAGTATCACTTATACTACGTAACAATTCGAGATAAAGAAAAGATTTGAGCGACGAAAACTGAAATCCCGAGCTCCCACTTTATAGGGCCTGAAATCAGGTTTCTCGCGGCCCGCGTAAGGTTAGACCTCGGGCTACGCGGCCCGCGTAGTAGGGGTAAGTAGGCCCTAGCTTGTCCGGGTCACGAGTGTAGGGTTGACACGTGTTGCCACGTGGCAGCACCGAGGCTCGCCTGATCTTGTAGCTGTCGCGGCCCGCGTAAGATGTAGCCAAGGGCTACGCGGCCCGCGAGTGCCCATAAAATTTTGTTTTTTAATTATTTTTAATGATATTTCATATTTTGGGCTCGGTTTTCACATACGGGGTATATTTAGAGACGTATAAGTGTAATTTAGAATATATTAGGGTGTCAGAAAAAATTTCAGGAGGGTTGTTATATACTTCACCAGTTTCATTTCATCACACCCATTTTTGTTTTGTTAAAGAAACACGTCTTCGTTTAGTAATACTAACTGATGGATTATAACATGATAATGTCCTTGTTTATATGAAGAAATCTATTTTTCTTGTTGATGTGAAAAGGAGATTGCAGAGACAAGTTTCGCAAATATAAATACGATTCATGAAGATTATCTGAAGCTTGTTAATGCCAACATACTTCTGGCAAAGATTTTGGCACAGAATTCTCATGATACACTTGATAAAGCTGAACTCAATTTGAAGAGATCGCAGAAAGGTATCTTTATAAGATTTCAAGGGAACTTAGTTACATACATTGGATTTTTCTGTAATTGTTTTCAACTTTCACAAGTATTCCAAGAAAAACCTATTGACGAACATAAACCAGTGCCTGGAGATGACTTCGTCAGTTCTGATGGTGTTCCTGAACTCACACAATCGACATGATATAATTGCTGAGTCGGTAGTTACGCCTGATGTAAAATTTTTTACAGCGATATAACTCTTTTACACCTGATGTAAAATTTTGCACGCGACATTTTTCTATTTCTATTTTTTTCCTTGAACAATTGATTTTTTTTTAAGATTTTTGAGATTTTTTTTTGAAAAAACCTTTTGAAGGTCTAGTTCTCATGGTTCTCATTTTACCCTTTCCACATATATATATATATGTGTGTGTGTGTGTGTGTCTATATATGGATAAGTTAACGTACAATGGCTCTTATCGTACAAAATGTACGCGATCATCTCAGCCGTACGATCTGATGTGAATTCACCCTTGAACATGCGATTTGTGCTGAAAAACCAACATGCAAATTTGCTTTATATACCAACATGTGATTTCATTATATTTACCAACATGCGAAATTGTTACAAAAAAACAAACATGCGATTTTATCAAAAATACCAACATGCGATTTCACAATATCGTACGAGCGTACGATAAGCCCTATTTTACATTATGTAGGATCGTTGTATGACCCGAACTAGTCAATCAGAAGAGTTTTATATCCGGATCAAAGGCGGAATCAATGAAACGGACAGTATAACAGCTTGATTCACTTTAATATGTCTCTATTAATGATTTGATAGAGTTACAGCACCTCGAAACAAACCGGCAGCACTTCGGTACAATTTCTAATTTTTTTTACAAATGAATCAGAGACACGTGTATATATAGTGTTGTGATTCCGTGCGAAATTAACAAAGTTAATTTCGTGTGGAATTAGCTTGTCTAATTCCATGCGGAATTACCTTGTTAATTCCGTGCGGAATTACTTCACACATACACCTATCCTATTTTCTCGTACAATGAACCCTGATCTCTCAATCCTATTACATGACATGATACAAGACGAAGTCAACAGACATAGTGCACTAACAGACTCCCCCTTGGATGTTGACGAAGTCTTCAGTGTCTAATCTTTATCATGACACATCTTCAGTCTTGATCAGTCGTTTGGGCTTTCCAAATTGTCTAACACTGTAAGCATCCTATCAATCTTTCTTCAAGTCTTCAGGCTCCCCCTTTTGTTAAACTTCCGTGCTTTTAGGGATCGACACCTTGCTTTCCGGTTACAAGCTCCCCCTTGCTTCAAGCTTGTCTTCAGACTCCCCCTTAGACTCTGCTGTCAGGATCGTAGTCTGGAATTTCCTCTGCAATCACTCATACGTTTATGAGTAACAGCATTTAAAACTTTCAATTTTCCAGGAATTGTAACCTGGCTCACTCAATCTTTCTAAACTAACACATTTTATGAATATTGGCATTTTCGGAATCGAAAACCTGGCCTTTTTTTTAACAATATAAGCATCCAAATCACTCACAGTTTATCATCCAAGTCCAAACTAAGGACCTTGGAGATTTCACAAACTGTTTTTTATTTTTGATTTTTAATATTTCAAGTTTCAAATTAATGAACTTGTTTTATTTTCAGAAACACAATCAACATACTTAGATTTTGAAACTCAGCATTTCAGACATCGGTTGTCGAAAATAAAGCATAAATCAAAAATCTTTTTGTATTTTTCTGAAAATATAAAGCAGTAAAGAAATATTTACAAACATATATACAGACACTATTTTTGTTTGAGTATGCGTCAGAGGATCATATCAGTTTTTGACAAGTCACAAGTACCGTTGAGCTTAGTTACACATTAAGAATTAAACAATTCACTTAGATTGTCGATATACTGATCCACTTAAATTTTCACACAAATTTCAACTGATTCAGGATATGAATTAGGTGTATTAAGAACTTAAACTCATTCATGTGTCCCACCTCTTGAATATACTCCCGTATCCAGATCCCAATATTCAGTCTTATAGGTGAGTATACCTAGATGATATCTGTAAGGGGTTATAAATTACGAAGAACCGTGAGAGCTCAGGTCAGAACTTCCGTTCAGCAGAGAGATGACGGCTCGACTTTTGGTGTGTCCCCTTTAGAGGATCTTTTCTTCAACAGCAATGATTATCAATTTTATTGTTTCATCATTTTTGCTGAGGGCGACGCTATATTTCAAGCAATGCGAAAAGTATTATTCGGGGACTAGGTCAGAACTTCCATTCAGCAGAAGTCCCGGAATAATACCCCAGATATCACTAAGCATAAAGACCTAGTATCTCAGAAAGATGGACCTTTCAAACGAGATTTCAGGGGTTACCTATATATCCAAGTAGTGTTCCCCACGAAATAAGCAAGTTTGAATTTTAGGTTTATATCCCGAAAAAGTTTACTAAATGTATAAAAATCTACCGACACAACCACGGTGAGATCGTTTAACACATTTTGACTTTTCAATTATTTAGCATACTGTAACTGTCTACTGATGTACTATCATTTCCTCTTTTTACACAAAAACTCATTTTCATTTTTAATGTTTTTGACTTTTTCAAATTTTCAAATGTTTTTGGATTTTCTAACAACAATACTCCCCCTAAAATGCAAAACCATTTAAAGAAAATTTGACAACCAATACTGATAGCTTTGTCTCGCCATCCATTTTCTGCTTAATGTGCTCTGTTTTGCAGAAAATCTAATATAAAGTACCCCATGATTTACAACCCATTGAATTTCGACAATTTGAAAACCGTTTTTCAATCTTGAGAAAGTAATCATGTTTGTTCCGCCGTGAGGGTTTCGGCCTATTCAATTAACATATTTTTGTATTTTTTAATATATTGACAAAATAAAAACATATTTTTGGTTTTTAAAAATTCCAATTTTTAGGGTTTTTGAAATATTGTTTATTTATGTACAGAAAACAAACAAACTCCCTGTTCAACCAAACCAGGGTACAGCAGCCTCTTCTTCCCGTTGTGCCAGGCTGCTCCAACTTCCATTCTCACAATCTTCGGATTTGTTGAGCACCTGCACATAAAGACTACTTAATTACTTGAACAATTTAGCCCAGGTCTGTTTGACCTTAGGCATTTCAACACAATAAATATCATTCAATTTCGGAAAGTCTTTGTCATCAAAGACTTTTTCAACTTTGACTTCAACTTTCTCATCTTTCACTGAAATCACTTGTTTCTTAACACTCCATGTTTGACCTTTTGGAGTACCTCTTTTGTAAAAATGTGATTCTTTTTTAACATTTTGAGTTTGGACAACAACTTTTGGTTTCCAAAACTCTTGTGGTTTTGTAGCATCGACAGTTGTTTTCCAACTTTGTGTTGTTCTGAATCTGGGTGTGTGAGAATTCCAGGTTTGTTTTGAATCGAACCTATTCGGTTTTGATTTCCAAGTTTGGTTCGAAACAAACTTGTTTGTGTTGTGCCTCCAAGTTTGTTTTGAATCAAATCTGGTTGACCTTTGTTTCACATTCTCAGATTTCTGTTTGTCAACATTTTCAGACTTCTTTTTGTCAACATCCACATGTTTCAGATTTGGACACTTTCGTGCTAGATGTCCTATCTGATCACACTTGAAACATGTTCTCTTGGACACATCTTTGACATGTGGTTGTTGCTTTTTCTTTTGAGCACAAAACTCTTCATTAGACTGTTGTCTAAATTTGAGTTTTTCCACTTCTTCAAAACTTTTTCCTTGAACAAAACTCATTTTTGCCTGAAAATTTTGTACTTCATTTTTCTTCCAATTCTGTTTCTTCTTATAACCCAACCCAGCCTTCATGTTTTTCTTCTTGTAACCAGGTTTGTTATAAAAAAGTTTGTGACCTTTTCCAGCAAACTTTGAAATCTAAGACTTTTCAATCTCAACTATTTTGAAAACTTTATCAACCTTTTCTGAAAACACATTCTGAATCGGGAATACAACATCTAAGAATAATTTGTCCGATCCAATCTTGGTATAAACCAATCCTTTTGAATCATCATTCAAATTTTTCTCGGATTTTGAGTTTTTCAGATATTCTTCATGAAAACTACCTTCATTTTCATCATGTGATTCAGATTTACCTGTATCAACCGACTCTTCTTTCAACACACATTCAACGACCTTACCTACCACCTCTGAATCACTAGAATCATCAGATTTGGAATAGGTTACGTCAATGTTATCTGGCAATTGATCTACCATGTTGAAAGCTTTTTGGACCTTTTCATCATCATAAAATGCAAACTTTTCTGGTGGAGGAACTTGATGAAACTCTGAGCTAATACCTTTCGTGTTTTGCTCAGAATCTTTCCCATCCAATTTTATGTTGAAAATACGTTCAAGCACATATGACGACGCGTGATAACTTTGTAATTTGTTGTTATCCTGTTCTAAATCAGCAATCTTACGCTTAAGTTTAGCAACATCTTCAATATAAGAATTTACCACTTGTTGTTTTATTTCATACATTCGTTTATACTCATTAGTTGTTTCAGAACAATATTTCAATCTTGATTGAACAAGTTTCATTTCACTTTTTACTTTTTCATATGATTCTTTTGTAATGTGATAAGCCAATTTTATTGAATCATATTCCTTTTTCATTTCCTGAAAAGCATTCTCTTTTTTATCACATTCTTCTATCTTTTTCAAAACATTTTCTTTCAAAACTTCATTTTCTTTTTCTAACTTTTTACATTTTTCCAAAATTCATTATTATCTTTCAAAACTTTTTCATTTTCAAACATTTCTTTGTATTTACTTTTAAAAACTTCTTCAATTTTAGTAAACTCAATATCTCTTGTTCTGAACCTTTTGTCTTTTTCAGTACAAGCACTGCACGTTTCCATGCATTTCTTGCACTGTTCACCGATTTTGATTTGAGTTTCAGAATCAGAATTTACCTCAGTGATTGGCACTTTGGTGTTTTCTTTAGTTTCTGTCTGATCAACTTCTTTCTGCTGCTTCTCATCAACAGCTTCAATATCAATACCAACATCACCAGTATCACCATCAACCTTCAAATTCTCATTCTTCACTTCAATCAAACTTTCAATCTTCTTCTCAATTTCTCCAACCTGTTGTTCTTCAGTAACAGCTTCTTTCACAATTTCTACATTCACCACCACTTCTTCTTTCACTTCTTCAACAATCTTCTTCATTCGTTCTTCATTCCTCTTCCTCAGATTTGTTATCATAGCATCTCTGATGATTTTATCCACCTTTTTACATATGTTTTGTCTTTTGCAACATTTGAGTAATATTCGCCGGATCGAGGAATTACTAGAAGAACATCATCGTGAACTATGTCACTTCTGGGAACAACCGGTTCACCTTGTTTGTTGACAAAACATTCTTGCTTATATCCCATCTTTTGTTACTCACTGCATTTTCATACTCTTCCTGCATTTTCTCCATTCTGCACCCCACAATGAATCTTTCTCTTTCAGTTTTCTCTTTCAAAATTTCTTCTCGAGTTTTCTCTTTTACTTCAGCAGCAACATTTTCTTCTTTGTTTTCCTCTTTTATTTCAGCAACAAAAACATAATGTTGACCTTTTGATGAACTTCTGCCATGAGCTGTAACTATATTTTCTAAACGATCTTCTTCTGGACAAATCTGGCTCCAATGAAATCCTTCATCATGATGGATGACAGCACAAGCTCTAGATTTCTCTCTGGGTTTATCTTCGATCATTTTCGGCTCTTCTTTGCTTCGATGGTAGATCACCTTTCGATAATAATCATCATTGAAAGGACGTTCATTTCCTCCGGCTTCAGAATTAGTGCATTCTCTCTTGAAATGACCTTTTTGCTTACATCTGAAGCAGGTCACTTTGGATTTGTCAAATCCAAGCTTTGTTGACGGACCACCTAACGATTGCTTCCCGGTAATCTCCATATATCTTTGAGCTCTGCGAATGCAACTTGCCAAACACCAGCGAATGTCTATGAGCTCCATTTCTTTTGGATCAATCTGGTCGTAGTCTTCTTTGGTTAATTCTGAGTTTCCAATTTTACCAGCTACAAGACCTTCATACGATTCCAGAACAGATGCTAGAAAACTCATTTGTTGTTTAGCTGCATTGATGCTCATCGACGGAGAATTCTTCAGTTTGAGAGCAATGTTGCACAAAATCTCCTCTGCTTCATCAGAACTTGATTTTGAAGATGAATGATATCCAGAATGATAACTTGATGAGGTTGGTTGTGTTTCTTTCATCTTCTCACCACTAAATGTTGTCTTTGGTGAACCATCAGCTTTCACCGAAGGTACATTACCTTTGTAGTACAGACCAACATTCTGATGATGCGATGAACCACTCATCTTGTTTTGCTTTTGTAGCTCCAGATCATGACTCTCAATCATTTCTAACAATGCTGTTGGTGCAGTTGTCTGTCGACTACATCTTAGTTCGAGTCTTAGGCTAGGGCTGATTGTATAGTGAACGTAAATCAAGAAACACATGAGTTAGATAGGTCCGCTTATGTGTCATGTCCGTATATGGGAACCTATTTGGTTAGGTCCGCTTATTCGTACATGTCCGTATATGGGAACCTACCTGTTCAGGTCCGCTTATACGAACATGTCCATATAAACGAACCACCCAATGTAGGTCCGCTTATTTGTCAGGTCCGCTTATTCGCCAGGTCCGCTTATTCGGACATGTCCATATAAGCGAACCTCCCTGACCTATATATAGGGGTCATATAAGCGGATCTAGTAGAGAAGTCAGTGTGTGTTACGGCGAAGCCCTGCCAATTTGTCTCCAGAGCTTGTATATTGTTAAGAGATCAATAAAAGAGACGTTAATTAGTGAAATCAAGCTAAACAAAGACTGAATCAATGAATTCCGCCTCTGATTCAGTCTGAGCACTCTTCTGATCGACTCGTCAGGTCGTATAACGTTCCTACAAGTGGTATCAGAGCTCAGGAGGAAGAGTTCTTACTGTTTAGTTAGTTTTCACTCAAAAATTCTGATTTCTACACCTTCTTTCATCATCAGATCAAGTTTTACCGGTCGGAATTCGCTCAAAGTTTCACGGATTGTGCGCAATTGATCATAGACAAAACCTGGAAAGTTTCGGACCAAAATACGGACTAAAAATGGATCAAATGACCTTCGGATTTAGGTCCGCTTATACGTACACTTCATAGGTTCGCTTGATTAGGTCCGTTTTTAGGAACATATTTGAGTAGGTCCGTTCCAAAATTAATCAGGTCCGCTCCAAATTGCATTTAGATCCGCTTAAGAGGTTCGTTTTTAGGGTCTTGATTGTTGTAGATCGCTCAAGAGGTCCGCTTGTAGGTACATATAGTTGAGATCCGTTCTTATGTACATCAGTAGGTCCGCTCTTATGTACATCAGGAGATCCGCTTATTCGAACAAACAGGTTCGCTTGTTTGAACAAACAGGTCCGCTTGTTTGAACATCAAACAGGTCCGCTTGTTTGAACATCACATTGGTCCGCTCGTTTGTTCATCAGTAGATCCGCTTATTTGACCAATCAGATTCGCTAATATAGACAACAATTAGGCTTCGTTCAGTGTGACATTTGAGATTCCTCTCCAAAGTGTTTAGTTGAACAGAATCATTTCAGGTTGCATGTGAATATTAAAAGGTTGTCGGCTTAAAGAAAAACAATATTACAAGGTGTTGTTGACTAAAGTTGTCGACTTGTGCGTGTGGTCAGCTGTGTCATGTGATTTTCTCGGTTCATGTGTCTGTCAGTTCAATGAATATTAATTGAGTTGATCAGTTTGCATGAAATCTGAAATGAATCAAATCCACTAACATAGGAGGTCCAATCAAAATGTTTTAAGTGATGAATAGTTGCGGCCCAATCAAGGATTTTGAAAGGATAAAATTGTTGGCCACAATTAAGTGTTGGTTCAATCATCTAATATTTTTGTGAAGTGTTGTCAGGCCCTTATTACTTTAATCAAGACTTTCGGCCCAAATAAACAATCATCAAAAGGTGTCGGATAGTTTTTGATTCAGCCCACGTGATCGAGATAAAGCGGCCCAATCATTAATCAAATAAAAGTAATCAACAGTGCGGCTCAATCAGCGTTGGTGAAATTGTTCGGCTCAATCATAGTCAAGTGCAGCTCAATTTATACTCGGAATAAGTGAAAGTGTGTTTTTGTGAGAAATTTTGTCGGGATTGTTAGAAAAATGGCAATGATCTTTGATGAACAAGAAAACAATGATCTTAAAAGGATAAATGACTGGTATCGAGGATATTTCAGTAGTTCTTATCAGAATTTGTCCAAGAATGTTTGGGTTAACCGGTTCGATTGTTTTCTGTGTAAGAAAGATGAGAAATTAGATGATTTGGAGAAGAGATTTGATTGTTTGATTGACCATTTGAAAGAAAACAAGATAATGATATCAGAAGCTGAAATAGTATCAAAGTTTGCTAATGGATTACCAGCTGAATGGGATGATTTTTTGGAAAATCTAAGAAAGAATTCTAGTTTTTCAAAATTATCTTTAAGTAAATTCATCAGTAAACTTACAACACATATGAATGATAATGAAGAGAAAAAGAGAGGGTTGTTGAATAGGATAGAAAATAATTTGAAAAAATTAAATTTGGATGTGGTTGTAGAACTGAACAAAAGAGTCTGTGTGTGTCTTAGTGCAAAAGATGTTATGAAATACGATATGAAGAGGGGTTGTTATATTGATGAGAATATGAATCCTCTTCACTTCGTTAAAATCTTTTGTGCAGGAACATACAAGATGGAGACAGAACAAGTTCAAAAGAATGAAGAATCTGTGAAGATTGAATCCTCAAGTTCTGATTCAGGTTGCTCGAAATGTGATAAACTTGAGGCTGACAATGGCAAACTATTGAAGGATGTGGAAAAATTGACATTGGAAATCAAGAAGTTGAAAGATGAGAAGCAATTTGATGATAAACAAATTCTTGTTATGCAGGGAAATTGTGAAAAGCTTAAATCTGAAAATGTTAAACTGTTAAATGACTTGAACAGTTTGACATTAGAAAAAGCAAAAGTTTTTGAAGAGAAAATTAAAAGTTTTGAAAATGAAAAAGTAAAAATTGAGAAAGATTTTCAAAGTCAAATAAAAAGTTTAGAAGATGAGAGAGATTTGTTTGGTAAAAACAATCTTGAAAAACAAATTGCAATCAATTCTCATCTTGAAAAGATTATTCGACTTGAAAAAGAGGCAGAATGTGCTCAAAAGAAAATCAATGAATGGGAAGAAAAGTTGAAGGTGTTTGTGAATACTTCAACTATTCCTTGCCCAAAACCTGTTAATTCAGTTCCAATAAGTGACAATGTCACAAACTTTGACAAAGTCAAAGTTGAAGATTGTGATGAGAAATCTGATGATGAAAATAAAAAATTCGAAAAACAAAAATTGTTTTTGAAATTAAAAGAAAAGTTTCAAGAAACTGTTCCACAATTAACTGAAAAGGGAGAATGCTCTAAGCAAAAACCTTTGAAGAAGAAAGTGGAACAAAAACAAAAAGAGAAAATTTTGAAAAATGTTCAAAAAGATAATAAAAGCTCATCAGATCGATCATCCAATCGCAATGAAAAACTAAAAAAATCGAAAAATGAAAACTCTAAAATTGTTGGCAATAAGTGGTGCAGGTCGGACCACAGTGCTCAAAAGTCAAATCCAGCAAACAAGAGGAGCAAGGATTATCACCAAGCCAAACAGTGCTATGATCTGAATGTTTGGACTGAAAATGGTGATTGGTACGATAACAGAGTGTGTTACCGATGTGGTTATCAAGGACACATTGCTGTTAACTGCCAAGGTTGGAGTTATGAGACAAGGAGATGCTTTAATTGTAACATCAGAGGTCACATTGCCAGAGATTGCCCAAGGAGATCAAATGAAAGATTGAGGGTTAATTCTCAGAAAATGGCAAAGAAATCAGTCAATGTCAAGCCCAAAGAACAGAAGGTTCAAGAACCTAAAGTTCAAGAAACGAAAGTGAAACTTTCTCAGGGGCAGAAAGACAGACTGAGGAAGAAGAGAAAGAAGGCTAGAGAGTATCTAGAGAAGATCTTGTCCTCGGGTTCATCTGTTGGTAAAAATAAGAGTTCTGATGAATCGACTTCCTCGATGGCAAAGTCAAGCAAAACGAATTCATCAGATACAGATCTGAGGACGAAAGAGGGAAAGAAGAAAAAGAAAGTTATTGGCAATGAATCTGTTTCTTCGGAAACAAAGGAGCCACATGTCGGTGATGAATCTTTCTCCTCAAAGTCAGACAAGCCACGTTTAGGCGATGAATCTGGTGTGGTAAAGCCAGAAGAGCCATGTGTTGAGGTAAAAATTGAGAATTCTGGTTTAACAATGGATGATGCAAATTTTCCACCATTGTTGAACAAGAATTCAAAATCACCCAAGGACCATCAGGCTTGGGTGAATCTGTTTAAATGAAAAACCTGACTTGCCGGAGTTCCCAGGTTGGTAAGCGTGGAACATGAATCGGCACATTTCTTGAGAAATTTCACTCTGGTGATATTTCGACTTACAAGTGGTAAATCAGGGACATTAAATTGTACTTGATTTTCTACAAGTGGTTTGTGGATTGATCTTAAAAATGTTAGTTTTTACAAGTGATTGAAGAAAACAAAGTGATGAAAGATACCCGAATTTGAGAATTGACACACAAAACTTATTTTCCGGAAAAACCATTTTGATTAAAACAAACTTAAGTGTTTTGAAATCACTATGGGAAAATGTTTTGTTGTGAGGGGGAGTTCTGATTGTTTAAGCCAAGTGAATGGAGAATTGAAGTGATTCTCATCATGTTGTCAAGTTTGTACAGTTTGTTTCAAATTTTCCCAGAAAATCAAAATTGAGACATATTTTGATTTTAGGGGGAGTAAAAATTTTAAAAAAATTAGAAAATTTGAAAATGTCAAAAACATTGAAAAATTTAAAAAATGAGTTTTGCTGAAACAAGAGGAAATGATAGAAAATCAGTGGACTATCACAGCATGCTAAAGAAATGTACAGTCTAAATGTGATAAACGGTCTCACTAAAGATGTGACGATAGGCTCAGCTAGACTAGTAGATTTGCGATAACGATACAAACTTAAATGATAAAGCCTAGTTCTAGTGGGAAACATGATTGAAAGCATAGTACTTAGTTTTGTCCTTCTTGACTGTGTGCCTACTCAGTAATCGCTGATTGTCGAAAGACATAAAACTGGTTAAGTTTGTGAACTTTCACAACTTTGCTGAAAAGTCGCTGTGATTGTGCATTTCATTTTGCAAAGATTTAAACTTGTTTTATTTCTTTATTTTGTTTAAGCATCGGACATCCTCTGCGTATACGTGAGTATCGACCTGGATGTTGTTGCCTAAACATTCTGCTTTATTTTCTTTGGTGTTTCGTTTAAGCTTTGGATCACCTCTGCGTATACGGGAGTATCGACCTGGTGGTTAAAGCCTAAACAACTTCAACTTGTTTTATTTTTCTTATTTTGTTTAAACATTGGACTTTCTCTGCGTATACGGAAGTATCGACCTGATTGTTAATGTTTAAACATTCTGCTTTATTTTCGCACAAATCACAGTTGATAAAGTTTAAAGGCATTACTTGAGTCAGTGTATTGCATGATGAGGGGATATGCTGAGATCGTGGGGTCCATAAGAATTTAGTGCTATCTAAATATACCTAAACGTATCGGTAAGCATGTCGAAAGTTTTTAGATTGAGCTTAAAAGGACAAACATATCGTCAATCAACGTGAATCGTTTAGAACTTAAAACGATTAAGAGCTTAACGGTGCTTGTGATTTGTCTAAAAACTGATCTGATCCTCTTTTGCAAACTCACAAAAATGTGTTTGTACATATTTCATTTCTGCATTTAATTTCTGTTATTGCGTTTGTGTTTCATAGTTTGAAAAATCCAAAAAGATTTTTGACAACTGATGTTGAAAAGCTGATATTCAAAATCTCAAAGGCTAAACAAGATGAACAATTGGGTTGGATAATTGGTTTGAAAAGTTGAATCAAAATTTGGAATGTTTCAAGTTTTTTTTAAATCAATTTTAAGATGAAAATGATTCTCAAAGGTTTAGTTGATTCATTAAGTTGAATCACAACATTGTTTTGTTTGTAATTGTGTGTTTGAGATGTGTAGGTTTCTGATCCTGTTGCTACGAAAGCCAGGAGATTAATCAGAACTTGAGAAGAGCTTAAACTGAAAAAGCCAGGATTTGATTTCAATGGTGATAACAAATTCCAGACAGCGATCCCAGCTCGATGAAAGGGGGAGTCTGACGAAAGTTAGAACCAGAGAAAGATCCGGGTTCATGATTCCAGGAAGAGTTCCTGAAGAAGACCGATCAAGATTGAAGAGTTGTTAGATTGAAGACTCTCACTGAAGATTCCGTCAACATTCAAGGGGGAGTCTGTTGGTGCAGTTGTCTGTCGACTACATCTTAGTTCGAGTCTTAGGCTAGGGCTGATTGTATAGTGAACTTAAATCAAGAAACACATGAGTTAGATAGGTCCGCTTATGTGTCATGTCCGTATATGGGAACCTATTTGGTTAGGTCCGCTTATTCGTACATGTCCGTATATGGGAACCTGCCTGTTCAGGTCCGCTTATACGAACATGTCCATATAAACGAACCACCCAATGTAGGTCCGCTTATTTGTCAGGTCCGCTTATTCGTCAGGTCCGCTTATTCGGACATGTCCATATAAGCGAACCTCCCTGACCTATATATAGGGGTCATATAAGCGGATCTAGTAGAGAAGTCAGTGTGTGTTACGGCGAAGCCCTGCCAATTTGTCTCCAGAGCTTGTATATTGTTAAGAGATCAATAAAAGAGACGTTAATTAGTGAAATCAAGCTAAACAAAGACTGAATCAATGAATTCCGCCTCTGATTCAGTCTGAGCAGTCTTACAGGTAATTATGACACAAGTGGAAGAATGATCGAGGATGCAAACAAGAAGGCTTACTATGGCATCATGGATCAAGATGACGAGAAAGTAGCTGATGGTTTTAGCTGGGACAAGTACATTCCAGCTGATCCTAATATTAAAGCTTTTATTGCTCAGATTGTTCAAAAGCCAGAGTTGATAAAGGAATGGATGGCTGTGATGTCGGATGATGAGGAGAGTCAAGATGGAAAATTTGTTTCTTCTGAAAGCAGTGATAGTGATGAAGAGATGGAACAGATAAATTTAGGAAAAACTCATTTATCTTCTGACACTTTTGAATTTTATTTTGCAGAAAAATTAAAGAAACTAAAAGAAAGGAAAGCTGCAAAGGAAATGAAAGAGGTCAAAGTGATTGAGAAGATTGTGGAAGTTGAAAAGATAATTGAAGTCGAGAAGATCGTTGAAATCACAAAACCCTGTCTTACTTGTTTAGAGTCATGTAAACAATGTATAGAAAAAGATGAGAGGTTTAGTGAGCTAGAAAAGTTGAAAGAAAAGTTGTTGTTTGATGTAAAGAATTTGAAAAAGTCATATGATGTATTGAACAGAACTGTGAATAATCTGGAAAAGACTAACTCTGAGAGAGAGAAAGCTTTGAAGATGTTGAACGCTACTATGATGACAAAGCAGAAAGAGATCAACTTGTACATAGAAGAATGTGCAAAGTGGAAGAAAGAATTGGATAGTGAAGCAACTGAGAATGAAAGAATCAGAAGATTGCTGCAAAGTTACAAAGGTTGTGACTACATAATTGATAGAATTTATCCAACAGTTGAAGGATTTGAAGCGTTTAAAGGTGAAGAAACAAAGCCAAAGAAGAGAAAGGATACTGGTAAGAAACAGGGTGTCTGTTATAATAAGTGTCCGCCTCCGATTTGGGAAGGGTACTCGTCTAGAAAACCTAACGAGGAAGAACTAAAACAGGCGGTCAATATTAAGTTAGAATCCGAGATAACTGATGTATTACCAGACAATATTGATGTCACGTTCACAGCGTCCGACACAGATCATGAGTCAGAATTGATAAAAAGAGTGGTTGATCAAGTGTTGGATAAGGATGAGGAGTCAGAGTCAAAATCCGAGTCCGAAAGTTCGTGTCAGTCTGTCGGAAGTTCGAGTTCGTCTGTCAAGAGTTCAATCAGGAAAACGGATGTATAGTAAAGAATTTTTGTTGTCAAAATCTAATTTGAATGACGAAACATTTGAAGTTGCATATACTTTGAATGGTTCTGACAAATTATATTTTGATAAAGAATTTCCAATAAGAGGTGTCAAAACTGATTTGATAAAAAAGGTTTTCAAACTAACAGAAATTAATATTTCTGAAATAAAAGATGAAAATCTTAATGTAAAACCTAAACTTTACACCTCAAGAGTACAACAACGTTTGAACAAGAAAAAGGGTTACAATTCTGGTTCTAGTTTTCAAAAGAAACCAAACCACAATCGTAGCTACAAAAAGAAAGGACTTGGTTTTATTCCACCTGAAAACTATAAAAATGAAAAATATGTTCGAGATTTTAAATCAAAAATGACATATGTTGCAGGAACTAGCCATGAAGAAGAAGCAAAGAGCTCATTCTGGAAACAGTCAAACAAGGAGTTTCTTGCTGAAAAGATGAAGAATGGAGCTTTTCAAAGGAAAGAGACAAGAACCTGTTACAGATGCAATGAAGTTGGTCATATTGCATGGAACTGTCCGAAAGCGACAAACACAAAACAGGGAGTTTCTGGAAAACTGAAAGAAGTTGTTGTTGATAAAACCGAACCACCAACTGAAAAATTTAAAGTTTTTAAAAATTCAACATTTGAAGTTGGTGAATGTTCGAAGAGATTTTACAGGCGAAGTGTGAAACTTGATAACCAAAAATGGGTTGTTAAGAAATCAGAAGTAAAATCGGGTGATGAATCTGATTCCACAAAATCAGAGGAGCCACAGTTTGATGAGAGTGATGAAAACTCAGTTCCTTCAATGGATGATGAGAATTTTCCACCATTGAGGACTGAGAATTTTAAAAGGAAAACTGGAAAGTCTGAAATCTCAAATCAGGGTTATTCTAAAAAGGATAACTTTGATGTTGAGAAAGCGTTTAATGGAAAAATTAAGAAGATTTTCGGAAAGATGGTCGATGGGAAGGTTAAAGGGGTTAAGGAGTTTTATGCTAAAAAGAAAGCAACTTACACTCCAACTGCTTCTGAATTGAAAACACCCAAGGCTGGTCAGGCTTGGGTGGACATTTTCTTTGCTTGAAAAACCTGACTTGCCGGAGATCCCAAGTTTGTAATCGTGGATCAGGAATCGGCATCTTTCTTAAAAATTGATGGTGTAAATGAATCTTAAAGTTGGTTAAATTTTACAGATTGTGACTTGCCGGAGCTTCCAGGTTGGTAAGTGTGAAGCAGGAATCGGCATCTTGATTAGTAAAATGGTTTGTGTAGATGATTTATTCCTACATGTGTTTTTAAATGTTGGATATTCTTACAAGTGGTAAGAGGTTGGATATGACAAAGTGATTCGTCAAGGTCATTAGTTTGAACTTGATGTAATCCTGATACGTATATGTGATGGACAAAATGATGAACCATACCCCTAACTTTACAAGTGGTAAAACCAACAAAACTTATTTTCCGGAAAAATCATTTTGGTTAAAACAAATTTAAGTGTTTTGAAATCTTAATGAGAAAATAGTTTTGTGAAAGGGGGAGTTCTGATTGTTTATGCCTAGTGGATGGCGAATTGAGGTGATTTGATATTGGTTGTCATTTTTCTGTATAGTTTGTTTTCAAATTTCCTAAAATGTGTTTGCATTTTAGGGGGAGTAGAAAATTTTCAGAAAATCCAAAAACATTTGAAAATTTGAAAAAGCCAAAAACATGATAAAATTCAAAAATGAGTTTCGTTGTGAATAGAGGAAATGATAGTACATCAGTGGACTATCACAACATGCTAAAGAATTGGATAGTTAAATTGTGATAAACAATCTCACTGTAGATATGTCAGTAGGTTTTTGCACATTCAGTAGATTGTGACGAGATATAAACCTAAATTTCAAACTTGCTTATATTGTGGGGAAACATCTCTCGGATATATGGGTAACCCCCGAAATCTCGTTTGAAAGGTCTCGTATTCTGATATACTAGGTCTTTATACTCAGTGATGTCTGGGGTATTATTCTTGGACTTCTACTGAATGGAAGTTCTGACCTAGTCCTCGAATAATACTTTCTGCAAATCCTTGAAACATAGCATCACCCTCAGCATATATGATAAGACAATAAAATTGCTTAGCAATGCTGTTGTAAAAAAGATCCTCTAAAGGGGACACACCCAAAAGTTGAGTCATGATCTCTCTGCTGAACGGTAGTTCTGACCTGAGCTCTCATGATTCTTCATAATTTATTAACCCCTACAGATATCATTTGTGTCATAATTACCTGTAAGACTGAATATTGGGATCTGGATACGGGAGTATATTCTGAGGTGGGACACGCGATTAAGTTTAAGTTCCTAAGACATTAATATCGTATCTCAAAACAGTTGAACTTTGTGTGAAAATTTTAAGTGGACAATATACTGACAATCTAAGTGAATTGTTTAGAACTTAAAATGAAATGAAGCTTAACGGTGTTGGTGACTTGTCTCAAAAACTGATATGATCCTCTTACACGAACTCACAAAAATATTGTCTGTAAATATTTCTTTACTGCATTTCATTTAAATTTCAAAATCCAAAAAGATTTTCAGTGTGTTTTAGTAAAAAGTTTAAAAAATTCAAAAAGATTTTTCGACAACTGATGTTGGAAAGCTGATTGTCAAAATTCCAAGTGCTAAACATGATGACATTGTTGTGAGGGGGAGTGTGTTTTAAAATGTCAAAATGTATTTTCTAAATCATCAAGTGGTTCATCATGAGTTTGTGATCTGAGGGAGAGTGATTGTTGTTGCTTATGTTTATGAGAGGGAGTCATCTGATTATATCAGAATGTTGGTGCATTTAAATTGTTAAATTTAGAAATTCATTTCTGGGTTAAGAATGTGCAGGAATAGTCAAGTTTCGATTCTGAAAATGAATTGCTGTGAAAGTCAGACAAAGATCCTGAAGCAGATGTTGCTGAAGAACAAAGGAATGCCAGCAAATCGTTAGGGGGAGTCTGAAGATTTTCAAAGTCAAGAGGAGAATATTGAAAAAGATAGAGAGAGAAAAGCCCAGAGACTGATCAAGACTGAAGATGTGAAGACACAGCATTGTCGTGACTCGATAGTCGACTCGTCAACATCTGAGGGGGAGTCTGTTGGTGCACTACATCTGTCGACTTCGTCTTGTATCGAGTCTTAGTTTTAGATTGTTAGATCAGGGCGCGTTTTACGAGAAAACTGGAGAGTATATGTGTTTTAGAGAGTAGGTCCGCTTATACGGACATAGTAGGTCCGCTTATGTGTCAGGTCCGCTTATACGGACATAGTAGGTCCGCTTATTTGTCAGGTCCGCTTATACGGACATGTCCGTATATGCGAACCTACCTGCACTATATATACCTCATAAGCGGATCACATTTGTAACTTTCTGATTTCCATACCGAGGTGCTGCCGGTGTGAGATTTGAATGTAAACGTTGTAATATCAATCAACAAAGTGATTTAAGTGAAGATTTAGCTATTTCTACGTCAGGTACTTGTTTTCCGCACCTGTATCTGATCAAAACTCCTCTGATAGACTCGTTGGGGTCAAAACACGATCCTACAAATGCATCAAGAGAAATTGTATCAAATTTATCATCATTTTTCAAGATAAAAACAAACGTTTGCCACTGATCAGCTCGTGGTAACGCTTCAATTACTCTATCAACAACTTCTTCTCTCGTTTTCACAATTTTAAATCTTTCTAGTTCAATCTTTAAATGGCAAAACCTCTCAATCATTTGCCTCACTGTCACTCCTTTTAAACTATCAAATAAATCAAATTCCTTTTTTAATAACGCGATTTTGTTTTTCTGAATTTGTTTACCCCCCTTAGCTTTTGCCTTCAAAGCTTTCCACACAGACTGCGATGATCCATCATGTACTAATAATGAAAAAATGTCATCTCGAACTGATTGCTGAATCAAAGCAATCATCTTCTGTTCGTATGAAAAATTCTTTTTGTCTTCCTCTGAAAAATCTTTAATCAGAATTTCTTCTCCTTTGTCATTTGTTGGGTTAGCATATCCAAACTTCAAACAAAACCAACTCTCATGTGCATATGCCTTCGTCCAATTGACAAACCTCTCCTTCCACCATACATAATTTTCAATGTTATCCAGCTTCGGAGGTTTTGAATAGGTTCCATAAAAGTTGTCATGTTTGATGTTGTCTTTGATCGTTTTAGTTATCGCTTTAGGTGTAACCTCTGAAGCATCCATTGTATCCGAGGTAAACGCGTTGTAAAAAGTGTTGAAAAACTCTTCAGCCATGATGTATACCTGAACAATCAAACAAACACAATCAGGATCAATATTATAAAATATTCCAAAACAGACTGACACTAGGTTGACGTGAAATGGTCTTGACGCGAAATGATATTTGGTGCAGAATTGATCTTCAAACGGAATTAAGCTTCACATGAGATTACTTTGGTGCGGAATTAGACTTGAAACGTAATTACTTCTTTCGAAATAGATATCCAAACGAAATTAACCTTTCACACGGAATTACCACGCGGAAATAACCCTTTCACACGGAATTAATAATTTCGTATGAAACACTTTCAACTTTTCAAAAGGAATTAAACCCTTCGTTCAAACGGAATTACTTTCTGGCCCATTTTTTGTCACTTTTAAGTCGAATTTTGATCTGAATCTTTCAAGGCTTTGTTAAAACACTGTTTTACACAACATATGTGAATCTCAAACTATTTTGACCGTGAAAAGTTGTCCAATTTGAAAAAGAAGGTGTAGAAGACAGAAATTCAGCTGTAATCACAAAGAACTCTTCCTCCTGAGCTCTGATACCACTTGTAGGATCGTTGTATGACCCGAACTAGTCAATCAGAAGAGTTTTATATCCGGATCAAAGGCGGAATCAATGAAACGGACAGTATAACAGCTTGATTCACTTTAATATGTCTCTATTATTGATTTGATAGAGTTACAGCACCTCGAAACAAATCGGCAGCACTTCGGTACAATTTCTAATTTTTTTTACAAATGAATCAGAGACACGTGTATATATAGTGTTGTGATCCCATCCGAAATTAACAAAGTTATTTCGTGTGGAATTAGCTTGTCTAATTCCATGCGGAATTACCTTGTTAATTCCTTGCGGAATTACTTCACACATACACCTATCCTATTTTCTCGTACAATGAACCGTGATCTCTCAATCCTATTACATGACATGATACAAGACGAAGTCGTGCACTAACACATTACACTTTCTATATATATATATATATATATATATATATATATAGGACAATGCTAGACAGTAAACCCTATTTAGGTAGAAAACTCTAGAAACCCAAATCTCCCCCCATTTTTACCCAACCTCCCGACATTTTTTTTTTTTTGAAAAAAATAACACATGTAATATACATGTTTTAGAGTGTTTTGGGCCAAAAAAAACAAAAAAGCGCTGAAGGGATTTTTTTTAAAAAAAATAAACAAATTTCAGTGCCTAACATGTGTTAGGCACAAAAGACATAAATTGCTGAAAAAAAAAATTTTTAATTATCCCTTCGGCGCTTTTTTGATTTTTTTGGCCCAAAACACTTAAAAACATGTATATTACATGTGTTATTTTTTTCAAAAAAAAATGTCGGGAGGTTGGGTTTTCTAGGGTTTTTTATATAGATAGGGTTTTCTATATAGCCCTACCCTATATATATATATATATATATATATATATATATATATATATATATATATGGGATGGTTCAAATGAAAACCACTTTTATTGTGAAAACTTGAAAACTAACTAAAAAAGCCTAAAAACACACACAATTTATTTTTTTCAATTTTTTTATAAAAATCGCTGGTTTTTATATATAAAAAAATTAAAAAAAAAATTGTAGTACACATACACATGTGTAGTATTACACATGTGCACTACACAAAAAAAAAAAATTGAATTTTTTTTATATATACAAAAACCTGCGAAAATTGGTTTGCAAAAAAAAAATTTGGTATGGTTTTTTGGCTTTTTTAATTAGTTTTCGAGTTTTCACAATAATTAGTGGTTTTCATTTGAACCTTCCCCTATATATATATAGGGGATGGATCATGAGAAAACTAGTTTAAATGTGAAAACCAAAAAACTAACTAAAAAAGCCTAAAAAACATACCAATTTTTTTTTTTTTTTTTATAAAAAAATCGCAGCTTTTTATTCATGGAAAAAAATTTCAAAAAAATAAAAATAAAAAAAAAGGTTTTTGTTGTATTGCACATGTGTTATACTACACATGTGTATTACTACACATGTGCGGTACAACAAAAACAAAAAAAAAATTTGAATTTTTTTTATATAAAAACTAACGATTTTTATAAAAAATTATAAAAAAAAATTGTTATGTTTTTTAGCTTTTTTTTAGGTTTTTTTAGTTAGTTTTCTAGTTTTCTCATTTATATGTAGTTTTCTCATAATCCTCTCCATATATATATATATATATATATATGGGAGCGCTAAAATGAAAACCACCTCCAGTTGTAAGAACCGGGAGAACCAGTTCCTAGCCACTAGATCAACAAGATAGATGGATGAGATTAAAAGTAACTAAAATTAATATTAAATACATTTTGTCTTATTATTTCTTTAATATTACAATCCAAAAGGGTAGTTTAGTAAAATTACTCTTTTTTGTCTTTTTATCTTTATTAATTTTTATTACTTTTTGTTTTATTATATTACTTTTTATATTTTAAAACAGAATTTTTTTATTAAAAGCATTTTTTAAATTCAAATATTTTTAACAAAAACATTTTTTTTGCGCGCCGTTTTTATGCCCAGCTTTTTCACGTATCGTTTTTTAACGCGTCATTTTGGCACGCCGTTTTTTACGCTCTGCTTTTTCAAGCGTCGCTTTTTAACGCGCCGTTTTTACGTCCCGTTTTAACGCGGCGTTTTTTACGTCCCGTTTTTTTAGGCGCCGTTTTATCACACGGTTTTTTACGTTTTACAAGTTACGTAAAAAAAGTTTTATGTTTTACGTTAAATAGTTTTTACATAAAAGTTTACGTTTTACGTTAAAAAGTTTACGTTTTACATTAAACTTTTTACGTTTTACGTAAAAGTTTTTACATTTTACTTTTTACGTTTTACGTAATACTTTTTATGTTTTACGTGTTACGTAAAACTTTTTACGTTAAAATTTTCACGTTTTACGTTAAACTTTTTACGTTTTACGTTAAACTTTTTAAGTTTTACGTTTTACGTTAAACGTTTTGCTTTTTACGTTTTTACGTTTTACGTTTTATGTTAAAATATTTACGTTTTATGTTTTTACGGAAAACAGACAGAGTTTCATCTGTTTTTGGAATAAGCCGACAACTCAAGTTGTCATTATCTTTTCAAAACTCAACAATATAAACACAATATATAAAATTTCTATCAAAATGCCAAACGTAACAAGTCACTAAAGTATCGATTCGAGCTCGGGTCCGTTGACTGCTTTCGACCCAAAACTGACCCAAGTTGCACAGTGTCGAGCCGAAAACCGAGCCGCTACTGAACTGTGTCACCGCCCTGTTTTCTTGTCGAACCGAACTTGAACCGAGTGAACCGTAACTGAACTATGTCAAACCGGAAATGAACCAAGATCCGAGCCGAAACTGAACTGGGCAAACCAGAACCCAAAATAATCCCCTGACCCACAACTGAACCAACAAACCGTAACGATCTGCGGTTGACTTCTGTTGACCATGCTTCACAAAATCCGAACCCAAATTAACTTGAACCATGACCCGAAATCTTAAACACTTGAACGGAACTTGAATGAAACTCCAACAGGCCTGCCTTGACGTAACTGACGCCGGCCAACAGTCATCACCATTAACGTCATCATCGCTCATCGAACATCATGACCTGAAACCGCAACCACAACGGCCGGAGAACATGGATTCGAGAGAAAAAAATGTTGTTTTAGAACTTACAGGAGAATTACAAAAAAAAATCGGGCTGTCGGCTTGAATCTGACCGGCGTCGGCGACCTCCGACGTCGTGTCTCTCTATCTTCGCCGTGTCTCCTTCTCCTGCCTCTCTCTCTCATATTCTCTCTCTCCGATCGTTCGCCCTCTCTCTCGGTTCTCCTCACTGTCACTCGATGCCACCCCCACAACGCCGCCGGTTGTGGGGTTCCGCTACGCCGCCGTGTACCGCCCCTGGGCCACCGGCTTCCGCCATGCCATCGTTCACCGCCGACGACCGTCGTTCTCCGACCATCCTTCTCACCTCCGGCGACCACCATCAACCTGCTCTACCACCCCCACCCCCACCTCCACACGACCATCTTCCACCGCATTCGTCAAAGCTGTTGGTGGCTGATTCAATCTCTTCATATGGGATGCTTGTGGGAATTACATTTTTTGAAAACATCTCCAACCACAATCAATAGCTGATCAAATCAGGTAACCTAACAAAGATGAAAGTACTAAATATTAATAAAAGGCAACAATGCAAGTTGTTCATGTTAGCTAGCTCACATACAAGAACCATGCCCAGTTAAGAAATGATTTCAATTTTGTGTTGGGTTAATCGTTTATTTTACGGGTCAGTGGGTTACAAGCTAATCAGTAGTAACGGGTGTAGAATTGGTATAAAGACAAAGAAGAAACAAATAGAGACTTCAAACCCACAAACCAAAACAAATTACCAAACCAACAGTGAGTTCACAATTTATGCATACAACATTATAATATAAAATGCATAGTTTATCTAGCACCTTAGAGACAACATCAGTACAAGTAGTTTTGCATGCCTAAAATTTCTTAGGGTTTGGTAAACTTTTGGGTTAATTAGGGAAAATATAAAGGCAAAAGAAAGGGGAAAATATGAACGCTAACCTGAATCGATTAATGAGAAAAATAACGCAACCCGCTCACCATCGTCATCTTCTCTGGCGGGTCGCCGGAAAACCACCTCGATCGCCGTCGTCCACCTACCTCAGCCGTCTCTCTCTGTTCTCAGTCTCTCTCTGTCTCTCTGTCTGTCCTCGTCGAGCGTCAGCCGCCACCATTGCCGGAGAAGGAGGTGGTACAAGGGGGAGGGGGATTTCAAGTGAGAGAAATGAGAGATGTGGTTTCAATTTTGAATGAATGATAAAAGTGAATGATAAAGTCTAATAGACATTTAAACAAGACAGATGACAGAGGAGAGAGGAGATGGATAAGACATTTTGAGTAAATTACCAAAATAACCTTTATAATTTAAAATAATAGTGTATAGGTGGCATGATCTGATTGGTAGAGAGTGGTTCTTACGATTCTTACAACTGGGGATGGTTTTCATTTTAGTGGCTCCCTATATATATATATATATATATATATATATATATATATATATAGGGGAGGGTTCATTGGGGAACACTAAAAAAGTGGGGAACAGGGGAACATGGGCATTTTTGTCCAAAAAAAAAATCTAATACGCCACCATATTCAAACAGAAACCTTCCACACAGTTTGAAACCCTAGCTTCTCTCTGAGTCACCGTCATACGCCGCCACCATCACCACCATAAACCACCACCACCACTACAATACACCACCAGCATCAGCGAACGCAAACATTAAACACCACCAGCAACAACCACGGCAATTTAATAGAAGGTCTAGCACCATCCGTGTTCAATTTTTCAGATTTCGGCTAAGATTTTTCGAATCTACATTAATAATCTACATATTTTTCAGAGCTGCTTGCGAAAAACTGTTACAAAACTTTAGTTGTTGTCGATTTTGACTGAGATCTATGCAAAATTAGTTTATAGGGTTTCAGATCTTAAATCTCAGTTTAAAGGTATCATTTATTTGCGAATATCAATTAAGTTTTATTTAATTTAACCTGATTATATGAAATTATGATTATATGTATATTTATGTTTCTGTTTTGTAGCTTTTTTAGAAAAAAAAAATTGTTTTAACATGTTAATAATTTTTAATTAAATTTGATTTATATAGAGATGTGTTATATATAACATTTTAAATAACATTCTATGTACGTTTCATTCTTTTCATTGATTCTTTGCAGTTTAACCTCTAGATTTTGCTCTTAAGTTGATTTAGTTGTGTGTAATTTCATTATTCTAATTGCAGTTAATATACTTTGATGTGTGTGTATGTGCAATTTGATTTTATGTTTATTATGATTCTCTGAAAATGCCTGATGTTTTTATTGATGTTGTTGTTAGTAATGCATCATTATGCGCGCTTAATGCACGCATTTTAAAACAAAGTTAAGTGTTAACTGTATTGTCTAACTGTTTGATTAATATGTTATATTAATCAATAGGAGAAGAAGTGAGAATAACCGACTATGACGTCAGCAACAACGACGATGACGATCGAGTTTTAGAGTGGTTGCTAGGGTTACCTACCGTCCATGATCTGATGCCGTTGTCGCAGTCGCTGGTTCCGGCGGAGCTAGCAACGGCGTTCAGCATCTCGCAAGTACCTCACCTGAGCATGATTGACGTCAATCGCGCTTCGCAGAACACTTTATTAAATCTGAAAAAATCATTCAATAACGGTTTTTCCAACGGTTTGTTTAACGGCTTTAAGTCGTTTGGTGAGGAGAGAGCTAATGAAATGTTTATCGAAGGTGAGGAAACGGTTGATCTGACCGGAGACGGTTCGGATTTGAGGAAATTGAGGCGAGTTGACAGCAGCAATGGTGGCGGTGGTGGTGGTGGTGGAGAGGAAGCTGATTCGTCGTCTAGGACGTCGAAAGGACCGCGTTTAGTGTGGACACCACAATTGAACAAGCGGTTTGTGGATGTTGTGGCGCATTTAGGTGTGAAAAACATGGTTCTGAAAACGATTATGCAGTTGATGAATGTTGAAGGATTGACACGTGAGAATGCTTCTAGTCATTTGCAGAAGTATAGGTTGTATTTGAAGCGGATGCAGGGGTTGTCGAATGAAGGACCTTCGTCTTCGGATCATTTGTTTGCGTCGACTCCTGTTCCGCAGAGTTTACAGGAGTCTAGTGGGAATGGGAATAATGTGCAAATTCCAATGCCTTATCCGCCTCACATGGTGCCTATGCCTTACACGCAGCAGCCACAGATGGTGCAGGCGTTTGAGTCGCATTCGCATCCGTTTAATATGATGATGCACCAAAGGGATTGGTCTGGGAATAAATATGCTTATGAGCACCGTATGACTAATGATAAATAGAAAATATATGTAATGTTAAATGGATATTTATCCAACCAAAAAGAGAGGTAACTATTTAACTAATGCAGCTTTTTTTTAGTTTATACCAAGTATGATTAGCTTGAGTTATTATTATTTTGCCCATTTTCAGTGAGTAAGATAGATGTCTTGATGAATCATATATTGCTTAATATTATAATTTATCATTTGTTTATTAACTTTGTACTAGTATAACTGTTTGATTAATATGTTCATGCATTAATATGTGCACACCCTAGACTAAGCAGTAATTATACTAAATGTTTTGCCTAAAGTATTTGAAATCCCCAACAGACTGGTGGAGATTCGGGTGATAATGTGAAAGGTCTTAAGAAGGAAACCGAGGCAAAGATTTAACATCTAAAGACAAAAGCTGATATAATTTCAGATGATGTTGTTGACATGCTTCTTAAGAATGTCACCTCTGTCAAATATTGAATTTTAATTGACTTAAAACCTGAGAAAAGTGTCATTAACATATTATGTGCATGTTTTTATTCTGTTACCTTAGTCGATTAGCAATGTTCGGGCTTGGGCTCGTTTACTAAATGAGTTTGTTTTTAGGCTCGGGCTCGAGCTTGTTTAAGCTCGGCTCATTCAAGATTTTTTCGAGCTGAGCTCGAGTATCTCAGCTCGTTTGCACCCCTATTGGGAACCCTCGTATTAGAGGGCTAATGACACTGCTTATTAGGTCTCTAGCATGTGACAACCCAATATTTAGCAAACCGCGTCCGTAATCTTATAAGGCCGAGTGTAGTGAGTGATAGTTGTAGTTCCTATTTAATTATACGGTATATGTAGTGCCCTCCTCTGTGTGTTCATTTTTTTTAATTTAGGGCAGCTTCTAACTGATGCGATTAAGATGTTTTTGGGTTTTGTTCATAACTAAATGGGTCAAATTCTGGACTGGATAATGCTGGTATGGCGAGTGTACTTTTTATACGTGGAATACATGTTGAATTTTCAGCAGCAGGCTAAAAGATACATGTTAAATGAGTGTTTTCCTTGATCAACTAAACTCGATTGAAAATTATTTGACCAAACATGTTAAAATAATTTTTGTACGATAAACTTTAACATGTTAAATGAGAGTTTCCGTTGATCAACAAGGTGCGATTCAACTTTATTTAACCAAATTATATATTGAATTTCGGCCTAGAGTTCAAAATACTTGAATAAAGTTTTGTGTGTAGTCTATGCAGGCCCAAAATAATAAAATAAATTAATTTCACATGTTAAAAAAAACGTTTGCATTGATCAACTAAACTTGATTTGACTTTATTTGAACAAACATATTAAAATAAGTTTTGTACAATAAACATTAACATGATGAAAGGTTGACTTGTTCTACTAGGTTTGATTTAAATTTATTTGACCAAATTATATATTAAATTCTGGATAAGAGTTTAAAATACTAAAATAAAGTTTTGTATGGAGTTTATGCTGGCTCAAAATATTAAAATAAATTAATTTAACATGTTAAAGAAAAGTTTGCATTGATCAACAAAACTTGATTCGACTTTATTTGACCAAATATGTTAAAATAAATATATGTTACATAAACTTTAACACGTTAAATGAGAGTTTACCTTGATCTACAAGGTTCAATTTTACTTTATTTGACCAAATTATAAATTAAATTTTGGATTAGAGTTTAAAATACTAAAATAAAGTTTTGTGTAGAGTTTATGCTAGCTAAAAATCTTAAAATAAATAAATCTAACATGTTAAATGAGCGTTTACATTGATCAACTAAACTCGATTCGAATTTATTTTACCAAACATGTTAAGATAAATTTTGTACGATAAACTTTAAAATGTTAAATAAGAGTTTGCATTGATCAATTAGGTACGATTTAACTTTATTTAACCAAATTATAAATTGAATTTCGGCCTAGAGTCCAAAATATAAAAATAAAGTTGTGTGTAGTTTATGCGGGCTCAAAATATTAAAATAAATTAATTTAACATGTTAAAGAAAAGTTTGCTTTGATCAACTAAACTTGATTCGACTTTATTTGACCAAACATGTTAAAATAAGTTTTGTACAATGAACTTTAACACGTTAAATGAGAGTTTTCATTGATCTACAAGGTTCGATTTAACTTTATTTGACCAAAATATAAATTAAATTTTGGATTAGAGTTTAAAATACTAAAATAAAGTTTGTATAGAGTTTATGCTGGCTAAAAATATTAAAATAAATAAATCTAACATGTTAAATGAGCGTTTACATTGATCAACTAAACTCGATTTGAATTTATTTGACCAAACATTTTAAAATAAGTTTTGTTCGATAAACTTTAAAATGTTAAATGAGAGTTTGCCTTGATCTACAAGGTTCGATTTAACTTTATTTGACCAAATTATATATTAAATTTTGGAATAGAGTATAAAATACTAAAATAAAGTTTTTTGTGAAGTTTATGCGGGCTTAAAATATTAAAATAACTTAATTTAACATGTTAATTGAGCGTTTACGTTGATCAACTAAACTCGATTGAAAATTATTTGACGAAACATGTTAAAATAATTTTTGTACGATAAATTTTAACATTTTAAATTAGAGTTTACGTTGATCAACTAGGTACGATTCAACTTTATTTAACCAAATTATATATTGAATTTCGGCCTAAAGTTCAAAATACTTAAATTAAGTTTTGTGTGTAGTCTATGTGGGCTCAAAATAATAAAATAAAATAATTTAACATGTTAAAACGACGTTTGCATTGATCGGCTAAACTTGATTTGACTTTATTTGAACAAACATATTAAGATAAGTTTTGTACAATAAATTTTAACATGATGAAAGGTTGACTTGTTCTACTAGGTTCGATTTAAATTTATTTGAACAAGTTAAATATTAAATTCTGGATAAGAGTTTAAAATACTAAAATAAAGTTTTGTATGGAGTTTATGCGGGCTCCAAATATTAAAATAAATTAATTTAACGTGTTAAAGAAAAGTTTGCATTGATCAACTAAACTTGATTCGACTTTATTTGACCAAACATGTTAAAATAAGTTTTGTACAATAAACTGTAACACGTTAAATGAGAGTTTGCCTTGATCTACAAGGTTCAATTTAACTTTATTTGACCAAAATATAAATTAAATTTCGGTTAGAGTTTAAAATACTAAAATAAAGTTTTGTGTAGAGTTTATGCTGGCTAAAAATATTAAAATAAAAAAAAATCTAACATGTTAAATAAGCGTTTACATTGATCAACTAAACTCGATTCGAATTTATTTGACCAAAGATTTTAAGATAAGTTTTGTACGATAAACTTTAACATGTTACATGAGAGTTTAAATTTATCAACTAAGTGTGATTCAACTTTATTTAACCAAATTATATGTTGAATTTCGGCATAGAGTCCAAAATATTAAAATAAAGTTTTGCGTGTAGTTTATGCGGGCTCAAAATATTAAAATAAATTAATTTAACATGTTAAAGAAAAGTTTGCATTGATCAACTATACTTGATTCGACTTTATTTGACCAAACATGTTAAAATAAGTTTTGTACAATAAACTTTATTATGTTAAATGAGAGTTTGCCTTGATCTACTAGGTTCGATTTAACTTTATTTGACCAGATTATAAATTAAATTTTGGATTAGGATATAAAATACTAAAATAAAGTTATGTGTGGAGTTTAAGCGGGCTTAAAATATTAAAATATATAAATTTAACATGTTAAATGAGCGTTTACGTTGATCAACTAGACTCGATTGAAATTTATTTGACCAAACATGTTAAAATAATTTTTGTAGGATAAAATTTAACATGTTAAATGAGAATTTGGGTTGATCAACTAGGTGTGATTCAACTTTGTTTAACCAAATTATATATTGAATTTCGGCCTAGAGTTCAAAATACTTAAATAAAGTTTTGTGTGTAGTCTATGCGGGCTCAAAATAATAAAATAAATTAATTTAACATGTTAAAAAAACGTTTGCATTGATCAGCTAAACTTGATTTGACTTTATTTGAACAAACATATTAAGATAAGTTTTGTACAATAAACTTTAAATGATGAAGGGTTGACTTGTTCTACTAGGTTCGATTTATTTGACCAAATTATATATTAAATTCTGGATAAAAGTTTAAAATACTAAAATAAAGTTTTATATAGAGTTAATGCAGGCTAAAAATATTAAAATAAATTAATTTAACATGTTAAAGAAAAGTTTGCATTGATCAACTAAACTCGATTCGACTTTATTTGACCAAACCTGTTAAAATAAGTTTTGTACAACAAACTTTATGATGTTAAATGAAAGTTTACCTTGATCTACTAGGTTCGATTTAACTTTATTTAACCAAATTATAAATTAACTTTTGGATTAGAGTTTAAAATACTAAAATAAAGTTTTGTGTAGAGTTTATTCTGGCTAAAAATATTAAAATAAATAAATCTAACATGTTAAATTTAGAGCATTTACATAGATCAACTAAACTCGATTCGAATTTATTTGTCCAAACATTTTAAGATAAGTTTTGTACGATAAACTTTTACATGTTAAATGAGAGTTTAAATTGATCAACTAGGTGTGATTCAACTTTATTTAACCAAATTATATATTGAATTTCGGCGTAGAGTCCAAAATATTAAAACAAAGTTTTATGTGTAGTTTATGCGGGCTCAAAATATTAAAATAAATTAATTTAACATGTTAAAGAAAAGTTTGCATTGATCAACTAAACTTGATTCGACTTTATTTGACCAAACATGTTAAAATAAGTTTTGTACAATAAACTTTATCATGTTAAATAAGAGTTTGCCTTGATCTAGTAGGTTCGATTTTACTTTATTTGACCAAATTATATATTAAATTTTGGATTAGAGTATAAAATACTAAAATAAAGTTTTGTGTGGAGTTTATGCGGGCTTAAAATATTAAAATAAATAAATTTAACATGTTAAATGAGCGTTTACGTTGATCAATTAAACTCGATTGAAATTTATTTGACCAAACATGTTAAAGTAATTTTTGTACGATAAACTTTAACATGTTAAATGAGAGTTTGCGTTGATCAACTAGGTGCGATTCAACTTTATTTAACCAAATTATATATTGAATTTCGGCCTAGAGAGAGTTTAAATTGATCAACTAGGTGTGATTCAACTTTATTTAACCAAATTATATATTGAATTTCGGCGTAGAGTCCAAAATATTAAAACAAAGTTTTGTGTGTAGTTTATGCGGGCTCAAAATATTAAAATAAATTAATTTAACATGTTAAAGAAAAGTTTGCATTGATCAACTAAACTTGATTCGACTTTATTTGACCAAACATGTTAAAATAAGTTTTGTACAATAAACTTTATCATGTTAAATAAGAGTTTGCCTTGATCTACTAGGTTCGATTTAACTTTATTTGACCAAATTATATGTTAAATTTTGGATTAGAGTATAAAATACTAAAATAAAGTTTTGTGTGGAGTTTATGCGGGCTTCAAATATTAAAATAAATAAATTTAACATGTTAAATGAGCGTTTACATTGAGCAACTAAACTCGATTGAAATTTATTTGACCAAACATGTTAAAATAATTTTTGTACGATAAACTTTAACATGTTAAATGAGAGTTTGCGTTGATCAACTAGGTGCGATTCAACCTTATTTAACAAAATTATATATTGAATTTCGGCCTAGAGTTCAAAATACTTAAATAAAGTTTTGTGTGTAGTCTATGCGGGCTCAAAATAATAAAATAAATTAATTTAACATGTTAAAAAAACGTTTGCATTGATCAGCTAAACTTGATTTGACTTTATTTGAACAAACATATTAAGATAAGTTTTGTACAATAAACTTTAACATGATGAAAGGTTGACTTGTTCTACTAGGTTCGATTTATTTGACCAAATTATATATTAAATTCTGGATAAAAGTTTAAAATACTAAAATAAAGTTTTATATGGAGTTAATGCAGGCTAAAAATATTAAAATAAATTAATTTAACATGTTAAAGAAAAGTTTGCATTGATCAACTAAACTTGATTCGGCTTTATTTGACCAAACATGTTAAAATAAGTTTTGTACAACAAACTTTATGATGTTAAATGAGAGTTTACCTTGATCTACTCGGTTCGATTTAACTTTATTTAACTAAATTATAAATTAACTTTTGGATTAGAGTTTAAAATACTAAAATAAAGTTTTGTGTAGAGTTTATGTTGGCTTAAAATATTAAAATAAATAAATCTAACATGTTAAATTTAGAGCGTTTACATAGATCAACTAAACTCGATTCGAATTTATTTGTCCAAACATTTTAAGATAAGTTTTGTACGATAAACTTTTACATGTTAAATGAGAGTTTAAATTGATCAACTAGGTGTGATTCAACTTTGTTTAACCAAATTATATATTGAATTTCGGCGTAGAGTCCAAAATATTAAAACAAAGTTTTGTGTGTAGTTTATGCGGGCTCAAAATATTAAAATAAATTAATTTAACATGTTAAAGAAAAGTTTGCATTGATCAACTAAACTTGATTCGACTTTATGTGACCAAACATGTTAAAATAAGTTTTGTACAATAAACTTTATCATGTTAAATAAGAGTTTGCCTTGATCTACTAGGTTCGATTTAACTTTATTTGACCAAATTATATATTAAATTTTGGATTAGAGTATAAAATACTAAAATAAAGTTTTGTGTGGAGTTTATGCGGGCTTAAAACATTAAAATAAATAAATTTAACATGTTAAATGAGCGTTTACATTGATCAACTAAACTCGATTGGAATTTATTTGACCAAACATGTTAAAATAATTTTTGTACGATAAACTTTAACATGTTAAATGAGAGTTTGCGTTGATCTCACCCGGATCACTCGTGATCTAGGAAACCACGGTGACACAAGACGTACTTTGCGATTAATAAAAACTAAAATATTAGTTAACCAATATAACTCGTTGTGCTTACACCGGATGCAAACTGTAAAGTTGAAAAATTGCATAGGTTGTTTGGTATTTCATTTAGGTGATGTATATTATAAGATTACATGTATGCTGTTAGTAAAAACATTTATTTAACATGTTAAGAAAATATTTCATATTAATTATAATTATTCGCAATGGTATATTGTCGAGAAAGCTCATAACCTTCTACGAGGTGATGTATCTCTGATCAATACAAACGTTTGTTTAACATGTTAAATCTTAGTTGATAGTGTTATTAGGCTTGACAAACCTCACACCGTACCTGGGAGGACCGGCGTGAACTAATGACCTTAATCACATGGCCAATGTTGATAGGCATTGATAAAGGCAAACAAACAGACGTCACTTCGGTATCGAGTTTATTATTGGCATGCCTTTAAACTAAACATTTACCAACTTTGCGTTAAACAAAACTGTGAACTCGCCAGCTTTATGCTTATACACTTTTTCTGCATGCTTGCAGGTTGTTAGACGATTTCTTGAAGCGAAGCTTGCAATCGGAGGAGCTGTGGATGTCATGGGTCGTGCCGTTATTAATATATCTGATGTTATGCTATGTTTTGCGAACACGTTGCTTTCAAATACTTAGAACAATTTCAAATGCTTCTGCTGAACGTATTTTGTTTTAAACAAATGTTTTGAATTACACTTTTCACGTTGAATGAGATTTCGAGTTTATTATATTACTATTAGTTTAGTGTGATTAGTTGCTATATCCTGGTACGTCACACGCCTCGCGGTGTATTCAGCATGTGGTATTTGGGGGGTGTGACCCCCCCCCCCCCCCCCACATAAACTCCACACCAAACTTTATTTTAATATTTTGAATTATAATCCAAAAATTAATATACAATTTGGTCAAATAAAGGTTAATCGAATTTAGTTGATTAATGTAAACTCTTGTTCAACATGTTAAATTTATTTATTTTAAGCATGCATACCTATAATCAAATGATTATGATCAAATACAAAGGATCCTAATTGTAAGAAGTGTAAGAAGGATTTATAGAGTGACAAGTGTCCAATAACCTAAAAAAACCCACTACAAAAAAAAAAAAAAAAAAAAACCCTTAAACATCCACCACCACCAAAAACCTAACCCCCCCCCCCCCCCACATCAACCACCCAAATTTTTTTTTTTGCCGAGTTGGGTGGGGGTTTAAGTTTGTGGGTGGTGGTGGGGGTGGGTGTTTAGTTTTTTTTTATATTTTTTTTAAGATTTTTGGGGGGTGGGGGGGGGGGGGGGGGGGTTAGGTTTTTTTGGGGTTTTTTTTGTGAGGTATAGTTTTTTTTTTTTTTTTTTTATTGCCCGGGTTGGGGGGGGGGGGGGTTAGGTTTTTTTTAGGTTTTTGGGGGGTGGGGGTAGGATTTTTGGGGGTTTTTTTGGTGAGGTATAGTTTTTTTTTTTTTTTTTTGCCCGGGGGGTGTGGGGGGGTTTAGGTTTTTGGGTGGTGGTGGGGTGGGGTGGGGGTGGGTGTTTAGGTTTTTGGTGGTGATGTAGTGTGTTTAGTTTTAGGTTATTGGACACTTGTCATTCTATAAATCCTTCTTACACTTCTTACAATTAGAAGCCTTTGTAGAATAACTTGACCCTATAATCAAAATATCAACAAACAAAAACAACTATGCTACGATGAAGATTAAACTATACATGTAAAAGCATTTGTTCCATGGAAAACAAAACAAAAGGAATCTCTATGCAAAATAGATAGATCAGATTTCAAGTCAACTATTTATTCGCAATCTTCATTAGTTCATCCATCGTGAAACCCCAATTTCTGTTTTCGTACTCTCGAAGAATGTGATTGGTCAAGCAAGGTGAAAGACGCGACTGCAGAGATGGCGACAATGACACCTCCACCACTATAGCTTGTTGCTTGGATGGTTTAACGGTTACCGCCGCAAACGCACCAAGATGCATTTTTGGATCTCCTTCATATGCATTTCTACGAGACCAGTACACACCTGAAGTCACACAATCAAGCGTTTCCCGACGTATTGTAAGACTTTCATGGAGTGTTAATACATATGACCAGCTGATTGGTTTCTAAAGCAACATCAAAGTCAATGTGGTGATGATGTAACTCTTGAACCACATGTGTTGATTTTTAAACACGAAGTGATAATACATATGACCTCCTGTTCACAGTAGATGAGATCTTAATGATATTAGAAAACCAAATCTTATAAGTAGGATTTGATGTCATAAATTAAAACGAAAATTAATATAAACAAAGAGAATATTGCATTATATTTATAGCCTCCTAATCCAGTTCTAGTAACTTAATCTTTGTCAAAGGATCAACTTCTTTTTTAGTTCCTATACATCCTTCACCAACTGAAAGCTGCTGATTGGATACTTCTGTAGCACTAATAGACAAAACACCTGCAATGGTTCCCATGAAAGATTAGATTCACATAAAAATATAATGTTGAACGCAGATGTGTCCAGTTCCACAGTGTCATCCCAGTTGAAGAAAGCGATTCGGGCTGAATACCTGCCACGGTAGTCGATAAGTAGGGGCCGGTTAAGAAGCCCACACTCCCACAGTGGTCCCCATAGGATAAAGGCTTTGGGACGGTTCGACGTTGGATTCTAACGCAAGCTGTCAAGAGTTCGGTCTGGTTCTCAAACAAGACAAGTAAAGCTTAGGATGGAAGAAACAGTGTTGGAGCTTGCGCTACAAGCTCAAGTCGGGCAAGGGATGATTGATTCATTGTAATAAGGTGAAAAAGTGAAAACGACACACAACATCGCGGGCTCAACCTTTCGCTTGTGTGATATTACAAACTACTTGCCAACTCAAAATTGCAGTTGCGCCTGGCAAATAGGGTTGTAAACGAGCTGGGCCGAGTGTTGGGCTCGATCACGGCTCGTCAAAAGCTCGAGCCAACTCGTTTATTTTAAAAATTATATCTTTTTAACTTTTTTTGTATTTTTTGCACATAAGAAATGCATAAAACACTAAAACAAGTAAAACGATTTTTAGGCTACCACTTGTCCATCGTGTGAGATAAGAAACGCATAAAACACTAAAATAATAAGTACAAAAAAATTCTTAGCAAACATGAATACATCTTACTTGATCTTTAGGCCATTGTATGAGCCACAACTTCGTAGAATCTGTCGATTTGGCTCAATTATAGAAGCTCTTGAATCCTCTTGAAACTCTGGTGCAAGCATCAGCCATTACAACTCTGCTTCTGAATGTACAAAATAACAAGCAGCTTAGTTATGAAAAAATAGCATGTGTACACACCACTATTATCAAAAGGGTTCTCTTTCATGAACACCATCGGTTTCCTTAACCTAAAGTAATCTCTTAACACCACTATTATTATGTTAATACAGTATTTATAACCATATTACATATGTTAGTTATTTACATTTGAAATGGACATATATTGGCAGTTGGTCAACCTGGTTCGACCCTTTTGACCCATGTATAGAAATATCCATCCCAAAACTACAAGTGTGCATCGATAAATTGGTAGAATTGTCATCTAAAGCTATCAATTAAGACTTAAACTATCTATGCACTAAAATTGAATAAGAAAATGATACAAGAAACATAGATCATGATTACAGATGCAAAAACACAAGTCAATTTCAAACTCGATCACCATCAGAAAGCATAGCATTACCGTCAGCCTCCTGGTCTTACGACGGCCCTCATCAATCCTCCTGGAACCATTTTCTTTCTCTTAAATAAAACACACAAATTTTAGAAAACAAAAACACAAAATCAAGCTGAAATAATTGCAATTAAACCTATGAGCCAAATAATTTGGGTGAAGTAAATTCATACATACATACATACAACACAATTAGCGACTTACAAAATTGATCTGGCTTAGCATGTAAAACACTTATTTTTTACATCATAATCAGCAGCTTACAAAATCAATTAACATGTAAAACATTTTTTTACATCACAATCAGCAGCGTACAAAATCGATCGGATTTAACATGTAAAAAATATATACTTTTTACATTTAAAAAATTCGATCGTTACGTAATTTTACATGTAACATAAAAAAATATCGCTTAAGAAATCTACGAATGCTTAAACCTAACATCCGTTTCAAATGAAAAGCATATTTTGCAAATCATACTAGATCAATTCGATCGATTTCTCAATAGTGAAGAAACATCGAAGTGGAATCCTGTTAATGTTGTGGCTGGAGCTTGTTAATGCTCAATAGTTCATAGACCTAACAATTCTAACACAATCACTTTATTTAATCAAAGTACAGATTTGAAAAGTTGATGCTTAATCTACAGAAAAACATGCCAACAAAATATCTGAAAAAACCGCAATTAAAAGTCAGTTAGTGTTGTGAAGCTTATATAGTAACAAGTGAGATTTCCGAATCAAAACAATGGCTCATAAAAGGAAATAATATAGTAAATCTCTTTTGCAAAATGAACATAAAGCCTATATATGATAAAGTGTTTAATAAAAATGTTATTTAACATGTTATATCATTTTAATTTTATGATTAACAAATCTATATAAAAATCAGCTTGAAATAAAAAAATTAACATGTTAAATACATTTTTTTTTTTGAAAAAAGCTACAAAATATGAACACACATCTAAAAATAATCATAACTTCATATAATGATGTTAAATTAAATAATAAAACTTAAAAAGAAAATCATAACAGATGATACCTTAAACTGAGATCTAAGTTCTACTGAAAGGAGGTTTTCAGAGATCTGAAAACCTACAAAATAATACTCCAGAGATCTCAAACGAAATCGGTAGCGTCTATGGTTTTCTAACAGTGTTCGGAAACCAGATCTGAAAATATGTAAATTAGTACAACCTAGATGTTAGATGGATGCTAAATGGATCTATAAATGATCTGAACATCGTAAAGAAACAGAGTTAACAAATTTCTTTTTCGAAACCATTAAACTTACAAAAATCTGAAATATCTAAGCCGAATAAAGAAATTCAACGATGATTATAAGAATTAAGTGTTCTCCGGCGATAAACACGATAGATTCCGGCCACCTAATCCGGTGATGACGGCCAAAAGATATCATCTGAGTTCTCCGGCGACGGGGACGAAGGTTAAGAGCTACGCAATGCACTCTAGAAAACCTAAATCAAACTATTAAAAAATGCCCAAACTACCCCTCCGCCTTTTTTAAGCTTTAAAAAAATTAATCTAATCTCAGCACTTGATTAAGTTAATCCAAGGGTTCCTAAGGGGGTTCCCCTGTTCCCCACTTTTTTGGTGTTCCCCAATGAACCTCACATATATAGGAGGGTTTAAATGAGAACGCTAAATATCGCAATAACCGTGAGAACGAATGAAAAAAACACGAGAACTTGGTAAAAAACAATTCAAATTCAAAATTTCTTTTTACACTTATCATTATTATTCGAATACAATGTTAGAAATTGAATTTACACGTTTAAATTTACGTGAATTCGTAAATAATGAAAATTTACACATGTGTAAGTTTGTCATTTACACATGTGTAAATCTGTTATATTTACAGATGTGTAAAAAGTCTAAAAAGAGTGATTTCGATAGGAGAAATGAATTGTTTGATGTTGTGAATTATTTTTTGATGTTGTATTTTAATTAGAATGAGGTTTGTATTAAAAGAATTCGGTTTTGATTGATTTTCTCATTCGTTATCGCGGTTCTCGCAATATTTAGCGTTCTCAAGATAACCCTCTCCTATATATATATATATATATATATATATATATATATAATTTTAATTTTTTTTATAGAAATAGGATGTTAAGAGTTTATATCTTTATTAACTTTATATCATAATAAATTCAGTTTTTTAGTTTAGCTCTAAAATTTATTACTTTATTATTTTTTAATTAAGCAATACAAATTAGATTAATATCCAAGAACAACTGCAATATTTTATAATTTTAGCTTGATTATATCTAACTACAATATCTATTTATTGAAATTTTAGGATATTAACTTAAATAAGTGCAGTTGACTTGTAAATTTAGGATACTAACTTTATTTTGAACTTTATTAATATGGTCAATAACTAGATTATATTAACATCAAAAATAAAGTTTCAATATAAAATAAACTTTATTTATGTCTAGATCAAACATAACAATTGAAAATGAAAAAAAAACATAAAAACACTTGATAGATTTCATATTAGACTGTATGAAATCTGTTCCGCTTCTGAATGGATACTCGAGTTATTTTTAATCGGGTTTTCTGGTTTGTGCTTGAATTGACAGTATCTTCTAATTCATCTTCTTTATCATTGTCCTCAGAGTAGTCTAAATTAATAACCTAACTCCATTTCCATTCAGAGAGTCTCTTGGATCTCTTCCTTTAGGTCTCAAACTTCTGATCCTTAAAAAGGACAAAAAATGAATACAAAAGTTAAAAAAGATTAAATAAACCTTAAAATTACCTCTTCACTAAATTCACGTTGAAGATTAGACTTGTATGAACTAAATATTGCACCATAAAAAAATAATATCAACACTTTTATCACCATCATTCTGCAATAAAACACACATATAATAACATAACGAACATGTTAATATGAAAGATATACACAAAAATAATACTTAAAAACCAGCAAAATCAATACCTTAGAAACTTGTTGGATAATTGGGTTGTTTAAATTGGCATGTTCATTATGCAACTGAATCTGAAAATTAAAATAAGTTAACATTCACATAAAAGTAAATAAAAGAAAACAATTATTCACTGCTGCAATATAATAGACCTTAGAATTTTCAATCTCGCATGCTTGGTTTTTCGCAACAATTGAATTAACTGGATCCATCTTTTAACTTTGTTTAGCAATGGATATAGAGGTGTCATGCTATATATTTATAGTAGTAACTATAGAAGTGCATTTCACTTTAATTTTATATTTGCCACCCCTTTATTTAGGAAGTTTGTTGTAGTTAGTTTTAAGTTTTTATAAAATATATCTAAGTATAGATATTAGACAGTTTTAATAAAATAAAATTTGACACATAATATCTTCATTTTATGTTATAGTACTTTTAATTTTTTTGTTTTTGTTTGCATAGATGGACCCCATCTTTGTAGATTAGGCGCACTAGATCACAAGTATTAATTACTTGTACATTAAAGCATTATCGACTTGTATCTTTTAATCCATGTGTCGATATTGAACAAGACAACTACCTAAACGTCGAAAAAATGTGTAGGTTGTCATGCTATCTTTGGATTTTTTTAAACAGTATAGTTTAGGGAAATTGGCCTATAATAATCCCACCTCAGAATATTCCCCCCACCAGTCCCACTTTTCACCTATTTTTTCTACAATGGTCACCTGTTAAGAAAACTTAACGGAGTTAAGCTTTTTTCCAAATTGCAACTAGACTTTTTAGGGAAACGACATATGAGTCCATTGATGTAAAACTTGTCTCGAAATGGTGCTCCAAACGATAAAAACGACGCTTCAATTCGAGTGTTTAAATTTCCAATTAACCAAAATCAAGTCACTTGGAGTATCATTTCGAAGTAAGTTTTACATCAATGGACTCGTATCATCGTTCTGATCAAAAGCCCTAAAAAATCTATTTGTAATTTGGAAAAAAAGCTTAACTCCATTAAGTTTTTTTTAACGGGGGACCATTGAAGGAAAAATAGGTGAAAGGTGGGAGTGGTGGGGAGAATATTCTGAGGTTGGATTATTATTGGCCAATAAGATGTAGGTGAGATTATTACAGGCCAATTCCCCTATAGTTTATAAGATATGTCAAGAATACGTAAAAAATTATAAGTTTGTTGTGGATGGGTGAATTGTAACTAATTATCAATAATTTTGTTTAAACCTCGGAGATTTAAGTGTAATAAGTTTAAGGGCCTAAAAATAAATAGTGTTTAAAAGACCAAACTACCCTCATTTTAGGGGTCTTTCTATAAATAAAGGAGGGGAAAATTCTTAGTTTTTGGGTATCTTAAAATACCCCTCCCTCATACATTATATATACTATATTATAATGCATGAGGGAGGGGTATTTTAAGATACCAAAAAAATAAGAACTTTTGCCCCCCTTTATTTATAGATAGACCCCTAAAATAAGGGTAATTTGGTCTTTTAACCATAATTTATTTTTTAGCCCCTAAACTTATTACACTTAAATCCTTGAGTTTTAACAAAATTATAGATAATTAGTTACACTTTTCCCCTTCCACAACAAACATACAATTCTTTTACGTATTTTTGCCATATCTTATAAACTATAATGTTTTAAAAAAATCGAAAGGTACCGTGACGACCTACTCATTTTTGTCGACGTTTTGATAGGTGTCTTGATCAGTATTGACGTGCGAATTAAAATATATAAGTAGATGATGCATTAGTGTACACGTAATTAAAGCAATGTGTCTTATCACATTTCAACATGCTCAAGACTCTCTATGTTATTATCATTATATCAATTTTATAATATATATACTATATCTATACTATATATAGGGGAAAGTTCTTGTACAAATAATCTTAACATACTAAACATACAAATTGAAGGAAAAGTCAAAAAGACAAGGTGGCATTTTTTATAATTATCTATAACTATCAAAGTTACTCTACAAATGTATCTAAAAAACCTAAAAAAAACCTAACCCCCTCCCCCCCCCCCCCCAAAAAAAAAACCTAAACCACCCTCCCCCACCCCCCAAAAACCTAACCCCCCCCCCCCCCCCAAGCTAAAATGCTAAAAACTAAACCCTCAAAAAACCTAAAAAAATCTAAAAAAACACACAATTTTTTTTTTTTAATATTTTTTTATAAAAAATCGCTACTTTTACTAGATTTTTTTTTTTTTACAAAACGTAGCGATTTTTTATAAAAAAATATTTAAAATTTTTTTTGTGTTTTTTAGGTATTTTTTGTTGAGTTCACATTTGTATAGTAACTTTGATAGTTGGTTGTAATTACAAAAATGCCACCTTATCTTTTTGACTTTTCCTTCAATTTGTATGTTTAGTAGGTTAAGTTTATTTGTATTTGATCTTTTGCCACTATATATAATATACATATTGGAAGGGCAACTTAGGTCATTTGTCACTTCCCTTAAAATTGATTTATTTTAATGTATGATGTAAAAGTGTTTAAAGAACATTAATATCAAAATTGATTTAACTTTCTAACAACACCTTTTTGGGCGGCCAATATTTCATTCAAAATACTTAATCCCCCTCATCCCATAAACTTGGCAACAAATTAAACCCTAAAATCACATTTCAAAATTCAAACCTGTCTCATCTCATCTCTTCCTTCTCTTTCTCTCTCTCTCAAATTCCATGAGAATCAGATCTAGATCTGCCCCCCTCTCTCGATTCACCCTTAAATCAAAGAAGAGAAACATCAATTTGTTTGCCAAAGCCGATTCACAGGTATGGTTTTTAGGGGTTTTGATTTCCATATTTGGTTAATTAACCTCCATGCTTCACATGTTTGATTCAGGTCGAGTTGGAGTGAGTTCTCGGCGACAGAAACTAACATGGCGTTGTGAAGATTTCTGGCAAGATGATTAGGGTTCCGGCTAGCTCTTTCACTGCAAGACTGCCATCTCTGTCAAAAAAGGTAACAATCAATGCTTTCACTCCTACTTTTATGATTCAGTAAGTAATATTGGTAACTTGGAGACTATGGTGGTAATTGCTGGTGACAGAGCGAAATATGGTGGTTGATGGCGGCATACACGGTGGAAACAAGGACGAAAGCTTTGGAACTATTTAAGTGTAATTTGTGTGTCAATCAACCAAGCCAAATTTGGTCAACTGAGCCAATTCAGCCAACGAGAGTGTTTGGGAGGTATAAACATGTACATAGCTATTAAATCATTTAATGATTTATTTCACAAAGCTGGGGTGTTTTGGAAGTGGGAGTTCTCTGAAATTGCTAAACAAGAATAATCTTGCTTCATGGTCCCTTTGGTATATATATTTTTATCTCTTTTATCCGTTAATCTTTTAACTATTTGTGATGTGTTGGTTGGAATACCCTGGATTGGACCTGAGCATAGCTTTCTGAAAGATCTAGGTCGTGCCGAATAGTATATCATCACTGATGAAGAAGCACTGGAAGGTATGGAAAGCCTAATTTTTATATTTTGAGTCTTTGACATTCGTGAAACCGAGGTTCGCAAAATAAGTGGGGTTAAATAGTTGGGATTTACCCACTAACATGTTTTTGTGCAATTCTTCTTAATTTAAAAAAATAATTATTGTAAATGGGATTACAAAAATTATACTATTTAAATAATAGTCTACTTATTTGTTAGTGAAACAATACACTCTGAATACATGTTGGGAGGTTTTCAACATGTTCAACCCATTTGACATGTATTTTATTAGATAGATGTTCATCCATTTGACATAGTGAAGATAAAATATACTTTGTATCTACTTATTTTTAGGTAAATATGTCATGACTACCAAGAATAGTATGTTGCTAACAGTTCTATATATGCTTGGCAGCCATATTTTGAATTATCTTGCCTAATTGCAACTTGCAAGACGGGCGGGTCTGATTGGTTGGTTAATGTGTCAAAACTGGTTCAAGCTGAAACATGTCATTTTAATATTGGATAAACAGCGTAGGTTATTGGTTGGTTAATGTGTCAAAACGGGTTCAAGGTGAAACATGTCATTTTAATATTGGATGGGTTTCCAATTGCATCTAAAAAATATTTTACACAAAGGGGTGGCAAGTTTAATTTACATTGCAAATTGCCATGTTTATGTATCAGGCCGAGGTTCTTGAAAAAGTAAAAGGCATTAGAAGAGTGTATAACGAGCTTCACATTGCCTGGTTTATGGTTGGATCATTATTCCAGATGTTTTTTCCTTCTTCATTTGGTGAATGATACAACAAAAATTTCTAAAAGGATAAGGCATACACATGCTATTAAGTATTCAGTAAGTTCACTAAGGCCAGTGAGATACTTCAAGCATCATGTGGTTTTGATTACGCTGACTCGATTGAAAAAGACTTTCCAAAAATTGTGAATGGTAAAATGTACCCAAGTTTAAAGCTTTTGTTACATTTAGAGTTGTAAATTAACCAAAAATTATGTTACTGTGGTCAAACTAATAACTTTGGATGGATGAAAACAAACCAAATCAGTTTCATTGAGGGGCATTTGTAACACCCCAAAAACGGGTTTGGTAAGCAAACCACGTTAATATTACTGACGGGTAAAATACCGTTAGTGGTAAAAAAAAATTTACCCGGTAAATATTAGGATTTAAATAATTAATCCTAATAATAAACAAAAAGTGAATAAAAAGCTTTTAAGAAATAAAGTGATAGAAGGCCCGAGTTAACGGGACCTGAAATAAACTTGGTTTTAGATTTCCCAAACCCACTAATTTAACTAGGAATGTTTAACCTAGTTAATAAGTGGGGAATATTGTTAGAAATAAGTAGGTTGTGCCCTACTTAATTAACTAACCAAATTAGAGGGGCCAATAGTGTTAAAATTGAAACTTATATTATTGATTTTAATTAAAAATAAAAACAAAACACCCCATTTGGGGGTTCTGGTCGATCAAGAATGAGCAGGGGCGACACCCCACTCTCAAACCCTAGAAAAGTTCACTAAAACTCTCAATTGGAGGTGCAAATCTGGTCCAAAACGAAATTCGAGCATAGATTATTGATCCTCATCACAAGAGGATTACAAGGTATGTAAAATTTGATGAAAACTCTCAACTTGAAATCTCACGAAATTAGGAAATCTGAAAATTGATGATGCATGTTTGTTAATTGCATGGAATAGGAACAATATAGTGTCTAGGAGTAAGCCCTAGACAAGTATATGTCGAAATCATGCTTAGCTCAAGTTTTTGTTGATACTAAATTCATGTATGAGATGTTTTTATGGTTTTGATTGCAAAAAAATAGTGTTATGATGTCAAGAACAAGCTTAAATTGAAAGCTGAATTCAAATGATTCTTGATCAGAATTTACAGCCGATTTGTATTGGCTGTAACCTGGACAAAAAGTGATAAAATAATGTGTTTCTTGAGTCTAGAATGTAATTCCATGAAATATCTTTAAAACCCCACTGGAATCGCATTTTTTCGACGAAAATCGAGCGTTTTATGAATTTTTCCGTATCAAAGGTTCAAGCTGCGTTTTCTGACAGAAATTGCAGCCCATCACGAATGTCATAACTCAATTTAGGAATTGAGTTATGATCTCAAATTCTTACTGTAGAAAGTTTTAAGCGATTAAAAGAATCGCCAATTGGAATTTCGTCAATCGGATAAACGAGGAATTTTTAATGAATTTTTCCGTAAGCTGCAGTCAGAAGTGCCGAATCTGATTGCAGCTTAGTAAATGAATTTTCACGAATTTTTGGTAAATAGTTAGATCTTGAAATTTTAACTCAAGGGCTAACCCTCCGAGAGGTACGCCACATAAAAAAATCATAATTTTTGAAGACTTGTAAACAGGTTAAACAAGTCACAAAAAACAGCCAATTTTCGTTGATATGAAATGCATAAATGAAATCGCGGCTTACTAAGTTAGTATGTAAAAATTTGATTTTTGTTAAGAGTTCGGATGAAATATGCCTAAGTGAGTTCAGTGAACCAAATGTGTATATGAATATGTTGGTAAGTCAATTGACTTTTAAAAAGTTAAACTAACCAATGATAAAGTCAAATAGTAGTTTCGACATAGAAAATACGTGAGGTGGAATAGTCGTGAATTGAAATGACTAATCTAACCACCTTGTGAATGATGATAGTTTGACGCGTAACAAGCTAGGCGGAAGCTTGATGAGGGAGCGGATCAAATAAATCAAGAAGGAAAGGAAAAGCATAGTTCGGATGCGAGGTAAGTATAGCTTACACTAGTCATATAGTTTAGAATGTCCTTTTGTTGTTTTGATTTCGAACAAGACAAATGAAAAGTTGAGATATGGTGTTTCCGGCGTGTAGTCGTACGGAACAAGATAACCAATAAGGGTAAAATTGAAATTTGGACACTTGTTGACAATAATTATTGGTTTTGAAAGATACATATTTCGTAAGCCTTATTAGGCCAAAAAGCGTTAAGAGGTGAATTATAGTTAAAACGACCGTGCAGTGTAAATCGGAACGAGTCGTGTAGACGAGATGACAATAAGCTTTATCTCGCCAATATTATCGGTCATTTAGACCAACGGGTCAAAAGGTGAAAATATCACTTTTGACAATATCGACTAATGGTTTGATGAGTTGTTTGATTTCAGAAATAAATATCGAGTGGATATTTACATCGCTATTACTTAGTAGATATTGAGGCAAGGTACTTAAATGGGTCAATGTAATGATCCGAGCCAGGTACGCATAATAAGATAACTCTCATTTAAATGTAAGGCTAATGAGAGTTAAACGAAGTCTAAAATAAGTTTTTGGTTACCTTAATAGGTAAACCAAATGTTACGGACGATGGTCATTATATTTGTTATAGGTTTCTAACCATTACCAAGAGTTTAATAAGGGTTTTAGCCATGGAAATGGGTTGCATTTGATGGTTTGGTTCGAATTTAAAATGACCCTAAACATGATTTCCGCAGCTTTTTATACGGATTTCGACTAATCTTTAAAAAATCATATAAAATCAACCGTTTATCCGATTTGGGTGTTCTATACCTTTTCGGAAAGCTTATGAAGTAAATTTTTACTGTTTTCAATCATAAGAAACAAATGTGGTTGTTAAATAGGCCAAAAGAATGAATTAAACAGCTGTTCAAAACCTTGAAAGCTGTTTGAAAAATGAAAATATAGTTGCTGTGCTGATTTTATAAAAATCATATAAAATCATAGAAAATTCGTTAGAAGATGTACCTTATATGCTTGCGAAGGTATTGAAGTTTTCTACGATCCATCTTTGAACATGTTAATCTAGTTCGGACTTTGAATGGGTCATAATGGTCAATTACAGCAGCTGTATAGAAAATCGCTGCACATTAATAATGTCATTATTAATCCAGAAAAAGACATATGATTGCGTATACTTGATTTAGTCATGCCACCGTAAGTTACGGTGGAGCTGATATGATTACGATGGTTACATACTGAGTTACGGTGGACCCAAAAACAAAGTATATTTTATTTAGTTTAAATTCCCGGACTCGTTTAGACACGTTTTAAACCCCGTTTGACTAAAGTATTTCATGTTTATGGAATATAGGTACTTTTGGATGCCGGAAGACGATCAAGCTCAGCGAAGAACCGAACACGATAAAGATACACGCTTCCGCACTTTGCCACGTTGTAAATTTTAAACAACGAATTCGATCACGTTATGTAGAATAACTTATGATTTGTAAAACTTTTAGTAAACCCGTATTTCCGATGTATATGTAATCGTAATTACATGATTGTTTTCGTAAAAGATTCATTAAACCTTAAATTATAAGAACGGGTGTTACAAGTTGGTATCAGAGCCTTGGTTTAAGAGATTCGAGTATGGTGGGGAGGAACCATGCTTGGACTTAAACCTTATGCTCTTGACAAAGAATAGTGTTCGGTTCGAGGCTTGATCACAAATCCGGTAAGTACAAGTACGTTAATAGTTAGTATGCTAAAGTGTTGTAAACAACACATAGGGCTATCGTGTGGTATATGTTACCCCAATTTAAATGATTGATATGGTTGACGAAAATACGCACGTTGACTCGTATAGTAGAAAAAGCCTTGTATTATAATACGGGCGATTATTGAAGTTGACATTACTAACTCTTGTGAATGTTTTAATTGAAGGACACTCGCGTCTGAAGATGACGGGAGTTGAATGAATTATGGATATGATGATGGAACGGTCCGAGGTATGATAGGAAGACATACTCATCAAGGACCAAAATCGCGTAACGGTCGCGAACAAGACTAATGACAAGAGAAGCCCGTTAGGGCAAGCATTACCAGGTGCACACTTTTAAATTTAATCGTACGAGTCGTTATATGCAACAAACACGTAAGTAATAACGGTTGCATACACATATGATAGAACTTGGAAAACCTGATTTCCAAGAGAAATTTAATAGGAAATGTGTTATTCACAATGATGAATAACAAATGAATAACAAGACTTGTTTATATAGAAACTTGGACGAGAGTGATCATCCAAGTAAATATTCTCAATATAAATCCTATTGAGAAAAGTAATGATCACATCAATGAATGTGAATAAATGTTTATAAAAAGGGACATTGTACATGTTCAAGGAATAAACGACTAAAACTAATAATTGTTAACTAACAATTAAATAAAGTTTTACCAAATGAAACCATAAACATGGAGATAATTTGAGGAGTTACTTACATGGGACGTGATGTGGTAATTATAATAAGGTCACGCGTACCACGTGTTGATCGCTTACTCTGGCCAAGTAAGTAGTGAACACATGATAGCATGAGCTTCTTATAATGAGCGCAGTTATGTCCGATGTAGTAAGGTCAAGATGAATGAAATTTAAAGGATCCTTAGGGTCAAGAAATCTCATGGGCATACTCGTATAAATGGTTTTCGCGGGAACCATAAAAACGATGTATGGCGCACATAGAAATAAAAGACCCAAGGAAATTCGTGACATAAGTCATTTTTGATGAAAAAAACCATGGTAGACAAAAAGGGCATTGTAAAACCAAAGTATAAATGACCCGCGGGGTCATAGAAACAAAGGTATTGCCCACATGGGGAAAAACGATCGAAAACCATGGTAGACAAAAAGGGCATTGTAAAACCAAAGTATAAATGACCCGCGGGGTCATAGAAACAAAGGTATTGCCCACACGAGAAAAACGATCAAAATCGTTGACTTTGGTCGTAGTAAAGAAATGATGATGATGATAATCATCATTCATAGTTTAAAAGACTGTCAAGGATGGTCAAATAAAGAATAAAGGTTTGGTTGAATAAAAGCGAGGGCTTCCGCTAAGACAACCAAACAAATCAAAACGAAAACTTGATGTATACCGGAATGCTTGCACTAATAATGACTTCGGTAAAGTACCCGGTTAATGGGTAAGGATTTAAACACATGCGTAAACCGAGAAACGAGAACACGAATTTAAAGTCAAAAGACTCGGATTATGAGTTATGACTAAAAGACCATAAAATTTCGTAAACATAAATTTTGATAATTATATTCAACTATTTTGAGATTGAACGGGTTGAATAAAGTATAATGCTTGAAGGCATAAGTAAGCGCAAGCCGGATAACGGTAAGCTTGAGACAAATGATTTTCAAACGTAAAAAGAGTGCTTTGACACCAAATATATATTTTAATAAGACACGAGTAAAAAGAGTGATCTACGGGATCAACATAACCTTTAGGGTTATAAACAAATGAGAGATCTACGGACTAAAACGACCCACGGGTCATGATTAGAAAGAAGTTATAGGGACTTCGCCCTAAAGAGGTGAATGTCGAATCAAAAATAGCCCGTAAGGCTAAGTGATAAAACCTACGGGTTAGATTGGATAAAGCGAGGAAATCAGTTAAGAATCCCCGCATAAAACTAAGACTGTAAAGGATTAAATTACGGACTGTCAATATCCGGGTATGGATGATTGACACAAGTTAAAGAAAAGATCCTAAAACTAAAACTTCGGTTTTAGTAAGAAATAATGTTTTTACAAACATAAATTCTGATAGGAATTTAAATAGTAAGCATGAAAGATACAAGTCTTGACACTGATAGGCGCAAGATGATATATTCGAAAAGTGATATTTTCAAAAATGAAAGGTTGATACAAATTAAACATGATGTGACACGATCACGGTTAGGAAATGTAATGTGAAGTAAAATCACATTATAACCAAGCGAGTGATAAAAGTAACTGAACTAATAAGACTAGTTAATGAGACCGGTTAAGGTCACCAATTCAAATCAAGAAAATTTGGTTTGCTTGTAAGCGGTAGATTCGGTATAGCTGAACCGAATAGATAAATTTGAAAACAAAAGAATTTGTTGCTAAAAGTAAAAGATTTCACTAAAGATCTTTAAACGGGTCAAAATAACGGATTCGTAAGAAATTCGATAGTATATGAAAGCGACGGATATCGCTAAGTTAACTAAACTAGTGGAAATAACGAGATTACGTTATTTTAAGTTGCACTAAGTCATATGAGATACGTAGACAATTAGTGACCAAAAAGATGTTACCATGCTTATCTGGTAATACTAATAATTGGTTAAAAGTATAAGTAATGTTTAAATGATATCTCGGATCAAATACATTGAGCTTAAACTCAATGAATTATGTAAGAAAAGGTTTCGAGGACGAAACCGCTTTAAGAGGGGTAGACTTGTAACACCCCAAAAACGGGTTTGGTAAGCAAACCACGTTAATATTACTGACGGGTAAAATACCGTTAGTGGTAAAAAAAAATTTACCCGGTAAATATTAGGATTTAAATAATTAATCTTAATAATAAACAAAAAGTGAATAAAAAACTTTTAAGAAATAAAGTGATAGAAGGCCCGAGTTAACGGGACCTGAAATAAACTTGGTTATAGATTTCCCGAACCCACTAATTTAACTAGGAATGTTTAACCTAGTTAATAAGTGGGGAATATTGTTAGAAATAAGTAGGTTGTGCCCTACTTAATTAACTAACCAAATTAGAGGGGCCAATAGTGTTAAAATTGAAACTTATATTATTGATTTTAATTAAAAATAAAAACAAAACACCCCATTTGGGGGTTCTGGTCGATCAAGAATGAGCAGGGGCGACACCCCACTCTCAAACCCTAGAAAAGTTCACTAAAACTCTCAATTGGAGGTGCAAATCTGGTCCAAAACGAAATTCGAGCATAGATTATTGATCCTCATCACAAGAGGATTACAAGGTATGTAAAATTTGATGAAAACTCTCAACTTGAAAATCTCACGAAATTAGGAAATCTGAAAATTGATGATGCATGTTTGTTAATTGCATGGAATAGGAACAATATAGTGTCTAGGAGTAAGCCCTAGACAAGTATATGTCGAAATCATGCTTAGCTCAAGTTTTTGTTGATACTAAATTCATGTATGAGATGTTTTTATGGTTTTGATTGCAAAAAAATAGTGTTATGATGTCAAGAACAAGCTTAAATTGAAAGCTGAATTCAAATGATTCTTGATCAGAATTTACAGCCGATTTGTATTGGCTGTAACCTGGACAAAAAGTGATAAAATAATGTGTTTCTTGAGTCTAGAATGTAATTCCAGGAAATATCTTTAAAACCCCACTGGAATCGCATTTTTTCGACGAAAATCGAGCGTTTTATGAATTTTTCCGTATCAAAGGTTCAAGCTGCGTTTTCTGACAGAAATTGCAGCCCATCACGAATGTCATAACTCAATTTAGGAATTGAGTTATGATCTCAAATTCTTACTGTAGAAATTTTTAAGCGATTAAAAGAATCGCCAATTGGAATTTCGTCAATCGGATAAACGAGGAATTTTTAATGAATTTTTCCGTAAGCTGCAGTCAGAAGTGACGAATCTGATTGCAGCTTAGTAAATGAATTTTCACGAATTTTTGGTAAAGAGTTAGATCTTGAAATTTTAACTCAAGGGCTAACCCTCCGAGAGGTACGCCACATAAAAAAATCATAATTTTTGAAGACTTGTAAACAGGTTAAACAAGTCACAAAAAACAGCCAATTTTCGTTGATATGAAATGCATAAATGAAATCGCGGCTTACTAAGTTAGTATGTAAAAATTTGATTTTTGTTAAGAGTTCGGATGAAATATGCCTAAGTGAGTTCAATGAACCAAATGTGCATATGAATATGTTGGTAAGTCAATTGACTTTTAAAAAGTCAAACTAACCAATGATAAAGTCAAATAGTAGTTTCGACATAGAAAATACGTGAGGTGGAATAGTCGTGAATTGAAATGACTAATCTAACCACCTTGTGAATGATGATAGTTTGACGCGTAACAAGCTAGGCGGAAGCTTGATGAGGGAGCGGATCAAACAAATCAAGAAGGAAAGGAAAAGCATAGTTCGGATGCGAGGTAAGTATAGCTTACACTAGTCATATAGTTTAGAATGTCCTTTTGTTGTTTTGATTTCGAACAAGACAAATGAAAAGTTGAGATATGGTGTTTCCGGCGTGTAGTCGTACGGAACAAGATAACCAATAAGGGTAAAATTGAAATTTGGACACTTGTTAACAATAATTATTGGTTTTGAAAGATACATATTTCGTAAGCCTTATTAGGCCAAAAAGCGTTAAGAGGTGAATTATAGTTAAAACGACCGTGCAGTGTAAATCGGAACGAGTCGTGTAGATGAGATGGCAATAAGCTTTATCTCGCCAATATTATCGGTCATTTAGACCAACGGGTCAAAAGGTGAAAATATCACTTTTGACAATATCGACTAATGGTTTGATGAGTTGTTTGATTTCAGAAATAAATATCGAGTGGATATTTACATCGCTATTACTTAGTAGATATTGAGGCAAGGTACTTAAATGGGTCAATGTAATGATCCGAGCCAGGTACGCATAATAAGATAACTCTCATTTAAATGTAAGGCTAATGAGAGTTAAACGAAGTCTAAAATAAGTTTTTGGTTACCTTAATAGGTAAACCAAATGTTACGGACGATGGTCATTATATTTGTTATAGGTTTCTAACCATTACCAAGAGTTTAATAAGGGTTTTAGCCATGGAAATGGGTTGCATTTGATGGTTTGGTTCGAATTTAAAATGACCCTAAACATGACTTCCGCAGCTTTTTATACGGATTTCGACTAATCTTTAAAAAATCTTATAAAATCAACCGTTTATCCGATTTGGGTGTTCTATACCTTTTCGGAAAGCTTATGAAGTAAATTTTTACTGTTTTCAATCATAAGAAACAAATGTGGTTGTTAAATAGGCCAAAAGAATGAATTAAACAGCTGTTCAAAACCTTGAAAGCTGTTTGAAAAATGAAAATATAGTTGCTGTGCTGATTTTATAAAAATCATATAAAATCATAGAAAATTCGTTAGAAGGTGTACCTTATATGCTTGCGAAGGTATTGAAGTTTTCTACGATCCATCTTTGAACATGTTAATCTAGTTCGGACTTTGAATGGGTCATAATGGTCAATTACAGCAGCTGTATAGAAAATCGCTGCACATTAATAATGTCATTATTAATCCAGAAAAAGACATATGATTGCGTATACTTGATTTAGTCATGCCACCGTAAGTTACGGTGGAGCTGATATGATTACGATGGTTACATACTGAGTTACGGTGGACCCAGAAACAAAGTATATTTTATTTAGTTTAAATTCCCTGACTCGTTTAGACACGTTTTAAACCCCGTTTGACTAAAGTATTTCATGTTTATGGAATATAGGTACTTTTGGATGCCGGAAGACGATCAAGCTCAGCGAAGAACCGAACACGATAAAGATACACGCTTCCGCACTTTGCCACGTTGTAAATTTTAAACAACGAATTCGATCACGTTATGTAGAATAACTTATGATTTGTAAAACTTTTAGTAAACCCGTATTTCCGATGTATATGTAATCGTAATTACATGATTGTTTTCGTAAAAGATTCATTAAACCTTAAATTATAAGAACGGGTGTTACAGCATTTTGGTCTTTTTTAAAATTTTGGGCATTTAATCATTTTATGGTTTTATGAAAGTTTACGCCTTATATGTACTTCATTTCTGTAGGCTGTAGTTCACACCTACGCATCTCACATATGTAATTGTTCTTAAAATTTGTTTTGTTATTGCCATTGTTTTTCCTAGAAGTTGCAAGTTGCTAAAGGGCATTCTGCACCATGAGCACCTAGAGAACAACCTGACACAAAACACCTATAGAGTTGAACCAGAGGCCAGGGCCTTCAGGACAGTAGTCTATTGGAGCTCCAAAAGAGCCGATGGAGGACACGTCTGTTGTCGACGATGAAGGTACCTTTTTATAAATTTTATCCTCCTTTTACGGGGGTGTTTTGATGTGATTTTGAAATAGATTATCATGTTACCTGGTCGCAAGTATTCAATTTTAGATAATCAACTGATAACGGCTGCAAAAAGTTTGATTATAAAAGAGCACAAATAAGTTATTTTCTTATTTTTTTAATCTAATTTGAGAGATCTTGACACTTATTTCACCAAACGTCTCCCATTTTTGGCACACGATTGTTCTTTTAGGCCTTTTGAATTTGGTGTTTTTATGTCGTTTTGTTCACTTGAGGAGAGCTAATCATTCTCAGTTTCCTTTGAAGTGTTCAACCCAGTGAAAAATCTTAATTATGCTTCATTCTGCAGGTCTTTTTTATTTTTATTTTTGAAATATGCATATTTTCGAAGATTCTTACTCTTGTTGTATGTGCTACGTTTATACTCATACCTAAAAGCCTTTCTAAAAACCTCTTCACCAGCCACGTCTCAATTCGAAGCTCATACATCCGACTCAGTTTTGGGAAGGTTAAATATTGAGTCTACGCTTTCAAAATGAACAAAAACAGTTCAAGCGAGTAAGTTTTATTAAGTTGTGGTCATTTTTATTAAAGCCAACGGTCATTTTAATTAAACGGGTCAGCTTTTTTAACTTTTCAAACGGGTCAGTTTTATTAAGACGTTTGATAACTCATCATTTATTTTCCCAGTTGGTTGGTTGCTTCACAGTTTTAATAACAGGTCATTTATCAAGGCGCTCGTATAAATTTCGCATAAAGATTAGTTAAACCGAAGCGACATTGCCAACTCACACTGTTTATTGGGGTAGAGAACAATATAACCTTAAATTTGTTAAATGATCATAGCTGCACAAGAAAATTATTAGAACGTATTATTTTATTTCTATCTTATAACTTAATTAGTGAAACTAAAATTTTCAACTTTTAGCTATGGCGGATGTTGTTTCGGTAACGGGCTTGCTCATGATGCTATTCAAGAATAGTGTTTTAATTAAGCGAGGAAGAAGACTCTATGGAAACAATACCCAAAATTCTCAAGTATAATTGTGAAATTAAAGAGGCAAATGGGAGTCTTGATGAGTCATTTGCTGTAAATGTTGAAGAAAGCAGCAAGTTTAATGCTTTTAAGGTACTAAAAATGGGCAACAAACTTAAGTATTAGTTGTGTTTTTAATAGACACCTTGGGATTCCGGGGAACTGTTTTGTTATGTAGATACAAAAGCCTATTATTATGAGATGTAATATTCATTCATAGTTTGTTGGATTTTCTTTGTATATGATAAATTTGACTTGATTTGGTTGGATATTGTGAATAAAGATTTGTTCCGAGCATAGATGAAATTCGTTGTCAATACTAGCAATAAATGATTCATTTTATAAAGAATTATGGTTTTTTTGTTTTTACATTCTGTACGTTTAATTTTGACTTCTATAGTTTGTGACTTTAAACATTTTTGTCATTCATAGTTTAAATGTCATACGACACTATATAGCTGATTTAACGTATTACCACCGAGGTTTAAGATAAAAATTAAATGTTGAACTAACAAGCCCTCTTGCTTGATTGTCGAAAACAACAAAATAATTTATCTATAGTTTAAGAATGCTTGATTAACGAAATTATCTATAGTTTAAGAAGTTATACACAAATGGTTTTTAATATAAAACTGAAAATATAGTTTAAAACGTTAATCAAATATAAGAAATCGACATTTTTTTTCTGGCCTTTAGACTGAAGGGTATGGGGGCCGGCTAGCCCCGGCTTGGACCGGCGCCGGTCCCCCACACCGCCCCCCTCAGGCCCAAACGGCTCCCCACAGCCGATTCAGCCGGCCTCTCTCCTCTCTCCTTAACACACATACATCTATACATACATACATATATATATATAAAGGGGTTCATCCCCCACCCCCGTAGGTTCATCCCCCACGAGCCGAGCCTACGTGGCGCCTACGTGACGGCTCATCCCCTCCAAGCCCATCCTCACCATACCCTTTAGTCTTATAATTGGGGAAAAAACAATTACGTCATAATTCTCATTATAAGGCTAGCTATGTGAAATGATAAAATGGGAAATCACTCTATACCCATTTTGACTAACTATTTTTAGGAGGATAGCCTTTTGACTAAAAAGTACTACATACATTTTGACTTCGAATACGAAAAGATTAAAAATAGTTTTTTTTAACAGCCAACATAATTAATCTCGAGCACTCTCGAGACGCTGGAACAAACAAAGTACTCCGAGAGTAACCCGAGTTCACCACCAATTCCAAGGAAAACCCGGTAACTCACTCGCCCGTAGGCATGACGGTGAAATTACCAATAAAACCCGTTTGAATCAAGGATCGAACCCAGGTTTCTCTGGGTCTCCTGTCATTGCCCACCAGTGCCTCACTCTGCACCAAGTGGGAGTTGAACCTGCATCTCTCAAAAGAAATGCAAGTCTTCCACCACTTGATCTAAAAATAGTGACACGATATTCATGTGATTTAAACTTTTTTCATGCTATTTGTTTTTTTTTCTTGATTGCTATGCTGAGTGTCGGTGCCATACCAATACAGTAATAAACCAAACCCATATTGAATGGCTTCCCGCCGCATCGCGCGGGTTTCCTACTAGTAATATAGTATAGATAAATAATGGTTCCCAAATGCTTGTGAGATTTAAAGAAATTTAAGTAATGATTAGAATTATTAGTAACAAATAACTCATGTTCAACACCAGTTTGTAGAAAAATCCATCTTAAAACAGTTAAACGATTTCTACAAATGAAGTTTAAAAAAACTTTTATTGTCACCCTACACCAACAACATTGCTAAAGCGGTAAGCTTAGGTTTTGCAAATGAATAAATAGTGTTACCGTCACTCTACAACAAATTAAACAAATTCAAAATGTACCAGATGACATATCAAGAGAAAACCAATGCTCATAACTGGCAGAGCTAGCCCTTTAATTCAGGGGTATCTCAAATTAATTTTTTTTTAATCGTGCAAACATACAATAATAAATAACAAAAAAAAATACAACTAGTTGATTTGCACCGCGCTTCGTGGCGGCATTTCAGCCGATATCAATTTGGTTTGTTTTCGTACCGGTACGATACAGACATTCGGTATAGCAATCACCACACGTTTTACATCGATCGAAAACAAAAAACGAACATGGTATCGGTATCGATGTTGTTTGGATGATATAGATTCAGTTGGTCACAGTATCGGTATTGTTTCGCTGACGGAGTTGTATAAATGAAGTATTATCGAAACCAAAAACCATAAAAAAATATGGGTACCGCTACCAATGTTGTTTGGTTCGGCTCGGCTCGGTACAGTGCAGTACAATGGTGATACGGTATCAGTTTATCGAAACTAAAAATCATAAAAGTAAATATTTGTACCAATACTGATGTTGTTTGGTCAATTTTATGTTTGATACGGTAGCACATAGTATCCATTTTCAATAAGATTGACAAAAAACCATAAAAATGAATATTGGTACCGATGTTATTCAATCGGTTTTCCGTTCGGCATGGTAGCGGCGCAACATCCATTTTCAATAAGATTTATATCGGAATATTGGAAAAAAAATCAAACATAGTTGCGTCTTCGGATCATTTTAAAAATTTAACCTACGCAAGTTATTAGCAAAAATATCAAATTAAATAAAAAGTAAAATACTATTAACAAAACTAAAACAAATACTTCAAAAATTATTTACTATTCATGGTTCTTCGTGCCGCTACCAAACCAAATCAAAACCAATTGAAATTTTTTTATTGGTACCGGTTTTATTTTTATTGTTTTTGCTTTCAATAAACTAACACCGTATTACTACCATATTGTACCAAACTGAACCAAACAACACCAATACCAATATACATTAATTTTTATGGTAACGGATACTTTGATCATATTTTAAAAGTTATAAAAAAATATGTTTAAAATCAAATTATGTAATAAACCAATATAATATGAAACCAAAAAAAAAATAAATATTAAAAAATCAAAGCACTGTTCATCACCTCTTTCTGATAATATATATAATAATAAAAAAAGGGAAAATATTTTTCAGTAATACAAATACTTAATAGATTTGTTCTCTTCTTATTTTTTTATAGCTTGAAATCGTTCTATCAAATCGCTGTCTTTTACTTTATCAAAAGTTTCTTTTTCGACGTCACAAACCATAGCATTGTTCAAATGTTTTGGGCCCATTTGATTGCGTAAATCCGTCTTGACAAGCTTCAATTTAGAAAAAAAACATCTTTCAAGGTTGCGGTTGCAAACGGTAAAGCTTGATTACCCAATAAACCAAAGGACAAACACTATGTGTTCTGGTTTCCACCGTAAGACGAGAAAGATCACTAGAACTTCCAATTGCAATTTGTGGCCCATGCCTATAATCAATAGATTATTTTATTTATTTGGGCTTAATTATAATATAACTTATTATTTGGGCTTAATTGTTAAACAAGTATTGGGCTAAAGGAATAATATCAAGCTTCATATTTTTCTCCTTTAGGGTATTATCGTATATGTTTAGGGGTATTCTATGTATAAAACCGAAAAAATACACTGCGAATACAGGGTTGAGCCGTAGCCCGTGCGACCGCTAGTTAGTCATTGGTTCTGCCCAGCATAAATGCATACACGAATTAATCGGTTTTTATGGTGCATGTTGACTCCGGCCGATGCTTCTTTGATAAATCCAAGAGTTGTGTCTGCAAACAGCCTACATCAAATAATCATTACAAATATTGATATGTAGTTTCCAGCCAAAACGTGTAACAAGGTGCCTAAAAACATATACAGTGAACCACTTGGTGTCAGCTCAATGACCACCGACACCTATCTTAAACTTGCAAGGGGGAGGTCGTAAGTTCGATTCTTACCCTGAGCAGACTGGGGAATTCACCGCCAGGGCGCTTGGTCGGGTAGCAAACTGGGGAGAGAGATCCCTCCCGCGGTCAGGGGTACCGTCCTTAAAAACATATACAGTGCAGTATTACCTGTCTCTCTCTTCTCTCCCTCTTTCTCTGATTTCTCTCTCTCTCTCTGTATTCGGTATGTGTGTGTGGGGCCAGGGAGATGAAAGTAAGCTTGAAAGACCATACCTTAGATGTAGTTGTAGGTGATGAAGACCAAATGCGGATGCAATCGGATTTTTGAGAGAGCCGTTAGTTAGGATTTACAACAAATGAGTTGGAGAGCTGAGAGCATTCACAATGGATTCTTTATTTTTGTGTGAGTCTAACCTCTATATTTATGAGAATGGTTGTAAATTGTTGTGACCGAAGGAGAGAAAAAAAAGAAAAAAGTTATTGTTTATCACTAAATTTGGAGGAAATATTGTTCACCTCTATAAATTTTTAATATTTTTTGAAAATAGTTGTGAATGGAGTAGAGAGAAAAATAATGAAAAAAGTATAAAAGATATCATTTAATTGAAAATGATAGAGAAAAGATATTGTTTTTAGTTTAATTATAGAGATATAGTAAGAGATTTGATTGTGAATGCTTGAAGCCTATGTGAAACTGTGGATGAAGCTCTCTTTTCTTGTTCTCTCTCTAAATGAAAAGAAGAATCACTAATGGGTGTATAGCATAGGTGGGAATTCAAAAATTGAATTAATTATCTGGCCGCCCAAAAATTGGATAAAAGACCAAATCTACTTTACAAGTTGAGTGCTTAATTATGTTGTACATAAAGCTTCCAATGGTTGTAACCTTTAAAAATATGTTAAAAAAGCAACAAAAACCTTCTAATATGCATATTATATATAGTATAAATAGATATTAAACCCAATTTATGAGAAATCAATTAATAGTGACATGAAAAGATATACAAAATGGGTAAATGACAACTTATTCTCTTTAACTATTCAAAAAGTAAGACTCTAAAGTTGAATAAATAAATAATATAAATCTTATATTGTCTTTTAGCAAGGCATGTGTTTTCAACAAAGTGACATCTTATCACTATTCAAGTCAGAAAGACACACAAGTTTACTATTCACATCAACTAACTATTACATGATAGCTACAACTTTAACAACTAGCATTAACCTTCCTTTAGAAGCTAGAAGCTCCGAAGCTCAGAAGCCGAAAGCTATAAGCTCAAAACCACAAGCTTGAAGCTATAAGCTTGGAAGCTATAAGCTTAGAAGCTATAGGCTCGGAAGCTACAAGCTTGAAGGTATAGGCCCAAAAGCTATAAGCTAGAAGCTACATGCTATAAGCCAAGAAGCAATAAGCTATAAGCTCAGGCTCGAAAGTTATAAGCTCGGAAGCCACAAGCTTGAAACTATAGGCTCGAAAGCTATAAGTTATGAAGCCAAAAACCTATAAGCCTGGAAGATACTAGCCTAAAGAAAATAAGCAGGTACCCAAAGCAGACATGAAGCATGTGACCAAGCCATCCTCGAGCATAGAACTATACATATAGGGTGCCTCAGGCACCTCAAATACGTTTTCTTTATAAATAACGACACATTTATTTTTAAGCATTTATCAATAGAAAAAGCCAAAAGCGGCCTATGCTAAAAGCTACTAAAGCAGCTTGCCAACATGTGACAGGTCAGAAGCTACTAAAACAACTTACACTATAAAGCTTCCAACTGGATGTAAAGAATCTAAGTTGGTTGGCAGCTCTACGAGCCAAAGGAGCATTTCCTAAGGATGAATGGACCTTTATGTCGAATCATACCTACAAGACTAACCTCTTTTCCATATACCATAATCCTTAAAGGAGCAAGCATGTAGCCTATGGAAAATGTTTAACTTCCCCTTAAAAAGACGGGTAACTCTAGAAAGAGAGAATATACCTTCTCCGGCTAAGAAGCTGTTAAAGGAATGAAGGTCAGGCTCGCTCACTGAGAAGAGTATAAAGTAGTCTCCCACATGCCTTACCGTTTAACACAAACTAATCTCTAAGGCGCTTTAAGACAAGTCGCTCTCCTCACATTATAAGATTAAAATACATCCATTCATCAGAAGGAAAATTAGCTTCTCAGGTCCTCAATTATTATGACCCCGAAAGCCCAAAAGTAAGCAACTTCTCAGGTCCTCACCTAATGTGACCTTAGAAGCTAAGAAATAAACAAGCTTCTCGGGTAATGTGACCCTAGAAGCTTAGAAGTAATCAGGTTCGTAGATCCTCACCTAATGCGGTCTTTAGAAACTTATAAGGATATTAGCTTTCAAGTTCATCACCTCACATGATCTCGAAAGTCCAAACAATAATCAGCTTAGTAGGTCCTCGCTTATGGTGATATCAGGAACTGAAAAGACAGCTTGCTTCACAAGTTTCACCTACCAATTATGACCCTAGAAGCTTAGCTGCACACCATTGAGCAACCATCAAACTAACTCAACCAAGAAGCTTAAAAGCTATCAAGCTTCTTGCTGCTTTCACAGAGTCTCTAAATCGCAACATCTGGCAATAAGCACACACATGGAAGCATTAAGCATAAGCAAGTAAGCTAATCAACACTGATGGTCATACCCTATAGTGAGAACTAACAACGGAAAGCCATCAAAAACCAAAATGAATTGTTTCAACTATACTAGCTTAGAAGCTATCTTATCCTTTCCACATGACAGCTTAACTCTAATTTGCACATGAAAAACGAAGACACCTCCAAACAATGAGGCGCACAAAGAAACTAACCGCTTGAGCATATTCGCAAGAACGACCAATGCTAAATAGGGTCACACGTTTAAGGCAACATTGGTAGACTTAGCACGCTTTCAATTCAACAGTTTACTTGAAACAAGCGTAAATTCTTTTAAGCACCTTATTAGCATCTTTAAATAATAAAAGAAGCTCATAAGCTTAGAAGCTTCAAAGGAAGTTTCACAACTCGACGAAAAAAACGGAGCTTAGAAGCTTAAAAGCTCAACAAATTTAGAAGCTTATAAACTCCAAAAAGAAACTCATAAACAAGAGGTTCAAAATCGAAGGAAAAGGTACTAAATCACAAGCACCCATAACTACGTCATGACTACTTATGACTGGGGGCTGATATAGGTACCTAAACTCCAATTTTCTAAGAAACCTAGAAGCTAAAAAGACGAGAAGCTGAGTAGCTACACATGTCAAGGTTACTGCCTAATAGTTGACACAGCCACACGCATCTTGCTGCGTATGTGATTCCATCTAAGGAGGAAGAAAGAACAAGGAAGCAAATAGAGTTTGCCGCTCGAGGAACCAAAGAAGCCTCGTACAGAATCATTAAGCAGGATAATACCTATGCATTTTTCTAACATGAATGTTAATCGCTTCTGCTAGAAGAAGCTATCGAGCTAGCTAACAAGAAACACATGCTAGAACTTCTACAAAGGATCTAGTATAAGCATAAACTACGAGGTCAAGGTCAACCAAAGAAACTTGCTCAATCACCAAAGCAACTTGCTACAACATAATTTTACCTCGCCAAATCCTCAAAAGTAAAAAACCTAAATGACACATCAAAGGTGTTTAATCAAAACGCATTGCTAAAGGATCTTCATGGCAACAATGACGCTTAAACCAAAAAATAAAGCTGGATACCTACACTACTACAATCAAGTGTATAATCTCTACAGAACGATTAACATCCACAAAGCTTACAAGGCATAGAAGAAAAATAACAGCCCATGAAAAGCAACTTGTAGAAGAAACAAGTAGCTCGCCGAAATAAGCAGAGAAAATTTGAGCTATGGTGAGAACATTGCAACAACCAACCAACTAAAGAAGTATACGAGCAAAATACTAAGGCACCAATACAACTTGGTAACAACAAAGATAACACCTTAGGGTTATGGACTCAACAAGATACAAGGCACATAGTGAACTATTAGAACTTATGTTCAAAGCCACTACTTGCCAATTGTAAAGTCAACTAACACGATAATTCCATTCATGCATGGACATTTCGACACTCTTCAACAAGGATGAGCAGCTTTAGAAGTAATATAATCACTCCCTGTAAGCTAGAAACGTCCATTCTATGTAATAAAGCTCACATGCTACCTTGAAGAGATTGTAGCTTCCCCACTACATTGTCCCATCATGTGGTGTGTGTTGGGTGCGATATGTTTTTATTTATATTTTAAGCCCTTTTTTAACACATTAGTCAAGTTTTAAATTTATAAAACACAATATTCTACTAACACTAAACACACACATGGGCAATTGCACCCATCGTGAGCGTAGTATAGCATTAGTAAGATATCGAGGTCGTCCAAGGACACAAGAGCTTTTAGTACCGGTTTATCCTCAACGTCTAATCAAATCAAAGTTTTTAGAAAAGGTTTTAAACATGAAAAATAAAAACTAAAAATGCTGAAAAATAAAAATAAAAGAAAAACAGATAGACAAGATGAATCACTTGGATCCGACTGGCCTTTAATGTAACCTTTGATGATTTCCGCACTTTTGCACTTTTTAAGAGATTATCTTAGTTATAGTAGTAGGCCTCTCTTTTGAAGGTGACGTTACCTTCAACCTAGTGGTTTGAGTCAGCAAGGATATAATCCCAAAGGGTCGGAATATTGAAAGATAACTAATTAAGTTATTAATGCGTAAAGTGGTAGGCCCCTCTTTTAAAGGCGACGTTACCCTCGGCTAAGTGGTTTGAGTCAGCAGGGATACAATCCCAAGTAGCCGGGTTAATGTATTAATAGTAGTTTACATATTAGGGGATCAAGCCATTCGCACCCCCGCCATCCAATATCAGTGGGTATTGAAGGAGGTCCTAGTAAGCTTGACCCATGTCCTTGCAAGATCTATACACAGAACAAGGCAAGAACCTTACTAAACCATTCCCTTAACCCCCAACCAGGTAGCCAACATATCTCTATATAGACCCTAGAGATATGAATGGTGAAATTTTTTTACTTTATATAGACAGTAAAGTAATGCCAAGACACCACGGACAAATGATAAAGAAGTTTCACCTTCAACATAAGAAACTAGTTATTAAAGTCATTAATACAAAACCAAATAAAAAGTGCAAAAATATTAAAAATCAAAAGTATTACATTAAATGCTTGTCTTCACCAAGTGATGTAAGAGACTTAGCCAAACATGGCCTTTGATTTACAAGAACTCTAACGATCAATCTTGGATCACGAAACTACAACACACACTCTAAGGTGGATGATGGATGATGGTGGTGGATGTGGGTGTTGTTCTGGTGGTGGAGTGGTGGTGAAGTGGGAGAGAGGTGGTTTGCCAATGGATGCCTTTGAAGTGAGCCAAGCACCCCTATTTATAGTCTGAACAGAAGCCCGGACACGGCCCCGTGGCCATCATCTTTCTCTTTCTTCATTAATTACAATTGTCTGTATTAGGCTCCACACGCCCCCGAGTTCGCTGGGCACGACCCCGTGTGCAGAAGCGTATCTGTACTATCAAGATTTGCAAGATTTTGTGAATCTTAGCGTTGACCATGCCCCGTGTTGAGCTGGGCACGCCCCCGTTCTAGGAATAGAAGCTTCTACAACTTTGTCATTTTTTGCAGACACCTGGCCACGCCCCCGTGTCCGCTGGGCACGGGGCCGTGGTCAGCCTTCTGTTTCTTGTTTTTGCTTGGGAAGATGCTGTCTAGGGGTCGGGCATGCCACATTTATCCCTTTTCTTTGTATTTATGTTAGTTTTTGCTGTATATTTGTTCCTTTTGTTCATTTAAGCTCATTTGGTCCTAAAAAAACAAAAGGAAAACAAAAGCACACTTTTTCCAACATTAGTACTAAAAAGGGTTAGTTTTATGCCTCATTTGATGTAATTTATATGTTGCATTACACACATCAAATACCCCCCACTTGAATCTTTGCTTGTCCTCAAGTAAAACTCTTTAATTTGTGGCTTACACACCCAAATGGAATGGGTAGAAGGGAAGTTTCGGGTTTGTCTTGAGTGTCGGGAATCCAAGATCTTTATTAGGTTTTATTTTTATACTATTTACAATCCTATTTATTATGATTTATTTAGAACGTTTCACAAGAGAAATTACTTATCTGGGCATGACATGCCTTTTTAAAATTCCAATTATATACAAGTTCACATACCTCACGGGAGATCACTCAACACTCGGCCGAAGATGTATTTTTGTGAAACACTCAAGACCGACATGTGTCACACCCTGTCTTTTGCGGAAGCGTATGATGTGTGACTAGTTTGTTATCATCGCATTCGATTATAATAGACAACTACATGATCAAAACGATGTTCATCCATTCATGAAAATCTGAGTATTACAAATACTCGTTATTTAAGTTTTAAAACACAACCTTCGTCTAGGTTACAACTCAACAAAAGTGGATGACATCTAAACTTGAAGTCTAGTTCTAGCTATGACACTTGCGCCCAAGATCCATCCTGTCACCTGAAATACATGTAATTTTGGAAAACATCAACATAAAGTTGAGCGAGTTCATGCGTTTTTGTGTTTCACGTTTGTATACTTTGTATGAAAACATAGTGTGTGTCATGTATAATTCAAGTTTTTCTTGAGTACCCCATGAACTCAAGTATAATTCCTGTTTTCTTGAGTACCCCACGTACTCAAGTATCATTCAATTTTTCTTGAGTACCCCACGTACTTCAAGTATAAATCAAGTTTTCTTGTATTAAATGATTGTTTATACAAGGACATTAAGGCATGTGATGACATAGGGAGCATTAGTATTTTCTCCTTCAAGGCATGTGAGGACATAGGGAGCATTAGTATTTGCTCCTTTAATTGTGTTGATTACCCTCGACTGTGTCGATTAACCTCGACTATGTCAATTTCCCTTGACTGTGTCGATTACCCTTGACTGTGTCGATTAACCTCGACTGTGTCAATTTCCGTCGACTGTGTCGATTACCCTCGACTGTGTCGATTAACCTCGACTGTGTCGATTTCCCTCGACTGGGACACCGAAGCACTCAAGAGGTCACATAAGGACCATGAATGGGGCTCGGCCGTACCCGTTAGATCTAACCCTCGTCCCTAATTAAGTATTAATGGCATCTCAATATCTAGTTTAAGCTCACATGATCTAGTATTTTCTAGGCATTTCTTAAAGCTCTTCATATTGCACTCACCATGAGTGCTTCTCGTATTCTCAAATCATATTGCACTCGGTACTCGTTCTCACCAAGAGTGCTTCTTGTATTTTTACCATTTGTAAAAATTGTAATATTTGTAACATGTATTTCACCCCCGAGAGTTATAAAACCAAAAAAAGTTAAAGAAAAGGGGGAGCATGAACTCACAACTTTGCGTTCCTGCGTCGTAAACTTCACCGGATTTGCTTATCTAGCGTCGTGACCTATACGTGTTTTCTTAACGTTAGTCACTAGACTTGTATCGCACAAGTACAGTCACTATCTCTTGTGTACGTATTCTTGTGTTAAAAATAACTTATATTTTTAACTAAGTGTCTTACTTATATTATTTTCTCGAAAATAATTATAAGTTTCTTGTATTATGCGCTTTGCACCCGAATTATGTATTTTGTCTAAGTACGGTGTATGTGTATTTTTGTATTTTCACTTCTTAAGAGTACTTAGTGTATTTTCAAGTCCTAATACACTATCATGCATATTACATACTACACACACTTAGCACAAAATTTTGGTGATCAAATATTATATATTTTTCCTCGGATAACATACTTATATCTTTTCAGTTTTAATATACAAAATTGGGCTGTTTTCGGACATTTTAATAAAATAGTTAACTCATTCCAAAAATTCCCAAATTTTTACAGAACGTCTTAAACAATCCAAAAATTATTATGTAAAAATATCGGGGTCCAGTTCATTACCAATATTTTATAAGAATTTATTTTCCGGACTGCAATCAGATTTGTCGCTTTCTGATTGCAGTTTACGAAATAATTCATTAAAAATTCATCGTGAGTCCGATTTACGAAATTCCAGTGGGAGAATTACAAATACATCAGTGGTCAACTATGGTATAAATTTTGTGATCAGACACCACACAGAATACAAGTTATGACAGAAAACAGGACGCACATTTTCAGCAGCAAAAATGCAGCTCTAGCTGCTGTTACGAAAAGATACTTTAAAAATAGTAAACGGAGTCCAAAAATTATGATTCTGGTGTCATTAGAACCGTATTTTATAATAACACATTATAGAATTGAGAAAATACATTTTTCGTTAAGTTACGGTATTGTTACAGCCAGTTAAAGGCGGCTGGAAATGCAGATCAGCAAGCTGTTTTCAGTCTTTTAACCTTATAAAATGTGTTCGATTGATTCTGTTAACATGTTTAGCGATCACAATAATACTTACAGCAGATTAGCACTTATACATGTCAGATTTATCATGCATTAACATATTTCATCATCATTTTTAACACTACTTTACCATATGTTAGATGATGTTCAAGACTTGTTTAAATATTTTAGACTTTCTATCTTTTTGATCTATAAACATCATTAACCACTTAAATAACAAGTAAAATACAAGGATCTAAGTGCTTACCACTAGCACAAGGCTATGGGAGTTCGAGTGTAGAAAAGTGGTGGATAAAAGAAATTTAGAGAGGTTCTTGAGCTTCCGAGTGCACCGGGTCTTCTTGTATGTCACCTTGCACACTTGTATGTATGTAAAATGGCTAGACAAGATTTGAATGGTGGGTGGATGATGGTGATGTGTGGCTGCCGAATGCAAGGGGAGAAGGAGAGAGTTTGTTTGGTTGAGGGTGTTGGATGAAATGAGATGTCTAACTCTCATGCAACTTTATAAACCAAGTCTCCTCATTATCCTCCATGTAATGTGTATGTTAGATATCCAACAATAACAATAAAATAATCAAGAAATTGTGGGGTGTGTCCCCTCTTTCTACAACCGGTTGGGGGGGGGGGGGGGTAGGTCTAGTTGGATTTCAATTGTAAGGTTACTAGTTTAGTTAGGGTCAAGTGTTCTAGTTAGTGTGTTATGGTGTGTGATGAAATATATAGTGTGTTAGGGTGTTCGGGGACCCTAACTAGCTTAGAAAAATAAAAACAATGCTTCTAGCATTATTTTGGTGTTCCGGATAATAACCGGTTGTTCGGTTATATACCGGTTCATTAAAGTGCTAAATTGCACCTTTTAGTGTCTTTTAAGTGTCCTTTTATAACACTTTCAATTCCCGACACTCAGGGAAGTATTCGGGATGATAAATCCTGATTTCTGCATGATATTTATGTGTTAAAAGCTGATTTATAGCTGAATTTTATAAATTTCTGCACTTAAAGTGCGTTTCGGGTGCTTTTTAGTGCGTATTTTAGCTTCCGGATAGCCTATAATAAAACCCTTGTATGTACTTTTGGGTTTTAGGGCATTCTTGACGTTGGACCTACACCTAGGCTCCAATTCTAATGTCTGACTGCTTTCTGCAGTTCCGTTGACACGATGTGTCTTACCGGTGAGTTTACTAATATTTTTGAAGCGACGCTATCATAAGGTAATTCTTGTAGCATATATCATGCATGAATTCACTTGCATGGAATTCAGAAATTTATTTGTCTGGTAAACCAGATCATGCACAGTCATTTAAGCACAAATTACTGTTCATTTCGTATACGGAATGTACGGAAAAGTGACGGTTGTCACAACATGGAACTTACTTCAACCATATGCTTGCCAAGAAATCAATCCACCTCCTTTTTAACTATAAACCTTTGTAAATATCAAGAGGACTTGGGGAAGGGTTAGTGATGCGGGTTTGGTGTGTATATAAGTTTAAGTATATTTTAAGCCCTTTTTACACGTTAGTCAAGTTTTAAATTTATAAAACACGATATTCACCAAACACACATATGGGCAAGTGCACCCATTGTGAGCGTAGTATAGTGTTGGTAAGATACCGAGGTCGTCCAAGGACACAAGAGCTTTTAGTACCGGTTTCTCCTCAACGTCTAATCAAATCAAAATTTTAGAAAAAGGTTTTAAACTAGAAAAATAAAAACTAACTAAAATGCTGAAAATTAAAATAAAAGTAAAAACAGATAGACGAGATGAATCACTTGGCTCCGACTCGTGTTTAGTGTAACCTTTGATTATTTCCGCACTTTTGCACTTTTTAAGAGATTATCTTAGTTATTGTAGTAGGCCCCTCTTTTAAAGGTGACGTTACCCTCAACCCAGTAGTTTGAGTCAACAAGGATACAATCCTAAAGGGTCGGATTATTGAAAGATAATTAATTAAGTTATTAATGCATATTATGGTAGGCCCCTCTTTTGAAGGTGACGTTACCCTCGGCTAAGTAGTCTGAGTCAGCAAGGATACAGTCCTAAGTAGCCGGATTAAAGTATTAATAGTAGCTTACATATGAGGGGATCAAAGAGTTTGGACCCCCGCCATCCAATACCGGTGAGTATTGAAGGAGGTCCTACTAAATTTGACCCAGGTCCTTGCAGGATCTATACACTGAACAAGGCAAGACTCTTACCAAACTGTTCCCTTAACCCCCGACCAGGTAGCCAACATATCTCCATATAGACCGTGGAGATATGAATGGTGAAAATCTTTTATTTTATATAGACAGTAAAATAATGCCAAGACACCACGGACAAACGATAAGGAAGAATCACCTTCAACATAAGAAACTAGTTATTAAAGTCATTAATACATAACCAAGTAAAAAGTGCGAAAAGATTAAAAATAAAAAGTATTACACTAGACACTTGTCTTCACCAAGTGATGTAAGAGACTTAGGCAAACATGGCCTTTGATTGTCAAGAACTCTTACGATCAATCTTGGATCCCGAGACGACTCACACACTCTATGATGGACAATGGATGATGGTGGTGGATGATGGTGTTGTGATGGTGGTGGGTGGTGGGTGAAGTGTGAGAGAGGTGGTGTGCCAAGGGATGGTTTGCAAATGAGCCAAGCACCCCTATTTATAGCCTGAACAGCAGCTCGGGCACGGCCCCGTGTCCATTGGGCACGGCCCCGTGTCCATTGGGCACGACCCCGTGTCCATTGGGCACAGACCCGTGTCCATCCTCCTTCTCTTTCTTCATTAATTGCTCTTGTCTACATTAGTTGACCACGCCCATGTGTCTGCTGGGCACGCCCCCGTGTGCAGAAGCATATCTGTACTATCAAGATTTCCTCAGATTCTGCGAATCTTAGAGTTGACCACGGCCCCGTGTCTGCTAGGCACGCCCCCGTGGTGGGTGATAGAAGCTTCTATAACTTTGTCTTTTTTGCTGGCACTTGGGCACGCCCCCGTGTTCACTTAGCACGGGGCATGTTCAGCCTTCTGTCTTCTTGATTTTGCTTGGGAAGATGCTGTCGGGGGTCGGGCATGCCATTGTTCCTTTTCTTGTATTTATGTTAGATTTAGCTGCCTTTTTGCTTCTTTTGTTAATTTGAGCTCATTTAATCCTGAAAATACAAAAGGAAGACAAAAACATATTTTTTCCAACATTAGTACTAAAAAAGGGTTAGTTTTATGCCACAATTGATGTAATTTATATGTTGCATTTTGTGCACATCAAATACCCACACACTTGAATCTTTGCTTGTCCTCAAGCAAAACTCTTTATAATGTGGCTTTACACTCCCAAATGGAATGGGTAGAAGAGAAGGTTTTTGGGCTTTTCATAGAGTGTCGGGATTTCCAAGATTCTTTATTAAGTTTTATTTTTATTTATTTACAATCCTATTCGTCATGATTTATTTAAAACATTACATAAGATAAATTACTTATTAGGGCATAACATGCCTTTTTAAAATTTCACTTATATACAAGTTCACATACCTCACGGGGGATCACTCAACACTCGGCCGAAGATGTATTTTAGTGAATCACTCGAGAGCGGCATGGAACTTACTCCTACCATAGGCTTGCCAAGCAATCAATTCTCCTCCTTTTTAACTATATACCTTTGTAAATATCAAGGGGACTTTTGGGGTGAAGGGTTAGGCTTGGGTTAAAGGTAGGTAGTAGAAAAGGGCGAAAAGCGTAAAAAGCATCGGTTTTCGTAAGACTTTTTATTTTTCAGTTTTTTTATTTTGATGAAGCCATTTTTCAAACAAAGTTATTTTTGATGAACTTGTTTGTTTATTTTTTTTTTCTTTTGCTTCATCATCAATATTTTTTTTTTGAAAAGTCATACGAAAAACCGAGCTTGTTACTAAAACAAAGGGTTAAAAATAAAAAAAAGGTTTGGTGGGTGAAAGGGTGTTTGATTTTGGGTTAAGAAATGAAAAGGTTTAGGCTCAAAGGGGTTAACTAGGGGGATTTTGGGTAGGTGGTAAAAAAAAGAAAAATAATGGTGTAGAAATAAAAAGGGTTAGTCCTAATGCCTCCATCATTTACTTACTCGGGTTTAAGTTGATAAGGACTGGGAATGTATCGTCGTGGCAAGTTCTAGAGTTGTAAGAACCAAGCGGCTATTCACACAAGAAATGAAAAATGAGCATTTAGTTTAAAGATATGTATTTGTGTGCTCAATAAAGGCTCAAAACTCACTTTTGTGGGAATGGGTTTTTATGTGATCAAGTATATATAATCAAATTTTAACTAAGCTTGTCATGCCGTTTCATAATTTTCTAATGTTGGTTCTTTTTATCACGACGCTATCGGTTGTAAATTTGTAAAAATATAACCTTTTTAGAATTTGAAATTCCCGAGTTAAACCTAGACAAAAAAATGAAAAATTTTTGAAAAAAATTTGGGGTGATTAGCGGTTCCAATAGAGTTTTGTGTAAGGCTTGTAATTAGGACTTGCAAGATTCAAGGTTTTAGCATCCCCCCACATTTAAATTACACATTGTCCTCAATGTGTCCCAAAAATAAGTTTTTAGGTTGATTGAATGTGTAAAAAGGTGTTAAAAAGCAAAATTTTATGTTAATGGGCCTCTGGACATGACCCCGTGGTGTCCGAGCACGGCGCTGTGTTCAGATCGCCAGTAACAAAAAGTTGTAAAAAGAAACAGAAGCCTGGACACGGGGGCGTGTTGGGTGAACACGGCCCGTGTCCAGTTTACCTGAACTGGGTATTTTCTGCAGACTGTGCAGCACGGGGCCGTGTTGGGCGGGCACGGCCCGTGCTGAACTTGCTGTAATGAAGAAAATTTTGTCGGATGGCCATGTTTTCCTGCATGGGGTGCTGGTTCAAGTTTCCCTTGTTATCCTTTGCCATCCCGAGTGTGTTATACTCATTACAACATCATCCATACACCAAATTAACTAAAACCATCATTCATTAAGTTATAGAGAGAATTACATAATAATCCTAAAAGTTAAAATTCTAGATAAGTAGGTCAAAGAAGCACAAGAAATCTAAATCAAGAAGTTCTAACCTAAAATTTATTCTACTAGCAAAATTTCCAAAAAGATAATTCTCTTGGTTAGATGCGGCTTGAAGAACTTCTTTCTCCGGGCACGGGTTCCTCATATGTCGGCGAGCCACTCCTCTATCTCCCTTGGGAGAAGAAAGGCGGGCTCATTGGCATTGGTTTGAGGGGGTACAACCTCCACTGGGACTTCTTGTAGATCTTCAAGAGGAGGCTCCGCTGGAAGGTCGTCCCACCCAGTAGGATTGTTGATTCCAAGTGCCAGGTTCCAATCCTCTTGAGGGAGGATTGGTTCCATGGGAGGTGTTACAAGAATGTTTAACCTCTGGTGCAAGAGGTTAATTTCTTGAAAACTGTTTTCTAACCGCACCGTAAGATAATTTATACAGTCTATTAGGACCTCCTTGTAACACCCCAAAACCCGAATGTTTATATTTGTTAAATGTTCTAATATGGTACATCAAGAAATAAATAACTAGGTTATTTGTCCTAGTTAAAAGTATGGTAGAAACAAATAAGGAATGAAAGTTGTGTCAATTCTAATTAGTGACAAAACTTGAGGGATGTCACACCCCGATATTTCCACGTGTCACCGGTGGGCCCGGTGGGGAGTATCGTGACGTGGTTGGCAACATAATAGTCAAACAACACAATATTTAAAATGCACAGCGGAAGCAAATGAAAGATATAATTCAACTTTAATAATTTGTAATATCAAATATCACAATAGTCGAATGTTTATCCACAGAAGGATCAAAAATAAATAGGAAACAATAGTTCAACAGACTTTAGGCATCTTAAGCTTGCGAGACTCTTTATTGATGCTAAGGAGAAATCCAGCCGATTACGATTAGTACCTGCATTTAATCTTTTTGGGAAAATACGCCAGTTTACACTGGTAAATACATTCAACCGACTCATTTTGAAAAGTTTAATAAAATTGATTTGAATGCACGTGGCACAAACTTTTATAACTTGGGATAATTATTTAAATATATAATCTCGTAAAAGAATTACATGTTCCTTATGCGTTCAGTAGCCCGGATCGTGCCGGGTTAAAGATCAATAGACACACCACATTATTTATTTTGGCAACTGACAGGTGTACGCCTACACCCCGTGCTTAGGTCGTGGCCATTTCGTAAAATGATGCCAAGGATATCCGGGACATGGTCATTAACCTCCCAAAGGTTTTAAGCAAACAAAACAATTTAAACGGGCCGATCAAATATCAATTAGCCATCATATGATGGAAGATTTAATGCCCGACCAAGCGGTATTTTATATACCGTACCCCAAGCCTGTATAGGGAAAATAAGTTAAAAGTGTCACACCCCCAAAATCCACACGCGGAGTATCACCGCTTGGAGGCGTGACATGACCAGGATCAAGCCACCAATCATATTGAACATATCATAATAGTAATTGTAACATCCAACCTCAATATAACTGGTGTTCAAATCAAACATAGTTTAAGTAATAAGCGGAAGCATAACGTTTAAAACTCAAGTATAAGTTCAAAAGTATGATAAATGTTTAACATAGCATCCAAGATTCATGTCCACAACGACCGCGCCTCCCTGTGCAAGCTCCATGAGTACCTAACGACCTGCAAGGCATGTAACAACGAGTCAACAACAAAGTTGAGCGAGTTCACAGTTGGTTGTTTAGTTATAGTATTCGTTTCGTAAACCGTATGTTTGTTTAGTAACCAATGTATCGTATTTATTTGTATCGCGGCCTTCCCGGCATGTGTGCGAAGATTAGTGGGGGTTTCCCATGTATTCTAGACTAGTTGTATCGCGGCCCTCCAGGCATGTTTGCGAAGATTAGTATATGTATCGCGGCCATTCCAGGCATGTTTGTATATGTATCGCGGCCACCACATTATTTATTTTGGCAACTGACAGGTGTACGCCTACACCCCGTGCTTAGGTCGTGGCCATTTCGTAAAATGATGCCAAGGATATCCGGGACATGGTCATTAACCTCCCAAAGGCTTTAAGTAAACCAAACAATTTAAACGGGCCGATCAAATATCAATTAGCCATCATATGATGGAAGATTTAATGCCCGACCAAGCGGTATTTTATATACCGTACCCCAAGCCCGTATAGGGAAAATAAGTTAAAAGTATTTACCTGAGCAAAGTAATAATCACAATAAGCAAATGCAAGTAGCTTTTACTGGTCCTCCTATTCTGGAACAAAGGTTTATAATAACCTATTAGAATCCTAACGGTCTTTAGTTAAGCTTAAGTTTAGACCGATACGGTTCAAACGCATGATTAAGCGAAGACGGGAATACAATGTGATTTAGACCCAACAAGATTGAAGACTTGCCTTATATGGGCAATTTAAGCACATTCTGAATTTTGGGGTAAAACCGATAAGGTTTGACCCTTTTCGGCTAATTTATGTAAACTAGTTACATAAGCCGAACCGAACGCGCAAGAGGCGTAACGGGTGACCGCGAGAGTCATTTACAGGTTTCCTAAGTTAATATGCCTTAAATATATTGTGATATCAGTAGGATACCTTCCATTATGCCCAAAACGAATTTAAACACAAACTATGCCCCGTAGGGGTAATTTGGTCATTTATAAGGTTATAAAAGAGTTTAAGTATTAACCTGAGTTACAGGTCTGATATGTTCAGCAAAAATACTTAGTTTAATAAGTTATAACAGAAGGGTAAAGTATATATGTGAAATTTATCAATTATAACCAAACTATGCACCGTAGGGGCATTTTGGTAATTTCACATAAGCCGAAAAGCTCAAAACTGAAGTCTGAGTTAAACAACCTTTGCTTACTGTTAAAATATTATAATTTACCTAAAAATATCAGTAGGTATCAACCCTTGTATGTTTAAAGTAGTTTTAGTACATACTATGCGTTCAAAACGCTTAATAAGGCGATTAGAGGCCGTTTCCAGGTTCTATATACAAAGCTGATATTTTTATCATTCCAGAAGGTTTAAAATAATGTATTTATCATATAAAATCAGTAGCAAAAGGTTTGGGGTCAAAAGGATATGTAAAACTCATTTTATAGCTCGAAAGGGCAAAACCGACAATTACCGAATTAAGCTTACGACTCTAAGTTATGCTCGGCCTAAAATTAATTAAAAATCTTCAAAAATCTCAAAATAATATATTACATCAGTGGGTAAAAAGTTTGATATCAAAAAGTAGGTTTAAATAGGCTATACGCTAATTACGCCGTTTAATTAACATAAAGCTTTCAAATCTAGACGTCAAACTGATGTCAAATTTTGGGTGCAAGTTTATAAATCAGTAACTAAGGTTTCTACTCTTTTATATTTTCAAAAATCACGATTTATGGTGAAAAGGGCATAATGGTCAACATATAGGCAATTAACGGAATCATGCATATTAATTGGTTAACTAATGAACCATGGTGTATAATCACAGAGGGTTATACTAGCATGTAACCTGGTCCTAAGGAAGCTCTAAGGCATTTCCAAATCAACCTAAAACGGGTCAGAACTGAAGTTAAAGCAAAAGTCAAAGTTTTGCGACTTTCGGTTCCGAACCGGGTCTAAACAAAAAATTGTCGGGTTGAACATGTTTAGACATGTTCTTACACTAATTACAAAGTTATATAAATGATCAAACAGGTTGTATGGGTTCTACATTGCTAATTATGCATAAATTGGAAATTAAGTATTCTGTTGACTTTTTAATAACAAGTTTGACCCGACATTTGACCTAGTTAGAGTGGGAATTAGAGGGTGCCCTTTTAAGGGTTTATTGCCCACATAATTACCAACTTATAACTACTTTCAATTTGACTAATCACTGGACCATTAGTGATTAATCGTGAAGTAAACTGTTAATTACGACGGTTTGACTTTTAAGCTAAAACTAAGTAAAAACTCAACTAAGAAAGGTTAAGCATACTTACTGAAGTCCTATGCTCGATTAGAGATCACTTGAGTCTGCTTTGGAGCTCCAGAAATGATCAGAAATGCTGAAGGAAGGTGTGAAGAAATGGTTGCAACCTTGTGGCCTTTTATAGTGTTTTAAACACTTTAGATCATTGACAACAAGTGCTACAACTGATAATGGACCATCAACAGATGTCCCTAAGTGCCTAGGACTGTTTAGGGGGCGCCCATGTTGTGAAAATATCTGTTTAATGTCGGTTCTTGCGTGAAATCAGGCTGCTGTCCACTTTTCTGCATCTGGGCGTCTGAAGCGGCCCGCGTAAGATATCTTAACATCTTACGCGGCCGGCTGAGCCTCGTATTCAGAATTTCACATTTTCAAGTTTTTGCATATTGTCCCTTGGCCTTTCGAAGGGTCACCCAAGCTTAATTCTTGCAATTTGACCCCTTTAAATTTACTTACAAGGGCTTCAAGGCTTATACCTGCTTTATTGAGTCCTTGGTCACTTTGTTATTACCCGAAAAGTCATAAACTTTCTCGTTGACGCTTTTAACCATTCTCATACGAATTTGATCATAATTTTCTCATACGATAACGAAACTTTATGAAATTTATATCGTGCATTCTAGTGAGCATAATTAATCGTTACAAAGCTTCGGGTTTGCTAAAAGGTCACTCAGAGGTATAACTTAAACATGTTGACACATTTAACCTCTGTAGCTTGTAATCTCTCACTTTTAGCTTCGTATGATCCATGATTTATTCGTTTGATGGTACAAACATCATGTAGGGTTATTGTAAGGTATATTTATTCACTGTTGACATTTTGAACTCGTATATTCACATACTTTCTATGTTTGTCAACTTTAGTCCTTCTAGAACATTCTTTCACACGTTCAAACTTATGACACGTGTCAACACATTATAGGACGTGAATTTTCGAGGTGTTACATCCTCACCCCCTTAAAAGAAATCTCGACCTCGAGATTTACTGAAACAAATGAGGGTACTTTTCTTTCATTGTGGACTCAACCTCCCAAGTGTACTCGGGACCTCTACGGGCATCCCATTTTACCTTTACAATAGGCACATGCTTCCTTCGAAGCTTCTTAACCTGTCGATCTTCAATCGAAAATGGTTTTTCCACAAATTTTAAGCTCTCATCTATATGCACATCTGTATGTGGTTTGACCAGTGATTCATCAGCGAAACACTTCTTCAGATTGCAAATGTGGAATACATTATGAATACCACTGAGCTCTTCAGGTAAGTTTAACTTATAGGCATCTGATCCGACACGTTTGATGACTTCGAACGGTCCTATGTATCTCGGGCTTAACTTTCCTTTCTTACCAAATTGCATCACTCCCTTCCAGGGTGATACTTTAAGCAACACTTTGTCTCCTACTTCGAATTTCATAGGTTTACGCTTTGGATCTGCGTAGCTCTTCTACCTATCTCGGGCAGCCTTGAGACGGTCACGAATCTGGACAATCTTGTCCGTTGTTTCAAAAACTATCTCCGGTCCTGACAGTTGGACATCTCCAACTTCTGCCCAACAAACGGGCGTTCTACACTTTCTACCGTATAAAGCCTCGAAAGGCGCAGCCTTGATGCTGGGATGGTAGCTATTGTTATATGAGAACTCAATCAATGGTAGGTGGTTATCCCAACTACCACCTAAATCAATTACACATGCACGTAGCATGTCCTCCAATGTCTGGATGGTACGCTCACTCTGTCCGTCAGTCTGAGGGTGGTAAGCCGTACTGAAATTTAAGCGCGTGCCCAAAGATTGTTGGAAGCTTTTCCAAAAATGGGATGTGTATCTAGTATCTCTGTCAGAGATAATAGACACAGGTATGCCATGTAAAGCTACAATCTTATCTACATACAGTTGGGCTAACATGTCGGAGCTATAAGTCTCCTTGATGGGTAAGAAATGTGCTGACTTAGTCAGTCTATCTACGATCACCCATATGGTATCATTTCCTTTCCTTGTCTTAGGTAACTTGGTGATAAAATCCATAGTTACCATTTCCCACTTCCACGTAGGAAGTTCAGGCTGTTGAAGCAAACCTGACGGCTTCTGATGTTCTGCTTTGACTTGCGCACACGTCAAGCATTTAGCTACATAGGTAGCTACAGACTTCTTTAAGCCTATCCACCAATAGTTTGCCCTTAGATCCTGGTACATCTTATCAGCTCCAGGATGAACGGAATATTTAGAGCCGTGGGCTTCCTGGAGGATAACATCTCGAAGTCCCCCATAAATTGGAACCCATATTCTTCCATTTAACCTCCGGATTCCGTCCTTGCCCTGAGACAATTGCTATTCAGTGACTCCCAGCTTTTCGTTTGGTTAGTTAGCTTCCAGCACAGCTTCCTTCTGCGCAGCTAACAACCTTTCATTCAAACTGTTCCTTATTTCAATGCTCTTGGCATTGATTCGGATGGGTTTCACCCTTTCTTTCCGACTTAAGGCATCAGCAACCACATTTGCCTTGCCCGGATGGTATCGGATTTCACAATCATAATCATTCAACGTCTCCATCCATCGGCGTTGCCTCATGTTCAAATCCTTTTGGTTAAACAGGTGCTGGAGGCTCTTGTGATCAGAATAGATCACACACTTGATACCATACAAATAATGCCTCCACAGTTTTAGTGCGAATACAACGACACCCAACTCCAAGTCATGGGTGGTGTAATTCTTTTCATGCACCTTTAACTGTCGTGATGCATTAGCAATAACTTTGCCTTTCTGCATAAGCACACACCTCATGCCAGTGTGCGATGCATCGCAGTAAACCACAAAATCTTCTATTCCATCTGGCAATGTCAATATAGGAGCGTTGCTCAACTTTTGCTTTAGGATATCAAAGGATTCTTGCTGCTTAGGGCCCCAAACAAACTTAACCTTCTTCCTAGTCAAGGAGGTTAGGGGTGCAGCAATCCTTGAAAATTTTTCAATAAAACGCCTGTAATATCCTGCCAAGCCTAGGAAGCTACGAATCTCTGTAGGCGTCTTTGGCTCTTGCCAATTCATGACAGCTTCCACTTTAGCGGGGTCCACTGGGATTCCGCGTTCGCTAACCACATGTCCAAGAAATTGGACTTCTCGAAGCCAGAATTCACATTTAGAGAATTTGGCATAGAGCTTCTCCTGCTGAAGTAATGAAAGAATACATCGAAGATGCTTCTCGTGATCAGCCTTGTTCTTCGAGTAGATGAGGATGTCGTCTATGAAGACGATGACAAATTTGTCTAAGTAGGGCTTGCAGAGGCGATTCATGAGATCCATGAATGCGGCAGGTGCATTTGTGAGCCCAAAAGGCATCACTAGGAACTTGTAATGGCCATAACGAGTCCTAAATGCAGTCTTGTGTACATCTTCATCTTTAACCTTCAATTGATGATAGCCAGACCTCAGATCGACCTTAGAGAAGTAACTTGCCCCTTGAAGCTGATCGAACAGATTGTCGATTCTGGGCAATGGGTACCTATTCTTGATCGTGACCTTATTAAGCTCACGGTAATCGATGCACAGACGCATCGATCCATCCTTCTTCTTGACAAATAGGATTGGTGCTCCCCAAGGAGACGAACTAGGTCTAATGAAATCTTTGGCTAGCAATTCATCTAGTTGCGTTCTTAATTCCTTCATCTCCGTTGGTGCCAATTTATAAGGTGCTCTAGCAACAGGTGCTGCTCCAGGGATGATGTCAATTCTGAATTCCACTTGCCTATCTGGTGGCAAACCAGGTAGTTCTTCCGGAAAAACATCAAGGTATTCAGAAATGACGGGGATATCTTATATCTTCGGTTTCGGCTCATCAATAATCACTTGTGCCATGTAGATGACACAACCCTTCTTTAAACACTTGGAGGCCTTGAGCATAGTCACTTGCTCAGGCAGTCCATACTGGGTATCTCCCCGAATGGTAAGTGATTCACCAGACGGAGTCTTAATCATCACTTGCTTCTTGTTGCAGACAATTTGGGCCTGGTTATGAGATAACCAGTCCATACCCAAAACTATGTCAAAACCGGCTAACTTAAAGGGAAGTAGGGACAAAGAAAAAGAGTGGTTCTTAATGGATATAGCACATCCATCTAGTACAGTTGAGACGGTTTCTATGGTGCCATCTGCTAACTCCACCTCATAATTCACACTTAAGGCTTTGACAGGTAAATTCAGCAATTTGCAAAACTTATTATCTACAAACGATTTATCAGCGCCCGAATCAAAAAGTACTCTTGCATAGACATCATTTACGAGGAAAGTACCTGTAATCACATTGTCGTCTAGAACCGCTTCCTTTGCATCCATCCTGAATACTCTAGCATTTGTCTTCTTTCCTTCGTCGTCTTTCTTTGCATATTTCGGGCAGTTGGTCTTAATGTGCCCCTTTTCATTGCAACGGTAGCACGTTGCGTCTTTCAGCTTCTTGCAATCCAAGGTCTTGTGCTCCTTGGACTTGCATATTCCACATGCAAATGTTTTCGACTGAGTCTGCGAGTTCGATTCAAACCGGCACTTCCCGAAGTGCTGTTTCTTGCAGACTTTGCACTTGGGCTTATCACCAGACTGATGCCCATCCTTCCTAGACTCAGACCCTTTTCTGCGGTCATTGTTTCTTCGATGCTTCTTGTTTGACCTTCGTGAAGTGTCATCTTCACGTTTCCTCTTCTCGGCGTCTGAGTTCCTCAGCGATCTCTGTCGGACCGCGTCCAGAGTGAGGGACAAGGATATGTTAGTTACCGATCTGAAAGTAGTCGGCCGAGAGGCCTTCACGCTTGCCTTTATCTCTGGGGCTAAACCCCCGATGAAACGAGCTATGCATTTGGGTTCCGGGGTCACCAGATACGGAACCAATCTCGACAAGGTGTTGAAGCTCGTGAGGTAAGCTTGACAGTCAAGGTTCTTCATAACCAACGATAGAAAATCAGACTCTATCTTCTCCACCTCATGCTGAGGGCAGTAGTTTTCCCTGATAAGGGCAACAAATTGCTCCCATGTCATGTTGTACAATGGGATCTTCCCGGTGGCTTGAATCAACGATCTCCACCAGGCTAAGGCCTCACCCTTAAATGATTGCGACACAAACTTGACCACATCCTTCTCAGCGCACCCGCTGATATCCACAACTGTATCCATATCATCTAACCACGTCATACAATCTATAGCTCCTTTCTCCCCAGTGAAATCTCTGGGTTTACATGAGACAAAATACTTGTAGGAACAACCCTTGTCACGGGGTCCTTGATTTAGCATTACCTTCTGAGACGGGTCACTATGATGATTTGAGGAGTGATGATCATCATCTCCTTTCTTGGGTTCATCCTTCTTGGAGGGTGGCTTTGGATGCGGTGTAGATAGGGTCCTACTTCGAGTCCCACTATATTCTTCATACTGCCGCTCTAAGGCCTTTGTAACAGCGTCATCTACTAACGCTTTCAGTTCAGCACCCGTTATATTAATTCGGGCATTATCATTGTTCTCCCTTGGGTGACTATTAATTTGGGAGTTTATCATAGAATTGTCTTTTATGGCAATTCATTAACCATGGTATACATAGACCATATTTGGTTAATTTATAAATCACATTTATTTAGGATTTTTATTACAATTTATCCTAATTATAAAAACAATAACAGTTTTATTAGTGGCACAAAAGGCCTAGTCACAAGGACATTTATCAACTATAAGCTATGATTTCAGAGAATCAAAGCATGAAGGTCTTGAACATAGTTCTTTACCCTTTTTCGGACAGGGAGTCATAGCTACCACTGTCTTTTGGCTTATGTAGAAATGAGCAAGGCCCGTAGGCACTATGTTACCAATGCATGGTCAAAATATGATCATCTTAATTGATGATTTAAACCCATGATTCAGAGATCATTAAGTTAGGTTAGGAATCTTTTGAAGGTTCCTTATATAAGAATGACGTGTGTGATTTTAACGAATCACGTCTTCCAGGAGTGTTAACATATTTTTAGATGTTAACAGGGATACGAATCTTTTAAACAGGTCTTACCATCTTGGCCAGGTCTTTATAATGACACTAAGGCTAGGTTTCACTCTTAAGATTCTTATTCAATATTAGATAGGCAGATTATTATTAAAAGGAATGATTTTGATATATTTATTTCATGTAATATATTTATGCATATGATAGCAAAATTAAATTTATAAACTTAACATTCCATTAATTATTAAAAGATTACATACTGCCCTAAACGGGCCTTTCAACATAACACTTACCCACGCAGGGGTCACACTGAAATACTAGTCCACGCAGGGACTTAAATAAACATCATACCCTCGTAGGGGTTAACAGAAAGATAGACCCATGCAGGGGTCAAAACAAACAAACATACCCACACAGGGGCTAATACAGCAAGACAGGCCCACGCAGGGGCTCAACTGATACAAGGAAATTACAACAACCGTGGAAGGATTCAATGGTCTTTCTTGCTCTTCCCTTTTATTAGGCTTGTTAATCCTTGGAAGAAACTTTGTCGCTCCCTGCGGTCTCTGTGAAAGTCTCGATCGACTTGATCCAACCTTTGCAGAATTTCTTCACGCTCTGGTGGGGAGAACCTTGGCGGCTGCGATTGTTGCCGGATTATAGGTCTAGCAGGTATTTGGTACCCATGTGTTGGGTACCCTGCTCCCCAAGGAGCTCCATACGGTCGTTCCGGGTTAAAGACGTTGTAATTGGCCGCTACCAAGTATGGGTCGGCTTCAGCGTAATTATTGTTGGTGTGAGCCGGCGGCTCAAACGGGTTGTACGCCATAGAACCAGTGTAGGCAGGAATCGGGTTATCAAAACCCATCGGTGTAGGTTGCGGTGCAACGGGGTTTGAAGGTCCACCCATTTGTGGATCTTCTTGAAGTGGCGGATAATGACTGCCACTTGATTGTCGAGGAGAGCTAAAATGAAAGTCCCCTCCTCGTGCAGACATACGTGCTCCGGTTCTCCTACGCCTCGGCGGTTGCGGAGGTGACGGCTGAACTGGCGGTGGTGGAGGCGGTGGCGTGGCTGTCACGAATCGTGAATCCTCAGAGGGATCCTGCTGCTGATGCTGCTGCTGCTGGTGAGGCGACAAATGATGCGAGGGTGTAAAATACCACTCGCACTGATTAAATCGTGCCTGGTAACTGTCCGGACCATGGTAGGGTGATCCATGAAAAGATGAACCATCCGAGACCTCGATAGGATGGTTGGGAGTTTCGGTTGTGGGCTCGACGGGATTGGTGTCCTCGTCCATATCCTCTGCATGATCGCCGGAGTAATGATCCTCTGGCCCCAATGGGTTAAAACCCACTGGTTCTTGTATGTAATTTTCTGGGTTAAACCGGCCCCTAAAAACAGGTGTGGGGTTACCAAAGGAATTATGCGATAGGGATCGCTGAAGAGGTATGTAAGAAGGTTGAGGGTTGTCGGGCTCATTTTCCGACTGTGGCCCATATGAGTTGTGAATGGGAGGTGTCGAACTGTGCGAGACAGATCTTCTAGCAGGTTCAAAAAGGTTCCTCCGGTTTTCTCTAGGGTCAGCACTTGCAGTGGTGGTAGGAGCTCGCATGTGCGAAGGTCCGGCCTCGTGGTCATTGGGGGCGGTGATTGGCCCCTTACCTCGTCCTCTTCGTCGAAAGAATCTTGGCGGCATATTTAATCCTGTCAATACAACATAAGATAATGACAAGAATATATAAAATAAAGGACAAAACAAAACAAAACAAAGTAGAATTTGTCCTATGTTATTTGTCTAGACTCGAAAGTTTTTGGAATGTGCAATTGTGTAACTGAGATTAAACACAAAAGGCTTGTGTTTAATTCACTCAGCGTTGGCTCTGATACCAACCTGTCACACCCCGATATTTCCACGTGTCACCGGTGGGCCCGATGGGGAGTATCGTGACGTAGTTGGCAACATAATAGTCAAACAACACAATATTTAAAATGCACAGCAGAAGCAAATGAAAGATATAATTCAACTTTAATAATTTGTAATATCAAATATCACAATAGTCGAATGTTTATCCACAGAAGGAACAAAAATAAATAGGAAACAATAGTTCAATAGACTTTAGGCATCTTAAGCTTGCGAGACTCTTTATTGATGCTAAGGAGAAATCCAGCCGATTACGATTAGTACCTGCATTTAATCTTTTTGGGAAAATACGTCAGTTTACACTGGTAAATACATTCAACCGACTCATTTTGAAAAGTTTAATAAAATTGATTTGAATGCACGTGGCACAAACTTTTATAACTTGGGATAATTATTTAAATATATAATCTCGTAAAAGAATTACAAGTTCCTTATGCGTTCAGTAGCCCGGATCGTGCCGGGTTAAAGATCAATAGACACACAACATTATTTATTTTGGCAACTGACAGGTGTACGCCTACACCCCGTGCTTAGGTCGTGGCCATTTCGTAAAATGATGCCAAGGATATCCGGGACATGGTCATTAACCTCCCAAAGGCTTTAAGCAAACAAAACAATTTAAACGGGCCGATCAAATATCAATTAGCCATCATATGATGGAAGATTTAATGCCCGACCAAGCGGTATTTTGTATACCGTACCCCAAGCCCGTATAGGGAAAATAAGTTAAAAGTGTCACACCCCCAAAATCCACACGTGGAGTATCACCGCTTGGAGGCGTGACATGACCAGGATCAAGCCACCAATCATATTGAACATATCATAATAGTAATTGTAACATCCAACCTCAATATAACTGGTGATCAAATCAAAACCTAGTTTAAGTAGTAAGCGGAAGCATAACGTTTAAAACTCAAGTATAATTCAAAAGTATGATAAATGTTTAACATAGCATCCAAGATTCATGTCCACAACGACCGCGCCTCCCCGTGCAAGCTCCATGAGTACCTAACGACCTGCAAGGCATGTAACAACGAGTCAACAACAAAGTTGAGCGAGTTCACAGTTGGTTGTTTAGTTATAGTATTCGTTTCGTAAACCGTATGCTTGTTTAGTAACCAATGTATCGTATTTATTTGTATCGCGGCCTTCCCGGCATGTGTGCGAAGATTAGTGGGGGTTTCCCATGTATTCTAGACTAGTTGTATCGCGGCCCTCCAGGCATGTTTGCGAAGATTAGTATATGTATCGCGGCCATTCCAGGCATGTTTGCGAAGATTAGTATTTTCGTATCGCGGCCAAACCAGGCATGTTTGCGAAGATTAGTATTCGTAGTCTAGCTGTATTATAAGTGACCCTCCCTTAACGAGGTCAGTGGTACGTATTCCAGTTACGATAAAAGCACAAGTATCATTCCATCCCATTCCCAACCCCGGGAATCCCATGCCTTGGTAAGAGTGTGAACTCACCTTGGTTTGCTTGGTATGCTAAAGGGTTACACGTTCACAATTAATCAATCACGTCCTATAGTACGCACGTATATATAATCAGTTTTCGTTCGTAACAACTTGCACGCAAATCTAATGTCACATACTACTTGGTAGCTAATATCATGTATCAATCATGTATCATGTAACAGTTAATCCAATCCACATAATTCATGCTTCACATAAACATCTTTCTCAGTTTAGTCTAACATAGTTATTCATTAGCATGCTTGACAGGATTATCTTGCTTAATAGAAGATGATAGTTAACAATGTAAATCAACTAATAGAGCTAACAAACCATAAGAATTACATACTTAACGGATTTACATAACTTAACTGAGTTAATAGAGTTAATAACTTAACTCAGTAAATCAACTAACTAAAGTTATGGCCTTAACAGGAGTTAATAACTCAGCAGCATTAACAACTTGACAGAGTTAAACTAACAGAATTGATAAACTAACCGAGTTAATCTTAACAGGGTTACCAGACTTAACTGAGGTAACCACTTAACAAAGTTGTATACATAATAGAGTTAACAGAGTTGCCAACTAACGAAGTTAACGGAATAACAGAACACTTCGACGAAATCCAACACATGGCGAAAACCCTTTTAGGGCGAAAACACCTTTGACGAAAACCCAAGGGTTTTCGTCTGGAACATCATCATCATTAGCAACAGTTACGTAACACGGAAAACCCTAATTAACTCTAACAGTCTCCACGGTCTAAATCAACAATTCGATCATTCATAAAAATCATTATGCCATCCACAAACACATTACATATCAACATACATGATCATCACTCGACATCAGCGAGTATTCGACATCTAGCATAAACCCTATTTTTTGTATTCATCAACATATTACATAGCAACATACATGATGATCATCATCATTAAAATAAACAACAATGGCCGACAACTGCAAACCACCTCAAGAGATTATTGGACCAATTAGATTTTGGGTGGGTTTGACTAATGTTAGGTTGAAATCATGTGTCACATGCAAACCGTATGTATCATCAGTGAACTCATGTGCATTTATAAGATCATGTGCATCTTCAGAGAAAATAAATATCCACAATCATTATGTCTAGGGTTTTCACAATTTACAACCATTCCTATGATCCTACAGCAGCATTTTCTCATATATCATGCATTTATAATCAATTCAGAATAAATAAACGTGAACTATAACTGACCGATTCAAAGGATAGTCCAAGGATTGTGTGTGTGTGGCGATAGGGCTTCAAGAAGTGGATCTGCCGTCGTTTACAAAGGATACTCTAGGGTTTCGGTTTTAGTGATTAACCTTTTACGTAAGGTGGGAAACAAAAAAATATATAAAACCCATAAAACCCATTACTACTGGGCCGAAGCCCATATGCTTTTCGCTGGCCTCTAATGGACGAAAACACTTAAGGTGTTTTCATCATGTTGTTTTCCTGGGATAGGGGTTTTCACCAAGGGAGTGTCCTCAAGTGTGGGTGATTTCGGCTGGGTTCCATGTTTTTAAATAACAATCACATTGTCAATGCAATTAAGGATACAAGTAACATATACATCTAAAATACACATCACAAACGACACTTATAATGCACATCACGTATATAGTATATAACCAAAGCTTTGTGAACGAGTATTAAGTTGAGTAGGAACCTTGGAAACTCGGGTTGTCACATTATCCCCAACTTGAAAGAAATTTCATCCCGAAATTTAGCACGTAGTTACTGAGGAAGCTAGTTGTGTTGCGTAGTTTATTGGTTTTCCTAGGGTGTCACATCCTCCCCCCGATGATTTGGAATTTCGTCCCGAAATTCTGTAGTAGCTTCAGCATCAGTAGTGGTTGCACTGTTTCCGAACAACTGGGGATACTTGAGTTTCATTTGGTCTTCTCGTTCCCAGGTGAACTCTGGGCCACGACGGGAGTTCCAACGAACTCGAACAAAAGGTATTCTAGTGTGCTTGAGGACCTTAACATCCCGGTCCGTGATTTCAACAGGTTCCTCGACGAATCGCAACTGATCGTCGATAGTGAGCTCCTTCAGAGGAACTATGAGGGTCTCATCTGACAGACACTTCTTCAGATTCGACACGTGGAAAACATTGTGAACTGCACTGAGTTCTGCTGGTAAGTTCAGTCTGTAGGCCACATTGCCTATTTTCTCAATGATTTCGAATGGTCCAACGTATCGTGGATTGAGTTTGCCCCTTTTTGCCAAAACGAACAACACCCTTCCAGGGTGATACTTTAAGTAGCACTCAATCCCCAACCTGGAACTCGAGTGGTTTCCTGCCCTTATCAACGTAGGCTTTCTGACGGTCACGAGCTACCGCCATGCGTTGTCATATCTGGGCAATCTTTTCTGTAGTATCAACTACAAGTTCTGGACCCGTGATCTGTCTGTCACCTACCTCTGCCCAACAAAGAGGTGATCGGCATTTACGCCCGTACAATGCCTCGAATGGAGCGGCTTGAATGCTAGTGTGGTAACTGTTGTTATACGAGAACTCCACTAATGGGAGGTGTTTTTCCCAGCCGATGCCGAAATCGATTACACATGCCCGAAGCATGTCTTCTAAAGTTTGAATAGTGCGCTCAGACTGCCCATCCGTCTGAGGGTGATAAGCTGTGCTCATGTCTAAACGGGAGCCAAAAGATTTGTGCATTGCTTGCCACAGTTCTGAAGTAAAACGTGCATCACGATCGGAGATAATAGAGGTTGGCACCCCGTGCCTTGAAACCACTTCTTTTAAGTAGATGTCTGCTAGGGTAGAGAACTTGTCTGTTTCCTTAATAGCCAAGAAATGTGCAGACTTGGTGAGTCGATCCATGATCACCCAAATAGTATCATTCCCACGTTGAGATCTAGGCAGGCCAGTAACAAAATCCATGGAAATTTGCTCCCATTTCCATTGTAGTATCTCTGGTTGTTGAAGTAGGCCTGATGGTTTCTGATATTCAGTCTTGACTCTCGCACAAGTCAAGCACTTGCTAACGTAAGTGGCTATGTGAGCTTTCATGCTAGGCCACCAATATGTAGTTTTCAAGTCGTGGTACATCTTATCCGAACCAGGATGTACTGAGTAGCGAGACTTATGAGCTTCATCCATTACAAGCTCGCGTAAGTTGCCATAGAGTGGGACCCAAATGCGTCCTGTTACATAGTAGGCGCCGTCTGCCTTTTGTTCTAACCGTTGCCTTGAGCCGCGTAAGGCTTCAGCCTTGACGTTTTCGGGTTTCAATGCTTCTACCTGAGCATCTCGTATCTGAGAAGGAAGACTAGACTGAATAGTGAGTTACAACGCTCGTACACGCCTAGGTGTAGTATCTTTTCGACTGAGGGCGTCAGCCACCACATTGGCTTTTCCCGGATGGTACTTTATAGCACATTCGTAATCGTTCAGTAATTCGACCCATCGTCGTTGTCGCATGTTCAACTCTTTCTGCTTGAAGATATGCTCGAGACTCCTGTGATCGGTGTAGATGGTGCACTTGGTACCGTACAGGTAGTGTCGCCATATCTTGAGCGCAAAAACAACAGCTCCCAGCTCTAAATCGTGTGTAGTGTAATTCCGTTCGTGAATCTTAAGTTGGCGCGAAGCATAGGCAATGAATTTATCCCGTTGCATCAACACACATCCAAGACCCTGAATAGATGCGTCGCAGTAGACTACAAAATCGTCCGTGCCTTCAGGCAATGAGAGGATAGGTGCGCTACAAAGTCTATCCTTTAAGTGCTAAAACGCTGTTTCCTGTGTATTACCCCAACGATAAGCAACACCTTTCTGTGTCATTAATGTAAGCGGCTGTGCAATCCTTGAGAAGTCTTTGATGAACCTTCTGTAGTAACCCGCCAAACCCAAGAATTGGCGAATTTCTGTTGGTGTGCGAGGTGCATGCCAGTTCTTGATCGAATCTACCTTGGATAGATCAACATGAATCCCATCCTTGTTTACCACGTGGCCTAGAAAGTGGACTTCACGAAGCCAGAAGTCGCATTTTGAAAACTTGGCGTACAACTGTTCCGTTCGAAGGAGTTCCAAAATAAGTCGTAAATGCTGCTCGTGTTCCTCCTGACTCTTCAAATAGATCAGGATGTCGTCAATGAAAACAATAACGAACTTGTCAAGATAAGGTTTGCACACTCTGTTCATAAGATCGATGAAAACTGCAGGCGCGTTTGTTAATCCGAATGGCATGACCAGAAACTCATAGTGGCCGTAGCGTGTTCTGAACGCTGTTTTGGAGACGTCCTCATCCCGGACTCTCAGTTGATGGTAGCCTGACCTCAAATCTATATTTGAATAGTAGCTCGACCCTTGCAGTTGGTCGAATAAGTCATCAATGCGTGGAAGAGGATAGCGATTCTTCACGGTCACCTTGTTCAGTTCGCGGTAATCTATGCACATGCGGAAGGTACCGTCCTTCTTCTTTACAAACAATACGGGAGCTCCCCAGGGCGAAGAGCTAGGACGAATGAAACCCTTTTCCAAGAGTTCTTGCAATTGCTTAGACAGTTCTTCCAGTTCGGTTGGAGCTAAGCGATAGGGTGCTCGAGCTATGGGTGCTGCTCCAGGAGCTAGCTCGATTTGGAATTCGACCTGGCGATGAGGCGGTAGCCTAGGTAACTCTTCAGGAAACACTTGAGGAAAGTCGCGTACAACTGGAATATCCTCTAACTTCTTCTCTTTCGTCGATGTATCAGTAACGAGTGCTAATATAGCAGTGTGGCCCTTTCGCAAACACTTCTGAGCCTTCAAGAAGGAGATGATGCCACTCACGACACCACTCTTGTCGCCTTGAACTTCGAGAGGTTCTTTTCCAGAACGGGGAATACGAACAATCTTCTCCTTGCATAGGATCTCTGCTTGTTGAGATAACCAATCCATACCAATGACGATGTCAAAACTACCCAGAGTTATGGGAATGAGATCGATAGAGAAGGTTTGACCAGCGAGGATAAGATTACAACCCTGAACTACGTGTGTGGCCTCTAGACTTTTACCGTTAGCTAACTCTACGACATGTTTAGTGTTCAAAAGTGTTGGTGCGCGTTTAAGCATTTGATTAACTTTCAGAGACATATAACTGGTATCCGCATTCGAATCAAATAATACAGTAACATAAAAATCGTCGAGAAGAAACTTACCCATAACCACATTAGGATCGTTCCTTGCATCACCCTGTCCCAGCACAAATGCACGACCCCTAGCACCATTGTCGTTGTTGTTTCCCCCATTGTTGTTCCCGTTGCCCTGATTATGGTTGTTGTTATTCTGGTTCTGGTTTAACTGGGGGCAGTCTCGCTTGAAGTGGCCTTCAGCCCCACACTGAAAGCATGCCCTATTGCCTCGTTGTTGTTGTTGTTGTTGCTGGTTTCGTGCAGCGGGTGGTTGTTGTTACTGGTTCTGATTAGCAGGTCGTGAGCTCCTGCAATCCTTAGCCTCATGACCCATCTTGAGACACCGCTGACAATGACCCTTGTTGCACTGGCCATTGTGGTGCTTGTTGCAAGTATTGCACCTTGGAAGGTTTCCTCGATATCCACCCTATTTTTGACTACCAGAAAATTGCTGACCAGGGCTCTGGTAATTATCAGTCTTTCGCTACTGTACCTGAGACTGAGCTGTAGCGGAACCCTTGTTGGAATCCCCATCCCATTTCCGCTTGTTGTCACTGGGAGTAGCGGAAGTAGTAGCAGTGGTAGTAGTACCGATACGTTTAGGCAGCTTGTTCTGTTCCACTGCCTGGTCGGTGAGACGGTGAGCTAACTTGACGATCTGTTGGATGGTGCCAAGATTTGCTGAGGTTACGTGACTTTGAATCTCTGGCACTAGACCCTTGAGATACAGTTCGATACTGTTGGTGCATTCATCTGTCGTCTTCGTCTTATGTCGAGTCTCGGGTTCGATGCGAAGTTGTTCAAGCATGATGTCATGATGACGTCATCAAGATGACATCATGACATCATCAATAACATCATCTTATCAGTCTCTTTTCTTTCTTAGCATAAACCAGGATCTTCTCTTTGGCTCTAACCTCGTCAGACTCCCCCTCTCATCATGATGGGATCGCCGTCTGGAATTAGCTATCACCTTGAGATCAATCCCTGGCTTTATCTCTGATCAGCTCATTTCCTGCACAAATTTTCTCATCAAAAACATAAGTTTTTACTTAAAACAATAAGAAAAACTTACTAGAAATAGTTACATCAAGTTCAAATTAATGACCCTGATTAACTAAACTCAATTTCTTTTTCAAATCAAAATTTTTCAATTCTGCATTTAAAACCAACCCTGTTCATCATGTTCATCACTTGGAATTTTGAAAATCAGCTCTTCAACATCAGTTGTCGAAAATCTTTTTGTATTTTATCAAAATTTTATGCTAAAACACACTAAAATTTTTTTGGATTTTTGATTATAACAGAAATGCAATAAAGAAATATTTACAAACAATATTTTTGTGAGTTTGTGTAAGAGGATCATATCAGTTTATGTGACCAATCACTAGCACCGTTACGCTTTTAATCGTTTTAAGTTCTAAACGATTCACATTAGATTGACGATATTGTTGTCCACTTAAGCTCAATCTAAAAACTTTCGAAATGCTTGCCGATACGTTAAGATATATTAATTTTGCACTAAGTTCTTATGGACCCCACGATCTCAGCATATCCCCTCATCATGCAATACACTGACTCAAGTAATGCCTTTAAACATTTATCAACTGGGATTTGTGCGAAAATAAAGCAGAATGTTTAAACATTAACAATCAGGTCGATACTTCCGTATACGCAGAGAAAGTCCAATGTTTAAACAAAATAAGAAAATAAAAATAAGTTGAAGTTGTTTAGGCTTTAACCACCAGTTCGATACTCCCGTATACGCAGAGGAGGTCCAAAGCTTAAACGAAACACCAAAGAAAATAAAGCAGAACGTTTAGGCAACAACATCCAGGTCGATACTCACGTATACGCAGAGGATGTCCGATGCTTAAACAAAATAAAGAAATCAAACAAGTTTAAATCTTTGCAAAATAAAATGCACAATCACAGTGACTTTTTAGCAAAGTTTGTAAAAGTTCACAAACTTAACCAGTTTTATGTCTTTCGACAATCAGCGATTACTGAGTAGGCACACAGTCAAGAAGGACAAAACTAAGTACTATGCTTTCGACCATGTTTCCCACTAGAACTAGGCTTTTTCATTTAAGTTTGTATCGTTCTCGCAAATCTACTAGTCTAGCTGAGCCTACCGTCACATCTTTAGTGAGACCGTTTATCACATTATAACTTTCCATTTCTTTAGCATGCTGTGACAGTCCAACTGATCTACTATCATTTCCTCTTTTTTAGAACAAAACTCATTTTTGCATTTTTATCATGTTTTTGGCTTTTTCAAATTTTCAAATGTTTTTGGATTTTCTAAAAATTTACTCCCCCTAAAATGCAAACACATTTTAGGAAATTTGAAAACAAACTGTACAAGTAACATGACAACTGATATCGAATCACTTCAATTCGCCATCCACTTGGCATAAACAATCAGAACTCCCCCTCACAACAAACTATTTTCCCATTGTGATCTCAAAACACTTAAGTTTGTTTTAATCAAAATGGTTTTTCCAGAAAATAAGTTTTGTTGATTTTACCACTTGTAAAATTGGGGATCAAATCATCACATTGTTTTACCAATCATATGTAGGAAATCAGATACAACTTAATGTCCCTGATTTACCACTTGTAAGATCAATCCAATTCAACTTCTGAACCACTTGTAAAAATCACAACCATACAACTTAAACCTGCTTTTCAACCAATTTACCATCTTTTGGTTGAATTCTCAAGGTGCCGATTCCTACTCCTCGCTTACAAACCTGGGAGTTCCGGCAAGTCCTGCAAAACTTCTCAAAAAAACATTATACAAACATGATAAAGAATGATGCCGATTCATGATCCACGATTACCAACTTGGGATCTCCGGCAAGTCAGGTTTTTCATTTGAACAGATTCACCCAAGCCTGACGGTCCTTGGGTGATTTTGAATTCTTGTTCAACAATGATGGAAAATTTTCATCATCCATTGTTAAACCTGAATTCTTAGTTTTTACCTCAACCAATGGCTCCTCTGGCTTTGACGAACCAGAATCATTGCCTGCACATGGCTTGTCTAACTTTGACCTGTCAGATTCATTGCCTGATGGTAGCTTGTCTGACTTTGACACATCAGATTCATCGCCGACCATTTTCTTCTTCTTCTTCTTCTTTTCTTCTTTCGTCCTCAGATTTGTATCTGATGAATGCGTCTTGCTTGACTTTGCCATCGAGGAAGTCGATTCATCATAACTCTTATTTTTACCAACAGATGAACCCGAGGACAAGATCTTCTCGAGATACTCTCTCGCCTTCTTTCTCTTCTTCCTCAGTTTGTCTTTCTGCCCCTGAGAAAGCTTCACTTTCGCTTCTTGAACTTTAGGTTCTTGAATCTTCTGTTCTTTGGGCTTGACATTGACTGATTTCTTTGCCATCTTCTGAGAATTAACCCTCAATCTTTCATTTGATCTCCTTGGGCAATCTCTGACAATGTGACCTTTGATATTGTAGTTAAAGCATCTTCTCGTCTCATAATTCCTACTTTGGCAGTTAACAGCAATGTGTCCTTGATAACCACATCGGTAACACACTCTGTTATCGTACCAATCACCATTTTCAGCCCAAATGCTCAAATCAAAGCACTGTTTGGCTTGGTGATATCCATCTCTCCTCTTGTAAGCTGGATTTGGCTTTGAAGCACTGTGGTCCGACCTGCACCACTTATTACCAACAATTTTAGAGTTTTCATTTTTCGATTTTTGTAATTTTTCATTGCGATTGTATGATCGATCTGATGAGCTTTTATTATCTTTTTGAACATTTTTCAAAATTTTCTCTTTTTGTTTTTGTTCCACTTTCTTCTTCAAAGGTTTTTGCTTAGAGCATTCTCCCTTTTCAGTTGATTGTGGAACAATTTCTTGAAACTTTTCTTTTAATTTCAAAAACAATTTTTGTTTTTCGAATTTTTTATTTTCATCATCAGATTTCTCATCACAATCTTCAACTTTGACTTTGTCAAAGTTTGTGACATCGTCACTTATTGGAACAGAATTTAAAGGTTTTGGGCAAGGAATAGTTGAAGTATTCACAAAAACCTTCAACTTTTCTTCCCATTCCTTGATTTTCTTTTGAGCACACTCTGCTTCCTTTTCAAGTCGAATAATCTTTTCAAGATGAGAATTGATTGCAATTTGTTTTTAAAGATTGTTTTTACCAAACAAATCTCTCTCATCTTCTAAAATTTTCATTTGACTTTGAAAATCTTTTTCAAATTTTAATTTTTCATTTTCAAATTCTTTTTCCTTTTCTTTCAAAATCTTGTTTTTCAATGTCAAACTGTTCAAATCACTTAACAGTTTGTCATTTTCAGCTTTCAACTTCTCACAATTTCCTTTCAACATAAGAATCTGTTTATCATCAGATTGCTTCTCATCTTTTAACTTTTTGACTTCTAATGTCAAACTTTCCGCATCCTTCAAAAGTTTGTCATTGTCAGCCTTAAAGTTATCACATTTAGAGCACACTGATTCTGAACTTGAAGATCCAAGCTTCAAAGATTCTTCGTTCTTTGGAATATCCTTTGTTTCCATCTTATATGTTCCTGCACAAAAGAGTTTAACGAAATCAAAAGGATTCATACTTTCATCAATATAACATTTCCTTTTAATATCATATTTCAGAATACTATTTGTTGCAAGACACACACGAACTCTATTATCAATTTCAGTAATTACATCCAATTCCAATATTTGTAAATTCTTTTCCATTTCGGTCAAAAATTCCTTCTTTTTCTTATATTCCTTACGAAACTCTGCATTAATCTCATTAAAGAATTGTTTTGGATAAAGTTCTTGAAAAAAATCTTTCCTTTTTAACTCAACCAAGAATTCATCCCATTTAGCAGGTAATGCATTTGCCAATTTCGATATCTGTTCATCATTTGATATTCTAATATTCTTGTTTCTCAAATTGTCCATTAAAATTTTAAACCGTATTTCCAACTCATCCAACGTTTCATCCTTTTGACACATGAAATGTTCAAAACTTTTAATCCAAATGTCCGTACTCACATTTCTATAATTGCTATCCACAGTTCTCATATACCAACGATTTAAACTTTCAAGATCATGGTTTTCTTTTTCATCAAATACCACTTCCATTTTTCAAACACAACCTGTTCAAATTTCACTCAAAACACACTTTCAATTTTTTAAGTATAAAGTGGGTTACACTAAACAATGATTGGGCCGATCAATATTCAAGTCACATGTGCCGCAAAATCCACTAACTGTTACACAATTGAACCAACTATTTAGATCAAAACAATTATCTATTTCACCTAATTTTCACAATTAAAGCATCACACAAAGAATCTTATTAAAGTCTGACACAAACAGAATCACATGCAAATTGGATATGGTCAAACACTTTTGTCGACAAATTCACATGTAACAAACAAATCTAATTGGACCGTAAGTCTAAATGATTATCTTTTAAAACCAATGTGTCCGACAATTATTCACATGACCCAATATATTCATATGCACACAAAAACCAATTTAAAACATCACATGCAACATCTGATACAACCTACAACTTTGTTTAAAGTTCACATTCACATTACACTTTAATACCTATCACATGCATACCGACAATTTTTTTATATTTAGATTCAGCACATGGATCACTTGAACAACACTATCACATGTATTTATTATGAATCATATGCTAACTGACATAAACAAGCTGGCAACAACACATGTGATATTCTATTCCCGATGTACTGTCACCCTCGTTTAATTAAACACACAACTCGATGTATTTATCACGTGAAAGACAGTTCAAGCGGAATTCACACGTATTTCAAACAAACTGCTGTTTTCAAGCGAAATCCTCGATTTCGCTTCAAACTCTCACTTTTTTCAAGCGAAATCCAACATGATGTCAGCAAATAACGATCTGATTTTGGTCTGATTGAACAAGATTTAAGCCGATTTTAGATCTGAAACTCTCAAGGGTTTGTTAAAACATGTTTACGCACATTATGTGAGAATATGAACCAATTTTAACCGTAAAAATTTGTTCGATTTTGAAAGAAGGTGTAGAAAATCAGAAAAAGTGACAAAAACGAGCTGTTTTGGCGAAATCTCTTCCTCCTGAGCTCTGATACCACTTGTAGGATCGGTTTGTGACCCGAACGAGTCGTTCAGAAGAGATTTAGTCAGTTTCAGAGGCGGAAACTAAGAAACCGATTGCGAAACAGCTTGCGTATCACTTTAACACTGATTATATTGATATACTATCTTTTACAATCAGTCTTCACACCGGCAGCACCTCGGTATGGAATTCTAAAATCGTTACAAATGAAATGACCAACACCCCTATATATACTAGACAAGATTTCGCTTGAAAACACTTCAAGCGAAATCCAATTCTAAACTTTAGTCTTCAAGCGAAATCCTCATGACATCTTGCAATCAATTTTGTCTTTTAGTGAGATGATGTCATTGATGATGTAGACTAAAGTTTAGAATTGGATTTCGCTTGAAGTGTTTTCAAGCGAAATCTTGTCTAGTATATATAGGGGTGTTGGTCATTTCATTTGTAACGATTTTAGAATTCCATACCGAGGTGTTGCCGGTGTGAAGACTGATTGTAAAACATAGTATATCAATATAATCAGTGTTAAAGTGATACGAAAGCTTATTCGCAATCGGTTTCTTAGTTTCCGCCTCTGAAACTGACTAAATCTCTTCTGAACGACTCGTTCGGGTCGCAAACCGATCCTACAGATACGCTTAATGGGAGGGTCTACCATAGTAGGACACAGAATAGCCAACTCGTTTGACCTTTTGGTGTATGCTTCAATCTCCGACCCCATCATCTTCAGGTTGTAAAACTCTACCTCTAGCTTATGAATGTCATCACGGATACAGTATTCCTCTTTGATCAATTCCTTGAAATCGTTCCAAGGGGTGGCGTTAGCAACTGCCAACCCTAACATCTGAACTTGCGCATTCCACCAAGTCAGCGCAATGCCTTCTAGAGTACCAGTGGCGTATTTCACCCTGCGAGCCTCAGGGCATTCACACATCTCAAATACGGACTCGAGCTTTTCAAACCAATGGAGGAGTCCAACTGCTCCTTCCGTGCCACTGAAAGTAGTAGGACGACAGTCCATGAAAGTCTTGAAGGTGCAAACAGGTGGCTGACCTGTTGGGTATAAGAATCAGGACAAGATTAAACACAAGAGTTGGTTTAGGAGTGTAGGATCTAAAGATCCTAGTGTGAGTTACAACTGCAGGGTATACCTCCTGCTTGTGCGGCTGCAAGTGCCGCAGCAACTCGTTCGTTAATCAGAGCCGTCAGCTGGGCTTGAGTCATGTTAATGCGTCCACTCATGATCTTCACAAGTAAGAGAACACAAGTGAGGAGTGCGTCGTATCAATACGTAAGTGTGGAATGACATAAGAGTATGAGCATACAAGATTTCAAATAGTAGTTGTTACGTTATCTAAGCATACCATGAGCAATGTAATATGTATCTAGCAAGTAGGTAATGTAAACATGAACAATATTACCTATAGTGTTGAGTCTTGCACGTGGAGCGAAGCGTCGTTGTGGATCGTTGAGCACTGTAGAGGTTATAGTCTGGTTTTAACAAAAACTTTTTCCCTTATTAAAACCAAGTTCACTATAACCAATGGCTCTGATAACAATCTGTCACACCCCCAAAATCCACACGCGGAGTATCACCGCTTGGAGGCGTGACATGACCAGGATCAAGCCACCAATCATATTGAACATATCATAATAGTAATTGTAACATCCAACCTCAATATAACTAGTGTTCAAATCAAAACATAGTTTAAGTAGTAAGCGGAAGCATAACGTTTAAAACTCAAGTATAAGTTCAAAAGTATGATAAATGTTTAACATAGCATCCAAGATTCATGTCCACAACGACCGCGCCTCCCTGTGCAAGCTCCATGAGTACCTAACGACCTACAAGGCATGTAACAACGAGTCAACAACAAAGTTGAGCGAGTTCACAGTTGGTTGTTTAGTTATAGTATTCGTTTCGTAAACCGTATGTTTGTTTAGTAACCAATGTATCGTATTTATTTGTATCGCGGCCTTCCCGGCATGTGTGCGAAGATTAGTGGGGGTTTCCCATGTATTCTAGACTAGTTGTATCGCGGCCCTCCAGGCATGTTTGCGAAGATTAGTATATGTATCGCGGCCATTCCAGGAATGTTTGCGAAGATTAGTATTTTCGTATCGCGGCCAAACCAGGAATGTTTGCGAAGATTAGTATTCGTAGTCTAGCTGTATTATAAGTGACCCTCCCTTAACGAGGTCAGTGGTACGTATTCCAGTTACGATAAAAGCACAAGTATCATTCCATCCCATTCCCAACCCCGGGAATCCCATGCCTTGGTAAGAGTGTGAACTCACCTTGGTTTGCTCGGTATGCTAAAGGGTTACACGTTCACAATTAATCAATCACGACCTATAGTACGCATGTATATATAATTAGTTTTCGTTCGTAACAACTTGCACGCAAATCTAATGTCACATAGTACTTGGTAGCTAATATCATGTATCAATCATGTATCACGTAACAGTTAATCCAATCCACACAATTCATGCTTCACATAAACATCTTTCTCAGTTTAGTCTAACATAGTTATTCATTAGCATGCTTGATAGGATTATCTTGCTTAACAGAAGATGATAGTTAACAATGTAAATCAACTAACAGAGCTAACAAACCATAAGAATTACATACTTAACGGATTTACATAACTTAACTGAGTTAATAGAGTTAATAACTTAACTCAGTAAATCAACTAACTAAAGTTATGGCCTTAACAGGAGTTAATAACTCAGCAGCATTAACAACTTGACAGAGTTAAACTAACAGAATTGATAAACTAACCGAGTTAATCTTAACAGGGTTACCAGACTTAACTGAGGTAACCACTTAACAAAGTTGTATACATAATAGAGTTAACAGAGTTGCCAACTAACGAAGTTAAAGGAATAACAGAACACTTCGACGAAATCCAACACATGGCGAAAACCCTTTTAGGGCGAAAACACCTTTGACGAAAACCCAAGGGTTTTCGTCTGGAACATCATCATCATTAGCAACAGTTACGTAACACGGAAAACCCTAATTAACTCTAACAGTCTCCACGGTCTAAATCAACAATTCGATCATTCATAAAAATCATTATGCCATCCACAAACACATTACATATCAACATACATGATCATCACTCGACATCAGCGAGTATTCGACATCTAGCATAAACCCTATTTTGTGTATTCATCAACATATTACATAGCAACATACATGATCATCATCATCATTAAAATAAACAACAATGGCCGACAACTGCAAACCACCTCAAGAGATTATTGGACCAATTAGATTTTGGGTGGGTTTGACTAATGTTAGGTTGAAATCATGTGTCACATGCAAACCGTATGTATCATCAGTGAACTCATGTGCATTTATAAGATCATGTGCATCTTCAGAGAAAATAAATATCCACAATCATTATGTCTAGGGTTTTCACAATTTACAACCATTCCTATGATCCTACAGCAGCATTTTCTCATATATCATGCATTTATAATCAATTCAGAATAAATAAACGTGAACTATAACTGACCGATTCAAAGGATAGTCCAAGGATTGTGTGTGTGTGGCGATAGGGCTTCAAGAAGTGGATCTGCCGTCGTTTACAAAGGATACTCTAGGGTTTCGGTTTTAGTGATTAACCTTTTACGTAAGGTGGGAAACAAAAAATATATAAAACCCATAAAACCCATTACTACTGGGCCGAATCCCATATGCTTTTTGCTGGCCTCTAATGGACGAAAACACTTAAGGTGTTTTCATCATGTTGTTTTCGTGGGATAGGGGTTTTCACCAAGGGAGTGTCCTCAAGTGTGGGTGATTTTGGCTGGGTTCCATGTTTTTAAATAACAATCACATTGTCAATGCAATTAAGGATACAAGTAACATATACATATAAAATACACATCACAAACGACACTTATAATGCACATCACGTATATAGTATATAACCAAAGCTTTGTGAACGAGTATTAAGTTGAGTAGGAACCTTGGAAACTCGGGTTGTCACAAAAAGTATTTACCTGAGCAAAGTAATAATCACAATAAGCAAATGCAAGTAGCTTTTACTGGTCCTCCATTTCTGGAACAAAGGTTTATAATAACCTATTAGAATCCTAACGGTCTTTAGTTAAGCTTATGCTTAGACCGATACGGTTCAAACGCATGATTAAGCGAAGACCGGAATAGAATGTGATTTAGACCCGACAAGATTGAAGACTTGCCTTATATGGGCAATTTAAGCACATTCTGAATTTTGGGGTAAAACCGATAAGGTTTGACCCGTTTAGGCTAATTTATGTAAACTAGTTACATAAGCCGAACCGAACGTGCAAGAGGCGTAACGGGTGACCGCGAGAGTCATTTACAGGTTTCCTAACTTAATATGCCTTAAATATGTTTTGATCTCAGTAGGATACCTTCCATTATGCCCAAAACGAATTTAAACACAAACTATGCCCCGTAGGGGTAATTTGGTCATTTATAAGGTTATAAAAGAGTTTAAGTATTAACCTGAGTTACAGGTCTGATATGTTCAGCAAAAATACTTAGTTTAATAAGTTATAACAGTAGGGTAAAGTATATATGTTAAATTTATCAATTATAACCAAACTATGCACCGTAGGGGCATTTTGGTAATTTCACATAAGCCGAAAAGCTCAAAACTGAAGTCCGAGTTAAACAACCTTTACTTACTGTTAAAATATTATAATTTACCTAAAATATCAGTAGGTATCAACCCTTGTATGTTTAAAATAGTTTTAGTACATACTATACGTTAAAAACGCTTAATAAGGCGATTAGAAGCCGTTTCCGGGTTCTATATACAAAGCTGATATTTTTATCCTTCCAAAAGGTTTAAAAAAATGTATTTATCATATAAAATCAGTAGCAAAAGGTTTGGGGTCAAAAGGATATGTAAAACTCATTTTATAGCCCGAAAGGGCAAAACCGACAATTACCGAATTAAGCTTACGACTCTAAGTTATGCTCAGCCTAAAATTAATTAAAAATCTTCAAAAATCTCAAAATAATATATTACATCAGTGGGTAAAAAGTTTGATATCAAAAAGTAGGTTTAAATAGGCTATACGCTAATTACGCCGTTTAATTAACATAAAGCTTTCAATTTACGCTAATGAGCATAACTCCTAATCTAGACCTCAAACTGATGTCAAATTTTGGGTGCAAGTTTATAAATCAGTAACTAAGGTTTCTACTCTTTTATATTTTCAAAAATCACGTTTTATGGTGAAAAGGGCATAATGGTCAACATATAGGCAATTAACGGAATCATGCATATTAATTGGTTAACTAATGAACCATGGTGTATAATCACAGAGGGTTATACTAGCATGTAACCTGGTCCTAAGGAAGCTCTAAGGCATTTCCAAATCAACCTAAAACGGGTCAGAACTGAAGTCAAAGCAAAAGTCAAAGTTTTGCGACTTTCGGTTCCGACACGGGTCTAAACAGAAAATTGTCGGGTTGAACATGTTTAGACATGTTCTTACACTAATTACCAAGTTATATAAATGATCAAACAGGTTGTATGGGTTCTACATTGCTAATTATGCATAAATTGGAAATTATGTATTCTGTTGACTTTTTAATAACAAGTTTGACCCGACATTTGACTTAGTTAGAGTGGGAATCAGAGGGTGCCCTTTTAAGGGTTTATTGCCCACATAATTACCAACTTATAACTACTTTCAATTTGACTAATCACTGGACCATTAGTGATTAATCGTGAAGTCAACCGTTAATTACGACGGTTTGACTTTTAAGCTAAAACTAAGTAAAAACTCAACTAAGAAAGGTTAAGCATACTTACTGAAGTCCTATGCTCGATTAGTGATCACTTGAGTCTACTTTGGAGCTCCAGAAATGATCAGAAATGCTGAAGGAAGGTGTGAAGAAATGGTTGCAACCTTGTGGCCTTTTATAGTGTTTTAAACACTTTAGATCCTTGACAACAAGTGCTACAACTGATAATGGACCATCAACAGATGTCCCTAAGTGCCTAGGACTGTTTAGGGGGCGCCCATGTTGTGAAAATATCTGTTTAATGTCGGTTCTTGCGTGAAATCAGACTGCTGTCCACTTTTCTGCATCTGGGCGTCTGAAGCGGCCCGCAGAAGATATCTTAACATCTTACGCGGCCCGCCGGAACCTCGTATTCAGAATTTCACATTTTCAAGTTTTTGCATATTGTCCCTTGGCCTTTCGAAGGGTCACCCAAGCTTTATTCTTGCAATTTGACCCCTTTAAATTTACTTACAAGGGCTTCAAGGTTTATACCCGCTTTATTGAGTCCTTGGTCACTTTGTTATTACCCGAAAAGTCATAAACTTTCTCGTTGACGCTTTTAACCCTTCTCATACGAATTTGATCATAATTTTCTCATACGATAACGAAACTTTATGAAATTTATATCGTGCATTCTAGTGAGCATAATTAATCGTTACAAAGCTTCGGGTTTGCTAAAAGGTCACTAAGAATGATTAGTTTATTCCTTGTATTAGGGAAAGTAGATACGTATGAATGAATGTATGTATGTATGTATGTATGAATGAATATAAGTGGTATGTATGAATGAATGTATGTGTGTATGTATGTATGAATGCAAGTAGGTATATATGAGCGTATGCACGTATGTAGGTATGCGTGAAGATATGAATGTGAGTAAGTATGTAGGTAGTATGTGTATGTGTATATATATCCAAGTGAGTATGTATGAATGTATGCACGTATGTAGGGCTGTGTGAAGGCATGTAATAGGTATGTAAGTAGGCATGTATGTATGTATGTAGGTATGCACGTATGTAGGCATGTACGTATGAATGTAGGTACGTATGTATGTAAGTAGTTATGTGTGAACGGATTCATATATGTAAGTATGTATGAAAGTATATACGCATGTATTCAATGAAATTGAGTATTGACGTTAATAATAGCGTGCCTTGTGAACGAAGTGTAACGCAGGTACAACAAGAAAGTCTCGCCACAGATTGTATGATCAGATGGAAAGCTGGGATGTAAAGAGTTAACGGAATGAAAAGTAAACGTGAATAAATCTTGTATGTTTATAATGCGTACTAATGTTATGAATTTTATGTGGTGAGCGCAGGTAGTACGAGTTATGAGGATCATCAAGGAATAGAGATCGAGGATCGAGTCACTAGAGAGATTGTACGGGAACGTTGATGTATATAATGTAGTAAACATAAGCTATGTTTTTACTTAGTAAATAAGTCGATTGATGGATTTATGTGAAAGAGTTATGTTAAAGTTAAATTTTAAATAAGTTAAGGTATTTATAATGAAAGAAATTTTAGACATGAACTTCCGCTGCAACTTTTGGTCAAACGTGAATTAGGGTCTTACAAGTTGGTATCAGAGCCCTGGTTTGAGAGAATCAAGTACGAGAAGGTTGGTACTTGAACTCAAACATGTGTGCTCTTGTGGTAAGGAACCCGTACAATCCATGACTCAATCAAGATCTAAAGGTAGAAATTGAATGAAAGCGTGTATGTATGCACTCATATGAAGAAGCTAATGGTTTTGTATGTGCAAGGTAAGCTTAAAAGTTTGAAGAGGATGATCCGTGAATGCAGTCTAAGATAGATGCTAAGGCAGGCAAGGATGCAAATGTACAGACGGACCCCAGGTACACAATGTTAATATGTATGGGTACCGGTGTTAAAAGAAAAAGGGAAGAAATCTCCTTGGGAGGCTAATTATTAAACGGAAGATAACGATATTGTCTTGGTAAGATTTAAGAAAAAAATGTGTAGCACGAACTGAGACCCACTACTTCGGACATAAGGCGATGATTTCATGAAGGCACGAACTAGTGTGTGAATTACGCACCTGGCCAGTACGCAAGAAGCATATGACGTTCGTGAGACCATGGTAATTATCATAGGTATGTCCGTTAGAATTGGGTAACAGGTGGGCGTGCGGGAGAAATGGGTAGTAAGACTCTCGGGAAATTGAGAGTACTATGTAGGAATGAAAAGTATGAGTGATAAAAATGAAGAATGTTGAATCCGTAAGAAAGTACGGATCAACAAGATATGAATGAAATGATTGAATCCGCGAGACGGATTCAAGGAATGAAATGTATGAATGAAATGTTTGAATCCGCGAGACGGATTTAAAGAATGAAAGGTGTAAATGCAATGTTTGAATCCGCGAGAAGGAATCAAGGAATGAAAGGCATGATGGAATGTTTGAATCCGCAAAACGGATTCAAGGAATGAAATGCGGAATGTGTTAAAGTTTGTACATAGGACGTTGAAAAAGGAATTATAGGTGAGTAATCACCTAGTATAATGAATGCTTGAATGAAATGTGCTAACCGCTAAAATTGTAGATGATAATGTTAGGAACTCTTGATTTGATGAAACCAACCGAATTGGTGGAAGGATGTGCACGGGCGAAAGCGCATTACGCGGATGAATGAAATCTAACCTGGTATGGCTAGTACTCGTGAAGAATGCAGATCGATCTGGGTTACGGATCGTCGATTGATGATATGAGATGATGTCAGTAAAAAGTTTAACTTATGTTAGATAAGTATGAATTGGTTAATTGGGTACGACCTACGAAATGAATGATGGAATGGGTATGGTATAGTATGGGAAGTTTGATTTTTTCTTAGTTGACATAAGAAGAAAACTATGTCATCAAGAAGCGAATCTCAAAGGTTTTGAGTGAAAAGTTCGAGTATTGGTTAAACTCTCATGAAATGAATTGCACGACACGTATGCTTATGTAAAATAAGTAAGGCTCGAAATGAGAGGTATAGTAATGTAGAACGAATGAGGTAAGTTGAAGGTAACGTAAGGATATGTATGGTACAAATGACTATAGAAAAGTAGAATGATGCTAACTATGGAGTTAAGCATGTAGGTGTAACTATGAAGTAGTAGTTTTGTTGTGATAACAAAACAAGAGTTGAATGTTATAGAATGTGTGTATGAAATGTAATCTCAAAAGACAAGATGAAAGTATTAGATCCGTTATAAACAAATCCTACGAATGAACGTATTATCACAAGCTTGAAGAAGTATGTATATTGACCTATTATAAACGGGTCAAGGGAAATGAAAATGTTATGTGAAAGTATGGTATGAAAAGTATGGACTTATTATAAAAAAAAAGTCAATAGTATGAATAAATATGAACTGAGATAGGATGATTACTTATAATTATGATGTGACTATGAAGTCAAACCTAGATGTGTGTGTGCAAGAGGAAAGGAGAAAAGTTTCGGGGACGAAACCTTATTTAAGGGGGTAGACTTGTAACACCCCAAAACCCGAATGTTTATATTCGTTAAATGTTCTAATATGGTACATCAAGAAACAAATAACTAGGTTTTTTGTCCTAGTTAAAAGTATGGTAGAAACAAATAAGGAATGAAAGTTGTGTCAATTCTAATTAGTGACAAAACTTGAGGGACCAAAAAGGTTAGGATGGAAAGATGGGTTTTATTTATGAAAATCAATACACACAAACACACACATTCGTGTGTTCTAGAAATGAGCAGGAGCTCTCATGAGAGCTCAAGAAACCCTAAACGTGAAGAATCATCAAATTGAAGGGCAAATCAAGGTCTAAATTCATGAATGAACACAGATTAATGATCACCTTCTCATGGGGATCGTAAGGTATGTCTTAAAGATTTCATTGGTGATCTTTCACGAAGTGGGTTATGATGTAAGTTGCGAATTTGTATGAAATTGGGAATGGGTGTGTGTTAGAATCATCATATAGAACATGGATTATGCATGGTTTAGGTTAATTTGATGTTTAAGGGTGAAACCCGTTTGTAATGGTGAAGATGATGACGTGGGTGAATCATCCATGTCCAAATTCTTGTTTATTATTGATGTATTTTGATATATATGATAGATTCTTGTTAGAAGAATGGAAAGAAATATGATACTAGTATGTTTGATGTTTATGCATGAATGATTCATGTTGATTAGAAGGTGGAATTTGATGAATTATGTACGAGATTAGAAGGATATGCATTAACTAGTTGTACTCTATGCTTAGGAGGTAGTACACTCATAAAAGTATGATGAAATTATGAAGAACTTAAGATTAGATCACTAGTAAGTGATTAACAATGTAGTTATGAAGTGGGTTTTAGATGATGTAATGTAAATTGATGATTTACCTATGTTAATGATGTTTGGAATCATACATGTGTGTGAATGTTTAAAGAAATCGGATAAGAAATGACAGATTAGCATGTTATAAGGTTGAATGATAAATTCCATGTAAGATCCGTGTAATGAAAAGGTTGTGATGAATAATGAATAAGCTAACTATCTTGAGAATGATATATGATAGTTGATACTTGATAAGCGATGTGGAAGCTTGGAAAAGAAGCGGGTCAAACGGGACTAATGCGCACGGGAAGCATATTCGGATGCTATGTAAGTAAAACTTACACCCTTTTTTGTAGAATATCTATTCAATGTTTAGATTACAAACATGGTAAGTAAATATGTGAATTATGATGTCCCGACAAGTCTTGGTATGGGTCGGAACATGTGGTTATGTTAAGAAACTAAGTTGATGGTTAGAAGGGTAAAAGGGGCATTATGGTAATTTTGGTTGCAAGTTAACGAAGTAATAAGTTACATGGATGGGATGATGAATAACTAACATCCCACAAGGATAAAATGGACATTTAGACTTAACGGGTCAAACGGTGAAGATGTCACCCTTTGGCGTTATCGACTAATGAATTGCTTTGTTAAGTATTATGAATTTGTAGAATGTATAGAAAAAGGATTTGCGTTGCTATTATTTAGCAATTTAGCGGATGAAGTATTAAAACGGGTCATAGCTTTGATCCGAGCCAGGTATGTGCATTTACAAGTGTAGATAAGTCGCATGATTGGTAATTTATGCAATGAAGTCTTTAGTAGTAAAGGATGGGTCAAAGTTGACAAAAACGCCCTTGATGGGTAAAACGGGCAAATGGTCTTAAAAGTTGATTACAAACAAGCTATTCGATTAGATGAATGTTTTGAAAAAGTAAGAAAGCAAGAAGTATGATTTTCGTAAGCTGAGGACCTTAAAATGCGCAAATACCCTTAACGGGTCAAAATAAGCTCTTGAGCGAAAATGGGTCAAGAGGATGCAAGCCATCCGAGAACTTAATCTTTTATGATAGACAATGTTGAAATTATAGGGTTCATGAGGAATTTAGGTCAAACAATCAAGTTATGTGGATGAATGCATGAACGGGTCAAAATTTGGTAAGAGGGTAATAAGCCGAAGAGTTAAAAGTCTGAAATTTTATTATGTCGGATGTTGGATTTTAACTCCATTAGATGGAGAATTAAATTACGGACGTATAGGAAAAAGAATCGGGTAAAACGGATTAAAAATGAAAGAGTTATGCTCGTTTCCGTGAAATCGGGTTATGCTGGGAATCTGCAGCACCAGCAAACAACATTCTGTCGAAAACAAGTGCTAGCGTAGCGCGAGCATGCCGTATCGCTACGCGAGCATGTGTCAGTTTCGCGAAAATCATTTATTTTAACCGTTGATGCATTGCGAACCCGTCCGGACCGTTTTTAAACGCGTATAAGCTAAGAATGATTAGTTTATTCCTTGTATTAGGGAAAGTAGATACGTATGAATGAATGTATGTATGTATGAATATAAGTGCTATGTATGAATGAATGTATGTGTGTATGTATGTATGCAAGTAGGTATATATGAGCGTATGCACGTATGTAGGTATGCGTGAAGATATGAATGTGAGTAAGTATGTAGGTAGTATGTGTATGTGTATATATATCCAAGTGAGTATGTATGAATGTATGCACGTATGTAGGGCTGTGTGAAGGCATGTAATAGGTATGTAAGTAGGCATGTACGTATGTATGTATGTAGGTATGCACGTATGTAGGCATGTACGTATGAATGTAGGTACGTATGTATGTAAGTAGTTATGTGTGAACGGATGCATATATGTAAGTATGTATGAAAGTATATACGCATGTATTCAATGAAATTGAGTATTGACGTTAATAATAGTGTGCCTTGTGAACGAAGTGTAACGCAGGTACAACAAGAAAGTCTCGCCACAGATTGTATGATCAGATGGAAAGCTGGGATGTAAAGAGTTAACGGAATGAAAAGTAAACGTGAATAAATCTTGTATGTTTATAATGCGTACTAATGTTATGAATTTTATGTGGTGAGCACAGGTAGTACGAGTCATGAGGATCATCAAGGAATAGAGATCGAGGATCGAGTCACTAGAGAGATTGTACGGGAACGTTGATGTATATAATGTAGTAAACATAAGCTATGTTTTTACTTAGTAAATAAGTCGATTGATGGATTTATGTGAAAGAGTTATGTTAAAGTTAAATTTTAAATAAGTTAAGGTATTTATAATGAAAGAAATTTTAGACATGAACTTCCGCTGCGACTTTTGGTCAAACGTGAATTAGGGTCTTACACTCCTCTACCGAAGTCATCTCGTCAAGAGCTTCACGTAATGCCATTACGTAACGTACGAGAGTTGCTTCAATTGATGACCTTCTATCCATTCGACTGTTTCAGGAATGCGCAGAAGACGTTCCACAGTTTTGACTAGACATTCTACGAAAACAAACCAAAAATAGTTCATTTTAATGAAACAGTACATCGGACACGGCCCCGTGCTCAATGAGCACGGCCCCGTGTTCAACTTTCTGCAGATTTTTGGAACAAGGAATCTTGGAGTTTCAAATTATTTTTCCAACTTATGAAGCATTTTTTAGCAGAAATAACTTAAAACAATGTTGTACAACTTATTTTCAACAAGATTCCTTGAACAAAAACCTAATAACCATCACAATAAAGCTTGGAGTCATGGTGATTCCAAGCTTCAATGGAGGTGTTGATGCATAAAAGATGAAGAAGAAGGCAATGGATAAAAGACGAAAGGACAAGATGTTTGTTAGAACCTTCTTTTAGAAAAATACCTAGGATGGTAGGTGAGAAGATCCTTTTAAATCTCTGTCCCTGGATGGTCCAAATATGCAGGATTATTGGCTACATTTATAGAAAACGACAGCATGCTGGACACGGCCCCGTGTCGGCTGGACATGGCCCCGTGTGCAGGCAAAATCCTGACACATTTTGTCCGTATTCTGACAAAAAATCAGAACGGAATCTTTTGGTGGACACGGGGGCGTGTTGACCTGGGCACGGCCCCGTGTCGAAAGGCTGTTTTATGAAGTTTGTCTATTTTTAAGGAACTTTATCCGGATCGGGTGGCTCCTTACTGGATGGAACAACCCCAAAGTGCCTAAGATACCATAATTGCTCTAGATTAAGACGAGAACGCAAGAGGTTGTCGGTGAGGGTGATTCCTATGCTATATGTAGGTGGACAAGTCTAACCCTTTCCCGGGCTCTCGTTAAAGAAGGTGTATGCCGAATCTCTCAGGTCTATGTATGCATCGAACGAAGTCGATGGGGAGTCCTTCACGGCACAATCGACACAGGGACGACTATCGCTCAAGTCCTCGCTAGAGTTAGAGGTATCGTCGGGAACAACGAAGTTGTTAGAATGCGATCCCAACAACTCTTCTTGGTTATTGTCTTGAGATAGATTATCAAAATCTATCCTAAGTTCTTTTAACCAATTAAGAATTAGATCTTCCAATTGAAATAGTTCATCAAGAAACATTTCTCCTAGAAGATCCGGTTGAGAGCATTCGAGGGAGAGATATGGATTATTTTTACTTTCGCCCCTCTTAAGGATACAGGAAAACGATGGGTCTATATAATGGGGCTTGTAATTTAGAAAATAACATTCTAAATCTTTATGGGAACCACCACATATTTGACACCACGTACCATAAGAGTGCCGAAAGTAAAAAATATCAGTATCACTCATGTTTGTGTCAGAAATTACCAACCGTCGGGATCTTACGGTTCTGTTTTCAGTAACTGAAACTTGGGAACGGGGCGTGTTGAGTGGGCACGGCCCCGTGTTCAGCTTAGTGTCTGACGTAAAACAGGATTGCCAGTTCCAATGATTGGGCACAGGGCGTGTTCAGCAGGCACGACCCGTGCTGAGTTCTGCAGATGCTGAAAAATTAAGAAAATCCTAAAAAAATAGAAAAATTAGAAAAAACCGATTAGGCCGTTGATTCCTAACTTTCTTAAAATCCTTGTGTCCCCGGCAACGGCGCCAAAAACTTGATGCGGGTTTGGTGTGTATATAAGTTTAAGTATATTTTAAGCCCTTTTTACACGTTAGTCAAGTTTTAAATTTATAAAACACGATATTTACTAAGACCAACCACACATATGGGCAAGTGCACCCATCGCGAGCGTAGTATAGTGTTGGTTAAATACCGAGGTCGTCCAAGGACACAAGAGCTTTTAGTACCGGTTTCTCCTCAACGTCTAATCAAATCAAAAGTTTAGAAAAAGGTTTTAAACTAGAAAAATAAAAACTAACAAAAATGCTGAAAATTAAAATAAAAGTAAAAACAGATGGACAAGATGAATCACTTGGCTCCGACTCGTGTTTAGTGTAACCTTTGATTATTTCCGCACTTTTGCACTTTTTAAGAGATCATCTTAGTTATTGTAGTAGGCCCCTCTTTTGAAGGTGACGTTACCCTTAACACAGTAGTTTGAGTCAGCAAGGATACAATCCTAAAGGGTCGGATTATTGAAAGATAATTAATTAAGTTATTAATGCATATTATGGTAGGCCCCTCTATTGAAGGTGACGTTACCCTCGGCTAAGTAGTCTGAGTCAGCAAGGATACAGTTCTAAGTAGCCGGATTAAAGTATTAATAGTAGCTTACATACGAGGGGATCAAAGAGTTTGGACCCCCGCCATCCAATACCGGTGAGTATTGAAGGAGGTCCTACTAAATTTGACCCAGGTCCTTGCAGGATCTATACACTGAACAAGGCAAGACTCTTACCAAACCGTTCCCTTAACCCCCGACCAGGTAGCCAACATATCTCCATATAGACCGTGGAGATATGAATGGTGAAAATCTTTTATTTTATATAGATATATATAGACAGTAAAATAATGCCAAGACACCACGGACAAACGATAAGGAAGAATCACCTTCAACATAAGAAACTAGTTATTAAAGTCATTAATACATAACCAAGTAAAAAGTGCGAAAAGATTAAAAATAAAAAGCATTACAATAGACACTTGTCTTCACCAAGTGATGTTAGAGACTTAGGAAAACATGGCCTTTGATTGTCAAGAACTCTTACGATCAATATTGGATCCCGAGACGACTCACACACTCTATGATGGACAATGGATGATGGGGGTGGATGATGGTGTTGTGATGGTGGTGGGTGGTGGGTGAAGTGTGAGAGAGGTGGTGTGCCAAGGGATGGTTTGCAAATGAGCCAAGCACACGTATTTATAGCCTGAACAGCTGTTGGGAACGGCCCCGTGTCCATCCTCCTTCTCTTTCTTCATTAATTGCTCTTGTCTGCATTAGTTGACCACGCCCCCGTGTCCACTGGGCACGCCCCCGTGTGCAGAGGCATATCTGTACTATCAAGATTTCCTCAGATTCTGCGAATCTTAGAGTTGACCACGGGCCCGTGTCCGCTGGGCACGCCCCCGTGGTGGGTGATAGAAGCTTCTATATCTTTGTCTTTTATGCTGGCACTTGGGCACGCCCCGGTGTTCACTAAGCACGAGGCGTGTTCAGCCTTCTGTCTTTTTTATTTTGCTTGGGAAGATGCTGTCGGGGGGTCGGGCATGCCACGTTTGTTCCTTTTCTTGTATTTATGTTATATTTAGCTGCCTTTTTGCTTCTTTTGTTAATTTGAGCTCATTTAATCCTGAAAATACTAAAGCAAGATAAAAACATACTTTTTCCAACACGAGTACTAAAAAAGGGTTAGTTTTATGCCATAATTGATGTAATTTATATGTTGGATTTTGTGCACATCAGTTAGGCTTGGGTTATAGGTAGGTGGTTTTGGGTTAGTGGTTAGTTAAAAGGCCTAAAAGCGTAAAAGGCGTCAGTCGTCGTAAAACTTTTTGTTTTTGTGACTTTTATTCAAACGAAGCATTTTCAAACAAAGTTTCTTTGAGGAACTTGTTTGTTTATTGCTAGACTTCATTTTTTTATAAGGAAACGTCACAAGACAACCGAGCTTTCTACTAAAATAAAGGGTTGAAAAGAAAAAGGTTTTGGTGGGTAAAGGGTGTTTGTTTTTTGAGTTTAGAAACAAAAAGTTTTAGGCTCAAAGAGGTTAACTAGGGGGATTTTGGGTAGGTGAAAAAGAAAATGAAAAATAATGGTGTTGAAAGGAAAATGGGTTAGTCCTAATGCCTCCATCATTTACTTACTTGGGTTTAAGTTGGTAAGGACCGGGAATGTATCATCGTGGCAAGTTCTAGAGTCGTAAGAACCAAGCGGCTATTCACACAAGAAAAGAAAAATGAGCATTTAGTTTAAAAATGTATGCTCAATAAAGGCTCAAAACTCACTTTTTTGGGGGAATGGGTTTACAATGTGATCAAATATGTATAATCAAATTTTAACTAGATTTGTCATGTCGTTTCATAATTTTCTTATGTTGGTTCTTTTGATCATGACGCTATCGGTTGTAAATTTGTAAAAATATAACCTTTTTAGAACTTGTTATTCACAAATTAAACCAAGACAAGTAAAAAAAATAAAAAGTTTTTGAAAAAATTTGGGGTGATTAGCGGTTCCAATAGAGTTTTGTGTAAGGCTTGTTATTAGGACTTGCAAAATTGAAGGTTTTAGCATCCCCCCACACTTAAATTACACATTGTCCTCAATGTGCCCAAAAAATAAGTTTTTAGGTTGATTGAATGTGTAAAACGGTGTTTGAAAATCAAAAATTATGTTACTGGGCGTCTGGGCACGGGCCGTGTTGGTCCGGGCACGGCCCCGTGGTCAGATTGCCAGTATCATATTTAACAGAAGGCTGGGCACGGGGGCGTGTTCAGTGAACACGGCCCCGTGTCCAGTTACCTGAACTGGGCGTTTTCTGCAGAACCTTGGACACGGGGGCGTGTTGGGCTAGGCACGGCCCCGTGCTGAACTTGCTGTAATGAAGAAAAGATCGTCGGGATGCTCTGTTTTTGTGCATGGGGTGTGGGTTATTGTTTTCCCTTGGTAACCTCCACCATTTCGATTGTATTTGACCATTGCAACATCATCCAAACACCTTCTAATCAATTAAAACCATCATTCATTCAAGAGTGAATTACATAATTCCTAGGAAATAAAAAGTACGTACTACAAACTGGATAAGTAGGTCATAAAATGCAAGAAATCTTAAACCATAAAGAAGTCCTAGCCTAGATATTTTTGTTATAAGAACAAAATTTCCGAAAAGATGATTCTTTCGGTTGAGAAAGGCTTGTAGAACTTCTTCTCCGGAAAGGGCCCCTCACACATCATTAAGCCATTCTTCTATCTCTCGGGGGAGAAGGAAGGCGGGCTCATTGTTTTCCTCGTATTGAGGAGGTGCAACTTCCACTGGAACCTCTTGTAAGGCGTCAAGAGGAGGCTCTGGGGGAATGTCGTCCCATCCGGTGGGATTAATAACTTCTTGTGCCAAGTTCCAATCTTCTTGAGGAAGGATCGGTTCCATAGGAGGCATCGCAAGAATGTTCAACCTTTAGTGCAAAAGGTTGATTTCTTGGAAGCTATTTTCTAGCCGACTTCTTCTACGGATGTCATCTCGTCGAGTGCCTCTCTTAGCACCATTACGTAACGCACAAGGGTTGCTTCGATCGAAGGCCTTCGTTCCCTGCGACTGTTCCTTGAGTGAGCTGAAGAGGTTCCGCTATTCTGGCTTGACATTCTAAGAAAACAAGTCGAAAAAATTCAATTTAATGAAACAGTACTCCGGCCATGGCCCCGTGTTCGCTGAGCACGGCCCTGTGGCCACCCCTCTGCATATTTTTGAAACAAGGAATCTTGGAGCTTTAAATTATTTTTCTGACTTTTGAAACATTTTTGAGCAGAAATAACTTAAAACAGTGTTGTAAAACTTATTTTTGACAAGATTCCTTGATTAAACACCTAACAAATATTACAATAAAGTTTGAAAACTTGGAGATTTCAAGCTTTAATGGAAGTTTTGAGGAGTTAGTGAAGAAGAAGGCAATAGACAAAAGTAGTAAAGACAAGATGGTTGTTGAGAACCTTCTTTAGAATATACCTTGTAGGGTATATGTGAATATCCCACCAGATCTTTGTCTTTGGAATGAGTCCAAGTGTGCAGGAATCTTGCTGCATTTATAAAAAATGACAGCACGCTGACCACGGCCCCGTGGTCAGACAAGAATCTGACACATTTTGTCCGTATTCTGATTTAAAATCAGACACAAATCTTCAGGTGGGCACAGGGGCGTGTTGACCTGGACATGGCCCCGTGGCTAGAGGTTTTTATGAAGTTTCGGCTATTTTTAAGAATTTTATCGTGATCGGGTGGTTCCTTACTGGACGGAACAACACCGAAGTGCCTGAGGTACCTAAGTTGCCCTAGTTTTAGACAAGAACGCAAGAGGTTATCAGAAAGGGTGAATCCTAAGCTAAATACCGGTGGGCGAGACCGACCTTTATTTCCCTTATCCGAGCTCTCGTTAAATAAAGTATATGCCAAATCGCTCAGGTCTATGTATGCATCGGCGGAGACTGATGGGGAGACCTTCACGGCACAATCGACACAGGGACGACTGTCGCTCATGTCCTCACAAGAGTTAGAGGTGCTTTCGGGAGCAACGATGTTGTGATATTCCGAATGTGATCTCTACAATTCTCCTTGATCATCCTCTTGAGATGAATTATTCATTTCCGTCTCAAGTTCTTTTATCAATTGGAGAATTACCTTTTCCATTTGAAATAATTATTCGAGAATCATATCATCTAGAAGAGTTGATTGAGAGCATTCGAGGGAGAGATATGGATTGTTTTTACTTTTGCCCATCTTAAGGTTACAAGAAAACGATGGGTCTATATAGTGGGGAGTGTAGTTTAAAAAATAACATTTTAAATCTTCATGAGTTCCGCCACATATTTGACACCACGCACCATAAGAGGAACGAAAGTAAAAATGATCAGTATCACTCATGTTTGTTTCAGAAATTACCAACCGTCGGGATCTTACGGGTCTGTTTTCAGTAATTAAAACTTGGGCACGGGGGCATGTTCAGTGGGCACGGCCCTGTGTTCAGCTACTGTCTGACTTAAAACACGATTGCCAGTACCAAAGATTGGGCACCGGGGCGTGTTCAACGGGAACGACCCCGTGCTAAGCTCTGTAGAAGTTGAAAAATCTAGAAATATCCCAAAAAAAACAGAAACATAAGAAAAACGATTAGGCTGTTGATTCCTAACTTTCTTAAAATCCTTGTGTCCCCGGTAACGGCGCCAAAAACTTGGTGTGTGTTGGGTGTGATATGTTTTTATTTATATTTTAAGCCCTTTTTAACACATTAGTCAAGTTTTAAATTTATAAAACACGATATTCTTCTAACACTAAACACACACATGGGCAAGTGCACCCATCATGAGCGTAGTATAGCGTTGGTAAGATACCGAGGTCGTCCAAGGACACAAGAGCTTTTAGTACCGGTTTATCCCTAACGTCTAATTAAATCAAAATTTTTAGAAAAGGTTTTAAACATGAAAAATAAAAACTAAAAATGCCAAAAAATAAAAATAAAAGAAAAACAGATAGACAAGATGAATTACTTGGATCCGACTCGCCTTTAATGTAACCTTTGATGATTTCCGCGCTTTTGCACTTTTTAAGAGATTATCTTAGTTATAGCAGTAGGCCCCTGAGCCCCTCTTTTGAAGATGACGTGACCCTCAACCCAGTGGTTTGAGTCAGCAAGGATACAATTCCAAAGGGTCGGAATATTGAAAGATAATTAATTAAGTTATTAATGCGTAAAGTGGTAGGCCCCTCTTTTGAAGGCGACGTTACCCTCGGCTAAGTGGTTTGAGTCAGCAGGGATACAATCCTAAGTAGTCGGGTTAATGTATTAATAGTAGTTTAGATATGAGGGGATCAAGCCATTCGCACCCCCGCCATCCAATATCAGTGGGTATTGAAGGAGGTCCTAGTAAACTTGACCAGGTCCTTGCAGGATCTATACACTGAACAAGGCAAGAACCTTACTAAACCATTCCCTTAACCCCCGACCGGGTAGCCAACATATCTCTATATAGACCATAGAGATATGAATGGTGAAAATCTTTTACTTTATATAGACAGTAAAGTAATGCCAAGACACCACGGACAAATGATAAAGAAGTTTCACCTTCAACATAAGAAACTAGTTATTAAAGTCATTAATACAAAACCAAATAAAAAGTGCGAAAAGATTAAAAATCAAAAGTATTACATTAAATTCTTGTCTTCACCAAGTGATGTAAGAGACTTAGCCAAACATGTCCTTTGATTGATAAGAACTCTTACGATCAATCTTGGATCCCGAGACTACTACACACACTCTAAGCTGGATGATGGTGGTGGATGTGGGCGAGGTTGTTGTAGTGGTGGTGGAGTGGTGGTGAAGTGGGAGAGAGGTGGTTTGCCAATGGATGTCTTTGACGTGAGCCAAGCACCCCTATTTATAGTCTGAACAGAAGCCCAGACACGGCCCCGTGTCTGCTGGACACGGCCCCGTGGCCATCATCTTTCTCTTTCTTCATTAATTACAATTGTCTGTATAGGCTCCACATGCCCCCGTGTTCGCTGGGCATGGCCCAGTGTGAAGAAGCGTATTTGTACTATCAAGATTTGCAAGATTCTGTGAATCTTAGCGTTGACCACGCCCCGTCTTGAGCTGGGCACGCTCCCGTGCTGGGAATAGAAGCTTCTACAACTTTGTCATTTTCTGCAGACACCTGGCCACGCCCCCATGTCCGCTGGGCACGGGGCCATGGTCAACCTTCTGTTTCTTGTTTTTGCTTGGGAAGATGCTGTCGAGGGGTCGGGCATGCCACGTTTATCCATTTTCTTTGTATTTATGTTAGTTTTTGCTGCATATTTGTTCCTTTTGTTCATTTAAGCTTATTTGGTCCTGAAAATGCAAAAGGAAGACAAAAGCACACTTTTTCCAACATTAGTACTAAAAAATGGTTAGTTTTATGCCTTATTTGATGTAATTTATATGTTGCATTTTACACACATCATCATGACAATATCAAGCAAGCTACCACACAGGATTCGTTGTGACAACTAAAAAAACTTGTATAGAAACTAGAAGACAGAAGCTTAGAATCTTTAAAAACACCAAAAGAAACTGAAAAGCTTAAAATCTTCATGACAAGCCTAAAAGTTTCACAACAAGCTTAAAAGCTTCAAGACAAGCTTAAAATCTTAGAAGCAAATAAGCCCCAAAAGAAGCATAGAAGCTTCATACATGACAAAATGATTCATAGCTGATACCAACAAGCTTGACATATGATAACTTCTCCCAATAAGCTTCACATATGATAGCATCTTACAACAAGCTTCATATCCGATAGTTTCTCCCAATAAGCTTCACATATGATAACTTCTCCAGCTAAGCTTCACATATAATAGCTTCTCCTAATAAGCTTCACATATGATAACTTCTTCCAATAAGCTTCATATCTGATAACTTCTCCCAATAAGCTTCACACATGATAGGTTCTTCCAATAAGCTTCACATATGATAGCTTCTTCCAACAAGCTTCATATATGATAACTTCTTACAATAAACTTCAAAGCTGATCGCTAACAACTTAGACAAGCTTCTTTCAATAAGCTTTATTCCTACACAACTTATTATTGGAAGCTTCATCCTTGACCACATAACTTATGAGTCATAAGCACCCATAACTACGTCATGACTACTTATGACAAGGGGGCTGATGGCGTGGGTGCCCAGAGGCTCCCACTCAACAAAACTTGAAGCAACAAATAGGAAACATGAAGCTAGGAGCTTAACAACCCAAACAGGAGAATATGTTTAGTGGGCCAGCCCGACCCATCACAACCAAGCCTATTAGGATTAGGATTCCTCTATTTGATAAATAGAGGATCCACCCTCCCATTTCATCCATGCCATTTCGTATGGACATTCTAGCCATCTACTCTCTATAAACAATATAATTTTCTCAATAGAACACAATAACATATCATCCACTAAGCTGAGTTGCTAACCCTTTGAGTTGCTAAGCTCACAAGCTCCTAAGGTACTACACTAGCAGCTTCTAGCCCTCGACCTATACAACTTGGAATCACCACAGCTGCTAGCTAACCACTAGATCTCGACCACAACTTATACATACATCTATATTTTATGTTTATACATTCTTATGGGATAAATTACTAATGTTGAGCGTCGAGGGTGGTCCAGAGAGCCCGGTCTTTGGCCCCTTCTATCGGATTCTTTCATGTTGACAGTTACAAGCTAGGAAGTGACAAGGTTGTCCCGGGGAACATTCATACCTTCTCTAGACCTTATCCTTGTTGTTTCAACAGAGGTATTTCTTAGGTTATGTGTGTTTTTAAAGAATTTTGAGAAGATAAACCATCAATTTGATTTTTTTCAAACATAGACATACATCGATCGGTCATCATTCATCACTGTTTCAGGGATAATGGAGATTCACTCCATAGATGATAAAAAGGTACAATATTTCTTATACTTTATGTTTATTTTTTATTTTAGGCAGTAGGTTTTGAATAGAAATCATGTTGTGTGTGTTATGAATTTTTGGAATTTTGGGTGGTCAATATAAGTTGATTGAGATAAAATTAAAAATAATTAAATGAGATTAAACCCAGTTGGGATTTGAACATGAAGAAACCTTATATCCAATATAATAATAATAAAGGTGATTTTTTTGTGGATGAATAAGTATGCATGTGATCTTTGTTTCACTAGATGAGGCTTTTTATGGTTTATGGAGTGCTCGTATTTATTATATTCAGTGGTTGCCAAGAAGATATGAACTGGGTTAAATATTTGTGAAAGATATGCATTAGCCAAATTTAAAAGTGATATCATATTCAAAGTAACAATACTAAATAATGTCATATGCAAATTGTATGGCTAAAAGTAGAGTGTTTGTGGTTCAGTTAAAAAATCGTGAAACTGTCCAAACTGTTCATCCCTTTGGTTTCACGGTTGGTCTTTTTATTACTGTTTTTGTCGGTAGGATTCAAAATCGTTAAATCGTTAGGAATGCTTTGGATTACGGTTTCACCGGTTCCCGGGCATATCAACCTAGGCCGGACTGTAAGATGCACTATATCCTTAGAATTTATAAATATTTTATTTCATAAATATAGGCTTAATTCATAGGCAGCTGAATTGGAATTCATCAAGAGTTGGAGTGGGAGTTAGCACTCGACAGTTCATATGTAGATAACTTCTGTGTTTTAGTTTTTAGTTATGTAGTATAATTCCAAAATCTAAAATGTTCACTGTACTATTTCGAAAAAAGTGAAGTTTTATGCTTTTGAAATAAAAATATAAACAAATCAATATTGAATTTGGATACTTTGAACCAAATTTTACCCACAGAATAAATGAAAGTTTGTTACATTCTTTTACAAAAAAAAAAAAAAAAAACCTTCGAATCAAAGTTAGTTGCTTCGATTTTCAAAGATTTAATGATTGTGTGAGAATCTATATAACATATGTTTGTTATTCACTTCTACTTTTGCTTAACACTGAGGCTATGTGATAAAACAACATACCCTGTAGTAGTTGATAAATGTGGGTAACATTGGCCTTATGTGATACATAATGATGCAAAAATGGGGAGACATATGCTAGAGAGTATTTTACAAATAAATTGAATGGTTTTGGTGTTTTCACAAATGCTCATCGATAGGAAGGTGCTTGGCATGAACGGAGGAGGCAATGTTTTGGTATGTATACTCTCAAAAACAGGGATACTCAATCGGGTCATTGGGATAACGGGGTTCTCATTGTTTTAACCTCTAAAGGTTAGGTTCGTTGCTTACGTTTTCTGTTATCGGTTTCAGGTACTCCAGTTGCATCACATTTTGTTTTTTGTAGTTTGACGTTATCTTTCCTATTATCTTTCATTTATCAACCTTAATATATTGAATATATAGTTTCTATTTTCCAAGGGGAGCTTGAAATTTTAGAGGTTGTTGTCTTTATTTAATACAGTATGTTTAGGAGTTTAAAATTGTAGTTTTGGGGGAATGCAATTTTTCCGACAGTCTATGGTTCAAAGATGAGCTTTATTTCAAATTTCATAGTAGGATTTGGGAGATAAGGTTTCATTTAAGTAGTGTTAACTGATTTAACATTGATTATCATAAATGATAATTCAAAGGCTTCATTTAGGGAAGATTAGAGGGTGCTACCCTTTGGACCTCTGAAGAAAGACATGCAGTCTTGTCTTTTGAGAGGTGTAGGAATTATTGATCATTCTTTGGAGAATCCTCCAAATCTACTGTGTAAGTGCCAGCTCTTTGATCTTCAACAGTTTTGAACACATGTGTTGTGTCCGGCATGGAACGTACAAGTTGTTTCTTCTCTTTCTTCATCTAATTCCACAATCTAATTAGCATAACCATGCATTTCTTTCAAATTGTTCATGTAATTCTCCATGATTTTTGGATTGTAAGAGAAAATTTCTTGGGGCTTCAAAGGAACAACAACAGACTCCTTCCTTTTCTCAGCAAGGTAGATCTCTTTGTTTTCCCAGTTTCGTCTTGGTGGGAATTTTTCTAGATTTCTTATTATAGCATCTGGATAATCCATGAACTCCTTTGACACAATTTTGTCCTTCCACCTTATTATTGAACTCTTAACAGCCCATTCAACTTGTAATAACTCTTGTTTCATCTTGAAGATCTTTAATGCCTCTTTTGGTGTTGGCTTTCTTTTACTGTCAAGCTTCCAATTTGTAGGAGCGATCTTCATTGTTGGGTCTGAACCATTTTCTTACCCTGGCCACTTCTCTCAATAAGTTTTGTGCATCCTAGTTTTGGAATACATAAAAGTTCTTCACAAGGTAGGGAGCATTCTTCTTGAGCCACTCAATACATTCTTGCTTTGAGGCATTGGGTACTGATTGTTGTTTGAATGGTAGAATTTCTGAGAGCTCTTGTGATTTTTGAAACATATGTTGTTCATAATTTCTGATCTCCCTCATCCTCCTATCCATAATGTATTAGGCCTTCATATAGGCCATCTTCCATTGATTCTCTGTGAATTCTTTCACAGCTTCCTCTTCCATCTTCTTTGTGTTTTCTTCATAGTTGAGCTTCTCATCTATTATTAGAAGAGGTAACTGTTGAAGTGAAGCAATGAATCCTGGGGAAGGAGGAGGCTCTTCAACAAATGTTTCTGTGAAAACTATTATTGTCACATGCTCTCTTGTTGCTGGTTCTTCTTCTAGATCTTCCTTCAACACCATCTTCCTTTGGTTTGAAGGTTGGCTAGTTGTTTCTTGAGGAACTACTAGTTTTGGTGAAACTACTGGCTTTCTGCAAGATAGTTTATCAGGAGTTTTGTTTTAACAACAACCGGTTTAGCCGCAGACTGTGTCATTGATGATGATCTGGTTGATGGTGGAGTAGAAGGTGTTTGAGAACCAGTAGTTTTTCCTGGTCCAGCTATTTGAGTCTGCACTCCAGATGTTTGCCCTGGACCAACTGTTTGTCTTTTGGGACCAACTGTTTGTCCTTTAGCAGCTTCTAGTTGGGCTTGATGAGTTTGTCTTCTTCTGGCTTCCAACTTTTCAATAGTTTTATCTTTTTGGATCACAGTTGGTGGCCTCATGTAAATCTTTGAAGTTTTTGAGATTCAGGGGGTCTTGCCTTGCAACTTTTTCCTCTACTATTTGTTTTTTTCTTTGACTTTTGACTTAGGCAGCATTTAATACCCTCTGATCTTGTTTGAACTTCTTGAACAGCTCTGTAAGATCCACATTTCCTTAATCAACCCCCTTTTGTTTCTCAACCGTTTATTTGACTCTAGCTTCATCAGCTCTTTGCTTTGCCCTGCCTCGCCTTAATCATGTCCATCTTCTTCTTCTCCCCCTTTTTGGGATCAGCAGTTTCCTGCCTCTACACGAAATGGTATAACCAATGTCTAGGAAGAGAAGTGCGAAATACTTTGACATCAAAGGTGTTCAAGTAGTCCTTAAACATGGGTTCTATGATGTCCTTAAAGGCATTTTTGAGCTCCCCTACTGGCAATGATGAGGTGGCTAAAACCTCACCAGTAGTGGCTGGTGGCTGATTTGAGTGTGAGCTGAGTATTTGGGTGAACTCCTAATGTGTTGAGGCCAACTTTTGGGTGTATTCAGGTTTAAGCTAGACTTTAGCTTCAAGCATCTTAGTGACCAACTATTTGAGTTTAGAGATTGCAATACCCAGTTGTTCCGTCAACTCATAAAAACTGCTGGTTTTGGGTGAAATTAATGGACTCATCTGATCCCCCACGTAAGGTGGTTGTATCAATAGGTATTTGTTGCATTTTAGTAAAAAAAATACTTCATGATGCCCCTTGTTCTAGGGACTCCCAGTAGTTTGGCTATCTAGTACCTTTAGCAGCATGGAATAGCTCCATCGATGTTTTCCTGTAGGGTGGTCTTAGCTATGTTCCAACTGTCTTCCTAAAAACTAGTGGGTTTTTCAAGACTAATGGAAGCCACCACTGCAATCACCTCACCAAGATTTACCTGAGAGGGTGAGCATCTTCCTCATTTGGGTAAGGATCATATTCCATATGTACTAGGGCTATATTCTGTGGCTCCATCTCTATGATTTGTGGTTCAGATGTGCCCTTTTGTTGGTACATAGGTTGATCTGCCTTCATCAGCGTTTTTACAAAAGTGCTAGTTAAGCCGGCTTGGCTGGTTAGAGGCACTAGAGACTGTAATGAAGAAGTGAATACAGTTTTTGACTGCGTTTGTGTTTTAGCCTTACTCTCAGGGACCTCAACTTCCTGAGTAGTCTTTGTTTTGGTTTTCTTTGAGGGGATGGTTGTAAATTTAGACTTAAAGGCTTTAGTAGTCTTTTGTGCTGAAAACTTCTTCCTCTTTTTGGTGGTTGTTGTGGGTTCCTCGGGGGATGGGTTATTCCCTTTGGTCAACAAAAGCAGTGGGCTCAGGTAGTTGTTGCTCCTCAACTGCTGTGCTGAGCAAGGTCACTGCCTTGCACAGGCTCAGCCTCTTCATTAAAAAGTTTTTGTTCAATTTTGACCTTTCCTATCCTTGTAAAAGTATGAGCGAAAAGTGATTTGATGGAAAAGATCACACCCCTTTTGTAGAGCTCATAAGGAAATTCTATCTCTAGTATTGCTATAATAAGTCTAGGGTACATCAAAATTTTTAAGTTGAGTTAACATTAGAAACCAGTTCTTTAAAATTTTGATTAGAAAGTTTAAATTTTGATTCAGTCAAAATAAAGTATGCCATGTACTATCTTGACTGTGGAACTTCGTTCCAAGAACTGGATTTACCTGACAAATATTGCACGAGAGTATGGAAAACGAAATTTAGAGCAGGACCACAGTCTTTCTTCTCATAAGTGGCATACTTGGTACTCCCATAGTAGCCATGTTCAATAAACTCTAAATCTATCTCAGTTTTTGAAAATTTGTCAACCCTTCTGCAACTTTGAGTTGGAGACGAATTGCTAGGATCTCTGGGGTGATAACAATGGTTATGTCCCAAATATTTGCATTAATGGACAACACCTTTCCTTTGCATCATGAGTTAGCTTGGCTGTATTCTAGAAGTCATGCAAAGTGGTTTTGTAGATGGTTGGGTTTATAGTTAGAGCATGATGAAAAGGTGGTTTTTCTATAAGATCAATAACATGATGGTATTGAGTGTGATCCTTCTCCTTAGTTAAATAAGGAAGAAGGTTGTGGGTGGGTCGGAAAGCAAAGTTTGCCATGAATGGTGATGAGAGAATGAGGATCCAGAATGAAGATTTGAGAGTTTTGGATTGCAACTGATTACAAAAGTATTTAGAGGTGGTTAAAAGAATAATGGATTGATCATACAACTTATTTATAGGGAATGGATAACAGTAGAAAAGAAACGAATGGATTTTGGCAAGCTGCTAGTTCAAGCCAGCAGTTTTTTTTATAGCAAAAATCTTTCAATGATAGGACATTGGAACCCATGCGTTCTAGCTTGCAAGCTTGGCTCCATCAGAAAGTGATTAACCACTAATTTGACCTATTCATAAGTTTTGTACCATCTTGATCAGCTCCTTTTGGTTCTCTACCATTGCGTTTATGTAAACACTTTGGTCAGACCTCCTTTGCTTGTACTGATTAGGGGTAGAATGAGAATTCTTCTGTTTTGGCCAAATGTTTGCAGGAGGTGCTTCAATAACTTGTACTAGTCTGGTAAATTTTCTTTGATTCAGGGCCAAAGTGACATGTGTTTCAACAGTGTTACAGACCTCAAAAGAACATTTGGATTCACAGTAGTAGCTGGAATCACTACATGGGTAGATTACTAGCTTTTCATGAAGGTTTTCCAGATTCTAAATCGTATTTTTCTCATATGCTAAGACCATGTAACAATCCTCAGTATAGTGATTGGTTTTCTCAAATACCGTGTAAAATAATGTACCTCTAGTGTCCTTACCCCTTCTTGAACTATATTTTGATTTAGTTTTGAAATTTTTACTAGGGCTAACAAGTTTGGACAAAACTACTGGAAGGTTAGCAAATGCTGCTATTTTCCCATCATAACTCACAAAGGTCATTGGTTTGAAATTCTTGTAAACACATGTATCATCAAACCATTTAGTGTTGTGTTGATCAAGAATTTTATGATGAGAACACAATCAATGCTTACAGTCTTCCAATTGATGAATTGGATTTAATGTCATGGGCCTGGATTTTAGTTGTGCAGAATGTTTTGAAACTTAATGTTTTAAGTCATAAATGATTTGGTCTTTTTCTTTCAACATTTGTTTGTGAGAACTAATGGTTTATTCTAGAAGTTTCTCAGAATTTTCAGATTTTTTAAGAAGCTTGATATTAACTACTTTGATATCTCCAAATGATTGAATGTACTTTTCAAAACAAAGTTATGATAGTATTTCTGGGGATATTTCAACATGCTGAGATGGTCTAACAGTTGGAATAATGCACAAACCAGTAGTTTCACTAGTGCTATAATCTGATGTGTTACTTAATGCTTCTAGAGAAACTAGTACAATATTCTGGTGACCATGATTGAGTGAAAGCATGCTGAAATTTTCATTAGTCAAATCCTCCGCTAGACTGTTCCAATCTACAAAGCTTTGATGAGTAGTTTCTGGTGAAAGGGAACCAGTAGTTTAGTTTGAGAAACTGTAGTTTAGTTTGAGAAACTACTGGTAAATGAACCTGGGATTGGGTTTATGCTTGGGAAGATGTTTGAACATGTGCTTTTGACATATTAACTTGTGGTATATGATACAGAGAAGGACCATTGACATAAGGATATGAATTTTGAGTAGTTCCATGTGCAAAGTGTGATGTAGACTGTGAGTTAGAACCAACGATATTTTAGGAAAATTTTTGATGTTTACTGTGAAAACCTGGATACTGACTAGTAGTTGTTTGATTTATTTGAATAGGATAAGTCACAAATGGTATTGAGGTTTGTTCAAGATTTCTGCACTCCCTTGCAAAGTAACCTAACCTATGACATTTATAACACTTAACCCTAGATTTATCCTTCTTAAACTTACCCCTGCCTATTGTTCCAGGAAATTTTCTACCAGTTTTGTTATAAATTTGATCTGACATGACTCTTCCTGGCCAAGTAGGTCAAACTCTTCCAAGCCAATAGGGTCCATTGGTGTATGGTCATACATTATCAAAGCATAATTCTGATTTCCCACATGTGATGTGTCATACTGGGAATTAAAACTAGTAGTTATGTCAACAAAGTGATCATAACTCTGTTCATTTACTCTATTGGATAATAATGACTCAACAGGGCTATGTTACCATAGGTGTAATCATCTACAGCTTTTCTTGATGACATCAACTTTTGTTTCTGGTCAAGCTCTCTCTCATAAGTGCGGAGTTTGCCATGAAGTTTTTTCAACGTCATCTCCTTAAAACCAACCGAATTTCTCAACACATAACTAGCTGCATTCCATTTATCGGAAATAGATCTCTTGAATCTGTGACACATAGCAGAATTTGTAAAACTTTATTTGCAAGCCTTCGCTCGCTGATTAGATAGTTAAACCTTTCAAACTGTTGTGTCAGAGATTCTCCCTTGATATGGGAGAATGTTTCATATTGTTGGTCTAAAATTTCTCTGATGTTCTCTTGAACCTCATCTTTACAACCAAATTGTTAATTTAAAGCATCCCAAAACTCCTTGGCATTCTCACAATGGAGCAAGCTAACATAGATTTCATTAGGTAAGGCCATGGCTAGTATCCCGAATGCCTTAGCATCGAGCTCCAGTTTTTGGAAATCCTACTCGGAGTAATCAATGGGTTTCTGAGGAATATTAACATTTAATTGTTTAGTACTCGGAATAAAGGGAACATGACTACCATATACCACTGTTCCCTAGCAACCAGTGTTCTGCTGTGAAAAGTGGTGACCCACTCTTCGTTTCCATATCTTGAATTCATGAAGAATGTGCATCAGAGGCTTATTTTCCGATCCAGTATTGTGAGGATCATGAGTGATTAACATCTCTCTGAGTTCAATTGAAATTTGCTTAAAAAAACAGATATCAGAAACAATTTGTTGTTCTGATTTGTCTAATTCTTCTCAATGTCCTTGATCACTCAACCAGTTCTCAATTTGAGCGACTTTATCTTCTGAATCAATGGTGAAGTCAATTAAGTGAAACAGACTCTGATACTAATTGTTGGATTTGAGAGTGTGAGTAGTGTGTGTTTTATGATAAAACAGTTAATCAAAATGAAAATTTAATCAAACAATGATAAACAACACAACAATCTAACACTACTAGATTTAGGAATGATTGCATAATGATTACATTGAATTCATTATGATGTAATATGATTACAACGTGCATACCGTACTCCCCCTCACCAGGTGAACAATCACTCACTTAGTTTTTATGCTCACAACTCTAAGTGGTAACAATTACAATGAACAAACAAAGCTATATATAGGCGGAGTGAACGGTTGGTGACATCATCATGAAAGTGACCAACTTCATTAAATGATGTTACTGCCGGTAGTTGTGAAAATGCTGGATAGTTACACCGTTGCATTGAACTGCTGCTCCTTTTGTAAATTTAGTATGAACTGCTAAATTTCACAGAACTGCTGGTTGAGAATCAACACTTCTGGAAATCCAGAACTTCTATCTTTGATCTGTTGACTTGGTATTCTAGTCTTCAGCTTTTAACTTTGATTGAGTTTGAATGTTGACGTGTTAACCAACACTTTAACAATTAACATTTGTTCTTCTAAACCCTGATTCTTTCAAGGCAGTAGTTTGATTCAGTAGTAGTTGGGGCAACTATTTTGAGAAGCTTTCAAGGGAAGATAACTATTAGACTTGTGACGGTACTTTAACTTATTTCCTCAGACAGGAATGATGGTTCCCTTGGGTTTTGACTTTCATCATCAGCATATCTTATATAACCCAACAACTTTTCTTATTTTTTATGATTGTTTTGTGACCAATATTTTTTATTTGTTTTGTCAATAGTTCTGATGGATTTGAGGCTTACATTTAGTTTCTTAATTCTCAACTTTTTATGTCCATATGTTAGTTTTTAATTTATTTTTTAAACTTTTACAACTGGATAATAAAACTCTAGTAGATTATAGAAAATAAGTTAAAAGAATAAAAATTATATTCTTTATAGTTAAAAGGTTAGAGAAAAAATAAATTAAGTGTCATTAAATTGATCAAAAATATTGACACAAAGAAGAAGAAAAAATTATTAGTTGTTTTCTAGTTGCAACACAGCTGAAAAATATAATTAAAATCAAAATAATAAAGAAAAAATTGGTCAGAAAAAATAATAAATATAAATTATGTTTCGTTCACAAAATGATCAAAATGGAAAAAAAATAATAATTAATATTTAAAACGATTTTTTCCCGAATACGGTTTGCAGAAGTAAAGTAAAATCGTCATTTTAAACTTTTTTACATAGTTTTTTATACAAGTTGGGGGCTGTTGTTTACCTCTTAATGAGACTCTTAATGGTTCAAAAATCTTACTGGTTCAGCACTTAATGTTCAGACTGTTTGTTTCACGAGCAGATGCCTGAATAGTTTAGACATTTGCCTCTGAATGGTTAAGCATTATATTGAGTCTGAATGGTTAAGACCTATAATCTGAATTGGTCAGACATTTGCCTCTAAACGGTTAAGTATTATACTGGCTCTTATTGGTTTAGACCTCTTACTGGTTCAACACTAAATGTTTTAGACCTCTTACTGGTTAAGCACTTAACCATTCAGAAGTTGCTAAACAGCCCTTAGTGTTAAACCTCAAATATGTTACAAACTGAAACCATAAACCCCAAACATGTTACCTTTAATTTAATAGAAAAACTCTAAACCAATTATTTTTACGAAACCCCCGAACCATTTATAATAATTTTAGTTTTCCTTCATGTGATTTGCTCAAATTTCCCCTTTTAGAACTTAGGTTGTGGGGTATGGGGCAGGGGTTTGGGCGTGGGTTGGGGGAAAACGCCCAAGCCACCACCCCGGGTGGGCTTGGGTTGGGGTGTGGTGTGGCCCTTGGGGCTTGGGTTTCAAGCCAGACGTGGGGCGGTCATGACATCCTAGCTGGCTGCCTCCCATTCGCTCACTCCGCCATGTCATAGCGGCCATTTGAAAGTTTGAATTTTAAATTCAAACCGTTTGGCATACCCCAATCCGCCACCCGGGTCTCCCAACAACCCCTATAAATGTAACCCCCAACCCCACTGGTCCCCCCATCCCACGAACCCGCTACCCCACCGACTACCCACTTCTTACGAACCCGCTACCCCACCTGCTACCCACTTCTCACGAACCCGCTACCCCACCGAAGAACATGGCATCTTGGACTCACGAGGAAGAATTGGCTCTCGTCACAAGCGTCGTTGACGCTATGAAGGGGCGGCAACCGGGCCAAACAAAATATTGGCCGGAAGCATTCGCAACCTACTGACATAACGTCGGTAACGACCGCCACAACCTCAACGCGTGCCAACACAAATGGGGCGAGCTACGGCCGAAGCTCGATCGTTTCAAGGCTTACTACGAAGCCGTTCCGAGCGGCGAGTTAAGCCACGAGGACCGGGTGGCGGTGACAAACATAGAGTTTCGAGGCAAGGAGCGAAAGGCATTTGACAAGATCGCCCTTTTTGAAATTTATCTAATGTTCTAGGCTTGTTATTTTGTAATTTTTAGAAATTATGTAATTTTTAGGATTATGTAAATTTTTAAAATTTTAATGAAGTTGTAGGTTTTTTTATAAATGTTGTGTGAATTTTATAAATTTTTTGTAATTTTTTTTAATAATCTGCCACGCGGTGCACCCAACCCAAGCCCAACCCACGCCCCGCCATACTCCGCGGACACGTCACTAGGCGGTGGGGGGACTCCCATTCCACGTGTCAACAAATACCCAAACCCAAGCATAACCCAAGCCCCACCATACCCCACGGTCTTAATCTACCAAAGTAAAATAAGATAAACATGTATAACATCTCTTCCCTCTCATCAAAACTTCATCAACACACTCCCACCGAACACTCCTTTTCTACAAATCCTAATGATTATATAGTTCTGAAGAAACACGGAACTAATTAGGGGACTAATCAGTTTGGTTTATGTTCCTATCATAGTGGTTAATCTTCTTTATGGTTTCCTGAGCTCCTTAAGGACTAGGTTATCCTGCAAAACAGAACACCGTTACTCGTTAAGAGGGGAATGTGGGGGTTTCCCTCTTAACCGGGCTCCAGCGTGAGAATAAGAGACTGCTTTGTGGAGATAATTAAGTATTAAGAGTGAGAGCCGAGGGAATGGAATGTTTAACCTGTGAAGTGAGGTCTCTATTTATAGCCGGAGAGGTGTAAGAGGATGTGGGCGGATGGGCCTTGGGCCGGAAGGCGACAACATGGAGGATATGCTCCTTGTCTCACTGGTGTCGACCGTTAGTGGCTTCAAGGAGCTTTCTGGAGCTGGCGCAATGTGATTGGAGCCACGTGTCACTGTTGTCGGCCTGGCCGCCCTTCTGCCATCAGCAGGTAAGTGGAGATCGTGGGGCAGTTGTCTCCTGCATGTCAGATGATCGTGGAGCACGATTGAGCATGGCCAGAAGGACGTTGATTGGCTCTTTCCTTCTGCCACTTGTACATTGTGTACTATCTGGAACAGCCTTGCGCCACTGCCCTGCATGACCCTTGCTGGGCACGTAACTGCCTTGCGCAGGGTATGGGTGATTGAATGTTCTTTCAGAATGCTAAGCGTCGTAATCGTAGTTTCCTGTTGTCCAGACCTCGCGCCTGCTTAATGAAATGTGAAGTATGTCGCGCGAGGTAGAAAATAAGAAGGTTGATCAATAAGGAGTATGGTCCTGCGCGCGACCTTGATTGAGGTTGCACGATGTTTTTGGGACCATACCCCTTCAAGTCCCCCCAGTCCAGTGCTGCACCATGCGCATGGCAAGTGGTTGGAGCTCTGGACTTAGAAAAATAAGGCTGTAGAGAATGTTTCCTTTGCTTGGGTAGGCCGCGCGCGTGTAAGCTCATGTTAGTTACTACGGCGCGGCTACCAGGTGGTTTACTGCCTTTGGGTGTATTCGCGCAGGGTTATCGAGTCATTGTTAATATTGCGCGATCCCAGTAGCTTCTGCATGAAGTTTGTGGTAATTTTAGGCGGGAAAGCCTTCGAATTTTGAATTCTGACAAGTTGGTGAGAAACGTCATTGACGGTGACGTTTGAGTTGACCCTTTACACGGCTGTCATCAAGTTGTCTCTGACGGTTGGTCATTCCGTCAGGAGAGTGAGCTCCACGCGCGCGTGGTAACCGTCACTCCGAGATTCTCGCCTTACGTGTCATCTTCTGATTGGTCACGTGCGCGGCGACTTCGGCACGTTTACCCATCGCATTAAATGCGATGGGTATATATATCTGAAGAGATGTGGGAAGTCATCACTTTCTCTTCTACTATTTTTATATTTCTCTCTATTCATCTCCTTTATATCATCAAATCTTCAAGTTTCGTAGCAGATCTTCGAGATCTTTCTTCATATCTTCAAGTTCTTCCAGAAAACTTGAAGCCTTTTCACTATGGCTGAAGAACAACAAGACGATATTCCCGGAGAAGAAGGCCCTGTTCCCGTTCTCCGGTGGGACTTAGGTCTCTTTGAACAGATTGTACGGGGTTTCCAGTTTCCACCGGAATGGGATGCCAGATATCCCGGCCAAAATCAGACGGCCGCCGATGCGCCGCCGGGTTACATCACGTTATTTGAAGATTTCTTCCATCAAGGCAACTTCCGGTTTCCGGCGACGAACTTCCTGGCCCATATTCTTCAGTTTTATGGTTTTCATATATCGCAGATGAGCCCTCCCGGGATGGTCCGGGTTCGACACTTCGAGTTCCTCTGCCGATCTCATGGCATAGAGCCAACTGTGGAGAGATTTAGAGTCTTTTACCAGTTGATCCGGAACTTGGGATTCTTCTCGTTTTCTAGTCGAGGGGCTGCGAAGAAGATACTTCTTAACCCTCCCAAGAGTTTCCATGACTGGAAACCGAAATTTTTTTATATTCGTGAGGTGGTGATTCCGATTGCCATGACATTTCACGCCTGGACTGAAGCGATTGTTAAAGAAGATCTGGCGATCCCCAAGACTGAGGCTTGGTATAGGACGCTTACTGCCACCCCAAACCGAGTGTTTGGTGAGAACGTCTTGGTGGCGGCGCGGATGAGTGATCAATGGCTGCCTGACAGCAAGGAAGTTCCCATTCTGATGATCGACGATAGAGGTTAGTAATTCTTAGTTTTGTTCATTTCCAGTTTCGTACTTGTGTTTATTTTTATTATTTGTCATGTAGAGGTGCATCTGTATCAAGCTGCCTTTGCCACCTTTGGTGGTTCCATGGGCGTGCGCCCGCTTCAGGCTGTAGAAGAATACTGGCATGACCAGATTAAGGGTAATTTCATGTACCCCGTCGCCGATGCATTCGCCTCGCCGCCTACTGCAACCGAAGGTGCGTATATACCTAACCCTCGACCCTTGCGCTCTGTGACTTCTGCTGGGAAAGAGATTGTCTATCTTTCCAGCGAGGAGTCTGTAGGATCATCAAATGGAGAGTTAAGCTCGTGGTCTAACATCTTTGCAGGTGTGTTGCGCGACTTGGGGATTGACCCTGAAGACAAGAAGAAAAAACCCGTGAGGAAGAAGAAGGTTATCACCCTGGATGCTGAGGTGACCAGCAAGGAGGCTGGGAGTAGTCGCGCACCCACTGGTGCTGCTGATAAAGGTATTCCTCGCCTTCGTCAGAGTAACTTGAAAGATTACGTGATAATTAGTGACTCACTTGAAGGCTTTTCGCATATAGGCGAGAAAAAGACTGGAGCTGGTGGCTCAAAAAGTTCAGGTAGCGCGGGTTCTCGCAACCCGGATGCTGGCGCCACTTCGTCCTCTTTTGCGTATGAAGTGGAGGAGATAGAAGATGAGGAGGAGCCTGCTGCGAAGTTGGTCAGCAGAAAGAGAAGTAGGAGCGAGACCACAGCTGGTGTGTCTGCTGCGGCTAAGGTTGGAGGAATCCTTATGCTCGGGAAGCAGAGCAACTTGCGTTCCCTTTACAAATTTTCTCCTGGTTAGTCTTCCTTAAATTTCTTTGCTCTTTGTTTCCTCCTTTCTTTAATCACTTTTTAACTTCTGTAGAAGCCAAGAAGACCCTTGAGAAGGGTGTTGTGTTCACGGAGCCCTCAGCGCCGACGCAGAAAAAGCCCAAAGTTACCATCAAACCCCTCAAGACTGCTGTTGTAGAGTCTGAGAAAAGGGATCAGGCCGCTGAGGAAGAGAGGGCGAAAGCTGATGAGGAAGCGACGAGGAAGAAAGCTGCGGAAGAGAAAAAGAAGGCCGAAGAAGAAAGGAGGAAGAAGTAAGCTGCAGACAGAGAGGAGAGAGAGAAGAAGGCGGCGGCTGAAAAGCCTATTGATGAAGCTTTGCACTATACCGGTGCCGCTGCTATCGCTACTCAAGAAAAGGCGCAGGGTCCGGAGGTTGTAAGCATCACGGGGCCTTACAAGCCCCATCAAGAGAAAAGAAAAGAACCCGAGGTGGAGAAGCCTACCCGCCCTTCGCAGCCTGATGTCCCCCATCGCTCCAAGATAACTTCGACTGGGGGATCAGGTCCGTATGTTTCTGGCGGAGCGAGTTCTGGTGGTGCTGGAGGGTATAACCCACAAGTTATCGGGGCGAAGGATACCCTTGGTGACATCTATTATAAAACTTATACTGAAGAGGAACGTGGTAATGCTCCTCACCAAGCTCCCTGGGGTTTAAAGCAGAAAGACACCTTTCAAGAGTTCGGCCCTTGTCGCGATTGGTTCTTAAATTCCTTTCCTCCTGGTGAGGTTAATCGGCAGAGGGCGAAGACTCATGAAGGGATATATCGAACTTATGTGATCGGGGAGGCCAATACTCGCGATGCTAACCATCAAATCGTTCGTGAGTGGCGGATAATGGTCAGGGAGCGGTCGGATTGGGAGAACTACCGCGAGCGCCTTGTCAGGCAAGTTAAGGAGTTTGAGAAAGCTAATGCCAAGTTTGAAGAAGAGAAGGCAAAGTTTGAGGCTGACAGGAAGGCGGAGGAATGGGGGCGCGAGGGCCTGAAGGGCAAGCTTCGAGCTGCCGAAGATCTGTTGGCCAAGGAGAAAGCTGAATGGAAGAAGATCTGCGAGAAAGACAACCAACGCGCTTATGTTGCTCGCACTAAAATTACTAAGCTCGAAGGCAAGGTTGCTGAGTTGACAACGCAAGTCGAGGATGCGCAGGCTGTGCGTGCTGCTAAGGAGCAAGTTGAGATTCGAGAGACTTCTCTTTTCAATTTATATGCTTTTGTTAGCAAACTTAAAGTGTGTCACTTATCCTTTAATAGGTTGAACTGGCTGAGGTGAAGGTGCAGTTGTCAAGTAGAGACAAGGATTCGATGGCCAAGGATGTTGAGATTGCTGAGCTGAAACGCCGCCTGCAAGAGCAGGTTGACAAGAGCGAATCCTTAGAGATTGATCTGGAGGCTGAAAGGTCAAAGGCTGCCTCGGCTGAGGAAGCCAGGCAAAAGGCTGAGGAGGCGCGAACCATAAGCTCTGTTGCCTTGAATGTGGCGCAAAATAATTATGCCGAGGTCCAGGGTATTGTTGACACTCTGTCCTCAGATATTGAATGGCTGCGCGGCCGGGGAATAGTTCTGGTATTGATCTCTTTTTAACTTAGGTTGTATTTATTAAGCCTGTTTCTCATTTGTTTGCTTTGGTGTAGATGGCCAACTCAATTTTGAATGCTGGAGAACTAGACGGGACCGTCGCTGCTCTCATAGATGCTTCTCATGCGGTTGGTCATCGCGGCGGTTATATGGAGTGTGCGCAGCATGTCGCAGAAGTCTTTGGGCAGGAGTTTGACACTAGTCACTGCTCGGTAACCAATGAAGCTGATGCCGAGTTGGTTCGCGCTGAAAACGATTACAATCATCTTGCTTTACCTGTAATGGACCTGGTTTCGAAGGCTCTAGAGCATGATGACTGGTGCGAACGTGTAAAGGGCATTCTTGACCCACCAGAGCATGTTGAACTATCTGACGAAGATGAAGCGGCGGGCAATGATGGTGATGGTGAAGGTGGTGATGGTGACGATGCTGGTGATGGTTTGGAGTAGATAGTATTGACAGTCTTTCTGCCTTGTAATTTTTCTTTTATCTTTGTAATGTCAGTAGTTGCGCGGTTGCGCTTGTTTCCGATCAAAGGAATGACACTTTGTGTTAATGTAACTGTTGCGCGGTCGCGCTTGTTTTAAATATGATGCTCGTTTATTCTTTCCCGTTACAATTATTGCACTGTTGTTAGAAACTTTGGTTAAGTTAGCACGAATAAATGTAAGTGTGCCTCTTGTGTGAGTGTAATTGCCCGGTCTCGCGCTATGTTCGCGGAGGACCTTGGAGGCATAACTCAAGGGCTTGTAAGTTACTGGAGTGTTTTCGTGCTAATCAGAAGTTTAACATGCATTTGTAACGAAAGAAGTCATCGTGATAATAAAAGAAAACATGTCGTATGCTTTCATTGACTAAGAAACAGGCGCCTAGGCCAACATACATTGCTTGTAACGTAAACGGCGTTTAGCCAACATAGGAAAGTAAAGAGGCGCATGGCCAACATAAGTGGGTAAAGGCGCAAGGCCGAGAGCAATTACATATAGCATTTGCGCAGTTGTTGCGCATTCCACGTTCGCGGGATGATGTGACCATCCAGGGTGCACAATTTGTAAGCCCCTTTTCTTAGCACTTCGTGAACCAAGTATGGGCCTTCCCATTTGGGTGCTAGTTTTCCTGGGCGTTCAGCATTTGAAGCTTCGTTCTCTCGGAAGACGTATTCTCCTAGAGTGAAGGTACAGATGCGGACTCTCGCATTGTAGTACCTTTCCAGTTGTGTTTTGTACTTGGCTTCTTTAATTCGCGCAATTTCGCGCCTTTCTTCTAGAAAATCCAAGTCAAGACGACGCTCTGCCTCGTTATCGATTGCGTTGACTGCCGTCAAGCGCGAAGAGGGCAGGCCAACTTCTGCCGGGATAACCGCTTCTGAGCCATAGACTAGGCTAAAAGGGGTTTCGCCGGTACTTGTCTTTGGCATGGTTCGGTGAGCCCACAAGATACTCAGGAGCTCATCCACCCAGCCTCTTCGCTTTGTGCCCAGTCGGACCTTTATCCCATCGACGATACACTTGTTCACACTTTCAACCTGCCCGTTTCCTTGAGGATGCGCAACGGAGGAGAAAGTGTGTTTGATTTTCATCTCTTTCATCCATTTCTGAAGATCCTCAGAAGCAAAATTGGTACCGTTGTCTGTGACGATTTTGAGTGGGAGACCAAACCTGCAAATGATGTGTTCCCAAATAAACTTGTGCACCATCATTGCAGTGGTTGAGGCGAGAGCTTTGGCCTCCACCCACTTAGTGAAATAATCAACGGCCACAATTATGAACTTGACGGCGCCAGGAGGTTCTGGGAAGGGTCCCACCATATCTATTCCCCACTGTTGGAAAGGCCAAGCAGTGGATACAGGAATAAGATCGTTTTTTGGGCGCAGGGTTTTTGGAGAATGTCGCTGACAGGAGTCGCATTTGCGCAACTCCTTCAGGGCGTCGACGTGCATCCCTGGCCAATAATATCCAGCGTTCATAATCTTCACGACAACCATGCGTGGTCCTGCATGGATGCCGTAGATCCCTTCATGGATCTCCCTGATCAAGTAATTTGCATCTTGGAGGTCCACGCAGCGCAACAATGGCCCCAAGAAGGACTTGCGGTATAGGATACCACCATTCATTTCATAATGCAGAGCTTTGTTCTGAATCTTTCTTGCCTCTGCCTTGCTCTCAGGGAGTATTCCTTCTTGTAAATACTGAATTATGGGGGTCATCCAGGATGGCTGCCCCATTTCGATCACGTTGACTTGTCGTAGCAGAACTGATGGATTCTTGAGTACCTCAATCCTTACATCTTTGGCGAGATGTTGAAAGGAGGTTGAAGCCAGTTTGCTCAAAGCGTCTGCTGGTTTGTTTTCAGAGCGATTGATGTGAACTACCTTGTAGGACTTGAATTTTTGGAGCAACTCTTTCGCCTGATTCAAATATAAGGCCATAACTTCGCCCTTCGCATCATAGATTCCGTTGATTTGACTGGCGATCAAAAGTGAATCAACATGTGCTTGTAGATTTTTAGCTCCGATTTTTATGGCGAGGCGCAAGCCTGCCAGAAATGCCTCGTACTCCGCCTCGTTGTTGGTATTCTTAAAATCCAACTTGATGGCGTAAGTAAAACCACGGTGGGCGCCAATGAAGAAACACGGAACTAATTAGGGGACTAATCAGTTTGGTTTATGTTCCTATCACAGTGGTTAATCTTCTTTATGGTTTCCTGAGCTCCTTAATGACTAGGTTATCCTGCAAAACAGAACACCGTTACTCGTTAAGAGGGGAATGTGGGGGTTTCCCTCTTAACCGGGCTCCGGTGTGAGAATAAGCGACTGCTTTGGGGAGATAATTAAGTATTAAGAGTGAGAGCCGAGTGAATGGAATGTTTAACCTGTGAAGTGAGGTCTCTATTTATAGCCGGAGAGGTGTAAGAGGATGTGGACCGATGGGCCTTGGGCCGGAAGGCGACAACATGGAGGATATGCTCCTTGTCTCACTGGTGTCGACCGTTAGTGGCTTCAAGGAGCTTTCTGGAGCTGGCGCAATGTGATTGGAGCCACGTGTCACTGTTGTCGGCCTGGCCGCCCTTCTGCTATCAGCAGGTAAGTGGAGATCGTGGGGCAGTTGTCTCTGCCTTATGATTGGTGCCATGTAGGCGTCCTTGAGTACTTTTTGTCTCCTGCATGTCAGATGATCGTGGAGCACGATTGAGCAGGGCCAGAAGGACATTGATTGGCTCTTTCCTTCTGCCACTTGTACTTTGTGTACTATCTGGAACAACTTTGCGCCGCTGCCCTGCATGATCCTTGCTGGGCACGTAACTGCCTTGCGCAGGGTATGGGTGATTGAATGTTCTTTTAGAATGCTAAGTGTCGTAATCGTAGTTTCCTGTTGTCAAGACCTCGCGCCTGCCTAATGAAATGTGAAGTATGTCGCGCGAGGTAGAAAATAAGAAGGTTGATCAATAAGGAGTATGGTCCTGCGCGCGACCTTGATTGAGGTTGCGCGGCGTTTTTGGGACCATACCCATTTAAGTCCCCATTCACTATTGTTTGGAAGCAATTCAAAGCAATCAACAACCTAAATGTTGTTCACACCCAAATTGGACTAACAACCAGCGGTGACAGACCAAAATGATTATTCATTAGTGTAGAAGTAGATACATAAATTGACTTGACTTGGATGTAACATCCGGAATCTTATTGTTTGATTAATTTAGTCGGTTTAACAAATGAAATTACAAGATGCAAAACAGTGGCTACCAGTTGACACCAAGATAACAGGATTAGTTGATTATGGGAACTGTCACACCCTCAAATTTCACATACGGAGTATTACCGCGAGACCTCTGACTGATCACTAGGACCATTCAACCAATCATATTGAATAAATAATTAAAATAAAGGAAACCCATCACTATCATACGATCAATGACTAAGAATTCAAAGTCCAAAACAATGTCTAAGTTAACAACGGAAGCAAAATGTTTAAAACCCAAAACAATAGTTTAAGATCATAAATGTTTAATAAGAACCCAATAACGGTTCTACGAAACCACTACACTCCCCCAATGCAAGCTCCAGTGTTGTACCTACGACCTGCAAAGCATGTACTATAGTGTCAACAAAAAGTTGGCGAGTTCACGGTTTTTCAATGTTGTTTCAAAAACATAGGTTGTTAAATTACTCAATTATAAAACATGTCATGGGGAGCTACCCCATCTTTAAGCTACTCAACTGTGTGGTACCGAAATTATGATTGTTTAAGTTGTTTGTGCCCCAGGTCAATGTCTATCATCATTGACCAGTTGCCAATGCATAAAAGTTCATGCCCGTTCTCCCAGGTACGGTGTGAGGTTTGTCAAATCTAATAGCGCTATCAACTAATATCCCGTTCGTCAGGCCCCGGCTATTAATCGGTATAATGTGTGTGGACTTTCATATAGAGTTCGTTTAGTCCGCTAAAGACATGTAGTATAAATAGCATTTAAAAGTATTCCATCCCCAGGAATACTAGGCAATCCCCTACCCAGGGAAAGTGAAGTTAACAATATTCCATACTAGGAATAAGAAAGAAATCCTAAACCAGGAAAAGTGAGGGTCCCAACCACCGGGAATACATGTTTTTAGTAAAAGTGTAAACTCACTTTTGCTTAGCTCAGCAGATTAAATTACTTGAGCTAATATGTCAACCACGTCCTATTATGGTTACCATTGTTTATTAGAATTGTATACAAGTAATGCACGTATTTAACAAGTTACATGCAAGTTAAAGGTATCACGTAACACATAAAGTATGTGGGCCATTCATAGACTTATAACAAAAGCTCAAAAAGTGAACAGTACAAGTGTGCAGCCCAATGCGGATGAGTGTGCGGCCCACTTTAGGCGTGTGGCCCAACATGGTGTACGGCCCAATGTGAGTGTGTGGCACACGTGAGGATCAATATGGCATATGAGTGTGCCATACAAAACGGTACATTATGCATCAAGTGTGTTCCATTGAGAAGTGTGTGGATCAATATGGCATATGAGTGTGCGGTGTGCTGTGCAAGGTTGTACAACATGCAACTTAAGGTGTACAATGGGGGTTTGCGACATGAAGGTGTGCGGTGTCAGTAGTCCCTCGCGTAAACTACGGTTCTCAACCGTAGCCTACGATGTCGTCTTTCTGGTCAACCAATAACCACCCCCATTCACACGATTGTAACCGTCAAAAATACAAACTTTACAATTCTCATGAACCCTAATATCATAACAATCATGCACCAACAGATCTATTCATTCATCATCATACACAATCATCAGATAATCATTATCAACAATCATTCGAATAATCTATGAACACCATTACATACAAAATCATCAACACGCTAAAATCATCCAACCCTGGTTCATCGAGCAACATTTTGAATGATTCCAATTCAGCCGATTATCCAAGAAATCTACCAAGTCATCATAATCATACCAAACCCTAGTTAAGCAGATCATCTTACATACATTTAAACAATGTTAAGCATGTTTTTATCAAACCCTAGATCATCATTTTAATCACCCCATTCATGTAAATCATCAAACAAGTATAAACACCACCATGTATATTAATCAAATAGTGGTAATACACTAACAGAAATCTAAGATGGAACCGAAGGTACTTAGAACGAGAGAGAAAGCTTCGAGGGAGAAGGAAGAGGCTGCCGTCAAAGGGTAGAGAGAATTAGGGTTTGATATTTTGTGTGTTGCAAAAATTATGGGAACCGCACATGTCTAGGTGTGTCTTAGTCAAGGGGGTTTGGGCTCAGTTTAGGCTTGGAAGGACTGGGCCGAGAATCAAAACACAAGAGTGTGCGGCCGTAAATGGGTGTGCGATCTGGAGGTAGTGTGCGGCTGTATTTTTGTTACAATAATAATTATCATAATATCAAACAAACTCTCAAACATTCACATATAAACCAATCCAATATAATAAATCACGTTTATCAAGTTTAGCATACGTACGCTAACCTCAAAAGTACCAGTTGTCACATCATCCCCAAGTTGAAAGAAATTTCGTCCCGAAATTGAACATGCAGTCACTGGAAAGCTAGTGTAGTTGAGCGTTTTCGTAGGGTGTCACATCATCCCCATGTTGATTGGAATTTTATCCCGAAATTCAGTAGTAGCTTCAGCCCTAGATGCATTGTTCTTAAATAACTGAGGATACTTGCGCATCATTTGGTCTTCCCATTCCCAAGTAAACTCTGGACCACAACGTGAGTTCCAACGAACTCGAACTATAGGTATTTTGCTGCGCTTGAGGGTTTTGATTTCTCGATCCATGATCTCAACCGGTTCCTCAATGAAATGAAGCTGATCATCGATCGTGAGTTCCTTGAAAGTGGCGATGAGAGTCTCATATGATAAACACTTCTTCAGATTCGACATGTGAAAAACGTTGTGTACACCACTAAGCTCTTTAGGCAAGTTCAGTCTATATGCCACTGTAATGATTCTCTCAATGATTTCGAAAGGTCCGACATAACGCGGATTCGGCTTGCCACGATTACCAAAGCGAACCACACCTTTCCAAGGTGAGACTTTTAATAAAACTCAGTCTCCAACTTGGAATTCCAATGGTTTTCTACGCTTATCAGGTGAGACTTTTAACAAAACTCGGTCTCCAACTTGGAATTCCAGAGGTGTCATGGGTAGAGGGTGGTGGCCACAATGGTGATGTCAGGTGAGGTTGGCAGCCACAACAGTGGTGTTGGGTGGTGATGAAACGGGATGACTGGCTACAATCTAGGTGGCGTGATGGTGACGACGGTTAGTGATGATGGTAGTGGTTTTAGTTGAGGTCACGGTGTTGGTGATGGGCGCTGATGATGGTAACGATTGGTGGATTCGGTCAAGGTTGAAGCAAGGGTTTGCCTAGGAATAGGTTACATGCATGCATAGGGGCTCTGTTTGAGTTTTGGGTCTGGGTTGAGCTGAATTGGTGGGTTCTTATATCTAGGGTTTCATAGGCGACGGATTTGGACTTGTGATTGAGTAGGGGTGCAGAGTTGTCCAGCTAGGTTAGCCATGCGTGTGAATGGGTTCATCTGGTATGTGAATAGTAAACCCTAAACACTCGATGATTTAGGTTTCTTAGGTGGGTATTGATGTGTATTTTGATAATATTGTAACTATGGGTCGTCCATTACAATTGGTGTTCAAGATGCGGTTGTAGGAAGGTTAGCTTAGCGGAACTCGAAGCTTTGCAACATGTGAGTTCTAATGCCTCATTTCTCTACATTTTGAGCTTGCGTGCACACTTAATTAGATAATACACTAAGTGAGGAGTTTTACAAAAGTAAATTTTGAGTAATGTTTATGATGAGCCATACTTTTAAGGGTTCTTGTTAATTAGTGTTGTGTTATGAATTGTGATGGGTTTCGTTGGTTAGTCATGGGTTGTATCACTTAGCTATGCTGAGTATCATTGGTTAGGTAACACCCAGTGGTAGAATCTTAAATATTGAAGTCCTATGGTTGTAATTTGTCTAAATGATGATGCTTATGTGTTATGGTAGAATCATGCATCCAGGGAATAATAAGGTGAGCCATGAGAGGGGGTTAGGTATGTTAGTACATTGACATATCTGTATGTGTGTTAAAACTGAGTATGTTCCTCTAGATAACGGATAGGGTGTGCAGTTGTTTAGAGGAGTTTAGTGGGTATTCCATGATAACTGGGTGTAATTGGGTTACTAGGCCATGTACGCGTCTAGATGATTATGTAAGTGATGTGTAGTCCATGTATAGGGTAGGGACAAGTCTTTAAAGATATGTAATATTCGCATCAAGGTAACGAAATACGTAGGCTAGTCGAGCATCTAGTTGAGTGGCCACGCACTTAGTTTGTGGGTAATCCCTACATCGATGTGGCCATGTGACTCGGTAGACAATTTTTGCGTCACAATGACAATGTGTTTACATATGCCGTTGTTGTCTTTAAACAATGAACGTGAGTTGATCATTTTCCTGTGGTGTGATGAAATTGTATGTTAGATTATTATCTTATGTGATTTAGTTGCTTAAATGTAGACGAACTTGTGGGATCTTGTGTATTTATCGGCGTTGTCGGTTGGTGTCAAACTGTGTGTCATGTTAGAGTGTGATTAAGGTGTTATGGGTCGGTCTTAGCCATGCAACAGGTTACATTGACCAAGGATTCATATGTAGAGTACGAGGATGAGCCCTATGTTAGATGGTGTGTACCTTATGGAAACGGGTTAGCCTGGGTGGACTTTCTAAAGTATGTGTACGATTATGGATGTGAGCTAACTTTGTTATCAAGTCTCGTGTTATAGCTAACTTTTCTGTTCTAAGTTGTAACCTAAAATGATCATATGAATGTTTTGCCTTTTGTAGGCTTTAGCAATGGTGATAACCAATAATACCAGGTGGATCCAACACAGAGGTGCCATAGGAGGATGGAAACTCCTCACATGAGAGCTACACCTGCTGCTACTATAACCATTGCTGAAGGAGTAGAAAGAGCCAGATGGCATGCGCCTATGGTGGAGTTGTCGGTGAATGTGGAGGTCGCCATGGAGCAAGCTGGTGTATGAGGTGGTGGTGGCGCTTCCTATGCCCAATGCACCTAAGATTCCTATCGAAAGAGCACATAGTGGGGTTGCCCCAGGAGGTGAAGTGGGAGAGGAGAATGTGATGAGTTTTGTTAGTTGGCATGGGTTGTATGACTTAGCTATGTCAAGTGTTGTTGGTTGGGTAACACCGAGTGGTAGTGTAATACCCAAACATTCCAAAAGCCTAAAGTAATAAATACCGTTTGTAGGTTTTTAAACAAGTTTATTAAACTGTAAAGATCAATTAAATAAATATCGTTTACATCTCGAATGTTTTATTTAGAATAATACTAATTAACAATTTTGTATTTAACAAACTAATAACTAAATAATATTAGCACACTAATTAAGTTGTAATAGTTTAGGGTTCTTTAAAATTCAAACTAAACTAAAGTGTTTATTTTGAAAGTTGCTAAATAATCTAGGCTTATAAATTAAACCCCTATTTAAACTTCATCATCCTCATATAAGCAGGTCGTTGCCATCCTTTTAATCAACAACGAACCAACCACACCACCTTAGCTGCCACAACAATCACCACGCACACCATCGCGCCGCTCCACCATCATCAAACCATCACCCAACCTCTTAGCCTTGGTGAACTGCAACCATCTATGACCACCACTCATACTCCACCGTGCCATATTTTTGAAACCACCATGGTAAACCACCGTAACACCACCACTTCATTTTACTGTTCACCACCGTCGTACTGTTTCATGGGTGATTGCGATGCACTAAGGTTAACCGAGCACTGATAGCTTTGTTTTAAAAATTTTCGGCCATTGTTCATCACCATACGGTTGTCGTATATAATTTCAAATGAGACGTTATAAATTGTGTCAAGTTGCGAGTTATGCTTTTAAGGTACAGATTCTGGTTTCTTCTCATCATAGTATGAATTTCGTTTCCTTTACTTTTTGTACGTATTCTATAGTCTCTTACTTTTAGCTTAATATTGTTTTCATTGTTCTCATAGTATACAAACTTTTGATCCTTCACTCATAGTATAATATTTTTATCGTCTTAGAGTTTGATTCTTGATATCGTAGTTATTCACATTCGTTAGTTGAAACATCTAGCATCATCGTTTTATGGTTTACTATGACACGTACTGCACATATTTCCTTTTCTTTTAATTATAGCGTAGTATTGTCTCATTGTTCTCATAAGCACAAATTCTTGGTCTTCTATTCGTAGTGAAATGTCTTTCCATTGTCCTCATAGTGTCTTATTTATCATATCATTGTGGCTTGTGACCGTTACTTAAACTTTTGAATATGGTTTAAATACATTATAAGTTTTTAGAAATGGTTGTGTACCTACACAACAACTGGTAGATGTTGTAGTACCTGCTCAACAACCGGTAGAGATTCTAATAACCTGCTCAACGATTGGTAAAGGTCGTTATATCTACTCAACAATTGGTAAGTGGTAACTTGAGATGTTATAATAACTCTCCTAAGATACTTAAAAAAACATCCCTATACGTCCTAAAATACACCCTGTATACGAAAAACGGCCCTAAATACCTTTAATTTTACAAAAATTAAATAAAAACAAATTTCATTAGTCGCTCGCGGGGCGCGACACACTCTTGTGTGTCTGTCGCGGGCCGCGACCCCCCTTGACACCAGGCGAGCCCCTGAGCCGCCACGTGTCCATGTCGTGTCGAAGCTATACCGGTGATTGGCCAAGGCTAGGCCCTACTGAACCTAGCTCGCGGGCCGCGAGAAACGACCCTTAGTTGGTCACAGGGCGCGAGAAACCCCCGAATCAGCCCTATAAATTGAGATGTTCGGCATTCATTTCAATTCGTTCATTTTCGATCTTTCTCTGTCAGTCTCTAAATAGTAGAAGTAATCCCCGGGTGTTATACCCACTAAAATAGCGAAGCTTTGCCTCGATGTAAGTATCATAACCCCCGGTTACGTATTAGATACGCTGCCCGATTGATCTAGTGCTCCGTAACGCATGTCGAGGCTTTGCCTGACTTAGTCGTTGGAGTTCTGTCTCGGGGATGGTATAACTAATGTAAATTGGGATATTATACTAACATGTGTGCATTGTTTAATTAATAGATTATAATCAGGAAGTCACAAGGAAATACCTAAATTAGCAATGTGAGTTAATCCTTCTTTTTATAAAATGTTTTACAAAACCTCAATTGTTTTAAATTATAATTAACAGTGATTGAGTATTTGTAATTCTACAATTATCGTCAGTATGTTGGGGTTTTGTATACAAAATTTGTTACTACACTGTGAGTAGTAACATTACCACAAGTCAGGACTGACAGTGCTGTGGGTGGTAATTAAAGTTGAAATATAAACAAATGTAATTGCGAGATCGCCCTCAATGCTGTAAAATGATAAAACTTGTTTTGATTAAACTGGGATTCACTCGCCAGTATTTCTTGCTGAAAAAATGTTTTTAAACGTGTTTCAGGTAACAAAATGTGAAAGCCAATTAGAAGCCAGCTGGACAACACTGAAGGCTTGGAAAAGTGACTATAAAAGTTACCTAAATGAAGAAGATGTTTTCTATCAATAAACTAGGGTTTATCCCTATAAATACATTGTAATGAAAACTTAGGTTTTTCCCATGTATTTATTATTATAAAAATGTGGTGTTCTACTCTGATAAAATATTTCCTAACTACGGTCCTGGTGTAATTCCGGCGGCCAAATTGATAAAAACCGTTACCACCAGCTCTGAGTAGGCCGCGGCCGCCCGCCTCCCGAGGCAGGGGTCGGGGGTTGCGACAGAATGTGGTATCATAGCTACAGCCACTGATTTCAGCCACAGAAGTGTTCTGCTGACACCAAAATTTTAAATTATGTTAGGAAATAATTATGTGCATATATGTATATTATTGTTTTGTGTTATTTGACAATTTGTTAGTTTATAGTATCAGTGATCAAGGTCCGTCAGACGCTTATCGTCAATTGTCTAGTTCTCCTAGAGATGAAGGAACTTCCTCCCAGCCTACTCCTTCGGGGTATTCAGGTGACACAGAAAAGGGGATTTTCATATTCAAAGCGCAATCCAAAGAACCATTCCCTACCAAAAAGAGAGGGTGGTTTAGTCGGGGAGCACATGAGCGTAGGAAAAGAATGAGAAAGTTACAGCAACAGAAGGCTTTAGCAGCAGCAAATAGGGAAATGAATGCATAGACCCAAGATATAATCAATAGGCAATTGGCCAATTTTCATATACTAGTCAATACTGCTAGAGACCCAAACTTAGAACAAATCATTGCACCACAACCACTACCCTTGTTCCCAACTCCACCCATGGAAATAGAACCTAACCCAGGAGACCAGGTTCTCGTGCCCGCATTCGACCCAAACGAAATCCCTAGAGTCCCAGCACCCAAATCCCTAGCACCTAATCCATGGAATGATGAACTTAGGGATTATCGAGAACTCTACCCACCAGAGGAGCCCATACCAAATCCATTAGCACCATAACCTAATCTTGACCCTCTAGATCCATATTGGGATAACGACCGGTATGTTCGGGAAATACTAGAAAACCCGTACCCATATGAAGAACCGATGGCCCAGTATCCTGACTCAATACCAGCACCACCACCACCCAAGAGTACCGAAAACGTGTAGGAACTCCGCACTTTTGGTGAGGAGTTAGTAGATGAAGGAGACAAAATCAAACAAATAGGGGAAAGGCTCGTTTGGAAGTTTGACGAGCATAATTTGTAGTACTGGATGAACCCCTAGTCACAATAGTAATAATATATATATATATATAAATGTATATAGGGTCAGGATTTAGAGAAAACGGTGGAAAATGTGAGAACGGTGAGAACGCTTATGGATCGTTCGATCAAAACAATCTATGGACTAGATTGGCGCGGTGGCATTTTCGTAAATAACACGAATTCTATTGAGTGGACGCGCTTCATTAAGGGTAAAAAGCTCTTTACACTTCTATAGCAAAATGCCAAAGTACTGAATAAAACGCCATTACTGGCCAAAACGCATCCCTATATAAACAAAACATTCTCATACATAAGAACACACCCCCCCAACCAGAAACACCATATTTTCTACTATGCTTTTAAGGTACAGATTCTGGTTTCTTCTCTTCATAGTATGAATTTCGTTTCCTTTACTTTACTTTTTGTACGTATTCTATAGTCTCTTACTTTTAGCTTAATATTGTTTTCATTGTTCTCATAGTATACAAACTTTTGATCCTTCACTCATAGCATAATATTTTTATCGTCTTATAGTTAGATTCTGGATATTGTATTTATTCACATTCGTTAGTTAAAACATCTAGCATCATCGTTTTATGGTTTACTATGACACGTATTGCACATATTTCCTTTTCTTTTAATTATAGCGTAGTATTGTCTCATTGTTCTTATAAGCACAAATTCTTGGTCTTCTATTCGTAGTGAAATGTCTTTCCATTGTCCTCATAGTGTCTTATTTATCATATCATTGTGGCTTGTGACCGTTACTTAAACTTTTGAATATCGTTTAAATACATTATAAGTTTTTAGAAAAGGTTGTGTACCTACTCAACAACTGGTAGATGTTGTAGTACCTGCTCAACAACCGGTAGAGATTCTAATAACCTGCTCAACGATTGGTAAAGGTCGTTATATCTACTCAACAATTGGTAAGTGGTACCTTGAGATGTTATAACAACTCTCATAAGATACTTAAAAAACATCCCTATACGTCCTAAAATACACCCCGTATACGAAAACGGCCCAAAATACCTTTAATTTTACAAAAAAAACAAATAAAAACAAATTTGATTACTCGCTCGCGGGGCGCGACACACTCTTGTGTGTCTGTCGCGGGCAGCGACCCCCTTGACACCAGGTGAGCCTCTGAGCCGCCACGTGTTCATGTCGTGTCGAAGATATACCAGTGATTGGCCTCGAGAAACGACCCTTCTTTTTAATCAGGAAGTCACAAGGAAATACCTAAATTAGCAATGTGAGTTAATCCTTCTTTTTATAAAATGTTTTACAAAACCTCAATTGTTTTAAATTATAATTAACAGTGATTGAGTATTTGTAATTCTACAATTATCGTCGGTATGTTTGGGTTTTGTATACAAAATTTGTTACTACATTGTGAGTAGTAACATTACCACAAGTCAGGACTGATAGTGCCTTGGGTGGTAATTAAAGTTGAAATATAAACAAATGTAATTGCGAGATCGCCCTCAATGCTGTAAAATGATAAAACTTGTTTTGATTAAACTGGGATTCACTCGCCAGTATTTATTGCTGATAAAATGTTTTTAAACGCGTTTCAGGTAACAAAATGTGAAAGCCAATTAGAAGCCAGCTGGACAACACTGAAGGCTTGGAAAAGTGGCTATAAAAGTTACCTAAATAAAGATTTTCTATCAAAAAACTAGGGTTTATCCCTATAAATACGTTGTAATGAAAACTTGGGGTTTTCCCATGTATTTATTATTATAAAAATGTGGTGTTTTATTCTGATAAAAAATTTCCTAACTACGGTCCTGGTGTAATTTTCGCTGCCAAATTGATAAAAACCGTTACCACCAGCTCTGAGTAGGCCGCGGCAGCCCGCCTTCTGAGGCAGGGGTCGGGGGTTGCGACAGAAGGTGGTATCAGAGCTACAACCACTGATTTCAGCCACATAATTGTTCTGCTGACACCAAAATTTTAAATTGTGTTAGGAAATAATTATGTGCATATATGTATATTATTGTTTTGTGTTATTTGACAATTTGTTAGTTTACAGTATGAGTGATCAAGGTCCGTCAGACGCTTATTGTCAATTGTCTAGTTCTCCTAGAGATGAAGGAACTTCCTCCCAGCCTACTCCTTTGGGGTATTCAGGTGACACAGAAAAGGGGATTTTCATATTCAAAGCGCAATCCAAAGAACCATCCCCTACCAAAAAGAGCGGATGGTTTAGTCGGGGAGCACATGAGCGTAGTTAAAGAATGAGAAAGTTACAGCAACAAAAGGCTTTAGCAGCAACAAATAGGGAAATGAATGCACAGACCCAAGATATAATCAATTGGAAATTGGCCAATTTTCATATACTAGCCACTACTGCTAGAGACCCAAACTTAGAACAAATCATTGCACCACAGCCACTACCCTTGTTCCCAACTCAACCCATGGAAATAGAACCTAACCCAGGAGACCAGGTTCTCGTGCCCGCATTCGAACCAAACGAAATCCCTAGAGTCCCAGCACCTAATCCCTTAGCACCAGATCCATGGAATGATGAAGATAGGGATTATCGAGAACTCTACCCACCAAAGGAGCCCATACCAAATCCATTAGCACCATAACCTAATCTTGACCCTCTAGATCCATATTGGGATAACCGCCGGTATGTTCGGGAAATACTAGAAAACCCGTACCCATATGAAGAACCGATGGCCTAGTATCCTGACTCAATACCAGCACCACCACCACCCATGAGTACCGAAAACGTGCAGGAACTCCACACTTTTGGTGAGGAGTTAGTAGATGAAGGAGACAAAATCAGACAAATAGGGGAAAGGCTCGCTTGGAAGTATGACGAGCATAATATGCAGTACTGGATGAACCCCTAGTCATAATAGTAATAATATATATATATATATATATATATATATATATATAGAATTGCGCTAAAATAAGAACCACCTCGAGTTGTAAGAACCGTGAGAACTTTTTGATCCGGGGCGAGGTGGACCAATTTTTTTTCACAAACGTAGATGCGTGTATTATAAACGTAAACACGAACTTGATGCGTGTATTACCAGAAAATTTACGGTACCCGTAAACACAAACTTGTGGTGCTCAAAACTACACACATGACATTTTTTTTTTTTGAATTTTTTTTACAAATGTGTTTATAATACACGCATCTAAGTTTATGAAAAAAAAAATTGGTCCACCTCGCCCCGGATCAAAAATTTCTCACGGTTCTTACAACTCGAGGTGGTTCTCATTTTAGTGGTCACTTATATATATATATATATATATAGGGTCAGGATTTAGAGAAAACGATGGAAAGTGTGAGAACGCTTATGGATCGTCTGATCAAAACAATCTATGGACTAGATTGGTGCGGTAGCGTTTTCGTAAATAACACGAATTCTATTGAGTGGACGCGCTTCATTAAGGGTAAAAAGGTCTTTACACTTCTATAGCAAAACACCAAAGTACTGAATGAAACGCCATTACTGGCCAAAACGCATCCCTATATAAACAAAACATTCTCATACATAAGAACACACATCCCCCCCAACCTGAAACACCATATTTTCTACTATATACCATTCATCTTACAACGCCAAAATTTCCAAAACATCAAACACACCTACTCAAAAACGCCATATTTTACTATATACCATTCATCTTAGAAATCACCAAAACTCTCAAATATCAAAAATTTCCTAAAAATGGGCAGGCTGTGAAGAGGTGCCTTCGCTCCTAGGTGAGCTGGACAACTGACGATACGCGTCGGATGGTCCTTGATCACTCATACTGTAAACTAACAAATAGTCAAATAACACATAGCAATAAAATACAGATGTGCAATTATTTCTGTAATTTATTTCCTAACACTTTAAATAATATCTTGGTGTCAACAGAACACTTCTGTGGCTGAATCAGTGGCTTAGCTCTAATACCACCTTCTGTCGCAACCCCGTCCCCTAACAAACCCGGGAACGGCGACCGCGGCCAGTTTGGGTGGTATCTGTATTTTATCTATTTTGGCAGCGGAAATTTCATCAGGACCGTAGTTAGGAAATATTTTATCAGAGTAAAATACCACACTTTCATAATATTAAACACGTGGGAATAATCCCAAGTTTTAAATCCACACATTTTCTTAGGGATAAACCCTCTTTTATTTAAATAAAACATCTCTTTATTTTTAGGTAACTTTATTGCCACTTTTCCAAGCCTTCAGTGCTGTCCAGCTGGCTTCTATTTGGCTTTCACATTTTGTTACCTGAAACGCGTTTAAAAACATTTTGTCAGTGGGAAATACTTGTGAGTGAATCCTAGTTTAATCAAGTTTAATAAAGACAATTGTACAGTATTGAGGGTGGTCGCGCAATTACATTTGTTTCCATCTATTCAATTACCCCCACGGTACTGTCAACCCGACTTGTGGTCATGTTACTCCTCGCAAGGTAGTAACAACTTTTGTATACAAAACCCCAACATACCGATGATAATTGTAGAATACAAATACTCAATCACTGTTTAATATATTATTAATTAAGTGAGGTTTTGTAAAAACAATTTGCAAAAAGGAGATTACTCACATTGCTGTCTTAGGTTTGTTTTAAGGGTTTCCTGGTGATTATCTATAATTTACACAAATGCACACGCGTTAGTATAATAACCCAATATTTACATTAGTAATACCCTCCCCGAGACGACATTCCAATGACTACGTCGGACAGAACCACGACAGCCGTTACGGAACCGGGGTTATGATACTTACAACGGGGCAGAACTTTGTTATTTAGGGGGGTATTATACCCGAGAATTACTTCTACACTTAAGAAATTCGAGAGAGAAAGAGAGGTGTGAGCGATTGAAACTGAAGGCCGAAGCCCTTTACTTATAGGGCCTGATTTCGAGTTTTACGCGGCCCGCGTGGCTCCCTAGGGTAGGCCCTAGGGTTGCTGATTCGGAACATAGACTCCACACGCGTTATGCCACATGGCACCTCAGGGTGCGACCCTGGTCTCGAGCTGTCGCGGCCCGCGTAGCTCAAGGGGATGGCTTACGCGCCCCGCGAGAGACCATAAAATTTTATTTTTAATTAATTTTAATAAAAATAAAGGTATCCGGGCCCTGTTTTCGTGTATGGGGTGTATTTTAGGACATATTGGGACATTTATTATATATTAGGGGTGTCATAAAAATATTAGGAGGGTTGTTATATCCTCCCCACCTTGTTTTAGAGCTCATCCTCGAGATCTACTGGAAAATGTGTGGATATTTCTTTTGCATTTCTGATTGAAGCTCCCATGTGTATTCTGGTCCTCTTTTGGAGTCCCATTTCACTTTGACCATAACTAATCTCTTGTGCTTGAGATTCTTGACTTTTCTGTCTTCAATCTGTAGAGGCCTTTCTACAAGCTTTAACTGCTCATTTACCTCTATATCCTTAAGAGGTATTATCAGTGATTCATCAGCTAAGCATTTCTTAAGATTAGATACATGAAATACATCATGTATTCCTGCCATTTCCTCTAGCAGTTGTAGCTGATAGGCTACAGGTCCTATTCTTCTAATAATCTCAAAAGGTCCAACATACCTGGGACTTAGCTTTCCCCTTTTGATGAATCTTACCACTCCTTTCCAAGGAGAGACTTTTAATAATACTTTATATCCTACTTGAAATTCCAACGGCTTTAGTCTGTTATCAGCATAACTCTTTTGTCGATCATGTGCTGTTTTCAGTCGTTCTTTGAGTTGAATGATCTTGTTTGTTGTTTCTTGTACTATCTCAGGTCCAGATAGTTGCTTTTCTCCAATTTCTGCCCAACAGACTGGCGTTCGGCACTTTCGTCCATAAAGTGCTTCGAATGGTCCAGCATTGATACTTGTGTGATAACTGTTATTATAAGAAAATTCTATCAATGGTAAGTGATCGTCCCAATTACCTCCAAAATCAATTACACAAGCTCTAAGCATGTCCACCATTGTCTGAATTGTCCTTTCGCTTTGTCCGTCCGTTTAAGGATGATAAGCTGTGCTTAGATTCAATTTGTTTCCCATTGCTTTTTGAAAACTTGTCCAAAAATGAGAGGTAAAACGGCTATCCCGATCAGACACAATTGATAGAGGAATTCTATGTAATGAAACTATTTCATTTACATATAATTTAGCTAATTGTTCCATACTGAAAGTTTCCTTCATTGGTATGAAATGAGCTGACTTAGTTAGCCTGTCTACAATCACCCAAATTGTATCATTACCTTTCCTTGTTTTGGGTAGTTTGGTAACAAAATCCATTGTTATCAATTCCCATTTCCACACTGGCATTTCTAACTGCTGCAATAAACCTGAAGGTTTCTGATGTTCAGCTTTGACTTGTGAACAAGTTAAACACTTTGCAATATATGCTGCTATATCCTTTTTCATTTCTATCCACAAAAAATTCTTTCTTAAATCCTGATGCATCTTATCACTTCCAGGATGCATTGTATACTTAGACTTATCGGCTTCTTCTAATATACGGTGGCGTAGGTTTCCTAATTTAGGTATCCACATTCTTTTCTTATCGAATCTCCAAATTCCATCTGTTCCTTGTTCTAGTTCCTTAATCATACCTTTCAACTTTTCAGTATCATCCTTGATTACTGATTCTTGTGCTTTCCTAATCTGCTCATTTAAATCTACTTGCAGATTTAAATTGAGTGAACGTACTCTTTTTGGTTTTTCATGATACTTTCGATTTAAAGCATCAACTACTACATTTGCCTTTCCTGCATGATACTGGATATCACAATCATAATCACTAAGCATCTCCATCTAGCGTCTTTGTCTCATATTTAATTCCTTTTGCCCGAGAACATATCTTAAACTCTTATGGTCCGTGAAAATAGTAAACTTACTATCGTAAAGGTAATGTCTCCAAATTTTCTGGGAAAAAATTATGGCTCCTAATTCTAAATCATGGGTTGAATAATTCTCTTCATGATTATTAATTGTCTGGATGCATATGCTATAACCATTTGATGTTGCATCAACACACATCCATAACCTAACTTAGAAGCATCACAATAGACTATAAAGTCTTCAGTTCCTTCTGGTAACGCTAGTATGGGTGTGTTAGTTAATCTTTGCTTAAGAATTCTAAATGCTTCTTCTTGTTTCGATCCCTATTCAAATTTAACAGATTTACATGTTAACATAGTTAAGGGAATGGCTATTCTAGAAAAATCTCGAATAAATCTTCTATAATAACCAGCCAGTCCTAAGAAACTTCTAACCTCGGCTGGTGACTCAGGGGTTTTCCATTTGGTAATTGCCCCGATCTTAGTGGGATCCACATGAATTCCTTCATGATTGACTAAGTGTCCAAGAAACTGTACCTGTTCTAACCAAAATTCGCACTTTGAAAACTTAGCATAGAGCTTTTCCTTTCTTAATAAACTTAAAAGTGCGTGCAAATGCTTTGCATGTTCCTCTTTACTCTTAGAGTAAATGAGAATATCATCTATAAAGACAATTATGAATTTATCCAAATACGGCTTACATATTTGGTTCATCATGTCCATAAATGCAGCTGGGGCATTGGTTAAACCAAATGGCATAACAGTAAATTCATAATGGCCATACCTTGTTCTGAAAGCGGTCTTAGGAATGTCCTCTTCCTGTACCTTTAATTGATGATATCCTGACCTTAAATCGATATTAGAGAAAAACCGAGCTCCTTGCAATTGATCAAAGAAAGCATCGATTCTCGGTAATGGATACCGATTCTTAATCCTAACCTTGTTCAATTCACGGTAGTCAATGCACATACGCATGGATCCGTCTTTTTTCTTAACGAATAAGATCGACTCTCCCCATGGCGATGAGCTTGGCTGTATGAATCCTTTCTCCAACAGTTCATCTAACTGTTTCTTTAGTTCCTGCATTTCTGCGGGTGCCAAACGGTAAAGTGCTTTGGCAATTGGTGCTGTCCCTGGTATTATATGGATTCGGAATTCAACTTCTCTGTCTGGAGGTTATTCTGGTAATTCTTCTGGAAATACATCTGAAAATTGGGACACTACTGGAATATCCTTTAATTCTTTTCCTTTGGTGTTAATGATTATAGAAATCAAATATACTAATGATCCTTTTTTTACATGACTTGCTGTTTTCATCACAGAGATGAATTTTGTGGATCTAGAAGGCTTATCTCCTTTAATTGTGATCTTTTCACCCCTTGGTGAATTTACTTGAATTGACTTTTGATCACATTAAATACTGGATTTATTGGCTATTAACCAATCCATTCCTAATACAATATCAAATCCTGCCAGATTCATTGGGTAAAGATTTGCAATAAACTTTTGATTTAAAAACTCTATTCTTGCTCCCTATAAGATTTCAGAAATCCTAACGGTTTCTCCATTTGCTGTCTCTACTAGGCATTCTTGTGGGAGTTTAGTTAATGGTTGATTGAGAATTTTGCAAAATGAAGTATTAATAAAACTTTGGTTTGCACCAAAGTCAAATAATACTTTAGCAAAAACATCATTAACTAAAAACGTACCAGCTATCACATACGGAATCATCTTGGCTTCATCTGCAGTCAGAACAAATGCTCTAGCATTTTTAGTATTCTTGTTGTTCATAGCTGGAGCTAATTTCAGACAGTTTGGCTTGATGTGACCTTTTTCCCCACAGTTGAAGCACATCCCAATATTAGGTTTCCTCCTGCAATCTTCTTCCTTGTGTCCCGGTAACTTGCAGAAATTGCAATAAGTGGAGCATTTTCCCGAATGCTTTTTCTTGCAAGCCTTGCAGTAGGGTGCAGAGGTAGAACCTATATTTCTCCCACGGTTAGAATTACCGTAGCGAAATTCCTAGGTAAGCCTTTGAGCTAGGTTTCTCCTCTGGTCTTCTTCTCGAGTACGGACTAATTCATCTGTCAAGGTATTGGCTAGTTCTACAGCTTCTTCTATGGTTTGGGGTTTAGCTGTCTTGACTACATGTCTAATCTCTCCAATTAATCCCCAGATGTAACGGGAGATTAATACTGGTTCAGGTGATGCAAGGGTTGGCACTATTCTAGCATATTCTAAGAATAACGTAGTGTACCCCTTACTATCCACTCCAGTCATCCTAAGGTTTAGGAATTTATTTGCTATCTGTTATTTTTCATTGGGAGGGCATAATTTCCTTTCTACCATGTTTTTAAATTTCTCTCATTCCATATTGTAAACCCTGTCACTTCCCCTAGACTGGAGGATAGTGTTCCACCACTCTAAGGCTGAATTCTTAAACAGATTGGAAGCAAACATTATCTTATCCTTTTCCGAACACTTGTTATTTTTAAGACTGCCGCAGTCTTTTCTATCCAGCATAGAATTGCAATGGCCCCTTCATTTCCCGAGAATTCCATTGGTTTGCAGGACCAGAATTCTTTATAAGAACAACCGTAAGGCATGGTTCTTCTTCTTTTGGGAATGGGCGCTTGAAGTAAGGGTCCATTGCTTACGCTGTGTTCCGGTTCAGTGGGTCGTTTACTGCTATGTTTACTCTTATTATCTGCTTCCCTAACAGTTTGAATAATAAATGACATTGCATCTATAATTCCTTGTGCCACTATGTGTTGGATGGCACTTGTGATAACCCTCAAAATTTCATGTATCCGTACGATTTATTAATGATAATTAAAGTGCTTGATGACTGTGCTGAATCACTTAACTGCTTTCTGACCACTGTGTTATACTTATATGTGCTTGTTAACATACTAGTAGTGTACAAAAAAGTTACTAAATAGTCCGGTATGCTTTCCTAAGTGTTAGGAATTAAAAGGGTTACAAAAAGATGCATAAAAGACACTATATGGAATAACTTAGCACTTTAACGAAACGGTATCCAACCGAACAACCGGACACTACCCGAAACACCAAAATAATGCTAGAGGCATTGTTTATATTCTTCTGAGCTAGTTATGATTCCCAAACATCATAACACCCCATATAAATATCAACTAACTAAGACATCTAACTAAACACTTACAATTCAATTACCAACTAACCATATGGTTACATCCTACACCTATAACCCCCCCCCACCTATCTCACGGCCACTAAGGCCCTTACACACTTGATTTTATTTGAATTGTTTATTAAGATATGTCTTGTACTCCTAGGGACACATTATCCATGGGTTATTGTCGTATTATGGTTATAAGATAAACCCTTGTGTCCTAGTCCTTCATTCAACAACAACAACAACATCAACAACACACAACCTCCTCTCCCTCTTTCCTTGGCTACGTCCATAACCACCACCACACACAACCACCATCTTCATTCATCATTCACCCATTCTACATATATACAAAGGTGCTACAAGGTGCACAAGGAAGCTCGGTGTTCTCGGAAGTGGAAGGACCTCTCTAGATTTCTTTTATCCACTCGTTTTCTCTAGTGTTTCTTCCCTAGCTTAAAAGCTAGTGGTAAGCCCCTTTGATCTTCATTTGCTTCCTATTTATGATGGTTAATTGTTAGACTATTATGAAAACTTAAGAACACTAGAAGATCATATGCAAAAGTGTTGAACATAGAGCTAACTTAATGATGAAATATTGTCAAAATGTGATGAAATGTTGTAGTAGGATGTTGTAGTGAACATGTTGTTGATTACTTGATGATTTACTTGTTAATATTGATGTTAAAGGTCGTTGTTGATCACTAGACATGTTAACGGAACAAATAGAACACGCGTTAGAACACAATAAGCTGAAAACAGCTTCTGTCCAAGCGTTTACAGCCAACTTCAGTTGGCTGTAACCAGATCATAACTTAACAAAAACTTGATTTTCTTGAGTCTATAACGTGTTATTATGAAATATGGTTCTAATGGCACTGGAATCATAATTTTTGGACTTCGTTTACTATTTTTAAAGGGTCATTTTGTAACAGCAGCTAAAGCTGCATTTTTACTGCTGAAAATATGTGTTATGTTCTTCATCATAACTTGAAATCTGTGTAGAATCAGGTCACGAAATTTGTACTGTAGGTGGACACTGATGTCGCAGTAACTCTCCAACTGGAATTTCATCAATCGGACTTACGATGAATTTTTAAATAATTATTCCGTGGACTGCAGTCAGAAAAAGATGAATCAGATTGCAGTCCGGAAAATGATTTTTTATAAAACATTGGTGATGAATTGGATCCCAAGATTTTTACACAATAATATTTGGATCGTTTAAGACCTTCTGTAGAAAGTTGGGAATTTTTGGAGTAAGTTAACTATTTTATTAAAATACCCGAAAATAGCCCAGTTTTGAATGTAAAAGCTGAAACGAGTAATTTGCGTGTCTAAATGTCTGGTAGGTTATCTGAGAATGATCTAACATGTTATATGTCAATAAAAGTGTTATGTGCAATGTCGTATGTTTGCTTATGAACGGGAATAGATGGGAAGTTTATATGGGCGTGAACCATTAAAGTGTTGCATGTTATGTGATAGATGCGTGTAGGAACTTCGTGCGTATTTGAAGTCACTAATAAACTAAGTGGTAATCATACTAGGATGTGATTGACCGACCTTGACTGTTAGCTATTTTTGAGAATCTAACCGAGCAAACCAATGTGAGTTCACACTCTTTCTAAGGCACGGGATTCTCGGTAGTTGGGAATGGGTTAAAGAAATTAAAACGGAATCTACATATCCTACTTAGGTAGGATATGTACGGCCATCCTCCTTGGGTAGGATGCCAATATTAATCCTGCGTATTCTCTTTGGGTAGAATACGTACGTTCATCCTCCTTGGGTAGGACAACACCCTTAAAACTTACTAGACAAAACTCTATCATTAAGTCCCACATTTTATATCGACTTAATCGCCGAGGCCGATGGCGAGCGGGTCTTTAGTTAATAGCCCTATTAGGTTTAACAAACCTCACACCGTGTCGTCTGAACAGGCGTGTACTAATGGACTATGGCAAACTGTCAATGATGATAGAACATTGACGTAGGGCACAACAAAATTCGTTAGTAGTCGATATCATACGGTCTAGTGGTTTACATGGGGAAGCCCCCACTGAATATGGATATGGTTTGGGTAATAAAAGGAATTGGTTAAACATACTTTCAACTATGGGTTAACCCCCAAGGCAAATAAGCCAACGAAAGTCAAACCACGTTTTCAGAAACAACTTAAAACTAATCAACCAACCGTGAACTCACTCAACTTTGTTGTTGACTCGTTGTTACATGCTTTGCAGGTCGCTAGATGCTATGGGGCTTGCACAAGGAGGTGGTCGTTGTGGGATGCGAACTGATATGTCCCGTACTTAATAAATAAACCTTATGAACTTATGAAACTTATGTTTTGGGTCTTTAAACTTATGAACTACGAACTTATGTTTTGGTTTAACGTCTTATGCTTCCGCTGTTTAAATTAAACTTGGTTAACTTCCTTTTGGTCACCAATTGTATTGTGGTTGGTTATATTTACTTTAATACGTTGTTCAATAGGATTGGTGGCTCGATCCTGGTTACGTCACGCCTCCAAGCTGTGATACTCCGCATGGTGGATTTTGGGGGTGTGAAAACACTGTTATCCACTTGATTTCCATTGTTATTATTGTTTAGATCATCATTATTCGGGTTATTGTCATTCTGGATTTCATTGTTCGGGTTTTCCTGATTCACTTCGTTGTCCATCTGAATTTTAAATATTTACCACATATTAATATCACAAAATAGTATTTAGTATAGCCAAATCACATGACACGCATATTGATCAAAAACTCGATCATTGCGACTTACTCTTTTCTTATATATAATATGCATCTACTACAAACCAGTACTAAAATTAAAAGTTACAATACGACTGAAATTGAACTTACACTACTAGTAGGCATCCATAGCTATGATTTTGTTTTTTTTTTCTAACATACACGCATATTATATATTATTATTATTATTACTACTACTACCTTCGCCATCACTTTCACGGATATGGATTCATATAGAAATCCATATGACGCTCGTCATACTTCCAGACGAGTCGCTAGGTTTGGCATGGGTAGGTCTGTTAGGTGGTAGCGTTGCACATAATCCCTATGATCATCAAACCACGGGTCGTAGTCTGGGTCTAAGGGATTGGGTGCTGGTACCCTAGGTATCTCCTCCGGATTGAAATCATGCATTTCTACTTGATTTTCTGGGTTGTTTTCTATTTCCATTGGCTGAGCGGGAAGTAGTGGTAATGGTTGGGGTGATATCAGTTGCTCCAGGTTAGGGTCGGCAGCTGTGGTTGTTAAGATATGGAAGTTTGCTAAACTCCTATTAAGCATGTCTTGGGTGTGGGCGTCTGTCTCTCTTTTAATGGCTGCTAAGGCCCGCTGCTCTTGCAACTTTTTCATTCTCTTCCTACGCTCATGTGCTCCCTTACTGAATCATCCTCTTTTTTTATGAGGGAATGGCTCTTCAGACTGAGCCTTAAACACGAATATCCCTTCTTCATCATCAGCTGAATACCCTGAGAGGGCAGGCTGTGAAGAGGTGCCTTCGCTCCTAGGTGAGCTGGACAACTGGCGATACGCGTCGGATGGTCCTTGATCACTCATACTGTAAACTAACAAATAGTCAAATAACACATAGCAATAAAATACAGATCTGCACGTATTTCTATAATTTATTTCCTAACACTTTAAATAATATCTTGGTGTCAGCAGAACACTTCTGTGGCTGAATCAGTGGCTTAGCTCTGATACCACCTTCTGTCGCAACCCCCGTCCCCTAACAAACCCGGGAACGGGCGGCCGCGGCCAGTTTGGGTGGTATCTGTATTTTATGCATTTTGGCAGAAAATTTCATCAGGACCGTAGTTAGGAAATATTTTATCAGAGTAAAATACCAGACTTTCATAATATTAAACACGTGGGAATAGTCCCAAGTTTTAAATCCACACATTTTCATACGGATAAACCCTCTTTTATTTAAATAAAACATCTCTTTATTTTTAGGTAACTTTATTGCCACTTTTCCAAGCCTTCAGTGCTGTCCAGCTGGTTTCTATTTGGCTTTCACATTTTGTTACCTGAAACGCGTTTAAAAACATTTTGTCAGTGGGAAATACTGGTGAGTGAATCCCAGTTTAATCAAGTTTAATAAAGACCATTGTACAATATTGAGGGCGGTCGCGCAATTACATTTGTTTCCATCTATTCAATTACCACCCACGGTACTGTCAACCCGACTTGTGGTCATGTTACTCCTCGCAAGGTAGTAACAAATTTTGTATACAAAACCCCAACATACCGACGATAATTGTAGAACACAAATACTCAATCACTGTTTAATATATTATTAATTAAGTGAGGTTTTGTAAGAACAATTTGCAAAAAGGAGATTACTCACATTGTTGTCTTAGGTTTGCTTTAAGGGTTTCCTGGTGATTATCTATAATTTACACAAATGCACACGCGTTAGTATAATTACCCAATATTTACATTAGTAATACCCTCCCCGAGACGGCATTCCAACGACTACGTCGGGCAGAACCACGACAGCCGTTACGGAACCCTGGACCAATCAGGCAGCGTATCTAATACCTAACCGGGGTTATGATACTTACAACGGGGCAGAACTTTGTTATTTAGGGGGGTATTATACCCGAGAATTACTTCTACACTTAAGAAATTAGAGAGAGAAAGAGAGGTGTGAACAATTGAAACTGAAGGCCGAAGCCCTCTACTTATAGGGCCTGATTTCGAGTTTTACGCGGCCCTCGTAAAACGTAGCGAAGGGCTACGCGGCCCGCGTGGCTCCCTAGGGTAGGCCCTAGGGTTGTTGATTTGGAACATAGACTCCACACGCGTTATGCCACGTGGCACCTCAGGGACCCTGGTCTCGAGCTATCACGGCCCGCGTAGCTCAAGGGGATGGCTTACGCGCCCCGCGAGAGACCATAAAATTTTATTTTAATTAATTTTAATAAAAATAAAGGTATCCGGGCCCTGTTTTCTCGTATGGGGTGTATTTTAGGACATATTGGGACATTTAAAATATATTAGGGGTGTTAGAAAAATGTTAGGAGGGTTGTTATAGCATGAATAGACGAATGACATTGATGAGTGCTTTGAAGATACATATCCAAACAAAAAGCTCATGTCATATTGTCTTTCCAAACGGCCACAAAAACACAAGCATGACAAAGCCAAACCACCAGTGAACATGTTTCAAAGAAGAAAGAGACTGATGACAGTGAAGATTTGGAAGATGAATTGTTTCTATTTTCAGTTTTTTAATTTTCCTTTTCTGTTGTTTGTTATGTATTTTTTGACTAAGAATAAAAAAAGAAGTTTAATAAAGAGCCAAAAAGTCATAAAGATTGGGAAACCCCATAACGCAGTAAAACGCCATAGTGCAGTAAAACACCAAAAACTCCAAACCTATAATAAAGGTAATTTGGAGAACTATTATTAAAAGCTAAAAATGGAAAAAAAAAAACGCCAAAAACTACTTAAAGCCATTAAAAAACGCCAAACTTGGAAGATGGAATGTCTATGACCATAAAAACTCATAAAAAGCTGAACAAAAAGAGTAAAAAATAAACATAGTAACTTAAAAGACGGCTACTTTATTAATATAATTTATTATAAATAAAAATCTCGCCTAAACTACGCGCCAAAAACATCCTATAAGAGAGGCGTCTCTGCACAATCAACTGATCACAAACCAAAAATAAACGCCATCTTTCCAAGAAACCATTCACTTTAAAACGTCAAAAAAAAAATACTTAAAAAAGCCACAGATGCGAAACCTCATTTCTTCTATATTGAGTATTGTTCTGAATGAAGTTTCACTAAATGAATTCTACTCTGAGGTGGGTATCTCTATAAGCTTTTGCCGAATGAGATGGACAAATATTCATGAAAAAGAGACTGATGACACTGATATGTCATCATGTCACTTTGTTCTTGATGGATATATTGATGGCATGAAGGGATCAGTACATTCGAGCAGGCGATGATCTTAAACATGTCACCAAACAAGTATATATCAAAACACAAAAAAGGATGCCCAAAAATAAGCATCTTCTAAAGACGGGAGGTATATAGGAAAATAAGGATCTACACAAGGTATTCAAAACGCCAAAAAGGTTAAAGTAGAAGAGGCTGATGACAGCGAAGATTTGGAAGAGAAATTAGATTATAATTTTTTTATTTTTTTTTTCATTTTCTATTGTTTGTTATCTAATTCTCTGATTTTGTTATCTAATTCTCTACTAACAAAATTTTTTTTAATATAAAACGCCAAAAACTACAAACACCAAAAACGCCTGATAGTGTGAAAACTGTGAGAACAGATGCTAGCAAAGCACGTTGTTGCTATATAAAAACGCCAAAAAACAATTATTATATTAAAAGCCACTACATGGAAAATTGAAGTTTATCTTTTCAAAACGCCATAATTGTCTGTCAGATTATAGGCCTGCATCCTACTTTGTTAAAATGCCAAAATGTTTACTATGATCCTGACTAAAATCAATAAAAACGCCGCGTATTTGTTAAACGCTAAAAAATGGAAAGGTGATGTGACACACATTTAAAAAAAAGAATATGAAAGGACAAAAAAGCCCCTCCGCCCTTATCTATGTCGCATGACATGTGTTGGGCCAGGATGCGTTCTCACCGTTCTCACACTTTTGGGCGTTTTCTCCTGATCCCGTTTATATATATATGTGAGTAGTTTGAAAAAAAAACTAAACTAAATAGATAATCTAATAACTACTGATGCATAACTAGTATTGTATTTAAAATTCCAGTTGCAGTTTATAATAGATATAGATATCTATAAAATAGAGTAAATGTCGCAATGCACGACGATTTTGATCAATGTGTTTGTTTGTATGATTGTTTACATTAAATCTTATTTTGTGATATTAATACCTGGTAAATGTTTATAACTCAGATGGACAACGAAGTGAATCAGGAAAAACAGAATAACGATAATAACGGGAACCAATTAGATGACAGTGCCATCCAACATATAGTGGCACAAGGAATTATCGATGCTATGCCTTATATCCTCCAAACTGTTAAGGGAGCAGAAAATAATAAAAGTAACGGTGGAAGTAAACGACCACATACTAAACCCGGTCACAGCGTAAACAATGGACCATTACTTCAATTGCCTATTCCAAAAAGAAGAAGAACCATGTCTTATAGTTTTTCTTATAAAGAATTCTGGTCTTGCAAACCGATAGAATTCGCTGGCAGTGAAGGAGCCATTGAAGCTCTACACTGGATTGAAAAGACAGAGGCCGTCTTGAAAATAAGCAAATGTGCAGAGGAAGATAAAATCATGTTTGCTTCCAATATTTTTTAGAATGCAGCTCTAGAATGGTGGAACACTATTCTCCAGTCTAGGGGAAGTGACAGAGTCTATAATATGGAATGGACTGAGTTTACGAGTATGGTTGAAAGAAAATTTTGTCCTCCCAATGAAAAAGAACAAATAGCTAATAAGGTCTTAAACCTTAGAATGACCAGAATAGACTGTAAGGGTTACACTATCATATTCTTTGAATATGCTAGAATTGTGCCAACCCTAGCTTCACTAGAACCAGTGTTAATCTCCCGTTACATCTGGGGATTAATCAGTGAGATTAGACACGTAGTCAAGGAAGCTAGACCACAAACCATAGAAGAAAATATAGAACTAGCAAATACCTTGACTGATGAATTGGTACGTACGCAAGAAGAGAACCAGAGGAATAACCTAGCTAAAAAGCTTACCGAGGAATTTCGCTACGGTAATTCCAACCGTGGGAAAAACATAGGTTCTACCTCCGCACCTTACTGTAAGTCCTTCAAGAAAAAGCATTCGGGAAAATGCTCCACTAACTACATCTTCTGCAAGATACCAGGACACAAGGAAGAAGACTGCAGGAAGAAACCCAGCAATGGAGTATGCTTTAATTGTGGAGAAAAGGGGCATATAAAACAGAACTGTCCGAAACTAGCTCTAGCCATGAATAACAAGACTATTAGGAATGCTAGGGCATTTGTTCTGACAGCCGAAGTGTTGGTGCATACGTCTGTCGACTTCGTCTTGTATCGAGCCTTGTATTGTATTAGATAGATCAGGGCACGAAAATCGAGAAACATGTGTTTTTAGGTATTTCGCACGAAATGACATTAGGTCATTTTGTACGAAATCAAATTGGTATTTCGCATGAAATAGTGATTTCGTGTGAACTTGTTTTCGCTTGAACATGTTTCGTGCGAAACCACCTAGCCTATAAATACTTGATGTGCCATCTCATTTGTAACTTTCCGGTTTTAGTGCCGAACTGCTGCCGAAGTGTCTACTCGCTGTAAAACGTTGTTATTTCAATCAAAAGACAGTTTAAAGTGATTTGCAAGCTGAATCAACTCGATACGTTTGTTTCTGCCTCTCGTATTGAGGAAAAACTCTTCTGAACGACTCGTTTGGGTCAGAACACGATCCTACAAGTGGTATCAGAGCTCAGGAGGAAGAGTTCTTACCATTTCAGCTGCAAATTCTGATTTCTACACTTTCTTTTCAAAATTAAATAAAATTTCATGGTTAAAATGGCTTGATTTTCACACATTATATGCGAAACGGTGTTTTAACAAAGCCTTGAAAGAATTGGACTTAAAATTGGACTAAAACCTGATTAATTTTGACAAAAACAGTTCGAGATGATGATATCAGCAGTATTTCGTACGAAATAGGAGTTTAATTTCGCACGAAATAGCATATTTAGGGTCATTTCGCACGAAATCAACAGTGTATTTCATACGAAATCAGTCTTTTCGCACCAAGTTGGTATTTCGTTTGACCATTTCGCACGAAATCACCTATTTCGTTTGAAAGTGTGTTATTTCGCACGAAATCAGTCAATCAGTTTGGGTATTTCGTTTGAACAGGGTATTCCGTGTGAAGAGGTTATTTCCCTTGAGATTGGTATTTCGTTTGAAAGACAAAAGTTGTGAAAATTTTAAAACCAAATCATGGAAGAGGAATTTTACAACGCCTTTGCAACTCCGATTAGCATTGCACAAAACACAATGTTGGAAAACAAAACGGGCACCATGCAAAAACCGCCAAAGCTCATGAATATCGAGGAGTATAAAGGATGGGAGGAACGATTTGAGAATTGGGTTCAAGCAAACTACTTGGATGCTTGGGAATGTGTTGAAACGAAATATGTTAGACCAATGAATGATGATGAGGAGGTTATTGCAATTAAAGATCTTAGTGCAGAAGAGAAAAAGAAATACAAAGATGAAAAGATGATGACTAGTTTATTGCATCAAGCTGTGAAAGAAGATATCTTGGTTTTATTGCAACATAATGGAACTGCATACTTTATCTGGAAAGCATTAAAATCAAAGTATGTTGGAAGTAAAGAGATGATTAAGAACAAAAAGTCACTTTTGAAAAAAGAGTTTGATCTATTTCGTGGTTTGAGAACTGAGAGCACTAAGCAGATCATTGAAAGATACTGCAATTTGTTAGTCAACATGAAGAGAGTGAGCATCACAAAGGATAATGAAGAGTTGATTGAAAAATTGGCCGATGCGTTGCCACATGAAACTTGGGGCACATATCTTATGATGTTGAGAAATAAAAAGGATTTTGGAAATTTAACACTTAGTAAGTTCATTGAAAAACTTGAAGCTCAAGAGATGGAACAAAGGAAGATTTCAAGAATGAAAGATTTTGATGGTGAACAAGATATCGGTCTTTATTACAAAGGAGGTATCAGTGATAAGACCAACATGTCACCAAAGATCGAAACTGCATTCAATGCTAAGAGTTCGTCTGGAGGGTCATCTAAAGGATCAAACAGCAAAACGGGATTTTCTTCATATCCATTATTTGATCCAAACTTATCAACAACAAAGAGTGGCAAAGTTATTCAATGCAACATTGCATTAAACCTTGAAAATAATCAATATTACTCAAAAGAAGTTGCAAAAAGTCACATGTCTTTGTTGGTGACTGTGTTGGAATCATATGGGAGTTTAGTAGCAGGAAGGATCGGAAATCCAATGTTGACAAAAGAGGATTACGATCAGATTGATGCTGAAGAAATGGAATTAATGGATATAAAGTGGTGTCTTACGATTTTTTTGAGAAGAGCTGAAAAGTTTAAACAAATTACGGGAAGAGATGATTTCCGTGATGCAAATGTTTCAACTTTAGGATTTGATAAATCTAAAGTCACTTGTTTTCATTGCAGGGAAAAATGACACTTCAAGAGAGAGTGCACAAATCGCGAAGCAAGTGGAGCTCAAAATCCGTTCAACAACAATGATTACTATCGGAAAGCAATTTATCATCAAGTTTCTCAACAGTCGCATCAACAAGAACCACAAACTGCGCATGCTAAAAAAGCAATCGAAGAGTCATCAAAGAGAGCTCTTTATGGTATAATAGATCAAGATGATGAAAAATTACCAGAAGGTTTTAGCTGGAAAAATTTTAGCTGGGATAATTATTGTCCAGATAAAGAGATTTTAAAAGCCAAAGCTTTTGTTGCTCGAGTTGCTGAAGACAGTGATAATGATGATGATTATTATGCAAAAAGAATGGAAAAGCATTTAAGATTGATGGAGGAGAGTGATAGTGATGATGAAAAAATTCAAAAGAAAAAGAAAAAAAGTTAAGAAACATGTTAGCAGTGATGATGAAGAAGTTCCTATGATAAAGAAAAAAATAAAAGACATTCCAGCCTTTAAAGTTGAAGCAGAAGCTGATGCACAAAGATTCCTCTGAAATGTGAAAACTGTGAAGCAGTGAAAAAGTATAACAGTACTTTGATTCATAACATGAACAGATTGAAAGAATCTTATGATGTTCTCAACAAAGCAATGAATCAGTATAATCAGTCAAGCAGTGAAGAAGCAACAGCTATGAAGACACTTCAAGGAGCTTTCATGACAAAGCAAAAAGTTGTTAACAATTACATTGAGAAGTGTGTTGTGCTTGAACAAAAACTGGAAACTCAAAGAATAGAAATAGAAAGAGTAAATAGGTTGTTAAAAAGTTACTCATGTACTTCTTATGTTATTGATAGGATTTATCCAACAATGGAAGGCATGAAGGCATTTGATGAAGAAATATCTGAAGAAAAGAATTCTGAAAAAAGGAAGGATACTAAAGTGAAGTTTTCTGGTAAGAAACAAGATGCCAATTACAACAAGTGTCCACCCCGCTTGAAAATGGATATTCTCCACGAAATCCAAATTCAGAAAGAGTCAAAAAGGCAACCAATTTACAGTGGGAGTCTGAGTCTTCAGAAAATTTGCCAGACAACATCGATGTCACTTTCACATCGTCTGACACTGATCATGAGTCCGAATTAATAAAGAAAGTGGTCGATCAGGTGTTGGATAAAGATGAAACCGAGGAGTCAAAGTCGGAGTCAAATTTAGAGTCAAAGTCTGAAACGTCAAGTCCAACAGTCAAAAAGGGCAAACGGGTTTACAATAATGAATTTCTGTTATCAAAATCTAATTTGAATGATGAAACATTTAAAGTAGCATATACTTTAAATGATTCTGACAAATTGTATTCTGATGAAGAATTTCCAATAAGAGGTGTCAAAACTGAAATGATCAAAAAGGTTTTCAAATTAACAGAAATCAATATTTCTGAAATAAAAGATGTAAATCTTTCTGTAAAACCTAAAAAGTACACCTCAAGAGTTCAACAGAGGTTAAACAAGAAAAAGGGTTACAGTTCTGGTTCTGGTTTTCAAAAGAAACCAAACCATAACGGTAATTTCAAAAGGAAAGGTCTCAGTTTTATTCCACCAAAAAATCATAAAAATGAGAAAACTTATAAACCAAAAATTGTTTTTGTTTCAGGAATATCAACTGAAGAAGAAAAGGAGCAATTGTTCAGAAAGTAGACAAACAAAGAATTCCTTGCCAAGAAGCAAGAAGAAATAATGAAAACTGTTGCTCAGAAGAAGAAAGAGACGAGAATCTGTTTTCAATGTAAAACAGTTGGTCACATTGCCAGGAATTGTCCAAAGGCAATACAAACAAAACAGGGAGTCTCTGGTAAACTGAAAGAAAAGATTGTTGAGAAAACCGAACCACCAATGAACAGATTTAAAGTTTTTAAAAATTTAACTTTTGAGATTGGTGAATGTTCGAAAGATGTTTACAAAAGAAAGGAGAAACTTAACAATCAAAAATGGGTTGTTAAGAATTCAAGTGATAGTTCTGGCAATGAATCTGATTCCACAAAGTCAGAGGAGTCACAAGTTGATCCAAAAGTTGAAAAATCAGTTCCGCCTTTGGATGATGCAAATTTTCCACCATTGCGAGCTGAAAATTTTAAACAAAAGGTTGGCAAAATTGAGATTTCAAATCAATTGTTCTCTAAAAAGAAATAATTTGATATTGAAAAAGTTTTTAACCCCACAGTTCAAAATATTTTTGGAAAAATGGTTGACAGGAAGGTTAAAGGGGTAACGGAATTTTATGAAAAGAAAATGAAGAAACCAGGTAAAGGTAAATCATCCCAGGTTTGTGACTGGGATGGAACATATTATGATTGAAACCCAGGACTTGCCGGAGCTCCCAAGTTGGTAATCGCGGAGCATGAATCGGCATCATTCTTGAAAAATTGTTTTTGAAAATTTTAATTTTTTTTACAAGTATGACTTGCTGGAACTCCCAGGTTGGTAAGTGTGGAGTAGGAATCGGCATTTTGAGATTTCAACCTACAAGTGGTAATTGTTGGTAAGCAAACCGACAAGTGGTTGAAAGAGAGATTTTATTTACAAGTGGTTAATCAAAGTCATTAAGTTGAACTTGATTTATCTTTCATTCAAATGATTGGAAAACAAAGTGATGATCACATCCCCATTTTTTTTACAAGTGATAAAATCAACAAAACTTATTTTCCGGAAAAAACATTTTGATTAAAACAAACATAAGTGTTTTGAAATCATAATGGGAAAATAATTTGTTGTAAGGGGGAGTTCTGATTGTTTATGCCAAGTGGATGGCGATTTGAAGCAATTCACAACAGTTGTCACTTTAGTTGTATAGTTTGTTTTCAAATTTTATGTTAAATGCTTTTGCATTTTAGGGGGAGTAAAGATTTTCAGAAAATTCAAAAACATTTGAAAATTTGAAAAAGCCAAAAATATGATAAAAGAAAAAATGAGTTTTGTTGTGAAAAAGAGGGAATGATAGTACATCAGTGGACTATCACAGCATGCTAAAGAATTGGAAAGATAAAATGTGATAAACGGTCCCACTGATGATGTGCCAGTAGGTTTTTGCACATTTAGTAGATTGTGTCGAGATATAAACCTAAATTTCAAACTTACTTATCTCGTGGGGAACATCTCTCGGGTATATGGGTAACCCCTGAAATCTTGTTTGAAAGGTCCCTCTTTCTGAGATACTAGGTCTTTATGCTTAGTGATATCTGGGGTATTATCCCGGGACTTCTGATTTTGCGGAAGCAATGCCCTAGTCCCCGTATAATAATTGCTGCTTACTTGAAAGATAGCACCCCCTCAACATAAAAAATGATGAAACATTGCAAAATGCTAATCATGTGCTGTTGAAGAAAAGATTCTCTAAAGGGAACACACCTAAAGTCGAAGCCATCATATCTCTGATTTTGCAGAAGCAATAGCCTGAGCTCTCATGGCCCTCGCATTTTAACCCTTTACAGATATCATCTAGGTATAGTCACCTGAAAGACTGAATATTGGGATCTGGATACGGGAGTATATTTTGAGGTGGGACACGCGTATAAGTTTAAGTCTCTAAAACATTAATCTCGTATCTCGAAACAGTTGAACTTTGTGTGAAAATTTAAGTGGATCAGTATACTGACAATCTAAGTGAATTGTTTAGAACTTAAAATGTTTAAAGCTTAACGGTGTTGGTGATTTGTCTCAGAAACTGATATGATCCTCTTACACAGACTCACAAAAATAGTGTTTGTAAATATTTCTTTTCTGCATTTCCATTAAATACAAAAATCCAAAAAGATTTTAGTGTGTTTTAGCATATTATTTTGAAAATTCAAAAAGATTTTCGACAACTGATATTGATGAGCTGATTTTCAAAATTCCGAGTGCTAAACATGATGAACAGGTTTGGGAGAGTATGTTTAAAATGAGAAAAATTTTGAATGTTTGCCTACAAGTGGTCATCAGAAATTTTTAAATGTTAAATCATTCTATTACTGCAAGTGATATAAATTTGATAAATTTTAAATTTGTGAAACTTATGTTTTGGGTAGAGCATGTACAGGAATGCAGATAGTGAATTCCAGACTGCGATCCCAGCTTATCGAAAGGGGGAGTTTGAAGTTGCTGATGCTGAAACAGGATAAGAGCAAGGATTATGATTCTAAGAAAAAGATTTGAGAAAGAAGAGAAAGAGATTGAAGATACTTACAATAGAGAAACGTTGGAGAGAGCGAGAAGACTGATAAAGACTGAAGGTTTCACAACCGAAGACTCGACACCGAAGACTTCGTCAACATCCGAGGGGAAGTCTGTTGGTGCATACGTCTGTCGACTTCGTCTTGTATCGAGAAACATGTGTTTTTAGGTATTTCGCACGAAATAGTGATTTCGTGTGAACTTGTTTTCGCTTGAACAGGTTTCGTGCGAAACCACCTAGCCTATAAATACTTGATGTACCATCTCATTTGTAACTTTCCAGTTTCAGTGCCGAACTGCTGCCGAAGTGTCTACTCGCTGTAAAACGTTGTTATTTCAATCAAAAGACAAATTAAAGTGATTTGCAAGCTGAATCAACTCGATACGTTTGTTTCCGCCTCTCGTATTGAGGAAAAACTCTTCTGAACGACTCGTTTGGGTCAGAACACGATCCTACACGAAGAAGCAAAGACGATTCCGGACGTGATTGCCCGTACGTTTTTAGTTAATGATATTTTTGCTAAAGTATTATTTGACTCTGGTGCGAACCAAAGTTTTATTAATACTTCATTTTGCAAACTTCTCAATCAACCATTAACTAAACTTCAACAAGATTTTTTGGTAGAAATGACAAATGGAGAATCCATTTTGATCACTGAAATCTTGCAGGAGGCAAGAATAGAAATTTTAAACCAAAATTTTATTGCTAATCTTTACCCAATGAATCTGACTGGATTTGATATTGTATTAGGAATGGATTGGTTAGTAGCCAATAAAGCCAGTATTTTATGTGATCAAAAGTCAATACAAGTAAATACAGCAAAGGATGAAAAGATCACAATTAAAGGAAATAAGCCATCTCGATCCACGAAATTCATCTCTGTGATGAAAACTGCAAGTTATGCAAGCAAAGGGTCACTAGTGTATATGATTTCCATAATCATTAACATTAAAGGAAAAAAAATGAAAGATATTCCTGTAGTATCTCAATTGTCAAATGTGTTTCCAGAATAATTACTAGGACTACCGCCAGACAGGGAAGTCGAATTCAGAATTCACTTGCTACTAGGGACAACACCGATTGTCAAGGCACCCTACCATTTGGCACTAGCAGAGATGCAAGAACTGAAGAAACAGCTGGATGAACTTTTGGAAAAAGGAATCATACATCTCAGTTCATCGCCATGTGGAGCACCAATCTTGTTTGTCAGGAAAAAGGATGGATCAATGCGTATGTGCATTGATTACCGAGAATTGAACAAGGTCACGATTAAAAATTGGTACCCATTACCAAGAATTGATGATCTGTTTGATCAGTTACAAGGAGCTCGATTCTTTTCTAAGATAGACTTACATTGAGGATATCATCAATTGAAGGTACAAGAAGAGGACATTCCTAAGATCGCTTTCAGAACAAGGTATGGCCATTATGAATTTACAGTCATGCCATTTGGTCTAACTAATGCCCCAGCTACATTTATGGACATGATGAACAGAATGTGTAAACCATATCTGGATAAATTCATAATCATCTTTATAGATGATATTCTCATTTACTCTAAAAGTAAAGAGGAACATGCAGCGCATCTGCATACACTCTTGAATTTGCTAAGAAAAGAAAAGCTTTATGCTAAATTTTCGAAATGCGAATTTCGGTTAGAAGAAGTACAATTTCTTGGACATTTAGTTAATCATGAAGGAATCCATGTGGATCCCACAAAGATTGAGGCGATTACTAAATGGAAAGTCCCTGAATCACCAACGGAGGTGAGAAGTTTTCTAGGACTGGCAGGTTATTATTGACGATTTATCCAAGATTTTTCTAAAATAGCTATCCCATTAACAAAACTGACCTGTAAATCTATTAAGTTTGATTGGGGACCAAAACAGGAAGAAGCCTTTAGAATCCTTAAGCAAAAATTAACCAATGCACCCATACTAGCGTTACCAGAAGGAATTGAAGACTTCGTAGTCTACTGTGACGCTTCTAAGTTAGGTTATGGATGTGTGCTAATGCAACGTCAAAAGGTTATAGCCTATGCTTCTAGACAACTTAAGAATCATGAAGAGAATTATACAACCCATGATCTAGAGTTAGGAGCCATAATTTTTGCCCTTAAAATTTGGAGACATTATCTTTACGGTAGTAAGTTTACCATTTTCACCGATCATAAGAGTTTAAGATATGTTTTTGGGAAAAAGGAGTTAAATATGAGACAAAGACGCTGGATGGAAATTCTTAGTGATTATGATTGTTATATCCAGTATTATGCAGGAAAGGCTAATGTAGTAGCCGATGCTTTAAGTCGAAAGTATCATGAAAAGCCAAAAAGAGTATGTTCTCTTAAATTAAATCTGCAGATAGATTTAAATGAACAAATTAGATAAGTACAAAAATTAGTAATCAAGGGCGATACTGAGAGATTGAAAGGAATGATTAAGGAATTAGAACAAGTAACAGATGAAATTTGGAGATTCCGTAAGAAAAGAATTTGGATACCTAAACAAGGAAACCTACGCCACCGAGTATTAGAAGAAGCCCATAAGTCTAAGTATACGGTACATCCTGGAAGTGATAAAATGTATCAAGACTTAAGAAAGAATTTCTGGTGGATAGGAATGAAAAAGGATATAGTAGCTTATGTTGCCAAGTGTCTAACTTGTTCCCAAGTTAAAGCGGAACATCAGAAACCCTCAGGTTTATTGCAGCAACTTGAGATGCCAATATGGAAATGGGAATTGATAACAATGGACTTTGTTACCAAATTACCCAAGACTCGAAATGGTAATGATACAATCTTGGTGGTTGTAGACAGGCTAACCAAATCTGCCCATTTCTTACCGATGAAGGAAACTTATAGTATGGAACAATTAGCCAAGTTATATGTAAATGAAATAGTTTCATTACATGGAATTCCTTTATCTATTGTTTCTGATAGAGATAGCCATTTTACTTCTCATTATTGGACTAGTTTCCAAAAAACAATGGGAACCATGTTAAATCTAAGTACCGCTTATCATCCTCAAACGGATGGACAGAGCGAAAGGACAATTCAGACAATGGAAGACATGCTTAGAGCTTGTGTAATTGATTTCGGAGGAAATTGGGATAATTATTTACCATTAATAGAATTTTCCTATAATAACAACTATCATACAAGTATCAATGCTGCACCATTTGAAGCACTTTATGGACGAAAGTGCCGAACTCCAGTCTGTTGGGCAGAAATTGGAGAAAAACAACTATCTGGACCTGAGATAGTACAAGAAACAACACACAAGATCATTCAAGTCAAGGAAAGACTAAAAGCAGCACGCGATTGACAAAAGAGTTATGCTGATAACAGGCGGAAACCGTTGGAATTTCAAGTAGGAGACAAGGTATTATTAAAAGTTTCTCCATGGAAAGGAGTAGTCAGATTCATCAGGAGGGGAAAGCTAAGCCCCAGGTATGTTGGACCATTTGAGATCATTAGAAGAATAGGACTCGTAGCATATCAGCTACGACTGCCAGAGGAAATGGCAGGAATACATGATATATTTCATGTATGTAATTTCAAGAAATGCTTAGCAGATGAATCATTAGTGGTACCTCTTAAAGACATAGAGGTAAATGAGAAACTTAAGTTTGTAGAAAGACCTTTACAGATTGAAGACCGAAACATTAAGAATCTCAAACACAAGAGATTAGTTCTAGTCAAAGTGAGATGGGATTCCAAGAGAGGACCAGAATACATTTGGGAGCTTGAATCAGAAATGCAGAGGAAATATCCACACCTGTTCCAGTAGACCTCGAGGACGAGTTCTAAAACAAGGTGGGGATGATATAACAACTCTCCTAAGATACATAAAAAAACATCCCTATACGTCCTAAAACACACCTCGTATATGAAAAACGACCCTAAATACCTTTAATTTTAAAAAAATTAAGTAAAAACAAATGTCATTACTCGCTCGCGGGGCGCGACACACTCTTGTGTGTCTGTTGCGGGCCGCGACCCCCTTGACACCAGGCGAGCCCTTGAGCCGCCACGTGTCCATGTCGTGTCAAAGCTATATTGGTTATTGGCCAAGGCTAGGCCCTACTGAACCTAGCTCGCGGGCCGCGAGAAACGACCCTTAGTTGGTCGCGGGGCGCAAGAAACCCCCGAATCAGCCCTATAAATTGAGACGTTCGGCATTCATTTCAATTCGTTCATTTTTTATCTTTCTCTCTCAATCTATAAATAGTAGAAGTAATCCCCGGGTGTTATACCCACTAAAATAGCGAAGCTTTGCCTCGATGTAAGTATCATAACCCCCGGTTACGTATTAGATGAGCTGCCCGATTGATCTAGTGCTCCGTAGCGCATGTCGAGGCTCTGCCTGACTTAGTCGTTGGAGTTCTGTCTCAGGGAAGGTATAACTAATGTAAATTGGGTTATTATACTAACATGTGTGCATTGTTTAATTAATAGATTATAATCAGGAAGTCACAAGGAAATACCTAAATTAGCAATGTGAGTTAATCCTTCTTTTTATAAACTGTTTTACAAAACCTCAATTGTTTTAAATTATAATTAACAGTGATTGAGTATTTGTAATTCTACAATTATCTTCGGTATGTTGGGGTTTTGTATACAAAATTTGTTACAACACTGTGAGTAGTAACATTACCACAAGTCAGGATTGGCAGTGCCGCGGGTGGTAATTAAAGTAAAAATATAAACAAATGTAATTGCGAGATCGCCCTCAATGCTATAAAATGATAAAACTTGTTTTGATTAAACTGGGATTCACTCGCCAGTATTTCTTGCTGACAAAATGTTTTTAAACGCGTTTCAGGTAACAAAATGTGAAAGCCAATTAGAAGCCAGCTGGACAGCACTGAAAGCTTGGAAAAGTGGCTATAAAAGTTACCTAAATAAAGAAGATGTTTTCTATCAATAAACTAGGGTTTATCCCTATAAATACGTTGTAATGAAAACTTCGGTTTTTCCCTTGTATTTATTATTATAAAAATGTGGTGTTTTACTCTAATAAAATATTTCCTAACTACGGTCCTGATGTAACTTCCGCTGCCAAATTGATAAACACCGATACCACCAGCTCTGAGTAGGCCACAGCCGCCCGCCTCCCGACAGTGGCGGATCTAGAAAATTACTTAAGGGGCAACGTTTCAAATTTTTTTTAACGTACTTCATACAATGTAAACGAAACAACGATAGTAGCGCGGTAATAAATAAATTTAAACACGTACCTAAATGAGTTCTCCTCTTCGGTTTTTGAAAGCTTGAAACTGGGCCATGACATCCTCTTCTTTTACTTTACAAAAACTTTCTTTTTCGACCGCACAAATTAGAGCATTGTTCAAATACTCATCACCCATCCGATTGCGTAAATCCGTCTTGATAAGCTTCATTTTAGAAAAAAACATCTTTCAACGGTTGCGGTTGCAACCGGTAAAACCAGTGCTAGCTTCAATGTTCGATAAACCAAAGGAAAAGTTTCATTTTTTCCGGTTTCCACCATTACACGAGCAAGGTCACTCAATCCAGTTAAATTTGCAAATTTATCATCTTCCTTTAAAGTGTGATAAAATGTCGAAAGATCACCCGTAAGAACCCCTCTTTCTTTTTTATTAAAGTCATTCGGATACATTTCAGAAAACTTCGCTATCTTTGATATGTCAAATTTAGCAAACGAATTACAAGGATTTAAACCCGACATATTTTCTATCAAACTAGTTGAGACCTCACTAAATCGGCTTCCAAGTTCTTGAAGTTGCATATCCAAAACCGTATTAAAAACCTCAACTTCAAAATGATGTCAGTTAGTAATGACATACTTTCGGTTTCTTTTATTACCACAACTTTCCGCCATATCTAACATCTTAATGTTGTTTTTTTCACAAAAAGATGTTACGTTTGCCAACATCTTTTCAAACCCATTTTGTCTTAAATGATTCAAAGCTCGTTTTGTCCCGCTTATCAAATGAGATGCTTCTAACAAGTCTTGACTCTTTTTTTGAAGATGTTTTGATAGAGCATTTGTGAGGCCTAAGATATCGTTCAACAAGTGTATGTAAAACACAAATTCAAGACTCTCAAAATATGATAGAATACCTGATGCATTGGATCGTTGTTGAAAGGTCTCTCCATCTTGTTTAATAAAAGTAAGTACCTCAACAACTTCCGGAAATAATTTCAACAAACTTATGATGGTTCTATGATGAGAACCCCATCGTGTGTCTCCGGGTCGGGCAAGGGAAACCTCTTGGTTTAATCCTTTTCCTGTGTTAATTTCACCCGCTAGAATTTCGTTTTCCACTCTCTCTTTTTTTTGCCTCCAACATCATATCTTTTCTATTGCAAGAAGCACCAACCGTATTAACAACCATGCCAAGAGTTTCGTAAAATTCTTTAACACCATCATGCTTTTTTGCTACAGCCACAATCACTAACTGAAGTTGATGAGAAAAGCAATGTATGTAATGTGTCGATGGATTTTCTTTCAGAATTAAAGTTTTTAATCCGTTAAACTCTCCCCGCATGTTGCTTGCACCATCATAACCTTGACCCCTGATCTGTTTAAACAAAAACAAACAATAAAATACAATGATACGACATATAATCTTTATTATAGTTTATAATATGAAATTATGAAACATATAACTTACTTGATCTATGCTTAAATGGTTATCGACTAATAAAGACACGATGGCTTCTTTAAGAGTTAAAGAATATGTATTCCTCACATGAGCAACTCCAATTAAACTCTCTTTAACAACTCCGACCTTATCGACATATCTCACAACTACGGCCATTTGTTCCTTTAAAGACACGTCGCTAGACTCATCTACTAACAACCCAAAGACATCATCTTTAATTTCTTCACAAATCATTTTGGTTACTTCTTTCGCATAGCAATCGACAATCTCTTTTTGAATCGATGGAGCTGTCAACTTATTATTCTTCTTGGCCTTCCCTAAAGTGTACTTACCAATATCCGGGTTGTTCACACTAATCAACTTTAAAACCGAAAGAAATATACCTTTATAAAGAGACTTTTCAGATTCGTCATGACCACGAAACGGTAAACTATTTTCTAAACAAAATCCAGCACTACGAACAGACCCCATTAATCGATACCGATTTCCAATCCTTCTTTCCTTGTTACTCCTTTTTTCATTCGCATCATAGGATCGCTTTTGGTTCAAGATATTTTCACATTTTTGCGCCGCCTTATTATGTATACTATTAACTAACCCAACATGTTCTTTTAAGACACCCGGTTTACTCCAATTACAAAAGCCTCCACTTACAAAAGTCTCTCTTCCACCTTTATTACCAACACTTTCATTAAACAAGTAACAATATAAACAATATGCTTTTTCTTGTTTAGTGCTATACTCCAACCAATGATATTTATCAAACCATTTAACATTAAAACGTCTTCGGCCACTAGAATAGTTTGTCCATTTAAAGTGTGACACCTGTGCCTCCACGGCCATCAAACAAATACTGTATCAATGAAATATTGTATTTCATACTTGGGATTTGTATAAATATGTGTATCCTTTGCACATATCAATTCTTGTTCGATTTCAAGCTTTAAATCGCTTTCTGGAAGGTTATACGCGCACTGATGCGTAAATATAACCCGTTTAATGCAACGAACACTCCAGAATAGTGAAATAGGCTTAACATACCTTAAATAACCTTTACATAACTTAGAAATAAGTTTTGAAGGCTTTGGTATGGCAAAATCAAGTCTATTCGCTTACAGGGACTAAATTTGACAAACTGCGAAAGTATGCCAATTTGAACTGTAACAGACCTTCCGGAAGATGAACATAAGTTAAACATACCATAAATATCCTTTATATAGCTTAGAAATAGGCTTTGAGGGGTTCGGTGTGCTAAAATAAACTTTTGGCTCATTCAGGGACTAAAAATGTCAAAAAGTGCACAAGTTTGCATTTTCGCGCATAACTTACGTTCTGACTACATCCGGACATCCAAAAATTTATGTAAGTACTAAAACATTTTATTTTAGTGTTTGTCATAAGAAAAATCCATTCGTCGCGTAATTTGGATCGTTTTTCGCGCTTATGCGCATTCCGTCGTAATTAAGCGAACATCGCGATCGTACTACCAAACGAACTGAAATCCGACATATTTTTGAGCATGTTTCATGTCCACAATGTTTAGGCATCATTTTAGGGCCTTAACGTTGGCTTAACGGGCCTTAAACATGACGGAAATGGCCTGTAACACCAACAGGGACCAAAACTGTCATTTTGCAAAGTTGTTTTCTGATCAGGACTTCAGGCGGCCCGCGTAAACCCAGGGTGATACTTTACGCGGCCCGCGTCAGTCTACCAGACCAGATTCAATGTTTTTAAACAGCTGTTAACAACCTTTCAAACCCCCGAAGGCCAATGCCACTTGTCAAACTCTTGTGGTGGGGGCAAAATGAGCTACCATAACATTCCAACACTTGTACGGATGAGATTCGATCACGATATTCGAGGAACGATCCTAACGGTGGTCCATTTACTATAAATACCCATCCATCCCCATTGCAAAACCCACTTGAAATCTGAGTTTTTCTCTAAGTGGTTGTGTTTATACGCTTCCTACCTGAGATTACTTGGAAATAAATCTTGCGGGGACCCTTTGTAAGTGTTCCTTCGTTCTTTTATTGCTTTTCGAGTCCGAAAGTCAAACTTTGTTTGACTTTCTGCATTGACCATTTTATGGTCAATGCGAAGTTCGTTTGAACTTCATAATGTGAGCGTGATCACGATGGTTATAGTCCCTAGTGACTATACCTACTGATTACCACGTTATCTAGGCTCAGTGACGAGTCGTAGTTTCGGCCAAAATGCGTATTCTTACGTATTTTGTAACCAAACTACTCTTAGGTATCAAAACCGTTTGTTTTGATACCAAACCTATTTTCTAAACTTAGTTAAGCATGTTTTAACATGCTTAGCTCGTCACTTTTAGTTTAGTGCTTATGTAGGGTCGTAAGGTAAGCGATCTAAACAATCGCTTATACTTTCGAACCCGACCCGTTTGGTCGATCATTAAGATCCGACCAAGCACATTAGGTGACCATAGTATATAGGGAATAACCTTCCGAGGTTGTACCTTATGGTCACGGCGTTTAGTTAGTTGTATGATAGGTAGTTTATATGCCTTAGGTAAATGACCAAAATGCCCTTTTGACGCCAAAATTTATTTTAAGCATATGTAACATAACTATTGGTATCTAAACTGATTTGGTAACAATATTAGACATGTTAAGGCATATTTTACTTATCATAGGACTAGTTAGGCATTCCGAACGCGTTTTACGCGATCAACGCGTTAAAGTAGCATAAGCTACCTAAACGGGTCGTAATGGGTCGTAAGCACTTAGGCTAGGTTTCATTTAGTATGTAGGCTTTGTTAAACCATATTACACGAGTCTCTATACTCGTTTGGTTTACGAACCCTCATTCTATCCGATCCTCCGATTTAGGTCCGGTTTATTAACATAATTACCTATATTAGGTGCCGTTTGATATCCGTGATCTCTAGCATTGTTTGGTTGTTACTCAAGGACTACTAAGCAATCTCAACTGAGTACATAGACCCCTCTTTTACTGTTTTCCAAACGTTTTGGGGTGGAACACATGTGCCTACTTGTTACTTTCGTGCTTTCCTGTTTTCACATCATATACTTGCTATGTTCATTAGTACATTTATAGTACATGATTTCATTGTGTTTTATGCTATGTATGCCCATTGTGTGCGTACTTAGTACATTATTTTACATTACATTTTATGCTATGTATGCCCATTGTGTGCGTAATCAGTACATTATTTTACATTACATTACATTCTATGCTATGTATGCCCATTGTGTGCGTACTTAGTACATTATTTTACATTACATTCTATGCTATGTATGCCCATTGTGTGCGTACTTAGTACATTATTTTACATTACATTCTATGCTATGTATGCCCATTGTGTGCATACTTAGTACATTTATTATTCATCACATGCTTACATTTTGGTATGACATTTGGTTTGTTTAAATGAGACAATGTACATTCATTAACACCGATCATGCCGCTCGGTAGTAGGTAGTGGTACCATAGGACTTGACAAATCCCATTCCTGTAATCTCGGGTTTGTTTGGATGGAAGGAATGACCGAATCCGAATACATTTTTGGATAACCTTTACTAAAAGGGTTATCCGGCTGTCGCAAGGCTTGGATGTATGAATTTTCACAATATCGCATAAATGTTTATATCAGTATAGCATGCATGTATTACACAAAACATAACTTTGATTTAAACCATGTTTTACTTCAATACCTTGTTTTTGTGCATTTTACATATGGTTTAGTTGATATATTTCACTTACCATACATAAACATTTTGACATTTACATACAGAATTCATGATTTACATTAGACATAGACATTAGACATGGTTTTCACATAAACATTTTGACATTTGATTATACATAAACATTTTACTTTGGTGGTTTGGTTTGAGTAAGTGATTTAAGTAACGAGGCGCGTGTAATATGATACAAGCATGGTGGATACGCCGCTGGTACTTCCTATATATTAGTGTTTGTATGGTTTTACATATCGTAGCGTTATTTGAATCATTTCAATTTGAGACATATAACATTTTATACAAATAACATACTTTTCACAAGACATTGTTTTACAAACAACTTATCTTATACAAACTCATTTTACTTGGTTATTCGTTTAACCATACATTATTCTCTTATTTATACATATCATCTGAACTTATTGTTTTTCAAACGATTTACAAAACAAATCAATTTACAAGGTTCATGACTGACTTTTGCTAAACAACTCTTTCTAAACATACAAGTCATGAATCCTATTTTCACAAAACCTATGTATCTCACAGGCATTTTTACGCTGACGTACCTATTTTCACATGTGTTTCAGGATATGATGCATAGGATTTATCAAGATACACTTAGGCGGACTTGGGCCTTAGTGACAATAAAAGATGCAAGACTAGTTATTTATGTTATGTTTCTTTGATTGTCAAGACATTGTAACTCTTTTAATCAATAAAACAATATTTCAATTTCCAAGTGTTATGAAACAATGATTCTGTTACAACACTCCCCGACATTTCCGCCACGTTTTGTTGTTTTACGTGGTCGGGATGTGACATAAAGTCATGACCTCGTGGTTGAAAAGCCTTTTTAACAAGATACGCTCTTCTTATGTCGTCTATTTGATTTGGATGATATCTAGTAATAGGCGGTCTATCGGAGGGATCCGAAGGAAGATCATTCAAATCTATTTTGTTTCGTGTTGAAGGACTTGAAGCCAAAGTAATAATTGGACTTGGAGTTGGTCCGATATCTTCATTTTCTTGCATATCAATATCATTCTTTGAACTTGGACCAATATTTTCATTTTCTTGCTTATCGTTAATAATATTTGAACTAGGAGTTGCACCCAAATCATCATTTTCTTGGAATTTTCGTTTAAAAAGACTACTAATGAGAGTTTGTTTTTTCATCTTTCAACTTCCAAATTCCCTAATTTTATAAGACAAATAAAATTAAACAATAAGCCCTAAATCAATTTCACATAAACCCTAAAAGCTATAAAAAATTAACAATTGCACATAACAGTCATAACTATAAAATAAAACAATAAGCCCTAAATCAATTCACTGAATGTCTGAACTAGTCAATTATGATCAAAATCAATCACAAAATTAGTCAATTACAGTCAACTCATCCACCGAGGCACCAAATCATTCTAACAAAACAGATAAACTCAAATTACCTGATCTCTTCCTCGACTTCCAGAACACCGGAGCAGAAGACACCGGAACAAATCCTTCAATGGAGTGGCGGAATGGAACGGCGGCGGCAAAGGGAGCAGAAGACACCGGAACCATGATGGACTGGAGTGGCTCCTGTGCGCTGCTTCTTTTTTTTTCTTCGGTCCACTCCTGGTCCTGCTCCTGTACGCTACTTCTTCTTTATTTTTGGGGCTTTTCTTTGTAGAAATATTGGATTATTGGGTATGGGGTTGGGACTTGGGCTATCATAATTGGGCTTTATAAGTTTTGGGTAATTAGTTAGGTAGAATAAAAAATTTTGGGCTTACAAAAGGGGTAACATAAAATTTATTAAGGGGCAACGAAATCCGAAAAACGCAAAAAAAAAAAAAATTTTTTTACACTATCGCGGCCGAGCCAAGGGGCAACGCGGGCTACCCCTTGACATAGGGTATGTCCGCCCCTGCCTCCCGAGGTAGGGGTCGGGGGTTGCGACATATGCTTATGTGTTTTACCGAATTATTATCATTGATATGCAGTGATAGGTTACGTTCTTTATACTCATTATTGCATATTCCTATTATAGTTGTGTTTAGTTGCCTGTACATAGTTACAAGGCCTTAGCTTTAGTAGTCTGTCACCCGAGCAAGGTTATATTGTCATTTGGGTGTCAACGACATAACACTCTGCGTGATAATGTGTAATAAAAGTTTACGACGTCTCTAGCTCATGTATGTGTAGCACCTTGGCCCATCAGAAGCGTATGAATGGATCCTCGTTCTATTTTTGATTTCTGATTTTATTTCTTGAGATGGAATAATGGGTGCATGACACATTCATCATCTCATAGGTACATGAGAGACATATGTCTCATAAGCAACAAAGTACATAAACGTTCTTCACAAAACTAACAAACTTGGACCGCATGAGACATATTTATAAAAGTATTCAACTTGAGAGACATATTTATAAAAGTATTCAACACGAGAGACATATGTCACATGTTGTGCACAACACTAACACATGACTAACACTGTATGAGTTACTCATTTGTTGACCAACTCCAATGCATGACTCATGCGTTGATTACCATACTCAACCAATTACAAACTTTTCGCACTAACTTAAACAGACTCGACACTTTCAATAACTAGACTACACAAAAAACATTATCCATTAACATTCTATTTTAGTATCTGTTTTTGAAATTGTTTTGTTTGAAATCATTTTAGTATTAAGCATTTAACTATTTTGTTTTTCAAACTTAGGTTGTCTAAATGTTTATTAAAAATAAATTTCCAAAGTTATAAAACAATTATATTCGTCTAATAATGATTTGCTATGAAATTTGATAAATTTAGCATATTTAGATATAATCCAAACATTTATTAAAAGAAAACAGTTTTGCCATCTATGTCATTTTAAAAATACTAGCATTATTAAATTATGTTCGAAATATTAGTTTATTATTTGTCTTTGATCTGTTCAAAGATTGTTTAAAGGTGATAGGCTTAAAAACTAACTTGTTATACAAGTAGTAGATTTATTAAATGATATTTGTAATGAGTCCTGTTACTGCACTTTAGGTGCCAATTATCTAACAAATTTTAGTTAGATAATGTTTTGGTGTTGTTTGTATCTTGTGTTTGTTTAGATATTAGAGTTTCGTTATTTATGGCTAATGAATGAGTCAATCCTTTAATTTTTGAAAAGGCAAACAAATGAGAAAAGTCAACGGAATGAATAGGGTTTCTTCATTCATTTGTCATAACTTTGCCAGGAAAAGCTTAGATAGCATGATCATCAAAGTGTAACCAAACTTACGAATTTAAATAAGAAATCAGTTAATTACATCGTTGTATTCGGTTGATAAATTATAGATTCCGCATATAATCAATTGTTCTTGGTTGAATATTTTATACGTGATAAACAAGATCAAATAAGTAAATAGACACAAGATACAAACAAGACCAAAACATTATCTAACTAACATCTCTAAGCTAAATGGAATCTAAATTGCACTAACAATCTCCCCTTTGACAATAGTTGGAGATCATTTATCTTCGGTCTTGATTTGTGATCACTTCATCATTTTGAAACATCAGCCTCTAGATGTATCAACAAGTCCGTTTATACAAGAAAAATGGTTTTGGTTGTCACCATGTACCAATATATTTTGTCCATTTTTTGTATTGGGTTCTCATGTGTCGGCAATTATATATTAATTCGAAACAATTTTAGTATTGGTTTATGTATTTGTTTTCGTATGAGTTCTGTAATAGTTCCATGTCTGCATTTGTTTTGTTATTCGTATCAGTACCCATGTCACTTTAGTATCAATGTATGTGTTTATATTGGTCTCAGTTTCAATTCACTCTTAGTTCTATAAATTTGTTCATTTGATTGGCAATTACTTGTACTTTTAATTCCTCATTGACTAAGCAATTTTTGGCTCAACCATTTTTTCTTTGTTGTGTTTGTCTTATTTGTTAGACAGGTTATTTTATTTGTTAGACAAGTTATCTAGGAAATCTAAGGAATTAGTGAGAAGCGATAAGAAGAAGTTGGAGGTCAGTTTTTTTCATTTGTTTATTTAATATGATAAAATGTATTTAGAGTCTTTTTATTTATTGGATCGTTTTTTGGATTTGATATCTGTAAGAGTGATACGTCAGCCCTAACCGTTTTTTTTTTTTTTTTTTTTTTTTTTGGGGGGGGGGGGGGGGGGGGCTAGGTAGGCAGGGGCGGAACCTCGTATATGTTTAGGGGTGTCTATTCGCAGTTTAATTTTTTTTTCGGTTTTATACATAAGACACCCCTAAACATATACGAGGATACCCCCTAAGAGAAAATTATGAAACTTGATATTATTCATTAAGCCCAAAACCTGTTTAGTAACTAAGCTCAAATAATTAGTTTTATGATAATTAAGCACAAATCGTAATAACTGATAAAGCCCAAATAATAAAATAATCTATTGAACCATTGATTATGGGAGGCAATGTCCTATTATGAAACCAAATGTGTCATAGCAACAACAACGACACAACCGCATTCTGCAGTCTCTCATAATTGCACGCACGACATCTGCTCAGCGATTGCGGTCTGACTGCGATTTGATTTCTTGTGAGTTTTATTGTCCTTTTAATCTTTTATAATTAATGGTTTGATTTCTTTTATGATGATGTTTTAGACATATAATTTATCCAGAAATTCTTTTATGATGTTTCACGTATAAGAGAGGTATCAACATAATTTGAGGAATTATCATCAATATTGTTGTTCAAGCGAATGGGAATGAGAAAAAAAGAGTATAGAGTAAACCACACCTTAAGTTGTTGCTCCGATTTATGCAACATATGTTTTTTTTTTCTTTCTTTATCTCTGTTGTTTTTTATTTTCCCAAAATGCTATAATATAAGTTATAACATAGTCAAAGTTGGTGTTAAGTGGACTTGTATAGATATGTTGTTTTAGACTTATAGTTTGATTTCTTTTATGATGATCTTTCATAATTGATAGTTTGATTTCTTTTATGATGTTTCATGTTAGGAGTAGGAAAGATGAATCTATAATCTAAAAAACATTCTCTACTTGGTAACACATAGTTTTATCGGATAGTGAAGCTAGCTTTGGTTTTACTGGTTGCAACCGCAACCGTTGAAAGATGTTTTTTTTCGAAATTGAAGCTTGTCAAGATGGATTTACGTAATCGAATGGGCCCGGAATTTTTGAACAATGTCGTGGTATGTCCAGTCGAAAATGATTTTTTTTCATAAAGAAAAAGACGACGATGTGATGAAACGATTTCAAGCTATGAAAAAAAGAAGATGCCAAATCTATTAGGTATTTGTTTTACTTTATTTATTTATTGTCGTTTTTTTAATATTGTATGATTGCACCGTAATTCTTTTTGTTTGGATACCATTGCTTTAATGGGCTAATTCAGCCACTGATGGTAGGCGTATAATCTTGTGTAGGTCTTGTAGTTGTATTGTGTCTAGATATTGATGCTTGTGTGTTAGGCGTATAATCTTGTGTCAAGAGTAGTACTAAGGCGAGTCATGAGAAGGAGGGTTGAGTTAGTACCTTGCCATGTGCGTATGTGTATCGAAACCGAGTATGTTCCTCTAGGTAAGGGAAAGGGTGAGCAATTGTTTATAGGAGTTTCGTGGGTACCGTTGTTGTCTTGTATATGGGTCTAAACAAAAGTGGTTAAGCACACTAGAAACAAAACATGTGCGAACCGATTCAAACAAAACATTGGATCGCCAACGAGTGTCTAGATGCAAATCAAATAAAAACGAATCAAACTATAGGGTGTCAACAGGTAGCATGTGTTTGGTAGTCAAAGTTCGTTGATCTCACTTGTGAAAATGTAACAATGGTGGGTTAAAGTCCTATCGTGGGCAAAATAAAGTACTTAAAAGTAGGTTAATTTGTCGCTAAAAAAAACTTTTGTTTGTCAGTGGCGGACCCAGGATTTTTTTCCTGGGGGTGCGGAAAATTTTTAAAGATCCTAGACCCCAAGCTATATAAAAAAATCGGTTTATAGCGGGTCGGATCGGGTCGGGTCATGTAAAACAAGTAAAAACAAACAAACAAAGTTTCATAGCGGGTCGAATTAGATCGGGTCGGGTCCATTTCAATTCTCAAACAATCAAACCCTAGTTCCTAACTTCCTATCACATTAACAAACAAAAAAACATCAAAGTTCAAACCATCACTACTTTTATTTCTCTTAATCATTCAATAAAAGAACAAAAAAACTTATCTATAACATACATTGGTCTTTAATTAGAATAATCCGGCGAAAAAAAGTGGTTCAACCCCTTTCCTTTTGAGAAATCGCGGCATAACTTCCCTACTCATTGTTCATTCCTAATCCTATCACATACAAAATAAACAAGGATCTTCAAGTGTTCAACCATAGCCCATATTCCTTAATTTTCAATTTAAAATTTTGAATTTCAAGCCCTAGTAATTATTATTTGCCAACCAACAATAATATAATCGACAAACATGTTTGCCAATCAAAATTTTGAATTTAAAGCCCTAGTAAAAAATATGTACCTGTCAGGGGCGGCCTGAATTAACCAGTTTGCAGCCGAAATTTTGCAGTCGCCGGCCGGAATTATGCTGTCGCTGGGCGCTGAAGTGAGGCAGAGGGAGGGCGGGAGTCGCTGGCAAGTGGCAGCGATTTGGGTTTTTTTATTATGTGGACTGGTTTGTTTAACAAAACTAGTAGTTGGGTTGGGCTTGAATGGGTATTAAGTTATTGGGCATGATGGATTGAAATTAAGTTTTATTAAAGGGGTTAGTAGGCTAACTTGTTTACATAATTTGATCGTGTTTCAATCTGTGTTCACAATTTTTTTACATAAATTCCTAACATTTTTTTTCGAAGGGGTGCGGACGAAAATTTCTAAGGGGTGCGGTCGGAATTTTTCAAGGGGTGCGGACGAAAATTTCCAAGGGGTGCGGTCTGGATTTTTCGCGAAAAATACCACTAAATTTTTTTTTTCAAGGGGTGCGGCCGCCCACCCACCCCATAACTTGGGTCCGCCCCTGTTGTTTGTTTAAAATTTGATCAGGCTTTAGGGAAAAAAAACTAGACTTTATTATGAATTAACCGAAGGATATTTTCAAAAGCTAATAATCTCTTGTTTTAGGTTACAAACCGGGTTTTATTATTTTAACAGGCGTGGACCATAATTTTAGAAACATAACTAGTCACCCTCACTAAGCTAATGAATTTGTTTGGAGGAAACCATAAATAAGCTGTATTATTGTAGTTTAGCTTTGATTCCTTGCGTTTTTAAATTAATTTTGAAATGGATTTATATAATGGCCTTTTTATAGATCCATACTTTGTAAAACTATACGAAGAAGAAAAGATTGAGTGCTTGCACGAACGTACTTTTCACATATGTTTGAACATACCTTGAGATCCATATTTAGTCTCATTGTTCTTTTAACTTCTCTCTTTTTTTTTTTTTTTTTTTTTTCAAGCAATGTGCCTTAATTTTAACTTCTCTTTTTTATCTCTTATTTTTTCTTTCAAGCAAGGGTTTCATGTGTGTTTTTGAAAAAAAATTTATATAAAGCCTGATTAATTAGTAAGAAAAAAAATGAGGTTTAATACTTTCGAGTTCATGATCACTAAAAATCATGTTCCCTCTTCCTAAAAATTTAAGTTCCCGTCACTAACATTTCCTAATCCTAATTAATCATCACACTCACACATCTAATAATCCCCCCCCCCCCCCCCCCCCCCCCTCCGAAAAAAAAAAAAACATTTAACATGGTAGAATCGAATCGTGGAGCAGAGGATGTGATAATTTCTTTGCTGTTGGATTCTATCTTATATTTTTATGTTCTGCTTGGTTATCATCACTTATTATTAATTTTCACTTTTTATGTTAACAAGAAAGGGAGTTGTATAGAATGCAAGAAAGAGAGTTGCATAGCACGATGTGGCCAGAAAGCCTAGATCTTGCGAAGGTATACAATAATTTTGACTTCTTTGGAACCGATGATGGCAAAACCTAGTTCTTGTGCATGTATAGAACGGTGTGTTCGTCGAATCGAGTTCTGTAATTGGTGTGGTGATTCCTCGTTGGCTAGAAGGAATGAACCCGTCATGAAGCCGGAAAATGGGCTCTAACAAGTGGTGGAGCTTGAACAAATATATAGGGGGGGGGGGGGGGAGTCTCATGACCCAGTGGCGGATCCAGCCAGTTTTTTTACTGGGTTCCTTTTTCCAAATCATACAAGGCTTACACTACAAAAAAACGTTTTTTTTCCAAATCATACAAGGTTTACACTATAAAAAACGTTTTTTTTTTTTTTTTTTCCAAATCGACTGGGTTCCTAGGAACCCGTAAAAAGGCTCTAAATCCGCCCCTGACATGACCCATAAATTTTTTGGCAGAATCAATTCCGGGAGGCTCAATACGTATAAAAATGTCGATGAATCACTTACAGAGCTAAGAAAAACGGGAAGGAGGGGAGGTGTAGTGGCGCACCCCTTGGTCCCTTTTTTATTATTATTTGATATGGTTTTTCATGGCGATTCCTTTCTGGTTCTAAAATTTTCTAGAAAAAGATGAGATTTTTTTGACCATATTTGTTTGGGCAGTTAAAAACCGCACAAAAATAACTTTTCCTCTGCCCAAACAAACCATTTTTTCTACTAGTAATTTATCCAATCTATTTGTTTATGAAACATGTCTCTCATAAATATAATTCCATAACTTTGGACAATATAGCAAATATAACCAAGTTTGTAGTAGTTTGGCATTTATGTATCTATTGGTTTTTGATGCTATCTTGTTGCTATATACATGCTTAATTCTAATTTGTGTTTATTATTGGTTTTTGATGCTATCTTGTTACTATATACATGATTAATTCTAATTTGTGTTTATAGCGCCACTCTCTCATGTGATCAAATTAAGAACTTTTTTATGGTTGTAAAGCATCTTTTAGTTCAGTTACATGAATGCACTCTCAAAGTTCTATCGCCGGACGAATACTCGAACGGTCGCCGGTGGCTCGACGAAGTGCTCCAGCCCGGTTTAGCGTGCGAGGATCCCTCTCTGGTTGATCCTTTCATTCTAAGTCGTCCCTGTGATCCTTCCATTCGCCTCCGGGTCCTTGTATTCGGGTTTTTTCCTCGTCCGTTCCGATCCCTATCTTGCTCTTTCCGGTCCTTGATTGCTTAGCAGGTCTGACATCGGTCGCGGCTATCGTTATAGTTCAGCTAGATCGTATCGAATCCCGTTAACCTTTTAAAGCACCGGATTTCAGCGGATAGGTTTTCTATTGGGAGACCCTTCGATGAAGGGTAGTAACACAACATCCTTCTATGTGTCCAACCTTCACAGCTCATGCACGGTGGGTATGTTATGGAAACAGTTCCAAGTTTGTGGGAAAATGACAGATGCATATTTGGCGAAGCGTAAGGACAAATCTGGGAAATACTTTGCTTTCATAAGATTCGAAGGTGTGAAGGATAAAGAAAAGATGGTGAAGGCCTTGAAACAGATATCGATTGGGGAGTCTAAAGTTCTTGTCAATATAGCCAGATTTGTCAAAGAGGAAGCTCCCAAGAGACAGAAGTTCAATAAGCAAGGTAGCATGGAGACAAAAGGAGCCCGAAGCGATTCCTGTGCATTACGATCAATATGAGTCAGAAAAACAACCTAGTAAGTCGGTGTTGAAGATCCTAAATAAGGAATATCAGGCCAACCGTTCATGGGGGAAATTTTCGCTTTTAGGAGTAGTCCGGGATGTTACTCGACTTTGCCGGATGGAAGACTTGCTTAGTTTTTTGGATACCGATGGTCTTACTGTTAGGTACGCTGAAGGTATGAAAGTATTGCTCACTTTTCCGAGTTGTCGTAAGGCTGAGAACTTCTTACAAAATGAGAAGGAGTTATGGGAGACATGGTTTCATACACTGGAATTATGGGAAGGACAGAACCTCAAATTTGAAAGGGTAGTATGGTTGAAAATTATGGGGGTTCCAATCCACCTTTGGGACAAAGAGGTTTTCGACAAGATAGCTGAGCAATTTGGTCCAATCGTTCATGGCTCGTTGGCTTCTGTGAGAGACGGGAACTTAGCTCATGATTTAGTGGTGGTTATTCGCGAAGATGGTTGGAAAGTAGCAGAGAAGATCGAAGTTCATTGGAGAAGGGAGTTTTTTCAGGTCTGGGTAATGGAATCGAAAACTGACTGGGACCCAGATTTCGTCCTCATCAAGCCGGATAAAACAAAGTCGGCAAAAGATTTCCAAGATGCCGTCGTGATCGAATATGTAGCTCCGGTTCAAGTTAACCATGATAAGCAAGAGAAGGATAAAACGAGTGGTATTCATCTGGTGGAAGAAGAGATCGCTGTTAATAACAGCTCTGCTGATGCAGGCCTGCCGCCAGAAAAGATGCCCGGAGGAGGTCAGCCGGCACAGTCGGTTTCGGAGGGTTTGGGAAACATAAAGTCTTTTGGGGATTCGTCACCGGGAGAGCAGAATCTTGGGGTGGATGAAAGACAGTCGGATCAACTTCCCAACATGGGTGTTCACTTGGAAAAGATGAATAATGATGTCACTTCGGGAACCCCCCTTCTGCATGTGGAATGTCCCTCTAACAGCCGCTCTCTTAATTTGTTTCCTAATCTAAAAGATACTCCTACGGCGCGTGTAGTTGCATCTCCCGTTGACCCAATCTTGGTGCGTGATTATCCAAATTCCTCCACCCCCAATTCCTCCCAATTTCGAGTAGTGGGCCACTTCAATGAAGGCCCAATAGATCTAAATGGTTTTTGCCCACTTAACGGTGACTCTAGTGAACAATTGAAAGCCTACGTTGACAAGTCCAAACCCAAAAGCAAAGATAAAGTAATTCCAGATCTCAACATTGACATTTCTCAAAAGGGTAAAGGTAAATGGAGACACAAAATCATCAGGAGAAAAAGACTTGCAGTATTAAGGAGAAAAAGCAGGGCAACACATTCGGAAGATGAGATCGATATTAATGATGAGGTGAATAATTTTATTAGAGACGGCCAGGTGGATCGATTTTGAGAAGATAGTTCTTCAGATGGGGAGTGGACGGATGGCTCCGTTCTTGCTGAGGATTCTCGGTATAACTCCCCGATTAATCACTCTCAGCTGGAGATCGACAAAGAGGTACAAGAAACTATTCGGATTGGCGAAGCAGTGGGTATAGCGGTGAATAATTTTAGGAACCTAGTTGAAGATTTAGTCAAAGAGTCTGAGGGGCCTAATGGCCAACAATGAATCTCGCAACTACAAATATTAGAGGGGCGGACAGATCTTCTGAAGCTAAGGCATCGATGATCAGAAGACTGATAAAGGAGAATAATGTAGCATTTTATGCTATACAAGAGACGCAACTTTCAAGCATCACCAATTATGAAATCGGCAGGCTTTGGGATAATTCAGCAGTGGATTTCACCATAGCAGATGCCATCGGGCGTTCGGGAGGTTTGATTTCTTTATGGAATCCTACTGTTTTCAATGCTAATTTGAGAATTATAAAACAAAATTTTATCATTGTTGGTGGAAAAGTTACCGGAGTAGATGGTGACTTCTTCATTGTTAACATCTATGCCCCGAACGATGATAGTAGACGTAAACATCTTTGGCATGAATTACTGGAAGTTAGGGAGTCATTTGAAGGATTTTTCATTTTCCTTGGCGATTTCAACGAGGTGCGGTTTCAGGAAGAAAGGCTAAACTCAGTTTTTAACCCGAATAATGCTTTGGCGTTCAATAACTTCATAAGTTTGGCTGGCCTTCCGGAGTATAACATGGGTGGAGCGAAATTCACATACATAAATCTAGATGGGTCGAAACAGAGTAAGCTCGATAGAATCTTCGTATGTGATGGATTTATGGATAAATGGCCAAACGCCAAACTATCAGCACTGCCTAGAGAAAAACTGGATCATAGACCTGTCATCCTTCAGGTCAATATTGACGGCTTCGGCCCAACTCCCTTCCGGTTCTTTAATACCTGGCTACTAGACCCGGAATTGGCCGACGTGGTCAAATCGGTTACGTCCAATAGACTTATGTTTCACTCTCATGGGCTAAGTTTGGCGGGTAATCTTAAAAGTTTAAAGGAAAGCATTAAGGATTGGAGGGGAAAGAAAAAAAAGGTGGAAAACAAACTGATTGTTAATGCTAAAACCTTAGTTAATAATTTGGAAGTAAAATCGGAATCGGGGCCCCTAAATGAGGAGGAAAAAAAGGCAAGATTTGAGGCGATTGAATACATCGTTGAATGGGAATCAAAGAGGTTGGAAGAACTGAAGATCAAGGCAAGAGCCACATGGGTTCAATATGGGGATGATAACTCGGCCCTATTTCATAAGTGGGTCAATAATAATAACGCCAAAAATGGTATCAATGGAATTGTATCAGGTGATGAATGGGTGACTGGTGCGGAAGACATAAAAAAAGTGTTTCTTGATTTTTTCAGCTCTAAATTTAGAGAGCCTCTGGCAAAGAGACCACACATCAGCAGCAATGGTTTTAAAACATTATCACAACAAAAAGGTGTCGAACTTATCAGGCCTTTTACTTTAGAGGAGATCAAAGGAGCAGTGTGGGAGTGCGGCGGTGAAAAGGCACCAGGACCCGATGGCTTCACTTTTGCCTTCTTAAAAAAATTCTGGGGGGAATTCGAGTCACCGTTCCTCGAGGTTTTCAAAGAATTTCATCACCACAGATCTCTATGCAAAGCTAACGGGGCTTCCTTCATTTTGCTTATCCCGAAGTCAAATGATCCAAGATTTCCGAACGAATTCAGACCTATCTCCTTGATTGGCATGGTTCACAAGGTAATATCCAAAGTACTCTCTAATAGGCTGGTTTCGGTCATTTATAAGCTCGTTTCTCCTGTGCAAACGGCTTTTTTGGGGGGTAAGAACATTGTGGAAAGCCCATTAATTTTAAACGAGCTGTTTACATGGGTTAAAAAACAAAAAAACAGGCCGTATTCTTTAAAGTAGATCTAGAGAAGGCATACGACACCCTTAATTGGAAATTCCTGGTTACGATTTTACATCACATGGGATTTCCATCCAAGTGGCGTTGCTAGATTACGGGAATATTGTATGCGGGGTCGGGCAGGGTACTCGTTAATGGGTCACCCACGGGGAGTTTTAATATGGAACGTGGGCTCAGGCAAGGGGATCCTATCTCGCCGTTTTTGTTCATTTTGGCCCTAGAATCCCTAAACATCATTATGAACAAAGCGATTGAGGATGGACTAGTCGGAGGTTTAAACTTACCTAATGGAGGTCCATTAATCTCACACCTATTTTATGCCGATGACGTGGTGTTTGTGGATGATGGGAAATTGGAGCATGTAAAAAATCTGGCACGTATTTTGCGTTACTTTTATTTGGCTTCAGGCCTTAGGGTCAGTCGTTCTAAAAGTAAGGTATATGGGGTCGGGTTGGATGAATCAAGTATGGCATGCTTCGCTAATGCTCTCAGTTGTAATGTGGGATCTTTTCCATTTAATTACCTCGGCTTGCTGGTCGGATCTAACATGAACAGAATCGCAAACTGGAAATTAGTGGTGGATCGTTTTAATTCCAAACTTTCTAGGTGGAAAGCAAAATGCCTTTCGTTAGCAGGAAGAGTTACATTGGCAAAAGCGGTACTTGGTAATCTTCCCACGTACTACCTTTCACTTTATAAAGCACCAGCAAAAGTTATTAAAACACTTGAAGGAATTCGGAGAAGATTCATTTGGGGAGGAGTAAGTTCATCCAAAAAAATTAGATGGATCAAATGGAAAAAATGGTGGCGTCTAAGAAGATGGGCGGGTTGGGAATGGGGCGCATTAGAGATGCTAATCTGGCATTGTTACTTAAATGGTGGTGGAGATTAAGGGAAGATGAAAACCAATTATGGGTTAGGGTGATAAAGGCACTACATGGGAGATGTTGGAAAAAAGAAATCATTCCGGTGAATAAGTGTTAATTGGGGGTGTGGAAAAACATCGGGGCAATTAAAAAGGAGTTTCAAAAAAGCAATTTAAATATTGACCTTAAACTGAAATGTGAAGTAGGGAAAGGGGACAAAGTGAGATTCTGGGAAGATCTATGGCTTTGTAACAAAACACTAAAAGAGGAGTTCCCACTGATATACAACATGGCTTCAAAGAAGAATGTTAGAGTTTTTGAAAATTACAAAAAGTTGGGTTCAAGTACTGTGTGGCATTGGGAATGGAAGTCTAAACCTTCAAATAGCGAGAGCTAGGCCGAGTTTCTACGCCTTTTTGAAACTCTTAACAGCAAAAGTATGAAGGACTCGAACGATGCATGGGGTTGGATATCGGAAAAACACACTCTTTTTTCGGTAAAAGCTGTGAGAAATGAGTTAGGCGAAGCGAGTTACCAAAGCGATGGAAACCCGATCATGAAGTGGTGTGGGTGGGCAACATCCAAGGCGAATACTTTGGCGTGGCGGTGTATATTGGGAAGGATCCCAACGCGGGTTGAATTAGCTAAGAGAGGAGTACAGGTTGGGTCTGTAACTTGTCCATTCTTCGGTTACTAGGAAGAAACGGCCGACCACTTACTCGTTTCGTGCATAACGGCTAAATCTATTTGGTGGCTCATTGGAGTTTGGCTGGAAAACATGGATCTATTAGCTTGTGAGACGGTTAAAGATATTCTCGCCTTGGCATGGGGGGTTAATCTACCGATAGTACAAAAAAAGGCCTTCTATTGCGTGATTATGGCGGTCTTATGGAGCATTAGGACACAAAGGAACGAGAGGATCTTCAACAACGTACATAAGTCACAATCAAAGATTGTCGAAGAGATCAAAGAATGCTCGCTACTATGGCTCAAATTTAGAGGACAAAAAAAGGATATTGGGAGAGATCATTGGTTTAGTGTGGGTGTGAAAGGTATCAATTAATAGGAGATGAGTTTTTGTTACTTGTATATTTTTCTAGCTCCTTGCTAGAAATGTTATTTGTAACGTTTATTCGAGTAATGATATGATCCTCTTTTCCGTTAAAAAAAAGAGTAAACTGCCATTTTGGTCCCTGTGGTTTGGGCATTTTGGCCATTTTAGTCCAAATCTCAAACTTTTTACATATGGGTCCCTGTGGTTTGCATTTTGTTGCCATTTTAGTCCAAAATCCAAAAACCCTATTTTTTTTACTGTTGCAACCTCCTATTTTGTCTTTTAGTTCAGGGGCATTTTGGTCATTTTGATTTTCATTTAAAATTTTCTTAATTCAAAAATTAATATATATATATATATATATTAATATACACAGATACAGTAGTTCATCATCCCCAACAATCAGTCTTCTCTCTCTCTCTCTTCTCTCTCTCTCTATATAGCACCACCACCACCGCCACCACAACCACTGAGACTCCTACACTCCCTCTCCCTCTCTCGATTACACTCAAACTAGCAAACACAGGGACTTCATCCTCTTCACATGATAAAAAACCCCAGACCAAGCACCCTCTTGGTCCGGTGATTCTGTGAAGCCGACGGCTGCCGGTGGGCTCCTCCGACGAGCCAGACACACCCCCTCGCATCCCCTCTTCATCACTTTCATGTACCCGTTCATGCACACATCGGAATTTAGAGAGAGACTGTTCGGAAGAGAGAGAGAGAGAGATCAGGCGGCGGCGGCTCTGGTCGCTTTTCTGGCGACCCACCGGAGACGACGCTATGATTAGCGGTGATGATACGGTAACATACTTCTTCACCTCCTTCTTCCATTTTAGTCTCTGTCTTTGTTTTATTTTTTTTTAAATCTGATAATGATGATGTTGGATGAAGATGGTGGTGATGACGAAGATGAATCGCTGATTCTGCTGATGTATTTGTTGAGACATGAAAGTTTTAGATCTGAATTTGTGTTGATAAATTGCAAGATCTGAATTTATGTTCATCAATCTGAAAGATTTGCAGGTTTTTGTGTTGTTGATCGATTGGTTTTGCAGATTGTTGTTTCTGATTAAGGAGTATAGTTTACAGGTTCGATTATTGCAGATTGTTGTTCTGATTAAGGAGTATAGTTTACAGGTTCGTTCATGTGGGTTAATGGGTTTGATGCAAAATTAGGGTTTGAGTTATGTGAGGGTTTTTGAGGGTTTTGGGAGGGTTGGCGGCAGTGGGATGGTGGTGTTGGCGGCAGTGGGATGGTGGTGGTGGGGATGATGCGGTGGTGGGGGTGGTGGTGGTGGTGGAGGTGTGGTGGTGGTGGTGGTGCTTGTTGTTGTTCTGGCAGTGGTATTATTGTTGTTCTGGCAGTGACATTATCATTTATTAAATTTGAGTTATAATAAATCTAAATGACCAAAATACCCTTGAGGATAAAGACAAAATAGGGAGGTTTAAGTTAAGGAATCTGGCTAAATTTGAAATTTGGACTAAAATGGCAACAAAATGCAAACCATAGGGACCCAGATGTAAAAAGTTTGAGATTTGGACTAAAATGGCAAAAGTGCCCAAACCACAGGGACCAAAATGGTAGTTTACTAAAAAAAAGTTACATGAATGCTATTTAAGTTGTGCCAGTGAGACCATGCGTATTAACAACTTTACTAAAGCTTAAATTTCAGTTTTATGTGCATTTTGTCTAAAATTATATTTTGAAACTTCATTCAGAAAGATATTGGAGAAGTGGTTCTATGAAGAGAAATCAATAATTATGGAACCCTAGCTTGCCTGCTTAAGCCGCCCCTACTCTCACAGTACTTGAAGTATGATAAACTCAAGACCCCTTCTATACATATAGCCCTTTAATCTTATTTTTACATCCTTAATGTATACGACCTGTATAAATTTACAAGGCCACAAAAATAAATACAATGTTTTTTTTTGTTTTACATGTATACGATCAATATAATGTTATACGGTCAAATGCGTTTATTTTTGTGATATTTTGGGGTTTTAAGCTGTATACGAGCTATATAATGTTATACCACCCGTATAACTTTTTTTTTGTTTATTTTTTTTGTGTAAAACCGAACAACCATTTAATAAGTTTTAGTAATTCTTTAGATAGCGTTTTTACTATCCGGAGTTTGTTGGGTGGCGACGACGGTAGGTTGTAAGAGTACTGAGAGTATGATTGCTGAAGGTTTTCAGTATCCGGAGTTTGTTGGTCACATATTCGTGGGTTGTAGTTTGGAAAGATGACCTAATAGAGATCATAGCCAACCTAAATCCACGAATTCCTACGTCTTGTATTTATCAACGATATTCTGATATGAAGTTATATGTTCTTTATAAAAGTTCTCCCAGCTCGCTACCGATGTATTCCTTGTGGGTTGTTGCAAGAACCATGTCGATGTTCATCTGTTAACTACCGGATGGAGTACTTTCGTGAATCTAAAAAAGCTTGTTGCTGGTGATTCCATCGTGTTCATACGAGCAGATAACAGTGAACTTTACCTCGGAATTAGACTTGCTAAAAGAGCGGGAATCGGTGGGAATAAGTTAATTAACAGAGGATTCATCGCATATAAGTTGGTTTATGGGAACCGTTTCTAGCTAGAGTTTGTTAGGTTGTTTGTAGCTAGGGTTCAGAATGCTTGAAATTTTATTATAAACACCTTGGTGAAAGTTATTATATTTTGGGTCAAGTGAAGCAATTAATGGAGGAATATATTTTACTTATTTTATGTTTAATATATGAAGCATATTATATAAGTTTTTAGATGGTGTTTGTAAGGTTTAATTGTCTTGTGTAACTTTGATTGACAACTATCATGGACATCTATATACGGAACTAGATTCTTCAAGAACTAGAAAAGGAGAGAATACGGAACTAGATTCTTCGAGAACTAGAAAAGGAGAGAATACGGAACGAGATTCTTTGAGAACTAGAAAAGGAGAAAATACGGAACGAGATTCTTCCAATGCTCACATCGGGTGATAAACAACGCTGATCTGGAATTGGAGAACCGTTGTGGTTGGTAGTTTATCCATTAGGCTCAGTAAATACATGATCATAAGCAGAAATAGATTCATTACCATATCAGTTATTCCAAATTAATGTCCATGAACCATGAAACAACTCAACCCCCTGTTGATACACATATATACCCACCCACCCATCCACACACACCATTTCACCTTCTTCCACCGAAAAATCAACAATCTTCTGTCAGAAAACAAACCGTCATGGCTGAAGCTTTTGGTATTCATATAATATCCATTAAACCCTTGAATCCCAACACTTCTCCTTACATTACTCATTATTTCCTGAATTCGAGCTTGTTAAAAAGTAATGACTACTGACTAATTGCAAGCATGCTTATGTTTTGCTAATTATCTAGGGTTTCTATTAGGGCTAAATTTATGTATTTGCTTACTGATTGTTGAAAAAATTTTGTTGAAATCAAAGAAAATAGTAGAAAAGATGAAATGAGGCGTGTTATGTTGGAAACAGAGGTTGAAAATTTGAACTTGATAGCAGCTTTTGCATTTGTAACTGTTGGAAACAAGCGTGTTATGTTAGAAACAGGTGTCACACCCCCAAAATACCACATGCGGAAACCCCCGCAAGGCGTGTGACGTACCAGGATCTAGCCACCAATCACATTGAACTCATTAACATAAAATGTTACAAAAACATTAAATGCAATTCATCGTTTTCAGCGGAAGCATAAACATGTTTAACTAAAACCCAAGTGTATGAAATCATCTAGTCTCGTTTCAAGTTTCCATGTTCCTCGACCCATGACCACTCTAGCATCCCAGACAGCAAGTTCAACATCCACACGTATCAATAACCTGCGAGCATTCACACACGTGTATCAGACAACGTTGGTGAGTTCATAGTTTTACGAAAACGTTAGTTACCAAGTGTTTAGTTTCGTTCATTGATTACAATGTTGATAATAACTCGAGTACCGTACAAGATGGCCACCAGATTGTTTTGCCTGTCCCCAATGCCCCCTCTTTAAGCATTGGTCATGATTTAAGGTCATTAGTTCATGCACGTCCTCTCAGGTACGGTGTGAGGTTGCCAAGCCTAATAGCGTTATCAACTAATACCCCGTTACCTCTCAGGTAACTATTCGGTATAAGATGGGACTTAAAATTATAGGAAATGAGTGTATTATCTAGCTTTCCAGTTTTACGCACAAGACGTATTCCTCTCAAGAATACCCATTTGATTTACCCAAAAACCTATCCCTCTCAGGGATACCCAATGACTGTCCCACCCACCGGGACGCATGCTCAAGAGGAATGAACTCACCTTAGTTTTGCTCGGTTTATGATTATGTACTTCTACACTTTAAATGGCAAGTCCGTTACACGCGACCTAATGTATGGTAAACGTAAGTACACATATGTAGGGTCATGCAATGTCCTAATTTTTCTAAACAACTCAAGGTTTAAGTAATCCAGATTAACAAGCTGTCATATAATAACACACATATAATGATATATCTTTATGTCCGTTAAAGAATATTTCTGTCATCTACCACATAATCACAAAATAACAATGTGCACCTAATATAAATGGATCCTCAATCAAAGACAGCATATACACACGTACATGTGCTGATCGGCCCAGTTTGCAAAAAGGCCTCGGCCCGCACATTCCTGGTTCACCCGGCCCAACCCAAGAAAACATGTGATTTAATAGCGGGCTTTAAATCAAAGAATGCAACCAATTCGTGCATAAGCAGTTCTGTTTTAACTTGTGGTCCATAAGTATATCTCGGTCCATTAAGGTGTATGGACAGGTCACATCTGTGTGACCAGTTGGGCTTGTGGCCCCGCATCATTGGTGCGGCTCATGTTCTAACGAGCCCACCTAATACCAATTCCTCAGACTGGGCGACCTATATGTTATGCAGCCCAACTTGATGTAAAACCCAAGGCCAAGCATGTCCATTCTTATTCATGCTACTCGATCAGGGTTATGTAATTTCATTTATGTGTAATATGGTCACAAAAGTTTCACTTATATGTTATATGTAATTTATCAAAGGTGTGGCTGACCAAATCCATTGTAACCACCCCCTAATATCGACCCAATCAGTTACACGTTTCTAGTGCTCCTCATGACCTTTAATCACTTTCTAACACATATTGCACATAATTTGAATTTATCATACATTCAATTCTTTAACAAACTATGCTACACTATATATATTGAATCATCACAACAAGAAATCCCTCGGCTCATATCAATCCGGCAGAAACTTAACAATCATTTGCTCACTAGTAATTAACATATGATCCATTTAATCGGCTTTATAATATATATCACATAACCAACTGTTGCATCGCACCTTCATCATCATCATTAGGATCGAACATGCAAACACATAAACCTTAACATCTTTCCTAACATTTAAATCAGATTCATACACTTTCGCTCAACATCAACCATCTTTTATAGCGGATTCATTAGTGTTTCTAATAATATGCAACCCTAAGCATTATTTAACATGCAAGAAACATAACATCAAGTTTCTCACGCCTATAAAACATACATATAATTTTGTTAATCAAGATTACACATAAACACAATCACCAATTAAGAGTTAGCATAAATATGAATCTACTAACCAAGAGCTTGATCGAATGAGATGACGCCTCGATGATGATGGGGGTCTACTGCCGCATGCACACTTGGGAGGGGGTAGAGTTTTTGTTTCGAGTTTATGTTATGAAACAACATAATACATATCTAATATGGTAAGGGTTTGGGGCGATCGGGCCACTTTCTTGGCCGAACAGGGCTTAAGCCCATGAGATTGGGCTGTTAAAACAAATGGGTAAGGGTGGCGGTTTGGGCTTTTTAATCTAATAGAGTTTGCTTCGGGCTTCAAAGGTTTGGGGTGCGGCCCACTTAAAACGACCATTCATTAGAAAACACAAGGGTACAACCCAATTATACATAATATGTTATTCAAAAGGTTAACATACGTTTAAGTTTAAGTTTAACGGAGTTATAACAGCACAGAACATTTAATATGTTGGAGGGGAATAACGAGAAGTTAAGATCACAAGATTAAACGTCCCTAACCTTGAAAGTTCGGGTTGTCACAACAGGCGTGTTATGTTGGAAACAAGAATGTTATGTTTGAAGCAGAGGAATAAGTTCAACATAAGGTCCTATTTATAGTTGTAGATGATGCATAAGATCAATCATCTGAGAACAACCCTTAACAGCTGGATTGATCTTATGCATCATTTACAACTATAAATAGGACCTTATGTTGAACTTATTCCTTGCTCATTCCTCTTGTCTCCTCTCTATATTCTATTGGATTTCCTGATCATAAAAGGAGCCTCCTTTCAATTCAATATTTCTTCGGGCATACAAGTAAGTATTCCTTCTTAGCCCATTTCATTTTATAGGCTAGTATTTAGCCGAAAATCAAGCAAAATGACTTTTGCTTTAACTTTCGTTTAAGACCATTATCGTCCACCATTGTTTGAATCGAACATGGCTACATGATCATAATAAGGTAGGTGTTAATCCCTTAAAAAGGAACCTCCTGGAAATCACGTTAAGTAGGTCAAATGACGTGTCAAAGTCATGTTCATTAAAAAGTCAAAAACGCAGTTTTCGAAATACTTATAAAATGAACTTGTAAATGTTTAGACTCATGTTTTTGACACTATATCAGTTGGTAAATAATATTTGAACATGTCTAAAAATGTTCAACCAGTCATTTCCAGTTTATACCTTGGTTCGCAACCGAAAGTCAAGCAGTTTGACTTCTTCTTTGACTTTCGATTTTGACCCAAATTAGCCATGTTAGCTACTGATTCTAAGTTGCATTATGATCAAACTCTTTCAATTTCTTTCAAATTCCAGAATGTAATTATGTTTACCCATTATACAAGTCTTAGCACTTTTGAGGGTTTAAACTGTATTCTATCCGGTCACCGCTTAGTCTTGCGTACAGTACCATTTTCATTATTCAAAAGTTAACCGGTCCAAGTCTATGACTTGAATAGGACCCGTTAACATTCTAATTGGTTATTATACCATTCATTCCTGACTAGGGCGTCCAATAGATTGCAACCTTGCTAAGTTAATTGTTATATCTGTTGTGCTTATATTTTGTCTTGGATTGTAAGACTTTTAAGTCAGGTAAATACTCTTAACCTATTTTCCCTATACGAGCTTGGGATATGGTATATTATTACCGCATGGTCGGGTATGGGATCAATGACCTATGTGCCAGGGAATCCAAACAATCTGTTTTAATTCGTATTGCTTGATAACTTAAACATTGGGGGTTAATACGACCGTGTCCTGGATATCCTCGGCTCATTTAATTGCAAATGGCCATGTCCTAGGCATGGGGTGTAGGCATACACCTGACAAATGATAATGCTATATTAAAATATTTTTATAACCTAATACGGGTTTGCCCAATAAGGTTATTAAAGTGCTGTGTCGGTTAATCATGTTCTCGTCATAGTTTCTGGACCCCATATGTATTGACAAGCATGTGAAACTGATAGCATGAGAAATAGTTTATCCCAAGTTATTTATGAAAATATATGTACCATCGTGTACATGAAAATGATTTTGAAATTTTTTCAAAATGTGTCGGTTATTTGTATTTACCAGTGAAAACTAACGTATCTTCAAAAGACTAAGCGCATGTTGCAAGGATACATAAATAGGCTGGAAGTGGCCCGGTAAATGCTTAAGAGGAATTTGCAACTCCTTGCATTGAAGCCTAGTAGTCTGCTTATATAGTCATTTTGTTATTTTCGATCCACCTATGGATCTTTATACACTTTCCGTCTGTATAATTATTTTGGAACATTCGAACATTATAATTTTGTAATAGTATTTTAATTCCCAAGACTTCCGCTTTGTTATTTGTGTATCTGTATCAATCTAGTCACGTACCCCAAGTTTGGGTCCACCGGGAAATACAAGGTGTGATAGGTTGCTATCAGAGCCAACGTTTGAGTGAATTGAACACTAGCCTTTTGTGTTTAATCTCAAACATCACAATAACATAATCCTTAGGAATTCCGAGTCTAGACTTAACCTAAGGATACTCTCATATATATATATACTCTCATATATATATATATAGTTATTGATTTTATGATTTTCAGGAGAATGCCTCGCAACAAGGAACCCGTAGATATAGATCCTATCTTATTTTCTTTCAGAGAAAATTTCCATCCGAAGCCACGGAATCCAAAGCTTTGTGCTAAACCAGGATGTCTGTACGACCAGGAGTAAGGATGAGCTCTTTACCCTTCTCTTATGGCCAATACATCATTTCCCCGAAGGAACCTCAAACTAACAAACCTTCAAACCAAACCCCTGATAAACCTCTGAACCAGACATCTAAACCTATACCGGTGGACGTTGACGATCCATAGTTTTTACCTCCTAACTTCAAAATTATAAACCTTGTTACACAAGCCAATTTCCAATTCGTGACCCATATTATTTATTATCAATAGAAACCGCGAATTCCACTCCTTTGATGAGTTCTTATTTGGAGGACTTTAACCAATGTCAATACCAGGCGAGGTGAAACAAGAAGAGGATTAGCGAGAATAACAAGGAGACGACTGAAGACTCCTTCTTTCATTAGTATTTCATTTTAAAATTTCCAAAAGTCCATGTTGGTCATTTCATTGTATTTCTTTTTCAACAGTCCCTATGTGGACTAATTTCGTATATCATTTCAAAATTCCCTGTGAGGACTAAGTTTGTTATTTCATTTCCAAAGTCCCTATTTGGACAAGTATTGAAAATTCGTTTAAGTCCCTATGAGGACCAATATTGTAATCCTTCATGTTTTAATTTTTGAGTTATCTTATATGTATTCATTTCATTTCATCCTTTTCAAGCAATTGTCTCGATTTTAATTCGAACTTTATCGATCTGCTCAATATTTCAACAAGATCTTCTTAATGGTTTGATTAGCCCATATGGCAAGCATACATGATTGGCAACAAATGGTAGTGTGGCAATGAGGAATCACACTGAACTAAGAGGTGGAGGGCATATGCCCAAGCCTTATTCCTATGGTCCAAGGAGACTACGGATAATAATATATATTATCAAACCGTTAAGACATTCATTCTATATTAACATTCAATGTAATGTTAGTATTCCTGGTAATGTGACAATGAGGAAACACATTGACCAAAAGGTTGATGACATATGTCCAAGCCTTATCGCCTATATGATCGAATGAGATCTTGGCTAAATATTATCATCAAATTAGACGATCATGATATTTTAACATTCAATGTAATGTTAAAATGATTTGCCTATAAGCTATATTTTATCGTCCATCGAGACGAGCCTATGAGCTATATTTTATTGTCCATCGAGACAATAGCAGTTGTGACCATATTGTGCACTGTCCAAATAGGGTGGATGACATATGTCCAAACCCTATAGCCACATGATCCTATGAGATCGTGACTCGTATTATTATTTAATCATTGAGACATAACTTCAATGATCATTTTGTTTTACACTCAATGTAGTGTTAAATTATAAATAGGCAGTTGTGACAATGAGCACGCTGACCGGAAAAGGTGGAGGACATATGTCCAAGCCTTATAGCCACATGATCAACTAAGATCACGGTTCATATATTATTATATTACATTGTCAAATAAGACAATGATAGTTGTGACCTTATGGTTCACTGTCCAATAAGTGGTGGACTATCTCCAAGCCTCATAGCCCTTGATGGTCCTATGAGAGCGTGGCTAATTATATTTGATTTATTTAATTTTACATTCATTTGAAATGTCAAATCATATTTTGGCAGTTGTGACTTTGTGCACACTGACCCAAAAGGTGAAGGATATGTATACCCAAACCTTATAGCCTATATGGTTTAATAATACCATGGCTAATAAAATTCTCAAGTCATCAGATTCGATGACCATCTATTATTATATATTGCACTGAGCAATCATTTATTCTTGGCTTATAATCCAAGCTTCTAGATAAGGCAATTCCATATTCTGATGGTGCCAATGGTGGGCGCAATGATGATATAAATGCGAATATTACCTACGAAGGCGAAGGAAGTAACCTTCAAGCCTTGATAGCCGTAGAGGTTGGCAAAGCTATGGAAAATTTCATAGCTAATTATAAAGGATCAAGTTTGACTCATCCTAAGGCCCACTCTATCCCATATTCTTCCACAAATAAAAAGGAAAGCTCACACTATTCCTCCAATGAGAGGAGTGAGCCCAAACATATTATCAAAAAAAAAAATCCCGTGCTATTAAAGACCGGTGTACATATAAGTACTTCGTTTCTTGCAAGCCCTGAGATTTTACTGGGGAAAAGGGAGTGATAGATGCCATGAAATGGCTTGACGAGATGGAGACAGTTGTTGATATCAGTGGGTATGCTGATAAAGATATTGTGAAGTATGTGTCTTAGTCATTTAAGGGTGATGCCCTGACTTGATGGAAAGCAATGATCCAGTCTACGAGGAAGATGTCCCTATACAACATGAAATGTTCCAAATTTGTGGACCTAATTAAAGAGACATACTATCCTCCGCATGAAGTGGAGAAGATAGAGTCAGACTTCTTGACTCTAACCATGAAGAATTTAGATTGTCGGAAGTATGTTTCCGACTATAATTCACTATCGAGACTGGTTCCATATTTGATTTCTCCCGAATCTAAACGCATTGCGCATTTCATTGGTGGGCTAGCACCTGAGATTAAAGGTATGGTGAAGGAATCAAAGGCCAATACTTTAAGGTCTGGTGTGGACCTATTCCTTTCCCTCACTTAGGATGAGGTGAGATTGAAGTCAGTCTGGTTTGAGACTGACAGGAAGAGGAAGGGGAGGATAATCACTCCCAGAAGTCCAAGAAGGGAAAATTTGGGTTCAACAAGAACCAGTAGAGGTCGGATGATAGACCTTTCTGCAAGACCTGTAACAGAAGACACTTGGGACATTGTCGGACAGATAAAAAAACCTAAGCAATGTGGTATCTGCAAAAAGACTGGTCATCAGTCCCATGAATGTAGGGACTTGAAGAATGTTGTTTGCTTCGGATGTGGTGAAAAAGGACACATAAAGACCAACTGTCAAAGCGTGCTACTAAAAGTACTGCTAAACCTGGAGAGGCAAAGAATTCAAATGCTCGAGCCTTCCAGCTAACTGCGAGAGAAGCAGTTAAGGACACCAATGTCATTACGGGTACGTTCCTCGTAAATGATATCTTTGCTAGAGTTCTATTTGATTCTGGAGCTGATAAGTCCTTTGTTGACCATAAGTTTAGTAAACTACTAAACCTACCCATAAGAACTCTAGATATTGCATATGAAGTAGAATTGGCAGACAGTACCATAGAAGCTGCTTCTACTATTCTTGATGGATGCGTCATATCCATTAAGAATCATTCTATCCCTATTTCACTTTTGCCAATGAATTTGGCAGGGTTCGATATAATTTTAGGCGTTGATTGGTTAGCTCATAACTAAGCACGTATTGCCTGTGATAAGAAACTTATCGAGATTCATCTGGTGAAATGTTAACCATTCATGGAGATTTACACTATGGGTTGCCTGAGAAAGTATCTCTGCTTAGGGCATCCAAGTGTCTGAAGAGCGGATGTGTCATCTACATGTTACAAGTGACGATTGATGAACCAAAGCCAAAGATTGAAGACATTCAAGTCATCTCTGAATATCCAGATGTGTTCCCTGAAGAATTACCCGGTCTATCCCCAGAGAGACAAGTTGAATTCAGGATCAACATCGTACCTGGAGCTGCTCCTGTGGCTAGAGCTCCATCCAGATTAGCACCCACAGAGATGAAGGAACTAAAGACTCACCTGGATAAGCTATTGAAGAAAGGCTTTATTCAGCTTAGTTCCTCACCTTGGGGAGCTCCTATCTTATTTATCAAGAAGAAAGACGGTTCAATGCGGATGTGCATTGACTACCATGAACTAAACAAGATAACGATCAAGAATCGCTATCCATGACCAAGGATTGACGATTTGTTCGACCAGTTGCAGGGAGCTAGTTATTTCTCCAAGTTCGATTTGAGATCGAGGTATCATCAATTGAAGGTTAGGAGTGAGGATGTTCCAAAGACTGCCTTTAGGACCAAATACGACCATTATGCATTTCTAGTGATGCCTTTAAGGCTCACTAATGCACCTGCAGCATTCATGGACCTCACAAATAGAGTCTCCAAGCCGTATTTAGATAAGTTTGTCATTGTCTTTATTGACGACATACCTATCTATTCTCGTAATCAGACTGATCACTAGAAACATCTTCAATGCATCCTTGGATTGCTAAAGCAAGAGAATCTTTATGTAAAGTTCTCTAAGTGTGAGTTCTGGCTTAGAGAAGTCCAGTTTCTTGGACATGTGATAAGCGAGCGTGGTATCCAAGTGGATCCCGTTAAGATTGAAGTCATTATGAATTGGGAAGCACCGAAGACAGCATCTGAGATTCGTAGTTTCTTAGGACTGGCTGGTTATTATCGAAGGTTCATTAAGAACTTTTCTCGTATTGCCACTCCTTTGACTACGCCGACCCGCAAAAATGTCAAGTTAGACTAGGGTCCCAGGCAGAAAGAATTCTTTGAGATTATAAAGCATAAATTGAGCAATACTCCAGTCTTAACTATACCTAAGGGTATTGAAGACTTCATTGTATATTGTGATGCCTCACATACAAGCATGGACTGTGTGCTTATGCAACGAGGCAAAGTGATTGCATATGCATCACGAGAACTAAAGGTGCATGAAAGGAATTACACCACTCATGATTTGGAATTGGGTGTCGTTGTATTTGCACTGAAGTTGTGGAGACACTATTTATATGGCACAAAGTGTATTATATACACTGATCATAAAAGTATCCAGCATTTGTTTAACCAGAAAGATTTGAATATGCCACATCGCCATTGGATGGAGACATTAAATGATTATGATTGTGAAATCCGTTGTCATCCCGGTAAGGAAAATGTCGTTGCTGACTCCTTGAGTCGTATGGAAAGGGTTAAACCTATAAGGATTAACGTCAAAAGTATTGAGCTCAGGTCTAGTTTGAATGAGAAACTGCTTAATGCTCAAAAGCAAGCATTGTTAGTGGCTAATGCTCCTAGTGAATGGTTAGGTGGAAATGTTAATCAGTTAGCACATGGGAAAGATGGAATCCTGAGACTTAATGATTGTATTTGGATTCCTATCTTAGGAGGACTCAGAGATCTGATCCTCCAGGAAGCTCATAATTCTAGATATTCTGTTCATTCTGGAGGTGATAAAATGTACCAGGATTTGAGAAAGAATTATTGGTGGATGGGTATGAAGAAATGCATAGCCACCTATGTAGCTGAGTGTCTGACGTGTTCGCAGGTTAAAGCCGAACATAAAAAACCACCAAGACTTCTACAACAACTTGAAATTTCCACTTATAAATGGGAGATGGTAACAATGGACTTGATTACCAACTTACCCAAGACTAAACGTGGCAATGAAACGATTTGGGTTATTGTTGGTAGACTGACTAATTCAGCTCATTTTCTACCAATAAAGGAGACTTATAGTTCTGACAAATTGGCCAAATTATATGTGGACGAGATTGTGTCCCTGCTGCATGGCGTGCTAGTATCTATTGTATCTGATAGAGATACTAGATATACATCTCACTTTTGGAAAAGTTTCCAACAATTATTAGGCACGAGATTGAATTTCAGTACGGCTTACCATCCTCAGACTTATGAACAAAGTGAGCGTACTATTCAGACTTTGGAAGACATGCTTAGAGCATGTGTGATTGATTAGGTGGTAGCTGGGATGACCACCTACCCCTAATTGAATTCTCCTACAATAGCAGTTATCATACTAGTATCAAGGCTGCTCTTTTTGAAGCCTTGTATGGGAGAAAGTGCAAAACGCCCATTTGTGGGGCTGAAGTTGGGGAAGCCCAACTATCAGGACCAAAGATTGTCCTAGAAACCATGGAAAAGATTGTGTAAATCCGTGACAGGCTCAAAGCTACCCGTGATAGACAGAAGAGCTAGGCTGATAAGAGGAGTAAACCTCATAAGTTCCAAATAAGAGACAAGGTTTTATTGAAAGTATCACCCTGGAAAGGTGTGATGCGATTTGGAAAGAAGGGAAAGTTGAGCCCAAGACATATTAGACCATTTGAGATAATTGAATATGTCGGATCTATGGCTTATAAACTTAAGCTACCTGAGGAGCTTAGTGGAAATCATGATGTGCTCCACAATTGTAATTTGAAGAAATGACTAGCTGATGAGTCTCTAGCAATGTCAAATCATGATGTGCAAATTGACGAAAACCTGAGTTTCATTGAGAAGCCGCTTTCGATCGAGGATCGACAGATTAAGATACTCCGAAGGAAGATGATTCCTGTTGTGAAAGTTAAATGGGATGCCCACCGTGTGCCTCGAATATAAATGGGAGGTTGAGTCCAACATGCGACAAAAATTCCCCCATCTTTTTGAATAAAATCTCGAGCTCGAGATTTCTTTTAAGGGGGTGAGGATGTAACACCTCAGAAATTTCTGTCGAATTATATGATGACACGTGTCCGATTAACTCTCAAATTATGCCATGTTGTTTAGCGAGAGGGACTATTTATGTAAAATTTTGGAAGAAGGTTGTGGGGGGACTATAAGTGTTAACATGCCAAACATTTGGCCTCTGAGTAACACTTATGGACCGTAAGCCTTATGTGCTTACGAACCATAAGAAATGAATTTCATTGTATCTGGTAAAGCGGTTACGGACCGTAAGGCTTTGGTCCTTATGGTTCGTATAGGATTCAAACCAATGGGCGCGAAGGAAGCTTATGGACCGTAAGCTGACACCCCTTACGATCTGTAAGAGGTGCAGCTGGTAGATTGTTCAGTCTGCTGTGGTATCCTGCATGCTTTGCCATGTTCATGCAAATTGCCACCTTATTTTTGGTTCCTACACATCAAGGGACACCTGCTATCATCTGAGAACAACCCTTAACAACTGGATTGATTTTATGCATCATCTACAACAATAAATAGAACCTTATGTTGAACTTATTCCTTGCTCATTCCTCTTTTCTCCTCTCTATCTGTTATTGGAGTGTTCCTAATCATAAAAGGAGCCTCCTTTGAGTTCAAAATTTCTTCTAGAATACAAGCAAGTATTCCTTCTTAGCTCATTTCATTATTGACTTTTGCTTTGACTTTCGGTTAAGACCATTATACTCCAGCCATTGTTCGAATCGAACATGGCTACGTGATCCTAATAAGGTAGCTGTTAATGTCACACCCCAATCGATGGCGGAAACATCAAGGCGCGACACTGAGTGAAACAGATTGTCCAAGAGAATCCATAACAACTAAAAAAACGGATAATTAACATTATGTCCCATACCATGACTTATCAAATAAAGCAGTTATTACAGACATAGTTATCTCAAAGACAATTCATAGTTCCGACAACTCAAAATATTAATTGTTTGTTTCTAGACTCCTTCCTAACTTCGATTCCAGCAAATAGAGCAAACATCCTAAACACCTGTTACATACGTTGAAATAAAAGTCAATACACATAGTGTAAAGGTAAGCATACAAGTTTAATAGTATAATAGTAGCGAAAGCGAGTTACGCATAACCAGCATGTAACATGTATAATGTGAAGAAAGTAGGTTATCGACAATGAAATATGCACAGACGTGACTGCGAGTTGTAGAGTGCACAACACATATCACCACTGCGATACGTGAAGAAATACCCTTAGCAACCCCCGTCCACGACAGGTGCTGAGTCCAAACTATAGTACTATTGATGCGTGTGTGGTGTGTATATAAATTTAAGTATATTTTAAGCCCTTTTTACACGTTAGTCAAGTTTTAAATTTATAAAACACGATATTTACTAACACCAAACACACATATGGGCAAGTGCACCCATTGTGAGCGTAGTATAGTGTTGGTAAGATACTGATGTCGTCCAAGGACACAAGAGCTTTTAGTACCGGTTTATCCTCAACGTCTAATCAAATCAAAAGTTAGAAAAATGTTTTAAATAAGAAAAATAAAAACTAACTAAAATGCTGAAAAATAAAATAAAAATAAAAACAGATAGACAAGATGAATCACTTGGCTCCGACTCGTGTTTAGTGTAACCTTTGATTATTTCCGCACTTTTGCACTTTTTAAGAGATTATCTTAGTTATTGTAGTAGGCCCCTCTTTTGAAGGTGACGTTACCCTTAACCCAGTAGTTTGAGTCAGCAAGGATACAATCCTAAAGGGTCGGATTATTGAAAGATAATTAATTAAGTTATTAATGCATATTATGGTAGGCCCTTCTTTTGAAGGTGACGTTACCCTCGGCTAAGTAGTCTGAGTCAGCAGGGATACAGTCCTAAGTAGCCGGGTTGAAGTATTAATAGTAGCTTACATATGAGGGGATCAAAGAGTTTGGACCCCCGCCATCCAATACCGGTGAGTATTGAAGGAGGTCCTACTAAATTTGACCCAGGTCCTTGCAGGATCTATACACTGAACAAGGCAAGACTCTTACCAAACCGTTCCCTTAACCCCCGACCAGGTAGCCAACATATCTTCATATAGACCGTGGAGATATGAATGGTAAAAATCTTTTATTTTATATAGACAGTAAAATAATGCCAAGACACCACGGACAAACAATAAGGAAGAATCACCTTCAACATAAGAAACTAGTCATTAAAGTCATTAATACATAACCAAGTAAAAAGTGCGAAAAGATTAAAAATAAAAAGTATTACACTAGACACTTGTCTTCACCAAGTGATGTAAGAGACTTAGGAAAACATGGCCTTTGATTGTCAAGAACTCTTACGATCAATCTTGGATCCCGAGACGACTCACACACTCTATGATGGACAATGGACGATGTTGTGATGGTGGTGGGTGGTGGGTGGTGGGTGAAGTGTGAGAGAGGTGGTGTGCCAAGGGATGGTTTGCAAATGAGCCAAATACCCCTATTTATAGGCTGAACAGCAGCTCGGGCACGGCCCCGTGTCCATCTTCTTCTCTTTCTTCATTAATTGCAGTTTGTCTGCATTAGTTGACCACGCCCCCGTGTCCGCTGGGCACGCCCCCGTGTCCAGAAGCATATCTGTACTATCAAGATTTCCCCAGATTCTGCGAATCTTAGAGTTGACCACGGCCCCGTGTCCACTAGGCACGCCCCCGTGGTGGGTGATAGAAGCTTCTATAGCTTTGTCTTTTATGCTGGCACTTGGGCACGCCCCCGTGTTCATTGAGCACAGGGCGTGTTCAGCCTTCTGTTCTCTTGTTTTTGCTTGGGAAGATGTTGTCGGGGGGTCGGGCATGCCATGTTTGTTCCTTTTCTTGTATTCATGTTAGATTTAGCTGCCTTTTTGCTTCTTTTGTTAATTTGAGCTCATTTAATCCTGAAAATACAAAAGGAAGGTAAAAACACACTTTTTCCAACATTAGTACTAAAAAAGGGTTAGTTTTATGCCACAGTTGATATAATTTATATGTTGCATTTTGTGCACATCAAATGTCCCCCACACTTGAATCTTTGCTTGTCCTCAAGCAAAACTCTTTATAATGTGGCTTTACACTCCTAAATGTAATGGGTAGAAGAGAAGGTTTTTGGGCTTGTCATAGAGTGTCGGGATTTCCAAGATTCTTTATCAAGTTTTATTTTTATTTATTTACAATCCTATTCGTCATGATTTATTTAAAACATTACATAAGATAAATTACTTATTAGGGCATAACATGCCTTTTTAAAATTCCATTTATATACAAGTTCACATACCTCACGGGGGATCACTCAACACTCGGCCGAAGATGTATTTTAGTGAATCACTCGAGAGCAGCATGGAACTTATTCCTACCATAGGCTTGCCAAGCGATCAATTCTCCTCCTTTTTAACTATATACCTTTGTAAATATCAAGAGGACTTTTGGGTGAAGGGTAAGGCTTGGGTTAAAGGTAGGTGGTTGGGTTAGTGGTTAGTAAAAGGGCGAAAGGCGTAAAAGCGTCGGCTTCCGTAAGACTTTTTATTTTTGCAATTTTTTATTTTGATGAAGCCATTATTCAAACAAAGTTATTTTTGATGAACTTGTTTGTTTATTTCTCTTTTGCTTCATCATCAACATTTTTTTTGAAAAGTCATACGAAAAACCGAGCTTGTTACTAAAAACAAAGGGTTAAAAATAAAAAGGTTTTGGTGGGTGAAAGGGTGTTTGTTTTTGGGTTAAGAAATGAAAAGGTTTAGGCTCAAAGGGGTTAACTAGGGGGATTTTGGGTAGGTGGTAAAAACAAGAAAAATTAATGGTATAGAAATGAAAAAGGGTTAGTCCTAATGCCTCCATCATTTACTTACTTGGGTTTAAGTTGGTAAGGACCGGGAATGTATCGTTGTGGCAAGTTCTAGAGTCGTAAGAACCAAGCGGCTATTCACACAAGAAACGAAAAATGAGCATTTAGTTTAAAGATATGTATTTGTATGCTCAATAAAGGCTCAAAACTCACTTTTTGTGGGAATGAGGTTTTTTATGTGATCAAGTATATATAATCAGATTTTAACTAAACTTGTCATGCCGTTTCATAATTTTCTTATGTTGGTTCTTTTTATCACGACGCTATCGGTTGTAAATTTGTAAAAATATAACCTTTTTAGAATTTGAAATTCCCAAGTTAAACCTAGACAAGTAAAAAAAATGAAAATTTTTTTGAAAAAATTTGGGGTGATTAGCGGTTCCAATAGAGTTTTGTGTAAGGCTTGTTATTAGGACTTGCAAGATTCAAAGTTTTAGCATCCCCCCCCCCCACACTTAAATTACACATTGTCCTCAATGTGTCCCAAAAATAAGTTTTTAGGTTGATTGAATGTGTAAAAAGGTGTGAAAAAGCAAAATTTATGTTACTGGGCGTCTGGACACGGCCCGTGGTGTCCTGGCACGGCCCCGTGTTTAGATCGCCAGTAACAAAAGTTTGTAAAAAGAAACAGAAGCATGGACACGGGGGCGTGTTGGGTGAACACGGCCCGTGTTCAGTTACCTGAACTGGGCGTTTTCTGCAGAATGTGCAGCACGGCGCCGTGTTGGGCGGGCACTGCCCGTGCTGAACTTGTTGTAATGAAGAAAATTTCGTTGGATGGCCCTGTTTTCGTGCATGGGGTGCTGGTTCAAGTTTCCCTTGTTATCCTTCACCATCCCGGGTGTGTTTCATTCCTGAAAATTAATACTAAACTAGAAAACATAAAAATTAATCTAAACTAAACTAAGGATAGTTTTGCGGAATGCCTCTGTGGTGCGCCGCGTTTATAAGGGTCCTTGGCTAGACCCAAAGCCTGGTCATATGTTACCCAAGTGGGATGTTTTGCATCCCATGCTACACCGTCGGAGAGCATCATCCAAACTTGAGTCAATGACCTTCATGTAGTTGACCGGGTCTTCGTCTTCTACTCCTTTTCCAACTCGAAACTTCACTTCCTCGTCCCCAACCCTCAATGTTAGTGTTCCATCATTCATATCTACCACTGCTTGGGCCGTAGCTAGGAATGGCCTCCCTAGGATGAGTGGTACTTCGGTATCTTCCTCCATATCTAGTATGACAAAGTCGGTCGGAAAGACAAATTCGCCGACTTTGACTAATAGATTTTCAGCGACACCTTGTGGATATTTGACGGATCTATCGGCGAGTTGTATGCTTATTTTTGTAGGGCTTGTTTTCCCTAAGCCGAGTCGGTTGAACATTGATGAGGGCATGAGGTTGATGCTTGCCCCGAGATCGGCTAGTGCATTACAAATGGGGGATTCCCCAATCGAGCAAGGAATTGTGAAGCTTCCGGGGTCAAGCTTCTTTTGTGGGAGTTTGTTGAGTAGTAAGGCGGAGCATTCTTCGCCTAAGTTAACTAATTGCAATGATTCAATTTTCCTTTAATGAGTGAGGAAGTCCCTCATAAATTTTGAATATTTAGGCATTTGAGTTAGGACTTCGATAATTGGAATATTAACATGCAATTGTTTTAGTAAATTTTCGAACTTCGTGAATTGCTCATCGGTCTTTTGACGAATTAACCGACCGGGGTATGGAACCGAAGGAGTCTTAGTAGGATCTTGAACTGGTGGAGAAGCCTTCTCTTGTTGAGGCATGGGCGGAGTTGTGGTTTGGCTAGATTGGCTTCTTTCAGTTGGTGGTAGTGGAGCCTCTTCGGGACCCACGGTACGGTTTCTCAATGTTATGAGATGTACTTGCGCCTTTGGGTTGGTTTCGGTATTACATGGTAATGCACCTTGTGGTCTCTCGGAGAAATTTTGAGCTATTTGATTTAATTGTTTTTCAATGTTTTGAATGCTAGCTTGTTGATTTCTAAAATTCGATTCCAATTGTTAAAATTGATCCGAGTTTTTCTTTTCGGTGTCGGAGATGAGGCGAGATACAGTATCTTCAAGCCTTTCTCGTCCACTTTGTTGTTGAGAAAAATTTTGTGGTTGTTGAAAGTTAGTTCGTTGGTTTTGTTGGTTACTACTATTGCCGGGATCTCTCCAACCAAGGTTAGGGTGGTTACGCCATCCATGGTTGTAGGTACCCGTTGGAGGACCCGACGGCCTAGGTCTATTGTCAATGTAGTTTACCGTTTCCATTTGATCATCTAATTCTTTCATACAACTCCAATTTTCATGTGGCCCACCACACCCCTCACAAGCCATAACCGAGACCGTTTTTGCCATTTCTAACTTTTTGATTTTTGAAGAAAGGGCCTCGATTTGGGCTTGTAAAGAAGTGCTTTCATCAACCTTATGGGCGCCCGGGGCAATAGATTTATTACCTCGGGGAGTGTGCCACTGAAAATTGGTTTGAGCAATTTCCTCAATTTGATTATATATTTCATTTGGGCGACGATTACCTAGAAGTCCCCCGGAGCTAGAATCAAGTGTTTGTCTTGTGTGTGGCAACAAACCATTGTAGAAAGTGGATACTTGTTGCCATACCGCAAGACCGTGATGAGGACACTTTCTTAGTAGCTCCTTGAACCTTTCCGAAGTTTCATATAGAAACTTTTGGGCTAGTTCATCCCAGGTGTTTACCGAACCAACTGGGAGGGTGTTAAGCCAAGCCTTAGCTCGGTCTTTTAGTGAGAATGGGAACATACGAAGGCGGATGGCGTCGTTTGATGCTCCATTGATCCGAAAGGTATCACATATTTCTAAGAAATTAGTAATATGTAGATGAGGATCCTCGTCCGCAAGCCCATGGAAGGTTGCGGAGTTTTGAAGCATTTGTATCAAATGTGGCCGACATTCGGTGCATTGATAGCGGCGCCGAGATTACCTACGGTGGGTTGTAGGTAATCCATGAGGGTACGTTGGTCCGCCATTGGAAGTGGGTCCCCCGAAACTTTCTCTTAGTTTTTAGCTTTAAGTCTTTTTCCGAGAAAGCGTTCGGGTTCTTCTAGAGGTTCTTTTATGTCTCTACTAGAACTGGAGCTCATACACTACGTAGAAAGTTCAGATGTGGCGCCTGGGTTCCTAGTCCTGCAATATAAACAGAAAAGAACGTTGATCAGAAGGTTCACCACGGCCCCGTGCTCAGATGAACATGGCCCGTGGTCGGAGATACAGTGATTGTTTCCCAGATCCCTGTTACTGGGGAGTTAGACACGACCCCGTGTTGCACCGACACTGCCCCGTGCTCAACTCTTTGTAACTCGGAAAATAAAAACTGCCAGTGACAATGCTGGGCACGGCCCGTGTCCGACCAGGCACAGCCCGTGCTGAGCTCTGTAGAAACTGAAAATTAATAAAATCCTAAAAAAAACTGAAAAATTAGAAAAAACGATTAGGCCGTTGATTCTTAACTTTCTTAAAATCCTTGTGTCTCCGGCAACGGCGCCAAAAACTTGATACGTGTGTGGTGTGTAAATAAATTTAAGTATATTTTAAGCCCTTTTTACACGTTAGTCAAGTTTTAAATTTATAAAACACGATATTTACTAACACCAAACACACATATGGGCAAGTGCACCCATCGTGGGCGTACTATAGTGTTGGTAAGATACTGAGGTCGTCCAAGGACACAAGAGCTTTTAGTACCGGTTTATCCTCAACTTCTAATCAAATTAAAAGTTAGAAAAGGTTTTAAATAAGAAAAATAAAAACTAACTAAAATGCTGAAAAATAAAATAAAAATAAAAACAGATAGACAAGATGAATCACTTGGCTCCGACTCGTGTTTAGTGTAACCTTTGATTATTTCCGCACTTTAGCATTTTTTAAGAGATTATCTTAGTTATTGTAGTAGGCCCCTCTTTTGAAGGTGATTTTACCCTCAACCCAGTAGTTTGAGTCAGCAAGGATACAATCCTAAAGGGATGGATTATTAAAAGATAATTAATTAAGTTATTAATGCATATTATGGTAGGCCCTTCTTTTTAAGGTGACGTTACCCTCGGCTAAGTAGTCTGAGTCAGCTGGGATACAATCCTAAGAAGCTAGGTTAAAGTATTAATAGTAGCTTACATTTGAGGGGATCAAAGACTTTGGACCCTTGCCATCCAATACCGGTGAGTATTGAAGGAGGTCCTACTAAATTTGACCCAGGTCCTTGCAGGATCTATACACTGAACAAGGCAAGACTCTTACCAAACCGTTCCCTTAACCCCCGACCAGGTAGCCAAAATATCTCCATATAGACCGTGGAGATATGAATGGTGAAAATCTTTTATTTTATATAGATAGTAAAATAATGACAAGACACCACAGATAAACGATTAGGAAGAATCACCCTCAACATAAGAAACTAGTTATTAAAGTCATTAATACATAACCAAGTAAAAAGTGCGAAAAGATTAAAAATAAAAAGTATTACACTAGACACTTGTCTTCACCAAGTGATGTAAGAGACTTAGGCAAACATGGCCTTTGATTGTCAAGAACTCTTACGATCAGTCTTGGATCCCGAGACGACTCACACACTCTATGATGGACAATGGATGATGGTGGTGGATGATGGTGTTGTGATGCTGGTGGGTGGTGGGTGAAGTGTGAGAGAGGTGTGCCAAGGGATGGTTTGCAAATGAGCCAAGCACCCCTATTTATTTGCTGAACAGCAGCTCGGGCATGGCCCCGTGTCCATTGGACACAGCCCCGTGTCCATCCTCTTCTCTTTCTTCATTAATTGCAGTTTGTCTGCATTAGTTGACCATGCCCCCGTGTCCGCTCGGCACGCCCCTGTGTGCAGAAGCATATCTGTACTATCAAGATTTCCCCAAATTCTGCGAATCTTAGAGTTGACCACGGCCCCGTGTCCGCTGGGCACGCCCCTGTGGTGGGTGATAGAAGCTTCTATAGCTTTGTCTTTTATGCTGGCTCTTGGGCACGCCCCCGTGTTCACTGAGCACGGGGCGTGTTCAGCCTTCTGTTCTCTTGTTTTTGCTTGGGAAGATGCTATCGGGGGGTCGGGCATGCCACGTTTGTTCCTTTTCTTGTATTCATGTTAGATTTAGCTGCCTTTTTGCTTCTTTTGTTAATTTGAGCTCATTTAATCCTGAAAATACAAAAGGAAGACAAAAACACACTTTTTCCAACATTAGTACTAAAAAAGGGTTAGTTTTATGCCACAATTGATGTAATTTATATGTTGCATTTTGTGCACATCACTATCGTTGCTAAGGTGTCAAGCAACAATCAATGTGTAAACATAACATACAAGCATTCATCGAGTAACACGTATAACATGCGAGAGCGGTTAGCGTATAAAAGTAGTTGCGTTGTGTGATCGATGTGATTTGATATAAGTAACGTATGTAACACCCACAAGTCCTTAAAGCAAAAAGGGATCAAGTATACTCACAAATTGTGTTTAGTAAATAAACACTCTCTTGGATTGAAGGGAGCGCTGAGAGATTAGCCTGAACACAGTACGATAGTATAAGCGTTGAACGGTGCGTAAAACGAGACAAGTGAAGTGTAGGACGAATTGTCATCCGATCGGAGGGTGGTCCGTTTGGGATGGATGTGTTTGTGTATGATGGAACTTTGAATTTTTCGTTGTAGCATTTGAAAAGATTTGGAATGTCTCTACCCTTCAGGTCGTCCGGTCGGACGGTCATCCAGACGGATGGCCGTCCGCTCGGATGGCAACCCGAGTGGAGACTTTATTCTTTTGAACTTTTGAAATTGTTTTAATTGCTTAACAACATAAGTCCCTTAGACGGATAGCCATTCGGTCGGATGGCCGTTCATCCGGGCGACTTGTTCGAGTTGAAAAGTTTTGTAAAATTAACCAAGCTTAGAAAGTCTAGCGTTTGAACTGAGACGATATAACAACGCGTTAAACAACGGAAACCCCTATCAAGTCCAAGTCACCCGATCGGATGGGAACCACCCCGTCCGATCAGTAATTGTTCTTGATGGTGTTTCATATTCAACCCGTCAAGTCGGTCATCTCTTCGGTAGTAATCCGCACCTAGACCGACACTTCACTATAGAACGAGTAGAAGGCTTGAATAAGCTCAGATCCTTCCGGTTTTTATGTGAAAAGTTGAGGATGTTGAAGAAAAGTGGAAATTAGTTGGAAAATGTTTAGATTGTTACGAAATCAGTCTTTAAACATGTCGAAATCTCTTAGATCTGAGTTGTTCTTGGTGGAATGAGGTCACACTTTGAAGTTCATGAGAACCCATGATGATATCACCCTAGAACAGCCCAAATCAGCCGATTTCATGGTGAAAAGTTAAGATTTGTTGGTGAAAATGATGAAGAAGTGTGTGTAGATTAAAGAAGTACAAGGTTTGGGTTGAAAACTTACAAGAATCGCGAGGAATCGAGAGAAAAAAGGGCATTAGTGGGCTGGTCGGAGAGGGAGCTGTCACATCAATTATTGTTGATGTGAAAGGTGCTATTTATAGGCAAGGGGAGGAGAAAGACGATGTAGGTGGTGTGATCGGAGGGCAGTTCGATCGGATGGCCATTCGATCGGATGGTCTTCCGAACGGATGACCATTCGATGGAATGGTCATTCGATCGGATGGGTTGGGTTGGGTGCGTTGGTTTTTGACATTTCGTTTCGAGCGTTGAGTGTTGTGATGCGTTGCGAGTAAGTGGTGCGATAGCATTACACATTAATTATACTAATAACCTAACTAACAGTCATAAACCTAAACATACCCATTCTGCGTTTTGTGTTGCGATGAGATTACGATGCGATAGAGTTGCGATTGCATTTGCGAATAATCACCTCAAACAATATAAACATGCAAAAGTAACACATAAAGCACACACACGTAAAACAATATCCATAACCTATAATTCTAGTTGCGATGCGATAGCGATGTGATAAGTCGATCAGTGATTATTAGCATTATCACTCCACATAATACAACTAAGTTATCATAAATCCAAGTATCGATGAGTCGAGAAGTACAAGTAGTAATTAAGCCAGGAATGACAGATCGACTTAGCAATCTTTTCTTCCTTTGACTTTGACTTGTACTTTGAATTCAAAAAGTCTAGTTGTTACAGCTAATCCCTTAATAGGGCACCTCCTGGAAATCACGTTAAGATGGTTAAATAACGGGTCAAAGTCATGTTCAATAAAAAGTAAAAAAAAAAGTTTTCGGAAAACTTATAAAATGAACTTGTAAATGTTTAAACTCACATTGTTGACACTATATCAGTTGGTTAATAATATTAGAACATGTCTAAACATGTCCAACCTGTCATTTCCAGTTTATACCTCGGTTCGTAACCGAAAGTCAAGCAGTTTAACTTCTACTTTAACTTTCGATTCTGACCCGAATTAGCCATTAGCTACTGATTTTAAGTTGCATTATGATCATAATTATATGTAGGATAACCCTCTGTGGTTATACTACTTGATCATAATCAGTTTTTGGGGTTTTACACAAGTTCACATGTTATGCCATATTTTGTCGAAAATGCCCTTTTGGTGCATAACTTGATTTTAAACTATGATGAACATATAATTTGCATAACCTACTGACTTGGTAATATAATTATAATGTTTTGGCATAATGAACTTGTTTATGACTCATCCAATCAACCAATATTGACTATGCGTGTATGGTTAGCTGATGTAACTTAGTTTACGTAAGTTAACCGAATTGGGTCAAACTCTTTCAATTTCTTTCAAATTCTAGAATGTGATTCTATTTACCCATATTATACAAGTCTTAGTACTTGTGAGGGTTTAAACTACATTATATCCGGTCATCGCTTAATCTAGCATACCGTACCGTTTTCATTATTTAAGAGTTAACCGGTCCAAGTCTATAACTTGAATAGGACCCGCTGACATTGTAATTGGTTATTATACCATTCATTCCAGACTAGGGTGTCTAGTAGATTGCAACTTTGCTAAGTTAATTGTTATATCGGCTGTGCTTATATTTTGTCTTAGATTGTAAGACTTTTAAGCCAGGTAAATATTCTTAACCTATTTTCCTTATACGGGCTTAGGATACAATATATTATTACCACATGGTCGGGTATGGGATCAATGACCTATGTGTCGGGAATCCAAATAATCTATTTTAATTCGTATTGCTTGATAACTTAAACATTGGGGGTTAATACGACCGTGTCCTGGATATTCTCAGCTCATTTAATTGCAAATGGCCACATCCTAAGCACGGGATGTAGGCATACACCTGACAGATGCTAATGCTATATTAAAATACTTTTATAACCCAATACGGGTTTGCCCAATAAGGGTATTAAAGTGGCGTGTCGGTTAACGGCATTGTTTTCGGTTTCATATGTATTGACAAGCATGTAAAACTACTAACATGAGAAATAGTTTATCCCAAGTTATTTATGAAAATACATGTACCATCATGTACATGAAAATGATTTTGAAATATTTTCAAAATGTGTCGGTTATTTGTATTTAGCAGGGAAAACTGACGTATCTTCAAAAGACTAAGCGCATGTTGCAAGGATACGTAAATAGGCTGGAAGTTACCCGGTAAATGCTTAAGAGGAATTTGCAACTCCTTGCATTGAAGCCAGTAGTCTGCTTATATAGTTATTTTGTTATTTTCGATCCGCCTATGGATCTTTATACACTTTTCTTCTGTATAATTATTTTGGAACATTCGAACATCATAATTTTCTCATAGTATTTTAATTCCCAAGACTTCTGTTGTGTTAATTGTGTATATGTATCAATCTAGTCATGTACCCCAAGTCCGGGCACACTGGGAAATACAGGGTGTGACACTGTATATTGCCAATATAAAGTTATACGGGTCGTATAAAACCTTTTTTAATTTTTTATTCGCTCGTATACTCAATATACGAGCACTGTTTTATGTCCTGTATACAGGTCGTATAACGTTATGTGACCCGTCTCATTTAACCAACTTTTTTTAATTAGTATATGTGGATTTGACGAACACGCAGTAACGTTGAGGATTTAGAACTACGAACTTTGCTTGAGTTCGTTAGTATTACATCAATTTGGTGATATTAGAACACTGTACAATGTATGTAAGCACAGAGACTTTATGATGATATCTTACAAATTGGGAACCACATATTCATGTGTTACAGTTTGGAAAAGATGACCGAATAGAGATCAAAGCCAACCCAAATCCACGAACTCCTGCATCTTGTATTTATCAACGATGTTCCGATAACGAGAACTGTCGTAGAAGGCCCATCATTCCTTGTAAAAGTTTTCTAAGTCTGTTAAGAATTTGGGTGATGATGAAGGTTCGTTTGTGGAGAATGTTCTGGTAATTGAATGAAAAGGACTTTGTTATGGTTTGGTAGGTTTTATTTTGAAACGTTGTGTTTTGGTATTTATATAATATCCATTATCCCCTTGGTGATTACTGTACCTATCCTCGCGCGATATGGCGTCTAAACCGTTGAATCCCAATGCTTCTCCTTACATTACTCATCATTTCCTAAATTCAAGTTCATTAAGCAGTAATGACTGCTGACTAATTGCCGCCTTGGTAGTTGTTACCATATTCATTATCCCTTTGGTAGTTGTTATTATATCCATTGTTTCATTACGTTAAGCTTGATCTTATTTCATGTTCTGACAATTTGTAATGATGAACGGTTGAAACTGTACAATAATAATGATTCAACTACTGCTATAGAGTCTTCCATGCTTGTTGATTGATGAACGGTTGAAACTGTACAATAATAATGATTCAACTTCTGCTATAGAGTCTTCCATTTGTAACCCAACTAAAATCTCGTAACTGTGAATCTATTCCCTCCAAAACCACCACCTTGTCGCGTATGGTCTCCTTGAGCCTAGATTCTTGCTTAAACGATGTTCTGATATCGGGAATGTTTGTTTGGGGAAAATGTTATGGAAATTGAAGGAAAAAGGAAGGTTGAAACTGTACAATAATAATGATTCAACTGCTTCTATTGAGTCTCCCATGTTTGTTGATTGTTGAACGGGTTGAAACTGTACAATAATAATGATTTAACTGCTGTTATTGAGTCTTCCATGCTTGCTTTATGTTTATCACCTAGTCGTTTGTATGAGTTTTCTTTCTCTTTGATGAAATGGGATTTGTTTCAAAGTAAAAAAGAAAACTGAAACTAGTTTCCTTGATAGTTAAAAATCGCCTTTCGTCGGTGCAAGGGAAATTGGTGGAACCCGGGTTTTGCGGTGTTGCGGTCCACCATCTTGATTGTTGTCAAATGAGATTTCGTGTTGAACATTGACTATTTGGATCTTGTTGGTGAAAGATGAGAATGGCTAGTTCTCTCAAATAGAACGGCTTCTGCCGTCCAATCACATTACCCTACCTCATCGGATTTCCGATGAGGTAGGGTACTGGTTCTGAACACTATATACACTGCCAGATCGAACCCCTAATGTGTGAATATTAACTCAAAAAAAGAAATCTGATCTATACGGGCCATATAATATTATACGACCCTATAAAACTATCGTATACGTTGTATACGACCAAAGTTAATTTTAATATCGTGTATATGGACCGTATAAGGTTATACGACCCGTATAGAATAAAATAAGCTGACAAAGGTTGTGCCCACATGCTTTGTTAGTTTATCTTGTTCTATACGGGTCGTATAACCTTATACGACACGTATACACCATGTTAAAATAAGACTTTTTTACCGTGTGTTATTATTAACACCCTAAACTCAATTCTTTCTATGTAATAAATACACAAACATTCGAAAATCCTAAAGTAATAAATACCAATTCATTTGTCGGTTTTTAAACAAGTTTATTACAGTGTAAAGATCAATTAAATAAATATCATTTGTGTATCTCGAATTTTTATTTATAATAATAACTAATTAACATTTTGTATTTAACAAACTAATAACTAATAATATTAGCATGTTAATTAAGTTGTAATAGATTAGGGTTCTTTAAATGTCACACCTCGATATTTCCACGTATTACAGGTGGGCCCGATGGGGAGTATCGTGACGTAGTTGATATCATCATAGACAATTTATCACAGTTAATACACAACGGAAGTCGAAAGATAAAAACATTACAAACCGAATGAAAGTAATATCAATTATTACAAAAACGGTTGTAAGGGATCCACAGGAGGATCAAAGTTAAAAGGAACATTGTTCAACAGATTTATAAACATCTAAGCTTGCAAGACTCTTTATTGATGCTAGGAGTAGCCAGCCTATTCTGTTTAGTACCTGCACTTAACCTTTTTGGAAAATACGTCAGTTTACACTGGTAAATACAATTAACCGACTCATTTTGAAAATGTTTAAGAAAATTGATTTAAATGCACAAGCCACAAAATATCTTTTATAACTTGGGATAATTATTTAAAAATAATATTGTAAAAGAATTATATGTTTATTATATGTTCAGTAGCCCGGGTTGAATACCAGGTTAAAGATTAATAGACACACCACATAATATATCCCACGGCGAGTTATTCTCGAACAGGTGGGTACATTATTTTACATACGCACCGGCAGGTGTATACCTACACCCCGTGCTTAAGTCATGGCCATTTCAATGAATGAGCCGAGGATATCCAGGACATGGTCATTAACCCCCCAAAGGCTTAGAATAAACAAAACATATTAAACGGGTTATCTCAATGATTTAACCTTCATACGATTAAAAATTCAATACCCGACCAAGCGGTATTTTATATACTACGATTAAAAATTCAATACCCGACCAAGCGGTATTTTATATACCGTACCCCAAGCCCGTATAAGGGAAAATAAGTTAAAAGTATTTACCTGAGCAAATTACACAAATTTATCCCAGCCGTACAATTCAGCAAGTGCAAGTATCTTTTACTGGTCTCCTAAATCTGGAACGAAGGTTTTAATTAACCTATTAGATTCCTAACGGGTCTTACTTAAGTTTAAACTTAGACCGGTTAGTTTTAAAGAAAGGTATACGGTTCAAAACGCATGATTAAGCGAAGACCGGATTAGAATGTGGTTTATACCCGACAAGTATGAAGACTTGTATAATATGGGTAAACTAAACACATTCTAGATTTTGAAGTGAAAATGATAAGGTTTGACCCGTTTCGGTTGAGTTATGCAAACTAGTTACATAAACCGCACCGAACGTGATAAATACATAACGGGTAACCATATGAGTCATGAACAGGTTTCCTAAGTTAATATGCCTTAAATATGTTGTGATATCAGTAGGATACCTTCCATTATGTCCAAAACGAATTTAAACTCAAATTAAGCCCCGTAGGGGTATTTTTGTCATTTTAAAGGTTATAAAAGAGGTTAAATAATAATCTGAGGTTCTGGTCTAAATTAATCAGTAAAAATATTTAATTTAATAAGTTATATCAGTAGGGTATTGCATATATGTGAAATTTATCATTTATAACCAAAGTGTGCACCGTAGGGGCATTTTGGTAATTACATAAGCTTTAAAGGTCAAATTTGGAAATCTGAGTTCAAAAATTTTGTTTACTGTTAAGTTATAAAATTTTACTTAAAACATCAGTAGGTATTAAGTTTTAGATGCCAAAAATAGTTTTAACCCATACTATGCGCTTAAAACGCGTAAAAGTCGGTAAGCGATTTTCGGGTTATATAAAGAAAGCTGAGATTTTTATTAGCCCAGAAGGATTAAAATATTTTATTTATCATATAAAATCAGTAGCAAAAGATTTGGTATCAATATGTTATGCAAAACTCATATTATTAGCAAAAAGAGCATAACCGACAATTACAGAATCAAAGCAAGAACCCTATGCCATGATCAGTTTAAAAATAAATAAAAATCTTCAAAAATCCCAAAATATTATATTACATCAATGGGTAAAAGTTTTGGTGTAAAAATTTCGGTTTAGATAGGCTTTATGCTAATTATGCCGTTTAATTAATAAAAAGCTTTCAAATTACGTTATTGAGCATAACTCCTAATTTAGACCTCAAACTGATGTCAAATTTTTAGGACATGTTTATAAATTAGTAACAAAGGTTTTTGTCCTCTCATATTTTCAAAAGTCTCGTTTTAAGGTCAAAAGGGCATAATGGTCAACATTTGAGCAATTAACGGAAACATGCAAATGAATCGGAATAATTAGGAACCAAGTTGTATAACCTCAGAGGGTTACACTAACCTATAACCTGGTCCTAATGGAACTTGAAGGCATATCTAAACTAAGCTAAATTGGGTCAAAACTGAAAGTCAGAGCAAAAGTCTACTTTTAAGACTTTCGGTTCCGAACCGAGCCTAAACTCAAAATTGTCGGGTTGAACATGCTTAGACATGTTCTTACATTAATTACCAAGTTATATAAGTCTTAAAACAGGTTTCATGAATTCTACATTGTTAATTATGTGTTTATTTGCAAAATAGCTTTCTGTTGACTTTTTATAATTAAGTTTGACTCGACAATTGACCAAGTTAGAGTGGAAATCAGAGGGTGCCCTTTTAAGGGTTTATTAACCACATAATTACCAACTCATAGCCACTTTCAATTCGAAAATGACTGGACCATTAGTGATTAATCACTAAGTCAAAGCTTAACTACGACGACTTTGACTTTCGGTCATTAAACTAATAAAACATGAATTAGGAAGGCTAAGAACACTCACAATGGTCCTTAGCACGAAATAGAAGCTTAAGAAATCTTGGTTGAAGTCCAGGGAGCTCTAGAGAAGGTTTAGAAATGTTTTTGAAATGAGCAAATTCATGTGTTGCAACAAGAGCTCTATATATAGTGATTTACATGCAACAAGATCAATCCAACAAGGTCTACACATGTTCCCTAATCATCCCAGGTGTCCCCTATGCATGAAATACCACTGGTGCAGCCCCTGAATTCGGAAACCATTCATCTAAGGCGGTGGAATAGGTTGAACACGCAGCTGTCCATGTTTTCTGCCCAGTTACAGGTCTTATGGACCGTAAGCTTAGGGCCTTACGGTCCGTATCCTCTTTTTAATCTTTATCGTCCAGATCAGCCACCTTACGGTCCGTAAGGCATACACTTTGTGGTCCGTAAGCCTTGTCAGAAGACAAAAATCTTGTGAACTTCTAACATTTAACAATGCAATCTTTTATAACTCATATCTTTAGTCATTATCAACACAATGGGTCCAGTTGATCAGGTCTGGTCAATCTTGAAAGTGTTGCCATGCATTGGTGTTGCCTTGGAGTCTTTTGGAAAGGATAATGAATGTAAAATTGTCGTTATTGGAACATGATCATTTACTTGACAATTGAATTATTTCTCACAAGGTTTAATTCAGATACCTTGGAATTCTTTAACAGTCATTTCTTGAAAGGATAATATTGTTTTACCGAGAATTGGAAACGTTAAAAGGTCACTTAGCGGTATAAATTAACATGTTGACACTTTTAATTCCTCCGGTTATCTTTTATCATGATCCGGGTTTATAACACGTTTAAGGTCCATGACACGTGTCTTTATTATATTGGAGAGGTTTTTCCGAGGTGTTACATCCTCACCCCCTTAAAAGAAATCTCGACCTCGAGATTTACTGGAATAAATGAGGGTACTTTTGTTTCATTGTGGACTCAACCTCCCACGTATACTCTGGGCCTCTTCGTGCATCCCATTTAACCTTCACAATTGGTACGTGCTTCTTTTGAAGCTTCTTAACCTGTCGATCTTCAATTGACAAAGGTTTTTCCACAAAATTTAAGCTCTCGTCTATATGCACATCCTTATGTGACATGGCTAGCGATTCATCGGCTAGACATTTCTTCAGATTGCAGATGTGGAACACATTATGAATTCCACTGAGCTCTTCAGGCAAGTTTAATTTGTAAGCCACTGTTCTGACACATTCGATGATCTCAAATGGTCCTATGTATCTGGGGCTTAACTTGCCTTTCTTGCCAAATCGCATTACCCCTTTCCAGGGTGATACCTTAAGTAACACTTTGTCACCTACCTCGAATTTCAGAGGTTTACGCCTTTTATCTGCGTAGCTTTTCTGCCTATCCCTGGCAGCTTTGAGACGATCACGTATCTGCACAATCTTATCTGTCGTCTCCATGACTATATCTGGTCCTGTTAGTTGGACATCTCCAACTTCCGCCCAACAAACTGGCATCCTGCACTTTCTTCCATACAAGGCTTCAAAAGGTGCAGCTTGAATACTGGAATGATAGCTATTATTATACGAGAATTCGATCAACGGAAGATGATCATCCCAACTTCGACCTAAATCAATAACACAAGCTCGTAGCATATCCTCGAGTGTTTGAATTGTACGCTCACTCTGACCATCCGTCTGAAGATGATATGCAGTGCTGAAGTTTAATCGAGTGCCTAGGGATTGCTGAAAGCTTTTCCAAAAATGCGATGTATACCTTGTATCCCTATCAGAGATGACAGTCACCGGCACTCCGTGACGAGATACAATCTCGTCCATGTACAACTGAGCTAGCTTATTTGAGCTGTGTGTTTCCTTAATAGGTAAGAAGTGGGCTGAATTGGTCAGTCTATCCACTATAACCCAAATGGTATCATTTCCTCGCTTTGTCTTTGGTAACTTGGTGATAAAATCCATAGTCACCATTTCCCACTTCCAGGTGGGAAGTTCAGGCTGTTGCAGTAAGCCTGACTGTTTCTGATGCTCTGCTTTGACTTGCGCGCATGTCAGACATTTAACCACATAAGTGGCTATAGACTTCTTCAAGCCTATCCACCAATAATTTGCCTTCAAATCCTGGTACATCTTATCACAGCCAGGATGGACAGAATATTTGGAGTTATGGGCTTCTTGAAGAATCACATCCCTAAGTCCTCCGTAAATTGGAACCCATATTCGTTAGGGTTCCATCCTTACCATATGATAATTGTTCAGCAGTTACACCCAACTTTTCATTTGGATAGTTAGCTTCTAATATAGCTTCCTACTGAACGGCTAACAATCTTTCATTTAAGCTGTTCTTCAATTCAATGCTCTTGGAATTGATTCAATTGGGCTTAACCCTTTCCTTTCTGCTTATAGCATCGGTGACCACATTCGCCTTACCTGGATGGTATCGGATTTCACAATCATAATCATTCAGTGTCTCCATCCATCGACGCTGTCTCATGTTCAGATATTTCTGGTTGAACAAGTGTTGAAGGCTTTTATGATCAGAATAGATCACACACTTGGTACCATATAAATAATTCCTCCAAAGTTTTAGTGCAAATACAACGACACCCAACTCCAAGTCATGGGTGTAATTCTTTCCGTGCACCTTTAATTGTCGGGAAGCATAGGCAATGACTTTTCCCTTCTGCATTAGCAAACATCCCATACCTGTGTGTGATGCATCGCAGTATACCACAAACTCTTCTATTCCCTCTGGCAATGTCAACACAGGTGCATTGCTTAGTTTCTGCTTAAGTATATCAAAGAATTCTTCCTGCTTAGGACCCCAATCAAACTTTATATTCTTGCGAGTCAGTGAAGTTAGGCGTGCAACAATCCTTGAGAAATTTTCAATAAAACGCCTGTAATATCCTGCCAGACCCAAGAAGCTGCGAATCTCTGTGGGGTCTTCGGCTCTTGCCAATTCATGATAGCTTCAATCTTAGCGGGATCCACCTGGATACCACGCTCACTAACCACATGTCCAAGGAATTGGACTTCACGAAGCCAAAATTCACACTTTGGAAACTTGGCGTAGAGCTTTTCTTGTTGAAGAATGTAGGATCGTTTTCAGACCCGAACGAGTCGATCAGAAGTGTTTATCTCAATACGAGTGGCGGAAACAATCGTACTAAGTTCAATTCAGCAAGATTCACACTTTAAACTGTCCGTATATTGATTTCAGATTAAATACAAGCCTGTGGACACTTCGGCAACACTTCGTTACACTGACCGGAACTGTTCTACTTGATTTCTCTTGGGAATGCCTATATATAGAGTTAGGATTCCGCTTGAGAGTGGCAAAGGATCAGTTCAAGAAAAATCTTAACATGTTGATTTCGCTTGAGACTGCAAAGCCTCTTTCAAGCGAAATCTAATCCTTCAAGCGAAATCATCAAATCTCAAACTACGTGCTCTGTTCTAACGTTCTACGTATAAGACTCGATACAAGAAGAAGCCGACAGACGCACGCACCAACAGACTCCCCCTCGAATGTTGACGAGTCTTCAGTGTTGAGTCTTCGATTGTCAAACCTTCAGTCTTTATCAGTCTGCTCGCTCTCTTCAAAAAGTCTCAATTGTAAGCATCGTCAATCAATCTCTTTCTCTTTCTCGCAATCTTCAGGATCTGAATCTGGCTCTACAATCTTCAGACTCACTCTTTATGTCATCAGACTCCCCCTTTCACTAGGCTGGGATCGCAGTCTGGAATTTACTTTCCACAGGTTCTTAGGTCGTAACCTGGTACTCATCTAACTCAGGTATCGGAACCTGCCTAACCTGCACACATCTCTACCCAAAAATAAGTTTCCACAAATTTAAAATTTTGCAAATTTAGAAACCACTTGCATGTATTATTCAAAAATGATTTAATATTTGATAATTACTGAAAATACAACTTCTTCATACATTCATTCCCAAACCTGTTCATCAAGTTTAGCACTTGGAATTTTGAAAATCAGCTTTCCAACATCAGTTGTCGAAAATCTTTTTGAATTTTTCAAAATTTATACTAAAACACACTGAAAATCTTTTTGGATTTTTGAATGTACTGAAATACTGTAAAGAAATATTTACAGACACTATTTTGTGAGTTTGTGTAAAAGGATCATATCAGTTTATGAGACAAATCACCAACACCGTTAAGCTTTAAACATTTTAGTTTTAAACAATTCATGTTGATTGACGATATTGTTTTCCACTTAAACTCAATCTAAAAACTTTCGAAATGCTTACTGATACGTTAAGGTATATTAATTTTGCACTAAGTTCTTATGGATCCCACGATCTCAGCATATCCCCTCATCATGCAGTACACTGACTCAAATAATGCCTTTAAACTTTTATCAACTGTGATTTATGCGAAAACATAGCAGAATGTTTAAACATTTATCAATCGGGTCGATACTTCCGTATACGCAGAGAAAGTCCAATGTTTAAACAAAATAAGAAAATAAAAATAAGTTGAAGTTGTTTAGGCTTTAACCACCAGGTAGATACTTCCGTATACGCATAGGAGGTCCAAAGCTTAAACGAAACACCAAAGAAAATAAAGTAGAACGTTTAGGCAATAACATCCAGATCGATACTCACGTATACGCAGAGGATGTCCAATGCTTAAACAAAATAAAGAAATAAAACAAGTTTAAATCTTTGCAAAATGAAATACACAATCACAGCAACTTTTCAGCAAAGTTGTGAAAGTTCACAAACTTAACCAGTTTTATGTCTTTCGACAACCAGCGATTACTGAGTAGGCACACAATCAAGAAGGACAAAACTAAGTACTATGCTTTTGACCATGTTTCCCACTAGAACTAGGCTTTTTCATTTAAGTTTGTATCGTTATCGCAAATCTACTAGTCTAGCTGAGCCTATCGTCACATCTTTAGTGAGATCGTTTATCAGATTTTATCTTTCAATTTCTTTAGCATGTCGTGACAGTCCACGGATGTACTATAATTTCTCTTTTTTACAACAAAACTCATTTTTGATTTTATCATGTTTTTGTCTTTTTCAAAATTTTCAAATGTTTTTGGATTTTCTGAAATTCTTACTCCCCCTAAAATTCAAACACATTTTAGGAAATTTGAAAAACAAACTGTATAATAAACATGACAACTGATATCGAATCGCTTCAATTCGCCATCCACTTGGCATAAACAATCAGAACTCCCCCTCACAACAAACTATTTTCCCATTGATTTCAAAACACTTAAGTTTGTTTTAATCAAATGGTTTTTCCGGAAAATTCTTTTTGTTGAATGATTTTACCATTTGTAGGATAGGGGTTTGGTTCATCACATTATCTTCCAACCAAATATCACTTGTAGGAAAATGCAAGTACAACTTAATGTCCTTGATTTACCACTTGTAAGTAAAAAACTTTTTCAACCAATTTTTCAACCACATGGCTTACCAACCAAATACCACTTGTAGGTTACCATATATAGGTTGAATTCTCAAGATGTCGATTCCTACTCCTCGCTTACCAACCTGGGAGTTCCGGCAAGTCACACTTATCAAAACTTTCAATTTCCAAAAACAATATAAGAATGATGCCGATTCATGCTCCACGATTATCAACTTGGGAGCTCCGGCAAGTCAGGATTTTAAGTAAAGAATACAGACACCCAAGCCTGACCAGGTTTAGGTGTAACCTTCTCAACTTCTTCAGGGGTTTGAACACTTCTTTTTGTTTCATAAAATGCTTTCACCCCTTTTACCTTCCCATCAACCATTTTACCAAATATTTTTTTAACATTTCCATTAAACACTTTCTCAACATCAAATTCTTTCTTTTCAGAATAGAATTGATTTGAAATTTTGACTTTTCCAACTTTCTTCTTAAAATTTTCAGCCCGCAGTGGTAGAAAGTTTGCATCATCCACAGTCGGAACTGAATTTTTTTCTTTCATAACAACTTTTGACTTCTCTGATTTTGTGGAATCAGATTCATTACCAGAACTATTCTCTGAACCTTTAGCCACCCACTTTTGATTTTTCAAGTTTTCTTTTCTTTTTAAAACATTCTTTGAACACTCTCCAACCTCAAATATTGAATTTTCAAAACCATTAAATTTTCTGGTCGGAAGTTCAGTTTCCTCAACAACCTTTTCTTTCAGTTTACCAGAGACTTCCTGTTTTGTCTGTATTATCTTTGGACAATTTCTTGCAATGTGACCAACTGTTTTACATTGAAAACAGGTTCTTGTCTCGGTCTTTTTCTGAATAACACTTTTCTTCATCTCTTCTTGCTTCTTTGCAAGGAATTCTTTGTTCGTTTGCTTCCAGAATGAACTCTTCTGTTCTTTCTCAGCACTTGTTCCTGAAACAAAAACAGTTTTAGGTTTATAAATTTTCTCATTTTTATAATTTTTCAGTGGAATAAAATCAAGTCCTTTCTTTTTGAAATTACCAATATGGTTTGGTTTCTTTTGAAAACTGTAACCATAATTGTAACCCATTTTCTTGTTTAAACGTTGTTGATATCTTGAGGTGTAAGGTTTAGGTTTTTCAGAAAGATTTGCATCCTTTATTTCAGAAATATTAATTTCTGTCAGTTTGAAAACCTTTTTAATCATTTCCGGTTTAACACCTCTTATTGGAAAAATTTCATCAGAATATAATTTGTCAGAATCGTTCAAAGTATATGAAACTTTGAATGTTTCGTCATTCAAATTAGATTTTGATAGAAGAAATTCTTTATTGTACTCCCGTTTTTCCTGTTTGACTTTTTGAGTTGACATGTCGGACTTTGACTTGGACTCTGATTTCGACTCCGACATTGACTCCTCTGTTTCATCCTTATCCAACACCTGATCGACCACCTTTTTTATTAATTCGGACTCATGATCAGTATCGAATGACGTGAAAGTGATATCTATACTTTCTGGCAAGTTATCCAACGACCCAGACTCCCATTGTAAATTTGTTGCCTTTTCGACTCTTTCAGAATTTGGATTTTGAGGGGAATATCCATTTTTGACTAGGGGTGGACATTTGTTATAGACAACACTTGGTTTCTTACTAGAAATCTTCACTTCATCATCTTCTTTTGTTTCAGACTTCTTCTCTTCCGAAGTCTTCTCATCTTCAAACGTCTTCAATCCCTCCACTATAGCGTAAATCCTGTCAACAACAAAAGTAGAACATGAGTAACTTTTTAATAAATTGTTAACTCTTTCAGTTTCAATTCTTTGTGTTTCCAACTTTAATTCAAGCTCAGCACACTTCTTTGTGTAGTAGTTGAAATCGTCAAGCTGTCTCATGTAAGCTCCTTTGAGTGTATTCATTGCTACAGCTTGTTCACTACTTGACTTGTTGTACTTATTAATCTCTCTGTTCAAAGTATCATATGATTCTTTCAACCTTTTTATGTTGTGCAGCAATTCATTGTTCTGCATTTTCAGAGAGTCACAATTCATACACTTCCCAGCAACCTTGACTACCTCATCTTCTGTTTTGATTTCAAATGCTGGAACTTCTTTAACTACTCTCACTTGAACTTCTTCGACAACTTCTTTCTTTTTCTCAACTTCACCATTTAAACATTTTCTGACTTTTTCTGCCCAATAATCATCAGTATAATCATTGATAACATGAGCAACAAATCCTTTAGATAGAAATTCTTTGTCTGGACAATAATCGTCCCAACTGAAACCTTCAACTAATTTTTCATCTTCTTGTTCTACCACACAAACTTTACTATCTGTTGAAATGTATTTATCCCAACTGAAACCATTTCCTTTATCTTGATTAACAAGACATGCTCTCTTTGAATCTTCAATTTCTTTCCTACCATGAGCTGTTTGTGGTTGTTGTTGTTAATGTGGTTGTTGAGCAACTTGATGATATAATGCTTTTCGATAGTAATCATTGTTTCCAAAGGGATTTTGAGCTCCACTTGCTTCACGATTTGTGCACTCCCTCTTGAAATGCCCTTTTTCCCTGCATCGAAAACAAGTAACTTTAGACTTATCAAATCCTAAAGCTGAAACATGTGCATCGTGAAAATCATCTCTGCCTGTAATTTCTTTAAACTTTTCAGCTCGTCTCAGTACACTAGCCATGCACCATTTTATATCCATCAATTCCATCTCTTCAGCATCAATTTGATGGTAATACTCTTTTGTTAGCATTGGATTTCCGATCTTTCCTGCAACTAAACCTCCATAGGATTCAAGCACAGTTACCAACAAAGACATGTGGCTTTTAGCAACTTCCTCGGTATAATTCTGATCATTTTCAAGATTTAAAGCAATGTTGCATTGAAGTACTTTGCCACTCTTTGTTGTAGAAAAGTATGGATCAAATGATGGAAATGAAGTAAATCCCATCTTGTTACTTGACCCTTGAGATGGCTTTTCAGAAGATCCCGTTGTATTGAAAGCAGTTTCAACTTTTGGCGAAAATTTATTTTTGTCATTAACACCACTTTTGTAGTACAAACCAATGTCTTGTTCTCCATCATAATTCTTCATTCTTGCTATCTTTCGTTGCTCCATTTCTTGAGCTTCAAGTTGTTTAATAAAATAACTCAATGTCAGATCATTAAAACCTGGTTTATTTTTCAACATCATAAGATACGTGCCCCACTCATCATGTGGCAACGCATCAGCTAACTTTTCAATTAACTTATCTTTATCCTTTCAGATACTCAATCTGTTCATGTTTTTCAATAACTTGCAGTATCTTTCAATGATCTGCTTGGTGCTTTCATTTCTTAAACCTCGAAACAAATCGAATTCCTTCTTCATCAACGACTTTTTGTTCTTAAGCATGTCATCACTACCAAGAAACTTTTCTTCTAATTCTGTCCATATCGAATGTGCAGTTCTATTATGTTGAAGTAAAATCAAGATGTCTTCTTTTATCGCCTGCTGCAACAAACTAACCATCAACTTCTCATCTTTGTATTTCTTTTCTCCTCAGCACTCAAATCTCTAACTGGTATTTTCTCTCGATCGCTACCAACTGGTCGAAAATATTGAACTTCAGTATGTTCCCATGCATCTAAATGATAAGCTTCAACCCAGTTACCAAATCGTTCAGCCCATCCACTAAAATCGTCAATATCCAAAAGCTTAGGCGGTTTTTGAGTTGTTCCGGTTTCATTTTCAAGCATCGTATTTTGAGTAATTGATATCGGACTAGCAAATGCATTGTAAAACTCGTTGTCCATGGTTCGGTTTTCAAAAAATCACAATCTGCCAATTTCAAGCAGAATACTATTCTCAAGCGAAATAACCCTACAAACAGAATAGGTGAGTTCAAGCGAAATCACAGAGCAATTTCATGCGGAATAATCCTTGAAGCGAAATAGGTGATTCAAGCGAAATCACAGAGCAATTTCAAGCAGAATCAGAAACAATGCGATGTTTCAAGCGAAATCAACCAGAACTCTCAAGCGGAATCAGCATGATGTCATACTTTCGATCTGGTTTTGGTCCAATTGGTCAATCAAATGGTCGAATTTTGATTTGAAACTTTCTAGGGTTTGTTAAAACACTGTTGCGCACAATATGTTTGAAAATCAACCCATTTTAACCGTGAAATTTTGTTTAATTGTGAAAAGAAGGTGTAGAAAACAGATTTTGCAGCTGAAATGGTTAGAACTCTTCCTCCTGAGCTCTGATAGCACTTGTAGGATCGTTTTCAGACCCGAACGAGTCGATCAGAAGAGTTTATCTCAATACGAGTGGTGGAAACAATCGTACTAAGTTCAATTCAGCAAGATTCACACTTTAAACTGTCCGTATATTGATTTCAGATCAGATACAAGCTTGTGGACACTTCGGCAGCACTTCGTTACACTGACCGGAACTGTTCTACTTGATTTCACTTGGGAATGCCTATATATAGAGTTAGGATTCCGCTTGAGAGTGGCAAAGGATCAGTTCAAGCGAAATCTCAACATGTTGATTTCGCTTGAGACTGCAAAGCCTCTTTCAAGCGAAATCTAATCCTTCAAGCGAAATCATCAAATCTCAAACTACGTGCTCTGTTCTAACGTTCTACGTATAAGACTCGATACAAGATGAAGTCGTCAGACGCATGCACCAACAAAGAAGTTTAAGAATACAACGAAGATGCTTCTCATGATCAGCCTGGTTCTTTGAATAAATAAGGATGTCATCAATGAAGACAATGACAAACCTGTCCAAGTAGGGTTTGTAAACATGATTCATGAGATCCATGAACGCTGCTAGTGCATTAGTGAGTCCAAAAGGCATCACTAAGAACTCGTAGTGACCATAGCGAGTTCTAAATGCAGTCTTGTGCACATCTTCATCTCTAACCTTCAGGTGTTGATATCCTGATCTCAAGTCGATCTTGGAGAAGTAACTGGCTCCTTGAAGCTGATCGAATCGATCCTCGATCCTGGGCAATGGATATCTATTCTTGATTGTAACCTTGTTCAGCTCTTGATAATCAATGCATAAACGCATTGATCCATCCTTTTTCTTTACAAATAGGATCGGTGCTCCCCAAGGAGATGAGCTAGGCCTAATAAATACTTTTGCCAACAAATCATCCAACTGCGTTCTCAACTCTTTCATCTCAGTTGGGGCCAACCGGTAAGGTGCTCTAGCGATAGGTGCTGCTCCAGGTATAATGTCAATTCTAAACTCCACTTGCCTATCTGGTGGTAAACCAGGTAGTTCTTCAGGGAATACGCCTGGATATTCAGAAATGATGGGAATGTCTTCGATCTTGGGCTTTGGTTCATCAATAGTCACTTGTGCCATATAGATGACACAACCTTTCTTCATACACCTTGATGCCTTAAGCATAGACACTTGCTTAGGCAACCCGTACTGAGTATCTCCTTGTATGGTAAGTGGCTCACCATACCGAGTCTTGATAACCACTTGTTTCTTGTCACAAACGATCTGAGCTTGGTTATGAGATAACCAATCCATGCCTATTACTATGTCGAATCCAGCTAGTTTCAAAGGAAGCAAAGACAATGGAAAATAGTGGTTCCTAATGGATATGAAACATCCATCTAACACGGTTGAAGCAGTTTCTATGGTACCATCGGCTAATTCTACTTCATATTTTATACTTAAGGTTCTAACGGACATATTTAATAACTTACAAAATTTATTATCCACAAACGACTTATCCGCACCCGAATCAAACAATACCCTTGCATAAACATCATTTATAAGGAAGGTACCTGTTATAACTTTATCATCCTGAACTTCTTCCCGTGCATTCATTTGAAAGACCCTGGAATTGGTCTTTTTGCCTTCTTCGGGTTTCTTGGCATACTTTGAGAAGTTGGACTTGATGTGCCCCTTCTCGTTACAGTTATAGCACGTCGCATCCTTTATCTTCTTGCAGTCTAACGTCTTGTGCTCATTTGACTTACAAATCCCACAAGCCCTGGGTTGCGAATGGGATTTTGATCCGTACCTGCATTTCCCCAGATGACGTTTCTTGCAAATTTTACACTTGGGTTTTTCATCCGACTGTTGATCATCCATTTTAAACCCGGAACTCTTTTTGTGGTCAGAGTTCCCTTTGTGCCTCTTCTCTGAACGGTGTAAGTTATCATCCTCACGTTTTCTCTTCCCAGTATCAGAATGCCTAAGCGATCTCTGCCTGACCGCATCAAGGGTAAGAGATAGGGACAAATCAGCTACAGACCTAAAGGTAGTCGGTCGAGACGCTTTCACACTAGCTTTGATCTCCAGGGCTAAACCCCCAATGAAACGGGCTATACGTTTTGGTTCCGGCGTCACCAAGTAAGGAACCAATCGAGACATGGTATTAAAACTCGTAAGATATGCCTGACAATCCAAATTTTTCATAACTAATGTCAGGAAGTCAGTCTCGATCTTCTCAACTTCATGTTGAGGACATAAAGTATCCCTGATTAAAGCAACAAACTGATCCCAAGTCATGTTATATAATGGGATCTTTCCAGTAGATTGGATCAATGACCTCCACCAAGCTAGAGCTTCTCCTTTAAACGATTGCGACACGAGCTTCACTATATCTTGCTATGCACAACCACTGATATCAACCACGGTATCCATCTCATCTAGCCATGTCATGCAATCAATGGCTCCTTTTTCCCCAATGAAATCTCTGGGCTTGCAGGAGACGAAATACTTATAGGAACAACCCCTAACACGTGGCTCTAGATCGAATACAATCTTTTTAGACGGAACACTATGCTGATTTGAGGAATGATGAGAATCATCCTTATGAGATGCATGCGACTTGGAAGGTGGTTTTGCATGTTGAACAGATAGGGTCCTGCTACGGGTACCACTTGATTCATTATCTCGTCTGTCTAGAGCTCGAGTAACGGCATTGTCTATTAATGCCTGCATTTCTACAACAATTATGTTGAATTCATCAGACCCAGTCATGTAGCTTGATTGCGACACAAAATATTAACAAGGATTTATTCAGGAGTCTATTATGGAATTGTCTTTTATGGCAATTCATTAACCATGGTAACTATAAACCATATTGGTTAATTTAATTCATTCAAATTTTATCATATTTTATCCTAGTTACAAACTATTTAGGATATTAGGGTGGCATACAAAAGGCCTAGTCACAAGGACAATTTCTAAGCCATGATTTCAGATAATCGAGGCATTAAGGTTTGAACGTAGTTCATTACCTTTTGTTGACAGGGAGTCATAGACCACATCTGTCTTTTGTCTTATATGACAATGAGTATGGCCCGTAGGCACAACATTGTGACAACTCGTGTTTTAGAACTCTTTTGTGTGCTTTGATGTAACATGTTTGAACGTTATGTGATTAGGTGATGCATTGATTTAATGGAATGTTATGATATTGTGTTATGTGGTTTGTGTAATATATGCTATATGTTTATGAGATACGATCGCACAACATACAACTCTAACCCGATCGCACAAGCCTTTGGGCTTTTTGCTTCACACCCTTCTCGGCCTACACTTAGTGTATTCGAAACCCAAAAGGGAAGCCCATGATGGGTTCGGCCCACTCCCTTTACGCATAACCGTGAGGAGAGTGTATACTCCTCATTACTTGCAAATCAAACATAACACACACACCAAACCCTAGTTCACTCCTCCTCTCTCTCTCTCGAAGCCGACAGCCACCCTCTCTTTCTCTCGAAGCTTCCTTGTTCGGATCATCCTTGTTTCACCAACTAACCGGTTAGTGTTTTATGATTATTGTTTCGTTAGATAGTGATGTGATCTATAGGCATGGTGAGTTCGGGATGACATGTGTTGAATGGTAATATAAATTGATGTGGTTTAGGGATCATGAAATCGGATCATATGTGTAACATGTTTTGAATTGTTTAGAGTTAATGATTATGTGATGATGATCTAGAACCGAATGAATGATAACCATCTGTGACATGTTCCTATTCGAATGAATTGTGGGGATTGTTATGTTAGTATGCATGCTAGTGATCAAGAACATGAGCCATGTTAATATGTTAAGTGTTATGATTACTGTTTATGTTGTTAAATTATTAGGGTTCATATGAATTCAATGTTGAATGGTATTTTGATCGATTTAGGCATGATTGGAAACTGTTGATGTTGTTAATTGATTTTCGTGTTAAAAGGAAACTGTTGAATGATTAAAACCGATTGTTAGAAATTAGGGGATTAGACAACTGATCGCACAAGACTCCCTTGATCGCACAAGATCAGATCATACAAGATCTGATCTGATTCGCACAAGGTAGTCGCACAATATTTGGTACAACCATCTAAGCACAGGACAACCAGGATATGCATGATCGCACAAGACTTGTGGATCGCACAAGACAGTGTCGATCGCACAAGCCTTGGGCCACACACAGTTTTTTAAGTTGTTACGTTATTGGGCCGTGTGGCCCAACTCAATCGCACAAGAACCCACGAATCGCACAAGTTGACAAACAGTTTAATAATTGGGCCGCACAAGTTACTGGACTGCTTGTTGGTTTGGGCCGGGTGTTTTATGTTGGACCGCACAACATGTTGTGGATCGCACAAGGTTGTGCTGATCGCACAACATGTTGGGCCGAGTAATGTTTGGGCTTCATGTGTATACTTAACAGTTATTTTTTAACGTGTTCTTTGTATGCCATGATCGTTATGTGCTAGTAACCTGTTAGATATGTGTAAACTTATGTGCACTACTTGAACTTAGATCTGACTTGTATGGTAACCATGTTAGGACGTGGTTGACCACTTATAGCTCAAGTAACCTTTTTCGTGAATCTGTCGAGCTAACCTAAGGTGAGTTCACACTTTCTACAAAGCATGGTAATTCCCGGTGGGTTGGGAATGGGTTAAGGAATACGGATTTCCTCGTCCTTCTTGGGTAGGACAGTATGGGTTAAGGAATGTAATTCCTCGTCCTCTTGGGACAGTCTTAAGTTCACTAGACCAAAACCCTATCACAAAGTCCCTCCTTTTATATCGACTTAATCGCCGGGCCAATGGCGAGCGGGTCATTAGTTAGATAGCGCTATTTAGGTTTGACAAGCCTCACACCGTGCCGCAGAGGACGGGCGTGAACTAATGGATCTGGGCACGTCAATTATGATAGACATTGACGCAAAGGGCACATAAACATGACTCCCGTCAGTTATCGATATGGTAACGAGTCTAGTAATGTAAACATGGGGTAGCCCCCACGGCTGGATAGCCAGAGTAAATGGGATTAAACAAATCATGTTTTCAAATATGGGGTAACCCCCACGGAAAGGATGCCAGTTAAAGGAAAATATGTTTTTGGAATAACTTAAACGAACACCTAACTGTGAACTCGCTCAACTTCGTTGTTGACTCGTTACTACATGCTTTGCAGGTCATTAGGTACTTAGCAGGAGCTTGCATGGGGAAGAGTCATTGTGGGACATGGACGGTTGAGTTCCATGTTAAACATTTAAACTTTATGAATTTGTTACTTATGTTTTGGGTTATACTTTTTATGCTTCCGCTGTTAACTTAAAGTTGGTTAGTTTCTTTTAGACACCAATTATATTATGGTTGGTTTTATTATTTAATTACATTGTTCAATATGATTGGTGGCTTGATCCTGGTCAGTCACGCCTCCACGCGGTGATACTCCGCTTGTGGATTTTGGGGGTGTGACAAATTGGTATCAGAGCCATTGGTTATAGTGAATTGGTTTTAAAAGGGAAAAGCTTTTGGTAAAACCAGACTATAACCTGTACAGTGCTCAACGATCCACAACGACGCTTCGCTTCACGTGCAAGACTCAACATTCTAGGTGATATGGTTTATATTTATATTACCTACATGTTAGTTACATAGTACATTATTCACGGTATGCTTTGGTTATCATAGCAACTATTGTTAGACACTCATTGTGTGCTTACTGTCTTCTGTCACTCCACACTTACGCATTGTCATGACACTTTTCTCACTCGTGCTCTCCTTATTGTGAAGATCATGAGTGGACGTATCAACCTAAATCAAGCCCAGCTGACGGCTTTGATTAACGAGCAAGTCGCTGCAGCACTCACAGCAGGAGGTCAACCTGCACAACCTCCCGTGTGCACTTTCAAGACCTTTATGGACTATCGACCTAGTACTTTCAATGGTACTGAAGGAGCTGTAGGTCTCCTCCACTGGTTCTAGAAACTCTAATATGTTTTAGAGATGTGTGAATGCCCCGAGGCTCGTAGGGTGAAGTATGCTACTGGTACTCTTGAAGGTGTAGCGCTCACGTGGTAGAACGCTCAGGTCCCAATGCTGGGGTTGGTTGCTGCTAATGCCACCCCATGGAACGATTTCAAGGAATTGATCAAGGAAGAGTACTGTAATCATGATGACATTCACAAGCTGGAGGTAGAGTTCTTCAACTTAAAGATGACGGGGTCAGAAATTGAAGCGTACACGAAAAAATCGAATGAGCTGGCTATCTTGTGTCCTACAATGGTGGATCCTCCCATCAAACGTATCGAGCTGTATCTTAAGGGTTTAGTGCCAAAGATTCAAAGTTATGTGACTTTAGCTAACCTCGCCACCATCCAGCAAGTTGTTCGATTGGCTCATCGTCTCACTGATCAGGCGGTCGAGCAGAACAAGCTGCCCAAGCGTATTGGTGCTACCACTGCTACTACTACTTCTGATGCCCCTAGCGACAACAAGCATAAATGGGATGGAGTCTCAAGCAAGGGTTCAACATCAGCTCAGTCTCAGTCTCAGCAGCGAAAGACTGATTACTACAAGAGCCATAGTCATCAATCACCGGGTAGCCAAAGTCAAGGTGGGTACACGGGAATCCAACCCAAATGCAACCACTGTAACCTATACCACAGCGGACCATGCACCAGGAGTAACTGTCATCGGTGCAACAAGCCAGGCCACGCCGTAAAGGATTGCAGGAGTTTACGCCCCACGAATCAGAATCGTCAGCAACAACAAGCCCCACAGAATCAACGTCAGTAGCATCAGTAACAACAAGGCAACAACAAAGGTTGCTTTCATTGTGGTGCTGAAGGCCACTTCAAAAGAGACTGCCCTCAGCTGAACCGGAACCAGAACAACAACAACAATAATCAGGGGAATGGTAACAATGGGGGTAACAACGATGGCAATGGTGCCAGGGGGCGTGTATTCGTGATTAGCCACGGTGAAGCGAGGAATGATCCCAATGTTGTGATGGGTAAGTTTCTACTGGACGACTTTTATGTTACTGTTTTATTTGATTCGGGTGCCGATACTAGTTATGTGTCCTTAAAAGTTAGTCAGATGCTTAAGCGTGCCCCAACCTCCTTAAACACCAAACATATTGTAGAACTAGCAAATGGTAAAAGTATTGAAGCCACACACATAGTTAAGGGATGTACTCTCGTCTTATCTTGTCAGACCTTCTCTATCGATCTTATCCCCATCGTTCTTGGTAGTTTGGACATCGTTATTGGTATGGATTGGTTATCACAACATCGATCAGAGATCCTTTTCAAGGAGAAGATCGTCCGCATACCTTGTTCTGGTGAAGAACCTTTAGTGATTCATGGCGACAAGAGTGGTGCTGTTGTGGGCATCATTTCTTTCCTTAAGGCACAGAAGTGTTTACGTAAGGGCCACGCAACTATCTTAGCCTTCATTATGGATGCATCAACAAAAGAGAAGAGATTAGACGACATTCCTATTGTACGCGACTTTCCAGAGGTATTACCTGGTCTTCCGCCTCATCGTCAAGTCGAATTTCAGATCGAGCTAGCTCCTGGAGCAGCACCAATAGCTCGTGCACCTTATCGTTTAGCTCCATCAGAACTTGAAGAATTGTCCTCGCAACTACAAGAGCTCTTGGACAAGGGTTTTATTCGCCCTAGCTCTTCGCCTTGGGGAGCTCCAGTATTATTTGTAAAGAAAAAGGACGGTACCTTCAGAATGTGTATTGACTATCGTAAGCTCAACAAGGTGACCGTGAAGAACCGCTACACTCTTCCTCATATAGATGACCTGTTCGACCAGTTGCAAGGGTCGAGTTTCTACTCAAAGATTGACCTGAGGTCAGGTTATCATCAGCTGAGAGTCCGAGATGAGGACGTCTCCAAAACAGCATTTAGAACTCGTTACAGGCACTACGAGTTTTTGGTCATGCCTTTCGGACTGACAAACGCACCTACGGTCTTCATGGATCTTATGAACCGAGTGTGCAAACCTTACCTGGACAAGTTCGTCATTGTTTTCATCGACGACATCCTGATCTATTCCAAGAGTTAGGAGGAACACAAGCAACATCTGCGACTTATTTTGAAACTTCTTCGAGCAGAGTAGTTTATGCCAAGTTTTCGAAATGTGACTTTTGGCTTCGTGAAGTCAATTTCCTAGGCCACGTGGTAAACATGGACGGGATTCATGTTGATCCATTCAAGGTCGACTCGATCAAGAACTGGCCTGCACCCCGTACACCAACAGAAATCTGCCAATTCTTGGGTTTGGCGGGCTACTACATAAGGTTTATCAAGGATTTCTCCAAGATTGCGCAACCCCTCACTTCGCTAACTCAAAAAGGTGTCACCTATCGTTGGGGTGATGCACAGGAAACTGCATTTCAACACTTAAAGGATAGACTCTCTAGTGCTCCTATCCTCTCATTGCCTGAAGGCACATACGATTTTGTGGTTTATTGCGACGCGTCCATCCAAGGACTTGGTTGTGTGTTGATGCAACATGACAAGGTCATTGCTTATGCATCGCGGTAACTTAAGGTTCACGAGAAGAACTACACTACTCACGATCTGGAGTTGGGAGCAGTTGTTTTCGCACTAAAGATATGGAGACATTACCTGTATGGTACCAAGTGCACCATTTACACCGATCACAGGAGTCTCGAGCATATCTTCAAGAAAAAGGAGTTAAACATGCGACAACGTTGATGGGTCGAGCTCTTGAATGATTACGAATGCGCGATCAAGTACCATCCGGGCAAAGACAATGTTGTGGCCGACGCCCTCAGTCGAAAGGATACTACACCTAAGCGCGTGCGAGCGTTACAACTTACCATTCAGTCTAGTCTTCCCGCTCAGATACGAGATGCTCAGGTTGAAGCATTGAAAGCAGAGAACATCAGGGTGGAGTCCCTACGAGGATCAAGGAAACGGTTAGAACAAAAGGAAGACGGAGCTTACTATGTAACAGGGCGCATCTGGGTTCCATATTATGGGAACTTACGCGAGCTTGTGATGGATGAAGCACACAAGTCTCGTTACTCCGTACATCCTGGTTCGGATAAGATGTACCATGACTTAAAGACTACATACTGGTGGCCTAGCATGAAAGCCAACATAGCAACTTATGTTAGTAAATGTTTGACTTGTGCGAGAATCAAAATCGAGTACCAGAAACCATCAGGCCAACTTGAAAAACCGAAGATACCGACATGGAAATGGGAGCAAATTTCCATGGATTTCGTTACTGGCCTACCTAGATCTCAATGCGAAAGTGACACTATTTGGGTGATAGTGGATCGATTAACTAAGTCTGCACACTTTTTGGCTATCAAAGAAACAGACAAGTTCTCTACTTTAGCAGACGTATACTTAAAGGAAGTAGTATCGAGGCACGGAGTGTCAACCTCCATTATTTCTGATCGTGATGCACATTTTACTTCTGAGTTGTGGTAAGCAATGCACAAATCCTTTGGCTCACGTTTAGACATGAGCACCGCCTATCATCCACAGACGGATGGGCAGTCTGAGCGCACCATCCAAACCCTTGAAGACATGCTTCGAGCGTGTGTGATCGATTTTGGAAATGGTTGGGAAAGACACCTCCCTTTAGTGGAGTTTTCGTATAACAATAGTTATCACACCAGCATTCTGGCCGCTCCGTTTGAGGCATTGTACGGACGTAAATGGCGATCACCTCTTTGCTGGGCAGAAATTGGTGACAGCCAAATCACAGGCCCAGAACTTATGGTAGACACGACAGAAAGGATTGCTCAAATACGACAACGAATGGCGGCAACTCGTGACCGTCAGAAAAGCTACGCTGATAAGCACAGGAAACCACTCGAGTTCCAGGTTGGGGATCGAGTGCTACTCAAAGTCTCACCTTGGAAAGGTGTAGTTCGTTTTGGAAAACGAGGTAAACTCAACCCGCGAGACGTCGGACCTTTTGAAATCATCGAGAAAATAGGCAAAGTGGCCTACAAACTAAACCTACCCGCAGAACTCAGTGGAGTTCACAACATATTTCACGTGTCGAATCTGAAGAAGTGTCTGTCAGATGAGACCCTCATAGTTCCTTTGAAGGAGCTAACAATCGACGATCAGCTACGATTCATCGAAGAACCAGTAGAGATTACTGACCGAGGTGTTAAGGTTCTCAAGCGTACCAGAATACCCCTTGTTCGAGTTCGTTGGAACTCCCGTCGTGGCCCAGAGTTTACCTGGGAATGAGAAGACCAAATGAAACACAAATATCCCCATTTGTTCGAGAAAAACGAAACCACTGCTGAGGCTGAAGCTACTGCGGAATTTCGGGACGAAATTCCAAACCAACGGGGGAAGGATGTGACACCCCAGGAAAACCAAGAAACCATGCAACTTAACTAGCTTCCTCACTGAGTACGTGCTAAATTTCGGGACGAAATTTCTTTCAACTTGGGGATAATGTGACAACTCGTGTTTTAGAACTCTTTTGTCTACTTTGATGTAACATGTTTGAACGTTATGTGATTAGGTGATGCATTGATTTAATGGAATGTTATGATATTGTGTTATGTGGTTTGTGTAATATATGTTATATGTTTATGAGATACGATCGCACAACATACAACTCTAACCCGATCGCACAAGCCTTTGGGCTTTTGCTTCACACCCTTCTCAGCCTACACTTAGTGTATTCGAAACCCAAAAGGGCAACCCATGATGGGTTCGGCCCACTCCCTTTACGTATAACCGTGAGAAGAGTGTATACTCCTCATTATTTGCAAATCACACATAACACACACATCAAACCCTAGTTCTCTCCTCCTCTCTCTCTCTCGAAGCCGACGGCCACCCTCTTTTTCTCTCGAAGCTTCCTTGTTCGGATCATCCTTGTTTCACCTACTAACTGGTTAGTGTTTTATGATTATTGTTTCGTTAGATAGTGATGTGATCTATCGGCAATACATGGTGAGTTAGGGAAGACATGTATTGAATGGTAATATAAATTGATGTGGTTTAGGGTTCATGAAATCGGCTCATATGTGTAACATGTTTTGAATTATTTAGAGTTGATGATTATGTGTTGATGATCTAGAATCGAATGAATGATAACCGGCTGTGACATGTTCCATTCGAATGAATTGTGGGGATTGTTATGTTAGTATGAATGCTAGTGATCAAGAACATGAGCCATGTTAATATGTTAAGTGTTATGATTAATGTTTATGTTGTTAAATTATTAAGGTTCATATGAATTCAATGTTGAATGGTATTTTGATCGATTTAGGCATGATTGGAAACTGTTGATGTTGTTAATTGATTTTCGTGTAAAAAGGAAACTGTTAAATGATTAAAACCGTTTGCTTGAAATTAGGGGATTAGACAACTGATCGCACAAGACTCCCTTGATCGCACAAGATCGGATCATACAAGATCTGATCTGATTCGCACAAGGTAGTCGCATAAGATTTGGTACAACCATCTAAGCACAGTACAACCAGGATATGCATGATCGCACAAGACTTGTGGATCGCACAAGATAGTGCCGATCGCACAAGCCTTGGGCCACACACAGTTGTTTAAGTTGTTACGTTATTGGGCCGTGTGGCCCAACTCAATCGCACAAGAACCCACGAATCGCATAAGTTGACAAACTGTTTAATAATTGGGCCACACAAGTTGTTGGACTACTTATTGGTTTGGGTCGGGTGTTTTATGTTGGACTGCACAACATGTTGTGGATCGCACATGGTTGTGCTGATCTCACAACATGTTGAGCCGAATAATGTTTGGGCTTCATGTGTATACTTAACAGTTATTGTTTAACGTGTTCTTTGTATGCCATGATCGTTATGTGCTAGTAACCTGTTAGATATGTGTAAACTTATGTGCACTACTTGAACTTAGATCTGACTTGTATGGTAACCATGTTAGGACGTGGTTGACCACATATAGCTCAAGTAACATTTTTCATGTATCTGCCGAGCTAACCTAAGGTGAGTTCACACTTTCTACAAAGCATGGTAATTCCTGGTGGGTTGGGAATGGGTTAAGGAATATGGATTTCCTCGTTCTTCTTGGGTAGGACAGTATGGGTTAAGGAATGTAATTCCTCGTCCTCTTGGGACAGTCTTAAGTTCACTAGACCAAAACTCTATCACGAAGTCCCTCCTTTTATATCGACTTAATCGTCGGGCCAATGGCGAGCGGGTCATTAGTTAGATAGCGCTATTTAGGTTTGACAAGCCTCACACCGTGCCGTAGAGGACGGGTGTGAACTAATGGATCTGGGCACGTCAATGATGATAGACATTGACGCAAAGGGCACATAAACATGACTCTCGTCAGTTGTCGATATGGTAACGAGTCTAGTAATGTAAACATGGGGTAGCCCCCACGGCTGGATAGCCAGAGTAAATGGGATTAAACAAATCATGTTTTCAAATATGGGGTAACCCCCACGGCAAGGATGCCAGTAAAAGGAAAATATGTTTTTGGAATAACTTAAACGAACACCTTACTGTGAACTCGCTCAACTTCGTTGTTGACTCGTTACTACATGCTTTGCAGGTCATTGGGGAAGAGTCATTGTGGGACATGGACGGTTGAGTTCCATGTTAAACATTTAAACTTTATGAATTTATTACTTATGTTTTGGGTTATACATTTTATGCTTCCGCTGTTGACTTAAAGTTGGTTACTTTCTTTTAGACACCAATTATATTGTGGTTAGTTTTATTATTTAATTACATTGTTCAATATGATTGGTGGCTTGATCCTGGTCAGTTACGCCTCCACGCGGTGATACTCCGCTTGTGGATTTTGGGGGTGTGACATACATCACCAATGGATATTTAATATATGATCATCTTAATTGATGATTCGAATCCATGATTTATGGATCATTAGGTTAGATTAGGGATCTGGAAAGAATCCAATATAAGGATGACATGTGCGATTTTAATGAATCACATCTGCCAGGAGTGTTAACATGTTTTCAGATGTTAACAAGGATTTGAATCTTTTTAAACAGGTTTTACCATTATGGCCAGGTCTATAATGATATGCAGGCTAGGTTATACCTTTTAAGATTCTTATTTTAATATTTAAAGGCAGATCTTATAAAAGGAATGACATATTTTGGATTTATTTATTTCACATATATTATATTTATGCATATAATAATAATTAAAATTCAACACATTTCATACTTAAATAAAAGAGTACATAAATGCCCTAAACGGGACTTTAATAGAAATGACTTGCCCACGCAGGGGCTAAACTGAAAATACAAGTCCTCGCAGGGACTGAATACATGAATAGATGTCCACACAGGGACTTGATCGAAACAAGGAAATTACAATACAAATAAATAAATATGGAATCTTCAAAAATCCCTTTTCTTCTTTCCCTTGATTAAATTCGCCAGACCCTTGAGAAATCCACGGTGGTTCCTACGCTCTTCTTGAACCTCCCGTTCCACCTGACTCAACCTTTGAAGAATCTCCTGTTGCTGCGGTGGCGGTATCAGTGGCGGCTGCGGCGGCTGCTGATGCTGCGGAGGTTGAGGAGGTGGCAGGTATTGGTACCCATAGGGTGGGTACCCAGTCTGATATGGGACTCCATAGGGCCCCTCGGGATGAAGAGCATTGTAGTTCGCCGCTACAAGGTATGGGTCAACTTCGGCGTAGTTGTAGTTAGTATGGGCTGGCTGCTCAAAAGGGTTATACGCCGCTACACTAGCGTATGAAGGAATCGGGTTATCATAACCCACTGGTGGCGGTGCGACTGGCGTAGAGTCCACCTTGAAAACGGGGTTTGAAGGCCCACCCATCTGTGGGTCTTCATATAGTGGCGGGTAATGACTGCCAGTTGAATGCTGAGGGGTGGTGAAATGGAAATCCCCTCCTCGCACGGACATCCGTGCTCCTGATATCCTACACCTCGGTGGCTCCAGAGGCGGTTGCTGCACTGGTGGTGGTGGTGGCGGAGTGACCGCTACGAAACGTGAATCCTCAGAGGGATCCTGCTGTTGCTGTTGCTGCGATGGGTTGTAGGAAGGAGTAAACACCCAGTCGTATTGGGCAAACCTTGCCACATAGCTGTCTGGACCACGATAAGGTGATCCATGAAAAGACGACCCATCCGAAATCTCGATGGGGTGAGTAGGAGTCCCAGATGGTGGTTCGGCGGGATCTGGGTCATCATCCATATCCATACCCTGAGCTTCAGGGAAATGGTCTTCAGGGCCCAATGGGTTATGACCCATTGGTTCTTCAACCTGATTTGCCGGGTTAAATCGTCTCTGGAAGTATGGGGTCGGGTCCTGGAAGGCCCGATGTGAGGTTGACCGCCGTAACGACAAGAAGGAGTGGTGTGAATCTTCGGGCTCGTTCTCCGATTGCGGCCCAAAGGAATGATTGTAAGAGGGTGATGAACTTAGCGAGACAGATCGCCTTGCGGGCTCCAAATAGGTCCTCCAGTCTTCTTGAGGACTGATGCTCATTGTAACAGACGATGTTCACCGGTGGGAAGGTCCGGCCTCGTGATTGTTGGGGGCGTTGAGTGGCCCTTTGCCTCGTCCTCCTCTTCGAAACCTTGATGGCATTTTGTTGAACCTGTCAAAACAAACAAAAGGACAACAAAGAAAAAAAATAAAGGTCAAAATTAAAATAAATTAGGATTAGTCCTAAGTTCTTTGCCTGGACTCGGAAGTCGAGGAATGTGCAAACTGTGTCATTGGGATTAAACACAAAAGGCTAGTGTTTAATTCACTCAATGTTTGCTCTGATACCAACCTGTCACACCCCGATATTTCGACGTATTACCGGTGGGCCTGGTGGGGAGTATCGTGACATAGTTGATATCATTATAGATAATTTATCACAGTTTAATACACAACGGAAGTCAAAAGATAAAAACATTACAAACCGAATGAAAGTAATATCAATTATTACAAAAACGGTTGTAAGGGATCCATAGGAGGATCAAAGTTAAAAGGAACATTGTTCAAAATATTTATAAACATCTAAGCTTGCAAGACTCTTTATTGATGCTAGGAGAAGTCAACCTATTCCGTTTAGTACCTTCACTTAACCTTTTTGGAAAATACGTCAGTTTACACTGATAAATACAATTAACCGACTCATTTTGAAAATCTTTAAGAAAATTGATTTAAATGCACAAGCCACAAAATATCTTTTATAACTTGGGATAATTATTTAAAAATAATCTTGTAAAAGAATTATATGTTTATTATAAGTTCAGTAGCCCGAGTTGAATACCGGGTTAAAGATTAATAGACACACCACATAATATATCCCACGGCGAGTTATTCTCGAACAGGTGGGTACATTATTTTACGTACGCACCGGCAGGTGTATGCCTACACCTCGTGCTTAAGTCGTGGCCATTTTAATGAATTAGCCGAGGATATGCAGGACATGGTCATTAACCCCCCAAAGGCTTAGAATAAACAAAACAGATTAAACGGGTTATCCCAATGATTTAACCTTCATACGATTAAAAATTCAATACCCGACCAAGCGATATTTTATATACCGTACCCCAAGCCCGTATAAGGGAAAATAAGTTAAAAGTATTTACCTAAGCAAATTACACAAATTTAGCCCAGCCGTACAATTCAGCAAGTGCAAGTATCTTTTTCTGGTCTCCTAAATCTGGAACGAAGGTTTTAATTAACCAATTAGATTCCTAACGGGTCTTATTTAAGCTTAAACTTAGACCGGTTAGTTTTAAAGAAAGGTATACGGTTCAAAACGCATGATTAAGCGAAGACCGGATTAGAATGTGGTTTAGACCCGACAAGTATGAAGACTTGTATAATATGGGTAAACTAAACACATTCTGGATTTTGAAGTGAAAATGATAAGGTTTGACCCGTTTCGGTTGAATTATGCAAACTAGTTACATAAACCGCACCGAACGCGATAAATGCATAACGGGTAACCATATGAGTCATGAACAGGTTTCCTAAGTTAATATGCCTTAAATATGTTGTGATATCAGTAGGATACCTTCCATTATGCCAAAACGAATTTAAACTCAAATTAAGCCCCGTAGGGGTATTTTGGTCATTTTAAAAGTTATAAAAGAGGTTAAATAATAATTTGAAGGTTCTGGTCTAAATTAATCAGTAAAAATATTTAATTTAATAAGTTATATCAGTAGGGTATTGCATATATGTGAAATTTATCATTTATAACCAAACTATGCACCGTAGGGGCATTTTGGTAATTTCACATAAGCTTTAAAGGTCAAATTTGGAAATCTGAGTTCAAAACTTTTGTTTACTGTTAAGTTATTAAAATTTATTTAAAACATCAGTAGGTATTAAGTTTTATATGCCAAAAATAGTTTTAACCCACACTATGCGCTTAAAACGCGTAAAAGTCGGTTTTAAGCGATTTTCGGGTTATATAATGATAGCTGAGATTTTTATCATCCCAAAAGGCTTAAAATATTTTATTTATCATATCAAATCAGTAGCAAAAGATTTGGTATCAATATGTTATGCAAAACTCATTTTATTAGCAAAAATGGTATAACCGACAATTACCGAATCAAAGCAAGAACCCTATGCCATGATAAGTTTAAAAATAAATAAAAATCTTTAAAAATCCCAAAATATTATATTACATTAGTGGGTAAAAGGTTTGGTGTAAAAATTTGGGTTTAGATAGGCTTTATGCAAATTATGCCGTTTAATTAATAAAAAGCTTTCAAATTACGTTATTGAGCATAACTCCTAATTTAGACCTGAAACTGATGTCAAATTTTTAGGACATGTTTATAAATCAGTAACAAAGGTTTTTTTCATCTCATATTTTCAAAAATATCGTTTTAAGGTCAAAAGGGTATAATGGTCAACATTTAAGCAATTAACGGAAAAATGCAAATGAATCGGAATAATTAGGAACCAAGTTGTATAACCTCAGAGGGTTACACTAACCTATAACCTGGTCCTAATGGAACTCTAAGGCATATCTAAACTAAGCTAAATCGGGTCAGAACTGAAAGTCAAAGCAAAAGTTTACTTTTGCGACTTTCGGTTCTGAACCGAGCATAAACTCAAAATGGTCGGGTTGAACATGCTTAGACATGTTCTTACATTAATTACCAAGTTATATAAGTGTTAAAATAGGTTTCGTGGTATCTACATTGTTAATTATGTGTTTATTTGCAAAATAGCTTTCTGTTGACTTTTTATAATTAAGTTTGACCCGACAATTGACCAAGTTAGAGAGGAAATCAGAGGGTGCCCTTTTAAGGGTTTATTACTCACATAATTACCAACTCATAGCCACTTACAATTCAAAAAATGACTGGACCATTAGTGATTAATCACTAAGTCACAGCTTAATTACGACGGCTTTGACTTTCGGTCATTAAACTAATAAAAAATGAATTGGGAAGGCTAAGAACACTCACAATGGTCCTTAGCATGAAATAGAAGCTTAAGAAATCTTGCTTGAAGTCCAGAGAGCTCCAGAGAAGGTTTAGAAATGTTTTTGAAATGAGCAAATTCATGTGGTGTAACATGAGCTCTATATATAGTGATTTAGATGCAACAAGATCAATCCAACAAGGTCTACACATGTTCCCTGATCATCCCAGGTGTCCCCTATGCATGAAATACCACTGGTACAGCCCCTGAATTCGGAAACCATTCATCTAAGGTGGTGGAACAGGCTGAACAGGCAGCTGTCAATGTTTTCTGGCCAGTTACAGGTCTTACGGACCGTAAGCTTAGGGCCTTACGGTCTGTATCCGCTTTTTAATCTTTATCGCCCAGATCAGCCACCTTACGGTCAGTAAGGCATACACTTTGCGGTCCGTAAGCCTTTTCAGAAGACAAAAATCTTGTGAACTTCTAACATTTGACCATGCAATCTTTTATAACTCGTATCTTTAGTCATTATCAACACAATGGGTCTACTTGATCAGGTCTGGTCAATCTTGAAAGTGTTGCCATGCAATGGTGTTGCCTTGGAGTCTTTTAGAAAGGATAATGAATGTAAAATTGTCGTTATTGGCACATGATTATTTACTTGACAATTGAATTATTTCTCACAAGGTTTAATTCAGATACCTTGGAATTCTTTAACAGTCATTTCTTGAAAGGATAATATTGTTTTACCGAGAATTGGAAACGTTAAAAGGTCACTCAAAGGTATAAATTAACATGTTGACACTTTTAATTCCTTCGGTTATCTTTTATCATGATCCGGGTTTATAACACGTTTAAGGTCCATGACACGTGATTTTATTATATTGGACAGGTTTTTCCGAGGTGTTACATTAAACTAAAGGGTTTGTTTGGAAAGTTGTTGAATACTCTAGAATTAGAAATTAAACCCTAATTAAACTTCATCGTCCTCATATAAACAGGTCATTGCCTTCCTTTTAATCAACAACAAACCAACAACATCACCTTAGCCGGCCACAACAATTACCACCGCACACCATCGCGCCGCACCACCATCATCAAACCATCATCCAACCTCTTAGCCTTAGTGAACTGCAACTATTTGTGACCACCACTCATACTCCACCGTGCCACATTTTTGAAAACCACCAGGGTAAACCGCCGCAACACCATGATTTATTGTCGTGGACCCAATTTACTACCATGGTTGTATTTCGTGTTCATGTTCACCATCGTCGTACTTTTTCATAGTTGATTGCTACAATGCACTTAGGTTAACCGAGCACCGATACCCTGTTCGTCACCGTATGGTTGTCGTATATAATTTTAGATGAGACGTTATAAATTGTGTCAAGTTGCGAGTTATGCTATTAAGGTATGGATTTTGTTTTCATTTCATCATCGTATAAATTTCATTTTCTTTACTTTTTGTACGTATTCTATAGTCTGTTACTTTTAGCATAAATTTGTTTTCATTGTTCTCATAGGATACAAACTTTTGGTCCTTCACTCATAGCGTAATATTTTTATCGTCTTATAGTTCGATTCATGATATTGTGGTCATTCACATTCGTTAGTTTCATTGTTATGATAAGAACAAATTCTTGGTCTTCTATTCGTTGTGAAAGTTTTTCCATCGTCCTTGTAGTGTCTTATTTATCATATCATTGTGGCTTGTGACCGTTACTTAAATTTTTTAATTTGGTTTAAATACATTATAAGTTTTTAGAAATGGTTTTGTATCTACTCAACAACTGGTAGATGTTGTAGCACATGCTCAACAGCCGGTAGAGGTTCTAATAATCTGCTCAACGACTGGTAAAGGTCGTTATATCTGCTCAACAATTAGTAAGAGGTTGTAGTACCTTGAGATGTTTATGTATTGTACCGAATTATTGTCATTGATATGCAATGATATGTTACATTCTTTATACTCATTATTGCATCTTCCTATTATAGTTGTGTTAAGTTGCATGTACATAGTTACATGGTCTTAGCTTTAGTATTCTGTCACCCGAGAAAGGTTGTATTGTCGTTTTGGTGTCAACGACATGACACTCAAAGTGATAATATGTAATAAAAGTTCACGGCGTCTCTAGCTCATGTATGTGTAGCACCTTGGCCCATCAGAGGCGGATGAATGGATCCTAGGTTTGTTTTTGACTTCTGATTTTGATTCTTGAAATGGAATAATTGGTGCATGCCACACTCACCATCTCATAGGTACAAAGAGTAGCTACTTATGTACCCACCGTGTAAGTTATCATATGTTTTAGTACGTGAATATGTTATGTTTCTGATTACGTTTTAACAAGCTATGTATGCATCTAATTATGGTTTCGATTGTGTATTGGACTATGTTTCTGACTATGTTAAGTTCTTGTTATGTCTCTATTTCTGATTATGGATTTGGGTTTAAATATGTTCAGTATTAGTTATATCTATTTTGACTCAATATTTGTACCGATTTTGTCTCGGTATCTGTCTCAGTGTTAGTATTAGTTTTCGTTTTAGATGCAGATTTCGTGTTATACGTTGTTTGTTAGCATTTTTTATGTGTCTATCAGCATTTGTTCTTAGTACTTCTTTTAGCATATATGAAATCCCAATTTAATCATGTTATATGGTGTTAAACATATCAAAAATAACAAACTTCTAGTTTTACCTACTTAGAAGTGAGGAATCCATCTAAACAATTCGTGATTGTGTAAGCTACAAAGTAAATAAACGTTCTTTACAAAACTAACAAACTTGGACTGCATTAGACTTATTTATAAAAGTATAAGACATACGTTCAAGATGAGAGACACGTGTCTCATGCTGTGCACAACACCAACACACGACTAACATTGTATGATTGACTCATTCATTGACCAACTCCAATGCAAGACTCATGCATTGATTACTATACATAACGAATTACAAACTTTGTCGCACTAACTTAGAAACACTCGACACTTTGAATAACATAGACTACACAAAAGACATTCTGCATTAACAATCTGTTTTAGTATCTGTTTTTGAAATAGTTTTGTTTTCTCATCGGTTACCTAATTTATAGATTAAATCATTTTAGTATTATGCATTTAACTATTTTGTTTTTCAAACTTAGGTTGTCTAAATGTTCATTAAATAAAAATTTCCAAATTTATAAAAACAATTATTTTTGTCTAATAATGATTTGCTATGAAATTTGATAAAATCAACATATTTAGATATAATCTAAACATTTATTAAATGAAAAAAGTTTTGCCATGTATGTCGTTTTAAAAATACTAGCATTATTAAATTATGTTCGAATCATTTATTATTTGTCTTTGATTTGTTCAAAGATTATTTAAAGGTGATAGGCTTGAAAACTAACTTGTTATACAAGTAGTAGATTTATTAAATGATGTTTGTAATGAGTCATGTTAGTGCACATTAGGTGCCAATTAGCTAACAAATTTTAGTTAGATAATGTTTTGGTGTTGTTTGTATCTTGTGTTTGTTTAGTTATTAAAGTTTGCTTATTTAAGGCAAATGAATGAGTCATTTCTTTAACTTTTGAAAAGTTACCAATGAGAAAAGTCAAAGGAATAAATAGGGTTTATTCATTCATTTGTCATAACTTTGATAGACAAAGTTTAGATAGCATGATCATCAAAGTGTAACCAAACTCTTACATCAACTAATTACATGGTTTATGTATGTTGTATTCGGTTGATTATTATAGATTCCACATATAATCAATTGTTCTTGGTTGAATATTTTATACGTGATAAACAATATCTAATAACTAAATAAACACAAGATACAAACAAGACCAAAACATTATTTTTGGCTAACCATATTTTTCTTTTGTTGTGTTTGTCTTATTTGTTAGACATGTTATTTGGGAAATCTAAGGAATTAGTGAGAATCAAGAAACCATAAGAAGAAGTTGGAGATCCTGATTTTTTCATTTATTTATTTAATCTGATAAAATGTATTTAGAGTCTTTTTATTTATTGGATCGGTTTTTGGATTTGATATCAGTAAGAGTGACACGTCAGCCCTACCCGTGTTGGGGTGTTAGGCGTATAATCTTGTGTAAGTTTTGTAGTTGTATTGTGTCTAGATGTTGATGCTTGTGTGTTAGGCGTATAATCTTATGTTTAGGGGAGTACTAAGGGGAGTCATGAGAAGGAGGGTCGAGTTAGTACCTTGCCATGTGCGTATGTGTGTCGAAACTGAGTATGTTCCTCTAGGTAAGGGGAAGGGTGAACAATTATTTATAGAAGTTTTGTGGGTACCGTTGGGGTCTTGTATGCGGGTCTAAACAAAAGGGGTTAAGCACACTAGAAACAAAACATGTGCGAAATTCAAACAAAACAATGGATCGCCACCGAGAGTATAGATGCAAATCAAATAAAAACAAATTAAACCATAGGGTGTTAACATGTAGCATGTGGTTTGTAGTCAAAGTTCGTTGATCTCACTTGTGAAAATGTAACAATGGTGGGTTGAAGTCCTATTGTGGACAAAATAAAGTACTTAAAAGTAGGTTAATTTGTCGTTTAAAAAAATTATTTATTTAAATTTGCACTACGTGAAAAAAGGGGCTACAACCACACTTTTGGCAAAACCGCCCTGCCACACATTTGTAAAAATGTGTGGCTAAAGGTTATTCATAACATTTTAAAGCACATTTAGCCACACATTTTATTATTAATATGAACATTTATACAAGGTCATAACCTTTAACCACTCTTTTAGAAAACAATGTGACATTTATTAGCCACAAATCGAAATGTGTGGCCAAATGCGATCTATGGTCACATATTTTTGTTTCATGTGACGAAAAAAACATGTATTTGACACCTTTAGCCACACTTTAAGAAAAAAATTGTGATATATATTGGCTACACTAGCAAAGTGTGGCTAAATGTTATCTACGATCACATTATATATTTTCCTGTGACAAATAACATGTGTATTCAAAACCTTTAGCCACACTTTAAGAAAAAAATGTGACATTTATTAGTCACACTAAAAAAGTGTGACCAAATTTGATCTACGGTTACTGTGTGACAACTGCCAAATTTGCGTGCATCCGTACAATTAATTAGACAACAATTAATGATTAATGACTGTGCTGATTTACAATTTATGACTTTAATTGTTCTCTGATTACGGCCATATACATACATGTGCATCACATAATGCTTAATGTTATATCATTACTGCATAAGGACTTTATTGACTTAGACGATGCATGAAACACAGTTAGCACAGTTTTCAGACAAATCAGAAAAATGCTGACAGAGTTCAGCAGATAGACAGACTTTGTATTGAGACACAGAATGAGCCAGAAACCAAGTCTTACACTAGTATAGTGTGTAGGAAAGTAAAGATCATAAAACTGCCTTCCTAGAGATAGTTAGAGTGCCAAAAAGTGCCTAAAAACTCTCATACATTCCAGAATTCAGCAAATTCAGCAATTTAACAACTTAATATCATGCAGAATTATGGTTAAATGGCCCAGAATACTTTCCTAAGTGCCGGGAATTGAAACAGTCACAAAAAGTAATATAAAGCACACTGAACTGCAAAGTTTAGCACTTTAACAAACCGGTAACTAACCGAACAACCGGACATTACTCGAAACACCAAATTTACACTAGAAGCAATGTTTTAATGTTTCCAAGCTAGTTATGATCCCTGAACATCATAACACCTCCTAAAAATATCTAATAACTGAAACACGTAACCGATACTTGGAATTGAACTAGATTGTAACCAAAGAGTTAAAACCTACACCTAGACCCCCCCCCCCCCACCTAGCTCACGGATTCATGTGGTCCCACATGAGGATTTTATGTTGATATTTTATTAGATTTTGTTCCTTATTTTAATACATAAAAATCTAATGGAAGATTTGGCGAAATGGATTATAAGAAGAACCATTATAACATAACCATTCATTCACCAACACAACACCTTCATCTTCTCTTCTCCTCCCTCACCTCACGGCCACATACCACCACCACAACACCTCCATTTTTCAATCACTTCCAACCTTTCTAAGATGATACAATGGGGTAAGAAGCTAAGTTAGGAAGCTGGGTGGCCTTGGAGCTTGAAGGACCTTCACGGTTTGCTTTTATCCACTTCATTTCTACACTTGATCATCCCTAGCCTTGAGCTAGTATTAAGATCTTCTACTCTTCATTTTACATCTATTTTAAGTGGTTAAAAGATGATACAAGATGATTATCATAAAGAACACTAAGAAACAAGAAGGTGAAACATGAACATAAACTTGAAATTATAAGAAAACTTAAAGGAATCATGTTGTTTAAGTTGTTGTGATACTTGATGAATGATTACTTGTATAATGATGTTGATCACCATATGATCTTGCTAGATCATGATTAAAAACATAATCTAGCAAGATGAGAGGATGAACTTGATAGAAGTAAATGGATCATCCTCATGAGAAGCATGAACTTGAAATACTACATGGTTTTCTTGTATAGTAATAATCAAAGTAAGATATAATACTTGTAGATCTAAAAATTTCATGATGATTTCTAAAGAAACCAAGTAAAAATGTAAGTTTTACTAAATCTTTGTTCTTACATAAACAAACCTTATTTTTGGTGGATAAACAAGTGTAGAAATACTTGTGTAACAAGAAGAATTCAAAAGGAAACCTTTTTAGAAAATGTGACAAGAAGTTGTAAACATCTAACTTCTTTAAAAATGAAGTTTTCAAAGAACTAGTCACACTTTAAAGGGTAACCAAACTTGCTAAACACACTACCAAGTTACTACAAATTTTCATAAACATTCAAGTTCATGAAGTAGTAGAAAATGCACGTTTTTGGCAAGATTGGTAAAGAGTAAGTTGTTTAGAGTTGATTGTAAATTGATTGTGATGATTTTTACAAAAGAAAATGATATGCTCGAAAGCATGAAAACCTCAATTTTTAGGGGAAACTATTGCAAAATTTTCTAAAAATATTAACACTTAGAAAAATATTTTAAACAAATATTTACAAGTGTATTTTAACCATGAGTTTTCCATATAAACTTTGCCATAGTTTTGTTACAAAAATATAAGTGTTGGAGGTTGGTTTTTATAAATAAAAGTGGCTAAATATATATATATTTAGAATATATATACATTAAAGACACACATGTGTGATTATTTGCATACTTTGTGTAATAGTTATATTATTTTAGGACTTGAAATAATATACACATTAAAATACCAAGGATTACAATCCAAAATATTACCAAAATCTCAAGGAATAAGTATATAAGTTACACACAAAATATCGGCGAAACCGAACAAGAAATGTAATTTACAAAATATTCCGGGAAATATATTCACAAAGTATATTTTGATAAATAATATTTTGGACACAAAGGAATGAAAATATGATTTTATGATTATTACAAAGTTATATCATATTTTGACAAGAAGGAAATATATGATTTTTGGTGAATGAAAATATATATGTATTTACTTGGAATTACTATAAGATATATTATTTTTGAGAAAAATATATATTTTCTTGAGTAAACTTAAAATACAATATCTTTGGATGAAAATAAGTTTATATATTTTCTAGAGTTAGACTTGAAAATATATTATTTTTGGAACTTATATGAAAATACAAATATTTTGCCAAGAGAAAAATTATAAATAATTTTTCTAAGTGATATTTCTTGAATACATATTTTGGAAATATATATATATATGTTGGTGGACTTTTATAAAAAATAATATTCCGGAAAGTTTAATATAAATTTAAGTATCTGAATACTTAACGAATACCATAAAATACGTATTCTCGTACGTATAAACACACACCGGAATACAACCCTAATACATGGCAAGACTATACAAGTGAAAGATACCCCCATCCTTGGGAAGAATATACAAGTATAAATACTTGGGAAGTATTAAATTGATATATATTGTTTTAACAATTATTCCAAAGTTTAATAAATATAACTTAAGTCAAAATATTTATTATTTTGACAAATAATTATATAACTTGGAATAATGATGAAGACACTTGGAAACGTAACTCAAAGGCACTAATTAATTCTAAGTCAAGGCACGACCCGCTCGTTTAATAAGACCATAGTACATTGTAGGTAGTCGTGTACACCAGAGGAAACTTTGAGTTACAGGCGGATTCGAAGAACGCAAAACTGTGAGTTCATGTCCCCATTTTCTTTAAACTGTTTTGTTTTATAACTTCGGGGGTGAAGTACATGTTACAAAATGATTACATACAATTACATTGGTATGATTAGCTTTCGAAAGTAAAGTAGATCATGTGAATGGGTAGGCGCACTCTTAAGGCCATTAATACTCGTTGTAGGACCGAGGGACATGAGTGATAGATCTATTTGCGTGTAGCAAGCCCCACCCATGAGTCCGTTGAGTGGACCATGTGGTGACTATGTCTTACAGCCGGAAGCCCGGTGCAAAGTATGCTAGGTTTGAGTCTTCCTGCACCATGTCACGTATATTAATGTATTAGCTACACATTAATTGATCTGTTTCCATGTTGCTTTCAGACCGAGTTTTCAAGTACATACAAACATACTTACAAATGCTTCAAAGGTTCATTCACAAACACACACATGAACTCGCTCAACTTTTGATGATGTTTTCAAACTACATGTATTTTCAGAAAATTAAGTATGGATCTGGCGGGCATTGGAGTTTCAAGTCATGTTGAGAATAAAAGATGCCATCCGTGTCTTAGGGTTTGGTTAGTGCGTCTTATCCTGGACGGGACGCATCTTTCAAAACCTGGTTTTAACTAAAGTCTTTTGATGAATCCTTATGGAACTCTAAACAATTTATATGGTTTGTAACTCAGATTTTAAGTCTATGTTTCAAGACAATGATGATTTAATGTTTTAAAACTTAATCAATGGATGAACATCTGGGATTTATCATATAATTGTTTGTTATGGTTGAATGCAATAGCATTAAGCAAGTCACACCAAATCACACTTCCGCAAAAGTCAGGGTGTGACATGCTGTATTTGTTTCGTGTGACTAAACACAAAACTATTCCAAACCTTTAGCCACACGTTAAGAAAAAACATCCACATTAGAAAAATGTGGCGAAATGTGTTCTACGACCACATTATATGTTTAATAATGTGGCTAAAACCAAACACCTATGGCCAAATATATTATTTTATGTAACCAAAGGTTAGACAATAGTCACACTAAAAATTATAAATTTTTATGTGGTTTTACATTAACATTCGTCACACAACTATCATTTTGTTTGTTTTGTGTTACGAAATGTTATCAAATATCATTTAAAAAATGTGTAAAAAATGTTAAACTTATTACATTTTTAAAAATTCCCTCCAAAATATTTAATTCCAAAACTTAAACTTCCACCTAAAATATTTCATTCTAAAACTTCCTCCAAAAATATTTCATTCTAAAACTTAAACTTCCCCTCCAAAATATTTGATTCAAAACTTTCCTCTAAAATAATATTCTTATTTAAAAAACTACATTATTTAATATTAAAAAAACAAAAAAAATCTTACTAGATATTTAATAATTCAAACTATTATTAAATATTATATATTTTCAACCATATTTGTTTTCTTCTAAATGATATATTAATGCATGTATATTAATAATGGTATCGAATTTCTTATAGTTAATTATTTTCGGTATTCGTACTTTTAGTTCGATATGGTACAAGTAGTTTACTGAATTTTACTTTCAAATAGTGTTGCGGTACGAGTACTGTACAATACCATAACGAACATTTTTGCTACTGGTACCTGTACCCATATTTGATGATTTTAGGTATCGGCATTTTCGGTATCGGTATGTTCTATACCTGTATCGGTACCGAACTCATCCTTAATCATATATGTGTTAATAGACCATGTTGGGCTTTACTGGGTCACAATGGCCAATAGTGGTCATAAATATGTTAATGAACCATATTGGGCCTTAATAGACCACAATGAATAATAGTAGATCACACATGTTTTAATGGACCATATTGGGCATAAATGATAGTGGATGATACATGTCTTAATGGATCACAATGCACAATAGTATATAATATATGTGTTAATGGGCCATATTGGGCCTAAGTGGAACACAATGACCAATAATGGATCGTATATGTCTTAATGGACCATATTGGGCCTTAATGAATCATAGTGGATGATCATACATGTCTTAATTAACCATATTGAGCCCTAATGAAGCGCAATGAACAATAGTGGGTCATATATGTCTTAATGGACCTTATTGGGCTTTGATATTTCACAATTGCCAATAGTGAATTATATATGTCTTAATGAACCATATTAGACCTTAATGGATCACAAGGTCAATAGTAGATCAAAATTTCTTAATGGACTATATTGGGCCTTAATGGATCACAATGGCCAATGGTCAATCATACATGTCATAATGGACCTTATTGGGCCTTAATAGAGCACGATGGCTAATTATGGATCATTAATGTCTTAATGGACCACATTGGGCCTAAATGGATTATAATGGCCAATATTGGATCGTACATGTCTTAATGGACCATATTGGACTTAATGGACCATGGGCAATACTAGATCATAAATGTATTAATGGGTCATACTGGGCCTTAACGGATCACAATAGACAATAGTAGATCATACATGCTTTACGGACCGTGTGGGGCCTTATTGGATCACAATGGACAATAATACATCATAGATGTCTTAATTGACCACATGGGGCCTTAACGGATCATAGTGGATAATAATAGATCATACATGTTTTAGTGGACCATATTGGGTCTTAGTGAATCACAATAGACAATAGTAGATCATACTTGTCTTAATGAACCATATTGGGCCTTAGTAGATCACAAAGGACAATAGTGATCACAGTTATCTTATTGCACCACATTAGGCCTTAATGGATAAAAAATGGGCAATAGTAAATCATACATGTCTTAATTGACCATATTGAGCCTTAATGAATCACAATGAATAATATTAGATTATATATGTTTTAGTGGACCATATTGGGCATTAATAGATCAAAATGGACAATATTAGATCATACATGTTTGAGTTGACTATATTGGGCTTTAATGGACCACAATGAAAAATAGTAGATCATACATGTCTTAATAGATCACAATGGACAATAGTATATATACATGTATTATATGACAATATTGGGCCTAAATGGAGCATAATGGACAATAGTAAATCACACATCTTTTAATGGACCATATTAGGCTTCAATGGATCACAATAGACAATAGTAGATCATACATGTCTTAATGGATCATATTGGGTCTTTATGGAACACAATAGACAATAATAGATCATACATGTCTTAATGCACCATATTATACCTTAATGGATTTCAATGGACAATTGTAGACCATAGATGGCTTAATGGACCATATTGGGCCTTAATGAATCACAATAGCAATAATAAATCAAGTTGTAAGGAATATTACATGGGATAATAATAGATCATATATGTTCTAATGGACTATGTTGAGCGTTAATAGCACAATAACTTTTAATGGACCATGTTAGGCTTTTCGATGTCATGTCAAGTATTAAATGGTTACGTGTTATTTTGTGTTAGTTGTTGTGATAAGTTTTATTTGTTTTTCTCAATCTAAAAGTTTTAATTTACTTTTTATACATAACATGTTTTTCAATCTAAAAGTTTTAATTTACTTTTTATACATAACATGTACTTTAATATATCTTTAAAAATATATAATTTATATTTACTTTCTATAACTTAATATTATCTATAAAATTGAAAATAATTTTCCTTCTAATAATCCTAACCAAGTTTACACTTAAAAAAAACCCACCTAGAATAAACAATTAATCTTTAAATGTTATTAGACGCGATATATCTTTAACCGCGTCTGAAATCTCCACCTGGACCACCCCTCAAAACCCTAAACCGTTTGAGTTTCCAAGGCAAATCACAGCCCCCACACCCATTTCCCTGCTCAACGTCCAACAACCATCTATCACCGTCGTTCCTCACCACAATGTAACTGTTCCCCATATGAAAACAGTCACCATCGACATACCACATGGTTTTGTATATGCGTTGATGTGTGCTACGGGAAGAAAAGGAATCAGAGGAGATGGAGAAAATTGTCAATTCAGAAGATTACTAATTAATCATCACTCTATAGCATCACATTCTTCTTTCTACACCATAATCCTTCCATTGTAAGTATTATTTTTTATTTTGGTCTCTGTTTACAAGTGGGTTTTGGTGTTGATGAACATAATATTTGAAAATAAGAAATTGATTTTGTAGGTAACTTCATGTATTAGAGCTATGTGTTAATGAGATCAGTCAATTTTGTGCATAATAATTTTAGGGTTCTTGAGCTTGAATTGGGGGTTTTGGTTGGGATAGATTACATTGTCAATTTGATGTTGAACAATGATCTAGAAGACTATAACCCATTATTAATATATGTGATGTGTAAGGATAAACAAAAACCATCTAATAAACAAAAGCTGAAACTAGGGGCCAAACTCATGAATTGGGGATTTTGATTAATTTGGTGATTTTTCATGTTTTGTATTATAATTATTTGTAACTTATAATAATAGTGTAACTAGCTCATAGTTGTCATTAGCTATTGTAGCGGTTGCTATAGCGCTCTATATAGTGAAGCGAAGTAGTGTCGTTATTATGGTCGTAGCGATGGATAGCGAGAATAGCAACACCTTAATTTTTTTTAATATAGATAGAAATTAAATATAGCTATAAAATATGAGAGGAGGTTATGTTGTTGCAAGTGTTGCTAGGAGTGATGCAGGACGAGACAAAAGTGTTGCTGTCGCAAGTGCTGCAGGTTATGTTGCAGTTGCTGCATCATTTGTAGATAACTTTTGATTAGTAGTTTATGTATTTAGTGATAAAATTGAAAACTTATGTATGGATTTGGGTTTATTATTGTTAATATCATTAATTTGGTTTATAGGTTGGTTCTTGCTTATCACTTTTAATTTTACAAAAATTTTAAATTAAAATTGCTAATTACACGAAAATGGCCACATAAAACTATAACAAATATGTGTGACTAAAGGTTAGACAATAGTCACACTTAAATTTTCATTTTTTATGTTTCTATATACAATTTGTAGCCATGCTTACAATAAATTCTTGTGACTATATAATAGTTACGACCACACTAACAGTAAATTTATATAACTATTGATACCATTTAGCCACACTTATAATGAATTCATGTAGCCGTCGATACCATTTAGCCACACGTAATTGACCATTTGCTTGATTTCAACAATTTTTTATCACTGTTTTTTAAATTGATGTGGCTAAAATAATCTTTTAATGACTATATAATATAAATGAATACACTTATAGTAAATTTATGTAACTATATAATAGAAACGACCACACTTACAGTAAATTGTGTGGCCAACGATACCATTTAGCCACACTTAATGAACCATTTGCTTTCTTACAACAACCATTTTGCCACATTTTTTTTAAATTGATGTGGCTAAATCAATCTTTTTATTGACTATATAATATAAATGACCACACTTACAGTAAAATCATGTGGCTATGTAATAGAAACACTCACATTTACACTAAACTCATGTGACCGTTGATATCGTTTAGCCACGTTTAATGGACCATTTACTTGATTACAAAACCTTTTTTGCCACATTTTTCTTTTAAAATTGATGTGGCTAAAACAAACTTGTTAATGATTATATAATAGAATTGGTCACACTCATAGTAAACTCATGTGGTTGTTGCTACCCCTTTAGCAACACTTATTGGACAAAATGATTAATTTTTAGCAAGAACTTTTAGCCACAATTTAAGTTGCTACGGCCACACATAAGTGAATGTGGCAGTATGATGCCTACGATAACTCGACCTTTGGTCACACTAGAGCTGGAAAAAAATATGGCAAAAGGCGTATGGTCACACTTATTTTATGTGGCTGTAACTTATAATCTCTTGCTTTAGGTTACAAACCTGGTTTTATTATCTTTACAGGTGTCGACCATAATTTTAGAAACACAACTAGTCACCCTCACTTCATTTCTCTCTATATCATAAATGTTAAAAGTAAAGTAAGAAGAAGAGACTAAGCTAATGAATTTGTTTGGAGGAAACCATAAATAAGCGTATTATTGTAGTTTAGCTTTGATTCTTTGCGTTTTTAACAAAATTAATTTTGAAATAGATTTATATAATTGTCTTTCTATAAGATCCATACTTTGTAAAACTATACGAAGAAGAAAAGACTGAGAGCTTGCACTAACGTACTTTTCACATATGTTTGAACATACCTTGAGATCCATATATACTCATTGTTCTTTTAACTTGTCTTTTTTTTTTCTTTCAAGCAAGGGTTTCATCTGCCTTTTTGAAAAAAAAAAAGATTTATATAAAGACTGATTATTTGGTAAGAAAAAAATGTGGTTTATTACTTTCGAGATCATGATCACGTCACTACCATTTCCTAACCCTAATTAATCATCACACATCCATTCTTCTTCTCAACTTAATAAATTAAGCCATATTTGTTTGGGCTGTTAAAAACCACCCAAAAATACCTTTTCCACTGCCCAAACAAACCATTTTTCTACTAGTAATTTATCCAATCTATTTGTTTATGAAATATGTCTCTCATAAATATAACTCCATAACTTTTGACAATATATTATAACCAAGTTTGTAGTAGTTTGGCATTTATGTATCTATTGGTTTTTTTATGCTACTTCGTTACTATATATATACTTAGGGAAATGCTCCATAGAAAACCTTAGATTTTGAGAAAACCTTGCAAACTCAACATGTGGCCTACGTCCTTCCACGTATCCATAGTCAACCTGATTATCCTTTTTGCTTCTAAGGGTATATATGTAATTATACATCTATCCACCCAACCCAAGATCTCTTCCCCATTTGATTTGACACTATCATTAATGCCCATCACATCATTTTACAAATCCCCAAACCCCCATTTCTTTTAGATTATTTCAATTTTAAAAGGAAAATTTTCAATTTCGAATTCATCTTCCTCAACAAGAACTTTAATTCGCCATCATCCATTAACGTACAACGGAGCGTCCACCAACTTTAATTCGTCTGATCCAAAGCAAGAACTTTACTACGTGTTCCTCCATTAACGAGATTGACATCCAAAATGAAGAAAATGTTCCAGGTTTGTTTTTAATGTTTATTAATGGTTATGTTTTTCTCTTGCTTGTATCTTCAGCCGTTTATAGAATATGGTTTGTGTAACACAAACAGCAAATATAATAGTTATGTTCGAATTTACACCGTTAATGTGTCCAACATGTGTTTTTTATGCAGAAACAACGCCACCATCCTCGGTTATTAAGACGCATCAGGGTACCCGGTACTGGATTATTTTTGCATATGAACTGATTTCTGGCTATGTTGTGATGTTATTTGAGAAAAAAATATTTTATTTAGCTAAAAAGTTTCGATTTTTTTTTAAATCTTGTTAATCTTTGAGTCATATGCATGTTTAGGGGGAGAAGTTTAGAATGTACATGGTGCAAATTTGTGTTTTTGGCATATGTTTTAAGTGTGATTTTGGGGATTTAATTTGGGAAATTATTTTGCATATGAACTGATTTTTGGCTGTGTTGTGATGTTATTTGAGAAAAAGATTGCAATTTAGCTAAAAAGTTGTGATGTTGTTTGAGAAAAAGATTTTCTGGCTATGAATGTGTTAATAGTTATGTCTGGTTAACAACTTAACGGTTATCTTATCTTTTTGTTAAGGCAGATTTGTTATAGTTTGAACTTCTGGACATGCATGTGTTACATGTGACATGAAACCCATGTACAACGTAACACGTGTTACGTGTGACATGAAAACACATTTTTATAACTTCCCTCGCATACGCACACCCACATGTTTACAAACTGTTTCAAGACCGACCCAAGCAATAAAGCAAGGGTAGCAGCTGAAAAGCTAAGGCAGCAAAGGTAGCCACTGAAAAGCTAAGGCAGACTGTCAAAGGAAGCTCCACCATTTTCTTAGTGCTATGTATTTTCGTTTACTAGTAATATGTAATGCGAGACTCTTATTGTTTTGTCTAGTACATGATGTTAAAACGGGATGGACTTAACACATTTTGTGTTGAAGTCGCCCGTGTTTGTACTTCTGTTGTTACTAAGTTACTATTGGAGTTTATGCATCCATTCTGAAGTCTTAACACACGTTATAATAGAGGCTTAACACACGTTATATCAGGTTTACTCTGTTGTTATTAAGTTACTATTGGAGTTTATTCATCCATTATGGACGTCTTTACACACGTTATAATAGATGCTTAACACACGTTATACATTTCAGTCGCTTAACACATGTTACAGTATGTATATACACATCATGGTGTTTTAGAAACCACTAGCTTATACATGACACCATGTTAGGTTATACCAAGATTATAACAGAGGCTTAACACATTTTATCCCAGGTATACGGTGTTACGATATTAACTTGTATGTTCCATATTAACTTGTACACGCGTTACGATCAGTATATGCACATCATAGTGTTTTGCAAACCACTTTCATATACATGAATACAAGTCGGGTTACAACAAGATTATAATGGTGGAGGCGCCCGTATTTGTACCTCTACTGTTACAGTTACTATTTAAGTTTATGCATCCATTCTGGAAGTCTTAACACATGTTATAATAGATGCTTAAAACACATTATATCAGGTTTACTCTGTTGTTATTAAGTTACTATTGGAGTTTATGCATCCATTATGGAAGTCTTAACACACGTTATAATAGATGCTTAACACACGTTATACATTTCAGTCGCTTAACACATGCTACAGTATGTATATACACATCATGGTGTTTTGGAAACCACTAGCTTATACATGACACCATGTTAGGTTAAACCAAGATTATAACAGAGGCTTAACACATTTTATCCCATGTATACGGTGTTACGATATTAACTTGTATGTTTCATATTAACTTGTTCACGTGTTACGATCAGTGTATGCACATCATAGTGTTTTGAAAACCACTTTCATATACATGAATATAAGTCGGGTTACAACAAGATTTTAATGGATGCTTAACACATGTTATCATATGTATACAAGTGGGGTTACAACAACATTACAATATTACTAAACTCACCATTAAACCCATCGCCTCCGTCAACTATTTTCACCCTTATCACATGTTAAGCAACTACATGGTCCAAACAGAAAGATTGTAACACATGTTAGATCAGTATATACACATCATGGTGTTTTGTAAACCACTAGCTTATACATGAATACATGTCAGGTTACAAAAAGATTATAACAGAGGCTTAACACATGTTATAAATTCCAAAATGTGCACAACAAATGACCTGTTTCATATTATATATTCCAAAATTACCTGTACATGAGTTACCATAAATGGCTTGTTTCATATTACATGTTACATACTAACTTGTACATTTAATACTTGTACAAGTGTTATGCTCAGTATCCACATTATCGGATATTTTAAACATCAACAAAAATAAATAGATATTACTTGTTTTTTTTAAATTAACAAAGGTTAACACACGTTATATGTCATTCTAACGGGGGCTTAACACATGTTATACATGAACACATGTCAGGTTACATCATGGTGTTCTGTTACAGCACGAACCACTAACACATGTTATTAATGAAGGAGAGTTCTTTCCAAAAAAATGTGACTTATTCAAGGTCCCCGCATTAACGTCGCCTACATCCATCCAGCTTGTCAATTGAATATCTTTATGGGGACCGTTTCTGTAAATCAAGCAACCCATTCGGTGATATAGACATTCTTGGATGTCTCCAACAAAGAAACTTTCTTTTGCCTGAAACACATCCCAAATAATTACAAACCCAAAAAAAATGATAAACATATAATGATTTTAACAATTAAATTTTCAAGATCCCAAAAGAAAAAATACATAAAAAGCGGTGACAACTCCGGCAGAATCACCTCCGACCAACTTAAGCTTCATACTAAACCACCCGAATCTGTACTTTTGTTTTGTCTTAAACCCACAACCTATTCAGTTTCATAAGTCAAACTTTGACCACTCCACCCGGTGCCGGCTGAAACGGCGACGTTTCATCCATGTAAATCTCTGGTCGGTGTGTGTAGAATTAGACCGAGAGGAGAGAGAGGGCCGGAGAAGAAGTCCGGTGAGTTTCGCTGGAAAAGGTGGTTGGATGATTATAAATATAAGAATTCAACGGGGAATTAAACGAAGATGAAAAGGACAAGAAAGTATACCGATCACGTAACGACTCGAGACCTACGTAAACTTTAAACACTTCCGGCGATTTCTCTTGCTCCGGCGAGTTTACGTGATTTCGATGATGTCTCCGGTGAGTTATTGAACAGAGAGAGTGAGGTTCTGATTAAGGTTAAATGAAGATTTTGGTTCAGCGGAATAGCTAGTTGTAGCCATTGCCAAATACACAAGCATGCACCAGATCACCATTGAAGGATCACCATTGAAGACCATGAAGCTTTTCTCTTTCACATGATGAAGAAAGATGAGAGAGATAATAGTGTTTTGAAAGATCTGACTAGAAGAAAGATGAGAGAGATGATGATACTCGTACTACACAAGTGGGGTTTGTCATTTCTAATGCCAAAAAGTCTTTTTGTTCTACCAGAAATGTCCTTCTTTGATTATATTTAAATCTAATATACACACAAAATAGGAGAGCCATAGATCTTCTTGGATGAAAGACAATCAATGGATGAGAATGGGTTTTCAGGGTTTTCTCAAAAAGATGGGGTTTTCCATATAACCCAACCCTATATACTTAATTCTCATTTGTGTTTAGGCCTTTGGGTATACTTTAACTTAACTTAACTCCACCTAAGTGACACATCAACTTTTTTTCCTCATTTCACTTTGTCTCACTCTAAGGAAATGGTTTAACATGTTAACAAATAACTCATTTAATGCACTTTAACATTGAGTTTTTGTCTAAAAAAGAAAATAATAATTAATTCAATATCTTAACATTGGGTTAACATGTTAACATATAACTCAGTTAATGCACTTTAACACAAGGAGTGAGTGGTTTGCAATGTTAGTTAACATGCAATGTAATTGTTAACACTCTAGATGTTAGAGTACACCCCATGGCTTTATAGCGCCTCTCTCTCGTGTGATCAAATCAAAAACTTTTTATGGTTGTAAAGCATCTTTTATTTCAGATACACGAATACTACTATTTAAGTTATGCCAGTGAGATCGTGCGTATTAACAACTTTACTAAAGCTTAAATTTCAGTTTTATGTGCATTTTGTCTAAGAATTATATTTTGAAACTTGATTCAGAAAGATATTGGAGAAGTGGTCCCATGAAGAGAAATCAATAATTATGGAACCCTAGGTTGCCAGCTTAATCCCCTACTATCACAGTACTTGAAATATGATAAACTCAATCCTTTCTATGTATGGGAGATTAATGTAATATATGTCAAGTACCAATAGAAAATACAAGTTATTATCTGTAAAGTCACAAACAAATGGTCCTGCTTCTTGGTTCACGATATTGTAAACCCTGAAATATATTTTATTGTTTATTTTGTAGAAGCAGCTAGAAACCCTTCTAAGTTTGACTGTGCCATTAGGCACTAATCCTAAAACCTTTTCCATGGTTATTGCAAGAATAATTTGAGAGGAGTTTATGTCAGACTTTTGTATACAGGGGAATCAATGATGATTTTCAATATTACAATTAAAGGCATCAATATCATGATATGTATGCATTCATTTTAAACCTGAAGAATGTATAGTACTCAGAAATATACCAATAACAAGAGTCATGAGACTACTACTTCGACACTTGCACAGAAACTAAAAACTTGATCACAACTGCTAGTAAACAAACAAACAAAAAAACAAACGTACTCAGTAAGATCTCACTTATAGCAGGATCTATCTGGAAAAAGTGAGATAAGTCATTCTTTTGTTTTCTTTTGTGATTGAGTGAAATGTGAATGTATAAAATTAAGAAACTTGAAAGAAACACCCAGATTTCATTAACAATTCCTGCGTGACTCCACTAGGGACAACACGACTTCTTTAGGTACAAAATTGAAGTGAAACTTCCAGTAATCGTAGGGTCTGTAAAACAAGATAATTTGTGGCGACCCTCGATCTAGCATGTAATCTCAAACACAAAAAAAGGTTGGTGTTCATTGTTGATTAGGGCTGTTAAAGTTGTTTAAAATTAAACTTCTTTTAACATATTTTACCATGTTAAATAACTATAAAAGCAAAACTAACAAGAAAATCAGAAATAGAACAATGCACAAAAAAATGTTTGTTAATTAACTTCTATAGTACATCTACGGTCTACCTACACATAATTTTTGTGCTATTTGCTTACAACTTGAAATTTAAATGAGTGGATAGTTAAGCACATACAAGAGCATGTTCTCATGATGTCTAGAGTTCTATATAACTTGTGTTTGTTCACACCTTTCGTTTCTTGATTCAACTAAGAGTTTGTTTGATGAGATTGAATCAGTAGGTGCTTAACAAAGAAATCATGCCATGATTCTTCCCTAGCTAAGAGTTAAAATAAGGGATATTGTGTAGACTCTTGCTCACTCATGTGCAGCTTGCATGGTAACTTAACAAGAGAAACCAAAAACGAGAAAGGGAGCTTAAATGTATAGCTAGAAAGTTAGAGACTGCATTGATGAAGTCGATGAAAGATCAATGGAACTATATGAAGGTTTTCTGATTCCAAAGATTTGTTAGACTAATAACGCAAATCTCTTTCTGGGCATGTATTATACTTGTTAGAAATATTAAACTATGTTATGTTTTATGTAATTAATTCGTATGTTCAGACATATAATTAGGTTAGCTTATTAAGTTAGTTAATGATATGATTATCAACGATCGGAAGATAAGCGGGAATCCATTTCAAATAACTGGAAATTGGTTACCCGCCCTATCTTAACCGCCAAATGTTATGTATAAATTAGAATTGCCGGGAATCATAACCGGCATCAAGACTTTCTTAATCTTCACTAAGAATTGTCCAAATCCTTTCTTTCATTCGATCATTGTTCTAAAACTATGATGCATATTCATTTTGGTTCTCTCGTTTACGACAACATGGATTCTTCTTATAATCCAAACTTGTCATCAACTTCCGCTGCAACTAAGTCATCTGACTTCCAACAAAGTGGTATCAGAGCGACGAAAGGGAAGATGCCGATGACTGAACTTAAACCAACGTCCACTATGTTGCCTTGTCAACATTGCACGGATGAAATGAAGAACAAGAATAAGCGATTTCAGCGAGAAAAGACATGCTTTTACTGTCACCAACCAGGGCATCAAATCTACAAGTGTAATAAGAAAGAAACAGACGAGGCGATACAGTTAATCCGGCAAGCGGTGAATGTGGGCATACAGAATCAAAGAGAAGATTTCAGTAATCATCAAGAGATGATTGTAGTGGGTACCGAAGGTGGGCTATGGAGCGATATTTGGTACGTTAGTTCTGTATTTAAACACCATATGGCTGGAAATTTGAACGTGTTTAAACGAATTAAACACATAATCGGGGTTGATACTCAATCCGGGGAAAATAATTTCTTATTTACACGTGGGGTTGGTTCGGTTGAAATCAAAACCGGAAATGAAATTATGAGAATTCAAAGCGTTTTCTATTCTCCGGAATTAGATAGGAATGTTTTGAGTATAGATCAATTAACCATGCAAGGTTTTACCGTTAACAAGAACGGTGATACTTGTAAGATCTATCCAATGTTCTCTACTCCGGTTGATAACTCTATGAACGAAACAAGTGGGTTAACAAGAGAGGAAGAAATTGGGTTACACGAGAAACAGAACATTATCGAAGAAAACGTGCATGACAATGAATTTAAAGAAAGGTATCTAAATTCATATTTCGAAGATCTGGATCTGTCCTCACATGAACCAGATTGGAATATGATGATTGTCAAGAACATGGAATTTAATGAATTTGATGACTGCGTTGCATTCATAAATTTATTAGATGATCGTGAATTTGTGATCAAGTATAAACATATGCTTGACTCAAAGTTTGAAGAATTAGTTAAATGGTTCTTATTTAACTATATGAACATCACGAATCGACCGATTCCACCAGTTGCATTGCATAAGAGAAAGGTTAATCTACTAAGTTTATACTTGTTGGTAGCCGCGGATGGGGGATACAAGACTGTAACAACAGAAAACATGTGGCCTGCAATAGCGAAGGATCTGGGATTTAACTACGAAGACGGAGATTACATGAGAACTGCATATGCCATGTATCTTGATATCCTGGAGTATTACTATAATTTCAATCAATGTCGAAAGAAAATGCAGGATAAAGAGGTTGTTGTTGAAGAAGGCAGACTTACCGAAAGTCAACAGAAGGTATCGACCAATGCAGAAGATGCTCAACAAGGGTCTACACAAGGATCTGCAGGAATGGAACAAGTTGCGTTGTTCACTCGCATCGATGATGAAGATTGGAGCAAAGGGAAGAGGAGAAAGCGCTTCAATTTCGATTATGCAAGATGGGCTGTGGAAGAAGCAAATCAGAGTGTGCTGGATCGGTCTCGCAAACATAACCTAGTTTAAGGGGGTTATGTTAGAAATATTAAACTATGTTATGTTTTATGTAATTAATTCGTATGTTCAGACATATAATTAGGTTAGCTTATTAAGTTAGTTAATGATATGATTATCAACGATCGGAAGATAAGCGGGAATCCATTTCAAATAACTGGAAATTGGTTACCCGCCCTATCTTAACCGCCAAATGTTATGTATAAATTAGAATTGCCGGGAATCATAACCAGCATCAAGACTTTCTTAATCTTCACTAAGAATTGTCCAAATCCTTTCTTTCATTCGATCATTGTTCTAAAACTATGATGCATATTCATTTTGGTTCTCTCGTTTACGACAACATGGATTCTTCTTATAATCCAAACTTGTCATCAACTTCCGCTGCAACTAAGTCATCTGACTTCCAACAATACTGAGGGGATTGTCAGATTGTACAATGGCACATATATCTAATAATTTGAAAAACAAACTTCTGAATAACCAAATATCAAACCAAACCAATAGGCCTATGGCTTAGCGGTCTCTAATATGTGTATAAGGTGCCCTATAACCAAGAAAGATTGTGGGTTTAAGTTTTAACTCATAAACGTGTGGATAGTGTGTGAAATTTTACATAGAAAAAAGAAAGATCAAATTAGCATATATCGTAATCCAAGTAAAGGGAGAGATTACTTGGTTTGTATCTCCATCCTAACATATGATTATGTGAATCTTCTCATCTCTTCTTTCCTTTACCTATTTTTTTTCCTTTTGGTTCTTGCAGCTTGCCCCAACGAATACTCACGTGTTCTGATAACAAGCCTTCTCTAAATGAACCTGTCAATATTAGGTATTGTGATAACAGCAGGGACCCTAAACACATGTAAACCCTTAAGTTTGTTTCCTATCAACCACTTATCATTTGTTTCCGTCCCCCAAAGTTCCCCTCACAAGTGCTAAAATAGATGTTAACAATATATGTGTGTTTTCATACATATCCAAGGAGAGAGAGAAAGAGAGAGAGAGAGAGAGAGAGCAAGAAATTGCTTCAATTGTTGGTGTGTGTATTTGATATTGATAGTAAAGGACTTACACAATTACCTTATTGATGGATTCGTTAATGGATATGAATCCTTGTCAAAGATAATGAAGTTCTAAGCTTACAAATTGGAGATAAGGGTTACATATGCTCAAGGAGGATACGTCTGAGAATTGAGAAGTTTGTCCTTCAATCTAAAGCCATCAAACTCTAGTGAAGATTACTTGGAATGATATATCCTTTTACAACTATTGGAAGATCCTGCAGCAGCTTCATCAACATTGTTTTCATTAATTTGGTTGGCAGCAGCTTTCTCCCTCTCAAACTCCCTAAACTTATTCAAGTAACTCATAACCGCATTTGAGCAGTCATCAAACCCTAAAGATGCAAGAGCCCAACAGATGTCATCTCCATTTACCGTCTTGCGATTCTCCTTCTGACACTTTTCAGATGCCTCGCCAGTTACGAAACATATGAACTCCGAGGCGCACTCTTGCATCGTCTCCTTGGCTTCTTTGGAGATCTTGGCGGTGGGTGGTAAAATTTGTTTCATGATTCTGCCCACATTTGCTATGGGCAGCAGTTTATCTTGCTCATCCACCATACCTTTCTCCAGATTTAGTCAAGATCTTCTAAAACACATACACACTTCACTTAATTACTTATATAGTATATTGTGTATATACACATGTATATTTGCATCTACATATATATTTGTATCTAATGTCCCGCTTGCGGTGTGCACATATAATGTATATATGTGTGGGCGCTCGGGAGGCAAAAGTGAAATGGTACTAACTTTAACGTTATTTTACTAATTTCGTGAAAATAACGTTAAAACGGCCGTTAAAAGTGGCGGATGGTTAATCATGCATCATGTGGTGACGTTGATAGCTGAAAGACACGGGGGTACATGCACCAATCAGTCTCTGTCCCGATTGTTTAAGTGTTATGTGTCTTAGGTCCAAGGCTTGATACAAAAACTACAATCGAGCCGGGGTCTCACTGGAAATAGCATCTCTATTCCTACGGGGTAGAGGTAACGCTATTTACATCTACCCTCCTCAGACCCTATCTTAAGTTTGTTATTGGTGGGATTTATTAAGTATGATGATGATGATATTTATTAATGTATCTATGTGTTTTTTATGTGTATAGATATATATTTGCTAAAACATATTTGAGGGGTCCTTGTAGGCCACATATTCTTTTGTGATAGGAAGATGAGACTTTTTAAATTTATATTTTATGTTTGTGAACAAAAAATGAATCATGGGAGACTACAACAAATATAAATTTATCCCAGTGGAAAGTTAAAAAAAAAATATATATATGGAAAGGAAGAATCAGGAACTCATTAATATGTTGGGATGAATCTAAAGATGCTATTGTGAAAGGAAAAAAAAAAGAAAAAAAGAAAAAGATGCATTACTAAATGAATGCTCCCTGAATCACATTCCTTATTATGTACTCTAATATTCGAAGGTAGGTCATCATTTCCACTACTCTAATCTTTTCCTGTCTCCAGGTAGGAAAACTTAACCACATACCATTGTGATATTCCGAAATTTATTGTGGGTATTAAATACATAAGATCTTCAGCTTGTGTGGTGCCACACTTTTAAAAATACTCTTTTCCAACACTTAGTTTTTTTTCTATACATTTCAGGATATTATATGTTAATCATTATTTCGGAAATCATTCTAAAGCTTTCTAGTTCAAGCAAACCGTAACGATGATGTAGTAACCCTCATTGATGAACCGTGAAAGTATTTGGACAATTCTTGAGAACAATATTACATAGCCTACATCCACAATAATATTTCCGAAAATGTAAATGAAGAAGTAAAAAGTGAACAATATTACATAGCCTACATCCACATATTACATAGCCTACATCCACAATAATATTTCCGAACAGTGTATGCTGTTTTGGTCTGTCAACCACCACAACAAAACAAGGGATATGTCCTCCAATAACAACCCGGTTAAATAAAAAAATAAAAATCTAATGTTGGATTGGAGTGCTTTAACAAGACTCTCTAGTTACTAAAATGGGTGTGCCGAATAAGGAAAGCGGACGACAATACCCACACCGTTTGCTTTCTAATCTCACACCGCCTTCAAACTATATGAAAACTCTTTCAACGGTTGTTGGGAAAGACTTGCCTGGCGTCGTCTAGTGACAGGAATAAGACAGTTGTTTCTTACGAGGGTCAGACAACAGTTAACACGAGCGCTGACATCAGCTATATTAGAATTACAACGGTTGTTACAGTTGGTGAAAATGAACGTTTACCATGTGTTTTAACAACACGGTCACGCCAAGAGCTATGTAACTTCTTCAAAATCATCACATTCGACGACACCGACGAACGTAGCCTTGTGAGTTCTGGTTATCCTTTATCTTTTTTAACATTCTCAGTTTTGCATCTTTCTTTTGTCTCATTAATTCTTTTTTTTTAGTACAAAATATAAACCAAGCAAATCCTATTGATGTAGCCGTAGGATACGTAATATTTTAGTATTAAAATACCTGTTTTTAGAGACGATTATCTCAAATCTGGTAAGAATAGACTCTTATTAATGTTTTGTTTTGTTGTGTTGTGATTTGTAGGTAATTACTAAAAAGGGAGTAATTTGGGCGTGAAAAGATAAGATTGGAGCAGAAGAAGAAAAGCTGGAGAAAGTTTTGCAGGTTGAAGAGCATATGACCCGTACCATGTTCAAAGGGAACAATTCATTACTGCTGCCAGACAATAATGACAAAATCAACATTGGGATTTAGGCCAGAATGGGTCCTGTCAGAAGATTACGGCCCTTACCCAATACAAAGGGAACGACTCGTACGGTTTTCGAAGCCCAATTAGAGCCAACTATAAAAGGAAAGCAGTGGAATCCCTAAAAAACAACTGGAGATCGACTTAAAGCGAGAAAGAGGCTACATAATGGATTCTAATTATGGAGGATTCGAAACAGAAAAGACAAGATATTTAAAGATCTAACGCACGGGGAAGCAAGAATTGATTCGTCGTGTTAATCTTTACAAATTTTCTAGTCTTTAACTTCTGTTTACAATGATGAATTTAATTTGTGTTTTGAATTTGTTTGTCATGTTCGGCTAAACTCTTATATAACTATCCGGATAAGATGACTCGTTGATTTTGGTTTATGATTGATGATGGATTGCTTATTAGAATAATTTTTAGTAGTTTGGTATTGTTAATTCTTATGATGCATATAGGTACATGTTAAGTATTGGTTATGATGTTAGTTGTGTGGTTGTGTTGATCTTTCTATGAGGTTATGCATGTTAGATTCAATATATTCTATATCTAGGTTATATTGACGTCCATTAACTTAGGGCTTGAAACCTTAATTGGTAATAGATAATTAATCATCAAAACTGGTTACATATGTATTCAGTTTACATGAAGGATCTGATAAAAAAGGTCTTGAAACTAGTTAGAGTTTCTATAACCATCTAACCTTGGTAGTTTGTAAACCATTATGTTCGTTGTCTAACCTTGGCACTAGTCTAGAAACTCTAAGTCATAAGAACCCATATTATCATTAGCTTTATTGGATTAGGTCTAAAGGCGTGTCTATAACCTTATACCTAGTTTGATATGATTAACCTTAATCGATAACTTTAGCACTTCATACGCTGTTATCAAATTAATTTTTAATGGGTGGAGCCGTTGGAGTTTCTTCATCATCATCTTTGATGATAAACTTATGTCTCATTCCCCTTGTATAAGGAGTAGGTGCTTTTGGTGGAGGAAATGGAGTGTGAATTGGTGTTTTTCTTTTTAGTAAACCAGCAAGAGCCCTTTGCGAAATAGGTTTGACAGGTTCAGGAGTGGTCACAAGAGCTGTTGTGGTTTCAACATTTGTTTGCATATTTTCAACGCCAACAGATGTTTCAATTGAGGGCACAATAGTGGCTTGGGTAGTTTGGATAGTGATGTGTGTAAAATGCAACATATAAATTACATCAAATGAGACATAAAACTAACCATTTTTTAGTACTAATGTTGGAAAAAACGTGTTTCTTTCTTCCTTTTAAATTTACAGGACCAAACGAGCTTAAACGAACAAAAGGAGCAAATAAGTAGCCAAAACCAACATAAATACAAAAAAAAGTAAATAAACGTGACATGCCTGACCCCTCGGCAGCATCCGCAAAGCAAAAACATGGCAATAGAAGCCTGACCACGGGGCCGTGCCCAGCTAGGCATGGGGCGTGGTCAGGGACCTGCACAAAAGACAAACCTGTAGAAGCTTTCACGCCCACTACGGGGACGTGCCCATCTCAGCACAGGGCGTGGTCAACGGGGCCGTGCCCAGGAGACATGGGGTCGTGTGGGGCCCTCTGCTGACACTTGCAATTAATGATGGAAGAGAAAAGGCTGGCCACGGGGCGAGCCCGCTGACACGGGGTCGTGGCCAGAGCTTTGTGCAGGCTATAAATAGGGGTGCTAGGTTCACTTGAAAGGCATCCCTTGGCAAACCACTACTCTACCACTTTGCCACCACTCCACCACCACTACAACACCAACACCCACCACCATCATCCATCATCCATCTTTAGAGTGTGTAGTAGTCTTGGGATCCAAGATTGATTGTAAGGGTTCTTACCAATCAAAGGCCATGTTTGGTTAAGCCTCTTACAACACTTGGTGAAGACAAGGATTTATTGTATTACTTTTGATTTTTAATCTTTCGGAACTTTTTATTTGGGTTTGTATTAATGACTTTAATAACTAGTTTCTTATGTTGAAGATGAATATTCTTTATCATTTTTCCGTGGTGTCTTGAAATTACTTTACTGTTTATATAAAGTAAAAGATTGCATCATTCATGTCTTTACGGTCTATATAAAGGCATGTTGACTACCTGTTCGGGGGTTAGGGCAACGGTTTGTTAAGGTTCTTGGCTTGTTCAGTGTATAGATCATGCAAGGACCTGGTTCAAGCTTACTAGCACCTCCTTCAATACCCACTGGTATTGGATGGCGGGGGTGCGAATAGCTTGAACCCCTCATATGTAAACTACTATTAATACTTTAAACCGGCTTCTTGGGATTGTATCCTTGCTGACTCAAACCACTTAGCCGAGGGTAATGTCACCTTCAAAAGAAGGGCCTACCACTTTTCGCATTAATAACTAACTTAATTGTCTTTCAATATTCCGACCCTTTGGGATTCTATCCCTGCTGACTCAAACCACTAGGTTGAGGGTAACGTCAACTTCAAGAGAGGGGCCTACTACTATAACTAAGATAATCTCTTATAAAGTCCGAAAGTGCGAAAATCATCAAAGGATACATTAAAAACGAGTTAGATCCAAGTGATTCTATCTTGTCTATCTGTTTTTATTTATCTTTTCATTTCTAGTTTTTAATTTTTATGTTTCAAAACTTTTCTCAAAAATTTAGATTGATTGGACGACCTCGGTATCTTACCAACGCTATACTACTCTCACGATGGGTGCACTTGCCCAAGTGTGTGTTTAGTGTTAGTAGAATATGGTGTTTTATAAATTTAAAACTTGACTAATGCGTAAAATAGGCTCAAAATATTAATAAAATCATATCACGCTCCGCACACACCAAGTTTTTCACGCCGTTACCGGGGACCCAAGGATTTTAAGAAAGTTTAAAATCAACGGCCTAATTATTTTTATTTATTTTTCTATTTTTTTAGGATTTTTCTTAATTTTTCAGTTTCTGTAGAGTTGAGCACGGGCCGCGCTCAGCCAGACACGGGGCCGTGTCCATCTTCGTTACTGGAAATCCTATTTTAAGTTAGACAGTAGCTGACCATGCGGCTGTGCCCACCCGACACGGCCCCGTGTCCACCCCCCAATTGCTGAAAACAGAACCATAAGATCCCGACGATTGGTAATTTCTAACAAAACTATGAGTGATATTGATTATTTTTACTTTCGCTCCTCTTACGGTGAGTGGTGTCAAATATGTGGTGGATTCCATAAAGATTTAGAATGTTTCTTTCTAAATTGCGATCCCCACTATTTAGACCCATCGTTTTCCCGTAATAACCTTAAGATGGGCGAAAGTAAAAACGACCACTATCTCTCGCCCGAATGCCCTCAACCATCTCTTTCAGACGACATAACCTCCGAAGAATTATGTCGACTCCAAGAAATAACTCTCCTAAAATTAAAAGAATTAGAGCTTGAGATGGAAACAAGTTATTCATCACAAGACAACGATCAAGGAGAATTGTTGGGGTCACATTCGGATTCTACCAACATCGACGATACCGAAAGTATCTCAACCTCTTGTGAAAAAATGAGCGATAGTTTTCCCTGTGTCGATTATGCCATGAAGAACTCTCCATTGGCCCCCACTGATGCGCTCATAGACCTGAGCGATTCGACATATACCTTCTTTAACAAGAGCCCGAATAACGGGAATAAAGGTTGGTTTCGCCCACCGGTATTTAGTTTAGGTTTTACCCTTTCCGATAACCTCCTGCGTTCTTGTTTAAATCAAGAGCAATTAAGGTACCTTAGGCACTTCGGTGTTGTTCCCTCCAGAAAGGAACCGCCCGATCCGAATAAAAACCTTAAAATAAGACACCGCTTCATAAATACTCTAGCCATGGGGCCGTGCCCAGGTCAACACACCTCGTGCCCACCTCAATTTTAACCACGGGGTCGTGTCCAGGACAACACGCCTCGTGCTCATAATACGGACAAAATGTGTCAGAATCATGTCTGACCACGGGGTCGTGTCCAGCCGACACGGGGCCGTGGTCAGCGTGGTGTCGTTTTCTATAAAGTCAGCATGATTCATGCATATTTGGATCCATTACAAAGACCAAGATTTGCTAGGATCTTCACACATACCCTAAAAGGTATATTCCAAAGAAGGTTTCTCACCAACCATCTTGTCTTTGCCACTTTTGTCACTTACCTTCTTCTCTAAAACTCTTCAACCTCCATTAAAGATTGAAATATTCATAACTTCAAGCTTTATTGAAATATTTGCAAAGTTTTTAAACAAGGAATCTAATTAAAAATAAGTTTTACAGCACTGTTTTAAGTTATTTGTGCTCAGAAATGTTTCAAAATACAGAAAAATAATTTAAAACAACGATATCACTTGATTCAAAAATCTGCAGAGGTGTGACCACGGGGCCGTGACCAGAGTCTCAGTTTCATACTTTTTGAAATTTTTGTTTTTTTTTTCTTAGAATGTCGAGCCAAAACAGTTGAACATCTTCTGCTCACTCAAGAAACAATCGAAGGGGGAGAAGACCATCGACGGTAGCCTCTTTGGTCAACTATGTGTATGCCTTACGAGAAGCCATTGATGAGATGACATACGTGGAAGAATCCCTGATTGACCGTATTAATAATTTGACGGTGGGATTAGAGAGTTGCCTCCAAGAAGTCAACCTTTTCCACCAAAGGTTGAATATTCTTGCAATGCCTCCCATGGTGCCAATCGTCACGCAACGGAGTTGGAATGTTATGCCGGAAATCATTATCCTAACCGGATGGGGTGACCTTCCTCCGGAACCTCCTCTAGCCGTATTAAATGGAGTTCCGGTAGCCGTTGCACCTCCTCCACAAGATATCGTGGAAAATGAGCCCGCTTTCTTTCTCCCTGGGGAGATTGAGGAACGGCTCAACGACATTTGAGGGACATCCTCCGGTTTCGAGTTCTAAAAGCCCTTAAACACCGGAAAGTCATTTCCGGGTTTTTATCATCCTTATCATGAAAAACATCTAGGGTAGAACTCCATCGTGATTTAGATTTCCTGCATTTTATGACCTATCTATCTTAGGACTTTTGTATCTTTTCATTTTTCGGACTTTTATTTTAATTTCTAGGAACTATGTTACTTGCGCTTTTAATGAATGATGGTTTAAAGTTCTTATATGGTGTTTGGATGATGTTGTAATAAACGAAAAGATGGAAATTGCCAAAGGAACGCTAAAACCACACCCCATGCACGAAAACAGAGCCTCCCGTCAACTTTTTCAGCATTACAGCAAGTTCAGCACGGGGCTGTGCCCAGCCCAACACTCCCCGTGCACAGGCTCTGTAGAATAAAGTCCCAGTACAGTTAACTGGCCATGGGCTGTGCTCGCTGAACACGCCCCGTGGCCAGCCTTCTGTTAAAATATGATACTGGTAATCTGACCACGGGGCCGTGCCCGGACCACGCGGGGTCGTGGCCAGACGCCTAGTAACATAAAATTTTGTTTTTCAACACTTTTTAGGCATTCGAATCAACCTAAAAACTTATTTTTCGGACACATTGAGGACAATGTGTAATTTAAGTGTGGGGGGATGCTAAAACCTTGAATCTTGCAAGTCCTAATAACAAGCCTTACACAAAACTCTATTGGAACCGCTAATCACCCCAAAATTTTCAAACATTTTCATTTTTTTACTTGTCTTGGTTTAATTCGGGAATAACAAGTTCTAAAAAGGTTATATTTTTATAAAATTACAACCGAAAGCGTCATGATAAAAAGAACCAAATAAGAAAATTATGAAAAGGCATGACAAATCTAATTAAAATTTGATTATATATACTTGATCACATTATAAACCCATTCCCACAACAAATGAGTTTTGAGCCTTTATTGAGCATACATACACATATCTTTAAACTAAATGCTCATTTTTCGTTTTTTGTGTGAATAGCCACTTGGTTCTTACGACTCTAGAACTTGCCACGACGATACATTTTTCGTTTTTTGTGTGAATAGCCACTCGTTTTTTCAGCCCATTTATTTTAGTAAAAAGCTCGGTTATCTTGTGACATGAAAAAAAAATGAAAGTCTTGTAATAATCAAACAAGTTTCTCAAAGAAATCTTGTTTGAATGTGCTTAGTTTGAATAAAAGTCATAAAACAAAAAGTTTTATGACGATCGACAATTTTTACGCTTTTTGCCATTTTTACTAACCACTAACCAAAAACCACCTACCCTTAACCCAAGCCTAACCCTTCCCCAAGTCCTCTTGATATTTACAAAGGTTTATAGTTAAAAAAGATGAGGTTTGATCGTTTGGCAAGCATATGGTAGAAGTAAGTTTCATGCCGGTCTCGAGTGTTTCACAAAAATACACAAATCGTCCGAGTGTTAAGTGATCTCCTGTGAGGTATGTGAACTCGTATATAAATGGAATTTTAAAGAGGCATGTTATGCCCAAATAAATATTTTTTCTTATAAAGTGTTCTAAATAAATCATGACGAATAAGATTGTAAATAAAATAAAAATAAAACTCAAAAAAGTTGACACTCAAGATAAGCCCAAAACTTCTCCTATACCTCTTCCATTTGGGTGTGTAAGCCACATATTAAAGTGTTTTGCTTGAGGACAAGCGAAGATTCAAGTGTGGGGGTATTTAATGTGTGTAAAATGCAACATATAAATTACATCAAATGAGTCATAAAACTAACCATTTTTAGTACTAATGTTGGAAAAAGCATGTTTCTTTCTTCCTTTTGAATTTACAGGACCAAACGAGATTAAACGAACAAAAGGAACAAATAAGCAGCCAAAACCAACATAAATACAAAAAGAAGGAATAAACGTGACATGCCCGACCCCTCGGTAGCTTCCCCAAAGCAAAAACAAGGCAACAGAAGCCTGACCACGGGGTCGTGCCCAGCTGGGCATTGGGCGTGGTCAGGGACCTGCACAAAAGACAAACCTGTAGAAGCTTCCACGCCCACCACGGGGGCGTGCCCATCTCAGCACGGGGTGTGGTCAATGCAAAGATATGCAGAATCTTGATAGTACAGACAAGAGTTGACCACGGGGCCGTGCCCAGGAGACACGGGGCCGTGTGGGGCCCTCTACTGACACTTGTAATTAATGAAGGAAGAGAAAAGGCTGGCCACGGGGCGTGCCCACTAGAAAGGCATCCCTTGGCAAACCACTACTCTCCCACTTTGCCACCACTCCACCACCACTACAACACCAACACCCACCACCATCATCCATCATCCATCTTTAGAGTGTGTAGTAGTCTCGGGATCCAAGATTGATTGTAAGGGTTCTTGCAAGTCAAAGGCCATGTTTGGTTAACCCTCTTACAACACTTGGTGAAGACAAGTCTTTATTGTATTACTTTTGATTTTTAATCTTTCGGCACTTTTTATTTAGGTTTGTATTAATGACTTTAATAACTAGTTTCTTATGTTGAAGGTGAATTTTCTTTATTATTTTTCTGTGGTGTCTTGAACTTACTTTACTTTCTATATAAAGTAAAAGATTGCATCATTCATGTCTTTACGATCTATATAAAGGCATGCTGACTACCTGGTCGGGGGTTAGGGGAATGGTTTGGTAAGGTTCTTGCCTTGTTCAGTGTATAGATCCTACAAGGACCTGGTTCAAGCTTACTAGGACTTCCTTCAATACCCACTGCTATTGGATGACGGGGGTGCGAATAGCTTGAACCCCTCATATGTATACTACTATTAATACTTTAAACCGGCTTCTTGGGATTGTATCCTTGCTGACTCAAACCACTTCGCCAAGGGTAATGTCACCTTCAAAAGAGGGGCCTACCACTTTTTGCATTATTAACTAACTTAATTGTCTGTCAATATTCCGACCCTTTGGGATTGTATCCCTGCTGACTCAAACCACTGGGTTGAGGGTAACGTCACCTTCAAAAGAGGGGCCTACTACTATAACTAAGATAATCTCTTAAAAAAGTCTGAAAGTGCGAAAATCATCAAAGGATACATTAAAGACGAGTTGGATCCAAATGATTCTATCTAGTCTATCTGTTTTTATTTAACTTTTCATTTCTAGTTTTTAATTTTTATGTTTCAAAACTTTTCTCAAAAATTTAGATTGATTAGACGTTGAGGATAAACGGTACTAAAAGCTCTTGTGTCCTTGGACGACCTCGATATCTTACCAACGTTATACTACGCTCACGATGGGTGCACTTGCCCAAGTGTGTGTTTAGTGTTAGTAGAATATAGTGTTTTATAAATTTAAAACTTAACTAATGCGTAAAATGGGCTCAAAATATTAATAAAATCATATCACGCTTCGCACACACCAGATAGGTTGTGTTGTTTGAGTGGATTAAGGAGTTGTTCGAGCGGGTAAGTCTATTGAAGTGCCCGAATTTTCTTGAGCTTTTAACTTTTGTAAATTTTCTTCTACTGCTAAGGCATCTTTGGCCTGTTTGGTATCATTCCTCTCCTCTTTCTCTATGGCATCGTCTTTTGCCTTTTTGTCAGCAGACAGATCAGGTTTCTATTGAACTCTTTTAACATGGAGGGGTAATTTTATCATTGTCTCTTCATTTCCCCCCTTTGTGGCATCATCAGGATACATAGGGTGAGGAGCAAATCCTGTAGTCTTGAGAAGATGATCCTTAATGACCTTCATCTCAACTTGATTATCTTTGTACCTAGCTTCAATCATAGTTCTGATAAGTTCCATGTGAATGTTGTGGTTGGCATCTGAAGACCTTTTTTGTTCATGGATGATTGGTTGAACAAATTTCATAACTCCTTGACAAGATTAGAAGTGGAAGGTGAGGACTTTGAGTTTTGTACCAAGATTTTTGTCACACCCCGACCACGTTAAAACAACAAACCGTGGCGGAAACGTCGGGGAGTGTCGTGGCAGAAATATTGTTTCACAACCATGGATTAAAAAAAGTTTTGTTTTATTTATTCATCAAGTAATTTACATTGTTTTAAAACCAACACCAAAAAGTTACATATCGACTAATATTATTATTATGTCACTAAAGCCTCGTCCAGAACCTATGTGACTCATGCATCCTAGCAATCAACATCAAGCAACATCACCTGAAACATATGTAAAAACAAAGTCAGCAAAGAAATGTTGACGAGCACATAGGTTGTATAAGAGTGTCGGATTCATGGCTAGTTTACAAGTTGCAATACTTTATTAAAAACCTTGTTTTGAAAAGAGTATAATATTGCAACGAAATTAACCAACACAAATCAAGCGGGTTATAATTTATAAAACCTCGTAGCCATGATTCTTAACCCAAAAACATTTGTTTTAATAAACCAAATTGTAAAACTTTTCGTATTAATTAGTTTAATAAATCTCGTATGGTTTATATCCTTTCGAAAACATCGTTATGTGACATCGTTTCAAAATCGTTTACCCAAGTGAACTAAATAACACCACGGTATGTAATATGTTGAAAACACTTATATATAAGAAGTATCAGCGGCGTATCTACCATGTTTTCACCATATTACACCCGTCCCGTTATCTAAACACTTAACCAAAAACCAATCGTTTATCCAACTCGTTTAACTTGTTCAAAACGTTTCCAAATCGTTTAACTCGTTTAAGTCGTTTAAATCATCATCGTTTAAATTGTGAAAACTAATTTTGGTCGTCTCGCTAATAACATTCAAACCTTCATGACTCGACTATCTCGCTTCTCGTATTAATAAACCACCATAGGGTAAGTTAATAATCAGATTCAGTCATTACCCACCTAACCCATACATAACCATGGGTGCAGTATGATAACGGGATTTGTCAGATCCTATGGTACCATAACCTAATACTGGTCGGCTTGATCAATGCTAATGAATGTCATTCGTTATGTGACTACAACCAACAAGTTCGTTCACATTATCGAAATCGTTATTAGTTTAGTATAAACCATCTTAATCGTTTTCGAAACCATCGTTAAAATATCGAAAATCGTTTTGATACATATGAATCACCCCAAAACAATTGAAAATAGAAAAATAGGGGAACTATGTACTCACATGAAGTGCAAAGTATCCTCAATCAATAGAACTTCAATAAACTCAAGTAAACCAGAGAAGTCAAGCAGCACCTAGTAATCGAACCACTAGTCAAACAATCGACACCTCAATCGGAAGATCGGATAGAATGAGATCTTGTAAACTAAATGAGTGTTGGAACTCATGTGATATGGTTTAACAAAGTCTACACTCAAGATCGGAACCTAACCTAAGTGCTTTCGACCCGTTATGACCCATTAAAGTAGCTTATGCTACTTTAATGCGTCGTGCGCGCATAAGCGCGTTCGAGACGTCTAACTAGTCCTATGACAATTATTATATGCCTAAACATGTTTAAATATGTTGCATAATCAGTTACATGACAAAAGTTTATGTTACATATGCTTAATTACCAATTATGCATGAAAAGGGCATTTTGGTCATTTACCTAAGGCATATAAACTACCTATCATACAACTACTTAAACTAAGTGACCATAAGGTATAACCTCGGATGGTTATTCCCTATGCAACTATGGTCACTAAACATGTTTGGTCGGATCCTAATGATAGACCAAACGGGTCGAGTTCGAAAGTATAAGCGGGTGTTTAGTCCGCTTGACTTACGACTCTACACAACCACTAAACTAAAAGTGACGAGCTAAACATGCTAAAACATGTTTAGTTAAGTTAGAAAATAGGTTTTGATATCAAAACAAACGGTTTTGATACCCAAGAGTAGTTTGGTTACAAAATACGCATAAATACGCATTTTGGCTGAAACTACGACTCGTCGCTACACCTAGTCAACGTGGTAATCAGTAGGTATAGTCACAAGGGACTATAACCATCGTGATTACGCTCATGTTGCAAAGTTCAACGGAACTTTGTGTTGACCATTGACTGGTCAAAGCTGAGAGTCAACAACTTAGAGAATTCTGAGATCAAATCTAGTTTGAGAGTGAAGTGGGGGTTGCTATTTATAGTTTTCAAAACCGTTAGGATCCTTTCTTGGTAAGGAGGGAAAGATCTAAGCCATACAAGTGTTAGGGAATGATTGGGGGACTTGTTCACCACACAAACCAGCCCATAGCATGAAAAACCAGGCATCAAAACCATTGGAACAAGAGGAAATGACCAGATTCAATGTTTCTGAAATTCTGCTATGCTGGTGTTGGCTTACGGACCGTAAGCCCATCCCCATAGGGTCCGTAAGGACCTTGCTGGTCAACAAGTTTCAAAAATGGCAGATTTCGTCCCTGAAGCCCCAAAACTTGGTTTTCGATGCATTTTTGACACGTTTAAGCCCCGTTAACCCCATTTCAAAGCTCTAAAATGAAGTTAAAGTATAGGGGACTTAAAATGTGCTCAAAAACATCTCGGATGTCGGTTCGTTTGGTCGTACGGTTGCGTTGTTCGGTTAATTACGATGGAAGTCGTAACGAACGCAAAAACGATCCAAATTAAGCGACGAATGGAATTTTATCAAGCCAATCACTAAAATAAAATATTTTAATGATTACATAAATTTTTGGATGTCCGGATATATTCAGAACGTAAGATATGCGCGAAAATGCAAACTTGTGCACTTTTTGACGCTTTTAGTCCCTATTGATCAATAAAGTTTATTTTAGCATACCGAACCCCTCAAAGCCTATTTCTAAGCTATGTAAGGGATATTTAGGGTATGTTTAACTTATGACCAAGTTCCGGAATGTTCGTTACTATACAAATCGATATAGTTTCACAGTTTGACACAAATAGTCCATTCGATCGAACAAACTTGATTTCAACACACCAAACCATCCAAAGCTTATTTCTAAGTTATGTGGAGGTTATTTATGGTATGTTAAGCCTATGTCACTATTCCAGAGTGTTTTTCGCGTTATACTGACTGCGTTTACGCACCAATTTGCGTATATTCTTCTAGAAAGCGATTTAAAGCTTGAAATTGGAATCGAATCAAATTGTAAAATCATCAAACACAATCACACACATAATAACACCAAAACACATATAATAACACCAAAGCACATTTTTTATTGATAACCAACATTGTTTTACATTGTACATCGATTACAGAACATAGTTGTCACAGTCTCCCCTACTTCAGGAAATTTCGTCCCGAAATTTTAACTAGAGGATGCTTGTGAAAACAAATGCGGATACTTCACCTTCATTTGGTCCTCACGTTCCCAAGTAAACTGGGCCACATTTGGATTCCCAACGAACCTTGACCAATCGAATCCATTTGTTCTTCAACTGTTTGAATGCACGGTCCACTATCTCCACGGGTTTCTCGACAAAGTGCATCATTTCATCGATTTGAATCTCGTCAAGAGGAATGTGAAGATCAGCATCAGCTAAACACTTTCTCAAATTGGACAGGTGAAAAGTTAGATGAATATTTCCAAGCTCTGGAGGTAGCTCTAGTCGATAGGCAACCTTCCCAATCCTTTTCACAATCTTAAATGGTCCAACATATCGTGGTGCAAGTTTTCCTTTCTTTCCGAATCTTACCACTCCTTTCCAAGGTGACACCTTGAGTAGGACACGGTCTCCGACTTGAAATTCTAATGGCTTGCGTCGTATATTCGCGTAACTCTTTTGACGGCTTCGAGCTGTCACAAGATTATCGCGGATTTTCTTGATTTTGTCTGTTCTTTCTAGAATGAGCTCAGGTCCAATAAGCTGAGCTTCACCGATCTCATTCCAACAGACAGGTGAACGACATTTTCGACCATAGAGAGCTTCGAATGGTGCCATATTAATACTAGCATGATGACTATTGTTGTAAGAGAACTCGATCAATGGAAGATGAGAATCCCAATTACCACCAAAGTATATCACGCATGCTCTAAGCATATCCTCCAAAGTTTGAATCGTTCTCTCAGATTGTCCATCTGTTTGGGGATGATAAGCAGTGCTTAGATTTAGTTGGGTTCCCAAAGCAGATTGCATGGTCTTCCAGAAATGAGATGAAAACCAAGCATCACGATCGGAAATGATATCCAAAGAAACACCATGTCGTGATACAATCTCATCAACATAAATCTTTGCAAGTTTATCAGCAGATAGATCCTCGTGAATTGGATTAAAATGAGCTGATTTCGTTAAACGATCGATAACAATCCAAATAGCATCATGACCTCTAGACCGCGGTAACTTAGTGATGAGATCCATTGCAATGTTCTCCCACATCCAAACCGGTATCTCCGGTTGTATAAGCAAACCAGAAGGTCGTTGATGTTCAGCCTTGACTTTGAGACAAGTTAGGCATTTCGACACATACAAGGCAACATCCTTTTTCATACCCGGCCACCAGTACTGAATACGAAGATCCTTGTACATTTTATCAGCACCAGGATGGATAGAATATTGAGACTTGTGAGATTCGTCCATCACTAGGGTGCGAAGATCGTCTTGTTTCGGAATCCACAAACGATCCTTGAAGTAGAGCAAACCATCGTCTTTCCTTTCGAGTTTAAGCTCAAGTTGAAGCGGTAGATCATTTTTTAATAAGCCTTTGATCACACAAGATCGTTGAGCTTGAAGGACACCAGATTGAATATCAGATAGAGTTTGAACAGAATGAAGCTTGACTAGTTCCTTTCGACTAAGCGCATCGGCTACGACATTCGCCTTACCAGGATGGTAGCGAATTTCGCAATCGTAATCGTTTAAGAGTTCAACCCATCAGCGTTGCCTCATGTTCAACTCCTTCTGATTAAGAATATGTTGGAGACTTTTGTGGTCTGTAAAAACCACACACTTTGTGCCATAGAGGTAGTGTCTCCAGATTTTAAGCGCGAAAACCACAACTCCTAACTCAAGATCATGACTTGTATAGTTCTTCTCGTCAACTTTCAGCTGTCTAGACGCATAAGCTATCACTTTGCCTCGTTGCATAAGGACACAACCAAGGCCTAGATTTGACGCGTCGCAATAGACAACAAAATCATCGTTTCCTTCGGGCAAAGACAAAACAGGAGCATCACATAGCTTCTGTTTCAGCGTTTGGAACGCTTCTTCTTATTTAGGTCCCCACTCAAAAGGCTTATTCTTCTGAGTCAAAGCAGTGAGTGGAACCGCGATCTTCGAGAAATTAGAAATGAATCGACGATAATAACCAGCAAGACCAAGAAAAGATCGAACCTCTGTTGGTGTCGTCGGTGTATTCCAATCCTTAATAGCAACAATCTTGGATGGATCCACATGAATACCCTGCTCGTTGACTATATGACCCAAGAACTGAACTTCTTTAAGCCAAAATTCACACTTGGAGAATTTAGCAAAAAGTTGTTCCTTCTTAAGGAGTTCCAATGTTAAGCGAAGGTGTTGCTCGTGCTCGGCTCGAGACTTTGAATAAATGAGAATATCATCAATGAACACAATGATGAACTTGCCTAAATAATGTTTACAGACCCTATTCATTAAGTCCATAAAGATAGCTAGGGCATTCGTCAAACCAAAAGGCATGACAGTGAACTCGTAATGCCCATATCTTGTGCAGAAAGCAGTTTTGGGAATATCTTCTTCGAGAACACGAAGTTGATGATACCCAGAACGCAGATCGATCTTGGAAAAGCATGAAGCACCTTGCAGCTGGTCGAAGAGATCATCAATTCGAGGTAGGGGATATCGATTCTTGATGGTAAGCTTATTAAGCTCACGATAATCGATACACATTCGAAAAGATCCATCTTTCTTTTTCACAAAGAGGATAGGAGCGCCCCATGGTGAAAAGCTCGTACGGATGAATCCTTTATCAGATAACTCTTGAAGTTGTTTCGATAACTCTTGCATCTCCGACGGTGCAAGACGATAAGGTGCTTTTGCAGTCGGGTTGGCATTGGGTACAAGGTCAATATGATACTCGACTTGACGAACTGGAGGCAAACCAGGCAGTTCATCGGGAAACACCTCTGGATAATCCCGAACAATCGGAATATCCTGAATACTCTTGCTCTTGCTTTTCTCCTCGGTGACATGTGCCAGAAAAGCAACATATCCTTTTCTCAAATAACTTTGGGCTTTTGTACACGACATAAGCTTCAAACCACCAGATGGCTTCTCGCCATGAACTTCCAGAACATCGCCAGACGGAAGACGAATACGAACAATCTTATCGAAATAAACCACCTCAGCATGGTGTTTGGTTAACCAATCCATCCCAACGATAATATCGAAACTCCCAACTTGCATTGGCGTGAGGTCAATAGGAAAAAGATGGTTATCAAGGTTTAACTGACAATCACGAATAACAGAATCGAGAACAAGAGGTTTACCAGTAGCAAGTTCGACAGATAAAGGTTTCCTCAATTTAGTTCTAGGTATCGCAAGTAAAGGTTCAAAAGATAATGAAACAAAACTTCTATCGGCACCAGAATAAAAAAGAATAGATGCAGGTCGATGGTTAACAAGAAACGTACCATTGACAACGAGGTTGTCAGCTCGAGCCTCGTTAGCGTTCAGATTGAATGCTCGTCCACGAGCGGGATTCACATTCGCGTTTGCATTGGCATTTGCATTCGCGTTCACCAACCTCGGGCAGTTGTTGCGGAAATGACCCATTTCACCGCAATTATAACACGAACCAGGTGGGAATCTCACAGCATTCCCCTGAACCTGTGCTGGATTCTGAGCGGCTTGATTCTGGCCCAAGCGACAGATGTTGGCCAGATGCCCAAGTTTACCACACGTTGTGCATTGCTTACAAGCTTGTTGTGCAACATGATGACCGTTGCAGCGAGTACAATGAGGTGCGGTACCAGCATACACTTTCTTCGTAGGAGGTTGAGCCGGTGGGTTCTGAGTGTTCTGAGTTGTTACTACAAAATTCTGAGCACCCTTTCGCTTTCTCGACTTCTTCGACGACTCACCTTTCTTACACTTACCCTTTTCCTTGACAGAATCGGTCGACTTCTTCTTATCACTCTTGCGGGTAAGTTTACCCTTCCTGACTTGAGACTCAGTCACGGTAGCCGACAACTCGATCGCGTGACGAACAGTAGTAGGATTAATGCTAGTCACAATATCCTGTATGGAATCGGGTAAACCATCGATATACCTCTCTATCACTTTCTCCAACGGGGTAAACATAGTAGGACACAAAAGACTGAGTTCCTCAAAACGACCCGTATACGCACGGTGTTCTCCCCCATCTTGCTTTAGATCGTCAAACTCTCATTCCAAAGCTCGAATTTCGTGACGGGGACAAAACTCTTTCATCATGAGAGCTCGAAGCTCTTCCTATGTTTGTGCTAATGCCACTTTGGCACCCCTATCACGCATCACTCCGTTCCACCATGTAAGAGCATGCTTCTCAAACACACTTGATGCAAATTCAACCCTACGCCCATTCGGACATTGCACATGTCTGAATGTGCTCTCGATACTCTCGAACCACAGCAGGAGCGTAGTTGCTCCTTGCGACCCAAAAAACTTTAGCGGCTTAGCAGAATTGAAATTCTTGAAATTACACTGTGCATTATTGTTGTTATTGTTGTATAACTCGTGGATTTGGATCACAACGCCTGGAAGCATAGCAGCCATTTGCTGAGAGACAAGGGCTGCGACTTCTTCAGCAGTAAAAGATTGAGCATCACGTCGAGGAGGCATTGTCTAACAAGGAAACAGGGGAATCGAGTGAGATCGACAATTGGAAAAACAAAAGAGGTATTGAAAACATCGACAAAACACAAGGAAGGCGATCATTTGTTCGTTACCTCGAACAAACAAATGACACGCAGTGACTGATCAAAGTAAATGAGTCAAAATAATGTATCGAGAAAACATGCTCGCCTATAAGTGAACACTCACCCCAAGGGTTCCCAGGTAAGAGTGACTGGTCCGATTATGTGGATTTGTACGAACACTCTAGCCTTAGATAGAAAACTCAGGGTACAGGCATTCACTCTTCCAGTTTGCAGGTGTTCACATTATTTAGACCCAAACTTTGACGAGATTTTGAAAACTCAGAAGGCACTAAGCCAAAAAAATGAGTCAAACTGGAAGGATTAAAAACCTAGTAATCAATCATCCTAGAACAGATGATTAATCTTCGAAGCGGATTCGAAATTTGTGTTCTCGTTGTGGTTATCACCTAAGGGTAGGTGAAGGTTTTGTTTTAAAAATCTAAACGCAAAATTCCTTGCGTTAGGGTCCTAAAAGTTATAGTCTAGGTCAAAGCATTACTAATAACTTAATTCCCTATAACCATTGGCTCTGATACCAACTCTTCTGTCACACCCCGACCACGTTAAAACAACAAACCGTGGCGGAAACGTCGGGGAGTATCGTGGATGAATTATTGTTTCACAACCATGGATTACAAAAAGTTTCGTTTTATTTATTCATCAAGTAATTTACATTGTTTTAAAACCAAAACCAACAAGTTACATATCGACTAATATTGTTATTATGTCACTAAGGCCTCGTCCAGATCCTATGTGACTCATGCATCCTAGCAATCAACATCAAGCAACATCACCTGAAACGTATGTAAAAACAAAGTCAGCAAAGAAATGCTGGCGAGCACATAGGTTTTATAAGAGTGTCGGATTCATGGCTAGTTTACATGTTGCAATACTTTATTAAAAACCTTGTTTTGAAAAGAGTATAATATTGCAACGAAATTAACCAGCTCAAATCAAGCGGGTTATAATTTATAAAACCTCGTAGCCATGATTCTTAACCCAAAAACATTTGTTTTAGTAAACCAAATTGTAAAACTTTTCGTATTAACTTGTTTAATAAATCTCGTATGGTTTATATCCTTTCGAAAACATTGTTACGTGACATCGTTTCAAAATCGTTTACCCAAGTGAACTAAATAACGCCACGGTATGTAATATGTTGAAAACACTTATATATAAGAAGTACTAGCGGCGTATCTACCATGTTTTCACTATATTACACCCGTCCCGTTATCTAAACACTTAACCAAAAACCAATCGTTTATCCAACTCGTTTAACTTGTTCAAATCGTTTCCAAATCGTTTAACTCGTTTAAGTCGTTTAAATCATCGTCGTTTTAATTGTGAAAACTAATTTTGGTTGTCTCGCTAATAACATTCAAACCTTCATGACTCGACTATCTCGCTTCTCGTATTAACAAACCACCAAAGGGTAAGTTAATAATCAGATTCAGTCATTACCCACCTAACCCACACATAACCATGGGTGCAGTATGATAACGGGATTTGTCAGATCCTATAGTACTATAACCTAATACTGGTCGGCTTGATCAATGCTAATGAATGTCATTCGTATGTAACTACAACCAACAAGTTCGTTCACATTATCGAAATCATTATTTGTTTAGTATAAACCATCTTAATCGTTTTCGAAACCATCGTTCAAATATCGAAAATCGTTTTGATACATATGAATCACCCCAAAACAATTGAAAACAGAAAAATAGGGGAACTATGTACTCACATGAAGTGCAAAGTATCCTCAATCAATAGAACTTCAACAAACTCAAGTAAACCAGAGAAGTCAAGCAGCACCTAGTAATCGAACCACTAGTCAAACAATCGACACCTCAATCGGAAGATCGGATAGAATGAGATCTTGTAAACCAAATGAGTGTTGAAACTCATGTGATATAGTTTAACAAAGTCTACACTCAAGATCAGAACCTAACCTAAGTGCTTTCAACCCGTTATGACCCATTAGGTAGCTTATGCTACGTTAATGCGTCGTGTGCGCATAAGCGCGTTCGAGACGTCTAACTAGTCCTATGACAAGTATTATATGCCCAAACATGTTTAAATATGTTGCATAATCAGTTACGTGACAAAAGTTTATGTTACATATGCTTAATTACCAATTATGCATGAAAAGGGCATTTTGGTCATTTACCTAAGGCATATAAACTACCGATAATACAACTACTTAAACTAAGTGGCCATAAGGTATAACCTCGGATGGTTATTCCCTATGTAACTATGGTCACTAAACATGTTTGTTCGGATCCTAATGATCGACCAAACGGGTCGAGTTCGAAAGTCTAAGCGGGTGTTTAGTCCGCTTGACTTACGACTCTACACAAGCACTAAACTAAAAGTGACGAGCTAAACATGCTAAAACATGTTTAGTTAAGTTAGAAAACAGGTTTTGATATCAAAACAAACGGTTTTGATACCCAAGAGTAGTTTAGTTACAAAATACGCATAAATATGCATTTTGGCCGAAACTACAACTCATCACTACACCTAGTCAACGTGGTAATCAGTAGGTATAGTCACAAGGGACTATAACCATCGTGATTACGCTCACGTTGCAAAGTTCAACGGAACTTTGTGTTGACCATTGACTGGTCAAAGCTGAAAGTCAAACATAGTTTGACTTTCATGCTAAAAACGCATAAAAGAATGAAAGATGACTTACAAAGGGTCCAAAGAGATTTGATTCCAAGTATTCTCAGGTATGTAGTGAATAATCACAACAACTTAGAGAATTCTCAGATCAAATGTGGTTTGAGAGTGAAGTGGGAGTTGCTATTTATAGTTTTCGCAAACTGTTAGGATCATTTCTTGGTAAGGAGGGAAAGATCTAAGCCATACAAGTGTTAGGGAATGATTGGTTGACTTGTTCACCACACAAACCAGCCCATAGCATGAAAAACTAGGGATCAAAACCATTGGACCAAGAGGAAATGACCAGATTCAATGTTTCAGAAATTCTGCTGTGCTGGTTATGGCTTACGGGTCGTAAACCCATCCCCATAGGGTCCGTAAGGACCTTGCAGGTCAGCAAGTTTCAAAAATGGCAGATTTAGTCCCTGAAACCCCAAAACTTGGTTTTCGATGCATTTTTGACACGCCCCGTTAACCCCATTTCAAAGCTCTAAAATGAAGTTAAAGTATAGGGGACTTAAAATGTGCTCAAAAACATCTCGGATGTCGGTTCGTTTGGTCGTACGGTTGCGTTGTTCGGTTAATTACGACGGAAGTCGTAACGAACGCAAAAACGATCTAAATTAAGCAACGAATGGAATTTTATCAAGCCAATCACTAAAATAAAATATTTTAATGATTACATAAATTTTTGGATGTCCGGATATATTCAGAACGTAAGATATGCGCGAAAATGCAAACTTGTGCACTTTTGACGCTTTTAGTCCCTATTGATCAATAAAGTTTATTTTAGCATACCGAACCCCTCAAAGACTATTTATAAGCTATGTAAAGGATATTTAGGGTTTGTTTAACTTATGATCAAGATTCAGAATGTTCGTTACTATACAAAATCGATATAGTTTCACAGTTTGGCACAAATAGTCCCTGCGATCGAACAAACTTGATTTCAACACACCAAACCATCCAAAGCTTATTTCTAAGTTATGTTGAGGTTATTTAAGGTATGTTAAGCCTATGTCACTATTCCGAAGTGTTTGTCGCATTATACTGACTGCGTTTACGCACCAGTTTGCGTATAACCTTCCAGAAAGCGATTTAAAGCTTGAAATTAGAATCGAATCAAATTGTAAAATCATCAAACGCAATCACACACATAATAACACCAAAACACATATAATAACACCAAAAAACATTTTTTTATTGATAACCAACATTGTTTTACATTGTACATCGATTACAGAACACAGTTGTCACAATTTTGAGCATATCTTTCATTGCATCCATGTTGGATTCAATTTTGCTGACTTTCTCCGTCAATTCCTTATATCTTAAATCATTTCCTAAGTGAATAGGATCATCTGAATTTCCACTAGAGGTGGTTTTCTCTGGTCTAGACACATGAGAAAACTCATTAAAGCAAGAGTCCCATTGTTCTTGTTTCTAGGGACATCCAATCATCATTGAGTGTACAATTGTAAACTCTATAGTTGTTGCCTTCAAGGAAGTCTTAAAGATCTAACCATTGTCTAACAGTGGGACTGTTGTCCTTACAATTGTAGTGGTTGCTTCACTTGAAATACCAGCAAGAGACACGTGTGTCTCAAGAGGGGTAGCCTCCTCTGCTTGTGTGTTAGTAATGGCCACTAAACTTGATCTAGTCACTTGTTGGAGCATATTATAAGTGATAGGTGATTGAGAGGAACTATTTTTGTTCAAGTCAGGGGTATCAATTGCATCAAGCGATGGTATCATGGAAGGAAATATATTGGTGAATCGTGATGAAAGAGGAGCAGCCTTAGGAGACGAACTTGAGTATAAATGTTTAAGTGAATTATAATACTCATTGTTTGGTTCCCTTATGATTACAACACTCTCCTTTTGTGGGGATAAGTGAGGAGTTTGGATAGGTAGAGATTTGGTCATCCGGTAAGAGGAAGTATCAACAGATGTTGTAAGCTGCTTTTGTGTTACGGTAGGTTCCTCTGGCATTTCATCCTCCAAAGGCATACTTATGGTTCATTTGGCATTTGGAATGAACAACAAATGTTTAAACAACTTATGCCACTTCAGTTTTTGGAACATTTTCTTCCTCTGTATTTTCGTGACCTTTAATGGTCATAATGCGAGTAAAGGCTTCATTCGAAATACGTATCGTTTTAAAAGCTTCACCCTCTCCTCAACTTTGGTGACAAAGTCCTTCAAGATACATGTAGTCTCATCCTTAGAATGCAAGAAATAAATCCATGTAAACCTAGAAAAATCATCAACTACAACAAGACAGTATCTCTTTTTCCTTAAGTTCATGATTTTTACAAAGCCAAATAGATCCATGTGTAGCATTTGTAGACATTTTGTTGTTTTAGACTCATTAATGGATTTCTGTGACACTTTGTGTTGATTCCTTTTTAAACAAGAAATGCAGTGTTCATTACATTTTAATTCTTTGGTTCGTAGACCTCTAACAAGATTTTGTTTTGAAAGAGTGTTCATAGTTGATAAATTAACTTGTCCCAAACTCCTATGCCACAATTTTGTTTCTTTTGTGATGCAATAGAAAAGAAACATACATTTGGCACATGGTTATCTTTTAACATAACCACTACATAAACATTGCCACTCCTAAAAGCAACAAGTTGTGCAGAGCTAACAACTATGATTTTATCCATTTTTCACCACTTCTGGCCCAATAATCTTACAAGTCTTCTTAGTGAAAAATGAGCCATACCCTTTGTTACTCATTTGTGAGACACTAAGCAGGTTAAACTTTAGATTATCAATAAGATTAACATTTGCAAATCTTATCTTACCAGCTTAGACAGTTCTTGAACCCAACACCTTACCTTTTGAATTATTACCAAACGATATATCACCTCCTCCGCTATCCACATACCATAAACCATCAAAGTATGTAGAAGCTTCCAACACAGTAATAATGGATTAGTTTTGGTGAGGGTCTAAAGCCATATTGGCTTTGGTTGTGATCATTCCTTCCTCAGAATCAACCCTTTGAGAATGATCTTTTGTGAGAATTAGTTTTTGAATCATCTCCATTAATTGTTGTTGGCCAATTGCAAGTGCTTGAATGTTAATACTTGGGTCAATAGTGGTTTAACCATTTCCATTGAGTTGACTATATCCATGAGGATGGCTATTTACCCTTGGCTTTTATGGCATGTTCACAGACTCTTCTTACCGGTAAGGAATTTGGAATGGAAATGGTCTTTGTAGAGATAGCTGGTGTGGGTTCCACAGTGTTGGGTTAGGCACTATGGTCACTCGGAGCAGTAGACTTAACAACAAATGTTGAAACAACATATGGCACTTCAGTTTTTGGAACATTTTCTTCCTCGGTATTTTCGTGACCTTTAATGGTCATCATGCGAGTGAAGGTTTCATTAGAAAAACGTATCATTTTTAAAGCTTCACCCTGTTGGAAAACATTTTTAGCCAAAATTTTTTGAAGATAAAAGCTAAGAAGCCTTGGATATATGAGAAAGGCTTTGGCATAACCTTCTTTCTTTTTGGCTTTCACATTGTGAGTGCATATGTCTATCGCTTGCATCAATCACATATTGTAGCTGAAACAAATGATACAAGATGGGTGCTGAACTGATCAATGTATGAAGATTACATGTTAAAGAGCAGCTTCATACAAAGTTGGCTTCATAGGAAGGCATAATGATACGTTGATGGAAGCTTCATACAAAGGCATGGTAGCCTTGTACGAACCCATAAATATATATATAGAAGTCTTGTGTGATTTATTTGTAATCTTTGAGAAACATTGAGGTAAAGCTCTGCTCGTTTGTTTTCACGGTGTAAACTCTGTCAAATTAAAGGAAAACAGTTATAATTACGTCTTTGTGTTATATCCAAGCACGTGATTGGATTCCGCACATTTCACGTGTCGATATGCATTCAACGGTCAAGGAATTCATCGAGATTCTGATTTCATAAGTGGTATCAGAGCAGGAAGTTGTTTGCTCGGATAGAAGACATGAAGATTCAAGCGTTTTCATCAAAATCAAAGCTAAAATCATCACTTTCACCAAACTTCTTTTCTACTCATCTTATTCTCATTTTCTTTGAACTTTAAACTCAGATTCACGGAGTTTCCACGGTTAAAATCAGCTAAATTTTTTATATAACGTGTGAAAACCATTTTTAATCAATCCTTCAAATTTTCAGATCAAAATTCGTACAAAATCGTACTCAAATCTGTGAAAATCATGGAAAACATGGTTTTGTTCTTTTCACCTTAGCTTCGTACGAAGGTAGCGTCGTACGAAGGTAGCTTCGTACGAACCCACGTTATTAGTTGAAAGTTTGTTTCAGAATCTGCTTTACGAAGCCAGATATCAAGCTTCGTACGAACTCACTTAAAATTGTGATTTTTGGTAGTTCTTGGCCTCGTATGAACCGACCCCCATAGCTTCGTACGAACCCAGAGTGTTTGTTTTGTTTGATTTTAAGATTTAATCAAGTGTTTGATTGTGTGTTTTGTAGGTAATCATGGCAGAAGAATTCTATAACACGTTTTACAAGGCATTCACTTCTGATTCAAATGAGACACCAAATGTTGCACCAAAAAGTATTTCTAAGTCTATAAACGATAATATAAAACATGAAAACTTTTACGGAGCACATTCTAAACCACCAAAGCTTGATAACATTGAAGATTACACTTGGTGGAAAGAAAGATTTCTTAACTGGGCAAAGGCGTATGCTCATGAAAGTTAGTTCTGTATGGAGTTTGGATACAAAAGGCCAAAAAATGATAAAGGTGAAGAACTTGCACTTGGAGATTTGGAAACTGAAGATCGAAAAGTATTTTCTCATGAACAGAGGATGATTGCCTTAATTCAACAATCGATCAGAGATGATATTTTTGCACTTCTTAATCATGATAGTTCTTCAAAATCGGTCTAGGAAGCGTTAAGGGTAAAAGTTGAGGGTGGAAAACAAATCAAAAAGAATAAAATTTCATTACTTAAAAAAGAATTTGATTTCTTTGATTCTATAAAAGGTGAAACTGTAAGACAAATGATTAAACATTTTTGTCACCTTAAAATAGAACTTGATAGGTTTAGAATAGTAAAAACACTTGAAGAAATCATTGATAAAATCGTAGAGGCTTTACCACGTGCAGATCAGTGGCAAACATTTGTGTTCAAATTGAAAGATGATGTAATGTTTGATGAAATTACTTTGGATGCTTTGATAGAAAAGATTGAAAGTCATGAACTCGAGTTGCAAAAACAGAGCAAAATGAGCAGCAGCTCTACCTATCAACAGAACGTGGGTCTTTATTACAAGGGAAGCTTACCGTCAACCATTGAGTCAGCAAATATTGATACAACTTTCAGTGTTGAACAGTCAAAAGATTCATCAAAAGGTAGCTCATCAAGTTACAATCCAGGGTATCATTCTTCCTCAACAGCATCAAATGCCGAAGAACTCGAAGAGATTCATTGCAACATTGCATTGAAGCTGAAAAAACTCTCTGAAAATGAGTATCAATGTTGCTAAACAGCAGATGAGTTTCTTAGCGTCGATTCTAGAGTCTTATGAGAGTTTGGTGGCGGAGAGAATTGAAAACCCTGAAATGACAAAATAAGATTATGATCAAATAGATCCAGAAGAGATGGGACTCATTGATATTAGTTGGTGTTTAGCTAGTGGAATTAGAAGAGCACAACGGTTCATGGAGATAACAGGTAGGCAATGTCTTAAAGGTTCAAATACAAAGCTATGATTTGACAAGTCAAGGGGTACATCCTTTCGATGTAAGTAGAAGGGACATTTCAAAAGAGAGTGTGTCAACCGGGAAGTTGCTGATCATGCTAATCCGTTTCATGATGATTACTATAAGAAAGCTATCTATTATCTAAACAGTGATCAATCATCAAAGTCGGATCAACAACAGATTGCTGAAGGGTCATCTAAGGAGAAGAAACATGCAATGTTGACACATAAAGAATTTGATTGGAGCAAATATATACTGGAAGATGATAAAAATGCATTCGTTGCTGAAATAAAAGAGAGAACAAAAGAGGAAATTCTGCAAGAAAAAACATACAGAGAAAGGTATTTTGCAGATTGCAGAATACAAGAAATGCAGGAAGAATATGAAGATGCAAGAAGCTGTAAAAAATGGGATAAGAAAAGAGAGTGTTTTGTCAATCGAAAGGGAGATCCGATTGTTGATAGACGTGAAGTGGTGTATAATGATGTGCTTGCGGTTATTCCTCTATCTGGTGAAATCTATTCAAAGAAAGAATCTGATAAAGATTATCTCAAGAAACTGGACAAGATAATCAGAGGGATAATGACAGCGAGTGTGAAACAAAGAGAAGAAGAAAGAATGAAGAAGGGTGTTGAGAATCTAGTAGATGAGTTGACGAAGATTGCAGAAGAAAGCAGTAGTGAAGAGTTAAAGATTGAAGAAGTGGCTGATGATGAAAGCCAGAAAACAGCTGATGAAAGTTTGAAGAAATCAGCAAAAGAAGTTGTTACTGAAAAACAACAAGATGATGAGAGTTTGGAGAAGAAAAAAGAAAAAGTTGATGAAGAGTAATAGGAGGAAGTTGTCGAGAAGTTGGAAAAGTCAGTTGGTGCAGCTAATGCTGGCGAAGCTGTTGCTGAGAAACAACAGGAGAAGGAAGCTGATCCGAAGCAGACGGCAGAAAAAGCCGAGGTGCCAACTACTGAGGTAAATATTTCAACTGAGTCTTCTGAAGTTTTAAATAAAATTGTTGAGCAGTGCAAGAAATGAATGGAAACATGCAGTGCTTGTACTGAAAAAGATGAAAAGTTCAGAACAAGAGACATAGTATTTACTAAAATTGAAAAAGTTTTCAAAGATAAGTGTAAAGAAATGTTTAAAAAAGAAAAGATTTTGATAGATAATGATGAAAAACTGACAGAAAAGTGGAAATTTTAGAAAAGGAAAAAGAGGTTTTGAAAGAAAAGTGTTCACAAATGACTGAAAAATTGTTACAAAAAGACAATGCTTTTCAAGAAATGAAAACAAAGTATGATTCGATAAAACTTTCATATCACATTACAAAAGAGTCATACGAAGCAGTGGAAAGTCAAATGAAACTTATTCAATCGACTTGTTTAATGTTCTGAAACATCTGAAACGCTTAAGAGGCAATATTCAGTAAAGCAAAAAGTGGTTAATTCTTACATTGAAGAAGTTGTTGAACTTGTAACGCCCTGCTTCTTCGTACTTTCCATAATTAGAAAGTCTCGTCTTGTATTTCTATTTTTGGAAATCTTGTATTCCTTGTAATCGTATTTCGTTGTATCGTTGTAAAATCCGAGACTTTGATCGTAATGAAACGAATCTTTTATACATCGTTTATACATGTTTATACATTGTTATGTGCACTCGTTTGATACATGGTTCGTAATTCGCATAAACGTATGTTTAATTCATAAACAATGATCGTGTATTCGCAATTCTTAAATCTTTCGTACGTTCAAACACTTGGTTATTCGATTATAAAGTTAAGTTATATGCTTTTCGCTTGATTAATACCTAAATGTAAATTATTCATACTTGTTTCATATGACACACTTAATATATCGCAAGTTAGTGTAATTAAAACATGTCTCTTAATCCTTTTAGGCCTTGATAACATCTTAAATGCACATTAGGCTTTTTGTAGCATTTTAATTATATAAAATACCTCTTATTTATACATTTTACATCATTTAAACAACAAAAAAAAATAATAAAAGCTGCCAAACAACCCTTGCAATCAGCCAACTATGGCTAAATTATTTCTTTTTTTATTGCTTAAACTCTCACCTAATTGTATTAAATGCTCACCCAACTTAACCCTAATCCTTCCCCCTATAAATACCACTTATAACCAGCCTCCCTACCACTTTTGCAACACTAAAAACTCTCAAAACATCCTCCAAACCGTAGCTGAAAGCAAGAGTTCGAGCAGATTCAGCACCTCTTACGAAAGTGAGCATAACTCACTCATTTCTTATCCGATTCACTCGATTCTTTTTCCTACTTCCTTGGATTAACCTTAGCTACGTTCCCAGAGGTTTTCCATAGAGAACCATGTGACACCTGTGTCACTGCGACCATCAAACAGATACCAAGCCAATGAAATATTGTATTTCATACTTTGGACTTGTATAAATATGTGTATCTTTTGCACATATCAACTCTTGTTCGATTTCAAGCTTTAAATCGCTTTCTGGAGGGTTATACGCGCTCTGTTGCGTAGATATAACCAGTTTAATGCAACGAACACTCCGAAATAGTGAAATAGGCTTAACATACCTTAAATAACCTTTACATAACTTAGAAATAAGTTTTGAAGGCTTTGGTATGGCAAAATCGAGTTAAATCGCTTACAGGGACTAAAGTTGACAAACTGCGAAAGTATGCCAATTTGAACTGTAACACACATTCCGGAACATGACCATAAGTTAAGCATACCATAAATATCCTTTACATAGCTTAGAAATAGGCTTTGAGGTGTTCGGTGTGCTAAAATAAACTTTTGGGTCATTCAGGGACAAAAAGCGTCAAAAAGTGCACAAGTTTGCATTTTCACGCATAACTTACGTTCTGAATACATCCGGACATCCAAAAATTTATGTAAGCACTAAAATATTTTATTTTAGTGTTTGGCTTGAGAAAAATCCATTCGTCACGTCATTTGGATCGTTTTTTCGCGCTTATGCGCATTCCGTCGTAATTAACCGAACAACGTAATCGTACGGCCAAACGAACCGTACTTTAACTTCCCTATACTTTAACTTCATTTTAGAGCTTTGAAATGGGGTTAACGGGGCTTAAACGTGTCAAAAACGCATCGAAAACCAAGTTTTGAGGCTGCAGGGACTGAAACTGTAAATCTGCCAAACAAGGTCCTTACGGACCTCAACACTGATAATATTGAGGTCTGTAAGCAGGGGTCAGATGCAGCAAAATGTTTTTTCTCAGCTGTTAACAGCCTTTAACCCCTCCAAAGGCCAAGGCCAAGTGTTAAACTCTTGTGGTGGAGCAATATGAGTTACCACAACATTCCGACAAGTGTACGGGTGAGATCATTCCCTCTTTTCCAAGAAACGATCCTAACGGTGAACCGAAAACTATAAATACCCACCTTATGTTCACTCATTCCTCACAAGAATCTGATCTAATGTGCTCTAAGTTGAAACCTTTGTTTCATACCTGAGCTATTTTGATCTAGATTAGCATTCGGGGACCCTTTGTAAGTGTTCCTTCGTTCTTTTATTGCTTTCGAGTCCGTTTGTTTGACTTTCTGCATTGACCAGTTTATGGTCAATGCGAAGTTCGTTTGAACTTCACAACGTGATTGTAATCACGATGGTTATAGTCCCTTGTGACTATGCCTACTGATTACCACGTTGTCTAGGGTCGTAAGGGTAAGCGATCTAATAAATCGCTTATACCTTCGAACCCGACCCATTTGGTCGATCATTAGGATCCGACCAAACACATTAGGTGACCGTAGCATATAGGGAATAACCTTCCGAGGTTATACCTTATGGTCGCTTCGTTTAAGTAGTTATATGATAGGTAGTTTATATGCCTTAGGTAAATTACCAGAATACCCTTTTCATGTATAATTGGTAATTAAGCATATGTAACCTAAACTTTTGTCACATAACTGATTATGTAACATGTTTAGGCATATAACACTTGTCATAGGGCTAGTTAGGCGGTCCGAACGCGTTTCACGCGAACGACGCGTTAAAGTAGCATAAGCTACCTAAACGGGTCGTAATGGGTCGTAAGCACTTATGTTAGGTTTCATTTAGTATGTAGGCTTTGTTAAACCATATTACACGAGTATCCATACTCGTTTGGTTTACGAACCCTCATTCTATCCGATCCGCCGATTTAGGTCCGGTTTATTAACATAGTTACCTATACTAGGTGCCGTTTGATTCCGTGATCTCTAGCATTGCTTGGTGGTTATCTTAGGACTTCTGAGCAATCTCAAGTGAGTACATAGACCCCTCTTTTACTGTTTTCCAAACGTTTTAGGGTGGAACACATGTGCCTACTTGTTACTTTCATGCTTTCACATCATATACCAGCTATGTTCATTAGTACATTTATAGTACATGATTTCATTACATTTTATGCTATGTATGCCCATTGTGTGCGTACTTAGTACATTGCCTTACATTACATGCTATGTATGCCCATTGTGTGCGTACTTAGTACATTGCCTTACATTACATGCTATGTATGCCCATTGTGTGCGTACTTAGTACATTGCCTTACATTACATGCTATGTATGCCCATTGTGTGCGTACTTAGTACATTGCCTTACATGACATGCTATGTATGCCCATTGTGTGCGTACTTAGTACATTGCCTTACATCACATGCTATGTATGCCCATTGTGTGCGTACTTAGTACATTGCCTTACATTACATGCTATGTATGCCTATTGTGTGCGTACTTAGTACATTGTTTTACATTACATTTTATATGTATGCCCATTGTGTGCGTACTTAGTACATTGTTATACATTACACTTTATGCTATGTATGTCTTTTGTTGCATACTTAGTACATTTGTTATTCATCACATGCTTACATTTTGGATACACATTACATGATTTACATTAGACATGAACATTTTACTTTGGTAGTTTGGTTTGAGTAAGTGATTAAGTAACGAAGCGTGTGTAATATGCTACAAGCATGGTGGATACGCCGCTGGTACTTCCTATATATAAGTGTTTGTATGGTATTACATATTGTACCGTTATTTGAATCATTTCAATTTGAGACATATAACATTTTATACAAATAACATACTTTTCACAAGACATTGATTTACAAACAACCGATCTTATACAAACTCATTTTACATGGTTATTCATTTAACCATACATTATTCTCTTATTTATACATATCATCTGATCTTATTGTTTTTCAAATGATTTACAAGACAAAGCAAATTACAAGGTTCATGACTAAACATTTTCTCAAACATAAGTCATGAATTCTGTTTTCACAAAACCTATGTATCTCACAGGCATTTTTATGCTGACGTACCTATTTTCACATGTGTTTTCAGGAGATGATGCATAGGACTTATCAAGACATACTTAGGCGGACCTGTGCCTTAGTGACTTAAAACGAGACAAGAACTAGTTAATTTTTGTTATATACTCTTTGTTTCTTGTTTAAAACAATGTAACTCTCTTGTTTGATTAATAAAACAAAACTTTAATTGCCATGGATTTGAAACAATTAATTCTGTTACAACACTCCCCGACGTTTCCGCCACGTTTTGTGTGTTCTACGTGGTCAGGGTGTGACAGAAAAGTTGGTATCAGAGCCAATGGTTATAGGGAATTAGGTTATTAGTAATACTTTGACCTAGTGTATAACTTTCCTAGGACCCTAACGCGAGTTTTCTTGCGTTTAGTCATAAAACGATACCTTCACCTATCCTTAGGTGATAACCACAATGAGAACATAAATTTCAAAACCGCTTTGAAAATTAATCATCTGTTCTTGGATGATTGATTACTAGGTTTTGAACCCTCTATTACAAGGTTTTGAACCCCTATGAGTTTTCAAAATCTCGTCAAAGTTTTTGGTCCTAAATAATGTGAACACGTGCAAACTGGAAGAGTGAATGCCTGTACCCTGAGTTTTCTGTCTAAGGCTAGAGTGTTCGTACAAATCCACATAATCGGACCAGTCACTCTTACCTGGGAACTCTTGGGGTGAGTGTCCACTTATAGGCGAGCATGTCTTCGCGATACATTATGAGGATCTATTTGCTTTGATTCAGCCTTTGTGTGTCGTTTGTTTGCTTCGTGGTTCAAACAAATGACCATCACCCATAATTTTGGTCGGTAATTGTAACATCCTATTCTTACCCAATACCATTTCATTTGTTTTCTCTCTTGTTCCCCCTTTTAGAATGCCTCAACGACGTGAAAATCCGGTATCTATTGAAGATCTGGCAGCTGTCATTACACAGCAAATAACTGCTGCAATCCCGAACATCGTTGCCCAATGTCACCAAGCTCTCAACAACAATAATGCCCTCTGCAACTTCAAGACGTTCAACTCGGCTAAGCCATCAAAGTTTTCTGGGTCTCAAGGAGCGACTGCACTTCTGCAATGGTTCGAGAGTTTAGAGAGCACCTTCAGACATGTTCAATGTCCAAATGAGCGAAAGGTAGATTTCGCATCTAGTGTCTTTGAGAAACGAGCTTTGACATGGTGGAACGGTGTGATGAGAGATAGGGGTGCCGAAGTGGCACTGGCTCAAACGTGGGAAGAACTTCGAGCACTGATGATGAAGGAATTCTGTCCTCGTCACGAGATCATAGCCTTGGAAAGGGAATTCGACGATCTTAAGCAAGACAGCGGTGAACATCGAGCATACACTAATCGGTATGAGGAGCTGAGCCTGTTGTGTCCTACCATGGTTACGTCTTTGGATAAGGCGATCGAAAAATACATTGATGGTCTCCCTGACTCAGTTCAGGACATTGTTACTGGTAGTAACCCCACTACGGTTAGGCAGGCCATTGAGCTAGCTGCAACCTTGACTGAATCTCAGATCAGGAAATGTAAGCTTTTCCGAAAGGGTGACAAGAAACCGGTCGAGGAATCGAAACCAATCGAGGAATCAAAGACCATGGATGAACGGACTGGATCCCCTAAGAAGTCAAAGAAGCGAAAGGCTTCTCAGAACTTCGCCATGGTTACTCACAATGATCAAGCCGTCCCCAACCAACCTGCTCAACCCCCTGCTAGGAAACCATACAATGGAACTTCACCCTTGTGCAACCAATATAACCTTCATTATCATGCTAGTGTGAAGTGCCGCGAATGCCAAATTTGTGGACGTAAAGGTCATACGGCAAAAGTTTGCGTAGCAGCAGTTGCACCAAATCAAGCTGACAACAATCCTGCTCAAGCTCGCTTTCCACCAGGTTCTTGCTACAATTGTGGCGAGATGGGTCATTTCCGAAGAAATTGCCCAAAGCTTGCTAATGCTAATCCAGCACAGGGATGAGCATCTGACCGACTAGAAGACAACACCCTTTAGAAATAATTACGTCTTATGTATTATTTTCTTTTTGTTGTCAAGGTCCACGAAACAGTTGTTATCATTGTTTATAAATAAATCTTTTATTTACATTGCAATGTATTTATGAGGTTGTATGTATGAAGAACATATACCGACAATCAAGGAATCGTATTCCTTGAAAAGCAAACTACCACCCAATTTTTTTTTCCATTTTATGATATCTTGCGTTTCCACGAAGTTCCTAAGTACTCGTTTCTTCTAAGGAAAACGAAGTACAAGGCGCAAGTTACAACACTGGACGAATACCCAAAGTACCACTATAAATCCTTAATAGGGTACCTAAGGGTATTTCCGTAAATCCTAAAAATGTTGTGTTCCTTAATTCGAATATTACGTTTCTTTGAAAACAAAATCGAACTTTTTGAGAGATCTTTCTATCTTTTCAGATAGATCCCAGAGGACATTGAAGTCCATCGACTGGTTTCCATATCCATTCTCAATCGATAACAAGTTAATAACAAATTAATAACCAAGTTGAACAACTATGTGATTATGTGCTTATGTGTTCCCTTTTATATTTTTGGTGTAATCCAAGTTTTTGTTATCCAAATCCTCGTAGAATCTTCCATATCATTCGTATAAGGGATTCATAGTAGGATATCCAATGGTACTATATTAAATCCTCAATAGGCTTTTACGTGATAGTAAAGACCCTTGGATTATATTGTACTATTCCATAATTAGACCCCTTGAGTGGTCTAGTTAAACAGATTGATCCAAAAATCTGGTTAGGAACATCATGTGATGATATAGCTGAAAGGACTCCTTGGTGGCCTAATTAAAAGGATCATTTGTCGATCTAATTAAAAGGACCCTATGGTAGTCTTGTCACACTCATCACAAGTTTGATTTTTCCTCCCCTTCACATTACAAAACAAATTGTGCGGACTGTGCAAGGAATTGCGTAATTATGGATGCATACATAATTATGAAATTCAGTGCACATAAACCACAACAAGTTTGGTCGTGTGTCTAGAAAATGACTCATCCCGTTCATTTTCGTTTCTGAAAAAATTATGGAAAATGACTCATCCCGTTCATTTTCGTTTCTGAAGGAATTGTGGAAAATGACTCATTCCGTTCATTTTCGTTCCTGAAGAAATTGTAGAAAATGACTCATTCCGTTCATTTTCGTTCCTGAAGAAATTATAGAAAATGACTCATTCCATTCATTTTCGTTCCTGAAGAAATTGTAGAAAATGACTCATTCCGTTCATTTTCGTTCCTGAAGAAATTGTAGAAAATGACTCATTCCGTTCATTTTCGTTCCTGAAGAAATTGTAGAAAATGACTCATTCCGTTCATTCTCGTTCCTGAAGAAATCGTGGAAAATGACTCATTCCGTTCATTTTCGTTTCTAAAGAGGTTGTGGAAAATGTCTCATTCTGTTCATTTTTCGTTTCTAAAGAGGTTGTGGAAAATGACTCATTCCGTTCATTTTCGTTTCAGAAGAAATTGTGGAAAATGACTCATTCCGTTCATTTTCTTTTCTGAAGAGGTTGTGGAAAATGACTCATTCCGTTCATTTTCGTTTCTGAAGAAAATTGTGGAAAATGACTCATTCCGTTCTTTTTCATTTCTGAAGAATGCCTGTTGAAAATAACTCCGTTCATTTTTCATTTCTGAAAGATGTCCGTTAAAGAGAAATAACAGGATTATGCCTTGCTTATCTTTGAAGGTTATTGAACACAAAGTCACAGACAGACTCCTACGAATAAATTTCGGGATGAAATTTCCTAAAGTAGGGGAGACTGTGACACCTGTGTCACTGCGACCATCAAATAGATACCAAGCCAATGAAATATTGTATTTCATACTTTGGACTTGTATAAATATGTGTATCTTTTGCACATATCAACTCTTGTTCGATTTCAAGCTTTAAATCGCTTTCTGGAGGGTTATACGCGCTCTGATGCGTAGATATAACCAGTTTAATGCAACGAACACTCCGGAATAGTGAAATAGGCTTAACATACCTTAAATAACCTTTACATAACTTAGAAATAAGTTTTGAAGGCTTTGGTATGGCAAAATCGAGTTAAATCGCATACAGGGACTAAAGTTGACAAACTGCGAAAGTATGCCAATTTGAACTGTAACAGACATTCCGGAACATGACCATAAGTTAAACATACCATAAATATCCTTTACATATGTTGGTCCCGTTGATACAGGATCTGATCGTAAGAACAAGATGAATCGATTTCGTCTTAATGTGCGGAATCCATTATGACGAATCACAGATTTGTTCAACACAGAATTCAACGTTTAATTGCTTGTCTGTTCGTTCTATTGAGTGTTCTGAAAGTTACAAAGATCCGGTAGAAGTACAGACTATCCGTGCGTATCAAAAGTTCTGACAAAGTTGCACCGGACCTCCTATTTATAGACAACCTCAGGATACTAAGAAGTGTTGTACGTACGGGTGGGCTATCCGTGCGTATGGCTTACCCGTGCGTGAGACTTACCCGTGCGTATGACTTATACGTGCGTATGACTTATCCGTGCGGATAAGTCATCCATGCGTATTACCATCCGTACGTATTGCCATGCGTGCGTATTGCCATGCGTGCGGATGAACTTGTCCCAAACAACACTTTTACATACAGAACCTATTCCCGAGTTGTCATACTAACTACATACATACATATAGATTACAAAAACACAGAATACAAAATATGACTACATGTTGACGGAAGCTACAGACGTTATGTACTAACAGACTCCCCCTCGGATGTAGCTGTAGTACCTTCCAGCATAGTCTTCAATTCCTTCTGCTGCGTCTTCGTTCACGCGCTTTCTCTCTTCTTTTTTGTGCCTTTTCCTCCAACATTCTTTTTCGCTTTTGTCTTCCTTCAGTTAACCACCAATTTCTGTAGACAGGATCTCCATCACGCTTCCGTTCCCACTTTGGAATTTTGTTTTCTTCAGATTCAATTGGTGTTTGATCTGTTGGAGGAACAATCCCCAATCTACGTTCTCCCAACTCATCAGCTCTTTCAGCAATCTTTTTGGAACATTGTTCACGCTTGTATACTTTCAAGAACTCATCAATCTCTAGATCTCTCCATTTTGTCTTCCAGTATCTTCCAGAGTTGATGTCTTTTGCGTAACAAACATCCACAACTTTTTGATATTGCATAGCTTGCTCTCTATCAGGTCTCTCATAAACTATCTTGTTGTAGAACAGACAATCGATATCTTTCTTTGAGCAATTTACAAGCCACATAGGATCTAACACACAGATCCTTCTTGCTTCTCCTGTGGACTTGTTATTTAAAGAGATTATTGCTTCAGCTGTAGTTTGATTGTACAACCACCCTCAAACTCATCGTGGAAATCTTGCTCCATTGCCCGTAAAGGCATATTCTTCAAACAACTTGGAGGTTTGATATCCAGAGTAATATCCTTTTCACCACTTTCTAAGATTCTGACAATGTGTTGTGGAAAGTGTGGTTTCCAATCAGGATACCTTTTTTCAGCTTGCAGCTTCACATAATTCCATAACTTTTGATCATGTTGTCTCACATCCAATCCATGGTAATATTCTTTGATGTTCTTTGTTTTCACCAGCTCATCTATATCCCACCATGGTAGAGTTTTGATATCAGACAAGAACTCAAAATACTGTACTCCCTGTTCTCTTCTGATTGCATAAACTTTTAAGTCTTCCAAATATCCCCAAGAGAGAATGTCACCCCATGAGAGTTCTTTGTCGTGTGTAAAAAATTGAAGTGCCCGAAGTTTCTTTCTCTCTTTTGGCATGACTTTGTACCATTTCTTTCTTTCTTCAGCTAGGTTTTCTCTCGGTATGGTATCTGGAATACCTTCTGCAGACACTTTCTCCACTATCTTTCTTCTAATTTCTTCTTCATTTCGATCTTTGAACATTTCCGACAACGAAGGAAATGTTTCATCAATCCCAGAATAATGAAAATCAACTTCATCATCAGATGAATCTGAAGCATCTTCAACAATTACATCATTGTAATGATCAGCTTCGAAAGCATATCTTGGCTCAAAGACATCTTCAGAAGTCTCAGGAATTTCATCTTCAATATCGAATTTAAATTTCCCTTCTTGCAATCCCAATTCCTCTAACATCTCTTCCCTTGATCTTCTAACCTCAATCTCTTCCTGATTTTTATCTTGTAAGAAAATGACGGTAGGATTTGTGAGGAATACCTGATCCATTTGCTGCTTTCCAGAAGTAGAAGTTTCTTGCTGATCATCATCTTCTTGTTCATTGATCTGATCATTCAGAAACTCCTCAATCTTTTGTTCATCAATAGGATTCTTCACAATCAATCCTGAAGAACCTTGATCATCGTCATCATTCTTCTTATCATCATCTTTCTTATTATCATCGTCTTTCTCATCATCGTCGTCTTTCTCTTCATCTTCATCTGCGTCATCATCTCCAAGAAGTTCTTCATCAGAATCACTAACTTCCTCTCCACGAGCCTTCTTTGCTTCTTTTCTCCTTTTCATAACTTTCATTCTGTAAAGAGCTTCTTTTACGTTGAGAGGCACAGTATATGCATCACCAACAAGAACAAATTGCTTTATCTTCCATTCAAGTAACAATACTTCTTTGGACTTTTTCTTCTTTTGTTCAGCAGCAACTCTACGAATGATTTCATCAGAATCAATGATTTGAGAAGGCTCTCCAACTAACATGAAATCTTGACCATGTACAACTTGTTCTTGAGTAACTTGTTCTTGAGCATGTTCAGCATCAATCATTTCAGCATCAACTTGACTTAAAGAGCCACCAGCTTCCTGAACATCTTCAACTATACTTTTGTTCATTTGTATCGCATCCTCAGCTAGTCTTCTTTCTCTTTCAAGTCTTCTTTCTTCAACTTTTCTTACTTCAATTTCATTGTAGGCAGCATGAACATCCTTTTTCAAAAAAATTTCCACAACATAATATAACATCTTGAGTTGTTCATCTTTCATCACTTTGTCAGCTTTCATGGCTTCCATCTCCAACTTCATTGCTTTCATTTCGTTTGAAGTAGTTTCACTCATTTCACTGAGAAGTTGATTGAGTGTCTGATTTACATCCTGGAGATTCTTTGTCTTCTCATTCAATGAAGATATTTCTGCCATAAGAGCTTCAATCAATTTAGCATTATTATCACCATCTTCCTTTATTTTCTTCATGGTGTTATCTTCATGAAAGATTAACACTGATCTAAGTTGATCATGAGCTTTCATTATCTTATTAACTTGCTTCAATAAAAGATCACGTTCTCCTTCAGCCTTTTCTTTTTCTTTTTCAAGATCTTTGACTTTCTTTGCCAGAACTCTCACTGCTTCATTGTTGAACAAGTCATCATCAAAATTCAGATCTTCCAACGGATCTCCTGAAGCAGATGGCATATTGCTAAAGAAATCATCTGAGTTTCTTGGACGTGAGGACGATTCTGGAATCTCTATATTTTCTGGTACTGTTGGAAACTTTGAATAAAAGACTCCAGCCTCAGTCACTTCAACATAGTCATCGTGACTAGTCTGCTTTTCAGCTTCTGCTCCTTGAGATTGAGATGATTCAACATGTTGTGTATCTTTACCATCTTGTTCCTTTTGAACTTGACTTTCGCCTTTTCTTGCTCGAACATTTCTCGGAATGAAACCAGCTAAAACTGCTTTTCTTTTCTTGATTTGTTTCTTTGGATTCTCAGGATCATAAGTTGAATCTTCTTCGTCTGACCCTTTCTTTTTCTTTGGAGATTTTTTCTTTAACTGAGCTTTTCCTTTGCCAAGAGTGATTGAATCAAGTTCAGATTCTGATATAGTGGTTTCAGAATCATCATCACTTGATAGATCTTGAACGACACCTTCTTGATCTTTAATACCTTTAGCAGCATCCTCATTCTTCTTTAAGAAACTTTGAAGAGATTGTGATAACAGTTCAGCTCCTTCTTGAATAACTGCTGACGGTTCCAGAACTGTTTCATCTATCAACTTGTGCTGCTGTTTTCCAGAAGACCATGCAAAACAAATGTTTGACAAATTTATTAGAAATTTTCACAATATAAAATTCTAATTTCCTTATGACTCCCCCTTTCACAATACCCTTTTCTACATTCTTCGGAATAGAAACTGCAGGGGACGTCTTTGGAGTTCTCTTTCTCTTTCCATCCTTGATACACCACCATCTAGTATCCTTTTTAAAGAACAAACTCATCCTGTCATCTTCATTATCAAAATTGCTATCTTCATGTCTCCATGCATCATTTTCTGGAGCTACATAGTTTGGATTTGAAATTTTGCAGATCATTCTCTTTGCTCCTGGATTTGGACCTTTGATCAACCTGCTGATTGTGTCTGGTGACATATGCCTTAATCCTAAAATGTCGTTACTTCTCTTTTCTAAACCTTCAAACTGATCATCTATCAACATCTGGACAAACCTAGGATACATAAGGAACCTCTTGCTTCCATCCTTTACATTCTCCGTCATGTAATCAAAAATTACTTGAGAGATATTATACGGTCTGTTCAGGACAAGATAAGCAATGATATTCATGAGACAATCTTGAGTTTCATCATATCCACCCTTTCTGTGTGACAATGCATGAATAACACAATGAGCCATGAATTTGTAAGCGTGACTGAACCTTGTTTTCTGCATCTTTCCATTTACACTACCAGCAAAACCCATTCTACACCACAACCCTTTTACAAGACGTTTAGAAACTATGGTTGGGTCACTATCATTGTCTCCTAAATTCAACACTCTCCTTATATCACCAACTGTCACTTTCATCTCCAAATCTATATCTTTTCCATTCTCATCCTTCTTTGATACAGCAGAATAAATGGTTTTATCACTCTCTTCGTATCTTGCAGCACTCCAAAATCGTTTCACATGAGATTCATATGCTACAGTCTTATCAGTTAAAGCCTTAGAGATTTTGCTTTCTCTCAAGAATTTCGCAACATCTTGAACTATTGTGTTTTCGGTATACTCTTTATCCAACACACAATAAATATTATGAGATTTATCCCAATCCTGCAAAAATTTTATTCATTTAAGAAATATTTTTGGGATCTCAAAATATTCTATCAAAGAAAACCTTTCTATGCTTTGAGAAAGATTATCCATATGAAATTGTCAATTCAAGGATTATCCGCACGGCTTGACACTTAAAGGGTTATCCGTACGCATGACTTATCCGTGCGTATGAGTTCTCCGTGCGGATAAGTTATCCGTGCGGACAACTTGTCTATGCCCCGTATTGCCATCCGTGCGTACAGCATGACATTGCCCTGGATTGCCATCCGTGCGTACACCATGACATTGCCCTGGATTGCCATCCGTGCGTACAAGTTATGCGTGCGGATACAAATCACAGATGAACATCCGAATGAGGCACACTTTAACCGTTTTAATGGAAACTTTGATTTTTCTCAAATTTTGTCAGTTTTTAGAAATCCACTTAAGTTGCTTGGTTCAAATTAATGACCAAAGATACTTAATTTGTCGACCAAGTCCAACTTAATGACCTTGGTTGACCTGAGGCAAAACATACTGACTTTTGAAATTTTTTGTTCAATCATTTTTCTGAAAAATTACAAGTGTCAACTTAATGAACTTGTGTTTGACATTTTCAATAACCTATTAGTTATGATTAGCTCCAACCTCATCTTCCATCCCAGAAACTTCCTGCATCTTCTATCACTTTCGAATCCGAAGATCAACTCTCCACTTTGGTTTGTCCAAAAATAAAGCAGAAAAATAAAATCTTTTTGGGATTTTTAATGAAACAATGAGAGTAGAAATGAAAAACAGAATATAAGAATAGTAAAAATAAACTATTTACAAACATATTTTTGGTGAGCGTGTTAGGGAATCATATCAGTTTCCGACAAGTTACAAGTACCATTAAGCTTGATTTCATGCCAAACATTAAACAATTCACCTAGATTGTCGATATGCTGATCCACTTAAATTCTTACACACATTTCAATCTGTTCAGGATACTGATTTAGTATTTTAGAGACTTAAACTTATACGCGTGTCCCACCTCTTGAATATACTCCCGTATCCAGAATCTCAATAATCAGTCTTACAGGTGAGTATACTACAATGATATCTGTACATAAATTAGGTATGCGAGGGCCGAGGGATCTCAGGTCGATACTTCCGTATACGCAGAGAGATATCAGCTTCGACTTTTTGGAATGTCCCCTTTAGAGGATCTTTTAGCTACAACAGCAGCGACTATCAATTTTATTGTTTCATCGGCATGCTGAGGGTTTATGCTATGTTTCAAGCATTTGCAGAAAGTATTATCCAAGGACTAGGTCAGAACTACCGTTCAGCAGAAGTCCCGGAATAATACCCCAGACATCATTGAGTATAAAGACCTAGTATATCAGATTATGAGACCTTTCAAACGAGATTTCAGGGGTTACCTATATATCCAAGTAGTGTTCCCCATGAAATAAGCAAGTAAGATTTTAGGTTTATATCCCGAACAAATTTACTAAATGTGTAAAAACCTATCGACACATCATCAGTGAGACTGTTTAACGCATTTGAACTTTCCATTTCTTTAGCGTACTGTAACCGTCTAGCTGATGTACTATCATTTTCCCTTTTTACACAAACTCTTTTTGAAATTTTATCATGTTTTTGGGTTTTTGAAATTTTCTAATGTTTTTGGCTTTTTCGAATTTTTTATTTTTTTGGTATTTTCTGAAAATAAAACTACTATCTCCCCCTAAAAACCAAAACAAGTAAAAATTCGACAAACCATTGCAGATTGTTTTTCAACATCATCTACAGTGGTACCTTCATCAACGCCAACGATTTCCTCCGCATCCGATAGCAACTTCATACCATTAAGTTTCAAAAGATATTTAAAACGTGTTTTGTCAAAAGCTTTGGTATGTAAGTCAGCTTTTTGTTCATCGGTGTGGATTTTCTCTATTCGTATCAACTTTTTCTCGAAACAGTCTCGGATGAAGTGATGACGAATTTCAATGTGTTTAGTTTTAGCGTGATGAACAGGATTTTTTGTTATGTTAATTGCTGCCTCATTATCAACAAAGATAGGGGAGTTAATAAATTGCAAACCGTAGTCTCTCATCTGTTGCTGGATCCACAAGATCTGAGAGCAGCAGCTGCTAGCATATACATATTCAGCTTCACAAGTGGATAAAGCGACAGAGGTCTGCTTCTTGCATTGCCAGGTGACCAATCGTGGTCCGAAAAACTGGCACCCCGCTGTTGTTGATTTAGCATTCACTTTGCAGCATCCGAAATCAGAATCAGAATATCCTTCGAGCATGAAGTCGCCAACTTTTGGATACCACAACCCCAGAGATGGAGTTCATTTCAGGTAGCGTAGAATCCTTTTCACAATTACCATGTGCGAAGCTCTAGGATTTGACTGAAATCGAGCCGCGAGGCAGGTTGGGTACATAATATCCGGTCTTGATGGCGTCAAGTACATTAACGAACCGATCATGGAGCGATACAATGTTTCATCTACCTTCTCTCCGGTGAGATCAGGGTTTATCCCATGATTCGTCGCTAATGGGGTGGACATTGGTGACATTCCTGACATCCCGAATTTCTCCAGAACATCATGAACGTATTTTGTTTGATGTATGAAAGTTCCCTCGGGAAGTTGATCAACTTGAAGTCCCAAGAAGAACTTCATCTCACCCATTGAAGACATTTCAAACTTCTGCTTCATAACTTGTTCAAAATCTTTGCAGAGTTGTTCATTTGTAGACCCGAAAATTATGTCGTCCACGTAAATTTTGACAATCAGAAGATGCCCGTCGACTTCTTTTGTGAAAAGAGTGGCGTCTATCTTTCCTCGAGTGAAGTGGTTGACTAACAGATGTTGAGACAAGGTCTCATACCAGGCTCTCGGGGCCTGATGTAAGCCGTACAACGCTTTGTCAAGGAGATAAACTTTATCTTTGTGAATTGGATCGGTGAAGCCCGGTGGCTGTCCGATATAAACCTCCTCTTTCACCTTGCCGTAGAGAAACGCCGACTTCACATCTAACTGAAAAACTTTAAATCCTTTCCACGATGCAAATGCAAGGAAGATTCTGATAGCTTCAAGTCTTGCGACAGGGGCATATACTTCGGTGAAATCTATCCCCTCCTGCTGACTGAAGCCTTGGACAACGAGTCGAGCTTTGTTTCGAATGATAACTCCTCGATCATCCCTCTTGCATTTAAACACCCATTTGGTATTAATCTTCCGGTGACCATCGGGCAAATCTACTAGCTTCCACACACCTAACTTCTCGAATTGGCTTAACTCCTCCTGCATTGCATTTACCCACGAATCTTCAGTAAGCGCCTCTTTGTACGTCCTTGGTTCTATCTGCGAGATAAAACAACTTAATGAAAATTCAGTTTGTAAAGGAGCAACTTTTGTATAAAAACATGTAAATCCATGATCAAGCTGTCTTCGAGTGCGGACGCCTGATTGCAGTTCTCCGATTATCAGTTCCTCTAGATGATAAGAAAGCGTTCTTGGCATCACCTCGCCTGAAACATCTACTTCGCTCTCCAAATTTGTGACATTTTGATTAGCAACTTGTTCACTGACTGGAATAGTTTGATTTGAAAACTGTATTAGCTCCCCCTAAGAGTCTGAATCATCATGATCGAATATTGGTCTGTTTTCAGATTCTTGATTAACATTCTCTACCGTCTGATTTTCTTGAGCAACATCATTTTCAATATCGTCATGTTCTCCAGCATTGCTTGGACCCGCCTCATCATCATTTGAAGCTTGTCGTTTTCGATAAGTTTCTGCTGGAAATCTTTCATCTGAATCTTCATACTCTCTCAGAATATCCAACTCATCAAAGAACTCTGGTTCTTCCTCCATGTTGAAGGACTCCCACAAAGTATCATAATTGAAACGCCATGAGTCGCCAGGATTCTGTGGAGGCATTGTATGACCTTGACATTCAACATTTTGAGCTTCAATAATCCGTTTCAGACTTGGAACGAAAACTCGTCGTAATGGACTTGCATAACCTACGAATATTCCTTCAATACTCTTTGGACCAAACTTTCCAAAAGGCTCTAGAACAGTACAGGGTGACCCGAACGGTTCAAGATACTTCAAATTCGGTTTCCGGTTATTGATCAACTCAAAGCATGTTTTGTTGAATTTCTTGACAGTGAGAACTCTGTTGAGCATATAGCATGCGGAGGAAACTGCTTCTGCCCAGAAATTTATCGGTAACTTTGAATCAGCAAGCATTGTTCTGGCCGTTTCGATTAGCGTCCTGTTTTTACGTTCTGCGACTCCATTCTGTTGCGGAGTGTACGGAGCACTAAACTCATGCAAGATACCTCTTTCATCACAATATTCTTCCATCTTGTTGTTCTTGAACTCTATACCATTATCACTTCTAATTCTTCTGATAGGCCTTTGGTACAAATTTTCAATCTTTCTGAACAACCCCCTCAAACTGTCAAACGTTTCCTCTTTTGACTTCAAGAATGATACCCATGAAAATCTGGAATAATCATCAGTAACCACAAGACAATAAAGTTCTCCGGTAATACTTTTGACATTCACAGGACCAAATAAATCCATGTGAAGTCTCTCCAAAGGTCTTGAGACTGAATTGACTTGCTTTTTAGGGTGAGACCTTTTCTTTTGCTTGCCTTTCATGCAACTAATGCACTCTTTTTCCAGATGGAAACCTTTAATGTGAACTCCCAGAACCAAATCATTATGCACCAGATGATTCATTTTACGAAGATGAATGTGCCCCATCTTACGATGCCACAACTTTGATTCTTTCTCCGTTGCTTTAGAAACAAAACAGTGTGCTTGACCCGTTGTTGTAGTTGCTACACTCATGTCTAAAACATACAGATCATTCACTCTAGGAGCTCTCATGATAATCCATTCTTCAGGAATAACAAAGCCTGGTTTCAAAATCAAACACTCTTTGTCTGTGAAGTGAGTAGTATACATCCGGTCACAAATCTGCGAGATACTTAGCAGATTATTTTCCAGCTCAGCAATGTAGTTAACTCTTTCAAACGTGACGATCCCATTGGATAACGTTCCTTCACCAACAATTCTACCACCTTGGTTACCAGCGAACCCTACATAACCTCCATTGATATTTCTGACATCATACAGCAGCGCTGTCTTTCCTGTCATGTGCCGAGAAGCTCCACTATCCATAATCCAACGTGAAACGGATCTCGGAAGCTCCTGCACATATCAAAAGCATTCAATGAGATTTTGATGCTACCCAAGCCTCTTTTGACTCGGGTAACTGGATATTAATGTGAGTTTTTGTAGTGTAAAGTGGCGGAAAATTTTTATCATTCATTTTTAGGCTTTCAGCAGTCCCAACTTCAACCTCTTTGAATAAGAAAAATTCGTCTTTTTGAGGTTGACCAGCTGGTTGATTTTTCTTCACCACATACTTCTTTTCAGAAGTCGATTTTTGTTTCTCATAAAAATCCAAAGGTACATACATCTTCTTGGTTGAGGATGATGATTTTTCAGTTTCAGATACCTTTGGTGAATTTGCTTTCATTTCAACAACTTTTGGCTTCCATGTTTGTTGAGGTGATGCAACCCGTTGGTAAAATTTATCATTTTTAGATACCGAATTCTTAACAGGTTCAGTTTTGATCTTGGTGTTTTCATTTTTCAAAACATTTTTCTCAACAATCAATGGAGCCTTTCCTTTCACAACATCTCTCTTGATAGAATTCTTCACAGTTTCAGTCTTAGGCTTCAAGTTGGTACACTTTCGTGCAATATGTCCAACTTGATTACATTTGAAGCATGTTCGGGTGTCAACTACCCGACTTGAGCCTTCAGACTGAGGCTGTGAGGCCTTCTTTTCAAAGAACTCTTTGTTTGATTTTGAAAAAATTTCAGATTCCTCATCAGAAAGTGAACTTGAACTGTTCACAAACTCCTTTTTCACAGCAAACTTCTTGTTCTGAACATTCTTTTTCTGATAATTCTTACCACCCTGATGTCCTCCCGACCATTTATTTTGATTGTTGTTAGAAAAACGTGGTGGAATAACAGGTTTCTTATAGTAAGCTTTATCTTTATCAAAATTCATTTGTCTCTTTGTCTGTTTCAAACCGTCTACTTCAGATAAATCAATTTCAACCAGTTTGAAAACATTTTTCAATTTGTTCACATTAACATTCTCCAGAGGAAACTCAAAGTCTGAATACAACTTATCAGAACCAGACATCTTGTACATCACAAGACCCGGCTCATCATCTAAGTTGTTTTTAGATTTCGGAATGTAATTGTTCAGAAAACATTCTTCATCTTTTGTCGAATCACTATCCAAGACACTTTCAGCCATGCCTTTAATGATCTCAGTTTGAACACTATCATCGGATGATGATGAAGAAAATGTCACATCAATTGTCTCTGGAAATTTTATCTCATTTGTTTCAATTTCATCATTAGCCAACCCTGATTGCTTCTTTGAAAAATTGTTTAGAATAGGTGGCGGAACTTGATGAAACCCCACCCCAGTTCCATCACACTATACATCTTCGCCAGCTTTGTTTTTCCCAATGGGTTTTGGAACAATGTGTTGCAAAACAAAGCTTGCAGAGTTGTAACTGTTCAGTTTCAAATTAATACGCTCATTCTCAATCTTAGCTTCTTCAAACTGAAGCTTCAATTTCGCAATTTCATCAAGTTGTTGGTTGATTAACTCTTCTTTTACCCTAAGAACCCCTGATAGTTGAAGATTTTCTTTTGTTGTTTTACCATTTCTGTCATCAGAATCTTTAACCGTTCGCTTTAGCTTCTCAAAATTTTCAGAAATTTTATGATTTTCAAGAATCAACTTTTCGTTTTCTTTTCTTATTCTTTCTATGTCATTTTTATCATTTTCAATTTTCTCAGCTAATTCTTTTGATCTATCATTCGAAGCTTTCAGCATTTTGTCACGGTTTCAGATTTGATTTTCAACACTCTTGACTCTACTAGTCAATTCTTCAACCTTCTTACCATTGAGGTAAGTGATTGTACTACAAACTTTGCACTCTTTCATGCAATTTTTGCAGTCATTTTCAGATTTAACTTTCTTACCTGACTCAAGTGTACCATTTGAACTGACCTTGTTTTTGGACTCAGTTCCAGAACTAGAAACTACCTCAAGTTCTTTTGCTGCAAGAACTTTTTCAGCCATCTTCTTCAAGTTTTCAGCCGTTAACTCTTGTGATGTATCAATGATCCCATCATCAGCATTCTTTGACTTTGGCTTCTGTTCTGCTTCTTTGACTTTTTCTTCTTTCTCTACTTGTTTCTCATCACCACCTCCCCACCATTCTCTTTCTCTAGCTTCTTCTTCCTCGGCAAATTGCTGGGTGAGAGCATCAACACTAATGGAATCTGGGTCAACTGCAATGTTTCCTTGTGGATCAAGGTAACATTCTCTGTCGGCATCCCACCTTTTTGCTCTTTTAGTTTCTCTGTATGTGTTATAAATTCTGCTCATTCTGGTTTGGGCTTTCATTCTTCAGTTGACGAACTTTTCTTCTTCAGTTCTATTGTCTTTAAAAGGAACAATCTTCGTCACAAATGCATAACCCACCGCATCTTCCTCTTGTAGCAATTCGCTCCAATCAAACCCTTCATCATCATGAATCACAGCAAGAGCTCTAGATTTTTCTTTGTTGTCTTCAACCTGCTTCAATCTAGGCGGCTCAGATTTATTCTGGTGATAAATTGCTCTATTGTAATAATCATCTCTGAAAGGGTTCTCCGACTCATCAGCATATGCGTTTCTGCATTCTCGTTTGAAGTGACCTTTCTGCTTACATTTGAAGCACGTCACCTTGGACTTATCAAACCCCAGCTTGGTAGATGCACCACCAATTGTCTTCCTGCCGGTAATTTCCATGAAACGTTGTGCTCTACGAACAGCACTGGCCATAGCCCAACGAATATCGATTAACTCCATTTCCTCGGGATCAATCTGATCATAATCTTCTTTCATCAGATTGGTATTACCTATCTTCCCAGCTACTAACCCTTCATACGACTCCAACACAGATGCTAGAAAGATCATCTATTGTTTAGCCGACTCCTCATCAAAATTCTGAGCATTCTTCAAGTCCACCGCAATGTTGCATTGAAATACGTTCTTTGGAACAGATTGTTGTTGATTTGAAGAATTTGAAGAAGATCCCTGGCTAGAAGTATTGGATGAAAAACTTCCATGAAAACCATTGTTTGAACTTGGACTTTCTTTACTTGAAGCGTTTGAATTTTCAGCGGAGAAAGCAGTTCTTGGAGAAACATTCTTGGGAATCATACTCTTTGGATAGTACAGCTCCATGTTTTGTTGGTATGATGAATGATTTACTTTGTGTGTTTTCTTTATCTCCAATTCATAACTCTCTAGTCTTTCAATCAGCAAATCGACGGTCAGATCTTCAGCTTTGATTGTATTCTTTAACATCAGTGCATAGTACTGCCAATCCATCTCTTCTGGTAGTGAATCGAACAGTTTGTCAACTAGCTCCGCTTGAGAATAGAGAATTCCGTGCCTCGCCAATTCCAACTTTAAGTGTCCAAATCTCTCAATCATTTTACAAACAGATTCATTTTTTAAGCATCCAAACAAATCAAACTCTTTTCTCAGTAATTTCTTTTTGTTTTTGACTATTTCTGCACTCCCTACACATTTTATTTTTAATTTTTCCCATAGATCTTTTGCGTTTGTGTATTCAATGAGTGTAATAATGTCGTCTCTTACGGACTGGTGAATCAAAGCGACGCATTTTGGTTCAGCCACAAAGTTCTCTATATCTTCAGTTTCTGACAAATTCTCACAATCTTCTCTTCCTGCAGCAAAACCGTTCTTTAAACTTTTCCAGCTTGGATATGCGAATGCTTTCAGCCACTCATCAAATCGTTTTGCCCACCGATTATACTCTTTGATTGCCATTAGCTTTGGTGGTTTGTTATAGGTACCATATGCGCTTTCAACACTTAGGGCATCGGACAAAGTTTTCTTCGGGTTCGGATTATCATTTGAATGGTTGGAAGTATCGTCTCCGGAGTTACCCGCGAAAGCATACATCTCACTGAAGGGATTCATGAATTCTTTCATTTTTTCAAATACCTGAAACAATTTTCAAACACTTAGACAATTTTTACAAATTCTAAAAATTTCAAACACTTGAACCGGATAATGATCCGTCCGTGTAGTTATCCGGACGTATGACAGAGGTTATCCGCACGGATAATGATCCGCTCGGATGGTTGTACGTACGAATAACTTTGACCTTTTGACTTTTCAGGTTATCCGCACGGGTTGTAATCCGTGCGTGTAACAATGATGATGTCAGCAAACAACTTTCAGTAACTAACTAATCCAAACCGTTCAGACAGCTGTCCGCACGGGTGAATGACGTCATCAAATACGAACAGCTAAACATGATTTTCGATGAATTTGATCTAGTTTTAGGTTGAATCTGATTATGAAACTAAGTAGGATTATACTTTGAATGATTGCGAATCTATTGATATCAATTTTATCAAATTTTAACCGTATATTCTTGTTCAATTTTAAGTTTTTCTGATTTTATGGTGACGAATGAAGAACGAATGCAAAAACTAAGTAGAAGTAGAAAAAATCTGTCAAATTTCCGGTGAAATTTGATGCAAATCGGCAACAGATGCCAAATCTCCGGTGAAATTTGACTTTGATCGGCGAATAAAACTTGAATTCCGGTGAATTCGGTGTTGTTGATCTCGATTCAGCTCCCTGGACGCTCTGATACCACTTGTTGGTCCCGTTGATACAGGATCTGATCGTAGGAACAAGATGAATCGATTTCGTCTTAATGTGCGGAATCCATTATGATGAATCACAGATTTGTTCAACACAGAATTCAACGTTTAACTGCTTGTCTGTTCGTTCTATTGAGTGTTCTGAAAGTTACAAAGATCCGGTAGAAGTACAGACTATCCGTGCGTATCAAAAGTTCTGATAAAGTTGCACCGGACCTCCTATTTATAGACAACCTCAGGATACTAAGAAGTGTTGTACGTACGGGTGGGCTATCCGTGCGTATGGCTTACCCGTGCGTATGACTTACCCGTGCGTATGACTTATACGTGCGTATGACTTATCCGTGCGGATAAGTCATCCGTGCGTATTACCATCCGTACGTATTGCCATGCGTGCGTATTGCCATGCGTGCGGATGAACTTGTCCCAAACAACACTTTTACATACATAACCTATTCCTGAGTTGTCATGCTAACTACATACATACATATAGATTACAAAAACACAGAATACAAAATATGACTACATGCTGACGGAAGCTACAGACGTTATGTACTAACAACATAGCTTAGAAATAGGCTTTGAGGTGTTCGGTGTGCTAAAATAAACTTTTGGGTCATTCAGGGACTAAAAGCGTCAAAAAGTGCACAAGTTTGCATTTTCGCGCATAACTTACGTTCTGAATACATCCGGACATCCAAAAATTTATGTAAGCACTAAAATATTTTATTTTAGTGTTTGGCTTGATAAAAATCCATTCGTCACGTCATTTGGATCGTTTTTTCGCGCTTATGCGCATTCCGTCGTAATTAACCGAACAACGTAATCGTACGGCCAAACGAACCGACATCCGAGATATTTTTGAGCACATTTTAAGTTCCCTATACTTTAACTTCATTTTAGAGCTTTGAACTGGGGTTAACGGGGCTTAAACGTGTCAAAAACGCATCGAAAACCAAGTTTTGAGGCTACAGGGACTGAAACTGTAAATCTGCCAAACAAGGTCCTTACGGACCTCAACACTGATAATGTTGAGGTCCGTAAGCAGGGGTCAGATGCAGCAAAACGTTTTTTCTCAGCTGTTAATAGCCTTTAACCCCTCCAAAGGCCAAGGCCAAGTGTTAAACTCTTGTGGTGGAGCAATATGAGTTACCACAACATTCCGACAAGTGTACGGGTGAGATCATTCCCTCTTTTCCAAGAAACGATCCTAAGGGTGAACCGAAAACTATAAATACCCACCTTATGTTCACTCATTCCTCACAAGAATCTGATCTAATGTGCTCTAAGTTGAAACCTTTGTTTCGTACCTGAGCTATTTTGATCTAGATTAGCATTCGGGGACCCTTTGTAAGTGTTCCTTCGTTCTTTTATTGCTTTCGAGTCCGTTTGTTTGACTTTCTGCATTGACCAGTTTATGGTCAATGCGAAGTTCGTTTGAACTTTGCAACGTGATTCTAATCACGATGGTTATAGTCCCTTGTGACTATGCCTACTGATTACCACGTTGTCTAGGGTCGTAAGGGTAAGCGATCTAATAAATCGCTTATACCTTCGAACCCGACCCATTTGGTCGATCATTAGGATCCGACCAAACACATTAGGTGACCGTAGCATATAGGGAATAACCTTCCGAGGTTATACCTTATGGTCGCTTTGTTTAAGTAGTTACATGACAGGTAGTTTATATGCCTTAGGTAAATTACCAGAATACCCTTTTCATGTATAATTGGTAATTAAGCATATGTAACCTAAACTTTTGTCACATAACTGATTATGTAACATGTTTAGGTATATAACACTTGTCATAGGGCTAGTTAGGCGGTCCGAACGCGTTTCACGCGAACGACGCGTTAAAGTAGCATAAGCTACCTAAACGGATGGTAATGGGTCGTAAGAACTTATGTTAGGTTTCATTTAGTATGTAGGCTTTGTTAAACCATATTACACGAGTCTCCATACTCGTTTGGTTTACGAACCCTCATTCTATCCGATCCGCCGATTTAGGTCCGGTTTATTAACATAGTTACCTATACTAGGTGCCGTTTGATTCTGTGATCTCTAGCATTGCTTGGTGGTTATCTTAGGACTTCTGAGCAATCTCAAGTGAGTACATAGACCCCACTTTTACTGTTTTCCAAACGTTTTGGGGTGGAACACATGTGCCTACTTGTTACTTTCATGCTTTCACATCATATACCTGCTATGTTCATTAGTACATTTATAGTACATGATTTCATTACATTTTATGCTATGTATGCCCATTGTGTGCGTACTTAGTATATTTCCTTACATTACATGCTATGTATGCCCATTGTGTGCGTACTTAGTACATTGCCTTATATTAGATGCTATGTATGCCCATTGTGTGTGTACTTAGTACATTGCCTTACATTACATGCTATGTATGCCCATTGTGTGCGTACTTAGTACATTGCCTTACATTACATGCTATGTATGCCCATTGTGTGCGTACTTAGTACATTGCCTTACATTACATGCTATGTATGCCCATTGTGTGCGTACTTAGTACATTGCCTTACATGACATGCTATGTATGCCCATTGTGTGCGTACTTAGTACATTGCCTTACATCACATGCTATGTATACCCATTGTGTGCGTACTTAGTACATTGCCTTACATCACATGCTATGTATGCCCATTGTGTGCGTACTTAGTACATTGCCTTACATTACATGCTATGTATGCCTATTATGTGCGTACTTAGTACATTGTTTTACATTACATTTTATATGTATGCCCATTGTGTGCGTACTTAGTACATTGTTATACATTACACTTTATGCTATGTATGTCTTTTGTTGCATACTTAGTACATTTGTTATTCATCACATGCTTACATTTTGGATACACATTACATGATTTACATTAGACATGAACATTTTACTTTGGTAGTTTGGTTTGAGTAAGTGATTAAGTAACGAAGCGTGTGTAATATGATACAAGCATGGTGAATACGCCGCTGGTACTTCCTATATATAAGTGTTTGTATGGTATTACATATTGTACCGTTATTTGAATCATTTCAATTTGAGACATATAACATTTTATACAAATAACATACTTTTCACAAGACATTGATTTACAAACAACCGATCTTATACAAACTCATTTTACATGGTTATTCATTTAACCATACATTATTCTCTTATTTATACATATCATCTGATCTTATTGTTTTTCAAATGATTTACAAGACAAAGCAAATTACAAGGTTCATGACTAAACATTTCTCAAACATAAGTCATGAATTCTGTTTTCACAAAACCTATGTATCTCACAGGCATTTTTATGCTGACGTACCTATTTTCACATGTGTTTTCAGGAGATGATGCATAGGACTTATCAAGACATACTTAGGCGGACCTGTGCCTTAGTGACTTAAAACGAGACAAGAACTAGTTAATTTTTGTTATATACTCTTTGTTTCTTGTTTAAAACAATGTAACTCTCTTGTTTGATTAATAAAACGAAACTTTAATTGCCATGGATTTGAAACAATTAATTTTGTTACAACACTCCCCGACGTTTCCGCCACGTTTTGTATGTTCTACGTGGTCGGGGTGTGACAAACCAGGCCCTGGAACGTCGCCAAAAGGGCTCCAAAGTTGATAAACTTGATTAAACTTGAGGAAACTCATCTCAAACCTATGTCCTTATGCTTATAACCACTTCTATGGTTAGTTAGGCTTAAAAACAAGGTTGAGACATTCAAAATCAGAGGTATAAAACTCACAAACTTTCTATTTTGTTCAAGGTTTTAACGCACAAGTGATGTTCAAGTTCAAGACTTGATGGTAGTGTGATTTAGGATTAGCTTGGGCTATCCTACTTGTAAATCCACACATTGCTTGATGTTTTCTCATAGATTAGTTAGTCATATTCTATCATTACTTGTAAGTTCATGACCCTCCTTGAATGTTCATAACATCAAGTGTAGTGGTGAACACATAGAGGTGCCTAAATGGAAGACTTTTCTTCCTACCTCCTACATGAATTCTATGACACTTAAGAGGTTCCTAAATGGAGGATTTATCCTCCTACCTCATGCTTGATCTATTTGATATATTAACATATTACATAGCCTAAATATTATCTAAGTAATCAACCTTGATGATGAACTAATGTTCACTTGTTAAAGTATTGGTTACATCATCTAAACATAACTTGACTTTAACCCTCATACGTTCATCCTCCCAACCTCATACACTCATTAACACTTGGATAATCGGAAGACTTAGCAATTTTGTGAGTATACTTGACCCATCTTACCGTTTTCACACTTTTGGGTGTAACAAGTTTTCATATACAAATCACACTTAGTTTACATATTCTTATACAAATACATAAACAAACAATCCAATACATGCCTACTATTTGTTATGCTTGAGTCGTGTTTTCTGGGTGATTCTTATGTGATGAACTTGTCATTAGCTTCGTACAAGCCTCCACTTAACATGTATAGCGCTATAGGAGTAACGCACCACCCGTGAACGAGAGGTCATGTTAGGTTTATTCATTTATACTTGCGTAAATAGAGGGTTGACTTTTAAATCGCATGCTAGTTTCATACGTTAATCTTGATAACTAGGTTTGCCATGTGGATTGTTCGTTATCATTTTTTATATACTTATATAATACACACCAAACTTGTATGCTCGCCAATACTTTTTGTATTGAACTACACTTTTAAAACATGTTGTAGGTTTAGGGATGAAGTTGGTGATGCATGGAATCTAGTAGGATGCCTAGATACACACTTTAAATTTTGTACTCTTATTTTATTATATTGCATTATTCATGTTGTTGTATTTGTTTTCAAATCCTTGTAATCGACTCTTTAGAAATGGAATGAAAATTTATTATTTAAATATTTGTCACAAATAATAGTGTTATGAAGTCTCTTGCAATCTATTTCGTCTCACTCCGATGTTTTCGCCATCGGTTGGTGTGTGACAGAACTGAAACGTAAAATGGCTGAATTAGAACAAGATAATAATAAGTTGAAAAGTTATCATGCTTCTTCATATGTTCTTGAAAGAATTTTCAACATAAAATCGGATGATAATGATTCTAAGAAAAACAAGAAAGGAATTGGTTTAGAATATCATCAAGTTCCACCACCATTTGAGAAAAAGTTCACATTCTATGATGAAGAGAAGGTGGAAAAAGCTTTCAACATGGTCGGTCAATTTCCAGATAATATTGATGTAACCTATTCCAAATCTGATGATTCTGGTGATTCAGAGGTGGTAGGTAAGGTCGTTGAAAGTGATTTGAAAGAAGAGTCTACTAAAACAGATAAATCTGAGTCACAGGATGAAAGTGAGGGAAGTTTTCATGAAAGTTATCTGAAAAATTCAAAATCTGAGAAAAAAGACGAATGATGATCCGATAGGATTGGCTTATACCATGATTGGATCGGACAAATTATTCTCAGATGGTGAAGTCCCGATTCAGAATGTGATTTCAGAAAAGAGTGACAAAGTGTTCAAGTTGGTTGAAATTAAAAAAATCTGAAATTGCAAAGTTTGCTAGAAAGAGTAATAACACTTTTTATAACAAACCTAGTTACAAGAAGAAAAACATGAAGGCTGGGTTGGGGTATAAAAAGAAATAAAATTGGAAAAGAACTGAAAAATTAAATTATCAGAAAAAGATGAACTTTGTTCACGGAACAAGTTCTAAGGAAGAGAAAGAACTCAAATTTAAACGACAGTCTAATGAAGAGTTCTATGCTCAGAAAAAGCAACAACAACAGGCCAAAGATGTTTCAATGAAAACATGTTTATATGTGATCAAACTGGACATGTTGGTCGTAAATGTCCAAATCTAAAGCTTGTTGATGTTGAAAAAAAAAGAAGTCTGAGGATGCGAAAAAGAGGTCAAACAGGTTTGATTCAAAACAAACTTGGAGGTACAACACAAACAAGTTTGCTTCAAAACAAACTTAGAAATCAAACCCAATCAGATTTGATTCGAGATAAAATTCAAAACAAAATACATCCAGATTTAATACTACACAAAGTTGGTTTAAAACAGCTGATTTAACAAAGCCAAACCAATTTTGGAAGTCTAAAGCTTATTTGTTAAAAAGAAGCATTCAAAATGATTCAAATTTTTACAAAAGAAATGTTTCAACAAGACAAGTTTGGGTTGTTAAAAAACAAACTATGTCTGCAAATGAAAAACAGAAAATCGATTCAACAAAAATTGATGCAATAAAAAATGAAAAACTCTTTGAGAAAAACGACAAAGATTTTCCATCTTTGAATGATTGATTTTGTGTTGAAATGCGAAAGGTCAAACAGACCTGGGCTAAATTGTTCAAGTAATTGAGTAGGTTGAATGTGCAGGTGCTCCTGAATGATGCAGATTATCAAGTTAAAGAAGGGAGCAGCCTGGCACCAGAGGAGGCTGGAGATCCCTGCAACTGAATACAGGGAGTTTGTTGGTTTCTTTACATAAATAAACCATATTTTAAAACCCAAAAAATCGAAAAAATTTAAAAACCAAAAACATGTTTTTGTTTTTGTCAAAAATTAAAAAAAAACAAAAATATGTTTATTTTTTAAACTTGTCAAAAAAAAATTTTAAAAATTGATGTTGATTGAATATGCCGAAACCCTCACAGCTGAACAAACATGATTAACGGTTTTCAAACTGTCAAATATCAATGTGTTGTAAATCATGGGGGTAATATCTGCTTTACATGTTATATGCTTTATCAGAGCATGAGATGCAGAAAATGGATGGTGAAATGAAGCTATTTACACCGGTTTTCAAATTTCTTTAAATGTTTGGGATTTTAGGGGGAATAAAAATTTTCAGAAAATACAAAAACATTTGAAAATTTGAAAAAGCCAAAAACATGAGAAAATGAAAAAGAGTTTTTGTGTGAAAAGAGGAAATGATAGTACATTAGTAGACAATCACAGTACGCTAAAGAAATGGAAAGTTAAATGTGATAAACGGTCTCACTGATGATATGCCAGTAGGTTTTTACACCCTTAGTAGATTGATTTCGAGATATAAACCTAAATATCAATGTCTTGCTTATCTCGTGGGGAACATCTCTTGGATATATGGGTAACCCCCGAAATCTCATTTGAGAGGTTGCCTGATTCTGAGATACTAGGTCTTTATACTTATTGATATCTGGGGTATTATACTTGGTCTTTTGATTTTGCGTCAGCAATGGCCTAGACCTCGTATAATACTTTACGCGCTTAAAGCTTACCCTCTGCATAAAAATTGAGAAAATATCGAAAGATGTAAATCAAATGCAGTTGTAAAGAAGATTCTCAAGGGGGACCCACCCAAAGTCGAGCCTTCATCTCTTTGACTGAACGGTAGTTCATACCTGAGCTCTCAAGGTCTCGCATTAACCTAAAATACAGATATCAATATAGTATATTTACCTGTAAGACTGAATCTATGGAATATTGATACGGGAGTATATTCTGAGGTGGGACACATGAGTAAGTTAAGTCTATAAAACACTAAATCTCGTATCTCGGAACAGTTGAACTTTGTGTGAAATTTAAGCGGACCAGTATACTAACAATCTAAGTGAATCGTTTAGAACTTAAAGTGTTTATAGCTCAACGGTGCTAATGATATGATTCTCTGATACAAACTCTAACAAAAATATTGTCTATAAATATTTCATTATTGCTTTATGTTTCAGAAAGTATATAAAAAGATTTTGTTTCTATTTTTGTAGGATCGTGTGATGACCCAAACGAGTCGTTCAGAGAAGTTCTTATCTGTTTCAGGTGCGGAAAACAAGAAACAGACTTCGACACAGCCAGCAAATCACTTTAAACACTGTTTTGATTGATATAACAGCAAATACAATCAGAAAACACACCGGCAGCACCTCGGTATGAATTTCAAGAACTGTTCCAAATGTGATCGCTTGAAGGCTATTTATAGACATAGGGTTTTGCTTGAACATGCTCAAGCGAAACACCCTCAAACGAACCTACACTCAAGCGAACTCACCTATTCAAGCGAAACCTGCCATTTCGCTTGAACCTACCTTGAACTCTTCAAGCGAAATCAGCTTGTATACTTGTTTCCTCTATCTTCGTGCAATATATAATGTAAGACTCGATACAAGACGAAGTCGACAGATGTATGCACTAACAGACTCCCCCTCAGATGTTGACAAGTCTATCGTGTCGAGTCTTTACGTCTTCAGTCTTTATCAGTCTCTGGGCATTCATAATCTCTCTATAGCTCTTTCATCATGGATCTCGACCTGGCTCTTGAGCTCTCTTTTTCTCTATCAGACTCCCCCTCAACTTGTGCTAGAATCGAAGACTACTAATTCTCTTGACCAGATCTCTTGATTCCTTAAGTTCAAGGCTCATACTTTCCACAGGTTCAGGATCGAAACCTGGCTCTCTTAACACTCAGAATCTTTAAGTATCGAAACCTGACTAAACCTGCACATTCTCTACCCAAAAGTAAATTTTCTGATGTCCACTTGTAGAGCAAATCTTAGAATGATTTAGCATTTATATTCTGATGAACCACTTTAAAATAAATTTTATCATTAAAACATTAACTCCCCCTCTCAAATTGCTTAACCTTTTCAAACACTCTTTCCCAAACCTGTTCGTCATATTTAGCACTTGGAATTTTGAAAATCAGCTCTCCAATACCAGTTGTCAAAAATCTTTTTGAATTTTCAAAAATTTATGCTAAAACACACTGAAAATCTTTTTGGATTTTCGATTTAAATGAAATGCCGTAAAGAAATATTTACATACACTATTTTTGTGAGATTGCGTAAGAGGATCATATCAGTTTCTGACAAGTCACTAACATCGTTAAGCTTTAAACATTTTCAGCTCTAAACAATTCACGTTGATTGACGGTATTGTTGTCCACTTAAACTCAAACTAAAAACTTTCGAAATACTTACCGATACGTTTAAGGTATATTTAGATAGCACTAAATTCTTATGGACCCCACAATCTCAGCATATCCCCTCATCATGCAATACACTATCTCAAGTAATGCCTTTAAACTTTTATCAACTGTGAATTGTGCGAAAACAAAGCAGAATGTTTAAACATTAACAATCAGATCGATACTTCCATATACGCAGAGAAAGTCCAATGTTTAAACAAAATAAGAAAATAAAAACAAGTTGAAGTTGCTTAGGCTTTAACCACCAGGTCGATACTTCCGTATACGCAGAGGAGGTCCAAAGCTTAAACGAAACACCAAGAAAATAAAGCAGAACGTTTAGGCAATAACATCCAGGTCGATACTCACGTATACGCAGAGGATGTCCAATGCTTAAACAAAATAAAGAAATAAAACAAGTTTAAATCTTTGCAAAATAAAATGCACAATCACAGCGACTTTTCAGCAAAGTTGTGAAAGTTTACAAACTTAACCAGTTTTATGCCTTTCGACAATCAGCGATTACTGAGTAGGCACAGTCAAGAAGGACAAAACTAAGTACTATGCTTTCAACCATGTTTCCCACTAGAACTAGACTTTTTCTTTATGTTTGTATCGTTATCGCAAATCTACTAGTCTAGCTGAGCCTACCGTCACATCTTTAGTAAGATCGTTTATCACATTTTATCTCTCCATTTCTTTAGCATGCTGTGACAGTCTCACTGATCTACTATCATTTCCTCTTTTTCACAACAAAACTCATTTTTGATTTTATTATGTTTTTGGCTTTTTCAAATTTCAAATGTTTTTGGATTTTCTGAAATTTTTTACACCCCCTAAAATGCAAACACATTTTCGGAAATTTGAAAATAAACTGTACAACAAGGTGACAACCGATATCGAATCGCTTCAATTCGCCATCCTCTAGGCATAAACAATCAAAACTCCCCCTTTCACAAAACTATTTTCTCATTATGATTTCAAAACACTTAACCAAAATGATTTTTCCGGAAAATAAATTTTGTTGATTTTACCACTTGTAGGTTTGGGGTTTAGTTCATCACACTGTTTTGAACCACATGTATAAGGATTACATCAAGTTCAAATTAATGACCTTGAGTAATTACTTTGTCAAAACAAACCTCTGTACCAATTGTAAGAAAATCAAGTACAACTTAATGTCCCTGATTTATCTCTTGTAGGAATATCACATCTACACAAAATCATTTTACCAATAAGGATGCCGATTCCTGCTTCACACTTACCAACCTGGAAGCTCCGGCAATTCACAATTAACTTGTAAAAAAATTTAACTTTATAAGACTCATTCACAAATTCAATTATCAAGAAAGATGCCGATTCCTGATCCACGATAACAAACTTGTGATCTCCGGCAAGTCCAGATTTTTCAAGGAAAAAGAATTTCCACCCAAGTCTTACCAACCTTGGGTGTTTTTAATTCTTGTTCAGTAGGGTTATATGTTGCTTTCTTTGTTGCATAGAAATCTTTAACCCCTTTGGACTTTCCCTCGACCATTTTCCCAAAAATTTTCTTAACATTTCCATTGAAAACTTTCTTAACATCAAATTCGTTCTCATCAGAAAAGAATTGATTTGAGATCTCAACCTTACCAACCTTTTGTTTAATTTTCTCAAATGTTAAAGATGGAATTTTAACATCATCTTAAACTTGTGGCTCCTCTGATTTTGTGGAATCAGGTTCATCGCCAACTTTTACATCACCCTTCTTGACAACCCACATTTGGTTATCTTTTGCTTTCTTTTTGTAAAAATTTTTCTTTGAACTCTCACCAACTTCATTAATTGAATTTTCGAAAATTTTGAATCTTTCAGTTGGTTGTTCAACATCAACAACTTTTTCTTTCAGTTTTTCAGATACTCCCTGTTTTGGTTTTGTCATTTGAGAACAAACTGATGCAATATGACCAGCTTCATTGCATTTGAAACAGGTTCGAGTATCCTTCCTGTGAAAAACTCCAGTTCCTTTTCACTTTTGTTCAGCAAGAAACTCCTGGTTTGATTGTTTCCAGAACGGTTTCTTCTGTTCTTCTTCTGCACTTCCTCCTGAAACAAATTTTGTTTTTGTTTTAGAATTTTTCTCATTTTTATAATTTTCTGGTGGAATAAAACCTAATCTTTTCTTTTTGTAGCTACCATTATGGTTTGATTTCTTTTGAAAACTAGAACCAGAATTGTAACCCTTTTTCTTGTTTAATCGTTGTTGTACTCTTGAAGTGTATTTTTTAGGTTTTCCAGTAAGATTTAAATCTTTTATTTCAGAAATCTTAATTTCTGTCATTTTGAAAACCTTTTTGATCATTTCAAATCTAACACTTCTTATTGGAAACTCTTTATCAGAATATAATTTGTCAGAATCATTTAAAGTGTATGCTACTTCAAATGTTTAATCATCCAAATTCGATTTTGATAACAAAAACTCTTTACTGTAAGCCCTTTTAATCGAAGATTTTGGACTGTTGACCGATGAACTTGAACCTTCAGACTCAGACTTTGACTCAGACTCCTCATCTGTATCCAACACCTGATCGACCACCTTTTTAATTAACTCAGACTCATGATCAGTGTCAGACGATGTGAAAGTGACATCAATGTTTTCTTGTAATTCATCATTTATATCAGACTTCAGTTTTATATTGACTGCTTTTTGAACTTGCTCCTCATTTGGTTTTCTGGGAGAATAACCTTCCCAGATTGGAGGCGGACACTTGTTATAGCTAACACTCGGTTTCTTACCAGTATCCTTCTTCTTAGGCTTCTCATCATCTTTAAAGACTTCAAAACCTGCAACAGTCGGATAAATTCGATCAATAAGATAATCAGAACTAGAATAACTTTGCAATAAACGTCTGATTCTCTCATTCTCAATTTTCTCCTTCTCCAACTCTTGTTTCAGTGTAGCACATTCTTCGATGTAATGATTTATAGCTTTTTGCTTCGACATCATCGTTGCATTCATCATCGTTAAAGCATCTTCTCTCTCAGAGTTAGTCTTTTGAAGACCAGTTACTGTTTTGTTCAATACATCATAAGATTCTTTCACGTAATTTAGATTGAACAGCAATTGTTCCTTCATTTTCTCAAGCTCAGCCAACTTTTCATCCTTTGTTGCACATTCTTTGCAAGTATCCAAACACTTTTGGCATGGTTTGATGACTTCCACAATCTTTTCAACTTCTATGATCTTTTCAACTTCAACAACTTTCTCAGCTTCAGTCACCTTTTCTGATTCATGTATCTTTTTTGGTTCAGCAATCTCCTCAGCAACACTTTTTACTTCTTCATTCTGAACAACTTCCTTTGTTTGATCACCACTTTCAGACTTCTGTTTCATTTGTTCTTTTGCAACTTGTTTCTCTTTCATTTTTTCCAAGCGATCTGCAAAATAAAAATAAAAACTTTCAGGAGAAAGATGAGATTTTGCAACAATAATATGTATTTCTTCTTCATCATCACTACTGTCATCAGTTGGTGATTGATCAAACTCTATTGATTTGTCAGAACTATCATCCGAAGAACCAGAATCAGATGGCGTTTGATCAAATACAATTTCTCTTTCTGAACTCTCATCTGATTTTTCAGAGCTTTCATCTGATGAAACTGATTTTTCATCTTCATTCTTCACACTAACACCAATAGATTTCATCCACTCGGTGAACATGTCTGGTTCATTCACAATCTTGGCAATGAAAGCTTTGAAATTTCCATTCTCATCTGCAAACATATTCCAGTTGAATCCTTCAGGTAACTTTTCATCATCTTGATTGATTAAGCATGCTTTGTTGTTGGATGAAATGCATTTTTCCCAGCTGAAATTGTCTTGATTCACTAAACATGCTCTCTTTGAATCCTCAATCACTTTTCTACCATGAGCCACCTGCGGTTCTTGTTGTTGATCAACTTGTTGATATATAGCTTTCCGGTAGTAGTCATCTTTTCCGAACGGATTCTTTGGATCATTTGCCTCTCTATTCTTGCATTCCCTCTTGAAATGACGTTTCTCCCTGCATCGAAAACAAGTAACTTTAGATTTATCAAAACCCAAAGTTGAAACATGTGCATCAAGAAAATCATTTCTTCCAGTAATCATCTTGAATTTTTCAGCTCTTCTCAGAACACTAGCTAGACACCATTTGATGTCCATTAATTCCATTTCTTCAGCGTCTATCTGATTGTAATCCTCCTTTGTTAGCATAGGATTTCTGATCCGTCTAGCAACCAAACCTTCATAGGATAGTAGCACAGAACCCAGTAATGCCATGTGATATTTCGCAACGTCTTCAGAGAAACTTTGACCATCAGGAAGATTCAGAGCAATGTTGCATTGTATCACATAACCATTTCCACTTTTAGAACTTTGATGCTGAAAGCTTGATGTTGTATCTTTTGGATTAACACTCGGATATGAAGAAAATCCACTGCTTTTGTTTGAATTTTGATCAACTTTTTCAGATGAGTCTCCTGCACTAAAATTAGTTTGAATCTTTGGGCTTCTTTCAACTTCTGGAACACCGCCTTTGTAATACATTTTCACGTCTTGTTGACTACTTGGATTGTTCATCCTCGCAATCTTCTGCTGTTCCAGATCTTGACCTTCAATTTTCTCGATGAATTGAGAAATTGTTAACCCATCATATACCCCAGTGTTCTTCAAAATCATCAAGTAAGTACCCCATTCTTTTTGCGGTAAAGCGTCATCTAACTTGTCAACCCATTCTTCACAATCTTTGGTTATGCTTAGCTTTGACATGGATCGCACTAAGTGGCAATATCATTCAATTAGCTTCTTTGTATCTTCCCCAGGCAAACTAGTGAATAGATCAAATTCTTTCTTAAGCAGTGCCTTTTTACTCTTAATCATATTATCACTACCCTCAAACTTGACTTTAAGTGCATCCCAGATTGATTTTGAAGTTTTGTCATGTTGAAGAAAGATAAAGATATCTTCTTTAATAGCTTGCTGTAACAGACTAATCATCATCTTTTCAGCTCGGTACATTTCACGTTCTTTGTCATTGAATTCCGAGATTTCTTTTATAACTTGCAGAATTGTACGCGGTAGAACCTACTTCTTCAAAATACATTCCCATGATCTCAGATGGTTAGCTTGAACCCAATTTTTGAAGCGATCTTTCCATCCGTAATATTCTTCAATACTCATTAGCTTCGGGGGTTTTTGAGTAGTTTTGGTTTCATTTTCCAGATTCATGTTTTGAGCAATGGAAGCCGGAGCAGTCGGGGATGTTACAAACGCATTGTAAAAGTCTTCACTCATGATTCGGAAACTTTTTCACAAAACAGCACTTTCAAGCGAGATAGGGTCTTCAAGCGAGAACACCAACTTACAGCTTTCAAGCAAACTAACTAACTGAACTTATTTCAAGCGAAAACCCCAACTTTCAAGTGGAAACCTACTGAAGTGAAATACCAAGTTTTTCAAGAGATAGCTTCTATTTCAAGCGAAAAGACTTAGTTCGCTTGAAATGAACACAATTTTTCAAGCGAAACCTGATGATAAGTTCAAGCGAAACCACTTCGAAGGTCCATTTTATCCATTTTTAGTCCGAATTTTAAGCTGAAACTTTCCAGGGTTTGTTAATATGCACTATTACACATTCTGCAAGAAATTGAGCTGATTTTGACCGTTAAATCTTGTTCTAATGAAGAAAAGGTGTAGAAAAACAGAAATTTCGAGCTGAATCGGAAAGAACCCCTCCTCCTTGGCTCTGATACCAATTGTAGGATCGTGTGATGACCCGAACGAGTTGTTCAGAAAAGTTCTTATCTGTTTCAGGTGCGGAAAACAAGAAACAGACTTCGCAGCAAATCACTTTAAACACTGTTTTGATTGATATAACAGCAAATACAATCAGAAAACACACCGGCAGCACCTCGGTATGAATTTCAAGAACTGTTACAAATGCGATCGCTTGAAGGCTATTTATAGACATAGGGTTTTGCTTGAACATGCTCAAGCGAAACACCCTCAACCGAACCTACACTCAAGCGATCTCACCTATTCAAGCAAAAACCTGCCATTTCGCTTGAACCTACCTTGAACTCTTCAAGCGAAATCAGCTTGTAGACTTGTTTCCTCGATCTTCGTGCAATATACAATGTAAGACTCGATACAAGACGAAGTCGACAGATGTATGCACTAACAATTTTATTTTCGACAACCGATTTCTGGAAGCTAAGTTTCAAAATCTAAGTATGCTGAACATGTTTCTGAAAATAAACAAGTTCATTAATTTAAAACTTGAGGTTTTTAGTGAAAAATTTCAAAAACAGTTTGTGAAATCTCCAAGGTCATTAAATTGGACTTCGAACATTATTTGAGAGAGTTTTGGATTCTAAAATTGTCAAATTTATAAAGTTATTTGATAGGGGGAGAGAGTCAAGTTAATCCTGGATAATAACATACTGTTACATTTATACTTAGAGCCAGGTTATCGAATTTGAATTTTAAGTGTCAAATTTCTTATAAATGGTTGAGATGTGCAGATAGTATACCAGAAAACGATCCTAATAGCTGAGCTTAGAGGGGAGTCTGAAGACAAGCTTGCAAACAAAGAGCCAGGTGACAATCCTGGAGAATCTTGTAGAGCCAGATGTCGATCCAGGAGCTGAAAGCATAGAAGATTAAAGTAAGAGAGAGCCTGAGCTGAACAAAAGAGGGAGTAGCTGAAGCTAAAACAGATCCACGGGGATTCTGTTAGATCAAGGGAGAGTCTGTGGTTGTTGTCTATGTCAAAGACATATAAAAGAATCAGAGAAAGAAATAAAAGCTACAAGATTTACTACAGTGATATCCAAGGGGGAGTCTGTGAGTGCATATGTCTATCACTTGCGTCAATCACATATTGTAGCTAAAACAAATGATACAAGATGGGTGCTGTACAGATCAATGTATGAAGATTACATGTTAAAGAGTAGCTTCGTACGAAGCTGGCTTCGTTCGAAGGCACAATGATACGTTGATGGCAGCTTCGTACCAAGGCATGGCAGCCTTGTACGAACCCATAAATCTATATATAGGAGTCTTGTGTGATTCATTTGTAATCTTTGAACAACTTTGAGGTGAAGCTCTGCTCGTTTGTTTTCACAGTGTAAACTCTGTCAAATCATTAAAGGGAAACAATTATAATTACGTCTTTGTGTTATATCCACGCACGTGATTGGATTCCACACATTTCATGTGTCAGTACGCATTCAACGGTCAAGGAATTCATCGAGATCCTGAATTCACACACATTTCCTACCAAGTCCATAAACAGAGTCTGGGATAGCTTATAGTTGAAGTTTGATAAAATAACATACCCAAAGTATTGAGTTTTTAGTGGAATTTCATTTGAAGGAAGTGGTTTTGGCTGATAAACAGTTTCAAAGCCATACTATCCACATACCATAAACTATCAAAGCATGTAGAAGCTTCCAGCACAGTAATAATGGAATAGTTTTGGTAAAGGTCCAAAGCCACATTGGCTTTGGGTTTGATCATTCCTTCCTCAGAATCTGTCACACCCTGACTTTTGCGGAAGCGTATGATGTGTTACTGGTTTAATATCATTGCATTCAATCATAATAAACAACTACATGATCCAAAAACGATGTTCATCCATTCATAAAATTTGAGTATTACAAACACTGGTTATTTAAGTTTTAAACACAACCTTCGACTAGGTTACAAACCAACAAAAGTGGATGACATCTAAACTTGAAGTCTACTTCTAGAAACAACACCCGAGCCCAAGATCCATCCTGTTACCTGAAATAGCTGTAATTTTGGAAAACATCAACAAAAGTTGAGAGAGTTCATGTGTTTTGTGTGAGTATTGTAATCTTGTAAATCTTTGAGAGACTCCTTTGTAAACAGGTATGAAAAGCGTGTATGAACATAATTGTTTTACAAGGACTTTAAGGCATGTGAGGACATAGGGAGCTCTCGTAATGAGTAGGCATATACCCTTGTCGATTTTCCCTCGACTATGTCGAATTTCCCTTCGACTACATCAATTTACCTTGACTATGTCAATTTCCCTTGACTATGTCGATTTCCCTCGACTGGGACACCGAAGCACTACTTGGTACTAGTTATGACCATGAGTGGGGCTCGGCCGTACCCATTAGATCTAACCCTCGTCCCTAATTAAGTATTAATAGCATTTCAATATCTAGTCTATGCTCACATGATCTAGTATTTCATAGGCATTTCATACCGTTCAAGCATTCGTAACATGTATTTTACCACTGTGAGTTATAAAACCAAAAACAGTTAAGAGAAAAGGGGGAGCATGAACTCACTGTTTTGCGACTTCAGTGCTCGTAACTCGAATCTCGTCAGCAAACACGACTGCCTACAATGTGCTAGGGTCTATTAGACGAGCGGGTCGTGCCTTGCCTTAGTATTCATGTTTTGAGTTACGTTTCTTATATGTCTCAAATATTATTTCAAGGTTTCGTGACAATACTTCTCAAGTATTTATTTTCGTTTGTCCTTCCCAAGGATGGGAGTATTTCATACATGATTTTTGGTATTATTGTAATTGTATAACTCCAAAAATATATTTTCAGGTCTCACTTTTTAGAAAATATATAATAACGTATTTTGTCCCAAAAATAATGTATTGTCCAGAAAACATATATTTTTCCCAAAAATCGTACATCTTCTAAATATACTAGGAAAACATATTTAAACTTCCCAAAAATAATATTTTCCTTTTTATCAAAATATGACATAACTTTGTAATAATTACATAAATCATATTTTCGTTTCTCGTACCCAAAATAATATTTACCACAAATATATATGCAACGGTATTGTCTTGAATGGTAAATTTTACGGTACTTTGTTAAGTGATATTATTTTATCCTAAAGTAATATAACCATTTCACCGAGTATACAAATAATCACATAAGTGTCTTAATATGTATATATATTCTAAATATATATATGTTTACCCATTTTTATTTATAAAAACCAACCTCAAATATTTGTATTTTTGTCACAAAAATTATGGCAAAGTTTATATCGAAAAATATTGTTAAGACATACTTGTAAATACTTGTTAGAAAATAGTTTTCTAAGTGTTTATATTTTTAGAAAATTTTGCCATAGTTTCCCCTAAAATGGAGGTGTCCATGCCATATAAGCATATCATTTTCTTTTCAAAAATCATCCCAACAATCAATAATCAAACTACACTTCCCAAGTGCAAAAATTATACAATGTATATAACAACATGAACTTTGAACTTTCACAAAAACTCGTAGTAACTTGGTAGCATGTTTAATAGACTTGGTTACCCTTTAAAGTGTGTTTATTTCTTAATAAACTTCATTCTTGAAAATTTTAGATGTTTACAACTTGTAAACATATTCTACAAAAATTATTCTGTTGAACTCTTCTTGTAAATAAAAGTGCTCTTACACTTATTTTATCACAAAAAATAGTGTACATTTAAGTAAGAGTCAAGTTCTACTAAAAAACATATTTTGAACTTGGTATTCTTGGAAAATCATACATGAATCTTGAATCTATAAGTTTACTAGCTTACTTTATTTACTACTTTTCAAGAAATCGCTTTGTTTTCAAGTTCATGTTTGTAAGAGAGGATGATCTTCTTGGGTTAACATATAATCATCCTCTAACTTGCTAGATCATGTGTTTAATCACAATCTAGCAAGCTCCTTATGATGATCAGCATCACAATCTCAAATAAACAACAATCAAGTGGCATGCATGTATTTAAACAACATTATTTTAACAAGATTTCATCATTTTTATGCTTCATGTTCATGATTCTTGTTTAAGTCTTTTAGTGTTCTTGTGATTTATAACATTGTACATCTTTTAACCAACAAAATGAGAATAACAAGAAGCTTACAACTAGCTCAAAGGCTAGGGAAGATCACTAGAGAAAAAGTTGATTAAAATGGTGGATGAAAGCTATGGATGAAGGTTCTTCAAAATCTACAAGCTTCAAGCTCCATGTAACACCTTCTAACACTTGAAATGAGCTTGAAATCAGATGATTGATGAATGAATATGGTGGTGGCAAAGTGGTGGTGGTGGCGGTACCTCCTAGGGCCGAGAGGGAGAGAGAGAGTATGAGGGAGATGGAGTGGTGAAGTGTGAAGATATGAAATGATCTTATGAAGATACATGCCATACTTATAATGATTTCTCAATATCAAGTTCACCAAATCAAGCAAGTATCTAATATAATAAGAATAAAATCTAGTGGGATATGGGGGTGGGTCCTAGTGACCGTGAATATCAAGGGGGAGGGGGTCCAAGTGTAACTTTCATCCAATTACTACAAAATCTTTCACAATCTAGGCAAGATCATATGAGATATAGTGAAATCTCATGAAGATTACAGTGGATCATGCAAGATCACAAAATCTAGGTGGGGCCACACCTTCATAACCGTGGATATGAGGGAGGGAGGGTTATGTGTAACTTTGATGGTAAATGAGGTTAACTAGTTGGAGGTTAAGTGTAAAGTCTAGTGTTTTAAGTGTATGACACATTATATAGTGTGTTAGGGTGTTCAGGGATCATAACTAGCCAAGAAATAATAAAACAATGTTTCTAGCAATATTTTGGGGTTCCGGGTAATGTATGGTTGTTCGGTTAGATACTGGTTCGTTAAAGTGTCAAACAATTCCATTTAGTGTTCTTTATGTACATTTTTGTAACACTTTTAATTCCCAACACTTAGGAAAGTATTCATGACCATTTAGTCATAATTTTTGCATGTAATAAACTAGTTAAAATGCTGAATTTTGCTGATTTATGCAGAATTCTGCACTTTGGGTGAGTTTTAGGCACTTCCCGGCACTTAAACTATTACTTAGGAATGCAGTTTTGTGGTCCTTACTTCCCTTCACACTATACTAGTGTAATACGTCATCTCTGGCTCATACTGGGCCTCAAAATATTGTCTGTCTATTTACTGAACGTCGTCAGCTTTTTTAGTTTGTCTGATAACGGTGTTAATTCTGTTCTGTGCATTATTAGAACTATATCGTGTTGCATGTAGTAAGTCTTGCAACATGAAATGCCATTGTATGTATATAACAGTATTCAGAATATCATTTGTCTTGTAAACTAGATCATGCACAGTTACTTAAAGCACAAATTACTGTTCAATTAGTGTATGGAATGTACGGAAAAGTGACAGTTGTCACAGACTCCCCCGGTTAAAAGAATTTCGTCCCAAAATTCAAGCGATGCCATCGGTCGTAGGGGAGTTGTGAATCAAATATGGTCACTTAGGTTTACAATTTGTCTTCTTGTTCCCATGTAACTCTGGGTCACGATATGAATTCTAACGTACTCAAGTAAATCAACTATGTCTTCTCTGTGTTTTGTGGACTCTTGGTCCGTAACCTTAACAGGTTCTATAGTAATTTTGTCGTTTGTCATTGACGTGAATCTTATTTGTGGGAACAACGACTGTTCCTTGAGTCAGACTCCTCTAGACACATGGAATGCGTCGCGATCACTACTGATCTTTTTCTGGAAGTTTCAACTTGTGAGCAATGGTTCCGATCCCTACACCGGGGGTCCAACCTTTACGTTTTCCAAATCATACCACGCCTTCTCTAGGCGAGGCTCCCATTAAAGCCATACTTCTTATCTTAAATTTCTACGATTTATGTCGCTCGTCGGCGTAATCTTCCTGTATTCCACGGGCTGTCTTGGTATGATCACATATCTGAATGATCTCGCCTCAAATTTTTCAGAACCAACTCGGGTCAGTAGATTGTTTATCTCCGATCTCCGTTTAACACAACGGGGATTGACTTATTATGTTCCTCCTAAGGCTTCACACGCAGCGATTTTAATGGCGGTGTGATAAGTATTATTGTAGGAAAACTCCACTAGGGGCAAGTGAGAGTTCCAACCTTTCATCAAAGTTCATCACACAAGCACGTAACATGTCCATACACTCTGCACCGTTAGTAGCTCAGTCCATCTTTGCTAATATTTAAGTTCTTACGATCAACGGTGTGCTGCAACCCTTGTGATCAGTAAAGGTCGTGCAGCGTTTTCTTACAAGTAATGTTGGTAAATTTGCGGCACGCAATCACTGTATCTAGATCATGGTTTCTTCTCATGATCCCTTAATCAACGTGACGCGTATGCAATGCCGTGGTCTCGTTGCATCGACACGCAATCGAGACTTTGTTGAGAAACGTCACATAATTGCAATTCTAACTCCTTAGCTCTTGATTGCAGGGTTGGCATGAATCTCATCCTTATCCACCATGTATCCTAAAATTCTTACCTCGCGAATTCGAAATCCGCTTTTCGACATCTTAGCACATAACTGTTCTTTCTCTAAGAGTCGCAAGATAAATTGTAGATGTTGCTCATGACCTTCCTTGGTCGTTGAGCATATAAGAATGTAGTCAATAAATATAATTGTGATCTATCCAGGTATGGCTTACACGTTCGATTCATGAGGTCCATGAATATTGTCGATGCATGTGTTAAGCCAAATGGTACGACAAGGAACTCGTAATGCTCGAAGCGAGTCCTAAAGGTCGTTTTAGGGATATTTCCTTCTTGTATTCACAGTTGAGGACATCCTGTCCTCAAGTCGATCTTTGAGTGGTAACTAGAACCTTACTATTGGTCTGTTCATGTCATCAATCCTTGGCAAAGGATACCGATCCTTGATATCCAACTCTCTGGAATTGATGCAAAGTGGAAACTGTCAACTTTCTTCTTGTGTCCTTAACTGAGGATGTCATGTCCTTGATTCCCTCTGTCTACCAGCTCTTTCAATTATATCGGAGGCTCATGCTTTACGGACGAAGCTAGTCTGTAAGGCATCATTCGGCACTGGTGTCGCTCCTAGCACTGGGTTCATCCTAAACTCCTCTTGTTGCTGTGGAGGTATTTCTGGCAAGTCCTCATAAAAGGCTACTGGAACTTCCTCCACCACGGGGTTGTCTTCTAGCTCCAGCTCTATACTTGGGTATCCAATCCATGCTGACTACCATATCATGACTTCCCAAGTCAACGGTAACAGAAGGTTCCGGCCTTCTGAATCCCCACAATATAATTCCTTAATTGCCTCGTCTGCTTAACTAGCCTTCTATATGCCCATTTCTAAAGAATACGGGACATCTATTTTACTCGAAACTAGGCCAAGCAGTTTCTTAAGTTCTAAGCATGCAAGGTTAAAGTTGGTGTCAGTATTAATCAAAAATAGATGCATAGGGTTGGTTAATAGGGAACATACCCGTAACCACATCTGGATCCTGGCGTGCTTCATAAGCTTCGGTCGTGAAAGCCCTTCCTTGCTTGTTTCTTCCTAGGGCAATCTTTCCTAAAGTGCCCTGTTTCACCACATCTGTAGCAACCTGGTATTCTACCATTATCTCTTCCATCTGGATCCTTCACCCAACAGGCATCCTTGCTGTGCCCTTCCTTTCCACACTTCCCACACTTAGGCCTCAGACATTGACCTTCATGGTAAAAATTGCATTCCTCGCACCTTGGCTTAGTCCCCAAGTAAACCTTATCACCAACCTTAATAGTGCCTCCATAAGCTTTCCTGCCATGCGGCGGATTCACTTCCTTTCTTTTGTTTGCCTTAGAGCCTCCATAGCTGGCTTGGGTGCTTGACTTTAGGTTTGAAGACTTCCTCTTCTTGTGGCCTGATGACTCCACATGAGTCTCTTTCTTGTTATCCTCATATTCCGAGAATTTTCCCATGCGTAGAGATTCTTCAGTAAGAGTGACACTCAAATCGATAGCCTCTGCGATGGTTGAGGGCTTTGAGGTAGTAACCATGCTCCTAATTTGAGGTGCAAGTCCCCAAATGAATCGCTCAATCCTCTTAAATTCTGGCTTGACTAAGTAGGGGACGACCCTAGATAAGTCTTGAAATCGCTGGACGTACTCAGAAATCTTTGGCCCATCCATTTTCAAATTCCAGAACTCCACCTCAAGCTTCTGAATTTCAGCCCTAGAACAGTATTTCTTCTCCATCATTTCCTTGAGCTCATCCCAGCTCAGTGCATAAGCAGCCTCTGCATCAAGGGTCTGAACCTGAAGGTTCCACCAAGAGAGTGCATCGTCCAAAAACAACCCTGAGATATAGGTAACACTCTGTTGGGGCGAACAGTTACTCATTCTTAGAATGGAGTCAGTCTTTTCTACCCAACGAACAAATGAAATGGCACCTCCTGTGCCATCAAAATTCAATGGCTTGCAGTCCAGGAATTGTTTATAAGTGCAGCCAGTTGGAGGGTTATTTCCGGAAGTGCCACCGCTGTGTTCGGAGCGGAGGGCTTCATGTCGTGCAATTGCCTGTGAGATGCGTTCTTGAAGCTCAACTTCTGTCCTTGGTAACGTACTGGTGTTTGTGTCACGTCTGGGCGGCATTCTTTTTTGTCAAAAGGTATGTGGTAAGTTAGACAATATTCCATAATTGTCTTTGAGATACATTGTACCTTAAGCAATCATGTAATCCCCCAATATCACATGCTTATATGATCAACAATGTATGAGCGAGGTAACAATTACTGAGCCTTCATAGGCTTGGCTACTTGGCTTATTGTTTGTAGTGGGAAAAATGAACTCGAGGCTACATCGCCTTGGTCATACAAGTTTCAGTTATTTCCTGCTACATTGGTTTTCTTAGGTCTTTAGCTTTGCTGATGTGTATATTTTTCCCAGAGATGGGGTTGTTCATGTAGGGGTGATAGAGAGTGTAACGTTACTGAATCCTTCCGAATGTTATCCATCTTCACTTGCTTAAATATCAGTTCTCAAACGTCTCGTACACGGGTAGAAGCGTCAGACACGAAGTAGGAAAAGACAGGTTTCCTACTTTATAATGTGCTAAAGCAATGGTCTATGTATTGTTCTACCAGATGAAGGTGTGAACACCTATAGATTATTTTTGGAGGGATGGTGATCATTAACTTGACCCGCAGAGTCCACCAGGATTTCCATGCACTACAAGTCGTTATTACGTGGGCCCCCGTAATAATAAATTGTCTTGCACAGTTACCCCAAATTTTCCCACGTCCAAGCAGATGATCAACCAAGGAGGGGTCACTACGGTCCCTATACCTCTGACATGGAAAGGACCATTGCGGTGGTCCACGTGCTAACACTCGTTATCGTTACGCGCGGATAGGCACGATGATTAAATGAAATAGGAATAAGGAGAATTCCTAGTAGTTGGAGGGGCACCTTCAAGATGAATACTTCATCTTCCATTTCTGGTCAAGTATGTCGTCAATCTCGCTTCACAAAAGCCGTAGGGGCCTCGTCGAGCTGATTAAGAATTTGTTCATGGTTGCCGCCTCTGCCTCGACGTCACTACCGTAGTCAGGCACCTTCACGATCGAGAGAGAAGAGCAGCCATTTCCTACGGAAGCAAGCTCAGAATCTCATTTGGTAATCACTCCAGCCATGAGCTTTGCAATGAACGTGAGGTTGATAGCTTCATCGTGCGGATAAGTACAATAATAGGAGTCGGAGTCGAAAGCATCTTATTCACGTCAATAATCATTCCGTACACTTATTCGTATGTATATATATCAATAGACAAGTATATTACTTAGCATAAGCAAGAAATTTGATGTATCATATCACGTATAACTCTCGTTTATCCTTTGGGGGGTCATTTTGTCTTTGGCAAGTCTAACTCGTGTAGACTCTGCCTTAGTCGGCACCTTATTTTGGGGTATTCCCTACTAATGTCCTAGCCTTGTCTCTTATTTGAAAAGGGTTTGACTCGTGGATCTTGACGCTTACGTGAATGCAATGAAAAACCTCTTTATAAAATGTTTTTGTGAGAGAACTTTAGTGATTGTAGTCTAGACTCGAGAAGGAATCCTAGTTCACTACAATCGAAGCTCTGATACCAAACTGTCACACCCTAACTTTTGCGGAAGCGTATGATGTGTGACTGGTTTAATATCATTGCATTCAATCATAATAAACAATTACATAATCCAAAAACGATGTTCATCCATTCATAAAATTTGAGTATTACAAACACTGGTTATTTAAGTTTTAAACACAATCTTCGACTAGGTTACAAACCAACAAAAGTGGATGACATCTAAACTTGAAGTCTACTTCTAGAAACAACACCCGCTCCCAAGATCCATCCTGTTACCTGAAATACATGTAATTTTGGAAAACATCAAAAAAAGTTGAGCGAGTTCATGCGTTTTGTGTGAGTACTATAATCTTGTAAATATTTGAGAGACTCCTTTGTAAACATGTATGAAAAGCGTGTATGAACATAATTGTTTTACAAGGACTTTAAGGCATGTGAGGACATAGGGAGCTCTCGTAATGAGTAGGCATATACCCTTGTCGATTTTCCCTCGACTATGTCGATTTCCCTTGACTATGTCGAATTTCCCTTCGACTACGTCAATTTACCTTGACTATGTCAATTTCCCTTGACTATGTCGATTTCCCTCGACTGGGACACCGAAGCACTGCTTGGTACTAGTTGTGACCATGAGTGGGGCTCGGCCGTACCCGTTAGATCTAACCCTCGTCCCTAATTAAGTATTAATAGCATTTCAATATCTAGTCTAAGCTCACATGATCTAGTATTTCATAGGCATTTCATACCGTTCAAGCATTCGTAAAATGTATTTCACCCCCGTGAGTTATAATACCAAAAACAGTTAAGAGAAAAAGGGGAGCATGAACTCACTGTTTTGCGTCTTCAGTACTTGTAACTCAAATCTCGTCAGCAAACACGACTACCTACAATGTGCTAGGGTCTATTAGACGAGCGGGCCATGCCTTGCCTTAGTATTCATGTTTTGAGTTACGTTTCTTTTATGTCTCAAATATTATTTCAAGGATTCGTGACAATACTTCTCAAATATTTATTTTCGTATTTCCTTCCCAAGGATGGGGGTATTTCATTCATGATTTTTCGTATTCTTGTAATTGTATAACTCCGAAAATATATTTTCAAGTCTCACTTTTTAGAAAATATATAATAACGTATTTTGTCCCAAAAATAATGTATTGTCCAGAAAACATATATTTTTCCCAAAAATCATACATCTTCTAAATATACTAGGAAAACATATTTTAACTTCCCAAAAATAATATTTTCCTTTTTATCAAAATATGACATAACTTTGTAATAATTACAGAAATCATATTTTCGTTTCTCGTACCCAAAATAATATTTACCACAAATATATATGCAACGGTATTGTTTTGAATGGTAAATTTTACGGTGCTTTGTTAAGTGATATTATTTTATCCTAAAATAATATAACCATTTCACCGAGTATACAAATAATCACACAAGTGTCTTAATATGTATATATATTCAAAAAATATATATATGTTTACCCATTTTTATTTATAAAAACCAACCTCAAATATTTGTATTTTTGTCACAATAATTATGGCAAAGTTTATATCGAAAAATATAGTTTAAGACATACTTGTAAATACTTGTTAGAAAATATTTTTCTAAGTGTTTATATTTTTAGAAAATTTTGCCATAGTTTCCCCTAAAATGGAGGTGTCCATGCCATGTAAGCATATCATTTTCTTTTCAAAAATCATCCCAACAATCAATAATCAAACTACACTTCCCAAGTGCAAAAATTATACAATGTATATAACAACATGAACTTTGAACTTTCACAAAAACTCGTAGTAACTTGGTAGCGTGTTTAATAGACTTGGTTACCCTTTAAAGTGTGTTTATTTCTTAATAAACTTCATTCTTGAAAATTTTAGAAGTTTACAACTTGTAAACATATTCTACAAAAATTATTCTGTTGAACTCTTCTTGTAAATAAAAGTGCTCTTACATTTATTTTATCACCAAAAATAGTGTACATTTAAGTAAGAGTCAAGTTCTACTAAAAATCATATTTTGAACTTGGTTTTCTTGGAAAATCATACATGAATCTTGAATCTATAAGTTTACTAGCTTACTTTATTTACTACTTTTCAAGAAATCGCTTTATTTTCAAGTTCATGTTTGTAAGAGGGGATGATCTTCTTGGGTTAACATATAATCATCCTCTAACTTGCTAGATCATGTGTTTAATCACAATCTAGCAAGCTCCTTATGATGATCAACATCACAATCTCAAATAAACAACAATCAAGTGTCATGCATGTATTTAAACAACAATATTTTAACAAGATTTCATCATTTTTAAGCTTCATGTTCATGATTCTTGTTTAAGTCTTTTAGTGTTCTTGTGATTTATATAAATGTACATCTTTTTAACCAACAAAATGAGAAGTAAAAACTAGTAACAAGAAGCTTACAACTAGCTCAAAGGCTAGGGAAGATCACTAGAGAGAAAGATGATGAAAATGGTGGATGAAAGCTATGGATGAAGGTTCTTCAAAATCTACAAGCTCAAGCTCGATGTAACACCTTCTAACACTTGAAATTGGATGATTGATGGATGAATATGGTGGTGGCAAGGTGGTGGTGGTGGCGGCACCTCCTTGGGCCGAGAGAGAGTATGAGGGAGATGGAGTGGTGAAGTGTGAAGATATGAAATGATCTTATGAAGATACATGCCATACTTATAATGATTTCTCAATATCAAGTTCACCAAATCAAGCAAGTATCTAATATAATAAGAATAAAAATCTAGTGGGATATGGGGGTGGGTTCTAGTGACCGTGAATATCAAGGGGGAGGGGGGTCCAAATGTAACTTTCATCCAATTACTAAAAAATCTTTCACAATCTAGGCAAGATCATATGAGATATAGTGAAATCTCATGAAGATTATGGTGGATCTTGCAAGATCACAAAATCTAGGTGGGGCCAAACCTTCACAACCGTGGCTATGGGGGGGGGGGGGGGGTTATGTGTAACTTTGATGGTAAATGATGTTAACTAGTTGGAGGTTAAGTGTAAAGTCTAGTGTTTTAAGTGTATGACATATTATATAGTGTGTTAGGGTGTTCGGGGATCATAACTAGCCAAGAAATAATAAAACAATGTTTCTAGCAATATTTTGGGGTTCCGGGTAATGTCTGGTTGTTCGGTTAGATACTGATTCGTTAAAGTGTCAAACCATTCCATTTAGTGTTCTTTATGTACCTTTTTGTAACGCTTTTAATTCCCTACACTTAGGAAAGTATTTAGGACCATTTAGTCATAATTTTTGCATGTAGTAAACTGGTTAAAATGCTGAATTTTGCTGATTTATGCAGAATTCTGCACTTTGGATGAGTTTTAGGCACTTCCCGGCACTTAAACTATTACTTAGGAATGCAGTTTTGTGGTCCTTACTTCCCTACACTATACTAGTGTAATACGTCATCTCTGGCTCATACTGGGCCTCAAAATATTGTCTGTCTATGTACTGAACGTCGTCAGCCTTTTAGTTTGTCTGATAATGGTGCCAATTCTGTTCTGTGCATTATTAGAACTATATCATGTTGCATGTATTAAGTCTTGCAACATGAAATGCCATTGTATGTATATTACAGTATTCAGAATTTCATTTGTCTTGTAAACTAGATCATGCACAGTTACTTAAACCACAAATTATTGTTCAATTAGTGTACGGAATGTACGGAAAAGTGACAGTTGTCACAGAATCGACCCTTTAAGAATGATCTTTTGTAAGAATTAGTTTTTTAACCATCTCCATTAATTATTGTTGGCCACTTGCAAGTGCTTGAATGTTAACACTTGGGTCAATACTGGTTTGACTATATCCATGAGGATGCCTGTTTACCTTTGGCTTTTACAGCATGTTAACATATTATTCATACCATTAAGGCATTCTATGACAAGCTAGTTACCCATTTCCTCTTGGATATTTGTTAGAGGGAGGAGCATCAGTGACTTGAACCTCCCTATAGATAGGGTTTAAATTCAAAGCCATGGTAACAAGTGTTTGAACAGATTCAAAATTTTCAGGAATTGTTTGTGGTTTACTTTTGGTAGAGCCAACTCCTTAAGTAACAAATGATTTAGCTTTGAACTCATTTCTTTTGATGTCATAATTTATAAGAGAATAACACTTTTGAGTAATGTGGTTCTTCTTTCCACAGATGGTACATAATGGTTTTGATTCACATACACTATTTCATTTGTTTATATCTAATGCTTTTAAAAGAAAACAACCTTGGTCACATGGTATTTCTTTTCACAAAAATCACAAAATAGATTAGTGTTTCGTCTTTCTTTTTTACTTTTGTCACTTTTTTTTAACAAATGTTTGAACATTTGTTTGGGGTTCAATAATAGGAATGATTTTTGCTATTGGTGTTTTATAACCATCACTAGTTGTGAATTCAAATAGTTTAAAATTTTAAAGAACATCACACTCATTAAACCAAGTTGGTTTAAATTCATATTTTTCTATTTCAGACCTTTATGATCAGCCTTGAGGTTTTTCAACAAAAATCTTCTTACCATTTGGTTCAGTGATTATGATTTCTTTTCCACTTGAATTTGTTGGTATGACTTTAACCATTTTAGGGTCAATGTGAATGTTATCTTTGGAACTTTGGTTATCAGATAGTAGATTCTGGAAACCAATTCCAAATTTCACATTACTCTTTGTCTGTTGGTTGAGAAGTATCTCAAATACTACGCATGATTCTACCCATTTCTCACAAGTGATTTGGGTAGACTCAAGCACCTTTTTACGGCCTTGATATTTTTCTGTCATTGTCTGAAGCTTGTCTTTGGTAATGGTTGCTTCATGTTTTAGTCTGCTAATATCTTGGTCTTTTTCAGTTATTTTAGATTTAAACTCTTTAGTTATCTTTTCCAACTGATTTCACCATCTAAAACCTTTTTTCTAAGATTTTCATTTACCTCTTTAATGTTAGCAAATGTAATTACACATTTCTTCTTCAGACTTATTTCCTTCAACAGTAGAATCAAGTGCCATAAAATAAAAGTTATCATGTTCCTCAACAGGTTTTGCCATAATAGCACAATTTTCATCTGAGAGTTCCTTAGGCAGATTACTCCGGTCAACAAAGCCTTGAGTGAAGAAACTTTGTTGTTTAACCTCTGCAGGTGCAGAGGCTGGAGTAGCTGGAGATGCTTGAACTAGAGAAATTGGTATTTGAACATATTAAATTTGTGGAAAAGTGGTTTGAACATATTGCACAGGGGCATGGGTTAAGGACTGGGCAAAATGTGTAGTGTTTTGAGTATTGGGTCCAGGAGTATTTTGGTAAAAATTTTGTTGATTGCTAGAGTGAGGTCTTTAGTTTGGAAAGGTTATCACATGTGTAAAGCTACTTATCTGACTTCTACATTCTCTAGCAAAATGACCCAATCTATTACACTTATAACATTTAGTTTTAGATTTATCCAAACCTACCCTTGTCCTTCCAGTTAACCCTATGAACTTCCTACATGTTTTCTTGTACAAATTGTTGGTTCTAACAATGAGTAAGGCTAGTTTATGCAAAGTATCCATTTCCTCTAGGTCATGGCATCAATACACTGCAAATCATCAACCATAAATGACAGATTATTAGAACCTTGACTATCACCATTTGCTGTAAGAGGAAAATTTGGAGAGTATTGATCAGAGTTAATCCATATGTTATATCAATAAAATGATCATAACACTAATCATTTCCTTCTTGACTAAAAAATGTTGTGTTGCCAAATACATAATCGTCAGACACTTTTCCAGTTTCCTATAATTTCTTCTTTTGAGTAAGCTCGCTTTCATAGGTTAAGAGCTTACCAAGAAGTTTAGTCAAGGTAAAGTCCTTGAACCCTGGTGAGTTTCTCATGACAATAGCAATAGTGTCCCTGACACACCCTGATATTTCGACCACATCTCCTGGTGAACCCAGGTGGGGAGTATTGTGATGTAGATTAGTATCAAGATAAGCAAACACAGATAGCACAGCGGAAGTCTTGGAGTTTAAAATATTATTACAAACGTAAATGTCCAAATGTTAAACATAATTATACAGACTGTTTGTAATAAATATCCACAGGCGGATCGAAAAGTACAAAAAAGGGATCAACAGACTACTCGGTTGTATGCAAAGGAGTTGCAAATTCCTCTTCTAGCATTACCAAGCAACTTCCAGCCTATTTACATATCCTTGTAACCTGTAACTTAGTCTTTTGAACATGCGTCAGTTTACACTGGTAAATACAAATAACCGACTCGTTTTGAAAACATTTCAAAATCATTTTAAGTGCACAAGGCACATGATTTTATAAATAACTCTGGAGAATTAAAATGATCTTGTATACAGTTTTACATGCCTGTCAATACATATGAGGCCCAGTACTAAACACCGAGACACGATAAACCGACACGCCAATTAAACCCACAAAGGGGTATCCCCAACAAGTGGGTAAGAAAAACATTTTATAATAGCATTAGCATCTGTCAGGTGTATGCCTACACCCCGTGCTCGGTCATGGCCATTAGTAACTTAAATGAGCCGAGGATATCAAGGACACGGTCGCGTTAACCCCCAATGTTGAAGTTATCAGACAAAATAGATTAAAACGGGTCATGGAATTTTTTAGTCACAATCCGACATATGATCCCATATCCGACCAAGCGGTAATAATTTACCATATCCCAATGTAACACCTCGCAAAATCATGTCCAATATTATAAAGACACGTGTCATGAACTTTAAAGGTGTAATGATTTGAATTCGAGGGACTAAAGTTGTCAAACAATAAAAAGATGTTGGTAGAAGGACTAAAGGTGTCAACATGCCAAACTTGTGCCTCTGAATGACCTCACACGACGTTCGTATTCTTTCATAAATAAATTATCGATCGTGGAAAGCCGTTTGTGCTCAAAGATCAAAAGTTTACAAAGCATAAGGGTTAAACGTGTCAACATGTTAATTCTTACCTCTGAGTGACCTTTTAACAATCCCGAGACTTTGTAATACTTTATTATGCTCCCATGTATAACGAATAAAGATTTTGTGGAGTTTCGATACACGTAAGTACATTTCGGGAGGTTTAGTAACTAACCGGGAGCTTAAGGAAGTTAAATTATGACCCAAGACACTTGAAGGTTAACTATGGGGGTCCAAAGTGCAATAAACAATAGTTAAATAAACTTAAAATGGATCAGGGACTGAAAATGCAAGATTTGCAAAGTTTTTACCGGAATCAAGGATCTTCGCGGGCCGCAAAGATCTTCTTGATATCCTACGCGGGTCGAGAAGGCACTACCAGCGACCAAAATGGACAACTGCATGTTGCAGCCTGTTCCACCGCAATTGCATGCTTGTTTTTTATACCAGGGACTGGGCAACTGGTTTTTACTGCCCTAGGGACACTTGTGAACATCTGGTAACCCCCTAGGTACAAATGGATTGATCCTAGAGCTTCCAAAATCCAATATAAAGGGCCTTGATGCTCACTTGTTCTTGCACACTTGAAGTTTTACTTCACAACTCACTCTCTGAAGTATCATGGTCTTCTAGGAAGCTTTCTCTAGTTCTATTTTCGTGCTAAGGACTATTGTAAGTGTTCTTAGCTTCCTTAATTAAGTTTTTTTTTAGCTTAATGACCGAAAGTCAAAGATATCATAATTACACTTTGACTTTGTGATTAATCACTAACGGTCCAGCCATTATTCGAATTGAAAGTGGCTATGAGTTGGTAATTATGTAGGTAATAAACCCTTAAAAGGGCACCTACTGATTATCACATTTACTTGGTCAAATGTCGGGTCAAACTACTTAACAAAAAGTCAAACGAGTCAATTTTTACAAAATAATTCATAGCTGATAATGTAGAATTTATGGAACATGTTTTAACACTAAAATAACTTGGTAAATAATATAAGAACATGTTTAGGCATGTTCAACCCGATAATTCTGAGTTTAGGCTCGGTTCGCAACCGAAAGTCGCAAAAGTAGACCTTTGCTTTGACTTTCAGTTCTGACCCGATTTAACTTAGTTTAGTTATGCCTTAGGGTTCCTTTGGGACCATATTATATGTTAGTATAACTCTCTGAAGTTATACTACATGGTTCCTTAGAAATCATAGATTACTTTCATGTTCCGTTGTTGCTTAAAATTGACCATTTTGCCCTTTTAATATAAAAACAAGATTTTTGGAAATGTGAGTGGATAAAAATCTTCATTACTGATTTATAAGTACGTCCTAAAAATTTGACATCCGTTTCTGGTCTAGAATGAAAGTTATGCACGATATCGTAAAACTAAAGTTTTTTTATTAATTAAATGGCATTTTTGGCATAAATCATATTGAAACCCAATTTTTGGCACCAAACTTGCTACCCATTGATTAAATATAATATTTAGGGAATTTTGGAAATTTTTGTCAAATTTTATACTAATCATAACATAGAGTTCTAGTGTAAATTCGGTATTGGCGATAATGCCCTTTTCGCTAATAAAATGAGTTTTACATATCATTTTGATACCGAACCTTTTCCTACTGATTTCATATGTTAGATAAAATATTTTAAGCTTTAGAAACTGATCAAGACTTCAAAATTTTATAAACATTTCAAATATCGTCAAATACCGACTTTTACGCTAATTAGGCGCATAGTATAGATTAAAACAATATTCGACGCATAAGACTTGTTACCTACTGATTTTGTAAATAAATTTTTATACTTTAACAGTAAGTATAAGTCTTGAACTCAGATTTCCAAATTTGACCTTAAAGCTTATGTGAAATGACCAAAATGCCCATACGGTGCATAGTTTGGCCATAAAAGATAAATTTCACATATGTGTGATATCTTACTGATGTAACTTGATAAAATAAACATTTTTACTGATTATTTTAGACCAGAACCTCAGTTTACTATTTAACCTTTTTATAAACTATAAAATGACCAAAATACCCTTACGGGGCTTAATTTGTTTTAAATTTGTTTTGGGCGTAATGGAAGATATCCTACTGATATCATAACATATTTTAAGCATAATAACTTATGGAACATGTTCATGACTCATTCGGTTACTCGTTATGCATATACGCGTTTGGTACGGTTTATGTAACTAGTTTGCATGAATTGGCCGAAACGGGTCAAACCTTATCATTTTTACTTCAAAATCCAGAATGTGTTTAGTTTACCCATTTTATACAAGTCTTCATACTTGTCGGGTCTAAATCACATTCCAATCTGGTCATCGCTTAATCTCGCGTTTTGAGCCGTAAACTTTTCTTTAAAACTAACCGGTCTAAGTTATAATTTAAATAAGACTCGTTAGGAATCTAATAGGTTAATAAAACCTTCGTTCCAGATTGAGAGCCCCGGTAGAGTACTTGCACTTGCTGATTAGAATATACGACTAAGAATTAATTACATTTAGCTCAGGTAAATACTTTTAACTTATTTTCCCTTATAAGGGCTTGGGATACGGTAAATTATTACCGCTTGGTCGGGTGTAGAAACCTTTAAATCGAATATGTTTAAATTGTATAATTCCGTTTTAATCAGTGTTGCGTGATAACAAATAACATTGGGGGTTAACGACCGTGTCTTGGATATCCTTGGCTCATTCAAAAAGCGTGAATGGCCACGACTTAAGCACGGGGTGTAGGCATACATCTGTCTGTTGCGTATGTAAAAGATATACTCACTTGTGAGGAAACTTCTTGTGAGTTTATATTTGTGGTGTGTCAATTAATCTTGTTCGGCTTTTATACCGGCACTAAATGTTAGACAAACATGTAAATCTGATACAAGATTGTTATTACTATAATTGTCCCAAGTTATAAAATGTATGTGCCTTGTGCATTTAAATCATTTTTCATAAATGTTTTCAAAAGAGTCGGTTAATTGTATTTACCAGTGAAAACTGACGTATTTTCCAAAAAGACAAGGTGACAGGTACTGTACGTAATTGGCTGGGAGCTCGGGGCGTTAATAAGGAATCTTGCAAGTTCTAAACGCCTGAAGTTTGTTGAACAATACTTATTTTTCTGTTTTAAGATCCGCATGTGGATCCGTTATCAACCGTTTGTATAATATTTTATTATACTTTAAATTTCGGTTTGTAATATTTTACTTTCAAGCCTTCCGCTGTGTATTAAACTGTATACATTTGACTATGACGATATCAACTACGTCACGATACTTCCCACCGGGCCCACCGGTAATACGTGGAAAAATCAGGGTGTGACACCCAAGCCCGTATAGAGAAAATAGGTTAAGAGTATTTACCTGGGCTAAAACTCATCTTATAAATGCAAGAATTATAAATAACTCAGCCGTAATCAATTAACTAAGGTTGGTTGAAATTTACCGGAAGGCCCTAGTCTGGAATGAATGGTATAATAACCGATTAGTATGCTAACAGGTCCTATTTAAGTCGTAGACTTGGATCGATTAACTTAAAATAACGAAAACGGTATGATATGCTTGATTAAGCGATGACCGGAATAGAATGTGGTTTAAACCCAACAAGTACTAAGACTTGTATAATATGGGTAAACAATATACATTCTGGAATTTGAAGTAAAAAATGATAATAATTGACCCGTTTCGGTAAACTTACGTAAACTAGTTACATAAGCTCAACCGTACGCATATAAGCAATATCGGGTAACCGGATGAGTTATAAACAAGTTCTATATACAAATATACTTTAAATAAGTTGTAACATCAGTAGGTTATCTACTTATATGACCATTAAGGTTTTAATATCAAACTATGCACCATAAGGGCATTTTAGTCATTATGTGATAAGATAAGAACTTGCATAAAAATTTGAGTTATGATCAAGTACCCTCTGTGAAAATACTTTAATTATGTTATAATATCAGTAGGAATTAAGTTATGAATGATAGTTATGGTTAAAAACCAAACTATGCGCCAATAGGGCGTTTTGATCATTGTAATACGTAATTTATGATCTTATATCAAAACTTAGGTTATGAACAGATTCGTAGTATCAAAATATGTTATTTATAATAACATAATAGTAGGTAATTAGTTTTGTATAATAATTATGGTTTAAAACTATATTATGTGCCAAAAGGGCATTTTCGGCATATTATAATATAATTTAAGAACTTGTACATAAACTCAGGTTATGAACAGAATCTAAATACCAAAATATATTAATAATATTAACATATCAGTCGGTAAATCATTTGTAAGTTCTTTGTTGATTAAAACCATGTTTTATGCAAAAAGGACATTTTGGTCAAAGCTTGGCATATTATAGAAACTTGCATATAAACTCATAATCTTATTATGATCATGCAATATAACCTCAGAGGGTTATGCTACACTATAATACGATCATAATAAAACTTATATTCAGTAGCTAACTAAGCTAAATCAGGTCAGAATCGAAAGTCAAATCAGAAGTCAAATTGTTTGACTTTCGGTTGCGAACCGACCTTTAAACTGGAAATGATGGGCTGAACATGTTCATACATATTCTAATATTAATTACCAACTTATTTAAGTGTCAAAACATGGTTCATAACATTCATATGATCAGTTTATAACATTTACGAAAAACTGACTTTTGACTTTTTAAGTAATAAAACTTTGACCGGTCAATTGACCAAGTTAACGTGATTTTCAGGAGGTGCCCTTTTTAGGGATTAACACCTACCTAATTAAAATCACGTAGCCATGTTCGACTCGAACAATGGCTGGACAATAATGGTCTAAAATGAAAGTCAAATCAAAAAATCGATTTTGCTTGACTTTCGGCTTTTAAAGCCTATAAAACGAAAATGTACAGGAGAGGAACACTTACAAGTGATCCTTGGACGAAGTAGAACCGATTTGGATGATCCTATAGCTCAGGAACTTCCAAAGGAGAAGAGAGAATTGTTAAATAAAGAGGTGCAAGGTAACGAGTTCAACTTAGCACCTGTTTATAATCATGGAGCTTAAATGGGATCATCACAGGTGTTAGGGACTTGTAAGAGATCAGTACAAGTGTCCCAAAACGTGGAAAGAGCAGTTAGAGAGCCCATGGTTTCAGAAATGGTGGTTTCCTTGGAGCCCAAACAAAATATTGCAGCTGGCGATCCTTTACGGACCGTAACGGGTAACCCTTTGCGGTCCGTAAGGACATGAGGCGCACAAAGCATCAGGTTTCCTTGTGGACCATATGGCATATAGCCCTGTAGTCCGTATACAATGATATTTCTTAAGAAAATAAATCTCTTGCGGACCGTAAGCACTTAAGCTTGCGGTTCGTAAAGGGTCACTCAGAGGCATAAAATTGAGCATGTTGACACCTTTAGTCTCTCCACATTCATACTTTCAATAATTGTCATAACTAGTCCCTCCCGCCCAACATTAGGCACATTTGGGAGTATGGACACGTGTCAGTACATTACCAGACATGAATTTATGAGGTGTTACATCCTCACCCCCTTAATAGAAATCTCGACCTCGAGATTTTATTCAAAAAGATGGGGGTACTTTTGTCACATAGTGGACTCAATCTCCCATGTATATTCGGGGCCTCTACGGGCATCCCATTTAACCTTTACAATAGGTATAAACTTCCATCAGAGCTTCTTAACCTGTCGACACTTGATCGAAATCGGTTTCTCAACAAACCTCAGGTTTTCATCAATCTGCACATCATGATGTGACATTGCTAGCGACTCATCGGCTAGAAATTTCTTTAAATTATTGATGCGGAACACATTGTGAATTCCATGAAGCTCCTCTGGCAGGTTTAGCTTATAAGCTACAGACCCGACACATTCAATTATCTCGAATGGTCCAATATATCATGGGCTTAACTTGCCCTTCTTTCCGAAGCGCATCACACCTTTCCAGGGTGATACCTTCAACAAAACTTTGTCCCCTACTTGGAACTTAAGAGGTTTACGCCTCTTGTCAGAATAGCTTTTCTGCCTATCTTTGGATGCTTTGAGATGATCACAGATTTGCACAATCTTATCCGTGGTCTCCAGGACAATCTCTGGTCCTGTTAGTTGGGCTTCCCCAACTTCAACCCAACAGACGGGCGTTTGACACTTTCTCCCATACAAGGCCTCGAAAAGAGCAGCCTTGATTCTTGTATGATAACTATTATTATAGAAGAATTCTATTAGGGGGAGATGGTCATCCCTACCACCCAAGTCGATTACACATGCCCTAAGCATGTCTTCCAAAGTTTGGATTGTACGCTCACTCTGTCCATCAGTCTGAGGATGGTAAGTCGTCCTGAAATTCAATCTAGTGCCTAATGATTGTTGGAAACTTTTCCAGAAATGAGAAGTATATCTAGTATCTCTATCAAATACAATACATACTTGCACACCATGCATGGACACAATCTCGTCCGCATATAACTTAGCCAACTTGTCGGAGCTATACTTCTCCATTATGGGCAAGAAATGAGCTGACTTCATCAGCCTATCAATGATGACCCATATTGTGTCATTGCCACGTTTGGTCTTAGGTAACTTGGTAATCAAATCCATAGTTACAATTTCCCACTTCCACGTAGGAATTTCAAGTTGTTGTAGAAGTCTTGACAGCTTTTGATGTTCAGCTTTAACTTATGAACACATCAGACACTTAGCTACATAGGTGGCTATCGATTTCTTCATACTCATCCACCAATAATTCCTTTTCAAATATGGATACATCTTGTCACCTCCATGGTGAACAAAGTATTTGGAACTATGCACTTCCTGGAGGATTAGTTCTCTAAGTCCTCCAAGGATTGGAACCCAGATTCGACCATTGAATCTAAGAATTCCATCTTTCCCAGGTGTCAACTGATCAACAGTTCCACCCAATCCTTCACTAGGAATGTTAGCCTCTAACAAGGCTTGCTTTTGCACATCCAACAGCTTCTCATTCAAGCTATTCCTGAGCTCAATGCTCTTACCGTTATTCCTAATCGGCTTAACCCTGTCTTTGCGACTCAGGGCATTGGCAACTACATTTGCCTTGCCAGGATGATAGAGAATTTCGCAATCATAATCATTCAGTGTTTCCATCCAGCGGCGTTGTCTCATTCAGATCCTTCTGGTTGAACATATGTTGGAGACTCTTATGGTCAGTGTAAATACAACGGCACCCAGCTCCAAGTCGTGGGTGGTGTAATTTCTTTCGTGCACCTTTAACTGTTGTGATGCATAAGCAATCACTTTGCCTCTCTACATCAGCACACAGCCCATGCCGGTGTGCGAGGCATCACAATACACAACAAAATCCTCGATACCCTCAGGTAGAGTTAGCACTGGAGCATTGCTCAGTTTGTGCTTTAGAATCTCGAAGGATTCTTGCTGTTTTAGACCCCCGTAAAACTTGACATTCTTACGGGTCAGGGTAGTCAAAGGAGTGGCTATCCTTGAAAAGTTCTCAATGAACCTCCTATAATAACCGGTCAGTCCTAAGAAACTATGTACCTCTGAAGGCGTCTTTGGTGCTTCCCAGTTCATTATGGCTTCTATCTTGGCGGGATACACCTGGATACCACGCTCACTAACCATGTGTCCAAGAAACTGGATTTCTCGAAGCCAGAACTCACATTTGGAGAACTTAGCATAGAGATTTTCCGGCCTTAATAGTTCTAGGATACACCTATGATGTTTCTCATGATAAGCTTGATTACATGAATAGATAAGTATGTCGTCTATGAAGATTATGACAAACTTATCTAGATACATTTTGTAGACTCTATTCATGAGATCCATGAATGTTGCAGGTGCATTAGTGAGCCCAAAAGGCATCACTAGAAACTCATAGTGTTCATATCTCGTTCTGAAGGCAGTCTTAGGAACGTCTTCACTCCAGACATTCAGTTGATGGTAACCCGACCTCAAGTCAATCTTAGAGAAATAGCTAGCCCCTTGTAGTTGTTTGAACAGGTCATCAATCCTGAGTAGTGGATAATGATTCTTGATCCTTATCTTATTGAGCACACGGTAGTCAATGCACATCTGCATTGAACCGTCCTTCTTCTTGACAAACAAGATAGGAACTCCCCAAGGCGATGAGCTAGGCTGTATGAAGCCTTTCTCCAATAGCTCATCGAGTTGGGTCTTTAATTCTTTCATCTCTGTTGTCACCAATCGATAAGGAGCTCTTGCAACTAGTGCAGCACCTGGTAGGATGTCAATCCTAAACTCCACTTGCCTCTCTGAAGGTAGACTGGGTAGTTCTTCAGGGAAGACATTAGGGTAATCAGAGATGACAGTGATCTCTTCAATCTTAGGCTTCGGCTTTGTAGTATCGTTTTGTGACCCGAACGAGTCGTTCAGAGGAGTTTTGATCTGTTTCAGATGCGGAAAATAAGAAACAGACTTGGACACAGCTTGTAATTCACTTTAAACAACTTTCTGATTGATATAACACTGATTATAATCACAGGATAAACTGGCAGCACCTCGGTATCCAAATCCAGAACTGTTACAACTGATCTTCTTGAACCTGCTATATATAGGACTTGGGGTTTCACTTGAATTGACAAGTAACATTTCAAGCGGAATCACCTCTGTCAAGCGAAATCTCACTAATTTACACATAAACCTCCTATATTCTCGAACATCGTGCCCTGATCTAACATATCTAGTGACAAGGCTCGATACAAGACGAAGTCGACAGATGTATGCACTAACAGACTCCCCCTGAGATGTTGACGAGTCTAAAGTGTCGAGTCTTCGTGTCACACCCCAACCGATGGCGGAATCATCGGGGCATGGCACTGAGCGAAACAGATTGTCCAGAAGTTTCCATAACAACTATCATTACCATTCAATTTAAATTAACATATCCCATTCCATGTCTCAAATAGTAAACAAATTATTACAGATAAAATCCAGGCAAATATTCTGTTCCAACAACTCAGATTCAAACACAAATAGTTTATTTATTGGTTTCTAGGACCTCCTTTCCTAGCTTCGATTTCAACACAGCACAGAGAGCATCCTAGACCTTTCCTAGCCTCAAGTTCACAGCATGCTAAGCATGTAAACTTCTTAAGCACCTGTCACATACGTTAAAATAAAGTCAATACATAAAATGTAAAGGTGAGCATACAAGTTTGATAATAGCATATAGAGTTCGAATTCGTTTACGCATAACCAGCATGTACACATAGTGAAATGAAGCACGTTAGTTATCGACATAGATCCATCGATACCAATGACTGCGGGTTGACTGCCCGAGGCAGTTCGCAATACATGATTACCACCGTAATCCATGCAAGTAAAAGATCCTTAACAACCCCCGAGTGAACGGGTGCTGAGTCCAAACTATAGTACTATCGTTGCTAAGGCAGGTAGACAGCATTCCATGTGTAAACATAACAAACAAGCATTCATAAGCCACGTATAACATGCATTAACGGTTAGCGTTCAAATAGTTTGAGTAGTGTGATAGTTGTAGTTCGATATTCGTAATGTATGTAACACCCAAAAGTGCTTAAAGCCAAAAGGGATCGAGTATACTCACAGCGATTTATGGATTGAAGGGAGCGCTTAGCGAGTATGGTTAGCCTGGATAGATTCGATATCATAACGATAAGTGAAACGTATAACGGGAAACGAGTGTGGAAGAGTCGGACAGCTGGTCGATCGGACGACAGTTCGATTGGACGGGTGACTGTTCGGCTGACAGCCCGTACGGTCTGCTGTTCGGCCGGTCGGTAGGCCGATCGGATGGCTGTTCGAGTGGATTGTTCCTTCCTTTGAGAAGGATGTGTTTGTGTATGATGGCTTGACCTTTGAAGTTTTCGTTGTAGCATTTTGAAAACATTGAAGTACCTTTACCTTTCAGGTCGGTCGATCGGACGACTGTTCGATCGGCATGTAACCCGATCGGTTAGGCATTCAACAGAATTTCAAGGTTTAGTCTTTGAATCGGACAGGTGTTCGATAAGACAGGTGTTCGATCGGACAGGTCAACAAGTCAAAGACTTTAATGAATGTAAAGTGTAATGTAATGCAATGGATCGGATGGTTGATCGATCGAATAGCACAACTGCTGTTCGATCGGACAACAGGGTGTCACCTGATCGGACGGCTGTTCGATCGGGTGGCACTTCTAGTGCATTGAACATGTTGAAAATTGATTAAGTATTGAAGCATAGTATCTCATGATCCGAAGAGTAATCCGATCGGACAGTAGTTCGATCGAACAACAGTTCGTTCAATACTATTCTTCAACATAAATTGATTGTGTGGGGCCAAGTGCTAGCCGATCAGCTGGCGGGTCGATCGGCTGACTTATCCGATCGGCTGGCTGTCCGTTCGGACAGCAGTCTGATCGGTCAGCATTCTTACCTGATCAGTCCCTTTCGTCTAACACTTGGTTGTTCTGTTCGTTGTCGTTTTATCGAGGTATTTTGACAGCGAGTAAAACCATAGATGCCTCGTTATTACTTGGTTTCTCGGGTCGGACAGGAATTACCCAAATCCGGTCGGTGGACTGTTCGAAACGAAGTTTAACGTTTAACCCGGAGTCGGTTAACCTCGTGGATAGAATCCAGATCTTGAGCCGTATAACCACCGAAGTGATTTGTAAACCGGCTCAAGTTCCGTTTCTACTGGTTTGAGTGAATAAGAGTTGAAGAAGGTTGGAGAATCCATCCTTCAACCCTTTTCACCATGTATATGTTTAGATCTATAAAAGATCCTTGTTTGTTGATGTGGAAATCGGCTAGATCCAAGTTGTTCTTGGTGGATTGAGGCCAAAACATGAAGTTCTTCAAGAACCCATGATGACATCATCCTAGAACACTTGATTCTTGATGATTTCACTGTTAGAAGTTAAGATTTGAAAGATTGAAAGGTGTAGAAGTGTGTATAGATCAAGAAAGTACAAGATTTAGGGCGAAAACTTACCGGAATCGAGAGAAATCTGAGAAAAGGTGAGTTGAGCGTGCTGGTCGAACAAGGGTTTCCAAAAGTGGAAAGAATGACAATGACAGGGGTATTTATAGGATGACAAAAGAGGAAAGGGCTGGCCGATCGGCTGGCAACTCGATCGGACAGCCTGTCCGATCGGACAGCAGTCCGTTCGGCTGGCTGTTCGATCGGCTGGGAGCCTGATCGCTCGGTTGCACCTTTCAAGTGTTTCGCGCGACGATTTCAGATATTTCGATTATGATTGCGCGCGGTTCGATTCGATAGGGTTTCCTAGTCAAATTACTTTCCGTCTCAACTACTTCGTATCTAACGTAATCTCTTTTCCACTCTCTATCATAGTTCGATTTGTGGTTCGAGTTCGAGTTCGATTGCATTCGAGTTGGATTTCGAGTTCGATTGAGTTGGCTTGATTATCACAACACAACATAAATAAACATGCACAGTTAACATGTAAGGCACACACACACGTATAATAACAAGTAAAAATGCGTAGCTCGAGTTGCGAATTGATGTCGATTCGATTAACATAGCTTGATTATCAGTTGATTAACTTTATCACATTGTTACTTCCTATAGTTCACAGTCGTAGGTCGATTGAAATACGATTAATACTCATCGATTATTGAAATGAACGACACTTACTCCACATAATACAAATAAAATAAAGACATTTCTACAAGTCAAGTTGCGCGAAATCGGTCGGTGACTCAGACCTTGACTTTGACTTTCACTTACGAAAACACGGGGTGTTACAGCCTCCCCTTGTTTAGGGAATTTCGTCCCGAAATTAAGCTGGAAGCTGCTACAACCGCAATGAATCACGTGGAGAACTTTCTCTATCTAGACTTTCTCCTGGAACAACTGTGGGTACTTCGCCTTCATGTCGCCTTCGAGTTCCCAAGTGAACTCTGCGCCTCGTTTGCCTTCCCATCGGACTTTCACAATAGGAATGCACGAGCGCCTGAGCTGCTTTGTTTGGCGATCCATGATTTCAACTGGCTTTTCCACGAAGTACAATATTTCGTTCACTTGTAGATCATCGAGAGAAACATGTAAGTCATGGTCGGCTATGCACTTTCGGAGGTTTGACACGTGGAAAGTCGGGTGGACGTTACTAAGTTCCTCCGGTAGTTCGAGTCTGTAGGCGACTTTTCCGATCCTTTCCAGAATCTTAAAAAGGTCCAACATATCGAGGCGCGAGTTTCCCTTTCTTTGCCGAATCGGACTACACCCTTCCAAGGTGATACCTTTAGGAGTACGTAGTCACCAACGGCAAATTCACGGGGCTTACGTTTTTTATCGGCGTAACTTTTCTGTCGGTCCCGAGCTTTCACCAGGTTGTCTCGAACTTGGAAAATTTTGTCTGTCGTTTCTTGCAGTAGCTCCGGACCGGTTAGTTGCGAATGACCGATCTCGTGCCACACAATAGGCGACCGACATCTTCTTCCGTATAATGCCTCGAAAGGTGCCATCTGGATGCTAGAATGATAGCTGTTATTATACGAGAATTCGACCAATGGCAGGTATTTATCCCAATTACCACCGAAGTCCAAAACACACGAATGGAGTATATCTTCAAGAGTACGAATCGTTCTTTCAGTCTGACCGTCAGTTTGAGGGTGGAAAGCGATACTTAGATTAAGCGTTGTACCGAGTGCCGTTTGAAACGTTTCCCACAATCGCGAAGTAAACCGAGCATCACGATCAGAGATGATGTCACGAGGCGTTCCATGATTACAAATGATCTCGTCGGTGTAGATTCGGGCTAATCGTTCTACCTTGTAGTCTTCTCGTATTGGTAAAAAGTGAGCTGATTTAGTCAAACGGTCAACAACAACCCAAATGCTGTCGTGACCTGATGACGTGTGTGGTAGCTTGGTTACGAAATCCATAGCTATACTCTCCCACTTCCACATGGGAATTGGTGGTTGTTCGAGTAAGCCAGAGGGTCTTTGGTGTTCGGCCTTGATTCTAGCACAAGTTAGGCATTTTCCAACGTAGAGAGCGATATCCCTTTTCATACCCGGCCACCAGTACTTATAACGAAGGTCCTGGTACATTTTGTCAGCACCGGGGTGAATAGAATACCGGGATTTCTGGGCTTCGTCCATCAGAATCTGTCACAAGTTGGTTCGCTTGGGAATCCAAATTCGGTCTAAGAAGTGGAATATCCCATTCGACTTGCTCACAAGTTGGGCTCCATCGTGGTAGATTCTTTCCTTCTTCAAAATGCGTTCGTTGAAACATGCATGTTGCGCGTCGCGGATGAGGGTTTCGAGATCATGTTGGGCTTGAACATTACGAGTGCTAAGCAGATAGCTCCGTCTGCTAAGTGCGTCGGCAACAACATTTGCCTTACCTGGGTGATAACGGATCTCACAGTCGTAATCGTTGAGAAGTTCTACCCATCGGCGTTGACGCATGTTAAGTTCCTTCTGATTAAAGATATGTTGTAGGCTCCTATGATCGGTGAAGATCGTACACTTGGTACCATACAGGTAGTGTCGCCAAATCTTTAACGCAAAAACAACTGCGCCTAACTCGAGATCATGGGTTGTATAGTTCTTCTCGTGGATTTTGAGCTGACGAGATGCGTAAGCTATGACCTTGTCTCGTTGCATAAGAACACAACCAAGACTAAGGTTAGAAGCATCACAGTAGACAATGAAATCATTGTTTCCGTCGGGCAATGTGAGAACGAGAGCATTGCAAAGCATGTGTTTGAGGGTTCGAAAGGCAGACTCTTGTTTGGTTCCCCAAACAAAAGACTGGTCCTTATGGGTAAGAGAGGCAAGCGGCACAGCGATCTTTGAGAACCCTTCGATAAATCGTCGATAATAGCCCGCCAGGCCGAGAAAAGAGCGGACTTCAGACGGGTTCTTAGGCGTAACCCAGCTCTCTTGACAGCCTCAATCTTCGCAGGGTCGACGTGGATGCCTTGACTATTAACAATGTGACCCAGAAACTGGACTTCCTCTAACCAAAATTCACACTTGGAGAACTTGGCATAGAGTTCGTTCCCCTGGAGTAGCTCGAGGACCAAACGTAGATGTTGCGCGTGTTCGGCCTTCGATTTGGAATAGATCAAGACGTCGTCGATAAATACGATGACGAAACGGTCGAGATATGGTTTACACACGCGATTCATCAGATCCATGAAAACCGCTGGTGCGTTTATTAGACCAAAAGGCATGACAACGAATTCGTAGTGGCCGTAACGAGTACGAAATGCGGTTTTGGGTATATCCTCCTCTTGAATACGTAGCTGGTGATATCCCGAACGTAGGTTGATTTTGGAGAAACACGTAGCGCCTTGTAGTTGATCAAACAAATCGTCGATATGAGGTAGGGGATAGCGGTTCTTGATAGTTAACTTATTCAATTCCCGATAGTCGATGCACATCCTGAACGACCCGTCCTTCTTTTTGACGAAAAGGACTGGCGCGCCCCAAGGAGAGGTGCTCGGGCGAATGAAGCCTTTCTCAAGTAATTCCTGGAGTTGGTTTGAGAGTTCACGCATTTCGGATGGCGCGAGCCGGTAGGGAGCTTTGGCAATAGGATTGGCTCTAGGAATGAGGTCAATACGAAAGTCGATATCACGACTTGGCGGTAGTCCGGGAAGATCCTCTGGAAAAACATTTGGAAATTCTCGAACCACAAGAACATCTTTCACTTCCTTCTTCTATTTCTTTTCCTTCTCCGCTACCACAATGTTAGCCAGGAAAGCCCTGTATTCCTTACGGAGATACTTGCTGGCTTGGATACATGACATAAGCTTGAGCCCCTTTGAAGTAGTATCGCCATATACACACAATAAGTCACCATTCGCGAGCGAAAATCGAATCATCTTGTCGAAGCATACAACTTCAGCATGGTTTTCTCGAAGAAAGTCCATGCCTATTATGACGTCAAAGCTTCCGAGTTGCATCGGAATAAGGTCGATCGAAAAGATGTGATTGTTGAGCTCAAGAGTACAATCACGGATAACGGAATTGACAGCGACGGTTCTTCCGGTAGCGACTTCAACATCGAATGTTGAGGAGAGTTGGGAACGTTTACGACTAAGGAGTTTCTCAAATTTGAACGACACAAAGCAATTATCGGCTCCGGTATCAAACAAACATGAAGCATAAATACCATTCACAAGGAACGTACCATTGACAACGTTGTTGTCGGCCTGGGCTTGACGCACGTTGAGGTTAAAAGTTATGGCGCGTGTGGCCTGTTGTTGCTGTTGCTGTTGCTGTTGTTGTTGCTGTTGTGGCTGCTGTTGCTGAGGCTCTTGTTTCACAGCCCTGTTCGGGCACATGTTGGCGAAATGGTTCGGGTCGCCATATGTGAAGCAGGCTCTGGCTTTGACTGCGGGTGCCGGAGGAGCTTGTTGACCCTGTGGGGCAGTGAGTAGAGCTTGATTGGCTGGAGCTTGACGAATACGGCAGTTGGCAGTAAAATGGCCGTACACATTGCAATGAGCACAAAAACGGCATTGAATAGCAGTCGGGTGGTGGTAGGTGCAAGTAGGGCAGAGCGGGTGTGGTCCAGTGTATGCACGCGTGGCAGGCGGTGCATTGGCCACAGGCGCCGCTACTTGACGCTGTTGGGCCGGTACAGCTTGAACTGGTGCAGCAGTGATCGCACAGTTCTTGTTGGTGGATCTGTTCTTTCTCTTGTTCATCCTTTTGTTGCTTGATGAGGTGGGTTCAGCAGTGGGTGCGGTAGCGGTAGCTTGATGCAGATGCTTCGAAGTCTTATCCCATACACCAGCCTTAACCCGTTTGTCGTTGATTTCAGCGGCCAGCAGATAAGTTTCCTCGATCGTCGTAGTCTTAGCCCCTTGTACAAAATCAGCAACGCAGTCGGGCAAAGCCCGGATGTACTTCTTGATGGTCATGTCGGGTGTCTTGACTTGATCGAGACAGATAATGCTGAGCTGTTTGAAATGAGCAGTGAGACCAGCATTGTCTCCATCCTTTTGCTGTATGTGCCAAAATTCATCTTCCAGCTTTTGACGTTCGTGAGGAGGGCAAAATTCCTCTAGCATAACTTCCTTGAGCTCGTCCCACGACAGACCGTAGGCTGCATCGTTCCCTCGCTTGTTTCTCTCGGCCGTCCACCAGTCTAGTGCTCGGGACTGGAAAACGTCGGTAGCATTCAGAGTACGGAGGTCATCAGGGCAACCACTCTGTCGCAGAGTAACCTCAATGGAATCAAACCAGTGGAATAGTGTAGTGGGACCTCCTTCGCCAGTGAATTCTTTTGGCCCGCACGACTTGAATTGCTTGAAACTGAAAGGTCTTGCGGCAGCCTTAAGAGCTTTGGTCCTTGATTCCTCGGATGATTTGCTGGCATTCTCATAAACATCACTCACGGCCTTTGCCACACTTTTGGCGATGATGGAAGCAAGGCGTTTGTCCCTCTTTTCTTGACGAGAGAGTGCATGACGGGATCCAGACGACATGGTCTGCAACAGACATCGTCACAGGACTCATCATATTGTATTCGAATCTCACCTCACACGCCTACTTCTTACTAAAGCTCAGGAACACGTATAGTTACGTAAATACTTCACACGAAATCACATAATCACATAGAGCACATAGTCATTTAATACCTAAGCACGTAAAGCACAGAAGCAAGGAAGCACATACGCATTTAGTCACTAGAGGCAGTTAGAAAACAGAAACCTAGGTCTGGAGAAAGGAGCTAGAGAGAGAAAGTGGCAAAAGGTGATCAATAAGAATCACGGTAAATTGTACGTCTGGTGTGTTCGGTCACGCACGTTTACGGATTTCGCATGTCGAACGTGTCGTTACGCAATCGTTCGGAGTCAAAATAAGCACGTAATCACAAGATGCAGTGCGAGTCGTGTGTGTCGATCGAAGTAAAAAAAACAAAAATCGAGTAAATCCCAAAGTTTAAACACATAAACAGGAAAGCACATAAATAAGCACATAAAATTGGCGAAACATCAACAGTTGCGGACTCGAAATCGAAACACATGAAATTTTGAGAAATAGATTGTCTGCGGCTAGTAGACTTCGACTAACCAAAGCGATTCGACTACTCACAAGGACCTGTTGTGCACATTTAACCTCCAGGACTGTGTCCTTGCCTCGATTCTTGGGCATTTGGCACGCATCCCGTTGGTCATATCGTGACTTTAGGTGGTTGGAGTCCGTCGAGACTTTGGTGGGAGTTTTGTATAAGACTGAAACAAGTCGTCAAGGTTAGGGTTTCACCCCTGGCTTAACAACTTCGTTCCTATTTTGATAAAATTGAGGAGATTATTCATCAAAATATGGATTTCACTCCTGATTTGTCATAATTTTCCTCGTTTGTTAGTTAAAATGCGGGTTGATTAAGCAAATTTAGTCGAGAGTTTGCGATTTTCACACCTATTCTCGACCTTATTTCCTACTCACAGTTAAAATTTCGAGTGTGATGATAGCATAGGATGAGCGAGAATAGCGAGAAGTAAGCTCGTACATATCCTCTACTGCTCATGCACAAGTCGGTCTGCTGGTTCTTAACTATAGTCTACGTATCTAAGACTTCGACCCGGACTAGGTCGAGTCTTGCCTAATTCCCTATAGTTATGGCTCTGATACAAATCTGTCACACCCCAACCGATGGCGGAATCATCGGGGCATGGCACTGAGCGAAACAGATTGTCCAGAAGTCTCCATAACAACTATCATTACCATTCAATTTAAATTAACATGTCCCATACCATGTCTCAAATAGTAAACAAATTATTACAGATAAAATCCAGGCAAATATTATGTTCCGACAACTCAGATTCAAACACAAATAGTTTATTTATTGGTTTCTAGGACCTCCTTTCCTAGCTTCGATTTCAACACAGCACAGAGAGCATCCTAGACCATTCCTAGCCTCAAGTTCACAGCATGCTAAGCATGTAAACTTCTTAAGCACCTGTCACATACGTTAAAATAAAGTCAATACATAAAATGTAAAGGTAAGCATACAAGTTTGATAATAGCATATAGAGTTCGAATTCGTTTACGCATAACCAGCACGTACACATAGTGAAATGAAGCACGTTAGTTATCGACATAGATCCATCGATACCAATGACTGCGGGTTGACTGCCCGAGGCAGTTCGCAATACATGATTACCACCGTAATCCATGCAAGTAAAAGATCCTTAACAACCCCCGAGTGAACGGGTGCTGAGTCCAAACTATAGTACTATCGTTGCTAAGGCAGGTAGACAGCATTCCATGTGTAAACATAACAAACAAGCATTCATAAGCCACGTATAACATGCATTAACGGTTAGCGTTCAAATAGTTTGAGTAGTATGATAGTTGTAGTTGGATATTCGTAACGTATGTAACACCCAAAAGTGCTTAAACCAAAAAGGGATCGAGTATACTCACAGCGATTTATGGATTGAAGGGAGCACTTAGCGAGTATAGTTAGCCTGGATAGATTCGATATCATAACGATAAGTGAAACGTATAACAGGAAACGAGTGTGGAAGAGTCGGACAGCTGGTTGATCGGACGACAGTTCGATCGGACGGCTGACCGTTCGGCTGACAGCCCGTACGGTCTGCTGTTCGGCCGGTCGGTAGGCCGATCGGATGGCTGTTCGAGTGGATTGTTCCTTCCTTTGAGAATGATGTGTTTGTGTATGATGGCTTGACCTTTGAAGTTTTCGTTGTAGCATTTTGAAAACATTGAAGTACCTTTACCTTTCAGGTCGGTCGATCGGATGGCTGTTCGATCGGTCGGCAACCCAATCAGTTAGGCATTCAACAGAATTTCAAGGTTTAGTCTTTGAATCGGACAGGTGTTCGATCGGACAGGTCAACAAGTCAAAGACTTTAATTAATGTAAAGTGTAATGCAATGGATCGGATGGTTGATCGATCGAATAGCACAACTGCTGTTCGATCGGACAACAGGGTGTCACCTGATCGGACGGCTGTTCGATCGGGTGGCACTTCAAGTGCATTGAACATGTTGAAAATTGATTAAGTATTGAAGCATAGTATCTCATGATCCGAAGAGTAATCCGATCGGACAGTAGTTTGATCGAACAACAGTTCGTTCAATACTATTCTTCAACACAAATTGATTGTGTGGGGCCAAGTGCTAGCCGATCGGCTGGCGGGTCGATCGGCTGACTTATCTGATCGGCTGGCTGTCCGTTCGGATAGCAGTCCGATCGGTCAGCATTCTTACCTAATCAGTCCCTTTCGTCTAACACTTGGTTGTTCTGTTCGTTGTCGTTTTATCGAGGTATTTTGACAGCGAGTAAAACCATAGATGCCTCGTTATTACTTGGTTTCCCGGGTCGGACAGGAATCACCCAAATCCGGTTGGTGGACTGTTCGGAACGAAGTTTAACGTTTAACCCAGAGTCAGTTAACCTCATGGATAGAATCCAGATCTTGAGCCGTATAACCACCGAAGTGATTTGTAAACCAGCTCAAGTTCCGTTTCTACTGGTTTGAGTGAATAAGAGTTGAAGAAGGTTGGAGAATCCGTCCTTCAACCCTTTTCACCATGTATATGTTTAGATCTATAAAAGATCCTTGTTTGTTGATGTGGAAATCGGCTAGATCCAAGTTGTTCTTGGTGGATTGAGGCCAAAACATGAAGTTCTTCAAGAACCCATGATGACATCATCCTAGAACACTTGATTCTTGATGATTTCACTGTTAGAAGTTAAGATTTGAAAGATTGAAAGGTGTAGAAGTGTGTATAGATCAAGAAAGTACAAGATTTAGGGCGAAAACTTACCGGAATCGAGAGAAATCTGAGAAAAGGTGAGTTGAGCGTGCTGGTCGAACAAGGGTTTCCAAAAGTGGAAAGAATGACAATGACAGGGGTATTTATAGGATGACAAAAGAGGAAAGGGCTGGCCGATCGGCTGGCAACTCGATCGGACAGCCTGTCCGATCGGACAGCAGTCCGTTCGGCTGGCTGTTCGACCGGCTGGGAGCCTGATCGCTCGGTTGCACCTTTCAAGTGTTTCGCGCGACGATTTCAGATATTTCGATTATGATTGCGCGCGGTTCGATTCGATAGGATTTCCTAGTCAAATTACTTTCCGTCTCAACTACTTCGTATCTAACGTAATCTCTTTTCCACTATCTATCATGGTTCGATTTGTGATTCGAGTTCGAGTTCGATTGCATTCGAGTTGGATTTCGAGTTCGATTGAGTTCGCTTGATTATCACAACACAACATAAATAAACATGCACAGTTAACACGTAAGGCACACACACACGTATAATAACAAGTAAAAATGCGTAGCTCGAGTTGCGAATTGATGTCGATTCGATTAACATAGCTTGATTATCAGTTGATTAACTTTATCGCATTGTTACTTCCTATAGTTCACAGTCGTAGGTCGATTGAAATACGATTAATACTCATCGATTATTGCAATGAACGACACTTACTCCACATAATACAAATAAAATAAAGACATTTCTACAAGTCAAGTTGCGCGAAATCGGTCGTTGACTCAGACCTTGACTTTGACTTTCACTTACGAAAACATGGGGTGTTACACTTCGAATCTTCTGTCTTTATCAGTCTTTGGGCTGTAACAAACTCCTCCTCAACTTGTGCTGGAATCTTCTAATTCTCTTGATTAGATCTCTTGATTCCTTAAGTTCATCAGCATCAGTAGTTCTAAGATCGTGATCTGGCTCAATTCTTGCCCAGGATCAAAATCTGGCTAACCTGCAGAATCTCTACCCAAAACATAAATTTTCTGATAACCATTTGCAGGAAAATCAACTTCATATTTTTTTTTCTTATTTAAACATTTACTCCCCTTCTCAGAATGATTAAACTTGTTCTTTTCAATCACACTTTCCCAAACCTGTTCGTCATGTTTAGCACTTGGAATTTTGAAAATCAGCTTTTCAATATCAGTTGTCGAAAATCTTTTTGAATTTTTCAAAATTTATGCTAAAACATACTGAAAATCTTTTTGGATTTTTGAGTTTAAATGAAATGCAGTAAAGAAATATTTACAAACAATATTTTTGTGAGTTTGTGTAAGAGGATCATATCAGTTTATGACGATTCACAAGTACCATTGAGCTTAGTTACACATTAAGAATTAAACAATTCACTTAGATTGCCGATATACTGATCCACTTAAATTTTCACACAAATTTCAACAAATTCTAGATATGAATTAGGTGTTTTAAGAACTTAAACTCATTCATGTGTCCCACCTCTTGAATATACTCCCGTATCCAGATCCCAATATTCAGTCTTACAGGTGAGTATACCACAGATAATATCTGTAAGGGGTTAGATTGCGAAACTGTGAGAGCTCAGGTCAGAACTTCCGTTCAGCAGAGAGATGCCGGTTCGACTTTTGGTGGGTCCCCTTTAGAGGATCTTTTTTACAACAGCATTGATTAGCAATTTTATTGTCTATCATTTTATGCTGAGGGCGCCGCTATATTTCAAGCAAGCAGAAAGTATTCTCCAAAGACTAGGCCATTGCTTCCGCAAAATCAGAAGTCACGGGATAATATCCCAGATATCACTGAGCATAAAGACCTAGTATCTCAGAAAGAGGGACCTTTCAAACGAGATTTCAGAGGTTACCTATATATCCAAGTAGTGTTCCCCACGAAATAAGCAAGTTTGAATTTAAGTTTATATCCCGAAAAAGCTTACTAAATGTGTAAAAACCTATCAGCATATCATCAGTGAGACCGTTTAACACTATTTAAACATCACATTTCTTTAGCATACTGTAACTGTCTACTGATGTAATATCATTTCCTCTTCTTTGACACAAAAACTCATTTTTTAATTTTATCATGTTTTTGTCTTTTTCAAATTTTCTAATGTTTTTGGATTTTCTGTAAATTTCTACTCCCCCTAAAATGCAAGCACATTTCAGGAAATTTGAAAACAAACTATACAATAAAATTGACAACTGATATCGAATCGCTTCAAATCGCCATCCACTTGGCATAAACAATCAGAACTCCCCCTTTCACAAAACTATTTTCTCATTATGATTTCAAACCACTTAAGTTTGTTTTAACCAAAATGATTTTTCCGGAAAATAGGTTTTGTTAATTTTACAACTTGTAAAGTTAGGGGAAAACTTCCTCACTTTGCTCATATTTTACAATGATGAACCCCAATTTTACCACTTGTATGAGGATTACATCAAGTTCAAATTAATGACCTTGAGTAATCACTATGTCAGAACAAACCTCTGTACCACATGTAAGAAAATCAAGTACAACTTAATGTCCCTGATTTACCACTTGTAGGAATACCACATCTACACAAAATCAATTTACCAATAAAAATGCCGATTCCTGCTTCACACTTACCAACCTGGAAGCTCCGGCAAGTCACACTTAACCTGTAAAAATTTAATCATTATAAGATTCATTCATAAAATCAATTATCAAGAAAGATGCCGATTCCTGATCCGCGATTACAAACTTGGGATCTCCGGCAAGTCAGATTTTTAAGGGAAAAGAATTTCCACCCAAGTCTGACCAACCTTGGGTGTTTTTAACTCTTGTTCAGTAGGGTTATAAGTTGCCTTCTTTGTAGCATAAAAATCTTTAACCCCTTTGGCCTTTCCCTCGACCATTTTTCCAAAAATTTTCTTAACATTCCCATTAAATGCTTTCTCAACATCAAATTCTTCATTCATAGAATAGAATTGATTTGAGATCTCAATCTTTCCAATTTTCTGCTTAAACCGTTTATCCTTCAATAATGGAAAATTATCATCATTCACTGAAGGTACTGATTTTTCTTCTTTCATCTCAACTTGTGGCTCTTCTGGCTTTGTGGAACCAGATTCTTTTCTAACTTTCTCAGAAAATTTCTTAACAACCCATGTTTGGTTCTCTTTGGCTCTCTTCTTGTAAAAATTTTTCTTTGAACACTCACCAACTTCATAAGTTGAATTTTCAAAAACTTTGAACTTTTCAGTTGGTGGTTCAACATCGACAACTTTTTCTTTAAGTTTCTTAGAGACTCCCTGTTTTGTTTTAGTAGCTTGAGAACAATTCCATGCAATGTGACCAACTTCATTGCACTTGTAACAGGTTCTAGTCTCCTTTCGGTGAAAAATTCCAGTTCCTTTCCTTTCCTTCTCAGCAAGAAACTCCTGGTTTGATTGTTTCCAGAAAGGTTTCTTCTGTTCTTCCTCAACACTTCCTCCTGAAACAAATGTCATTTTTGATTTAAAATTGCGGACATATTTTTCATTTTTATAATTTTCAGGTGGAATAAAACCTAAACCTTTCTTTTTGAAATTACCGTTATGGTTTGGTTTCTTTTGAAAACCAGAACCATAACAGTAACCCTTTTTCTTGTTTAAACGTTGTTGAACTCTTGAAGTATATTTTTTAGGTTTCCTAGTAAGATTTACATCTTTTATTTCAGAAATATTGATTTCTGTAAGTTTGAAAACCTTTTTGATCTTTTCAAAATTAACACTTCTTATTGGAAATTCCTCATCAGAATATAATTTGTCTGAATCAATCAATGTATAAGCCACTTTGATTGCTTCGTCATTCAAATTAGATTTTGATAACAGGAATTCTTTATTGTAAACTCGTTTAACCGACGTCTTTGAACTGTTGAACGACGAACTCGAACTTTTGACAGACGAACTTGAACACCCATAACTCCGACTCCTCATCTGTATCCAACACCTGATCGACCACCTTTTTATTAACTCGGACTCATGATCAGTGTCAGACGTTGTAAAAATGACATCAATGTTTTCTGGTAAACCATCGGTTATATCTGACTTTAACTTTATATTGACCGCCTTTTCGACTTGCTCCTCATTCGGGTTTCTAGGAGAATACCCTTCCCAAATCGGTGGCGGACACTTGTTATACTGAACACTTGATTTCTTACCAGTATCCTTCTTCTTTGGCTTTTCATCATCTTTAAATGCTTCAAATCCTGCAACAGTCGGATAAATTCGATCAATAAGATAATCAGAACTAGAATAACTCTGTAATAAACGTCTAATTCTCTCATTCTCAATCTTTTCATTTTCCAACTCCCGCTGCAGCTTTGCACATTCTTCAATGTAATGATTAATTGCCTTCTGCTTTGTCATCATCACAGAAATCATCATAGTCAGCACATCTTCTCTTTCAGAATTTGTCTTTTGAAGACCAGTGACTATTTTGTTTAGCACATCATAAGATTCTTTCACATAGTTGAGATTGAACAGTAATTGTTCTTTCATCTTGTCTTGTTCACTCAACTTTTCATCTTTTTCTGCACATTGCTTGCAAGGTTCCAAACACTTTAAGCAAGGCTTGATGACTTCCACAATCTTTTCAACTTCGATGATCTTCTCCACTTCAACAAATTTTTCACTTTCAATCACCTTCTCAGTTTCAATAACCTTCTCAGCAACACTTTCAGCTTCATCATTTTGAACAGTCTCATCTTCTTGATCAACACTTTCAGATTTCATTTGCTTTTGTTCTTTTGCAGCTCGTCTTTCCTTTAACTTCTCCAAGCGATCTGCAAAATAAAAATGAAAGCTTTCAGGAGATAAATGAGTTTTTGCAACATTAATATGTCTTTCTTCTTCATCATCACCACTGTCATCAGTTGGTGATTGATCAAACTCAATTGGTTTATCAGAACTATTATCTGAAGAACTAGAATCAGATGGTGTTTGATCAAAAACAGTTTCTCTTTCTAAACTTTCATCTGATGAAACAGACTTTCCTTCTTCATTCTTCACACTAACACCAATAGCTTTCATCCACTCGGTAAACATATCTGGTTCTTGAACTATCTTTGCAATGAACGCTTTAAAATTCCCATTCTCATCTGCAAACATATCCTAGCTGAATCCTTCAGGTAACCTTTCATCTTCTTGATTGATTAGGCATGCTTTATTGTCAGATGAAATGTATTTATCCCAGCTGAAATTTTCTTGATTCACTAAACATGCTCTTTTTGAAGAATCCTCTATCACTTTTCTACCATAAGCCACTTGTGGTTCTTGTTGTAGTTGTTGACCAACTTGTTGATATATGGCTCTTCGGTAGTAATCATCTTTTCCAAATGGATTCTTTGTTTCACTTGCTTCTCAGTTTTTGCATTCCCTCTTGAAATAACCTTTCTCCCTGCATCGAAAACAAGTAACTTTAGATTTATCAAAACCTAAAGTAGAAACATGTGCATCAAGAAAATCATTTCTTCCAGTAATCATCTTGAACTTTTCAGCTCTTCTAAGAACACTAGCTAAACACCATTTGATGTCCATGAACTCCATTTCTTCAGCGTCTATCTGATCGTAATCCTCTTTTGTTAGAATAGGATTCCCGATTCTCCCTGCAACCAACCCTTCATAGGATTGTAGCACAGTTGCAAGTAGAGACATATGATCTTTGGCAATTTCTTCAGAAAAGCTTTGACCTTCTGGAAGATTCAATGCAATATTGCACTGTATCACACAACCACCACCTTTTGTGCTTTGAGAATGTAAGCTTGATGATGAACTCTTGGGATTAACACTCGGGTATGAAGAGAATCCACTGCTGCTATTAGGACTTTGTTCAACATTTTCAGATGAATTTCCAGCACTAAACGCAGTTTGTATTTTTGGACTTTTTTCAACCTCTTGAACACTGCCTTTGTAATACATTTTCACATCTTGTTGACCATTCGGATTGTTCATCCTTGCAATCTTTTGCTGTTCAAGATCTTGACCCTCAATCTTCTCAATAAACTGAGAAATCGTCAAATCATCATATACTCCGGTGTTCTTTAAGATCATCAAGTATGTACCCCACTCCTTTTGAGGTAAAGCATCCGCTAATTTGTCGACCCACTCCTCTCGATCTTTGGTTATGCTTAACATCGACATGGATCGCACTAAGTGACAATATCTTTCAATTAATTTCTTTGTATCTTCCCCGGGCAAACTGGTGAATAGATCAAATTCTTTCTTGAGCAATGCCTTTTTACTTTTAATCATATTTTCACTTCCTTCAAATTTGATTTTAAGAGCATCCCAAATCGATTTTGAATTTTTATCATGTTGAAGCAATACAAAGATGTCTTCTTTAATGGCTTGCTGAAGTAGACTAATCATCATCTTTTCAGCTTTGTACATGTCACGTTCGTTGTCATTGAATTCCGAGATTTCTTTTATAACTTGCAGATCTGTTCGTGGTAGAACATACTTCTTCAAAATATACTCCCAAGATCTTAGATGGTTAGCTTGAACCCAGTTTTCAAACCTATCTTTCCATCCGTAATACTCCTCAATGCTCATTAGCTTCGGTGGTTTTTGTGTAGTTCCAGTTTCATTTTCCAAATTCATGTTTTGAGCAATGGTGGCTGGAGTAGTTGGGGATGTGGCAAACGCGTTGTAAAACTCTTCACTCATGATGAAATTTTTTTTTCAAATAACTGTTACTTTCAAGCGAAATACCCTATCGAGCGAAATCAACTCTTAAACACACAACCAGTTCAAGCGAAATCTCCAGTTTTGCAATTTCAAGCGAAATAACCAACTGACTGTTCCATGCGAAATACCACAGTAACAGTTTCAAGCGGAATAACCAATTATGGAGCGAAATCAGCGCACTTTGAAGCGAAATAACAGGTTTCGCTTGAAACTTTTCAAGCGGACTATGGCAATCTTGAGCGGAACCACAAATATTCGTTCAAGCGGGATCACAACTTAGGTCAATTTTTACCATTTTTAAACTGATTTAAGGCCTTAAACTCTCAAGGGTTTGTTAAAAAGCAGTTTTACACGCTATATGAAAAATTTAGCCTATTTTAACCGTAAAAACTAGTTGATTTTGAAAAGAAGGTGTAGAAAACAGAAATTTGGAGCTGAATCGGAAAGAACTCCTCCTCCTGAGCTCTGATACCACTTGTAGGATCGTTTTGTGACCCGCACGAGTCGTTCAGATGAGTTTTGATCTGTTTCAGATGCGGAAAATAAGAAACAGACTTGGACACAGCTTGTAATTCACTTTAAACAACTTTCTGATTGATATAACACTGATTACAATCACAGGATAAACCGGTAGCACCTCGGTATCCAAATCCAGAACTGTTACAACTGATCCGTTTGAACCTGCTATATATAGGACTTGGGGTTTCGCTTGAATTGACAAGTAACATTTCAAGCGGAATCAAATAGATATGATTTCGCTTGAAACTGTCACAATACATTTCAAGCGGAATCACCTCTGTCAAGCGAAATCTCACTAATTTACACATAAACCTCCTATATTCTCGAACATCGTGCCCTGATCTAACATATCTAGTGACAAGACTCGATACAAGACGAAGTCGACAGATGTATGCACTAACAGGCTCGTCTAGCATCACCTGTGCCATGTATATGTATCATCCGCTCTTCAAACACTTGGATACCTTGAGTAGAGACGCCTTCTCAGGCAATCCATAGTGTAAATCTCCTTGGATGGTGAGCATTTCACCAGATGGGGTTTTAACTTCAATGAATTTCTTATCGCAGGCAATTCGGGCTTGGTTATGCGATAACTAACCCATGCCTAAGACTACATCGAACCCCGCCAATTTCATTGGCAGAAGAGTAATATGAATAGCATGATTCTTAATGGATATGGAACATCCATCAAGAATGGAAAATGCGGTTTCTAAGGTTCCATCGGCAAGTTCTACCTCATAAACAATATCTAGAGTTCTTACATGTAAGTTTAATAGTTTACTAAACTTATGGTCTACAAAAGACTTATCAGCACCCAAATCAAACAGAAATCTAGCAAAGATATCATTGATAAGGAACATACCCGTTATGACATTATTGTCATTCACTGCCTCCCTTGCACTCATTTGGAAGGCTCGGGCATTCCCTTTCTTTGTCCCACCAGGCTTAGAAGTACCTTCCTTAGCAGCCTTTGGGCAGTTTGTCTTGATGTGGCCCTTCTTCTTGGACTTTTGGGAGGTATCCTCCTCCCTCTTCCTCTTTCGGTCAGTCTAAGTTTTGACTGACTTTTGTCTCACCGCATTCAGGGTGAGAGATAGAGACAGATCCACAGCAGACCTATAGGAAGTAGGCTTCGAAGCCTTTACCATGCCCTTAATTTCTGGTGCTAGACCAACAATGAAACGTGCAATGCATTTGGATTCTGGAGTAATCAGGGAGGGTACTAACCTCGCTAAGGTGTTAAAGTCGGTAACATATTTCCAACAGTCCAAGTTTTTGATCGTGAGAGTCAGAAAATCTGACTCCACCTTCTCCACCTCATGCGGTGGGCAGTAAGTCTCTTTAATAAGGTCCACAAACTTGGACCACTCAAGGTTGTACAGGGGTATCTTCCCTGTAGACTGAATCATGGCCTTCCACCATGTTAGGGCATCGCCCTTGAAAGATTTGTGAGACAAACTTCACAATATCTTTATCAGCGCAACCACTGATATCTACAATCGTCTTCGTTTCATCCAGCAATCTCATAGCATCAATTGCCTCTTTCTCACCATTAAAGTCTCTGGGCTTGTTGAAGACAAAATACTTGTAGGTACAACCATCCCTTGAAGAACAGGACCTATCCTGAAGCACTTGCTTCTTGGGTTCACTCTTCGCATTTGAAGAGTGAATTGAGCTCTCCTTACGAGCTGCTGAATGTGGAATTGATTGGGACTTGGAACGAGTAGCACTCGACTCCTTAAAATTAGCCATGAAAGCATTCATGGCCATGCCGACTTCAACGGCTATCATGGCTTGGAGATTTGCTCCATCGCCTACTTGGACATTATTAGTATCATCATTCTGTCCGACGTTAGGCCCATCCGCATTTGGATTCACCATGACTATAAGTTTGGTACTAAAAACCATAACAGACAATTTCTCAGTTGCAAAATAATAGTTGGTCATCGAATTTAGATGACATGAAAATGCATTAGCCATGGTATCATTAAACCATATAGGCTATTACGTTTGGATATAAAAATCCTTCACCCTTTTGGACCAGTGTGCACAATGTCACAACTCCCAAGTTTTAACATTTCAAATAGATGTTTGAATAAAATAATCAACTATATGTTTAGCCTAGGTCACAAAGGACCATCAATGTGTCACACCCCGACCGCATTACAACAACAAACTGAGGCAGAAACGTCAGGGAGTGTCATAACATAATCATTGTTTCACAACACATGGATTGAAGTTCTGTTTTATTGAATTATGTGTATTACATTGTATTGAAATCAAAAGCAAAACATGAAAAAATTGTCTTTCATTGTTATTGAGTCACTAACGCCTCGTCCATTCCTATGTGAGCATGCATCATAATCATCGACAAACATCATCAAACTACGGTACCTGAAACATATGTGAAAATACGTCAGCATGAAAATGTCGGCGAGTACATAGGTTTTGTGAGTATGTCAGATTCATGGCTTTGAGTTCATATTGCAATACTTCGTCCAACTACGAGAGTTGTCGAGTGTGTAATCTTGAAAACAAAAGAGTTTGATATTGCAGTATGTTTGTATCAACTTTTACAAGTTGATATATGTATAAACTAAAACCATTGTAGCCATGAATCTTAACTGAAAACATTTGTCTTTGTTAACCAAGTTATAAATCGTTCTCGTAATAAAACTCGTATAGTTTATATTGTTAGGAAAACCTTGTAGTGTAACTTTGTTTTGAAAACATTTCGTCCAAGTGATCTAGATAACCCGACGATATGTAATGTGTTAAAAGCACTTATATATAGGAAGTACCAGCGGCGTATCCACCATGCTTTTATCACATTACACCCGCCCCGTTACCTAATCACTTACCATAACCCAATCGTTCAATAGTTCAAATAGTTCCAATCGTTCAAATAGTTCAAGTAGTTCACATAAATCAAATAGTTACATTGGTTCAAATAGTTCCAATGGTTCAAATAGTTCAAATAATTCACATAGATCAAATAGTTCTAATGGTTCAAATAGTTCAAATCGTTCACATAGTTCAATAGTTCCAGTGGTTCAACAGTTCACATAGTTCCAAGTGGTTCAATAGTTCATATAGATCAATAGTTCCAGTGGTTCAATAGTTCACATAGTTCTAGTAGGTGGGTAAGCAGGCGGAAAGGGAGACGGGTAATAAGCATTTTGTGTGACATATAAGGGTCATACGGTGGCGCTCGATAGTTAAAATCTATCAGCGTAGATGGGTTAAAAGGATTGTATCCAGACGTATCTGGATACGTAGGGATTGGGTTAATAAAACCCGATGGCGGTGGTGGTTGAACAAACGTTGCAGGAGTTGGATTAACCACTAGCGTAGTGTTTGAGGGTCCACCCATTTAGGGGTCCTCAGGGATAGGAGGGTAAGTAGGTGGTAGTGGTGGTAGCAGGCTTGACTGCGGTCCGAAACACACGGACATGCGCGCACCACGTTTTCTCCTTGGCGGCTCTGGAGGTGGTTGCGGTTGTTCCACATCTGGTGGTGGTTGTAGGTGTTCCACCGGTTCCATGTACACATCCTCTTGTGGAGGTGGCGGAGGCGGTGTAGGAGAATGGTAAGAGGGTGTATACTCGAAATTAAAATGGTTCCAATATTGGTCCCATTCATAAGGACCTTGATAAGGTGACCCCGCATAAGAAGCATAACCACTCGAAATTTCAATGGGGTGCGCAGGTGACCCTGATGGTGGCATCTCCGGATCTGGATCTTCGTCCGACTCCATGTTTTGGTCTAACTGGTTTTGAGCAGCTGGAGGGGTGCTTATGTATTGATTTGGGTCAAAAGACCCATTAAATGAGTGGGAATGAGAATGGTGTGATTGGTGTGAATGATGGGAATGAGAATGATGTGAATGGTAAGAATGATGGTATGATGGTGACGAGTCAAGTGAGACAGAATGTCTCACTGAAGAATAGGAGTTTCCCCAATCTTGGTAAGGGTCTGAATCATAAGAGTGGGAGGGTATGTGTCCTGATGGTCCTCCCCTCATTGGACCTTTTCCTTGTCATATTCCGCGATATCTTGGCGGCATGTTTAGTTCCTGTCAAAAATCAAAGAAAACAATATATATATATATATATATATAACTTAATAAGGATAAGAGTTAATCCTACGTCATTGCCTTGACTCATAAAGTCTAAGGAATATACTACTGTGTCATTTGAGATTAAACACAAAAGGCTAGTGCTTAAGTCACTCAAACATTGGCTCTGATACCAACCTGCCACACCCCAATATTTCGACCATGTCGCCCGGTGGGCCCGGGTGGGGAGTATCGTGACATAAGATTGGTATCAATACACAACAACACAGATAGCACAGTGGAAGTCTTGGAGTTTAAAATATTATTACAAACGTAACTGTCCAAATGTTCAAAATAATTATACAGACTATTTGTAATAAAGATCCACAGGCGGATCGAAAAATACGAAAATGGGATGAACAGACTACTCGGCTACAGGCAAAGGAGTTGCAAATTCCTCTTTTAGCATTACCAGGAAAATTCCAGCCTATTTACGTATCCTTGCAACCGGTAACTTAGTCTTTTGAAAATATGTCAGTTTACACTGGTAAATACAAATAACCGACTCGTTTTGAAAACATTTCAAAATCATTTTAAGTGCACAAGGCACATGATTTTATAAATAACTTGGTATAATTCAAAATGATCTTGTATACAGTTTTACATGCCTATCAATACATATGGGGCCCAATACTAAACACCGAGACATGATTAACCGACACGCCACTTAAACCCACAAAGGGGTATCCCCAACAAGTGGGTAAGAAAAAACATTTTATAATAGCATTAGCATCTGTCAGGTGTATGCCTACACCCCATGCTCGGTCGTGGCTATTGGTAACTTAAATGAGCCGAGGATATCCAGGACACGGTCACGTTAACCCCCAATGTTTAAGTTATAACTCAAAATAGATTAAAACGGGTCATGGAATTTTTTGTCACAATCGACATATGATCCCATACCCGACCAAGCGGTAATAATATACCGTATCCCAAGCCCGTATAGGGAAAATAGGTTAAGAATATTTACCTTGGCTAAAACTCGTCTTGTAAATGCAAGAATTATGATTAGCTCAACCGTAATCAATTAACTAAGGTTGGTTGCAATTTACCGGAAGGCCCTAGTCTGGAATGAATGGTATAATAACCAATTAGTATGCTAACGGGTCCTATTTAAGTCGTAGACTTGGACCGGTTAACTTAAATTAACGAAAATGGTACGATACACTTGATTAAGCGATGACCGGAATAAAATGTGGTTTAAACCCAACAAGTACTAAAATTTGTATAATATGGGTAAACAATATACATTCTGGAATTTGAAGTAAAAATGATAAGTTTTGACCCGTTTCGGTAAACTTACGTAAACTAGTTACATAAGCTCAACCGTACGCGTATAAGCGATATCGGGTAACCGGATGAGTTATAAACAAGTTTTATCTGCCAATATATTTTAAATAAGTTGTAACATCAGTAGGTTATCAACTTATAATTTAAATAAGTTGTAACATCAGTAGGTTATCAACTTATATAATTTTAGTCATTATGTGACATAAGATAAGAACTTGCATAAAAATCTGAGTTATGATCAAGTACCCTCTGTGAAAATACTTTAATTATGTTATAATATCAGTTGGTATTAAGTTTTGAATGATAGTTATGGTTAAAAACCATACTATGCGCCAAAAGGGCGTTTTGGTCATTATAATACGTAATTTACGATCTTATATCAAAACTTAGGTTATGAACAGATTCATAGTACCAAAATATGTTATTTATAATAACATAACGGTAGGTAATTAGTTTTGTATAATAATTATGGTTTAAAACCATATAATGTGCCAAAAGGGTATTTTTGTCATATTATAACATAGTTAAAGAACTTATACATAAACTCAGGTTATGAACAAAATTAAAATACCAAAATATGTTAATAATATTAACATATTTGTAGGTAAATCATTTGCAAGTTCATTATTGATTGAAACCATGTTTTATGCAAAAAGGGCATTTTGGTCAAAGTTTGGCATATTATAGAAACTTGCATATAAACTCAAAATCTGATTATGATCATGTAATATAACCTCAGAGTGTTATGCTACATTATAATACGATCATAATACAACCTAAATTCAGTAGCTAACTAAGCTAAATCGGGTCAGAATCAAAAGTCAAAGTAGAAGTCAAACTACTCGACTTTCGGTTGCGAACCGACCTTTAAACTGGAAATGACGGGCTGAACATGTTCATACATGTTCTAATATTAATTACCAACTTATTTAAGTGTTAAAACATGGTTTATAACATTCATATGATTAGTTTATAACATTTAAGAAAAACTGACTTTTGACTTTTTAAATAATAAAAATTTGACCCGTCAATTGACCAAGTTAACGTGATTTTCAAGAGGTACCCTTTTGAGGGATTAACACCTACCTAATTACAATCATGTATCCATGTTTGACTCGAAAAATGACTGGACCATAATGGTCTAAACTATCACACCCCAAGAAATACCACCAGCGGGAACCTCCGCGAGGCGTGTGACGTACCAGGATCTAGCCACTAATCACATTGAACCATAAGTAAAAATAGAAATTTCCATTAAATAAGAATAGTAATATTCAAACATCAGTTTTGAAAGTCAAACATATTCAGCGGAAGCATTAAATATTGTTCAATAAGATTAACGTATAAAGTTTAGAAAACAATCCAACTTCGAGTGTCTATCCAAACGCCACGACCCATTACTACTCCAGCTTCCCAGACAACAAGTCCCATATCAGTGTACCTAATGGACTGCAAGCATGTAGAGAAAGTGTATCAGCATAAAGCTAGCGAGTTCACAGTTTTGTTAAACTTTTGGTTACCAAGTGTTCGTTTTAAGATATGTTGATAATAACTCAATACTGTAAGACGGCTGTTTGTTTGCTCTTCCCCAATGCTCTATCAAACATTGGTCATGTGGTTAAGGTCATCAGTTCATGCCCGTCCTATCTAGGTACGTCGTGATGGTGCCAAACCTAATAGTGCTATCAACTAATACCCCGTTGCCCTACAAGCAACTAATTCGGTAATAAGATGGGACTTAAGTGATAGAAGTAAGTGTATTATCCAACAACGACATTTACTGAAATTTGCCTCATATCCCCTACAAGGACATGGGTTCGTAAAGTATCCCCTACAGGGATGCAAGTTTGTTTGCTTGTTCCTACTGGATGCATGCTTGTAAAGAAAGTAGTGAACTCACCTTTGATTGCTCGGTTAGACTTTTAAAGTGGTTAAGAGTTGAGGCAGGTCAATCACGTCCTAATACGATTACCATTTAGTTTATTAGTGTGTTCATGTAAGGCACGAAACTCATACTCGTATCTACCACGTATCAGGCAATCACGTTGACAACTTACATACATATACCTATTTCACATATAATTACTTGTGTTCATAGCACACAACAACTGACATAACATTTTCGTTGACATAAAACAGGTTTCATTCTCAGATAGCAGAAACAACGTTTAGATACACACATAACAACTTATTACGTTTCAGCTTTGATGTCCAGAACTGGGCTGTTTTCAGGTATTTTTATAAAATAGTTGTCTTATTCCAAAAACTCCAAATAATTTACATATCGTTCCAAGTGGTCCGCGTCACCTTGTGTAAAAATCTCAAGACCTAAATCCTTAGCAATAATTTATTAAAAATCATCTACTAGGCGGCAGTCAGATTCGTCACTTTCTGACTGCAGTCCAGTGAAAATTTTATTTAAAAATCATCGTCCGTCTGATTGCCAAAATTCCAGTGGGATATTTTCTGCAACATCCGTGCCCAACTACTGTATGAATTTCATGACCTAACTCTATCCAGTTTACAGGATATAACGAAAAACATAACATGTAATTTCTGTAGAAAAAAATGTAGTTTTGGCTGCTGTGCATAACAGTCCTTTAAAAATAGCAAACCAACTCAGAAAACTGTAGCGCCATTTGAAGCATTTTTCAAAATCGTACGTTTTAGACTTTAGAAAATATGTTTTTCGATACATAATGACTTGTTTACAGCCAACTGAAGTTGGCTGTTTACGCTAATCAGCTTTCAGTTTTCATCTTTATAATACAAGAACGAGTTTAAACGGTCATGCAATCCTAGTAACATCGACTAACAGCAGATTAACTCATCAGATATCATCTAGCATATCAAGAATCACACAAACCCTGGGTGTGTAACATCATAAACATCGCAGAAAACACAGATTTAACACTTAAAGAACATTACTAACCTTGGAGCGGAAAGAAAGAACTAGAAGGAGAGTGATGCGATCAAGAGAGGGGGATTTGCGATAGGGGGGTGATGATCCAGCTTCCGTCGCACACCAGAGAACCAAGGAAGTCTAGAGTTTTAAGTTTCTTTTGAAAAAATATACTCCTCTCACATGCAAGTTATGTATTTTATAAATTAAGGGGGATGGGGCGGTTAGTTTAATTGGACCGAGATGGGTTGGGTTGGGTTTGTTTGGTCCGAGATTAGTGTGGGGGAATCGGGTGGGTTTGGTTTTTGGGTCACAGGGTAATGGGTTTCGGTTTCTCGTAAGTTTCACAAAATAATATATTACAATGTTTCGGTTTTGATTTTAGGTTCCGTGTAATTCACATAATATTGTTTAGGTTACGAGGGTCGAGTATTATGCTAATAAAATACAAACGAGTATCACGCCACTAAATTAACCGCAACACGTGTATTTTATAATAACCACCTAAACTAAAGTATAACCGCAACAAGAACTGAACTAGAAAGAATACCTGATTTTCCAGGATGTCACATTATCCCCAAGTTGAAAGAATTTTCGTCCCGAAAATTGAATAAGCAGTCTCTAAGGAGTGAGGTGATAGGTCAAGATGATTGTGGATTTTGTGAAGGTGCCACATAAACCAAAAGTCAAAGCAAGAATCGATTTTGCTTGACTTTCGGCTTTTAAAGCCTATAAATTAAAAATGTACAGGAGAGGAACACTTACAAGTGATCCTTGGACGAAATACAACTGATTTGTATGCTCCTATAGCTCAGGAACTTCCAGAGGAGAAGAGAGAATGATAAAATGAAGAGGTGCAAGGTAATGAGTTCAACTTAGCACTAATTTATACTCATGGAGCTTAAAGGAGATCATCACAGGTGTTAAGGACTTGTTAGCGATCAGTACAAGTGTCCCAAAACGTGGCAAGAGCAGCTAGAGAGCTCATGGTTTTGGAAATGGTGGTTTCCTTTGATCCCAAACAAAATATTGCAGCTGGCGATCCTTTAGGGACCGTAAGGGGTAACCCTTTGTAGTCCGTAAGGACTTGAGGCGCACAAAGGATCAGGTTTCCTTGCGAACCGTATGGCATATAGCCCTGCGATCCGTATACGTTAATATTTCTTAAGAAAATCAATCTCTTGCAGACCGTAAGCACTTAAGCTTGCACTCCGTAAAGGGTCACTCAGAGGCATAAAATTGAGCATGTTGACACCTTTAGTTCCTCCACATTCATACTTTCAATAATTGTCATAATTAGTCCCTCCCAACCAATATTAGGCACATTTGGGAGTATGGACACATGTCAGCACATTACCGGACATGAATTTATGAGGTGTTACAGTCCCACTTTTCAAGTAATGACCTAAGAAACCTATAACTCAAACTGACATTGGAAAACTTTAGATCTACCAATTTTAATTCACTAATTAAGAAATTGAATCTCTGAACTGTTGAGTCAAGGTCTCTCCCTTTACATGACTGAAGGTCCATATTGTTGGTTGAGAATTTCACTGTTGTTTTCAATAACTTCCTCTGTTCCACCAAATTGTTCTTTCAAAGCATCCCACAATTCCTTGGCACCATGATAGTGTAATAGTCCAGCATAGATTTCATTTGGTAGGGCCATAACAAAAATACTGAATGCTTTGGCATCTAGCTCAAATTTTTAAAAATCATGTTCAACATAGTTTTCTGGTTTTTTGGCTCATCAACTTTTGGCTCTTCGGTACGAGGTACCATTGGAACATGTGGTCCAAATATAACGGACTTCCAACATCCAGTGTTTTATTGAGCAAGAACATGGGTCATCCGATGTTGCCAGCTATTGTATTCGACTTGACAAGCATCGGATGCTTGTTGTTGAAACCTGTGTTATGGGGATCGTGATTGTACTGAGACATCCTTTTGATCTTTTGGAAAACAAAGTGTGTTAAAAAAACTTTAGTGAAATTGATACTTAAAGTCAGTAATTTTGTAAGTGAAGTGCTTGGTGAGTGAAGATTATCAGTGCTTCACATAACTAATAGCAAACGTTAAGAGGGAGACTGTACGTGCAGTAACCTGCCAAGTAATTGTGGCTTTATCAGTTCTGTGAAATATCACGTCCAATGCAGAAGTCAAAGTCAAAGATGTGTATCAAGGATTGAAGAGTTCTGAATTATATAATGAGTACAAGTAGTTTCGAATTATGTAATAAGAGGTCAATCCGAATTACTAGAGGTTCAGAGGTTTTGAGCACCTCTGAACTTGATTGTCCGTAGTATAAGGTTTGGTAGTTTGAAACATATGTTGTTCGTTATTACTTGTAATATTCTGCATTTATTTATCTAGCCTATAAATAGTGATTTATAGGTTAGATTTGATAGACTTTTGAGATTTTAGTTCTGAGTGAACAATTATGAGAGATAACTTAGAAAGAGAAAGCTTGGTTTAGGTCTTAGTAATTGAAGGGGTATGGTCCCAGATCTCGTGTCAGCACGACCGCGAGTGACCATTACCCATATCAAAAACCCCCACCAACAAGAACTTATATGTGTACGTGCGGGCACGCGCGAACATAGCGGTTGAAACCAATCTGTCCATTGATGAGAAGACTTACCTTAAGTACGAGAACAGATGTTACGCATAGCGATACGGCCTGGCACCGCATCCTATGAACATTTTCATCACGACAAGGGATCTGGTCAACAGTAACAGTTACCAAGTGGCGATGCGGCACGACACCGCATCCCGCATACATCTTGGCCAGAACAAGAACGCGGGAACAACATCAGTTACCGCAAGCAGCGATGCGGCCCAGCACGGCATCCTGCCTACAAGGCAAGTGGGTCTGACACCACAGTGCAAGTGGCACTGAGAACAATCACCTGTCAGCCGACATGTATACAACAGTCTGACACCACAGCAGGACGTGGCATCACCACCGTAATCGACAGCCCTGACATACCTACAGGAGGCTGTGCGATGTCAGGCTAGCTACTCAACTACCCTCCTTCACTCCTCGGCTATAAATACCCGTCCCAAACCAGGTTTGAGGTATCTCTTCACAACTATCTCACTACTACTACTATCACACTTTACTTCCCAAGCAAATTACTAATTTTCACGCCGGAGAGTGGTAACAAGGAGCACCCCCACCCCATTCTCCTTGTTACGAGTCACGGTTTGTTTCCTTGTGCAGGAGATCAACCAGCGGACGATCCAGCCAGCGATCCTCGGAAAGAAGGGGTTAACCCTACTTGACGAGACCAGTGTGTTAACCACCACGGTTAACCATTGTTTCATCATTGGCGCCCACCGCTACTCTTAGCACTTTTTTACACCATCCCTTTCTCTCCAAAGATTATGTCTGATCGTCTAAACAACACTGCCAGGGATAATCTAAACCCCACAAACACAGAGCCTACGGGGACCCCTCCTCCAGCCCCAAATCCCGGCCACATTGGCACATCAACGCAAGGGGGCGCATCCCTTACGTTCGGCCACGATCTTTCACAGTACACTGCTGTGATACCTCCAGACATGAACCTCCATGCCTGGTACGATCAACAACACGCTCTACTGGCCGCAGCATACAACAGAGCTTGCGCAGAAGCGCAAGTACCTGTCGGGCCTACCCCGGCATCGCATACACCTGCGGGTCGTATTCTACAATACGACGGCAGGGCCCCCACACATCCAGCCTCCCGAAGTAGGCATGAAGACCGCGGCTCCTCTTACTGTGAGGTCCGCACAATTAACGAGGATGATTCCTCATACGGGTCCCGCAGCAGGGGCCCAATACATAGCCGTCTAGGCCCTCATGGCAAAAACAGGCGGTAATCCAATACATAGCCACCTGGGCCCGCAGCAGGGGCCCAATACATAGCCGCCTGGGCCCAATACATAGCCGCCACGCCAATGTCACCACCACTAAATTCCCATTAAACATTGGGAAATACAATGGTTCGTCCGACCCGGACGATCACATGAACATCCTCACCGGCGCAGGGTGCAACGGCAGGTGGGACGAGCCCACCTGGTGTCATTTTTTCCCCCTAGACCCTCACGGGTCTGGCGAGGGCTTGGTTCGATTCTTTGCCAGTGGGATCACTGGCCTCATTCAAGGACTTGGAAGCAAAGTTCCTCGCACATTTTAGCCAGCAACGACGTCACGAACGTGATTCTATGGACATCATGAACATCTAGCGCATAGACAACGAATCTCTTGAGTCGTTTGTCATCCGTTACAACAAAGAGTGCCTGGAGATAGTCGGCGTTGCAGACCAAATGGCACGTAACCATTTCATTCGGGCCGTTAAGGACGAAGAAATGGTTATGACCATCTCCGGCAAGGAAGGCTTGCCCAAGAAATGGGAAGACGTCATGGCCGAGGTCAAGACGTACGCCAAGACTCAGCGGTCCCTCAAACCGCACGTCACAAACGCACAACACCAAGCGGAAGGCCAGTCCTCCCGCCAAGAGCCCAAGCGCAACAACAAGAGCAACCGGGACACATGGAATCGTGGCAGCGATCCAAAACCATATGTCCCACGTAACAACCAGCCCGACGCAAGGGAAACAATCAACGCCCAACGTGAAAACAGGGCGTCGAAGAAGGAGTCTCGGGACCGTAACTAGACCGAGATCAACCAGTCGCCAAGCGACGTCCTCCTTACGGACGGGCAATTCCTGCGACCTGCCCAACCAATGAAGTCCAAGAAGAACCAGGATCTCGCACTCTACTGCGAGTATCACAAGGACTCGGGCCACACAACAAACAACTGCATCAGTCTCCGACTAGAGATTGAGCGAGCCCTAAAAGAGGGGAAGCTGCAACATCTGTTGCCAGCCGCGCAAAAACAAACCAAGCGCATCACCCCCCACAACGAGGGCACCTCCACGGGTAAGAGGACCATGTACGTGGCCTCAACCCACATGATCAATGGAGGACGAGGAAAGCCGCACAAAGTGGCAAGAAGACCGGACAATGACTGGAAAGACGAGCAAGTTGTCTTTCCAAAAGTTCAAGGCGGACCGCGCGACAGGCGCGCCGTCGTTATCACAGGCTACCTAGCTCACTACTGCACCGAGCGACTATTCATCGACCCAGGCAGTACGTCTGACATAATATACGAGCAGTGCTTCAACCAGTTCCATCAAGAAGACAAGGATCGGTTGCAGCCGGTAGACTACCCTTTGGCCGGATTTGCGGGGGAAACCGTATTCCGCCTGGGCCAGATCACTTTTCCGGTGCGCCTCACCAACGGAAGCCACACACGAACGGAGGAGGTAAACTTCATGGTCTTACCTCACACCTCCAAATACGACATACTTCTCGGGAGGGAGTCCCAAGGCGACTTCAACATGATTACGTCCGTACCCCATTCTGTTGTCGGTTTCCCAACCGAAACGGGGGTCGCGATAATCTACGCACGCAGAGAGGTCATGTCGTCGGACGAACTGCGTCCGACCAAGATATCAAGGCCCACCCCCAACACCCAACCAGAAAAATGGGTTCTTAACGCAAGACACCCAGAGCAAACGGTCACGTTGGGCCACGCCTTGTCTCACAGCATCAGAGCGCGCCTGAAGTCGCTCCTCTTCAGGAACCAAGATATTTTTGCGTAGGCACCCGCAGACATGACAGGGGTGCCACGCGAAATTGCGTAGCATTTCTTGAATACCTTGCCAGGTATCAAGCCGGTGATCCAAGGCCAAGGCCACCTTGGATCTGCAAAGAACGAGGTGATGCATGAGCAGGTCCAAGAACTGCTCTCCGCAGGCATCCTGCGGGACGTGAAGTACCAGACTTGGTTATCCATCCCAGTCATGGTAGAAAAACCAGCCGAGGGCTGGCGCATGTGCGTTGATTATAAAGATATCAACAAAGCTTGCCCCGAGGATTGTTACGCACTTCCGGAGATCGACGAGAAAGTCGATAACCTCGCACCATTTCGATGGAAGTGTTTCCTCGATTGTTACAAAGGTTATCACCAAGTACCGATGGCAATCGAGGACGAAGATAAAACAGCATTCCGCACACCTGCCAGAAATTACTGTTATACAAAAATGCCGTTTGGGTTGCGCAACGCTGGTGCAACTTATCAAAAGTTGATGAACGACACCTTTCGCGGTCAAATCAGCAAAAGTGTCGAAATCTATATGGACGACCTGCTCCTCATGAGCATGGAAGAGGATACCATGCTCACCGATATTGAAAGAACATTCCAAACTCTGCGAAGCGTCAATATGAAGCTCAACCCAGGGAAATGCTCGTTTGGAATGGAGGGAGGCAAGTTCCTTGGATTCATCGTAACCAAAGATGGATTCAAGGTGAACCCGGAAAAAGTTCAGGCGATCGAGCGCATGCCATCGCCTTCCACGATGAAAGAAATGCAACGACTAGCCGGCAGGCTAGCCGCACTGAATAGATTCTTAGCCAACCATGCAGCTAAGTCTTATCCTTTCATCAAGACCCTGCGGAACTGCTTGAAAAAGGAGCAATTCCAATGGACCACAAAGGCCTAAAACGCTTTCCGGGAGATGAAAGAATGTTTGATTCAACTCCCAACTCTAACCGCACCACGCAAGGGTGAGCCACTTATTTTGTACCTATCTTCCGCAGACAACGCAGTAGGCGTGGTAATCACAGTGGAGCGAGAGGGAGTCCAAACACCCATCTACTATATCAGCAAAATGCTCAATGACCCTGAGACAAGATACTCCATCATGGAGAAGTTGGTACTGGCACTAGTGCACGTATCAAGACGGTTACGACGTTATTTCGCAAACCACGTCATCACGGTGTTAACCAACTATAGGATCGGCCCGATCCTATCAAAACCAGACATCTCTGGGAGATTAGCAAAATGGGCAATTGAGCTGGGCGAGCACACGCTGAATTATAAGCCGCGCCCCGCAATCAAAGGCCAAGTTCTAGCTGATTTCATTGCCGAGGTACCGGCAAATCGCATTGAAGAATGCGAGGAAGACACTACGTCAAAAAAGGCGTACGGCCACACAAAAAAAGTGTGACCTTACGCCTTTTGCCACACTTTTTTTTTCAACTCAAGTGTGACCAAAGGTCGAGTCATCGTAGGTATCATACGGCCACATTCACGTTTAGTGGCCGTATCAACTTAAAAGTGTGGCTAAAGGGCACCACCATTTCTTGATGGAATCAGACATTTTGTACGATAAGTGTGGCTAAAGGGTAGCAACAGCCACATGAATTTACTGTAAATGTGGTCGTTTCTATTATATGGTCACTTAAAAGTTTGTTTTAGCCACATCAGTTTAAAAAAATGTGGCAAAAAGAGTTGTTGTAATCAAGCATTTCATTCATTAAGTATGGCTAAATGGTAGTAATGGCCACATAAACTCACTGTAAGTGTGGTCGTTTCTATTATTTAGTCACATGAGTTTACTATAAGTGTGGCTAAAATCCATTTCTAGACACACAAAACAAGTTTGTAATTTTAAATGTGACTATTGTCTAACATTTAGTCACACATAAACTTGTAATTTTAAGTGTGACTATTATTTAATCTTTGGTCACAGTTTTTTTTTCACATGACGTATGCTATCATTCCGTCACACAAAAAAACAATAAAGTGACGATGTGTGGCTAATGTTTATGTAAAGCTACATGAAGTTTTGTGCTTTTAAGTGTGGCTATTGGCTAACCTTTGGTCACATATAATTTACTTTTCTCATTACGCTTGCTATCATTCCGTCACATAAAAAACAAATTAACTATAATGGCTAATGATTATGTTAAGCCACACAAATCTTTATAATTTTAAGTGTGGCTATTATCTAACCTTTGGCTACACATATTCATTTTGCATATTACAGATCTTATCATTTCGTCACATAAAAAACAAAATAAGGATGATGTGGCTAAAAGTTATGTAAAGCCACTTTAAGTTTTATTTTTAAGTGTGGCTATTGTGTTATCTTTGGTCACACATAATATTTTTATCCATAACGTTTGCTAATATTTCGTCACACAAAAATGAACAAAATGGCGATGGTATGACTAATGGTTATGTAAAGCCACATGAAATTTTATAACTTTAGATATGGCTATCGTATAACCTTTAGTCACATATTATATTTTTTCCACATGACAATTGCTAACATTTCGTCACACCAAAATTAACAAAGCAACCATGATGTGACTAATGATTATGTAAAGCCACATGAAAATTTGTAATTTTAAATGTGACCAAAGTTTAACCTTTGGTCACACATAATCTGTTTTTACATGGCGTTTGCTATCATTTTGTCACACAAAATAATAAACTGACGATAGTGTGGCTAATGTTTATGTAAAGCCACATGAAGTTTGTCCTTTTAAGTGTAACTAATGACTAACATTTGGTCACAGATGTATATTGTTGTTTTATGTGGCCATTCTCGTACAATAAAAACATCATGAAACATGAGAAAACCTAAAACCAAATAATATTAAAATTAATAAACCAAAAGTTGTGCATAATGCTTTCAATTTAAATACCAAAATTTAAACTTCTAATCAAAAACTTTCTACCATTGTTAGAAAAGTAAATGATTGTACACATAAAGTAAGAACTAGTTTAGAGTGTTTTCATGTTCTTCTTGCTCCTTGTCTTTTTCTTGATGTCATCTAGCGTTGTGAAACATATCTTTTGCTTCTTTGCCATTTAATTTGTAGCGTTTTGTGTTTGAATACTTGATAGATTTGGTACCTAAAGCAAAAAAAAAAAAAAACATTAAAACAAATATCAATAGCTAGAGTAATTAATCTTAATCATGTATTAATAAAGAACAGACCTTTTGGCTAGTTTTAACAAGTGATTTTGGCCAAGCAACAAAAGTATTTAGTGCATCCCCAACTGTTTTCAACTTCACTGATTCTACTGGTAAAAATGCTGCTGGTTTTGTAACTCTATCAATAGAAACTTTATAGCAATCATCTTGTAGTGGAACACAATGAATGCTTTGTTTTCCCATTGACAAGTGAATTGTACCATATCCCACACAATTGTTCAAATTTAGAGTATACAAAGTACACTCGTATTTCTGCAAAAAAAATAATGTTATATCAACATCTTAAGGTTAAAGTCAATAGAAATGTGTATTTCATAACACATACCTCTAGGACATTTGATGAATGTGTATTATGTATATTTTCTTGTGATTCCAAATGAGATGATGACCCAAGAAGTGAAGTCTTGTCCGTAGATAAAACATCCTTTTTTTCTGATTTTCACATTTTCCTAAAAGCATTTAATTAATCAAGTTATAGAAAATCAACAATCACATATAAAAACTATTAAAAATATGAAATTTTTAAATAGTTACCATTGTTATAATTTCTTTTGGCGCCATTTTAGATGTGGTAACATGAGAAGTGACTTTTGTTTGCACTACTTTACTTGATAAGTTAGAAGTGATAACATTAGCATTGTCCTTTGATCCAGGATTTTTGTCCATAGACTTTACCTACATTTCAGTTAATTATGTTATGAAATATCAACAATTACATGAGAAATCATAAAAAAATAATGAAATTATCATACTTACCGTTGTTGCCATTTCTTTTTGCACTATTTTAGATGCGGTAGCACTAGCATTATGTGTTGATCCAACATGTTTGTCCACGGAATTTACCTACAAATTGCAACAAGGGAGCAAATACAAATAATACCATAACAAGGACAAGTTCTAAAATTGCAATGCACATGTTAAAATTATATAAATAGGTTGCAATATAAGATAGCTGACAATAGTTAACATTTTATCTTTGCCAAATACTACTATGAGTGCATCCGTGCCCGGATCAAGGTTTAGGACTCCATCTTTAATTTGCGTTTCACTCTCAACCTGTAAAAAAATGCAAAAAAAATTTATAGTTAGATATTTTTTATCAAATGAACATGTATTATAGCAATGAGAAAATAAACCGAAAAAAGTTTAAAGTTAAACTTACTAATTTATCAGCCATGTCTTTTACAACATTCTTGTATTCTCCGTTTTTGTTTTCCCTTGCTTTCCTCCACATTAAAGCACGGGAGGGGATCTCATCAACTGAAAATTCATTATTTTGTACCTTGTAATATATACAACAGAAATACCAGACACACATTAGACATACAACCAAAAAATCAATATAAGCACAAAAAAAAATAACTTTAATTAAAGGAATGAAGTTACCAGTTTCTCTCTTAGATAAGTATATCCTCCTCGTCCCAAGTGATGATCATAAACGTACTTTGATCGTGCTTTTTTTGTTTTTTCCGACACATCCTTACAAAATAATTGTAATTATTTCAATAAAGTTTAAAAAAATAAAGATAAAAATATGATGAACATTAAAATAAAAGATTAAAACCTTGAACTTCTTTGATTGTGTATATGTTACGAACTTGTCCCAGTCTGTTTGCTCCACCATTGAACGATACCGCTTCGGAATTTTTGCAAGTTTCTTTGGTTTACCTAGGTTAGGTACTATGTACCCCGCGTACACTTTTCTTCTAAAATTTCGAAGCAGGTTACCAAGCCGTACCATTACAAAACGCCTACGATATGCATCAACGTCATAAAAACGCTGTAATACATAATACAAGTTGTATGTTAGTCACATGAAATTAAATTGTAAAACTGTACATTTATAATTAGGAGTAATAAGAGTTAACCGTTATTTCTTCCCACAATTAATCCCTTACTTCTGTTGGCACTGTTTTCCATCCTAAAAACCTAAATCCAACATGTTCCCTTATAGGTCTCCCAAGAAACTTGAAAATTCTGATGTATATTCTCCAAAAAACCTCCCAAATTCATCAAATGTAACTTTATGTTTTCTTCCAACCAAGTTTGTAAATGCTATACGCATTTTTGGTAACCTCGTAAACCCTATCTTTGGTGTTTTTGTTTTAGGTACTATGTTCTCTGTCAAAACCATATCGGAGAAGTCGCTTTCAGATTCATCTGTCAAATTCCTATCCGAGAAATTGCTTTCTTCTTCAACATCCATGATGCTAGAACTGAGTTTGAAAAAATGTTATCATAGACAATAGTATGAAAGAATAAATTGTTTTCATACCGATTCGGGTTAGATCGGGCCGAGCCAGGTCATAATAGAATAACAACAAAACCTTAGTTTAAAATAGATTGAGACGCGACTGTAACAATTACATATAAAATCTTATACGTAATACCGATCACATGATTACGCAATTTTAAGATAATTGATCCAAACTATAACAAATACATTACGAATATACATTGTGTTCAAGCTTTCAGCTACCTTACATCTATGAAATCATTCAAAAAAAGAAAGTAACTGTAAATAAAGGAGTACAAAACCTAGGTTAAAAAAGAGGAAAAAGCATGTAGTGTGTGTGTGTGTGAACTGAATTAACTAATTAGCGTAATTATACCAGAATTTGCTAAAATTTCACAATACCAACAAGAAGGGGCCTTTGGTAAGTCTAATACCCATATGCAAAATGTCATCAAACACACATAAATAGATACTTAAATGATTCGAACACGCATGCTTAATTAGACTATGGGGTATGGGGCGGGGGTTTGGGCGTGGGTTGGAGAGAAACGCCCAAGTCACCACCCCGGGTGGGCTTGGGTTTGGGCGTGGCCCCTTGGGCGGGAGTTTAAGGCCGGGCATGGGGCATGCTAGCGATCCTACGTGGCCGGGTCTTATTGGCTTGTTGGCTAGGGCATAGCGGGCAATTTTAAATTTAAAAAAAATTATGTGGCTTGGCCACGCCAGCCCAGCCACGCCCACCATACCCCTATGAAACTTGGGTTTGTGTATTGAGTGCCCCATATCCACGTGTCAACCCATGCCCCAAACCCCCGCCCCACCATACCCCACGGTCTTAAAGTTTACTGACGAAAATGCTTAAAATTTTACTTACATTGACTTACCTACACAAGAGGCCAACTACTAACATGTTAACCACTGGAAAGTTCTTAACGAAGTATTAATGCCAATATAAAGAAACCGATACATCAAACGATTTTGTAGTGCAAAACATAGCTCCTGTTCTGATATCATAATAATCACATTCTTACTCCTGGCTAATATTTCAACAAAGATGTAAAAAAAACTAAAAACGGCTGCAATTCATGTTGAAAATGATATCATAAAAGTCACATTCTTACTGTTGGCTAATATTTCAAAAAACAAAATCACCCCTGTTGTGTTAATCATTCAACATATAATTAGTTAAATTAAAACGTTGAAATAATAATAATAATCAAAATCAAATAAAAAAACAACCGCAGTAGAACATGATTGAAGATGATTTAGCCCTAATTAACAAAATCAATTCTGCAATCAAAAGCAAGAACATATGCAGCAAACATTTAAAATCATATTGATGTCTATTGCAGCAGAAAAAGAACCTTAATCGAGCAGGATTAAAGAGGAAGAATGGTTTCTTGATCGAGCAGTTTCTCTAGGGTTTCTTTAAGATTGAAGAGGATAACCCAGTTAGTTGTTCACCCTGTGGTATCAGTACGAGATGAGATATGTGGATGAATTTTGGGAGGGGAATCTATTTAGGGTTAAAGGAAAATAGGGGAAAAATAAAAATTAACATGTTTTAGGAAGGAGACACAAGAGAAAAGAGGAGGGAAATTCGATTTTTTTAGGGGGGGTGGTGGGAAACGAAAATTAAAAGTATATTTTCATATATTACACAAAATAATAATAAATATGATATTATTATATACATTTATGTTTATTAAGTAAATTTTAATGTATTAATTTTAGAAAAAAATTAAAAATTTGGGTTAAACGAGTCGTGTTCGGGTCAACCCACAAAAGTTCGGGTCATGTTCGGGTTCATATGTATAGTACAATTTTCAGGTTCGGGTCGGGTGGGTGTAAAATTTTCGGGTTCAGGTCGGATTGAACCCGCCAACCCGCGAACACGACCCGTTTAGCAGCCCTAAATAATAGACCTAATCGTAATTAATTAATAATGATCGTACTAATTTAGTCCCTATTGGTCAATTTTCCTATGGTTCATGTTGTTTTTCGGGTCGTGTCCAAAATTCATACACATACTCACTAGAGCAGTGTAACAAGTAATTCACCTTGATTGCGTCCTATTGACCATGATTGGGCCTAATTGACCATCATTGAGTTTAACAACCCTAACTAACTTTCATTGGGCGTAATTGACCTTTATTAAGCCTAACTATCACTGGGCTAATTGACAATCATTAGGCCTAGTTGACCTTTTGAGCCTAATTGGCCACCATTGAAGCTAACTGACAATCATTAGACCTAGTTGACTTTTATTAGGCCTAATTGACCATCATTGAGCTCAAAAACCGCAATTAACCATCATTTGGCCTAAATGACCATAATTGGGTCTATTTGATCACCACTGGGCTTAGTTGGCCATCACTGAGCCTCAACAACTCTAACTAACCTTCATTGAACCTAGTTTACCATTGTTGGGTCTAATTGACCGTTATTGGGCCTAACTGACAATCATTGAGCTCAACAACCCTAAGACCACCCGTAGTGGGGCATTTTTTTTTAAAAAAAAATTGAAAAAAAACGCCCCAAAACGCCCCCACCCCATTACCCTAAGACCTTGCTTTTCGATACCCTGATATCGACTGAAACCAAGGGCTGTTGCATCTACAACTTTTTAACCAACCCTTTTTTTTAATTGACCCGTTTTGACCCGAATAAAAGAATTAAAATTTCAAAAAAAATGGCCGCAAACCGGGCATAAACGTGAATCGAACCCGTGACCTTAAGTTCATGTGCACCCGTCCCTTCCACTGGGACAAGTGTCTAACCCGATGTGGTATTGGATTTTGATTCCTTTTATACTCAATCTTGGGTGCGCCTAACACCTTTAATAACTATGGTTCTTATAATGATGAACTTAATATAAAGATATAAATTTTTTTTTGGTATACGATAGGGATGAAAATCAGCAGCTGCTATTGGGTATAAGAGGAGCTTACAGACAGCCAACGAATTTATCGTCGTCTGTTTTATCAAGTAACAGTATGCATATTGGAATCTTGGCTGCTGCTGCTCATGCAGCTGCAAACAACAGCCCGTTTACGGTGTTCTATAACCCTAGGTAAAGTGTAATCTGATGTTGAAGACTTTGGTCGGAACTCTATTATAATTTTGCACCTTAAGCCGTTTTTACCAGCACCTTAATAAACTAGAAGTGTGACGGCTTGCACCTTAAGCCGTTTTATCATCAAACAAGGATGCCAGAAACCAAATCAGCCAATCTGTTCAATTATAAGCCCTGATTTTAACTTTTATACATCAAAATCCTACAATTGACACTCACTTAATAAATTAATCCCCCATACCAATACAAGAAAGATAGAACTAACACCTCAAAGCGAATATTCTTATAAACAACCTCCTCAAAGCGAATATTCTTATAAACGGCTTAAGGTGCAGAGGATATAATTCTGATGTGTATTTGTTGGAACCGTGTACGACAATGGTTCTGTCTTCAGCCCTGAGGTGCTAGACCTGATCAACGGTTACAAGAATCTGTTGGCTGTTGCTGTTACCAACCACTTTATGAATAGACTTAACCCATTCCACATATCCCAATTCACATGGATAGATTAAAGGCTTAATCTTTAATCCCCATAGAAAATAAGGTTAAAAAGTCATGGTTGGATTTGCCCAAAAGATTTCATGTATCTGAACATAACCTAAACGTATAAGCGGATTTACACACGTGCATAGTAATACCATAAGCAGGCAGCATCAGTTACGGGTTGCCTAGATCCACTCCGTCACCTATTAATTAAATTAAATTAAATATATTAACATTAATAATCAGGATTGATGTAGGAAACTAAAGAGGCAAAAGGAGGAGAGGTGTTGCTTACCAGAAGCAGAAGCAGTTGGTGACGATGGTTCAGAGAAAATACCCCAGTGCGCTCTCCCATAAGGATCGTCAGCGCCTCAGCGGGTAAACATCCTCTTCCCCCCCCCCCTTTCAGCCATTCTACCTGTTTGTTGTTACTTAAATGACTTGCTAAACAAACATATCTAGATTGATAAATGAAAATTATAATAATAAGAATTCATACGCAAGATCCCTTCAACGGTGAGAGCGTTTGGATTTAAAGGCCCCTCCAAAATGACTTTAGGAAATTTTCCAACAACAACTAGATGATCACCTTGATATTTGTGTAGAAAACCACCGGCCTCCTCATCATCATCCTCGAAGTCAGTCATCACTGCTTAGACATCAAAGAAACTTAAAAAATATAAAAAAAATGTTGATAAGATGTAAACAAAGCAGAAACATGGATTTCGTTATTACCAGCATAATCGGACATCCGTATCTCCATCAAGGCTACTTTTTGTCCTGCCACTATACCTATCAGTTAGTTGTAGACAAACTGTTAGTACGGAGTCAACGTACAACAACATGCAAACTGATGAAAACATTTGAAATAATGTATGAACAACCCTTGCAACAAACAGAATCACGTACTACGTAGTATAGGAATGAATTTAAAAGTGGCTAAGTTTTATAAACAATGTTAGAAAACCGATCTTAAGTTTGAGACTTCAGCTAAACAAGCGTTGGTTATCATTCAATTTCTCTTTAAAAAAGCTTGAAAATCTTTTGAGTTTTATAAACAAAAAGGTCATGGACTATCATAAACAGCAGGCACGGTCAAGCGTCAAAAGTAATAAAGAAACACAAACAAACATGATCAACCAACCGAATTAGTGGTTACCAGAAGCAGGAGCAGCAGCAGCAGCTGCGGCTGAAGCAGAGCTTGCAAGATCCACACAAGGGCGATTCCCTTTCACTTGATTATTGTCAAGAATTAATAAATAGATACACACATATATTATAATCCAACCAAATGAGCGAGCGCTTACCGGTCGCTAAGGCAGAGCTTGGATTGTCAACAAGATCCTCGCGAGGGTGCTCACCTGATTGTCAACAAGAACAATAATAAAGAAAGAAACAAATAAAAAAAACTTGACAAGTGTTTTACAATCCAAGCAAATGAGTGGTTCTCCTCCTCACAAGGGCGCTTCTCTTTCACTCGAGTTTTTCGACCTATTTATCATTGACTAACAAGATTGAATTCAGTTGCCAAGAACAAAGCATAAACACACACAACCAAAGACACACAAAAAAACACAGAATTCCATGTGACATGAAAAGATTAAACTTCAGTTTTAAAATCAATGTTAAATAACATCTAAGAAAATTAATTCTGAAAACTAAGAATTTATTTGCTTTCACTAAAAAAACCCCTATTCAACCAGATGATAATTGATATGTTTGAATTCCCCCAATTCGTAACCCTAGATCGAAGTTCAAACAAAGCATATGATATGCACCGAAAGATGAATAAGAAACTAGGGTTTACCTTTTCCGGTCGCAATATGAGGCGAAATCACCGGAAATTCCAATCCATGTAGTCTGCAATTAGAACCAACCCTCAGATCTGCATCACTCGAACTCAACTTTTCATATCTAAAACTCTTATAATCGAACAACTCGGAAACCTAGCTCGTATCCGTATGGAGGGAACAAATATATAACACGTTTGAGAAACTAACGCTAATCACATAGATAAAAGGATTCACATAGTCGATCTTCTCGAATTGGAACCAGGAACAGATATGGTATGAGGAGGGAACAGTTGTGAGATGATTTAAAGTTTAGATATATGTGGCTAATGTATATTATTTGGCCACACTATTTTTTTTCTCTGTGGCATCTGCTATTATTCTTCACACAAAACAAAAATAAAACATAATACGAAAATAAATTTTACGTGTGACTATTGTCTATTCTTTGGTCATATATATTTTTCATGACATTTGCTATCATTCTGTCACACAAAAATAAACTAAGTAACGATGGTGTTACGAATCTTTATGTACAGCCACATAAAATTTTGTAACTTTGAGTGTGACTATTGCCTAACATTTTGTTACACAATAATATATGTGGCCATATGTATTACCTTTTAGCCAAATCATCACATAAATACTGTGATCGTATGTCATATTTGGTCACACTTTTTTTAGTGTGGCTACTAAATGTCTTAGTTTTTTCCCAAAGATATGTTTTAGCCACATCGTTAAAAAATATCATGGACGTAGATCACATTTCGCAACACATTTCTCGTGTGGCTAATAAATGTCACAATTTTTTTCTTAAACAGTGGCTAAAGGTTTCAAAAACATGGGTTTTTGGTCACATAAAACAATTACCATGGTCGTAGATTACAATTGGCCACACTTTTTTTAGTGTGACTAATAAATGTCACAGTTATTTCTTAAAGTGTGGCTAAAGGTTTTGAGTTGTTATATAATGGCCACATGAATACGTAAAATATGTGGCGATAAGTGGGCTTAAAGTTTTTCAAATGTTAGAAATGAACTTTAGCCACACATTTAATCAAAAGTGTGGCTGGACGGTTTGGCCATATGTGTGGCCGTAGGTGGTTTTTGACGTAGTGAGAGCAAAATCCTACACCACCACCATCCTCCTCAGAAACCTGGGCACTATATACCGATGGTGCATCCAACGAGGATGGTGCAGGTGCAGGTGCGGGTCTGCGACTCGTCAGCCCCGATGGCCAAAAGCTTACCTATGCAATCCGCCTCGATTTCAAAAGCACAAACAACGAGGCAGAGTATGAGGCTCTACTGGTAGGGCTACGTCTGGCAGTCAAACTCGGCGTCCAACATTTGGAAGCACACGTCGACTCACTATTAGTTGCAGGGCAAATTCGTGGCGACTATGCGACAAAAGGGGATATCATGATCCTCTACCTTGAACAAGCCTTGCAACTGAAATCAAAGTTCACTTCCTTCAATATCCTCCATATCAGCAGGAGTGAAAAAACCCGCGGATGCACTGTCAAAACTCGCATCCACCGCTTCCAACACCTGGCAAAGGAAGTACGCATCGAGATTCTACAAAATCCCTTAGTACCCCTGCGCCAAGTCAACGTCATCCAGTACGGTGCAACATCCTGGATGATGCCAATCATTGCATACTTGCAATCAGGTGTTACTCCCGAAAGCAAGACAGAGGCACATAAGTTGCAACACAAAGCGTGCCATTATCAAATGGGAGACGGTATTTTATACCGTAAATCATACCTAGGACCACTCCTACGATGCGTCGACCCCCAAGAAGCCACGTACCTTATTAGAGACATACACGAGGGAATATGTGGCATACACGCAGGTCCACGCATGGTAGTGGCCAAAATTATGAACGCCGGATACTACTGGCCAGGTATGCATCTAGATGCAGTCAAAGTCTTGCGCAAGTGTTTCAATTGTCAGCGGCATGCTCCCAAAACCTTGCGACCCAAGAACAACCTGATTCCCGTCACCACTGCATGGCCATTTCAAAAATGGGCAATCAATGTGGTGGGACCATTTCCAGACGAACCAGGTGCGGTGACGTTTATCATAGTGGCTGTTGATTACTTTACAAAATGGGTAGAGGCAAAACCGCTAGCCTCAACCACCGCTATGATAACAAGGAAATTCATCTGGGAACATATCATCTGTCGTTTCGGTCTACCAATGTGCATAGTTACCGACAACGGCACCAACTTCGCTGCTGACGACTTTCAAAAATGGCTAAAGGAATTACACATTGAACACATATTCTCCTCAGTGGCGCATCCGCAAGGGAATGGCCAAGTAGAGAGTATCAATAAAAGTTTTGTCGAAGGAATCAAGGCATGGTTGGGAACAGCCAGACGAGGCTGGGTTGATGAATTCCTAGTATCATATGGGCTCACAGGACAAGCCCAAAGACAAGTCACGGTGAGATACCCTTCAGCCTGGTCTATGGCACTGAAGCGGTGATCCCAGCTGAAGTAGGTCTCCCCTCACCCCGAATGTTGGCTATCGACAAAATAGACAACAGTGAGGAACACAGGGTTGACTTGGACCTCCTAGAGGAAAGGCGTGAAAATGCAGCAATCAACGAGGCCAAGTACAAAACCAAACTTGAAAAGTACTACAATGCACGCGTCCACATTTGTACCTTCAACCCGGGAGATTATGTCCTTCGTGACAATGAAGCATCTAACGCATAACGCCCAGGGAAACTTTCCCCCAAGTGGGAAGGACCCTACCTCATCCAAGAGGTCTGACACCATAGTGCAAGTGGCACTAAGAACAGTCACCTGTCAGCCCACATGTATACAACAGTCTGACACCACAGCAGGACATGGTAACACCACCGTAATCGACAGGCCTGACACACCTACAGGAGGCTGTGCGATGCCAAGCTAGCTACTCAACTACCCTCATTCACTCCTCGGCTACAAATACCCATCCCAAACCAGGTTTGAGGTATCTCTTCACAACTCTCTCACTACTACTACTATCACACTTTGCTTCCCAAGCAAATTACTGATTCTCACGCCAGAGAGTAGTAACAAGGAGCACCCCCACCCCATTCTCTTTGTTACGAGTCACGGTTTGTTTCCTTGTGCAGGAGATCAACCAGCGGACGATCCAGCCAGCGATCCTCGGAAAGAAGGGATTAACCCTACTTGACGAGACCAGTGTGTTAACCACCTCGGTTAACCATTGTTTCATCAGTGATCTAAACCAGGTTGGAGAAGATGTGTGCCCTATCGGTATTGTAAATTTGTGTTGACTGTAATTATATGAAAGAGTTTCTCGACGACCATCAAACAAAATTTTCTAAAGTAGGGGAGACTGTGACACCTGTGCTTCGACAGCCATCAAACAAATATCAAACCAATGAAATATTTTATTTCATACTTGGGATTTCTATAAATATGTGTATCATTTGCACATATCAATACTTGTTCAATTTCGGGCTTTAAATCACTTTCTGGAAGGTCATACGCAAACTGGTGCATAAACACAATCAGTATAACGTAACGTACACTCCAGAACTGTGATGTAAGCCAAACATACCCTAAATATCCTTTACATAACTTAGAAATAAATTTCGAAGGATTCGGTATGGCAAAAACATGTTTATTTGAACTAAAGAACTATTTACGACAAAACTGCGAAACTAACGTTGGTGACCACCCGGATAATATTTAAATCCCAAAAATATTCTGTTATGATTAAAATTTTATTTTTAATCAGGTTCGTGTTGAAAAACAAATTAAAACGCTTAAAAAAGTTATTTTTCAAGTTTAAGCGCGTACCGCGTGTTTCTGCGCAGCACAGTGCTTCTACTGCAAAACGCAGACAACACAGCCAGTCTTGGCAACTGAAATTTATTTCAGTAATATTTTGGCGAGTTTATTTTTATAGGATAATAAAAATAATTTAGAACGCCATAAACCGGGATTTAAACGCTAGATAAAATACCCGGTATCCAGTTAAACTCCCGTTTTAGCTTACATATAGCATATTTATATAAAAAGTTGCACATGGACCCCTCCCCCCTAATGAATTTACGCTTGTAGGATGGTGTGGAACCCACCAAAATTTGCTAAGATCTTGCATGAGTTTAGATTGCCAAGTGTTGATGCATGCTACCAAATCTCTACTTATATCTTCCATATCTTCTATGTCACAACAACAATCTACCAAAGATCATCTTCTCCTTCTCTCTCCTTCTCCCAACCGTCCCCATCTCCCTCTCTCTCCATCTTCATCTTTTTGCAACCTTGTTCTTCACATTCAAGTCCCTTTCCTAGAAACCTTCAAGTTAGTATTAAGATCTAAAGGTGATTCCAAGGTGTTGTCAAGTGATTACAAGCTTCCTATCATCAAAATCTCATCCTACAACCTACTTGAATCTTGAAGGTATAACATTATGTTTAAATCATACTTTTGATTCTTGGTTGTTCTTGATGATTGAAGTTTCTCTTGAATCTTGGGATTTTCACTAAACTTGAAATCTAAAATGAAAAGGGTCTTGAAACAAATAAAAAAATGGTGGTGTATATATATATGTATAACCGTACATATGTATGTGTGTGTATGAGTTTTGAAGTTTGATATATTGCTAAGTACTTGTTTATGTTGTTACATGTTCTTGAATGGTGGTAAAGATGCAAGTATTTGGTGATTTATGCATGATATGTTAAATATAAATTATATCAGCAAATAAATCTGAATATATCACATATTTGATGTTTTAAACTCATAAAAAAATGATGTTGCTATGATAGTATGCTTTAGGCACTTGTACATGAAGATACATGGTGATGTAAAGCTCAAGAAATGGTAAAAAAGGGTTGTGTGACAAAACTGTTTTAGATCAGGTCACAAACACTAAAAATAACATTATTTGATGTATTATAATGGCATGAAACTTTGACATAGGTTTGATAGCTTTGCATGTTGTACATATAGCTTAAAAAGTGGTAAATTATGTGAAATTTGCATGATTTATGTGTTTTATTTAAGACCTGCACTATCATGAGTATAACCATTATTTTATTCAGTAAATAACATGGGTTATGACAAAATTTCAAGTCGTTTCGATTTGGGATGGTTCGGGTAACGTTTGATGCAAAACTATGCGGTAAAACGGTCGAAAATCGCCTTTTCGGAGTATTTTAACTTATATTAAGTTTACTTGGTGATTGGTTAGTCATACGTGACTTCCGACGCCCAAAAATGTTACCGAATCGCAAAAATAAGTGTTTTTCGACATACACTAGAATGGGTTGTTCATGGGTTATTTTATGTGTTACAATGTGCTATGTGTTTTACAATATATGTATGATCATGTGTTAACAAGATTATGTGTGTTACGCTCGAGTACATATATACAAATACACCAAAATAATCAAACAAAATAACTTCTCGAGAAATCTCAAAGTTATGTGCAAATTTTCAAGTATCGGAGAAACTCATGTATTTTTGTGAGTTTTGATTATTACATCATTCTTATCTAATTTAGGACGAATAAACAATTTGAGGGATTGTGTTAACGTATAAAAACACTGTGACAACTCGAGTTTCCAAGATTCCATCTTCGCATTAATTACACGTTAATTGTTTAAGTTGTTTGTCTACACGACTTGTTTGCTTTGTAACCGTACACGTTTGTGATATGTTAAAACGTATTGTGATTATTGTGTTATATGTTTAGTGATTTAAACTGGTAACCTGTTAACCTTAACCTGTTTAGAAGTTAGAATCTTAAAATGTTGTACCCTAGTAACCTCGACGAAACAACTTATGTTTCGCTGCCAACCAACTCGACGAAACAAGTATGTTTCGTCATAAACACCACGACGAAACAAGGTGTTTCGCCGGTCCACAGTTATGCCGAAGCCCATTAAGGGCCCAGTACGTTTATACGGGTATTTGTTGCGTGAAACTGTTACACTCGACATTGATCAGGCCAATTAGAAACCCTAGAGCTCCCTATCCCTATTGACGGCGACTGTGTGTCCTCGAAGCCATCAAAGATCGATCAAATCTTTGTTCCGTTCAACCGGTTAGTGTGTAATATCTCGGATTAATCAAACTGTTAAGTTCCTGTGTAGATAGTTGTTATTATGTTTGGATTCCATTGATTGTTGATGATGATTATTTACGAACCTGTTAACAATTAGGGTTTCTTGGTATTATTGATTTGAATAGATTTTTGATCAATGAGATAGGTTGTCGATAATGATGAATCTGTGAAATTGTATTCGTGCAATGGTCATCATATATGCTATATTGTTTAAGGTTAACATATAAATCTGTTATGATTGAATAATGATTAGAAACGGTAAGGTTGTTTTGTGATTTAGGGTACATGCTAGTTGTTATGGGCCATGATGAGTTGATATGATAAAGTCGTACCGATGATTGCTATAAGATTGTATGATTGCCGTATGATGATGATCGGCGGTTAGGGTTTTTCTGGGTAATCATCAGTTACACGACGTAACTGTTCTAAGGGACGAAACTGGCACGACGAAACAAATGTGTTTCGCCGAGGGTAATCACGACGAAACAGGGGATGTTTTGTCGAAGGGGTTCACGACGAAACCTGTGTGTTTCGTCGAGTTATTAAACATGCACAGTAACTAAGTTTATTTCTGTTAAGGGTTAACTGGGTTAGGCAGTTGTTGTTGTTAATGATAAGCAGGACTCGCATGAACTTGTATAACTGATAAATGCTATGTGTTAGTTGTTACTTGCATATACGTGATGATCTTGACTGTTGGTCGAACTTTGCGAGTGTTTACTGATTGTGTGTACGTGCAAACCATAGTCCTTGACTGATTAATTGGAAAACGAGTAGTTAAGCATACCGAGCAAACCAAGGTGATTTCACACTTCTAAGGCATGGGATTCCAGGTGGGTTGGGAATGGGATTGAATAACTACGATAGAACTCGTACATTTGCCACTACTAGACTACTTACCACCGTCCTCGGATTGGGAAGGACGCCAGCGCTAAATCTACGTACTCGCTACGTACCACTGTCCTCGGATTGGGAAGGGCACTTACGTAAAACCTACGTAAACTAATACTTATCACTGTCCTCGGATTGGGAAGGGCACTTACGTAAAACCTACGTAAACTCATACTTATCACTGTCCTCGGATTGGGAAGGACACCTATAGATACAACTAGTCTAGTAACATACAACATGTGAAACCCCCACTAAATATCGTAAAGTTTTGGGAAACATGGATACTGGGTAACACATGATTATGAAACGAACACAATAACTGAACAATCAACTGTGAACTCGCTCAACTTTGTCGTTGACTCATTGTTACATGCCTTGCAGGTCGATAGGTACTCATGGAGCTTGCACAGGGAGGCGCGGTCGTTGTGGGACATGGACAGTGGGTGCCATGTTAAAAACTTTATAACATTTCAAACTTAATACTTATGTTGGGTTTTCACATTTATGCTTCCGCTAAACTCTTAACTATGTTTTGTTTTGAACACCTTTTGTATTGATGGGTTGAACTTTATTTATTACTTACAATGTTCAATAAGATTGGTGGCTTGATCCTGGTCAGTCATGCCTCCAAGCAGTGATACTCCGCGAGTGGATTTTGGGGGTGTGACAGATTGGTATCAGAGCCATTGGTTATAGTGAACTTGGTTTTAATAAGGGGAAAAAGTTTTTGTTAAAACCATACTATGACCTGTACAGTGCTCAACGATCCACAACGACGCTTCACTCCACGTGCAAGGCTCAACACTATAGGTGATATGGTTTATGTTTATATTGCCTACTTGCTAGTTACATAGAACTTTACTTATGGTATGCTTAGATGAACGTAACAACTATTGTTTGAAAACACATGTGTGCTTACTCTCTTCTGTCATCTCACTTTCGCGAACCTCTCTCACTTATGTTTCCTTTGATATGAAGATCATGAGTGGACGCGTTAACCTAACTCAAACCCAGTTGGCGGCTTTGATCACTGAACAAGTTACTGCAGCACTCGCAGCTGCCCAGGCAGGAGGTATACCCTGCAGTCGCAACTCACTCTAGGATCTTTAGATCCTACCCTCATAAACCAACTCTTGTGTTTAACTCTGTCTTATTCTGGTACACGCAACAGGTCAGCATGCTCAGCCGCCAGTATGCACGTTCAATACTTTTATGGACTGTCGTCCTAGTACTTTCAGTGGCACTGAAGGGCCGTTGGACTCCTCCACTGGTTCGAGAAGCTCGAATTGGTCTTTGAAATGTGTGAATGCCCTGAGGCTCGTAGGGTGAAGTATGCCACTGGTACCCTCGAAGGCGTTGCGTTGACTTGGTGGAACGCGCAAGTTCAAATGTTAGGGTTGGCAGCTGCAAACGCCACCCCATGGAACGACTTCAAGGAACTAATCAAGCGAGAATACTGTAATCGTGATGACATCCACAAGTTGGAAGTGGAGTTCTTTAACCTGAAGATGACGGGGTCAGAGATAGAGGCGTATATGAAGCGATCCAATGAACTGGCAGTGTTATGTCCAACTATGGTGGATCCTCCCATCAAGCGTATCGAACTGTACCTTAAAGGCTTAGTACTAGAGATTCAAAGCCATGTGACTGCTGCTAACCTTGCTACCATCCAAGATGTTACTCGTCTTGCTCATCGTCTCAAAGACCAGGCAGTGGAACAGAACAAGCTGCCTAAGCGTATCGGTGCTACTACTACTACTTCTGCTATACCCAGTGACAACAAGCGAAAGTGGGACGGAGCCTCCAGCAAGGGTTCGACTATAGTTCAGTCCCAGGCACAAAAGCGAAAGATTGATGACTACCAGAGTCCTGGTCAGCAATCTTCTGGTAGTCAAGGGCAGGGTGGATATCGAGGAAACCACCCAAAGTGCAACAAATGCAACAGGAACCACAGTGGTCAGTGCAACAAGGGACATTGTCAGAGGTGTCTCAAGATGGGTCATGAAGCCAAGGATTGCAGGAGCTCATGGCCTGCAAATCAGAATCGTCAGAAGCAACAACAAGCACCGCAGAATCAGCAACAGCAACAGGGAAACAGGGGATGCTATCAGTGTGGCGCTGAAGGTCACTTCAAGAGACACTGCCCGCAGTTAAATTAGAATCAGAATCAGAACAATAACCAAGGGAACGGAAACAACAATGGGGGTAACAACGGGGGAAACAATGGAGACAATGGCGCCCGGGGCCGTGTGTTCGTGATTGGTCAGGGTGATGCTAGGAATGATCCCAACGTCGTGATGGGTAAGTTTCTACTGGATGACTTTTACGTTAATGTTTTATTTGATTCGGGTGCCGATACCAGTTATGTATCCCTAAAAGTTAGTCAAATGCTTAAACGTACCCCAACACTTTTGAATACCAAGCACATGGTAGAGCTAGCAAACGGTAAAGTCTTGAAGCCACACACATAGTTAGGGGTTGTAACCTCATCTTAGCTGGTCAAACCTTCTCTATCAACCTCATTCCTATTGTTTTGGGTAGTTTCGACATTGTTGTCGGTATGGATTGGTTATCGCAACATCGAGCAGAGATCCTTTGCAAGGAGAAGATCGTCCGCATTCCTCGCTCTGGTGAAGAACCTTTAGTGATTCATGGTGAAAAGAGTGGTGCAGTTGTAGGTATCATCTCTTTCCTTAAGGCCCAGAAGTGTTTGTGAAAGGGCCACACTGCTATTTTAGCACTTGTTACTGACGCATCATCGCGAGAGAAGAAAATAGAAGATATTCCAGTTGTACGCGATTTTCCTCAAGTGTTTCCTGAGGAATTACCTGGTCTACCGCCTCATCGCCAGGTCGAATTCCGAATCGAGCTAGCTCCTGGAGCAGCGCCCATAGCTCGAGCACCTTATCGCTTAGCCCCAACCGAACTGGAAGAACTATCTACACAACTGCAAGAGCTCTTGGACAAGCGTTTCATACGTCCCAGCTCTTCGCCCTAGGGAGCACCAGTATTATTTGTAAAGAAGAAAGACGGTACCATCAGGATGTGCATTGACTACCGTGAGCTTAACAAGGTGATTGTGAAGAATCGCTATCCTCTCCCACGCATTGATGACTTATTCGACCAGCTGCAAGGGTCGAGCTACTACTCCAAGATTGATCTGAGATCGGGCTACCATCAACTGAGAGTCCGAGATGAGGACATCTCCAAAACAGCATTCAGAACTCGCTACGGCCACTATGAGTTTCTTGTCAGGCCATTCGGGTTAACAAACGCACCTGCGGTTTTCATGGATCTTATGAATAGGGTGTGCAAGCCCTACCTATATAAGTTTGTTATTGTATTCATCGACGACATCCTAATCTATTCTAAGAGTCAGGAGGAACACGAGCATCATCTACGGCTTATTTTAGAACTTCTTCGAACAGAACAGTTGTACGCTAAGTTTTCGAAATGCGACTTTTGGCTTAGTGAAGTCCACTTTCTAGGCTACGTGGTAAACAAGGATGGGATTCATGTTGATCCATCCAAGGTAGACTCGATCAAGAACTGGCCTGCACCCCGCACACCAACAGAAATCCGCCAATTCTTGGGTTTGGCGGGCTACTACAGAAGGTTCATCAAAGACTTTTCCAAGATTTCGCAGCCGCTTACTTTGCTAACTCAGAAGGGTGTCACCTATCGTTGGGGAGATCCTCAAGAATCAGCGTTCCAACATTTAAAGAATAGACTTTGTAGCGCACCTATTCTTTCATTGCCAGAGGGCACAGACGATTTCGTGGTTTATTGTGACGCGTCAATTCAGGGTCTTGGTTGTGTATTGATGCAACGGGATAAAGTCATTGCTTCCGCCTCGCGCCAACTTAAAGTTCATGAAAGAAATTACACAACACACGACTTGGAGCTGGGAGCTGTTATTTTCGCACTTAAGATATGGAGACATTACCTGTACGGTACCAAGTGCACCATCTACACCGATCACAGGAGTCTCGAGCATATATTCAAACAGAAGGAGTTGAACATAGGATAACGTCGATGGGCAAAGCCAATGTTGTGGCCGACGCCCTCAGTCGAAAGGATCCTACACCTAAAAGCGTACGTGCTTTACAACTCACCATTCAATCTAGTCTTCCTTCCCAAATACGAGATGCTCAGGAAAAAGCATTGAAACCAGAAAACGTCAGGGCTGAAGCCCTACGCGGCTCAAGGAAACGGTTAGAACAAAAGGATGACGGCGCCTACTACGTAATAGGACGCATCTGGGTCCCACTCTATGGCAATTTACGAGAACTTGTAATGGATGAAGCACATAAGTTTCGTTACTCGGTACATCCTGGTTCGGATAAGATGTACCACGACCTCAGAACTACGTATTGGTGGCCTAGCATGAAAACTCACATAGCAACTTACGTTAGCAAGTGTTTGACTTGTGCGAGAGTCAAGACTGAATATCAGAAACCATCGGGCCTACTCCAACAACCAGAAATACCACAATGGAAATGGGAGCAAATTTCCATGGATTTCGTTACTGGCCTTCCTAGATCTCAACGTGGGAATGATACCATTTGGGTGATCTTGGATCGACTCATAAAGTCTGCACACTTCTTGGCTATCAAAGAAACGGATAAGTTCTCCACTTTAGCAGATGTTTACCTAAAGGAAGTTGTCTCGAGGCACGGGGTGCCCACCTCTATTATTTCCGATCGTGATGCACGTTTTACATCTGAACTGTGGCAAGCAATGCATAAATCTTTTGGCTCTCGTTTAGACATGAGCACCGCTTATCATCCACAGACGGATGGGCAGTCTGAACGCACCATCCAAACTCTAGAAGACATGCTTCGTGCATGTGTAATCGATTTCGGTAACGGCTGGGAAAAACACCTCCCTTTGGTGGAGTTTTCGTATAACAACAGTTACCAAACCAACATTCAAGCCGCTCCGTTCGAGGCATTGTATGGACGTAAATGCTGATCACCTCTTTGTTGGGCAGAAGTTGGTGACAGCCAGATCACGGGTCCTGACCTTGTAGTAGACACAACGGAAAGGATTGCACAGATACGACAACGAATGGCGGTAGCTCGTGACCGTCAGAAAAGCTACACTGATAAGCGCAGGAAACCACTCGAGTTCCAGGTTGGGGATCGAGTGCTACTCAAAGTCTCACCTTGGAAAGGTGTAGTCTGTTTTGGTAAACGAGGCAAACTTAACCCGCGATATGTTGGACCTTTCGAAATCATAGAGAAAATAGGCAAAGTGGCCTACAAACTGAACCTACCAGCAGAACTCAGTGGAGTTCACAACGTATTCCAAGTGTCAAATCTGAAGAAATGTCTGTCAGATGAGACCCTCATAGTTCCTCTGAAGGAGCTCACTATCGACGATCAGTTGCGATTCGTCGAGGAACCAGTTGAAATCACGGACCGAGACGTTAAGGTCCTCAAGCACACCAGAATACCTCTTGTTCGAGTTCGTTGGAACTCCCGTCGTGGCCCAGAGTTCACCTGGGAACGGGAAGATCAAATGAAACTCAAGTATCCCCAGTTATTCGGAAACAATGCAACTACTACTGAGGCTGAAGCTACTGCGGAATTTCGGGACGAAATTCCAAACCAACGGGGGGATGATGTGACACCCCAGGAAAACCAGGAAACAACACAACACAACTAGCTTCCTCAGTAACCGCATGCTAAATTTCAGGACGAAATTTGTTTCAAGTTGGGGATAATGTGACAACTCGAGTTTCCAAGATTCCATCTTCGCATTAATTACACGTTAATTGTTTAAGTTGTTGGTCTACATGACTTGTTTGCTTTGTAACCGTACACGTTTGTGATATGTTAAAACGTATTGTGATTATTGTGTTATATGTTTAGTGATTTAAACTGGTAACCTGTTAACCTTAACCTGTTTAGAAGTTAGAATCTTAAAATGTTGTACCCTAGTAACCTCGACGAAACAACTTATGTTTCGCCGCCAACCAACTCGACGAAACAAGTATGTTTCGTCATAAACACCACGACGAAACAAGGTGTTTCGCCGGCCCACTGTTACGCCGAAGCCCATTAAGGGCCCAGTACGTTTATACGGGTATTTTTTGCGTGAAACTGTTACACTCGACATTGATCAGGCCAATTAGAAACCCTAGAGCTCCCTATCCCTATTGACGGCGACTGTGTGTCCTCGAAGCCATCTAAGATCGATCAAATCTTTGTTCCGTTCAACCGGTTAGTGTGTAATATCTCGGATTAATCAAACTGTTAAGTTGCTGTGTAGATAGTTGTTATTATGTTTGGATTCCATTGATTGTTGATGATGATTATTTACGAACCTGTTAACAATTAGGGTTTCTTGGTATTATTGATTTGAATAGATTTTTGATCAATGAGATAGGTTGTCGATAATGATGAATCTGTGAAATTGTATTCATGCAATGGTCATCATATATGCCATATTGTTTAAGGTTAACATATAAACATGTTATGATTGAATAATGATTAGAAACGGTAAGGTTGTTTTGTGATTTAGGGTACATGCTAGTTGTTATGGGCCATGATGAGTTGATATAATAAAGTGGTACCGATGATTGCTATAAGATTGTATGATTGTCGTATGATGATGATCGGCGGTTAGGGTTTTTCTGGGTAATCATCAGTTACACGACGTAACTGATCTAAGGGACGAAACTGGCATGACGAAACAAATGTGTTTCGCCGAGGGTAATCACGACGAAACAGGGGATGTTTCGTCGAAGGGGTTCACGACGAAACCTGTGTGTTTCGTCGAGTTATTAAACATGCACAGTAACTAAGTTTATTTCTGTTAAGGGTTAACTGGGTTAGGCAGCTGTTGTTAATGATAAGCAGGACTCGCATGAACTTGTATAACTGATAAATGCTATGTGTTAGTTGTTACTTGCATATACGTGATGATCTTGACTGTTGGTCGAACTTTGCGAGTGTTTACTGATTGTGTGTACGTGCAAACCATAGGCCTTGACTGATTAACTGGAAAACGAGTAGTTAAGCAACCGAGCAAACCAAGGTGAGTTCACACTTCTAAGGCATGGGATTCCCGGCGGGTTGGGAATGGGATTGAATAACTACGATAGAACTCATACATTTACCACTACTAGACTACTTACCATCGTCCTCGGATTGGGAAGGGCACTTACGTAAACCTACATAAACTCATACTTATCACTGTCCTCGGATTGGGAAGGGAACTTATGTAAAACCTACGTAAACTCATACTTATCACTGTCCTCGGATTGGGAAGGACACCTATAGATACAACTAGTCTAGTAACATACAACATGGGAAGCCCCCACTAAATATCATAAAGTTTTGGGAAACATGGATACTGGGTAACACATGATTATGAAACGAACTCAGTAACTGAACAATCAACTGTGAACTCATTCAACTTTGTTGTTGACTCGTTGTTACATGCCTTGCAGGTCGATAGGTTCTCATGGAGCTTTCACAGGGAGGCGCGGTCGTTGTGGGACATGGACAGTGGGTGCCATGTTAAAAACTTTATAACATTTCGAACTTAATACTTATGTTGGGTTTTCACATTTATGCTTCCGCTAAACACTTAACTATGTTTTGTTTTGAACACCTTTTGTATTGATGGGTTGAACTTTATTTATTACTTACAAGGTTCAATATGATTGGTGGCTTGATCCTGGTCAGTCACACCTCCAAGCGGTGATACTCCGTGAGTGGATTTTGGGGGTGTGACAAACGCACCCAAAGGTGAGTACATAGACCCCTCTTTTACTGTTTTTCAAACATTTTGGGGTGAAACACATGTGCCTACATGTTACTTTCGTGCTTTCCATTGTTTTTACATCATATACTTGCTATGTTCATTGGTACACTATTAGTACATGTTTTACATTACATTTTCTGCTGTGTATGATGACTTGGCATGCTAGCATATTGTTTTACATTGCATCTCTGTTGCATATGTTCTCGTAACATATGGACACATTATTTAAATCTCTACCTTGTATGTTCACTTAAGCATACTAGGTACATTATTTTCATAAAACATGTTTACATTTGGTATATCATTTGGTTTGTTTAACGGGACTAAATTACATTCATTAACACCGATCATGCCGCTCGGTAGTAGGTAGTGGTACCATAGGACTTGACAAATCCCGTTCCCAAAACCCTAGGTTTGTTTGGGTGGAAGGAATGACCGAATCCGAAAACATTTTTTTGATAACCTTCACTCTAAGGTTATCCATCTGTCTCAAGGCTTGGATGTAGGCGTTTAACATTATCGCATAAATGGTTGTATCAGTAAAGCATGCATTATTCTACAAAGAATAATTTTTTATTTATTCAAATACTTTGTTTTGTACAATTTTACTTGTGGTTTAAGTAGTCTCATTTTACTTACCATACATAACTTTTGATTATACATTACATAATTTACATTGATGGTTTTTACCTAAACATTTGACATTTGACTATACATAAACAAATTTTACATTGATGGTTTGTTTGGTAAGTGATTTAAGTAACGAGACGTGTGTAATATGATACAAGCACGGCGGATACGCCGCTGGTACTTCCTATATATAAGTGCTTGTATTATATTACATATCGTAGTGTATTTAAATCATTTCAATTTGGACTCATATATTTTACACAAATGACATATTTTTCACACAACATTGTTTTACAAAACAACTTATTTTATACAAACTCATTTTACTTGGTTATTCATTTAACCCTACATTACTCTTTTGCATATCATCTACTTTATCATCACTTTTCATCTGATTTACAAAACAAAAAATTTTATAAGGTTCATGACTACTTTTGCTAAACATTTTTCTTCAAACTTATATGTCATGAATCCCAAATCAATAAAACCTATGTATCTCACAGGCATTTTTATGCTAACGTACCTATTTTCACATGTGTTTCAGGATATGATGCGTAGGATTTATCAAGATACACCTAGGCAGACTTGGACCTTAGCAACAATAAAAGATGCAAGACTAGTTAATTATGTTATATTTCTTGTTTGTTAAGACATTGTAACTCTCTTAATCAATAAAACGAAATTTCAATTTTCCATGTGTTATGAAACAATGATTATGTTACAACACTCCCTGACGATTCCGCCACGTTTTGTTGTTTTTACGTGGTCGGGGTGTGACACCCCGACCCCTGCCCGGGAACGGGTGTCGCAAGACTCGGAGCTGGTGGTATCAGTGTTTATTAATTTGGCAGCAAAAATGAGACATCAGAACCGTAGTTAGGAAATGTTATCAGAGCTTCAAAACACCAAACTTTTATAATAAACAAATTGGATAAAACCCAAGTTTCACTGATAATATATTTATAGGGATAAAACCCTATTTTATTGAAAACATAAACTCCTTTTATTTAGGTAACTTTTTATAGCCATTTCTTTAAGGCTTCAGTGCTCTCCAGCTGGCTTCTACTAGCTTTCACATTAAGGTACCTGAAACGCGTTTTAAAAAGGTTCTATCAGCAAGAAATACTGACGAGTGCATCCCAGTTTAATCAAAACAATTTAAATAACTTCACAGTATTGAGAGCGATTACAATGTTTATATCTACACAATAACTTATTCAGTATGGTCAATTCCTGACTTGTGGTCATGTTACTCATTGGCTAACTCTTTGTCCACTAGTAACGGATTTCAAGTAATGTACAAAACCCTAACATTCCGGCAGTAATTGTAGAATACATAGACTCAATCACCGTTAGGTATGATTAAAACATTTGAGGTTTTGGTAAAACAGTTTGGTAGAAAAAGAGAATGACTCACTTTGTTTATTTAGGTAATACTTTAGCTTCCTGGTGGTTCACCTAGTTATTATCTATTAAAATTAAATAATGCACACGTGTTAGTAAGATAACCCAAATTATATTAAACGTACAACTCGAGACAGAACTCCAATGAACTGAGTCAGGCAGAGCCTCGACATGCGTTACGGAGCCCTAGATCGATCATGTAGGGTAACTAATACGTAACCGAGGGTTATAATACTTACAACGAGGCAGAGCTTCGCTTTTTAGGGGTATTATTCTCGAGTATTTAGACTATTAGAGAGTTTTAGAGGAAAGAAAAGAATTGAACGACGACAAATGAAGCCTAAAGCCTCTATTTATAAGGCTGATCGGACAGCGAGTCACGACCCGCGACTACTTTAGATTCAACCTTCGCGGCCCGCGAGAACCATAGGCTAGGCTCTAGCCTTGTCGAGTCAAAGGGGTAGGCTCGTCGTGTAACCGGACACGTGGCGCCACAGGGTGCGGCCTGGTGATACTGGGTCGCGGCCCGCGACACATACTCTCAAGGGGGTCGCGCCCCGCGAGAGCCTTATATTTTTATTTGTATTTGATTTTTATAAATATAAAGGTATTTTAAGCTCGTTTTTCATAAACATAGTATATTTTAAGACGTATAGGGTGTGTTAAGGGGTTTTTGGAAGGTTGTTATATGTTGCATAATACATTTCATACAATAACTTAAAGTGTGCACCTGGGTGATATTGTCCTTCATGGGTTTTCATTGTTGTTCAACCTTTATTCTGTATCATTACTTAATTTAGGTGCTTGGTGAGCATGCTCTACTTGTCATACTTCGAACCATTTCGTCATCACATCGGTAGATCATTAGACTCCCGCCATCTTCAGATGCGAGCGTTATTCAACTAAAACGTTCACAAAAAATTAGTAACGTTGGAATTAATAAGCGTTTGTACTATAGTACAGGGCTTTCTACTGTCACACCCTGACTTTTACGGAAGCGTGGTTTATTTGTGTGACTCCTTAATACCATAGAATTCAATCATAACAATGCTAAATGATAAAACCAAAAGATATTCATCCATTACTTAAGTTTAGAAAATACCATAATATACTTGTCTGGAAACATCGACCCCCAATTTAAGTTACAAACCATTACATGTTTAAATGAGTTCACAAGGACTCAACAACAGAACTACCCAGCCTCTCAGGCTAAACCTCCTAGTCTCTCAGACTGCCCCAACTAGTCTCTCAGACTACCCAGTTAGTCTCTCAGACCAACTCCCCAGTCTCTCAGACTAAATTACCCAGCTAGTCTCTCAGACTAACTTCCCAGTCTCTCAGACTGCACTACCCAGCTAGTCTCTCAGACTAACTCCCCAGCCTCTCAGACTGAATTACCCAGCTAGTCTCTCAGACTAACTCCCCAGTCTCTCAGACTGCACTACCCAGCTAGTCTCTCAGACTAACTCCCTAGTCTCTCAGACTGAAATATAAATGAATTCTTTGAAATGTATTTGTGTCTTTTATCTGTAAAAATATTTGTTTCCTGGATCTGGACATATTGTGTATGCAATGAAAACGTTTTCGTGAGAGCCCTAATGATCGTAGTCTAGACTCGAGAAGAATTCTAGTTCGCTACGATCGAAGCTCTGATACCAAGCTGTCACACCCTGACTTTTGCGGAAGCGTGGTTTATTGGTGTGACTTCTTAATACCATAGCATTCAATCATAACAATGCTAAATGATAAAACCAAAGGATATTCATCCATTACTTAAGTTTAGAAAATACCATAATATACTTGTCTGAAAACATCGACCCCCAATTTAAGTTACAAACCATTACATGTTTAAATGAGTTCACAAGGACTCAACAACAGAACTTAAACAAACCCGAGCTTAGGAACATGTATCCCGTCCAGGAGTAGGATACATCCCCTAAACTCTACGACCACAGATGACATCTTTTATTTAAACGCAGCTTGAAACACATGCATACACCTGCCAGATCCACTAGTTCCCTAAAATACATGTAGTTTAAAAATATCAACAAAAAGTTGAGTGAGTTCATGTGTTCGTGAGTATGTATAAAAGCTTTGTATTCAATGTATGTATGAAAGTCCCGGTATGATTGCAAACAAGGTAAAGATCACCAATGGTTGGCAAGGCCACTGATATGTGTGACGGTGTAGGAAGACTCAAACCTAGCAAAGTTGCACCGGATTTCCGGCTGGAAGACATAGTCACCACGATGGGCCACCCTGGCCTCATGGGTGTGGGCTCGCTACACCCAAATTGTCACACCCCGACCACGTAGGACAACCAAACGTGGCGGAAACGTCGGGGAGTGTTGTAACAGAATCATTGTTTCATAACACATGGAAATTGAAATATTGTTTGATTGATTAAAATAGTTACAATGTCTTGACAATCAAAGAAACATAACATAATTAACTAGTCTTGCATCTTTTATTGTCGCTAAGGCCCAAGTCCGCCTAAGTGTATCTTGACAAGTCCTATGCATGATATCCTGAAAAACACATGTGAAAATAGGTACGTCAGCATAAAAATGCCTGTGAGATACATAGGTTTTGTGAAAATAGAATTCATGACTTATGTTTGAGAAAAAAGTTTAGTCATGAACCTTGTAATTTGCTTTGTCTTGTAAATCATTTAAAAAACGATAAGATCAGATGATATGTATAAATAAATGTAAGGTTAAATGAATAACCATGTAAAAATGAGTTTGTATAAGATAAATTGTTTGTAAAACAATGTATTGTGAAAAGTATGTTATTTGTATAAAATGTTATATGTCCAAATTGAAATGATTCAAATAACGCTACGATATGTAATACCATACAATCACTTATATATAGGAAATACCAGCGGCGTATCCACCATGCTTGTATCATATTACACACGCCTCGTTACTTAAATCACTTACTCAAACCAAACCAACAATGTAAGATGTCTATGTTTAAACCAATTGTCAAATGTATTGAATAATATACCAAAATGTTTATGTCAAGATGTAAATCATGCAACGTATAACCAATGTTGAAAATGTTTATGTTTCAAATGTAAATCATGTAATGTGTAACCAAAATGATAAGTATGGCTAGTGAAATGCATCAACTAAACCATAAGTGAAATGCACAAAACAAAGTATTGAAGTAAAACTTGATTTAAATCAAAGTTATGTTTTGTGTAGTAAATGTATGCTATACTGATATAGACATTTATGCGGTATTGTAAAAATTCATACATCCAAGCCTTGCGACAGTCGGATAACCCTTTTAGTAAAGGTTATCAAAATATGTATTCGGATTCGGTCATTCCTTCCATCCAAACAAACCCGAGATTACAGGAATGGGATTTGTCAAGTCCTATTGTACCACTACCTACTACCGAGCGGCATGATCGGTGTTAATGAATGTATAGTATAGTTTAAACAAACCAAATGTCATACCAAAATGTAAGCATATGATGAATAAGAAATGTACTAAGTATGCACACAATGGACATACATAGCATAAAAATGTAATGAAATCATGTACTATAATGTACTAATGAACATAGGAAGTATATGATGTAAAAACAGGAAAGCATGAAAGTAACAAGTAGGCACATGTGTTTCACCCCAAAACAGTTTGGAAAACAGTAAAAGAGGGGTCTATGTACTCACTTGAGATTGCTCAGAAGTCCTAAGATAACCACCAAGCAATGCTAGAGATCGCGGATATCAAACGACACCTAATATAGGTAACTACATTAATAAACCGGACCTATAATCGGAAGATCGGGTAGCATTAGGGTTTGTAAACCAAATGAGTGTAGGAACTCATGTAACATGGTTTAACAAAGCCTACATACTAAATGAAACCTAACATAATTGTTTACGACCCATTACGACCCGTTTAGGTAGCTTATGCTATTTTAACGCGTCGTTCGCGTGAAACGCGTTAGGACCGCCTAACTAGTCCTATGACAAGTTTTATATGCCTAAACATGTTACATAATCAGTTATGTGACAAAAGTTTAGGTTACATATGCTTTATATACATGAAAAGGGTATTCTGGTAATTTACCTAAGGCATATAAACTACCTATCATACAACTATTCAAACGAAGCGACCATAGGGTATAACCTCGGAAGGTTATTCCCTATATACTATGGTCACCTAATGTGTCTGGTCGGATCCTAATGATCGACCAAATGGGTCGGGTTCGAAAGTATAAGCGATTGTTTAGATCGCTTACCTTACGACCCTAGACAACGTGGTAATCAGTAGGCATAGTCCCAAGGGACTATAACCATCGTGATTACAATCACGTTGCGAAGTTCAAATGAACTTCGCATTGACCATAAACTGGTCAACGCAGAAAGTCAATAAAAGAACGAAAGAATACTTACGAAGGGTCCCCGAATGCTAATTTCGATCCAAGAATCTCAGGTATGAAACAATGGTTTCAACTTAGAGTTTCTCAAATCAAAATTCTAGTGGGTTTAGCAATGGATGGCATGGGGTATTTATAGTGTTCGGTTAGCCGTTAGGATCGTTTCTAGGAAACCGTGCTTTGATCTCAACCATACACATCAAGAACATGGTATTACAAAACCATTTGAGCCCCTAGTATTGCCCAATACCATGTGCACAAGTGAAATGGACCAGATCCAATGTTTCTGCATGTTTCTGCTGTCTGGGAGGCTGATGTGGCCTGCTTAAGGATTACCAGAAGTGTAGGCGGGCCGCCTGGCCCTTCTGATCAGCAGCAACTTTCCAAAAGTGAAAGTTTTGGTCCCTGTTGGTGTTTAAGCCCATTTCAGGCACTTCTAAGGCCCGTCAAGCCAACTTTAAAGCCCTAAAATGGTGCCTAAACATTGTGGACATGAAACATGCTCAGAAATATGTTGGATGTTGGTTCGTTTGGTCGTACGATCGCGATGTTCGCTTAATTACGACGGAATGTGCATAAGCGCGAAAAACGATCCAAATTGCGCGACGAATGGATTTTTCTTATGCCAAACACTAAAATAAAATGTTTTAGTGCTTACATAAATCTTTGGATGTCCGGATGTATTCAGAACGTAAGTTATGCGCGAAAATGCAAACTTGTGCACTTTTTGACGCTTTTAGTCCCTGAATGACCCAAAAGTTTATTTTAGCACACCGAACCCCTCAAAGCCTATTTCTAAGATATGTAAAGGATATTTATGGTATGTTTAACTTATGGCCATGTTCCGGAATGTTTGTTACAGTTTAAATTGGCATACTTTCGCAGTTTGTCAACTTTAGTCCCTGTATGCGATTTATCTTGATTTTGCCATACCAAAGCCTTCGAAACTTATTTCTAAGTTATGTAAAGGTTATTTAAGGTATGTTAAGCCTATTTCACTATTCTGGAGTGTTCGTTGCATTAAACTGGTTATATTTACGCATCGGTGCGCGTATAACCTTCCAGAAAGGGATTTAGAGTTTGGAATCGAACAAGAATTTATATGTGCAAATGATACACATATTTATACAAATCCTAAGTATGAAATACAATATTTCATTGGTTCGGTATTTGTTTGATGGCTGTGAAGGCACAGGTGTCACAGTCTCCCCTACTTTAGGAAATTTCGTCCCGAAATTTATTTAGAGGAAACTTGTGAGAGCTTGAAAACATGAAGTTGAAAAGATCGAACAACATTGGTTAGGGTTCTGAACTTCTAGTAACCTTAATAACATTATGCTTGCAATGTAAGAGGGACACTTATATACAAGTATATGAAGCGTCATTGGTGCGTCCACCGTACCTCCATTACATCGTTCTCATTTTGTTATTGTTGTCACTATCGGTTCTTACACATAATAAATCTTACTGGGTTTCTGTGCACTAAATTTCATAATTATGTACGCGTCCATAATTAGACAATTCCTTGCACAGTTCACACAGTCTATTTTATAATGTGTAGGGTAAAACCAAATGAACAATCCTGTGATGAGTGTGACTAGACCGCCATAGAGTCCTTTTAACTAAATCAATAAATGATCTAAATAGACTATCAAGGAGTATGTCCAGCTACATCACTAGATGTCGTCCTTTAACCAAATTGTGAATCAATTTTTTTTACTAGACCTCTAAAGGGTCTCTTATGAATCATGGAGTGGTACTATATAATCCAAGGGTCTTAACTCTTACATAGAAGCCCATTAAGGATTTAAGGTAGTACCTTTTGAATATCCTGCTACGAATCCCTCATATGAAGATATGAAAGATTCTGCGAGGATTTGGATAACGAATATCCAGAGTATACAAAAACACAAAAATGCATAAAAGAAAACACAAGATGAATAAACACATAGTCACATAACCACAAAATTGTTTTGTTAATTTGTCTTGTTAATTGCGTACATGCATTTAAAGCATACTAGGAATCCATTCCGTGGATTTCATTTGGTACTTTAAACGTTATCAAGAATCTAACTATAAAGATAGAAAGATTCAAAAAGAAAATTCGATTTCGATTAATAGGAACCGAAATGTTCGAATTAAGGTACATAAGGAATCCTGTTAAGGACTCTGATTTGAATGTTAATCATCCACAAGGGTCTAATTGTGAAGAAAAAAAAAAGATCCCATATGGATTTTAGAAGTTGAAGATGTTTTGAAATCTTGCACTGGATGTGCTTAAGTCAAAACAAGAAGTAAAAATGCTTATGAAGTTGAGATGCTAGATATGTCAAGGCGACATATGAAGCGGAATTTGAAGGTTAAGTCAATGTATGAGGAAAATATTTTTGAAACTATGCATGGGGTTCTTTCAAGAAAAAATGTGTTTAACGTTTTTGAGACCTCATATATATAATACCTTTGAAATCATAAAGTAGGTGTATTAGGTAGGTATATTCCTAAAAATGTTTTAAAATTATGCGAGATGAATTTTGAAATTATGTATAAGGTTTTTTGAAAAACATGAATGATGCTTTTCGAAATCATGCACTTGATAAGAAAATGTACTGTGTTAATATTGCCTTCAGACTATATGAAATATTTTGAAATTAGGAAGGTTGGTTTTGAAAACATGGCCAATGTTTTTGAAATAACATAGACAATGCATTTAGAAAAATTGTTTTCAAACTATATGAAATGTTTTGAGATCATGAAGATTGTTTTTGAAATACCTGTACTGTATATGTTGAAAAATTAAAACGTAATGGGTATGAGATTTGGAATTACCCTTAGTTATTTAACCAAGGATTCAAAGGCACAGATGTGCAGAAGCATGATTACTCATAATGTCACTTTATTTTCTGTACTTTGTTTCTTAGAGTGAAACGAGTACTTAAAATTTTCGAAGGAATCATGAGCGATCATTTGAAAGAGAGAAATCACAAGAGTAGTTTGTAGGGTACATAGTTTCTTGATGTAGGTATCATAGGAAAAGTCATACACACATGTAACTACACTTGTATATCAGAATTGTGAACAAGAATTTATTTATAAACAAAACAGATTGTTTCACATTACAAGAAAATAGATAAACAAAAGCATAAGACAGCAACATCTTCTAGTCAGCCAACTGCTCATCTGTGGGTTGGATTTGCATTAGCAAGCTTTGGGAAATCCCTTAGGAAATGGCCCATCTCGCCACAGTTGTAGCAAGACCCTGGTGAGAAATGAACTTGAGCAGAGTCGGCTTGTGGTTGATCTGGACCACCTTGGTTCGGGTTACATCGACAAGCACTTACCAGGTGACCAACTCGCCCACATGATACACACAGACGACACAGTAAGTGAGCTTGGTGATGCCCATTACATTTGTCGCATATTGGTGACGTTCCCTTGTATTGCTTCTTAGCAGGTGGTGTTGCCTCCTGGCTAGGTCCTGCTTGATTTGGTACTGCTGTAGTTGGGCAAACCCTTGCCGTATGACCTATAAGTCCACAAATTTGGCATTTGCGGCACTAGCCTGATGATGAAGGCTACATTGGTTGCACAAGGGTGCAGTTCTGTTGTATGGCTTCCTAGCAGGGGGTTGAGCTGGTTGGTTGGGGATGGCTTGACCATTGTGAGCGACTACGGCGAAGTTCTGAGAAGCCTTTCGCTTCTTTGACCTCTTAGGGGATCGTTCATCCATGGTCTTTGATTCCTCGGTTGGTTTCTTGGCTGGTAGTGCTGGCTTGACTTCTGCTTCCTTTGGTGACTCTTGAGTGGCTTCATTGTTGAGATGAGACATGGTAATTCCTAATTCCACAGTCTTCAGAATCACTTCGCCTATTCGCTGGGCAAATTTGGCTGTTTGCTCGGACATTTGGCCGTTGTTGAGAGGAAGAGACATTCTAGAAGGAAATGAAAGACATAGGAAGAAACAAGTGAAAGATTATTGGACAAATAAAACAAAATGACAACGCATAGAAATTGCGATAATTTGTTTGTTACCTAAGGCAAACAAATGAGACGGTGACTAATCAAAGTAAACAGGTCTTATTAATGTATCACTGATGACATGCTCGCCTATAAGTGAACACTCATCCCAAGAATTCCCAGGTAAGCACAACTGGTCTCGCGTCTGATGAGATATATACGAAGTGCTTGCCTAGACAAAAAACCCAGAATACAGGCATTCACCCTTCCAGTTTGCACATGTTCACATTATAAGACCCAAACTTTGACGAGATTTTGAAAATCCAAAGGGGTTCAAAACCATATAACAGAGAGTTCAAAACCTTACAATAGAGGGTTCAAAACCTAGTAATCAATCATCCTAGAACAGATGATTAGTTTTCAAAGCGGTTTGGAAATTTATGTTCTTGTTGAGGTCGTCACCTAAGGATAGGTGACGGTATCGTTTTATGACTAAACGCAAGTAAACTCGCGTTAGGGTCCTAAGAAGGTTATAGACTAGGTCAAAGTATTACTAATAACCTAATTCCCTATAACCATGAGCTCTGATACCAACTTTTCTGTCACACCCCGACCACGTAGGACAACCAAACGTGGCGGAAACGTCGGGGAGTGTTGTAACAGAATCATTGTTTCATAACACATGGAAATTGAAATATTGTTTTATTGATTAAAATAGTTACAATGTCTTGACAATCAAAGAAACATAACATAATTAACTAGTCTTGCATCTTTTATTGTCGCTAAGGCCCAAGTCCGCCTAAGTGTATCTTGACAAGTCCTATGCATGATATCCTGAAAAACACATGTGAAAATAGGTACGTCAGCATAAAAATGCCTGTGAGATACATAGGTTTTGTGAAAATAGAATTCATGACTTATGTTTGAGAAAAAAGTTTAGTCATGAACCTTGTAATTTGCTTTGTCTTGTAAATCATTTAAAAAACGATAAGATCAGATGATATGTATAAATAAATGTAAGGTTAAATGAATAACCATGTAAAAATGAGTTTGTATAAGATAAATTGTTTGTAAAACAATGTATTGTGAAAAGTATGTTATTTGTATAAAATGTTATATGTCCAAATTGAAATGATTCAAATAACGCTATGATATGTAATACCATACAATCACTTATATATAGGAAGTACCAGCGGCGTATCCACCATGCTTGTATCATATTACACACGCCTCGTTACTTAAATCACTTACTCAAACCAAACCAACAATGTAAGATGTCTATGTTTAAACCAATTGTCAAATGTATTGAATAATATACCAAAATGTTTATGTCAAGATGTAAATCATGCAACGTATAACCAATGTCGAAAATGTTTATGTGTCAAATGTAAATCATGTAATGTGTAACCAAAATGATATGTATGGCTAGTGAAATGCATCAACTAAACCATAAGTGAAATGCACAAAACAAAGTATTGAAGTAAAACTTGATTTAAATCAAAGTTATGTTTTGTGTAGTAAATGCATGCTATACTGATATAGACATTTATGCGGTATTGTAAAAATTCATACATCCAAGCCTTGCGACAGTCGGATAACCCTTTTAGTAAAGGTTATCAAAATATGTATTCGGATTCGGTCATTCCTTCCATCCAAACAAACCCGAGATTACAGGAATGGGATTTGTCAAGTCCTATGGTACCACTACCTACTACCGAGCGGCATGATCGGTGTTAATGAATGTATAGTATAGTTTAAACAAACCAAATGTCATACCAAAATGTAAGCATATGATGAATAAGAAATGTACTAAGTATGCACACAATGGATATACATAGCATAAAAATGTAATGAAATCATGTACTATAATGTACTAATGAACATAGGAAGTATATGATGTAAAAACAGGAAAGCATGAAAGTAACAAGTAGGCACATGTGTTTCACCCCAAAACAGTTTGGAAAACAGTAAAAGAGGGGTCTATGTACTCACTTGAGATTGCTCAGAAGTCCTAAGATAACCACCAAGCAATGCTAGAGATCACGGATATCAAACGACACCTAATATAGGTAACTACATTAATAAACCGGACCTATAATCGGAAGATCGGGTAGCATTAGGGTTTGTAAACCAAATGAGTGTAGGAACTCATGTAACATGGTTTAACAAAGCCTACATACTAAATGAAACCTAACATAATTGTTTACGACCCATTACGACCCGTTTAGGTAGCTTATGCTATTTTAACGCGTCGTTCGCGTGAAACGCGTTAGGACCGCCTAACTAGTCCTATGACAAGTGTTATATGCCTAAACATGTTACATAATCAGTTATGTGATAAAAGTTTAGGTTACATATGCTTTATATACATGAAAAGGGTATTCTGGTAATTTACCTAAGGCATATAAACTACCTATCATACAACTATTCAAACGAAGCGACCATAAGGTATAACCTCGGAAGGTTATTCCCTATATACTATGGTCACCTAATGTGTTTGGTTGGATCCTAATGATCGACCAAATGGGTCGGGTTCGAAAGTATAAGCGATTGTTTAGATTGCTTACCTTACGACCCTAGACAACGTGGTAATCAGTAGGCATAGTCCCCAGGGACTATAACCATCGTGATTACAATCACGTTGCGAAGTTCAAATGAACTTCGCATTGACCATAAACTGGTCAACGCAGAAAGTCAAACAAAGTTTGACTTTCGGACTCGAAAAGCAATAAAAGAACGAAAGAATACTTACGAAGGGTCCCCGAATGCTAATCTCGATCCAAGAATCTCAGGTATGAAACAATGGTTACAACTTAGAGTTTCTCAAATCAAAATTCTAGTGGGTTTAGCAATGGATGGCATGGGGTATTTATAGTGTTCGGTTAGCCGTTAGGATCGTTTCTAGGAAACCGTGCTTTGATCTCAACCATACACATCAAGAACATGGTATTACAAAACCATTTGAGCCCCTAGTATTGCCCAATACCATGTGCACAAGTGAAATGGACCAGATCCAATGTTTCTGCATGTTTCTGCTGTCTGGGAGGCTGATGCGGCCCGCTTAAGGATTACCAGAAGTGTAGGCGGGCCGCCTGGCCCTTCTGATCAGCAGCAACTTTCCAAAAGTGACAGTTTTGGTCCCTGTTGGTGTTTAAGCCCATTTCCGGCACTTCTAAGGCCCGTCAAGCCAACTTTAAAGCCCTAAAATGATGCCTAAACATTTTGGACATGAAACATGCTCAGAAATATGTTGGATGTTGGTTCGTTTGGCCGTACGATCGCGATGTTCGCTTAATTACGACGGAATGCGCATAAGCGCGAAAAACGATCCAAATTGCGCGACGAATGGATTTTTCTTATGCCAAACACTAAAATAAAATTTTTTAGTGCTTACATAAATTTTTGGATGTCCGGATGTATTCAGAACGTAAGTTATGCGCGAAAATGCAAACTTGTGCACTTTTTGACGCTTTTAGTCCCTGAATGACCCAAAAGTTTATTTTAGCACACCAAACCCCTCAAAGCCTATTTCTAAGCTATGTAAAGGATATTTATGGTATGTTTAACTTATGGCCATGTTCCGGAATGTTTGTTACAGTTTAAATTGGCATACTTTCGTAGTTTGTCAACTTTAGTCCCTGTAAGCGATTTAACTTGATTTTGCCATACCAAAGCCTTCAAAACTTATTTCTAAGTTATGTAAAGGTTATTTAAGGTATGTTAAGCCTATTTCACTATTCCGGAGTGTTCGTTGCATTAAACTGGTTATATTTACGCATCGGTGCGCGTATAACCTTCCAGAAAGCGATTTAGAGTTTGGAATCGAACAAGAATTGATATGTGCAAATGATACACATATTTATACAAATCCTAAGTATGAAATACAATATTTCATTGGTTCGGTATTTGTTTGATGGCTGTGAAGGCACAGGTGTCACACAAATAGATCTATCACTCATGCCCCTCGGTCCTACTAGAGGATTGATGGCCTCAAGTATACGCCTACCCATTCACATGATCTATGGTTCTTTCCTAGGCTAACCATACCGATTGTGTTGTAAGTAATCCTTTGTAACATGTATTTCACCCCCGAAGTATATAAACAAAACAGTTTAAAGAAAATGGGGACATGAACTCACTGAATTGCGTCCTCAGCTCGTAACTCAAACTTTGTCAGCAACCACGACTACCTACAGTGTACTAGCGTCTATTAGACGGACGGGTCGTGCCTTTGCTTAGTATTAATGTTTTGGAGTTACGTTTCTAATGTTATTCCAAGTTGTATAATTATTTGTCAAAATAATTAATATTTCAACTTAGATTATATTTAGTTTTGGAATAATTGTTTAAGCAATATTTCTGTATTAATACTTCTCAAGTATTTTATTCTCGTAATTCCTTCCCAAGGATGGGGGTATCTTATACATGTATTTCGTAATATTGTATTTGTAGTTTCCGAAATAATATATTTCCAAGTCTCACTTTAGAAAATATATATATAGACTTATTTTATTCCAAAAATAATGTATTGTCTAGAAAATATATATTTTTTCCAAAAATCATATATCTTCTAAATATACTAGGAAAATATATTTTTACTTCCAAAAACAATATATTTTCTTTTTGTCCAAAAGTATGATACAACTTTGTAGTATTTACAAAAATCATATTTTCCTTTCTTGTATCCAAAATAATATTTACCAATGATATATTTGTAACAGTATTATTTTGGATAGTAAATTTCACGGTACTTGCTAAGTTATATTATTTTACCCTAAAATAAGATAATATAACCATTTCACCAAGTATACAAATAATCACACAAGTGTCTTAATATGTATATATATTCTAAATGTTCACCCATTTTTATTTATAAAACCAACCTCCAATACTTGTATTTTTGTAATAAATCTTATGGCAAAGTTTATATTGAAAACCATAGTTAAATACACTTGTAAATACTTGTTAGAAAATATTTTTCTAAGTGTTTATATTTTTAGAAAATTTTGCCATAGTTTCCCCTAAAAATGGAGGTGTCCAAGCTATTAAAGCATATCATTTTCCTTTCAAAAATCACCACAACAATCAATAATCAAACTTTAAACACCTTATAGTTACCAAGAGCAAAAACTATACAATTTACATAACAACATGAACTTGAACTTTTATTAAAACTTGTAGTAACTTGCTAAAGTGTTTAGTGGGTTTAGTTACCCCTTTAAAGTGTGTTTATTCCTTTAAAAATCTCATCTTTAGAGAAACTAGGTGTTTACAACTTGTAAACATATTCTACAAAAATGTTTGTTTATAACATCTTCTTGTTTCTCTAGAATTTCTACACTTGTTTTTCCACTAAAAATAGTGTAGGTATAAGTAAAAACCATGATCTTCCAAAAATCATATTTTGAACTTGGTTTTCTTGGAAAATCATTCATAAATCTTAGATTCATAAGATTACTAGCTTACTTTATTTATTATTTTCCAAGAAGTCATCTTATCATTCAAGTTCATGTTCATGCATGAGGATGATCTTCTTGTGTTAGTACATAATCATCCTCTAACTTGCTAGATCATGTGTTTAATCACAATCTAGCAAACTCCTTATGATGATCAACATCATAATCCCAAGTAAACAAGCAAGTATCATACACATAATCTAAACAACATTATTTCATTAAGATTTCATCATATGTAAGCTTATGTTTATGATTCTTGTTTAAGTCTTTTAGTGTTCTTGTGATTTATAACATAACACATCTTTTAACAAATCAAAATTAGTAGTAACAAAGGTTAAAAAGGATCTTACTACTAGCTCTAAGCTAGGGAAGAACACTTGAAGAAAAAGATGATGAAAATGGTGGATGAAAGCAAGTAATGAAGGTTCTTCAAGTTCTACAAGCACCAAGCTCCATAAAACACCTTCTAGCTCCTTGGAATGATCTTGGAATGAATGGATGGTGGTTGTAAGGTGGTGGTGGCGGCACTATCTAGGCCGAGAGGGAGAGGGAGAGGGAGAGAGTGAGGGAGATGGAGTGAAGTGTGAAGTGTGGAATGAAATGATCTTGAATATCAATGCCATACTTATAATCTTTGCTACTAATATTTTGTCCACTCAATCAAGCAAAGATCAAATAAAATAAGAAATAAAATCTAGAGGTAAGGTGGTGATCTTAGTGGTGGGGCCATCCCTTGGGCCATAAATCATATGGGGGGGGGGGGGGGGGTTAAATGTAAGTTTGATGGTAAATGTAGGTAAATAGTTGGAGGTTGAGTGAAAAGTCTAGTGTTTTAAGTGTATGACACATTATATAGTGTGTTAGGGTGTTCGAGGATCATAACTAGCTCAGAAATAATTAAACAATGTTTCTGGCAATATTTTGGTGTTTCGGGTAATGTCCGGTTGTTCGGTTAGATACCGGTTCGTTAAAGTGTCAATCTATTCCGTTTAATGATCTTTATGTTACTTTTTGTGACACTTTTAATTCCCGACACTTAGGAAAGCATTCAGGACCATTTAGTCAATTTTCTGCATGTCACTAGCTTGTTAAAAAGCTGAATTTTGCTAAAAAAATGTAGAATTCTGCACTTTAAGTGGGTTTTAGGCACTTTATCTATCACCTAGTGATGCAGTTTTATGGTCCTTACTTCCCTACACACCATACTAGTGTAGTACCTTGTCCCTGGCCCATACTAGGTCTCAAAACACTGTCTATCTATATACTGAACCCCGTCAGCATATTCCTGCTCTATCCGTTAATTGTGCTAACTGTGCTTTGTGCATCATGTATGTCAATAAAGTTTGTATGTGATAATGATGTGACATTATGTAATATGTGATGCACATGTAAGTATGATGCGGTAATCAGAAAGCAGTTAAGTAATTCAGCACAGTCACTAAGCACTTAATTAATATTAATTAATTGTACGGATACCTGGATTTGTGAGGGTTGTCACATCTATAATACTTGTTGACACAAGTAATTCGATAACTATACTGGTCTTTACCAATTTATTTGGGGTAACGTGCATTCAAACGATATCCCGATGTGTTGTTTACAACACTTTTAACCATGCTAGACCGTTAATATTCATAATAACTTACCGGACCATGCGACCAAGTCTTGAACGGAACACATTCAACCTTTAACCTAAAGCTCTGAATACCACTTGTAAGACCCATTCTAATTAAACATTGACTTTTATAGTAGTTTCCATACAAACATATTTGCATAAACAAATGTGTAACACTCTAACGCGTTTTAAAGAATATTTTTAATAAAATGATGATTTGGTCCCAGATTTTTTCTATAAATAAATAACTTACTCGTCTGGGTTAACCAATTACCCAAACTAACCGACAAAACGAATTATTACACATGATCTACATTATACTATATTGAAGCTTTTAAACCCGAAAGCTTTGCCATGTATGATCATACTTAAACTTTCCAAAAGGATGGTCCTGAGAAGAAGGCGGTTTAGGAGTGTTCGGTTCTTCGTGTGCTTGGTCGTCTTTCTATCTGGTTCCCGCCTTAGTGAAAGCCTGTCATAAACACTAAAAACAATTAGTGCTTAAGTTATACGGTCAACCTATTAGTAATCGTAACATTTGAATGAAAACATTAAGCACGTTTTTTTGTGTCAACCTCCTTACCCGGCCGGGTCAAGTTGTCACCCGGCCAAGTCTGCTGAAAACATGTTTTCTTTTCAAAGTACTCTTTCGGTTTGTAGTTAATTATCCAACCGACCCATTATGAGACATTTCGCATTCTAAAATATGCCTCCCACTATATTACCAACATTCTAATTATTTCCATCAACCATAACTCGATTGTGGTTGTTTACATTAGACAAACCTTATCTTTTTCATTGATTTCTTTTGCTATGATGTTTTACCCGAAACGACCCATTAGGAGGCATTAAGCTAAAAGGCTTACGCCTCCCACTTTTACGTTACCGGAAGGTTCATCCCAATTATAAGAATTGTTTTTTTAATTGCTCGATTCATCATCCGGGGACATTCTAGTCACTTTAGCCCTTTTTACAATCGAGGAACTTTAATGGTTTAGATTAAAACCAATTCCGTTTTGAACTCGTTATAAAATTATCAAACATTTTGATGTCAACCATTATTTTATTAACAAAACATCGGCGTAAACTGTATCGAACCATTTCATAAAAATCTATAAAAATGACCCAAGATCATTTATGGTGTTAACCAACTTCTGACCAAAAATCATGCAAAAGTAAAATTGTTAAGGCCTCGAAACAATTTTTGCAAGTAGCAGACCTGCTTATTGTCAACATATAATTTATTGACAAAAATCCGCGAAAACCACGTCAAACAACTTTAGAAAAATCTATAAAAATTACCCAACATCCTTTATGCTATTTAACAACATCTGACCAAATCCCATGTCAAAACTGAATGGTTAAGACCTCAAAATAACTTCTACAAATAGCAGACCTGTTTGCTGTCAACAATTATTTTATTTACAAAACACCCGCAAAACCACCCCAAACGACATTAGAAAAATCTATAAATACTTCCAAACATATTTTATGTTGCTTAACAACTTCTGACTAAATACGTGTCAAAACTCAATGGTTAGGACCTCGAAGTAACTTCTGCAAGTAGCGGACCTGTTTGTTGTCAACAACTATTTTATTGACGAAACACCCGCAAAACCAATTCAAGCGACTTTAGAAAAATCAATAAAAATTACCAAACATCCTTTATGTTGTTTAACATCTTATGACCAAATATCGTGTCAAAACTCAATAGTAAAGACCTCGAACTCACTTCTGCATGTAGCGGACCTGTTTATTGTCAACAACTATTTTATTGATGAATCACCAGCAAAACCACGTCCAACGCCAATAGAAAAATCTATAAAAATATCCAAACATCTTTTATGTTGTTTAACAACTTCTCACCAAATATCGTGTTAAAACTCAACGGTTAATACCTCGAAATAAATTTTGTACGTAGCGGACCTGTTTGCTGTCAACAACTATTTTATTGACGAAACACCCGCAAAACCACGTCAAACGACTTTAGAAAAATCTATAAAATTTTCCAAACATCCTTTATGTTGTTTAAAAACTTCTAACCGAATATCGTGTCAAAACTCAATGGTTAAGACCTCAAAATAACTTCTACAAATGACAGACTTACTTGTTATCAACAACTATTTATTTTTACAAACCACGATATGTGGTTACTCACCATTTTACTCGTTTTACCCGTTATGGTTGACACCATAGGGTCACATTTTAACATTTTCTCATTAATCACCAAAATACTTTCCATCACGTAAGTTGTAATTCTATTCTTGGAGTTGTAAGGTTTACTTACCTTGTGTTCGATCATGAGTAGATTAGTCATCAATATCATGACCATCACTCTTATGGACTTTTATACCATATTTCGCATTCGATTCTATTATAGGTGGGTTTGACTTTTAAAAGTCAAACTGCCAATCTACATACTTTGTGACACTATTAATTCGATAAAACTCACTTAGGCATATTATCGATCATTCGGTGGGCATTATTTTTAGGCCATCATAATAGCTCGATTTTGTCATACTAAATCACTATGTTTCTTTCAATTTAACAAGTTCATACACCTCTCAACATCAAGTTAACATGAACTTTCAATTATCATAAACTAATTTATCAAACTATGATATAAAAAAATGGGGTTTTTATCACTATGTAATAACAGATTTCACCACATACATGGACTTTCATCCAAACATCTAGCGATCTCGACTAATAGCATTTTTACTGGATCATTAGTGTTTGAAGGGATTAATCAGATCACTACACCTGTTATGACAGCTGTATAATTATCTTGGAGCCCAAGGATTCGGTTTTGATTGGTTAAAAATGGAATAGAGTAGAGGCCAAGCAAAAATTCGTATCTGGCACATGCTTACGGACCGTAAGGTCCAGAGTCTTGCGGTCCGTAAGGACCTGGTCAGCATAGTAAAGTTTCAACTGTTGATAGGTTTAGCCCCTGCACTTCCAAATGCCATTTCCGACACATCTAAGGCCCGTTAAACCATTTTTAGGGCTCTACCATGATTCCTAAACATAGGGAACATGAAACATGCTCAAAAATATGTCGGATGTCGATTCGTTTGGTCGTACGGTCTCGTTGTTCGGTTAATTACGACGAAACACGGACGGACGCGAAAAACAATCCAAACGACGCGACGAATGGAATTTTATCGAGCCAAACACTAAAATAAAATATTTTAGTGCTTACATAAATTTTTGGGTGTCCGGATATATTCAGATTGTGAGATATGCGCGAAAGTACAAACTTGTGCACTTTTTGACACTTTTAGTCCCTGCATGACTTAAAAGTTTATTTTTGCGCACCAAACACCTCTAAGCCTATATCTAAGCTATATAAAGGGTAAACAGGGTATGTATAACTCATGGTCATATTCCGGAAGGTCCGATAACATACGAATCAACATACTTTTGCAGTTTGACGCAATTAGTCCTTTTAATGCGCAAACTTGCGCATATCATTGTTTAATGGCACTGAAGCCTTATCTAATCCATATTAGGCATTCTTGAAAGTATTATTAAACATCACGATGCTTCGGGTTCACTAAAAGGTCATTCAGAGGTATAATTAAACATATTGACACTTCTAGCCCCTCCAACTTGCAAAGTTGCGCGTAACTTTACTTATATGTATAAAAACCTTAGACGGCCAATCTTTGGCATTCCCGAGAGTATAATCAAATATCATGAGGCTCTCAGTTTGTTAAAAGGTCACTCAGAGGTAAGAATTAACATGTTGACGCTTTTAACCCTTTATTGCGCAAACTTTCAATTAATTACACAAACGGCTACACTTGATTAACAAGTGGCTTATTTGTGAATATAAAACCGTAAAAGGTTATTTAGAAACTTATTGTAAGTATGTTGATACTTCCAGTTCTTTTATAATTAATGTTTTTTGATTTTTCGAAAAATTAGTCCTTTAAATTCAGGTTTGACTTTATTAGGGTTTATTACACGTGTCAACACTTCATTGAACGTAATTTTACGAGGTGTTACATCCTCACCCCCTTAAAAGAAATCTCGACCTCGAGATTTGCTAAAGTAAAGGAAGTACTTTCTGTCTTATATTGAACTAAATATTCCCCAGTACATTTGGGCCTCTAAGGCACCCCAGCTTACCTCTATGATAGGTCATGTATCCTTTTGGAGCTTCTTAATCTGCCGATCCTTAATCGATACGGTTTCTCGTCCAATCATAAAGTTTCATTAATCTGCTTATCATTACGCGATAATGTGCTTCGACTTATTGGCGAAACTTATCCTTAAATCATCAGTGTGGGTCGCATTGCGAGCTCCACTAAGCTCCTTATATAGGTTTTAGCTTATAGGCTATTGACCTTTGTTGTATTCGATTTCCGAATGCTCCTATATATCCAGGTCTTAACTTACCCTGCGAAATTTAAAAATTTAGCATACCCTTCTTAGGGCGATACCTTCGATTGAACCTTATTCCTTATTAAGGACTTAAGAAGGTTGCGACTTTTCTCAATCCTCAATTTTCTGCCGTTTACTGGCAAATTTAAGGTGATTACGAATTTGAATAATCTTACTTGTTGTTTCCAATGTAACTTTCAGATCCTGGTAATTGGACTTACCAGTCTATTGTTCTAATAATAGATGTTTAACATTCCATCTATACAAGGTCTCCAAAGGAGTAGCCTTGATACTTACATAATAATTGCTATAGAAAAACTTATTTTATGGTGAGATGGTTATTCCACCCACTGCTTAAAACCAATCTCAAAGAATAGCTAATCCTTACAGCTAGTCGAACAAATCAACGATCCTGGGCAGTTAATGACGATTCTTAATTGTTGCCTAAATAGGGTTGCGGCAATCAATGCATAAGCAAGATGAACCGTCTTTCTTATTTACTAAAAATCGGAGTTCTTAGAACTTTGAATTTTGGCTTTATGAAACCTTCTCTAAAAACTTATCGATTTGGCTCTTAGTTCTTCCTATTCCGTTGGTACTAACATATATAAGGCTTTTACAATAACTGTAGCCCTAAGCGGGATGTTTGTCCTAACATCCACTTGCCTCTCAGGAGGTAAAACATGGTAATTCTTATAAAGAAGATAATTATGACACACAGAGATGTCAGAGATGTCTGTATTCTCAGGCTTTGGTTCATCTATCGATGTCGGTGTCAGATAAATGACACATTCTCTTTACAAATGCAAGGATGCCCTAAGTAGAGATACTTATAAGGACATTTTTATATTGGATATCTTCTTTGAATACTACTAGTCGACTTTAGTACAATATAACCATTGGGATATCTCAGGGGTTCCATGCATTAAACCTCCATAATGATCAGGCATGGAAGCAATCTGTGGGACACACTAGGATACACCACTCCTCATATGGCACTTTTATCAAACATAGTTTGGCATTCGCAGGCAATAGAACACAATGAGAAAATAATAAAATAAAATAAAGTAATATATATTGTCGTACTCTTTTTGGGGAAGAGTACTCCAGATTCTTATGAAAGGATTATCTTCGAGGATGGGAGAGATGGTCATTATAGATTCCATTGGTAAGTTATACCTTATATTTAATATCTGGAGTTCTTATGAATGTAATCAAAAGTTTGCTAAGCTTATGGTTTACTAAAGGTTTATTATCCCTTGCATTAAAGTAAGATACTTAGCAGACACTATCAATGCTAAATGGTAAGGACGTACCTAATGCTATTATTGATATGCATTGTCTCTGGCATTCAACCGGTAGTTCAGGCGTTTCCTTTCTTATCCTTCCCAGACTTAGCTGCTCCTTCCTTGGCAGCCTTAGGGCAATTAGTACTGATGTGGCCCTTTTCGCCACAGCTGAAACAGTTTGCATTCTTTATGTCCCTACATTCGTGGGACTGGTGGCCAGTTCTTTTACAGATGCCATATTGCTTTATCTTTTGGTTTGATCGACACTGTCCCCAGTGTCTTCTTTTGCAGGTTTTGCATGCAGGCTTTTTGTTGGAATCCTGTTGGTTATTGTTTAACTCGGATTTGCTCTTCTTAGGATTCTGGGAGTTATCCTCCTCCCTTTGTCTTTTCTCGTTAGTTTCATTCTTGATTGACTTTTGTCTCACTATATCTAGAGTGAGAGACAAGGATAGATCTACAGCTGATCTGAAGGTGATTGGCCTTGAAGCCTTAACATTCCCTTTTATTTCGGGTGCCAAACCACCGATGAAACGCGCAATGTGTTTTGGTTCAGGGGTAATTAAATAGGGTACCAATCTAGATAGGGAGTTGAAGTCGGTAACATATTGCTGACAATTTAGGTTCTTCATTGTGAGAGTCAGAAAATCTGTCTCCACCTTTTCCACTTCGTGTTGTGGACAGTAGTTCTCTTTGATAAGGTCCACAAACTTGGACCATCCCATATTGTATAGGGGAATTTTCCCTGTGGACTGCATCATGGCCCTCCACCATGCAAGAGCCTCGCCCTTGAAAGATTGAGAAACAAATTTTACTACATCCTTATCAGCACAATTGCTGATGTCCACAACAGTTTCCATTTCCTCAAGCCATTCCATGGCATCAATTGCTCCTTTTTCGCCATTGAAATCTCTGGGTTTGCATAAGACGAAGTATTTGTAGGAGCACCCGTCTTCAGTTGAACAAGGCTTATCATAGAGTACTAACTTCTGAGGTTCGCTCTTTTCATCTGAAGAGTGAACGGAGCTCTCCCTACGAGCTGATGTATGTGTTTCCGTATGGACCTTTGAGTGAGTGTCACTCGGTTCCTTTTTGTTCTCAAGGATCTTATCCACAGCTTCACTAATTGCTGCGTCAATCAAGGCCTGAAGAGCAGTGCCATTAACATTTATATTTATATTTGCATCCTTGTTTCTAGCCGCAGTACTGCTGTGTGCTTCGTCGGAATCCACCATTCTGGAGCTTTGGTACTAAACACCAATAATAGCATATGCTTATCCACAAACTGTTATGGAATCATCGTAATGGATAATTTATAAGCCATGGTATTATTAAACCGTAATGGCTGTTAGGTTTTTTACTTCATTATAGCATGCTACTAGAAAGTATGTCAACTATATTTAGCCTAGGTCAAAAAGGACCATCAATTGTGTTTAAGGTTTGGACCAAGTCCATTACCTTTTGATAGGGAATCACAATGTCACAACTGTCCTTGTCATAACGACAATCTTTAGATAGTTGGAAGGCTTGTCACGAAGGACATTAATAGTCATAGGCACGAAGGCCTTGTCACAAAGGACATATAAGATATGGCACTTAAGGCATTAATATATATAAGCCGCAATCTTATTGGATCAGAGATCTTAAGGTTCGAACATAGTTCTTCACCTTTGGACAGAGAGTCAAAGACTACAGCCGTCATCACTTTGGAAGATAATTTATTTTGCCCCAAAGGCTAGTCAATGGACATCATTCTGACTAACTGGATGATTGTGAGCTTCAGAGGAGTCAGTCGTGGTGAAGCTTTGAAGGCTACTAACCAAGTAGTAATAATTTGTTTAATTATAGCGAATTGTCGAACTTGATGATTAAATAGCCATGGTGTAACTCAACCATATAGACCAATAGATAGTATTAAATTTATTTGATTATGCTTGGCCTAGGTTTTTAGATAAACCATCTTTGGCGTTTAAACGGAATATAATCCTTCATATTTATTAGACAGGGGACATAAGTCACGACTGTCAATGTCGTACCAACATTTTGTATAGCATAAGGGCTTGTCCCAAGGACTTTTTGATGGCACAGAGGCCTTGTCACTAGGGAAATTTTAAAACATAATCAATGATTCCTTTGGATCGGAAAATTTCATAATTCATTGTCTTGACAAGAAGTTATGAAATAAAACTATCTTTTCATTGTCGCACCCCGACCACGTAAAACAACAAGACGTGGTGGAAACGTCGGGGAGTGTTGTAACAGAATCATTGTTTCTTAACCATGGAATAAATAATTTTGTTTTATTGAATAAATGAACTCATTGTTTTAATACAATCAAATAAGTACAACTATGATCTTCCAAGTTTTAAAGTCGCTAAGGCACGAGTCCATCCTAAATGTAGCATGTATCAACAATCATCTCAAGACAGCACCTGAAACATATGTAAAAATAGGTACGTCAGCATAAAAATGCCTGTGAGATACATAGGTTTTGTGAATATAGGATTCATGACTTATAAGTTTAGAAAAAGTTGTTTAACAAAAGTCAGTCATGATCCTTGTAAAATGTTTTGTTTTATAAATCATTCGAAAAGTGATGATAAAGTAGATGATACGTAAAAAAGTAATGTAAGGTTAAATGAATAACCAAGTAAAAATGAGTTTGTATAAGATAAGTTGTTGTAAAACAATGTCTTATGAAAAGTGTGTTATTTGTATAAAATGTTATATGACTTAAATTGAAATGATTTAAATAACGCTACGATATGTAATACCATACAAACACTTATATATAGGAAGTACCAGCGGCGCATCCACCATGCTTGTATCATATTACAGACGCCTCGTTACTTAAGTCACTTACTCAAACCAAACCACCAATATAGAATGTTCATGTTTAAACCAATAGTCCAATGTTATTGTATAACCCAAGTTAAATGTAAACCATGTAATGTGTAAACAAAAGTTATGTATGGTAAGTAAAATGAAACTACTTAAACCACATGTAAAAATGTACAAAACAAAGTGTTTGAATAAATCAAAAGTTATGCTTTGCAAAATAATGTAAGGTTAAACGAATAACCTTATAGTAGCATATTAAAAGTATACTTTGGATTTGTAAATAACATACTAAACTATGTTTTGGTTTCATAAATAACATATCAAAATATTCTTTGGATGATTAACAAAATATATGTTGGTTTTGTACAATATCGCATATGGGAGCATATCAAACTATACTTTTGGGAGTATAACTAAATATACAAAAATAATGTGATTTAAGAATTCATTCAGACCTAGTGCATCAAAATACACCTTTGAGACTATAGGAATACCACCAAGGCAATCCCTATTTGGATGGAGAAACAAATTGGTTTCAGACATTCCATGACAACAGGAATGGGGTGTCTAGTCCTATAGCGCTATATCATACTTCCAATTGGTCTGGTGAACATAAAATAAGTACAATTCAACATTTTATTTTATGTTCTTTGAGAAATCAGTGTTTAAACCATAGATAGTCATTTAGTTTGTCATATGATAAGTAATAACATGTATAATCAATTATACTTCGAAATCATGAAAATAACATATAGGTACACATGCTTCACCCCAAAACAGTTGAAAACAGTAAAAGAGGGGTCTATGTACTCACTTGAGATTGCTTAGTAGTCCTTGAGTAACAACCAAACAATGCTAGAGATCACGGAAATCAAACGGCACCTAATATAGGTAACTATGTTAATAAACCGGACCTAAATCGGAGGATCGGATAGAATGAGGGCTTGTAAACCAAATGAGTACGGGGACTCATGTAATATGGTTTACCAAAGCCTACATATTAAAATGAAACCTAACCTAAGTGCTTACGACCCATTACGACCCGTTTAGGTAGCTTATGTTACTTTAACGCGTCGTTTGCGTGAAACACGTTCGGACCGCCTAACTAGTCCTATGATAAGTAAAATATGCCTCAACATGTTTAATGTTGTTGTCAAATCAGTGTATATACCAAAAGTTGTGTTACATATGCTTAAAATGAGTTTTGGCGTAAAAAGGGCATTTTGGTAATTTACCTAAGGCATATAAACTACCTATTATACAACTAACTAAACGTCGTGACCATAAGGTATAACCTCGGAAGGTTATTCCCTATATACTATGGTCACCTAATGTGTTTGGTCGGATCCTAATGATCGACCAAATGGGTCGGGTTCGAAAGTATAAGCGATTGTTTAGATCGCTTACCTTACGACCCTATATAAGCACTAAACTAAAAGTGACAAGCTAAGCATGTTAAAACATGCTTAACTAAGTTTAGAAAACAGGTTTGGTATCAAAACAAAAGGTTTTGATACCTAAGAGTAGTTTGGTTACAAAATACTCAAGAATACGCATTTTAGCCGAAACTACGACTCGTCACTGAGCCTAGATAACGTGGTAATCAGTAGGTATAGTCACTAGGGACTATAACCATCGTGATTACGCTCACATTATGAAGTTCAAACGAACTTCGCATTGACCATAAACTGGTCAACGTAGAAAGTCAAACATAGTTTGACTTTCGGACTCGAAAAGCAATAAAAGAACGAAGGAATACTTACAAAGGGTCCCCGCAAGCTAATCTTGATCCAAGTAGCTCAGGTATGAAGCTATGGCTTCAACTTAGAGCATTCTTAGATCAGATTTGTGGGTTTTGTAAGTAAATGGGTTGGGTATTTATAGAAAATGGACCACCGTTAGGATCGTTTCTCGAAAACCGTGATTACATCTCATCCGTACATGTGTTGGAACATTAAGGCAACTCAAAATGCCCCCCCATGATCAGGTACCAACAAGTGGAATTGAGTTTTGGGTGCATAACAGCTGTTTAATTCATTGAATCTGGTCTGGGAGGGCCTAGCGGCCCGCGTAAGGAACATCAGAAGCTTACGCGGCCGGCCTGGGCATGTCTGATCAGAAACAAGTTTTCCAAAATGACAGTTTCAGTCCCTGTTGGTGTTTAAGGCTTATTTCGACACGTTTAAGGCCCGTTAAGCCAACTTCAAGGCCCTAAAATGATTCCTAAACATTGTGGACATGAAACATGCTCAAAAATATTCCGGGTGTTTGTTCGTTTGGTCGTACGATCGCGATGTCCGCTTAATTACGACGGAATGCGCATAAGCGCGAAAAACGATCCAAATTGCGCGACGAATGGATTTTTCTCATGCCAAACACTAAATTAAAATATTTTAATGCTTACATAAATTTTTGGATGTTCGGATGTATTCAGAAGGCAAGTTATGCGCGAAAATGCAAACTTGTGCACTTTTTGACACTTTTAGTCCCTGAATGACCCAAAAGTTTATTTTAGCATACCGAACCCCTCAAATCCAATTTCTAAGCTATGTAAAGGATATTTATGGTATGTTTAACTTATGGTCATGTTCCGGAATGTCTGTTCTAGTACGAATCGTCATACTTTCGCAGTTTGTCGAATTAAGTCCCTGTAAGCGATTAAACTTGATTTTAGCATACCAAAGCCTTCAAAACTTATTTCTAAGTTATGTAAAGGTTATTTTAAGGTATGTTAAACCTATTTCACTATTCCAGAGTGTTCGTTGCATTAAACTGGTTATATTTACGCATCGGTGCGCGTATAACCTTCCAGATAGCAATTTAGGGCCGAAATCGAACAAAAATTGATATGTGCGAATGATACACATATTTATACAAATCCCAAGTATGAAATACAATATTTCATTTTTTTGGTCTTTGTTTGATGGTTGAAGTGACACAGGTGTCACATTCATGTATACATCTTTGCCCGTAGGTATACATCCCAATGGATGTTTTGATGTGTTCATCATGTTCGACGTTTATTAGCCATGATTCCTCTTGATCATTTACGCTAAGAATAAGGGGTTTGGAAATTTCCTAATATAAGGATGACAAGTGTGATTTTATCGCATCACCTATTGTCAGGAGTGTTAACACGTTTTTAAATGTTAACAAGAATTGGAATCTTTTAAATAGGTTCTACCATCGTAGCCAGGTCTTTAATGACATTCAAGCTAGGTTATACCTTTTTAAGATCCTCTTTTAATATGAATACAGGCAGGAAAGGAATAATATTTATTTTATTCAGGATTTTCATTATAAATCCTAAATTATAAGTTAGTAATAGCACAAAAGGCCTAGTCACGTGGACAAGTTTAGTTTATAAGCCCAGATTTTATGAAATCGAGGCATTAAGGTTTGAATCAAAGTTCATTACCTTTTCTTGACAGGGAGTTGTAGGCTACCACTGTCTTTAGTCTCAGAGGACGTTAATTATAGCCCGTAGGCATTTCTCTTCTAAGGGATGTTTATGGTATGATCATCTTTTCAGATGCTATTAGTCGAGATCGTATGGACCCTACCGACTATTATGTTTGGTCGTATTCCAACATCTTTAGACAGGGATTAAAGACCAACACTGTCGTTGTCTTATCGGACAACAAGTTTAGCCCGTAGGCACTTCATCACTAACAGATGTTTATAATATGATCATCTTATAGGATGATATAAGCCATGATTTCTAGATCATAAGGCAAATTAGGAAATTTTAAAAATTTCCAATATAAGGATGACTATTGTGATTTTTTCGAATCGCTTTTGTCAAGAGTGCTAACACGTTCTTAGGTGTTAACAAGGATTTGAATCCTTTGAATAGGTTTTACCATCTTGGCCATGTCTGTAACGACATTTAGGCTAGGTTTTTACCTTTAAGATTCTTTTTAATATTTAACGCAGAGCAATCCTAATTTGGGATGTTAATATGGATCTGAATCTTATTATGGAACTACCATCTTGGCCCGGTCTTAAAATGACACGTGGCTAGGTCTTGTCCTTTTTAGATTTTTCCATTTTATTATAATGGTAGATCTTATAAAAGGAATGTTATTTTTCATTTATTTCATGTTTAGGATGAAAATTTAATTTAGTCATTCCACTATAAAATTAAAAAGTTCAGGTTTGCCCTAAAAGGGACTTGAAGGAATAATGTTGTCCTCGAAGGGACTAAAAGATAAATATGTCCTTATGAGGACTATTAAGGAAACGATCTTCAGAAAAAGGAGTTTCTTCTTCATTTTATTTCTAAATGCTTTCTCCTTGGTTGCACGTTTCATCCTATCCGCGGTACGAAGCTCAGCATTTCAAGGCTCCGGGTGTGGAGAATTCCTATTACGGCTTCTTCGCTTGGCGACAATCCAATATATATAAAAATTGGAAGCAAAATTTCCAGATTAGGATTGAGAATATTCCTATGTTAAGTCTAGACTCAGAAGGTCAAGGAATGTGCTAATGTGTCATTGAGATTAAACGCAAAAAGGCTAGTGTCTAATTCACTCAATGTTGGCTCTGATACCAACCTGTCACACCCCGATATTTCCACGTATTACCGGTGGACCCGGTGGGGAGTATCGTGACGTAGTTGATATCATCATGGTCAAACAACACAATTTAAATGCACAGCGGAAGTCTTTAAATATAAAATGTTATTACAAACACAAATGTCTGATAATATAAAAGTATTTCGTACGGACTAGCTTGTAATAATCCACAGGCGGATCAAAACAACAAAAGAAGTTATCAGACTATGGCTTATGTGAAGGAGTTGCAAAGTCCTCAACTAACAAGTCCTGAGCAGCTTCCAGCCTATTACGTACTTGTACCTGTCACTTAGACTTTGGAAAATACGTCAGTTTTCACTGGTAAATACACTCAACCGACTCATTTGAAAATGTTTATGAAAATTGGTTTAGGTGCACAAGGCACGAAAATATTTTGACACTTGATTAAAATGCACAAGGCAAAATTAATCTTTTATACTTGGGACAAACTATATCTCATGTTATCAGTTTTACATAACTTGCTCTACATACGGGGCCCGGTTCTATGCCGGTTCAAGATTAACCGACACACCACTTATTCCCTTATTGGGAATCCCATATTGGGTATAATTAATTAATAAGCATATTGCATCTGTCAGGTGTATGCCTACACCCCGTGCTTAGGTCGTGGCCATTGCAATTAATGAGTCAAGGATATCCAGGACACGGTCGCTTTAACCCCCAATGTTTCAGTCAAACAATACGAATTAAAATAGGTTATTTGGATTTCCTGACTGATTTGTCTTTGAATCCCATACCTGACCATGCGGTATTTATATTACCGTATCCCAAGCCCGTAATAGGGAAAATAGGTTAAGAGTATTTACCTGAGCTAGCTCCTGTCTTAAATAGCAAGAATTATAATAACTCAGCCGTATTCACTTAAGTAAGCGTAGGTATAATTTACCAGAAGGCTCTAGTCTGGAATGATGGTATAAATAACCAATTAGAATACTAACGGGTCTTAATTATGTCATAGACTTAGACCGGCTAGTTTTTAAACAAAACAACGGTACGATACGCTAGATTAAGCGGAGACCGGATTAGAATGTGATTTAGACCCGAAAAGTTTGAAGACTTGTATAATATGGGTAAACTAATCACTTTCTGGATTTTGAGGCAAAAATGATAAGGTTTGACCCGTTTTGGTCAATTTATGCAAACTAGTTACATAAACCGATCCGAACGCGAAATATGCGTAACGGGTAACCATAAGAGTCATACACATGTTTCCTAAGTTAATATGCCTTAAACATGTTGTGATATCAGTAAGATACCTTCCGTTACCCGAAATGATTTTAAACTCAAACTATGCCTCGTAAGGGCATTTTGGTCATTTTAAGGGTTATAAAAGAGTTTAAATATTAACCTGAGTTACATGTCTGATATAATCAGTAAAAATACTTAATTTAATAAGTTATAATAGTAGGGTATCATATATATGTGAAATTTATTAATTATACCATACTATGCACTGTAAGGGCATTTTGGTAATTTCACATAAGCCTAAAAGGTCAAAACTGGAAATATGAGTTTAAAACTTTTTCTTACTGTTAAAATATAAAAATTTACTGAATATATCAGTAGGCACCAAACCTTATATGTTTAAAATAGTTTTAATACATACTATGTGTTAAAAACGCTTAAAAGGCGATTTGGAGCCATTTCCGGGTTTTCAAAGGAAAGCTGATGTTTTTATTATTCCAGAAGGCTCAAAATAATTTATTTATCATATTGGATCAGTAGAAAAAAGTTTGGGGTCAAAAGGATTTGTAAAACTTATTTTATAGCCAAAAGGGCAAAACCGACAATAACCGAATCAAGATTAGAACTCTATGTTATGCTCAGCCTAAAAATAAATAAAAATCTTCAAAAATCCCAAAATATTATTTTATATCAGTAGGTAAAGAGTTTGATATCAAAAATTGGGTTTAGATATGCTATACGCTAATTATGTCGTTTACTTAATAAAAAAGCTTTTCATTTACGCTAATGAGCATAACTCCTAATCTAGACCACAAACTGATGTCAAATTTTAGGGACGAGTTCATAATTCAGTAATAAAGGTTTCTATTCTTTCATATTTTCAAAAATATCGTTTTAAGGTCAAATGGGCATAATGGTCAACATTTAAGCATATAACGGGAACATGTAAATGAATAGGATAACTAAGGATCCAAGTTGTATAACCTCAGAGAGTTATACTAACATATAACATGGTCACAAAGGAACCCTAAGGCATAATCAAACTAAGCGAATTTGGGTCAGAACTGAAAGTCAAAGCAAAAGTCAACTTTTGCGACTTTCGGTTCCGAACCGATCCTAAACTTGAAATTGTCGGGTTGAACATGCTTAGACATGTTCTTCTACTAATTTCCAAGTTATACAAGTGTTAAAACAGGTCTCATAGTTTCTACATTGCTAATTATGAATTTATTTTCAAAATAGCTTTCTGTTGACTTTTTATTATTAGGTTTGACCCGACATTTGACCAAGCTAGGGTGATAATCAGTAGATGCCCTCTTAGGGGTTTATTACCTACATAATTACCAACTTATAACTATTCTTAATTTAACTAATGACTGGATCATTAGTGTTTAATTACTAAGTCAAACCTTAACTATGATAAGTTTGACTTTTGACCATTAAACTAATCAAAACTGAATTTAGGAGGTTAAGGACACTTACAAATGGTCCTTAGTACTGAAAAGAACTTCAAGGAAGTTCCAAATGCTCAGGATTCCTCCAGAAATGAGAAGATAGCAAGATGGGATGAAATGAGCAAATGAAAGTGTTGGGTTCTCATCCTATTTATAGTTTTTGGACATGATTAGGATTGAGACAAGTGTTTGAAGGGATTAATCAGATCACTACACCTGTTATGACAGCTGTATAATTGTCTTGGAGCCCAAGGATTCGGTTTTGATTGGTTAAAAATGGAATAGAGTAGAGGCCAAGAAAAAATTCATATCTGGCACATGCTTACGGACCATAAGGTCCAGAGTCTTACGGTCCGTAAGGACCTGGTCAGCATAGTAAAGTTTCAACTGTTGACAGGTTTAGCCCCTGCACTTCCAAATGCCTTTTGCGACACATCTAAGCCCCGTTAAACCATTTTTAGGGCTCTACCATGATGCCTAAGCATAGGGAACATGAAACATGCTCAAAAATATGTCGGATGTCGGTTCGTTTGGTCGTACGGTCTCGTTGTTCGGTTAATTACGACGAAACACGGACAGACGCGAAAACAATCCAAACGACACGACGAATGGAATTTTATCAGGCCAAACACTAAAATAAAATATTTTAGTGCTTACATAAATTTTTGGGTGTCCGGATATATTCAGATTGTGAGATATGCGCGGAAGTACAAACTTGTGCACTTTTTGACACTTTTAGTCCCTGCATGACTTAAAAGTTTATTTTTGCGCACCAAACACCTCTAAGCCTATATCTAAGCTATATAAAGGGTAAACAGGGTATGTATAACTCATGGTCATATTCCGGAAGGTCCGATAACATACGAATCGACATATTTTTGCAGTTTGACGCAATTAGTCCTTCTAATGCGCAAACTTGCGCATATCATTGTTTAATAGCACTGAAGCCTTATCAAATCCATATTAGGCATTCTTGAAAGTATTATTAAACATCACGATGCTTCGGGTTCGCTAAAAGGTCAATCAGAGGTATAATTAAACATATTGACACTTCTAGTCCCTCCAACTTGCAAAGTTGCGCGTAACTTTACTTATAGGTATAAAAACCTTAGACGGCCAATCTTTGGCATTCCCGAGAGTATAATAAAATATCATGAGGCTCTCGGTTTGTTAAAAGGTCACTCAGAGGTAAGAATTAACATGTTGACGCTTTTAACCCTTTATTGCGCAAACTTTCAATTAATTACACAAACGGCTACACTTGATTAACAAGTGGCTTATTTGTGAATATAAAACCGTAAAAGGGTATATAGAAACTTATTGTAAGTATGTTGATACTTCCAGTTCTTTTATAATTAATGTTTTTTGATTTTTTGAAAAATTAGTCCCTTAAATTCAAGGTTTGACTTTATTTGGGTTTATTACACGTGTCAACACTTCATTGAACGTGATTTTACGAGGTGTTACAGTCTATAAATCCATCCATTCACAAACTCTCTTGGAACCACTTGGCTACCCTAAACTTTTTAAAATTTTGTACAAAAATAAAACATATTTTTGCAGAAATAATAATCTGTATATAGAAATGTGCATCGCAAAGCCATTTCAAATGCTAAATACCCAAAAACGTTTTTGATTTGTAAATATAAAAGGAAAATTTTAGGTATAACAAGTAGATACAAACAAAACTTTCTTTTATATAAAATCACACTAAAACTTTCCCACCTATTTTTCTTGTGAGGATTTGAGCCTAACGAGCATTACCAAAATAAATAAATATACATGCTCCATCATTTGATAAATAAGTGAAAGTCGAGCGTTCCCTACAAATTTAGAACCTGACAAATGCATACATTCTAAAAACCCAAAACTAGATGTGAGTAAACAAGTGATAGAGGCATTATAATTTTTTTTATTTTTAAATCCTTGTGTTTAAGCCCGCTTCCGTTTCTAAACCAACCTACCTTAAACAAACCCACTAGTCAACCACTTTAAGCCCAAATCCCATTTCATTTCTCAACCCAAAAACTATAAAAAACCCTCTTAAAGCCCAAAAATGTTAACCTTTTATTTTTATCCCATTAGTAGCAAAAGTATAGTATTTCAAAAGCAAGACTACAAATTCAAAATCAAATACAGTTGTAGCTTGACTTTGCCCGTGTACAGTTACTCCGCTAAGTCATGAAATGCCCAAACACTACTTTGAAGAATAAATATTTTTGCTACCTTTTAGCCACTCTTCCCAAATAATCCACACCTTACCCCAAGCCTACATTACAACCCAAATAAAATACCTCCTGGTGCTTGCTTGCTCGTTTGGCTAAGCTGTTGAGCTTCGATCACTTGTCAAGCTTATGATATTTGCTTAGTTTGTCTTGACTCGAGTGTTCCATTTGACATAATCATCGGTCGAGTGTTGAGCGAACAATCTTGTGAGGTGTGTGATTTTGTATAAAAGAAAATTATTCGTATGATTGTTATAATTTTATATATTTTTTAGTGAATTAATCAAAAATGAAAATAAATGGTTGGAAGCAAGCGAATGCCTTTAAAATGCTTCAGTTATGGGCCCACAGATTAAAACGAATGTGGGTGTACGTTAAAGCCAATATTATAGAGTTTTGCTTCAGGACAAGCAAAAATTCAAGTGTGGGGATATTTATATGCGTACAGATATACATGTTTGTGGTATCAAATTAAACCCACTATTTATTGGTATTGTTGGAAATATATTTGAAATAGACTTCATTTAGTTTAATTTTTATTTTCAGGACAAAACGAACCCAAACCAAACAAGCGAAGCAATTCCTTGCAAAAAAAACTAAAGTTTTGTTAAAAAGACATCCAGGCACGCCCTGTGGCCCATCCTGTAAGACAACAACATCTTCTGAAGATTGTTTTCGAAGTCCAGCCCAAGAAGGAAACCAGACACACCTCGTATGCCCTGAAGGCACAGACCATGCCTCGACCACAAAAGACATAACCTTATCTTGAAAGATTTCGAAGATCCAATGGGTCGCGCAAAGTTGACCACGAGCGTGTCTAGGAGACACGCCCTGTTCCTGGCTCCCATTGTTTGATTTGGTAAAAATTTCCAGGCATAAGTCGTGTCTCACCTATAGCAACTATAAATAGAGGCCTTTGCCTTCCCAATCATTTTCTCATTCTTTCCTCTTATCCCCTAACACACTCTTCTTCTACCCACTTTCTCTAATCATAGTAATCATTAAGATTAGTAAGAACAATCGTTAAGTTTAAACAATCTTGTGATGATTAATATAAGAGTAATTTCCCTCCCTGCGGTTTGGGGCAAAATTCACTTTGCCTCCCGATTTTATAACTTTAGGTTTTGACACACCATACTTCATTTTTGTTACACTTTGCCTCCCTGTCGTTAAGTTCTGTTAGTTTGATCAGTTGACTATGGGTGAAAAGACCAAACTACCCTTTTCTTTTTGCAATATGTACCCCTGTAGTTTCGTTATTATTACAATTGACCACCACCCACCACTACCGTCATCATCACCACCACCACCCACCATCACCAATACAAGTTGACAGTATTGGTTCTTCGTGCAATGATCCATAAGATCTTTTGAGGATTTCATACAACTTGCAATAGAGTTAACAATCTAAAGGTAGAATAATATTCATGAATCATAATCTTATTCTTGGAGTTTAATGAAAACACACATTAATACCACATATACTAATTTAACTTTCGAGTTTAATTCACAATAACTAACACGATATGATTGATTGTACATAACTTTCTATCAAGTCAATCCTACTTCACAACATAAGTAATGGGGTACAAAACTAACAATATTACCAAGTTGCACTTGAATGTAAACAAGGTTGCATTTGATATCACTAAAATTATAAAAAAAAAATGTTGCATTTAGTGTAAAAAAAGGTTACATTTTTGTACTAAAAACATGATGATAGTTGCATTTGAGTGTGGTAAAGGTTGCATCATTGTAACTAAACTCATAATAAAGGTTGCATTAAGTCTAATGCAACTGCTTCTAACGCAGCTCCCGATAAAAAGTTGCATTAGGTCTAATGCAACTTTTTAAGACCTAATGAAACATTTTATTGGGGTTGCACTAGCTTCATTTTCTTATAGTGACAAGGGGAAAGTCATACGGTCCGCATGACTTCCAGCGAGGCAGACTTTTTATTTTTGATAGTTTCAACTCCTCAACTTCTTATTTAGATCTTTGGTAATTCCAACCCCTCCATTTTAACTAAGTTAACTACGAGGGAGGTTTCAAGACACGTGTCACTTAGACGTTTATGGAGAATAACCGGGCTATTATAGTTAGTTTCGTACTCTTTGGGCGATAACACCAAACCAAGAGGTCCACAAATTTATGTCAATTAATATAATACAACTTCTCACCTCAAAAACCGCCTCTTGTGATACATGGTAACTTTTAGTTATCGAAGAAACAAGAGTGAACATTTATCCCAACCACTCATTTTCTTATCATTGATTAAAATATGTTTTTTATTTTAATTTATTTTATTTTTATGAGCCATAAAATTAACCTTCACTTTTGGGTTGGCTATACGTTGACGACAACTCGGTACTAAAAGTTGTTATATCATTGGACGACATCGGTATCATACTATCACTATATTATGCCAACGATGAGTGCATCTTCCCAACGTGAAGCATAGAATGATAGTTTGAACTAGTGTATAAAACGGCTAAAAATATATCACTTTTTATGTATACACTATACAAACGTAAGATGCACACCAGGAGAAGCACAAGTATGTTGCAAATTAATAATATATAAATAACATGTAGCCAATCTTATATTGCATTTCCTTTATTTTCCCTTTTTATTAGCTAATGCCATGGCTTAAAAATGTTAACACGGATTAAAAATTTGCCAAAAGTTTTTAAAAAATTGTGAAAAAATCTAAAAATTTGCAAACATTTTTAGAAAGTTGCAAATAAATTTAAGTTTTTTTTACAATTTTTTATTACTTTTTTGATTTCTTTAAAAAATACAACATTTAAAAGTTTTTCACAATGTTTTTAAAAACTTACGTAATTTTTAAAACTTTTTGAAATTTTTTAATCCATGTCGGCCTTTATAAGACATGTTATCATTTTAATAAAAAATAAAAGATATACATTGTAGGAGTGATAACCTGCTACTCAAATACAATATACAGGATTAGAATATTAAATTAAAGTTGAGTGATTTAAGGCCATTTGGTATACTCTAACATCCATATGTGTTAAATCTAGTTGGCATCCGTCAATACTTGTTAAACCGCTCCTGAAGGGTGTTAAGAGGCATTAAAAGCTTCACATTTTAAAAAGTTAACTAGGAGAGAGAAGGAGGGAATCAAGCATTGCAAAATTTACACACACACAACATGCTATATGTATATATATATATATAGAGGCCGGTTATTGTACAATAGCCCTAATTGTACATTATGTACGCTATAACCACAACCGTCAGATCATCTCATTTAAACTCCGTGCTTAACTAATTTACGTCATTAAATTAATCAAATTAAAATATATATATGAAACTGCCAAGGTTAAAATCGTCCATTGCGAAATCACAATCCCTGATAATCAGCAAAGAATAATCACAATCATACCGTAAACCCAAAAATTCAAAACATTGCATTCTTCTTCCACCAAGTTCCGTTCTACTTACTGGTGCGATTCAACGAGGATTGATGAGTTTTGAGAAAAGGAGCAAGGCCAACAACGATAGACCACAGTCAATGAAGATGAATCCAGGTATTGAATGACATATGCGATTTCATAATGGGGTTTAAGTGGTTTTGAATGACATATGCGATTTTGTATAGTTAGCTTTGTTTAGTAAGGTTTTTGTCTGAAACATATGATTTTATAAGATTAGGTATTGTTGTTAACTGCGATTTTGTTAGGGTTTTTGTCTCGTAAGGTTTTTTATGAAGTTTTGTATGATTAGGTAGTTTTCGTAGTGGTTAGCTGATACATGTGCGATATTATAGAGGGTTTTGTATGACATATACGATTTTATATGATTAGCTTTGTTTGTTAAGGTTTTTTGTTCGAGGCATGCGATTTTATATGTTTATGTAGTTTTGGTAGTGGTTAGCTGGTACATGTGAATTTATAAATCATTCATGTGATTTTATAAGATTAGTTAGTTTTGTTATATGATTAAATGATACATGCGATTTTATAAATGTTTTTTTGTCTGAAGCATGCGATTTATAAGATTAGGTAGTTTTGGTAATGGTTAACTGATACATGTGAATTCATAACTCATTCATGCGATTTTATCAGATTAGTGAGTTTTGGTAAATGGTTAACTGATACATGCGTTTATAAGGTTATTGTCTGATAGCATGCGATTTTGTAGAAATAGAGTCTGATGATGACTTTGAAGAGCCCATATCAACATTGAAAAACGTGAACAAAAACAGAAAAAGAAGGGTTGTGGAAGAAAGTTCTGAGGATGATGACTTTGTTGAGCCACTGCCAAAAAAAGAAGAAAGATGACAAGAGATCTAAAATACAAACAAAAAAAACCTTCAAAAAAGTGGAACAGGGAAAAAAAACCAAGTCAGTCGGAACCACCTAGAACAGAACCTAGGGCTTTCTTTGAATACAGCAACGAAGCAATACTGTTGAGATGTCAACCTACATCATATATGGATACCGTGAAAAAATTTTCAAAAGAACATGTTGATGAGGTGAAGAATATGGGCTTTGGGGCTATCCTAGATATGAATATCAACCATATTTCGACACGTCTGGGATATTGGCTAGCCAGAAACTTTGATGAGATGTTCGATAGGCTAAACGTAGGTAAACACCAAATAAAAATTTACATCGGACACAGTTTATGAGGTATTTGGAATACCAAAAGGACCTAAGCCAGTTGTCATAATAGTTGATAAAAGAAAAGTTAAAAAGGTTGAGACGATTGAAAAGAGTAAAGAACCCAAAAGTGGAGATAGTGTTATGGATAAATTCATCAGTCAATAGGGGGAAAACGTGAGAATTACCCATGGCTTAATTGCAACAACAATGGATAATCAAAGAGATGGGGGGAGCCTGTTTAGAATAAATTTCCTGGTGTACTGGAAGACGTTTTTTGCGGAGATTACAAAAGCCACAACTGCAAATGATAGATGTTTGCTTGGGGTAGAGGCTATTGAGGATATACCGTATCTAGATTGGTGCTCATTTCTATTGGACACTTTGCCTCGTACAAGAGTGGGCTGGAAGAACACAAAAATACAGTTTGTGGGACCTGTTGCCTTTCTTACGGTATGCTTTACTACATTTGATAACCTATTTACAAGAAGATTAAATAAATACATATTTTAAGTAAAAATCAACTCCTTTTTATATTTATACAGCTTCTACCGGTCATTCGTTATATCACATCTACGGAGATTGATAAAGTCGAGGAACATATTTCGGATAACGGACCTCTGTGGGCAAATGAAAGTGAAAATGAAAATGAACAGGGTCGTTCAACGGAGGAGTATACAATACGACTCGTTGACACCACAAAAAGCTACAGAAGAAGGACTGCATGTGCAGTAGAAAACGTAGAAACCGAGGAGGACCTAAACGAAAATATTGATGATATGATGGATTTCAATTTTGACATCCAGGAAACGTCTCAGTTGAACCTTGTGATGGGAGTTAGGACACAGACACAGAAAATGTTGGACTATTGCAACACTCCTGTTCCACTTTCACTAACGGTGGTCTACGATTCAGCCCAGCAACAAAATCGAGAGGCTTCGAACATCAACAAAAAGGTAAGCTAATCAAATATTAATTTCATTTAATCCATTTATTTTAACATCTAGATTGATAGTATTTTAACTCAAAACTATTACAGAACCTATTGAAAAAAAATGAGGATCAATGTCAAAAAAATACATTGACATGTGTTGGATCGTTCCGGTGACCCTAAACAGTCAATTTGAGTAATTCATCATCATTTACAAAGGCGGAATCAATGCAAATAATGTCATACAGCTTGTTTCCTTTCAATTCTTTTCTATTACTGATTATCTGAGCCTTTACAATGATTTCTGACAAAAATCCGGCAGCACCTCGACTCACACACAATGATCTGGTTCGCTTCAAATGAAACAGCACAACCCTATTTATAGACTAGGAGATTTCCCTTGAATGTGTCACAACCCTGTTCAAGCGATATCACATGTGATGATTTCGCTTGAACTGGTCCATGTCACCTTCAAGCGAAATTACATACAAACATGTAATCTAACCCTAATTTCGACCCTGTTGTGTACTCGTTCATCCTATCTAGACATAAGACTCAATTAAGATGAAGTTAACAGACGCTAGGTGCACCAACAGACTCCCCCTTGGATGTTGACGAAGTCTTCGGCGTCGAGTCTTTAGTCTTTGTCTCTCTATCCAAATTGTCTTGTCATAGTAAAGCTCTCTTCAATCTTTATCATCAAACTTTAATCTCTAATCTCCCCTTTGAGTGTTGATCCAGAATTCTAACTCCCCCTTTCACAGACTCCCCCTCTCGATTAACTAGGGCTTTAAATTCTGGTTCAAACTTCAACATTTTGTTGCCATGGAGAATTTGATTCCTGTATAATCTCTACCCAAATATAAGATATATGAAAATAATAATTTCAATCCAAACTTAACTTTATCCTCAATTCAATGATCTTGTCAGAATTAGAAATCCATTTAAGTATTCAGGTTCAAATTAATGACCCTAATTACTCAATTAATCTACCAAGTCCAACTTAATGACCTTGGTTGATCAGAGATAATTCACACTGACATTTTGTACAAATTTTTCTAAAAATTACAAGTTTCAAATTAATGAACTTGCTTTAACTTTCCAACTTTCACAAACTTATCATGTTTTAGCTTCAAACTCATCATCCAGTCCAGAAACTTCCTGCATCTGCTTCAAATCGAATCTGAAGATCAGCTTTCCACTTTGATTTGTCAAAAAATAAAGCAGAAGTGTAAAATCTTTTTGGATTTTTAATAAAGCTTCTAAACTAGAAATGAAATACAGAACTGAAATGTAATAAAAGTAAACTATTTACAAACATATTTTTGGTTAAGCGTGTTAGGGAATCATGCCAGCTATTCGACAAGTCACAAGTACCGTTAAGCTTCAATTACATACTTAGAATTAAACAATTCGCTTAGATTGTCGATATACTGATCCACTTAAATTTTCACACAATTTTCAATCTGTCCAGGATACGGATTTAGTGTTTTAGAGACTTAAACTTATTCATGTGTCCCACCTCTTGAATATACTCCCGTATCCAGATCCCAATATTCAGTCTTACAGGTGAGTATACCACAGATGATATCTGTAAGGGAATAAATTAAGTAATAGTACGAAACCGTGAGAGCTCAGGTCAGAACTACCGTTCAGCAGAGAGATGACGGTTCGACTTGGGTGTGTCCCCTTTAGAGGATCTTTTTTACAACAGCATTGATTAGCAATTTTATTGTCTCATCATTTATGCTGAGGGCGGCGCTATGTTTCAAGCATGCAGAAAGTATTATTCGGGGACTAGGCCATTGCTTCCGCATTATCAGAAGTCCCGGAATAATACCCCAGATATCACTGAGTATAAAGACCTAGTATCTCAGAAAGAGGGATTTTTCAAACGAGATTTTAGGGGTTACCTATATATCCAAGTAGTGTTCCCCACGAAATAAGTAAGTAAAGATTTAGTTTTATATCCCGAACAAACCTACTAAATGTGTAAAAACCTATTGGCACATCATCAGTGAGACTGTTTAAGACCTTTTAAACATTACATTTCTTTAGCATACCGTAACTGTCAAGCCGATGTACTATCATTTTCCCTTTTTACACAAGCTCTTTTTCAATTTTCTATTGTTTTTAGATTTTGAAAATATCTCATGTTTTTGTATTTTTGTCATTTTTTATTGTTTTTGTATTTTCTGAAAATATTACCCTATACTCTCCCCCTAAATACCAAAACAAGTAAAAAATCGACAAACCATTGCAGATTGCTTCTCAACATCATCTACAATGTCTCCTTCATCAACGCCAAGAATCTCTTCCAACACCGATAAAAACCTCATACCATTCAATTTTAGCAAATATTGAAAACGAGTTTTGTCAAATGCTTTCGTATGTAAATTAGCTTTTTGCTCGTCAGTGTGGATTTTCTCAATTCGTATCAACTTCTTCTCGAAACAATCTCGAATGAAATGATGACGAATTTCAATGTGTTTGGTTTTAGCGTGATGAACATGATTTTTAGTAATGTTTATCGCTGCCTCATTATCAACAAAGATAGGGATGTTTAGAAATTGCAAACCATAGTCGTGCATCTGTTGCTGGATCCACAAGATCTGAGAGCAGCAACTGCTAGCAGATACATACTCCGCTTCACATGTGGATTTGCATTGCCAGGTGACCAATCTTGATCCAAAGAACTGACATCCCGCTGTTGTTGATTTAGCGTTAACTTTGCAGCTTCCAAAATCCGAATCGGAATAACCTTCGAGCATAAAATAGCCATCTTTTGGATACCCCAACCCCAACGATGGAGTTCCTTTAAGGTAGCGTAATATCCTTTTAACAATAACCATGTGCGAAGCTCTTGAATTAGATTGAAATCTTGCTGCGAGGCAGGTTGGGTACATAATATCGGGTCTTGAAGCTGTCAAATACATCAGCGATCCGATCATGGAACGATACATCGTTTCATCTACCTTCTCTACACTGAGATCAGGATTTATCCCATGATTCGTTGCTAATGGGGTGGAGGCTGTAGTAGAACCTGACATCCCGAATTTCTCCAAGATATCATGAACGTACTTCGTTTGATGTATGAAAATTCCCTTAGGCAGTTGATCAACCTGAAGTCCCATGAAGAATTTCATCTCACCCATCGATGACATTTCGAATTTCTGCTTCATAACTTGTTCAAAATCTTTGCACAGATTCTCATTTGTAGACCCAAAGATGATGTCGTCCACGTAAATTTGAACTATCAGAAGATGACTGTCGACCTCTTTGGTGAAGAGAGTTGCATCCACTTTTCCACGAATGACACTGTTGGCTAACAGGTGTTGAGACAATGTCTCGTACCAAGCTCTCGGGGCCTGGTGTAAACCATACAGCGCTTTGTCTAGCAAGTAGACGTTGTCTTTGTGGATTGGATCGGTGAAGCCCGGTGGCTGTCCGACATATACCTCCTCTTTTACCTTCCCATAGAGAAACACCGATTTAACATCTAACTGATAAACTTTGAAATTTTTCCAAGATGCAAATGCAAAGAAGATTCTGATCGCTTCTAGTCGAGCCACTGGAGCATATACTTCGGTGAAATCTATACCCTCCTGCTGACTAAAACCCTGGACTACGAGTCGAGCTTTGTTATGAACAACAACCCCTCTATCGTCTCTCTTACACTTGAACACCCACTTGGTGTTTATCTTCCTATGACCATTAGGCAAGTCTACTAACTTCCACACACCTAACTTCTCAAACTGACTCAACTCTTCTTGCATAATTGACCCAAGAATCTTCAGTTAGCGCCTCTTTATATGTTCGCGGTTCGATCTGCAAAATAAAACAACTTAGTGAAAACTCAGTTTGTAAAGGTGCTACTGTAGAATAAAAACAAGTAAGGCCTTGGTCAATTTGACGTCTAGTGCGAACGCCTGATTGTAATTCTCCAATGATCAAATCTTCTGGATGGTATGAAAGAGTTCTTGGCATCACCTCGCCTGAAACATCTACCTCGCCTTCCAGATTAGTAACATTCTGATTTGTACCTTCTTCACTGACTGGGTTTGTTTGACTTGAAATTTGAATTTGCTCCCCCTCAGAATCTGAATCACCACGATCAAATACTGGCATGTTCTCAGATTCTTGATTATCATTGACTACTGTCTGATTATCATGAGCAACTTCATTTTGTTGCATATCATCATGTTCTCCAGCATTGCTTGGACCTGCTTCATCGTCATTCAAAGTTTATCGCGGTCTTCTTGAATACTCAGCTGGGAACCTTTCCTGCGAGTCTTCATACTCTCTTAGAATATCCAACTCATCAAAGAAATCTTCTTCTTCTTCCTTTTGTACTTCCATATCAAACGAATCCCACAAAGTGTCATAATGAAAACGCCATGAATCTACAGGATTCTGCGGTGGCATTGTGTGACCTTGACACTCAACATTGTGTGCTTCAATAATCCGCTTCAAGCTTGGAACAAAGACTCTTTTCAATGGACTTTGATAACCCACGAAAATTCCTTCAATGCTCTTTGAACCAAATTTACCAAAAGGCTCTAGAACTGTACAGGGAGACCCAAACGGTTCTAAATACTTCAGGTTCGGTTTGCGGTTATTGATCAGCTCGAAACACGTCTTATTGAATTTCTTAACAGTGAGAACCCGATTGAGTGTATAGCATGTGGCGGATACTGCTTCTGCCCAAAAATTTACTGGTAACTTTGAATCAGCAAGCATCGTCCTAGCCGTTTCGATTAGTGTCCTCTTTTTTCTTTCAGCTACTCTGTTCTGCTGCGGAGTATAAGGAGCACTAAATTCATGCAAAATACCTCTTTCATCACAATATTCTTCCATCTTTCTGTTCTTGAACTCAGTACCATTATCACTTCTGATTCTTTTGATACGCCTTTGGTACAAATTTTCAATTTTCCTGAACAATGCCATCAAACTCTCAAACATCTCATCTTTCGTTTTTAGAAATGAAACCCATGAAAAACTTGAAAAATCATCCGTGACAACCAAACAATAGTAATCTCTCGTGATGCTTTTGACGTTCACTGGGCCAAAAAGATCCATATGAAGTCTCTCAAAAGGTTTCGATACTGAATTAACTTTCTTTTGAGGATGTGATTTCTTCTTCTGCTTGCCTTTGATGCAGCTAATGCACTCCCCCTCAAGATGAAAACCTTTGACATGAACACCCAGAACTAAATCATTGTGTACCAAGTGATTCATTTTCCTCAGGTGTAAATGACCCATCTTCCGGTGCCACAATTGCGATTCTTTCTCAGTTGCTCTTGAAACAAAACAGTGTGCTTGACCCGTGGTTGTAGTTGCTACACTCATGTCCAATACATACAGATCATTCACTCTAGGTGCTCTCATGATAATCCATTCTTCAGGGATAACAAATCCTGGTTTCAAGATCAAACATTCTTTGTCTGTAAAGTGCGTGGTATACATCCTATCACAGATCTGAGATATGCTCAAAAGATTGTTTTCAAGCTCGGCGATGTAGTTAACTCTTTCAAACGTAACAATCCCATTGGATAACGTTCCTTCTCCAACTATTCTACCACCTTGATTTCCTGCGAATCCCACATAACCTCCATTGAAATTTCTAACATCGTACAACAATGTAGTCTTCCCTGTCATGTGCCGAGAAGCTCCACTATCCATAATCCATCGTGAAACGGATCTTGGAAGCTCCTGCACATATCAGAAACACTTAGTGAGATTTTGATGCTACCCATGCCTCTTTTGACTCAGGTAACTAGACTTTAATGTGAGATTTTGTAGTGTAAAGTAGCGGAAAATTTTTATCATTCATCTTTAAGCTCTCCGCAGACCCAACCTCAACCTCTTTATATAAGAAAAATTCGTCTTTTTGAGGTTGACCAGATGGTTGGTCTTTCTTTGAAACAACCTTCTTCTCAGAAGTAATAACCTCTTGTGGTTCAAGTTTCTCATAGTAATCCAAAGGAACATCCATCTTTACCGGAGTGGTAGAAGACGATTGTTTTTCTGACACTGAAACCTTTGGTTTTGTAACACTTGATTTCTTTTCAACCACTTTTGGCTTCCATGTTTGTTGAGACGATGCAACCCGTTTGTAAAACTTGTCATTTTTAGTTACAACATTTTTAACAGGTTCAATTTTGACTTTTGTTTTCTCATTTTTCAAAATTTTCTCAACAACCATTGGAGCTTTTCCCTTCACATCAACTTTCTTCTTTTGACTCTCAACAATTTCAGACTTAGATTTGAAGTTGGTACACTTTCGTGCAATATGTCCAACTTTGTTGCATCTGAAGCATGTACGAGTATCAACAACTCGACTTGTACCTTCAGTCTGAGATTGTGAGGCCTTCTTTAAAAACAAAATCTTCATTTGATTTCGAAAAAATCTCAGATTCTTCATTAGAAAGTGAACTTGAACTGTTTACAAACACCTTTTTCTCGGCAAACTTCTTGTTTTGAAAACTCTTTTTCTGATAACTCTTACCACCCTGATAACCACCCGACCATTTGTTTCGATTGTTGTTATAAAAATGTGGTGGAACAACAAATTTCTTGTAGTAAGCTTTATCTTTTTCAAAATTCATTTGTCTCTTTGTCTGAATCAAACCTTCTACTTCAGACAAATCAATTTCAACCAGATTGAAAATGTTTTTCAATTTGTTCACATTAACATTCTCCAGAGGAAACTCAGAATCCGAATACAACTTATCAGATCCAGCCATCTTGTACATCACAAGACCCGGTTTATCACCTAAGTTGTTTTTGGATTTTGGTTTCGGAATGTAATTGTTCAGAAAACACTCTTCATCCTCGACTGAATCACTATCAGACTTCAAAACACTTTCAGCCATGCCTTTCACAATATCAGTTTGCACACTATCATCAGATGATGATGAAGAAAATGTAACATCAATTGACTCTGGAAGTTTTATCTCATTTGTTTCATCTACATCAATAACCAACCCTGATTGTTTCTTTGAATAATTGTTTAGAACTGGTGGTGGTACCTGATGAAACCCCACCCCAGTTACATCAGCATACACATCTTCGCCTGCTTTGTTCTTCCCAATGGGTTTAGGAACAATGTGTTGCAAAACAAAGCTTGCGGAGCTGTAACTGTTCAGCTTCAACTGGATGCGTTCATTTTCAATTTTAACTTCTTGAAATTGATGTTTCAACTTAGCAATCTCATCCAGTTGTTGGTTGATTAATTCTTCTTTAACCCTCAAAACACCTTGCAATTGGCAATTTTCTTTGTATGTTTTACCATTTCTATCATCAGCATCTTTAACCGTTCGTTTAAGCTTCTCAAATTTTTCTGAAATCTGACGATTTTCAAGAACTAACTGCTCATTTTCTTTTCTAACTTTCTCTTTATCAATTTTATCATTTTCAATTTTGTCAGTTAATTCTTTTAATCTGTTGTTCGAAGCTTTCAACATTTTATCACGGTTAAGAATCTGATCCTCAACACTTCTGACTCTATCAGTCAGATCATCAACTTTCTTACCATTTAGATAAGTGATTGTACTACAAACTTTGCACTCTTTTATGCAATTTTTGCTGTTAATGTCACCATTAACTTTCTTACCTGACGCACTCATTGACGCATTTGAACTGACCTGGCTTTTAGACTCAGATACAGACTTAGAGTCTACCTCAAGTTCCTTAGCAGCCAGCACTTTGTCAACCATCTTTCCAAAGTTTTCAGCATTCAACTCTTGTGATGTATCAATGATCCCATCATCAACCTTCTTTGCCTTTTCCTCTTTTTCCTTTTCTTTCTCTTCTTTACTTCCCCACCACTTTCTTTGCCAACCCTCTTCTTCTTCAGCAATTTGTTGAATTATGGTTTCAAGATCGAGGGTCTTATAGTCAATAGCAATGTTTCCCATGGGGTCAAGATAACATTCTCTGTCTGGATCCCATCTCTTCGCCCTTTTTGCTTCAGTGTATATATCAGATATTCTGATCATTCTATTTTGAGCTATCATCTTTCTGTTTACATACTTTTCTTCTTCATTTCTGTTATCTTTAAAAGGAACAGGTTCAACAATCTTTGCCATAAAAGTATATCCAACCGCATCCTCCTCTGGTAACAACTCGCTCGAGTCAAAACCTTCATCGTCATGAATCACAGCAAGAGCTCTGGATTTTTCTTTATTATCCTCAAGTTGTTTCATTCTGGGCGGTTCTGATTTATTCTGATGATAAATCGCTCTCTTGTAGTAATCTTCTTTGAATGGATTTTCAGAATCATCAGCATAAGCATTCCGGCACTCTTTTTTCAAATGACCTTTCTGTTTACACTTGAAACAGGTCACTTTTGACTTGTCAAAGCCTAACTTGGTAGATGGTCCACCAATAGACTTTCTTCCTGTAATCTCCATAAAACGCTGTGCCCATCTCACTGCACTGGCCATACACCACCTTATGTTGATCAATTCCATCTCCTCTGTTAGGTTGGTGTTGCCTATCTTGCCTGCCACAAGGCTCTCATACGACTCTAACACAGAAGCTAAGAAAACCATCTGTTGCTTTGCAGACTCCTCGCTGAAGTTTTGAGCGTTCTTTAAATCTACCGCGATGTTGCATTGAAATAAATTCTTTGCAGCTGATTGGTTTGAAGTTGACGAAGAGCCACTGTGAAATCCACTGCTTGCACTCTCTTTGCTAGATGTGTTGGAATTTTCAGCAAAAAAAGCTCTCTTGGGAGACGTATTCTTGGGAATCATGCTTTTTGGATAATACAGCTCCAAATTCTGCTGATATGACGGGTGATTGACTTTGTGTGTTTTCTTTATCTCCAGCTCGTGACTTTCTAGTCTCTCGATAAGTAGATCCATTGTCATCTCTTCACACTTGATAGTATTCTTCAGCGTTAACGCATAGTATTGCCAATCCATCTCATCTGGCAACGAGTCAAACAATTTGTCGACTAACTCTTCTTGAGAATAGGTAATTCCATGTCTCGCCAGTTCCAACTTCAAGTGCCCAAACCTCTCAATCATCTTATAAACTGGTTAGTTTTTTAAACAACCAAATAAATCAAACTCTTTTCTAAGCAGATTCTTTTTGTTTTTCACTATTTCTGCAATACCCAAACATTTTACTTCTAATTTTTTCCACAAATCTTTAGCATTGTTATACTCGATCAAAGATATTATATCTTCTCGGACAGACTGAAATAGCAACGCGATGCACTTTTGCTCGGCAACAAAAACAACTATTTCTTCAGTTGATGTCAAATTTTCACCATTTTTCCCTCCATCACTGTATCCATTCTTTAGACTTTTCCAGTTGGTATACGCAAATGCCTTTAACCATTCTTCAAACTTCTTGGCCCATCGACTGTACTCTTCGATCGCCATCAACTTTGGAGGTTTGTTATATGTTCCGTATGCACTTTCCACACCTAAAGTATCCGACAAAGTTTTCTTTGCATTCGTCGTGTTCTCATTGATGTTGATAGAAGTATCATCTCCAGAGTTTCCAGCAAAGGCATACATATCACTGAAAGGATTCATGAATTCGTCCATCTTTCACGTACCTGAAAATGATCAACAAACACTTAGAAAATTCTTGGTTTTGAAAAATACAGATTCAAGCGGAATCTGTTCAAGCAAAATCAGCTTTTAATGAGATAAGCTCTTCAAGCGAAATAGTAAATCAAGCTCAAGCGAAACCCTTCAAGCGAAATCAAGTTACTTGAAGCGAAATCTGATTTTAAGCTAAAATGCTTTTTCAAGCGAAATAGCAATACAAGCTCAAGCGAAACCCCACTCAAGCGAAATCAGACAAATATGTATACTTTTCAAGCGAAAACATCAATAGATTCAAGCAAAATCATGTGACATCAGCAACATTCAAACAGTTTTCAAGCGAAATCAATGATTTGATCAAGTTTTAAACTGATTTTAGGTCCAATTCCTTCAAGGATTAGTTAACACTATGTTTCGCTTGCTATGTGAGAGTTTCAGGCCATTTCAACCGTAAAAATATGTCCAAATCAGAAAAGAATGAGTAGAAGAAAGAAAATCCAATGATTTCAAGCTGCAATGGTATGAACTCCTCGTCCTGAGCTCTGATACCACTGGTTGGATCGTTCCGGTGACCCTAAACAGACAAGTTGAGTGATTCATCATCATTTACAAAGGCGGAATCAATGCAAATAATGTTATACAGCTTGTTTCGTTTCAATTCTTTTCTATTACTGATTATCTGAGCCTTTACAATGATTTCTGACAAAAATCCGGCAGCACCTCGACTCACACACAATGATCTGGTTCGCTTCAAATGAAACAGCACAACCCTATTTATAGACTAGGAGATTTCGCTTGAATGTGTCACAACCCTGTTCAAGCGAAATCACATGTGATGATTTCGCTTGAACTGGTCCATGTCACCTTCAAGCGAAATTACATACAAACATGTAATCTAACCCTAATTTCGACCCTGTTGTGTACTCGTTCATCCTATCTAGACATAAGACTCAATTAAGACGAAGTTAACAGACACTAAGTGCACCAACAACATGGTTCAAATTGTTCAAGAGATGAACAACTTAGTTTCAAATGCAAAAACCAAGTGTTTTTGGGATCCGCAGATTATGGAGGCCTGTAAGCAGTGGGATGAGACACTTCGGAATAATCCCATTTGTGTGCCGCCTGATTCGGTTCAAGAGCCTGGAACTGCACCGTCTGATGTTCATCAAGAGCCTGGAACTGCACCTTCTGATGTTCATCAACAACCTGAAAATGCACCTTCTGATGTTCATCAAGAAGATAAAACAAACGAAGAATGTAGACAGAATGAAGAAGCTCAACTGGTAATATCCAATGTTTTGGATAGTGTCAGACAAATGGAATCAGAAGGTAAACATGTGATTTTAAATTAACACGTGCGAATTTTTATAAACATTGTATTTCCTATACACATATGATTCCTTAAAATACACATGCGATTTCATGCATACAATTGATATTTGATTTCGCATGCCATGTCATGTATAACATGCCATTTTGATTCTGAGGTATTAAAATTCAATAATTTGTGTGAGGTATTAAAATTCAATAATTTGTGTCTATAGGGGTACTACAGCCAGATGATGAAGGATTGACAAATACAGATGATGGAGGAGTAACAGACACCATTATTACAAATATTCAAACTGTGGAAACGGGTGTATACGGTTACAAACCACCTGTCCAAGGTAAAAAAACACTTTATATTAGAAATATAAAATAAAAAGAACAAAATATTATATTTTTTAACTTAAACTGGCCTGTAGAAAGTGGTGAAACTGAAACTGGGATGGAAGGAACAGTGAACTTAGTTGAATGTACACAAAAACTTCCAGAAAAAGTTCAAGGAAAGGAGCCAGAAGTGGAAGCAGTTTCTTTAGGAGAAACTACACAGAAGGACCCACAACAAACCGATTCAGGTATCGAAGTTGAAAAGGAGCCAGAAGTGGTATGCCCTTAGGTGACGGCTGAAGAATTGCAATCGGTTGAGTCGCTTTTGAGCCTGGCACCCAGCCTGTAGTAAATAAGGGAAAGAACCCAGGTAGGGGGAGAAAAAAACTCAAAACCAACTCAAGCTGCAAAAGAAAAAACCGGTAAAGAAGTTGAACCAAAAGGGTTAAATGAACTCCTTTATAGAACAATAGAAGCCGTCAGGCTTCAAAATGAGAAAAGGTATGCAGACCTTGGAAAAGCATTTTGTTCCCCTTTCTGCAACAGAGTGGTAAGCATGCACGAAGCACTCCTAAATCAAGAATTGAGTGTGATCTAATACACATCTGCTACATTTTCAAATATAGAGTAAGTAAAACAATTATATCAACTAAAAAACATCTATATATATACTCAAAATATTTAATTATTTAATTTTTGCCTGGCAGAGATGTATTTTACCGATCAAAAACTGGGGTTTGCACATTGAAAGGTATCTTCGAAAGCTTCTACAGAGGTCAGTACGTAGCATCAAACGGAATCAATGCATTTGTGGATGTTCTCAACCTTGAAGAGAAGAAGAGGGATAGAAAATCATCACCATACAGACTCTTCTTGTTTAGCACAATGATGGTATGTTTGTCTAAACATTTTGGCATTTGATATCAAAACAAAAACTGCATATTCAATGATTTCGCATACTAAGTATAGGCAAATCGCATGTAAACAGTTGAGACATTTTCTGTGAACAAAAAATAACATTTCACATACTAAAAGAGATTTCGCATACAGTATATAAGCAATTCGCATGTGAAATATTTTCAGACATTATTTCGCATGTATAAATACCTTGTAATACATTACTCAACATTGATTCTAATTACATAACATATAGCCGGATGCCATGTACAAGGAGACTTACACAGACAACCAACGGCTAAACGTATTTTCATCAAATTTTGAAGATATATTACTGAAATATGAGGTAAAAAAACTTGAGTCGGTTGACCTCGTGTTTAGTCCGATACTTCAAGGTGGCCACTTCTATGTCTTGTGCTTCACTTGAAAACCGGCAAAATTGAGCTGATTGACAATTCAGCAATTAAACAAGAGTTTAAGTAAAGATACTTGGGGCTTCCAGAAACACTGGTAATACAAAAACTTCTTCATATACATGTTATATTTATGTAAAGCTACTGACACAATGTTGCTATATTACAGAGAAGGGTGCTGGTTTTATACCTACAGATGGCCATAAAACCAACACCAGCTATAAAAGCACTTGAAACATCGGTGATAGAAAGAAAAGAGATGGAATGGAGGACGCTTACTAACGGTATAGACTGTGGGGTGTTTACGATGCGTCATATGGAAACATACAAGGGGGAAACACCATGGTTGTCTGGGTTTGTGAAGGAAGATGAAGTAAACAATAGATAGAATTCACAACTTCATCTCCTGAGACACATATATATGAGTAAGATCATTCTATCTGAGTACAATTTGGAGCGTCAAAAAATAATTAAAGAGACAATTGCTTTTGATAAAAGGCCGGACAAAGAAAGGTATATCAAAGATTTGGACAAAAAATCCCAGAGAGGTTGAAAGCATTTATTGGAAAGGACAAATAGACTTGTTTGATGTTGATTTTCTGTTGCATTATTAGACTTGTTAGATTACATTAATGTTTTAAAATTGCATGTATTAAGTATAAAATCGCATGTTTGACGTTGAATTGCTTATAATATGCAAATATTGAAATTACACGTGCGAAAAATAAATCCCATGCAAATCTCACAACGTGTGAATTATATGGAACATAAGAAACTTGCATATTTTATTAAACAAAACACTAAAACAGAAAACTACAAAGATACAAAATAAACAAGTTCATTCAGAAGATGAAAGGACTTCATTTTCATCTCCATCGAGCATCTTAAGATAGTTATTGCATCCGCCAACTCTTTCAACTGCTTCTCATCCCTCTAACCCAGATCAACCATGAACATAACAGCAATTTCTCGAAGACTACTCACTTGCATCTGAGATAGCAAGTTCACAATTTCTTGTCTTCTCTTCGTGTTTTCTGCTACACGAGAAATGTTGGTTTCCAGCATCTCTTGACATGATCGATCCTCTTGAATTTGTTCCTGAATCCTTTTTCTCAAAGACTGTTTGATACTTGAGTCAGGAGAGGATGTTGGGAGGTCTGCCATTTTTTTATAAGATAAGATATAAGTGGTTTGAAATTGTGATAAAAATATAAACTTTATAATAAAAAAAGCACTATAAAATTATTGATATCAATTATTGAACTGAATTATTTGATATGAATTATTGAACTGAATTATAAAACACACTGTACGAAATTACATATCATTACTTTTATAGCGTGCGAAATATTGAGCTCAACATGTTAAAGACTTTATAGTGTGCGAAATGTCCAAATCAAACATGCGAAATTACATCTTAAGACTTTATTGTCTGCAAAATGTCCAACTTAAACATGCGAAATTATCCTTATGATCCAATCTTTAATACATGCGATATGTTAACAACAATACATGCGATATGTTAAAAATCACCAAATAAAAGCTGAAACAGCTTATCTTCAATCTCATTACAATCTAATAACATGAAAACACCTTCAAATCAAATAAAAACCCATCCCCTCAACCGTAACCCTCTGATGAAAAACCCAAAATAAACATCCTAAATGACGAATTCAGCATTTTCGGTATCGCCATATGTGTTCGGTATACGAATCAATCAAAAACCTACAAATCGAATTGATACGAACCATAATTAGATAGATGGTTTTGTAACGAACTCGTGATTTGCTTCATTGTTGACGGAATTCCCTAATTAACCCTCGGATTATTGAACAGAGTGTTTGATATACCCTTATCTAATAAAAATGAATCAGGGACACGTGTATGGCTGTGGGAATCGCGTACGTAATGTAGGATTAGGGGATTTGTATTCTACACTTCCTCTATATATATGCGTGTGTGTGTATTTTAATTAATTTGAGGGGCGTTAATGGGGATTAAACCATTTCCTTGTTGTGAAGTGAAGTGAAGTGAAAGAGGATCAAGTAGGTGATGTAATGCCTACGTGTAGTTAAGGGGCGTGAAAGTATACCCCATAGTCTAATTGAAATAAAAAACTTTTATAATTAAACCAACTTTAAAGCTTCTTAAACTTGATTAGAAATGAGAATTTAAAAATTCAGGCTTTATAAGTCATTAAATTTGGATGAGTGACCGAATTTGTCTCATTACTAAATTCTATTTTCACCATTCTCTTCTTTTTTTTTTCTTGTAATTCTTTATTAGAAAGTGTGTGGACATAAATGTCCACCTATCTATGCTTACATATAATGAATATATGAAGATAATACAGGCTTAGGGGTCTGTCCCTCAAATTTTTTTTCTTGTAATTCTTTATTAGAAAGTGTGTGAACATAAATGTCCACCTATCTATATTTACATATATAATGAATACATGAAAATAATACAGGCTTAGGGTTATGTCCCTCAAACCGGAAACAATTAATCCCCCCTTTTAAAAATTGGCAAATTGGATTTAAATAATCCTGAATTTCTTAATTTAACAGATAATAATCTCAACTCGGTTATTTGCCAATAATAATACGAACTGGTCCACTTTTGGCCGATAATAGTCTACGTTAAAAATAGCTTAACGGAGTTAAGTTTTTTTTCCCGAATTACAAACCGATGTTTTAGGGCTTTTGATTAGAATGAGAATACAAGTTGATTGATATAAAATTTACCGCAAAATACTATCACAAACGACGAAAACAGTGCTTCAATTCAGGTATTTAAACTTCCCGTTAACAAAAATCAAGCCGTTTGGAGCACCGTTTCGAGGTAAGTTTTACATAAATCGACTCGTATCCTCGTTCTGATCAAAATCCTTAAAACATCGGTTGTAATTCGGAAAAAAACTTAACTCCGTTAAGCTATTTTTAACGGCGGACTATTATCGGCCAAAAGTGGACGAGTTCAGATTATTATCGGCAAATAACTGAGTTGGGATTATTATCGGTCAAATTGAGAAAGTTGAGATTATTTAAATCTAATTTGCCAAATATATCTGGTTATACAGATATCCTCCAACATTATATAGTTATATCAAATAGATTAATCATATCCAACAACAATGTGTCAGCAAGTCACTAGCTAGCCATACTTTATTTGCACATACATTCCTTGTGATTGGTAAACTATTAACACAGTACCAATGGAACATAAATGAGTGTTAGCTATAAGAGCATCCATAATAAGGCCCCTTAAAAACACCTAAAAACATGTCCAGTCAGCTGCCACATCAGAAAAACACTCACCCTTCAAAAACATCAAAAACCCACCCAATAAGAAAACACAAAAACACATAAAAATATTGTCACATCATCACCACCTTTTACATTAAAAAAAATATAAGAAATATTTAAAGGTTTTTTTTTTTAATTTATCACCCAACCCCCCACCCTTTGGCCCCACCACCTGACAAAAAAGCATATCAAATGTGCGTTCTTCAACAAATATGCACCTCAAATACATGGGGAAAAATGAATCCCACAATAGCAACAAATGGATGAGGTGGATAAATGACAAAAAAAACAACCTAAAAAAATAAGCTATTGGAGATGGTCTAAAAGGACTATCAACTAGATGTATAACGATCCAATACTTTTTAGGGTAAATTAAAATACTCCTAAACACCTTTCTAAAAATATACTTAATAACCACATAATATAAATATAAATGTTAAGACACCTCTAAACTCTAAACTATTGATATTGCCTTCAGTTCTAATTTATTGGCTGGCAAAGAAGGAAAAGAGGCTAAAGTTTTTGTTTACACATGGATAAACTTAAATAGATTTTTTATAGAGCATAAATTAGATATGTTCACTGGCGGATCCATAAACTTTTTCATGGGGTGCGAAAATTTTTAGGGATCATTTGGTTATCGTTATATAAAAAAAAATTCGATCCTGATTGGGTCGGGTCGAAACAAAGTATTAGATAATACAGATGAGCTAAACGAGACACATATATTAAATTCACTAGGGTATAATAATTATTTTTTAACAATCCACCATAAATAAATAAACAAACAAGATCAGCAAATAAAAAAACAAATTATAAATAAAACAAACTTAAAAATGAGAAATTAAGAAAACAGAAACCTTCTTTTTTGTTATTATTATATATTTTAAATTTGACTAAAAATTCTGAAAATGAAACGTGTCAGTGCACACTACACACCACTCAACATTTTGCAACTAAGTTTTAATAGATTGATAGAATTTCAAAAATACCCTTCAATAGAAAGTATATTAACATAACAGATCTATCATCTTCTCCAGCATGGCTGAACGGTCTGTTCGCAAACTAGTCGGAAAATAGTTAGATTTTCAAAAGTTTATCAAAATTAGATATCTTCTTAAAGGTTGGTTTCAAAAGTTCAACTCAAGGGGTGCGATCACAAAATTTTATGGGGTGCGCTCAGGATTTTCACTAATATATAACACTAAATATTTTTTTTCCAAAGGGTGCGGCTGTCCACCCACAGGCATTAATACGTCCGCCCCAGGATATGTTACACTTGTATAGCCAAAGTTGAGGTTTCTTGAAAACATTATAAGAATTAATAATCTCTTTTATTGAGCAATCCTCTACTACTTTTTATTTTAGCTTAATGTAATTTCTACTATGTATGTTTTATTGTGACACCTTTACCAAGGTGGAGAGAATTTTAGAATCTTTAGTGCTATGAAACTCGAGATAATTTCCATATCAGAAAACCCTCTAATGTGGTTAGAACCTTTTTAGAGCATCCACAATAGAGACATTTTTTAGTGTTTTTAAGGAGAGAGGGTTTGATGTGGAGGAGAGAGGGTGTGAGGTGGAGGAGAGTTAGTGTAGTGGTGTATGTGAGAAAAAAATGAAGGGAAGAAAGGTATGTGAGTGTGATGTAGAAGAGAGCAGAGAGGAGAGAGAATATAAATATTTGATGGGTATTTTGTTTGTGAGAGAGCAAGAGAGAAATTTATGGGCAGGTGTCATGTGGCACCTTAAAAACATATCCTAAATATTGTTTATTGTGGATGCTCTTAGTATTATAAACATATAAATCTTGCAGGGTTTCAGAGAGAATAGGATCGGGACACAATAATGGAGATTATAATTGGAATTGGTATAGACAACCTGAATCGGATACGGAGCTTAAGAATGGCTAAAAGTGATCAACACGATTAGATTGTCAAACGATAGGGACTCTTTGATCTGGAACATAGACAGAAAGGATGGATTTTCAGTAAGTTCAGTAAAAAAGACATTATTTTATGATAGGGGAAACAGTCATCTCCCAAATTTCAAGTGGTGCAAATGAGTTTCAACTAAATGTAATATTATGGCTTGTAGAGATAATTTGGATAGGCTTGCAACCAGAGTTAACTTGAGAAGAAGGAACGTGGAGATTCCATCGGTTATGTGCCCTTTCTACGATGATTATGAGGAATCTTTGGATCATTTGTTCACGGCTTACTCAGTAGCTATCAGGGTGTGGGTGACTATCAGTGTTTGGTGCAAAATTCCTCCGATATACGCTTTCGAATTCAAAGATTTAGTGGATACTCAAAATTCTGTTTAGGGGGAGAAAAAGGCGAAAAAGATTATCAGTGGGTCGGTTATTATCTCGTGTTGGTGTATTTGGAAAAGCAGTAACGAGTTGGTTTTAAAGCAGATAAGGAGAAGCGCGTAGGATATTCTAATTGAGATTAATCGAGAGGTTTTGAGTGGTTAAATAGTAGATCATCATGTAAATATTTAATTTGGAAGGAGTTGTGTAAATATCACATGTATATGTTGTAATTTGGCTCTTTGCACGTTTAGGTCGGGGGGCCTTTGTTTGTTGGCCTTTTGCCTGTTTGGGTCAGGGGCTTGTTTTTATGAAGTTTAATTTTCAAAAATAAAAACAGACTCTGGAACCTTTTGAAGTTGATCATTTCCACATCTTACAAAAAAAATAGAACCGTACTGTTAAATAAATATTAAGATTTAAAATTAAGTGATTCATTAAGATTTAAAATTAAGTGATTCATTATTCCAACGAGATTCCAAGTCTATTTGTTTAGACATCTATGTTATTTTGATGATAATGTGACTTCCAAATGATGTTAGTTTTGTACTTTTACCTATATGTCGTCAATATGTTATATGCATATGATGTTATGGTCCTCTTCTTTTATGAACGACTGAGCCCAACATTGAATTAGGCTGCAAAGTGTGATCTTTGACAACAGATAATGATTTGCTAACGTTTTGTATCCGAACAGCCTTTCTATAGCTAGATGTCTACTTTGGTCAACTAACTCTATTATCCCTTTTAGTCAAGACAAGGTTCCACCGAAAACAAGACGAAAATCATGAAAGGAGCAATAGAAAGTTATATAACATAGCAACTATATATACCAAAGAGAGGTAATCCTATGAATAGGAAAAATATAAGTTGGGTTGAATTGAAAGTTATGTACAATAGCAACTTAAAACATCACTTATGTTGGGAATAACATATGTAAATTACCAAGGCAAGTTCATATATACCAAAGAGAGGTAATCCTGTAGATGAGTTGCTACCGAGATTTCAAGATGCTACCTAAAGTGTGACTATCTTTATTATCCTTGTACTATTCACTCACTGTCGGTATTAATTGGGATAATTAGCTATAGTCTATAGCATAGAAACTTGTAATTAAAAGAGATAATGATATGTTACAATTTTAGTTGTTCCCAATTCTTCTTGATTGATTAATAGCGTATTTGTTCATTAATCAGTCAATCGTTTTATTGATCTATGATTCACGGTATTCTCTTTATCGGTCATTACCGTTTCACAAGCAATTCTCAAAAATTCATCAAAGATGGAGAGCTTCGGTAATGAATCTTCCAACAAAGCACAAATATTGAGTCGGACTGACTTCTCAATGTGGAAGAGAATAATGACTCAATTTCACAACAATTATGACGTTAAGGAACTCGGTTTTAAAGAGCCCCATATGCCAAATGTTCCTTGACGGTAGTCCCGCGCGTTGCGATGGGATGTTAATTATAAATGTTTTAGTATTACGGTATTAGAAGCGACTATTCTTTAAGTATACTAGTGAGAATGCCCGCACGTTGCAGCGGGACTAAAAAGCATATCAAACTGTATGATAGGGTAGAGCAGAGATTGAATGTCACATTCATCCCATTCAATGGCCGTGTGGATTGCTCTTTGATTGCAAAGATTGAAACCGACGATGGTAGGCAAGAAGCCGTGACTGGGAGTGAACTCACGAGATGAGGTTTGATGATTTGGCGAAACAACCCCTTTGGTATGTTTGTAAAATAGTTTTGTAAAACTTTGTTTTATATAAAGGGTGCAAAGATTATATATAAATGCCTACATATTAGTCTCATTTTTACTCTTCAAAACCATAGTACACCCTTTGTCAATCTTTTTTAACGACGAATTTCTTGCTTCTTGTGAGACTTGAATCCAAAACTTCACACCTAAGTGCATTGAAAGACTTTGCCTTGCACTGGATCAGCAACTTCAAGTGGTAACCTTTGTCGGCATTAAAAGGATTTAATAATATACCAACATTTTTATTAAATAGTACTAAAATTAAAATGTAAAAACTTGAGATTGTCTTCACACATGCTCTCTTGACATTGAAAGAATATTAAATACCAAAAACACCAAAACTTTTATTAAAAACCAAAATTAAAACCCTTATACAAAAACTACTATTAAAAAAGAAAAATTAATACCTTATAAATGATAAACTTTTTATAAACATTCACCACCTAATTAATTGTGATTGAATTTTTATTTAATTATAACAATGCATAAATTTTATCGATTTACAAGACTCTTCACATGTCATCTTAATTATAGGTTACAAATGTGCCGATTTCCCTAAAATGTCCCTAAAGTGTCTTAAATTTTTGGATAACGTGCAAGTTTACCCTCTCTAAAATAACTTGGCTCCCTTGTACTTGTTGCTTCAAAATATGTACACAATGTAAAATTACCATAAAGATAGAAAACCTAGTTTATTTAATAAGGTTGTATAAATTAGAAGAGATAATGGTTAATTTTGATTTTGGTATAAGTAATACATTTTTTTATTGGTTTAATTTGTTAGGGTATCGTTACGTGACAACACACCATATAGCAAGCGAAAAAAGAATACCTAACAAATAAATCCATTACTACCAAAGCAATATCTAATCCGTATTTGATTCGTTGTTGCAGCTTGATACTACACATCCACGTAAAAAAAAACACAACACATCATAATTTAAAAACTGTAATAGAAAACATGTACAACGTGATATATTCAATATATTATAATTAATTAAAATCTTTTCATATCATTATTACTACTATATATATATATAATAAAGCAAATGATATAATCATATATTAATATATTAATAATTATTATTATTTTTTTTACTTTCTAAGTTGGATAAGTTTTGTGTCAATCAATATTGGTATAGAAAATACCGATACAGTCTGGTTTATTATCGGTACATGAGGTAAAAATTGGCACTAGCCTGATACAGAAAACGACAAAAGTCAGTACCGGATTAAGTTTGAAAATCTTTTAGTTCGGGAAATTCGGTACTGCTACACGATACCATTTGCTCATCCCTGATCAGAGATCTGTGGCAACGGATACCGAAAATACCGATTACGGTTCCGGTATATGAAGGTAAAAATCGGTAGCGAACCGGTACTAGAAACGCCAAAAGTCGTTACCGAATTGGGACTTAGGATTCTTCTATTCGGGAAATTCGGTATCGGTACCCAATATTATTTGCTCATCTCCGACCACGGGTTTCATACGAACAACATCATTAACATACAACTTTTTTGGTTGATTTTCTTTCGATTATGTTTTACTGTTTTTTACATTTTCTTTTTATTCTTGTTAGTGGTTCCGTGTGCAACGCGCTCGTAGTGATTTTAAAACACATGTAAACACAGACTAAATAACAAAAGAAGTTTGCCGCAACGCGGCCAAAGTGATAAACCTAGCTCTAATAATTCATAGAGATCAAGTAAGGTGAAATTAATCGAAAAGATTGGACAAAGTGGTTTAGGTTCATGTAAAAATATCGAAGTTCGTAAGAAGTGTGAGAAATATTATGAAGATAACACGTGATATTATTTAATTTTATGGATTAAGGGTAATAAGATAATTAACTTTAAAAAACCAATTTAATTTTAAAATAGATTGTAACCGCTTTAGGAGTTATTTTAGGAGATTTTTAGAAGTTATTTTATAGGTATAAAACACAATACGGATTGCAAAAACACCAAGACTTGAATCATAACACAGTCACGGTGTTTAACATCTTGAATCATTGTATTGCTATTCAAGTAATAGTGTTTTAACGCAATATAGGAATGATTGTATTGCTATTCCAAATCTTAAAACAGTATGACTTGAATAGCAATACAATTATTCTAGATGTTAAAACACCATGACTTGAATCACAATACAATGTTTACTATGCCTTGAATCACGATACAATTAAAACATAACGAACATAGACAAAACACCATGGACTAAACATCTGACCGACTTTGCCATCCCTTTCATACACTATTGGTATGATATGAATCCTGCAGGATATTACTACAAGATAAACTACCGGGACGCTTGGATGGAAACCCTTTGCTGCTTGTGTTGTCTTTCAAGGTCTGCAAGCTGTGCCTTCAGGAATTTCATTTCAGGTTCTTTTTGTTGGAGACCTTGTGGACTTTGTGGCCCCGGGGAGTTGTGTACTAGCTAGAGGAGTTCATGATGTAGCCAAGGATTTTGGCTTTGATATCATAGATGATACTTTCTAGTTCTTGGACTCTGCTTGTTAGATCTTCATGAGCCTTTGTAATGTTACTCTGTTGAGCTAGGATGGTGTTGAGGGCCTTGTTTTGAGCAACAGCATTTTCACTTTGCCAATTCAAGGTAGATTCGGCAGCTGTTATTGATTCAGGAACACCGGTCGCACCAACAGTTGTTGGGTTCTTGATTTTCCAGCTGTGTTTGGTTTTTTGTTGGGTGTGTTCAAAAGAGGTTAAGGGTGGAAATTCAACTTGGTATTCTGGGGAGGAAGGAGTTGGAGGTGTTGTTCTGAGCATAAAGCATTCATCTATCTGGGTTGGTGGACGTCTCGGCTTAGATGGTTGTGTCTGTTTGAGTTTTGGTTTTGAGTCACCATACAGGACATTGTAGTCAAACTTTCCTGATGGTTCTCCAAGCAGACCAACATTTGGATCTCCGGCTTCATATCTTTTCTTTAAGGTGTTTTGGGATCCTTTTTTCTTTTTGGTTTCCTCCTTGTACTCAAGTTCATATGCTTCGTCCAGGCATTCCTGGCAGTCACATACATCGAACGGGAAGTGTGGTTCTTCTGCCGGTTGAATCATGCTTATCGTAGAGAAAATTTCTCTTTGATCTTGTCTTGCAAACCAAACCTCAACTTGTCCATCCTGATGGCGGACAAAGTCAGGGGTTGTGGTTGTCTGAACCGGTGCTTGGTGGATCTGTTCGTAATTTGTTATCCATTTTTCAGGTAGAAGCTTTGTAAGTTCTTCACTGGATAACTGTTTTGGAACATATGTGCAGGTTGGTGTGGCATTGGAGTCGATGTCTATGAGTAGAGCAAAGAGTGATTTTGGACACGATAATTGTTATCATGCGATCCGGGAACCATGATGTCCAAAGAGTGATTTTGGACACGATATGCCATATGGTAGTGAAAAGTGGCCTGAAAGGTATTGACCTGTGGCGTACCACCGATCTGGATCTGAGCTTTCAGGGTTGTTAGCAACGAAGGATCATTGAGAGGCATATTGAAGTTGGGATAAAAGGCGACGAAGACGGTTCAAGCGTTTAACGTGGTTTGGATGGTACCAATGCAGGCGTTCTGGTACTCCACGAATCTAGTATCGAGTAGGGCGATACGAGAGAACGCATGTAGTCCTTTTCTTCCGTGGAAGGTCAGGGCTAGTCTTATGCCACCGAAGTGGATATGGGTATATCCTTGGGATAGACAGATCCATGGAAGATCTGAGGGAAGAGTGAGAGGGACGAGGTGTTCAGAGGTTGTTGCTGGGAGTTGGTGTGAATCAAACTTGGAGGTTTGCACGAACTCTTTAACAATTGGGTTTAACGCAGAACTGACTAGTTGTTTAACTTTGTTGGAGAGGGAATTATGGGGTTTTCTGAAGACACTATAAGGGTTAACTAAAGGCATACTAGTAATAGGAATTTTAGACTCATCAGAAATATAAGAGATCTCATATAACTGATCAATCTTTGACGCAAACGACCGACGGAAACTAGAATTTGAACGGGAGAGACCCTGATCTGGATTCAAATCTGGGTTTAGACTTCTAACAATTCTTATCTTTACCCTCAAGCTCGTACTTTGAAGAAATTACCGTAGACCCTTCCGACTTACGACTCACCTAACAAGCTACTTTTGAACTCGATGTATATTAGGGCATTATCAAGGATTGGTGCAAAGATTCGTACCATTGCCTTTTGGAAAACGAATGGAGCTTTTTTAAACCAAAGGGCATCACCGTCCATTGATAATGGTGGTTTGGGATGCAGAAAGTCGTCTTTGGCCTGTCTTCTGGCTTGATTCCCAACTGCCAAAACCCTGCCTTTAGGTCAAATTTTGATAAGACCTTTGCGTTTACCAGCGATTGGAAAAGGAACTTCTTTTGAGGTAGGGGAAATTTATCATCCGCTAAGAAGTGGTTTAACAGTTGATAATTTATCACCAGCCGTAGCTTTCCCCGGACTTGTTCACTTCTTTTGTTTACACAAAGTGCTTCACATGTCCAATGAGACGTTGTTGGCTCAATTAAGTCTTGTTTTATCAGCTCTTGGCATTCTTGTATGGCGAGCTGGGCATGATCAGGATTCATTCCTGGGTGACTGGCTCTTGTCGGGTTTATGTCTTCGTTTTGCTTAAACGATAGTGAGACAGATCTGATCTGATTTATATAAAACCAGTAAAAGTTTGGGGGAGGACTGAAATGGGGGGAGTGGGTGGCTGATTTATATAAAAACAGTAAAAGTTTGGGGGAGGACTAGGGTGATAAACATAAAAGACTCAAGGGTTTGGACTGAAAAGGACTAGAATCAAAAGAACTAAAAAGGACTCAAGACTCTTAACAGGACTCTAGATTTTAGAGTGAGAAAGAAGAGAGAAGATAGAGAGAAATATAGAAGAAGATTTTATTTATTTCCAAGGATGATTTACAAGTGAGGGGGAGCCTTCCTTTTATAGACCAAGGAGAGGCTTGATTACATCATCCATGACATCACACTTACATCACACCTAATATTACATAGAAAATATCTAGGAAAATAACAAAATACATGACATAAGCGCTTACATCACTTTAAGAGTGATTAAAGCTTTATTTAGTTCTAAGAACACCATTAGCACACTTAAAAGCATCCATAGCCCATTTTAATTTGGTTTTGCGGAGTCACGAATCTCGATAGTAAACGGGAGCGTATCTTTGTTGTATGGTTCGTTGTGTTGGGCAGAATCAGACACCGAGTTCTTTCTGGGGTCAGTTGGTTGAATGATAATGGGAGGGTGTGTAAATGCATGAATATTATTGAAGTAGTCTATGACCGTCTTCTCCCATTCAATTGTTTGAGGGTCTTCTTCTTTCCACGGGTGTTCTCCATTCAGTATTTTTAGCGGCAGATCTTCGATTTTTACCTGGTTTGCCTTTGCGAGATTTATGCGGGTTTCCATCCAAGCGTCCCAGTAGTTGATCTTGTAGTAATATCCTGCAGGATTCATATCATACCAAGAGTGTATGAAATTGGGTGGTCCTGTAGGGTTCAGATCATAACTCTCCTTTTTAAAATGGCTCGGCTCGTGGAATAGAACCATGCAGTGTTTTCTGGGGTAGTCCTTTATGAGATGGTCCCAGACATGGATTGGGAGGAACCATTCAAGGAACTTGGCAAAGTTTTACTACTCTCCTGATAAGCAGCCTAACTGGTAGTCTAAAAGATAGACTAACATTTTGTTAGAGTTAAAGGCCATGGCTATGACGAAAGACTCTGTCAGGTACCACAGGAAGGCCAGGCCTTCATTCATAACCTGCGCAAGATTTTGAGTCTAAAAACATTTAGAAAGGGATCATCTGGGAAGAATTTATCTCCATCCATTAATGGGCCTTATGTCTTAAAGGTGATAGTGCGGAGGTTTTTGTAATTTAGGAGGGATTCATCTGTTATAGCGTGTTTGGTGACCACCTCGATGATTTCTTCAGGGACATCTTTCTTTTGCAGCTTTTGTATGAGGGTGGTAGTGTTTGGGGTCTTTGAGGGATTCATGACTGCTTCTTTGGAATGGAGGTATTTGGGTTGTGGGAGTTCTCATTCTTGCTTGCCTTTAAATAGGCAATGCCATCTGGCAGGGAATCTTTAAGGATCTTTTCTTTATCTTCTTGAAACGTTGTGCAGGATTCTTGAAGATTGGCTATCTCCTGTAATGATGGTTTTCTGGGTAGCTTCTTCTTCCTGTTCCCTGTTGTTGGCTTCGTGTGATTGGTTTCACGCCCTGAGGGTTTTCCTGTTTCCTTTTTGACCCATATGACCTCTTTTGTCTTTTTGCCTTTCTTCCTTAGTAAGATTCTTTTGTGACCATTCGTTATTTCATCGTGTGGGCCTGACTCTTCATCTTTGCTTGTCTTACTGATTCCTTTGTTCGTTTTGGCAGGAATCTGCAGAGTGGAGGTCACTTCAATATTTTGCTTTTGCTTTTTTGAGCTAGCTGGAAGATTCTTTTTGGGTGATAGGGTACACTTTTCTTTGAATTGTTTTGACAGGGAATCTTCTTTGTGATCCTTCAGGCTAGGATACTGTTTGTATTTTTGTGTTTTTTGGATTTTCTGGAACATGGCCAGCGTTAATGACTGGTCGCTGATGGCTGGCGTTAATGACTGGTCGCCGAGAGTATCTTGAGGGTCTTCTTCCATCATGTAAATCTGTAGTCGCTCAACTTCAGATTCTTTTGTCGGTTGTTACATGAATCTTTAAAGGAGGCATCACATCAGCAAGTTGCTTTATTCCTTTTACAACTTGCGTTTGCTTTTCTGACCATGCTGGTGGATTCTTTTTTAACATGGGGAACAAGTGTTCTGTGTGATTAGACAACCTTGGTAGAAAATCTGCCATACAATTGACCAATCCAAGGAACTGTTGCACCTCTTTTTGTGACGTCAGCTTGTTGGGAAACGATGGAGTTCCTGGGCGATGTCTGGTTGTGGCTGGTAAACGCCATCGGTGATTTTCATGCCCAAAAAATCAATGGACGTGACTCCTATCTCCATTTTCTTTTCTGAAAGCATGATCCCATATTGTTTTACGATATCATGAAATTTTTCAAGTAACGTTACATGTAAGTCTTCATCTTCGGAAAACAGGAGGATATCATCGATGTATATTAGGGCATTATCAAGGATTGGTGCAAATATTCGTACCATTGCCTTTTGGAAAATGGATGAAGCGTTTTTTAAACCAAAGGGCATCACCTTCCGTTGTTAATGGTGGTTTGGGATGAAGAAAGCCGTCTTTGGCCTATCTTCTGGCTTGATTCCCAACTGCCAAAACCCTGCCTTTAGGTCAAATTTTGATAAGACCTTTGCATTTACCAGCGATTGGAAAAGGGACTTCTTTTGAGGTAGGGGAAATTTATCATCGGCTAAGAAGTGGTTTAATGGTTGATAATTTATCACCAGCCGCCGCTTTCCCCGGACTTGTTCACTTCTTTTGTTTACATAAAATGCTTCACATGCCCATTGAGACGTTGTTGGCTCAATTAAGTCTTGTTTTATCAGCTCTTGGCATTCTTGTATGGCGAGCTAGGCATCATCAGGATTCATTCCTGGGTGACTGGCTCTTGTCGGGTTTATGTCTTCGTTTTGCTTAAACGATAGTGAGACAGATCTGATCAGATTTATATAAAACCAATAAAAGTTTGGGGGAGGACTGAAATGGGGGGGGGGGAGTGGGTGGCTGATTTATATAAAAACAGTAAAAGTTTGGGGGAGGACTAGGGTGATAAACATAAAAGACTCAAGGGTTTGGACTCAGAAGGACTAGAATCAGAAGAACTAAGCAGGACTCAAGACTCTGAACAAGACTCTAGATTTTAGAGTGAGAAAGAAGAGAGAAGATAGAGAGAAATATAGAAGAAGATTTTATATATTTCCAAGGATGATTTACAAGTGAGGGGGAGACTTCCTTTTATAGACCAAGGAGAGGCTTGATTACATTATCCATGACATCACACTTACATCACATCTAATAATACATAGAAAATATCTAGGAAAACAACAAAATACATGACATAAGCGCTTACATCACTTTAAGAGTGATTAAAGCTTTATTTAGTCCTAAGCACACCATTAGCACACTTAAAAGCATCCATAGCCCGTTTTAATTTGGTTTTGCGGAGTCACGAATCTCGATAGTAAACGGGAGCGTATCTTTGTTGTATGGTTCGTTGTCTTGGGCAGAATCAGACACCGAGTTCTTTCCGGGGTCAGTTGGTTGTATGATAATGGGAGGGTGTGTAAATGCACGAATATTATTAAAGTAGTCTATGACCGTCTTCTCCTATTCAATCATTTGAGGGTCTTCTTCTTTCTACGAGTGTTCTCCGTTCAGTATTTTTGGCGGCAGATCTTCGATTATTACCTGGTTTGCCTTTGCGAGATTTATGCGGGTTTCCATCCAAGCGTCCCGGTAGTTGATCTTGTAGTAATATCCTACAGGATTCATATCATACCAAGAGTGTATGAAATTGGGTGGTCCTGTAGGGTTCATATCAAAACTCTCCTTTTCAAAATGGCTCGGCTTGTGGAATTGAACCATGCAGTGTTTTCTGGGGGAGTCCCTCATGAGATGGTCCCAGACATACATTGGGAGGAACCATTCAAGGTACTTGGCAAAGTTTTCCTTCTCTCCTGATAAGCAGCCTAACTGGTAGTCTAAAAGATAGGCTAACAATTTTTTAGAGTTAAAGGCCATGGCTATGACGACAGACTCTCTCAGGTACCACAGGAAGGCCAGGCCTTCATTTGATAACCTGCGCAAGTTTTTGAGTCTGAAAACATTTAGGAAGGGATAATCTGGGAAGAATTTATCTCCATCCATTAATGGGCCTTGTGTCTTAACGGTGAGAGTGAGGAGGTTTTTGTAGTTTAGGAGGGATTCATCTGTGATGGCGTGTTTGGTGACCACCTCGATGATTTCTTCAGGGACATCTTTCTTTTGCAGCTTTTGGATGAGGGTGGTAGTGTTTGGGGTCTTTGAGGGATTCATGACTGCTTCTTTTGGAATGGAGGTATTTGGGTTGTGGGAGTTCTCATTGTTGCTTGGCTTTAAATAGGCAATGTCATCTGGTAGGGAATCTTTAAGGATCTTTTCTTTATTTTCTTGAAACGTTGTGCAGGATTCTTGAAGATTGGCTATCTCCTGTAATGATGGTTTTCTGGGTAGCTTCTTCTGCCTGTTCCCTGTTGTTGGCTTCGTGTGATTGGTTTCACGCCCTAAGGGTTTTCCTGTTTCCTTTTTGACCCATATGACCTTTTTTGTCTTTTTTCCTTTCTTCCTAAGTAAGCTTCTTTTGTGACCATTCGTTATTTCATCACGTGGGCCTGACTCTTCATCTTTGCTTGTCTGACTGATTCCTTTGTCCGTTTTGGCAGGAATCTGCAGAGTGGAGGTCACTTCAACATTTTGCTTTTGCTTTGTGACTTCTTTTTCTTTTTTGAGCTGAGCTGGAAGATTCGTTTTGGGTGATAGGGGACACTTTTCTTTGAATTGTTTTGACAGGGAATCTTCCTTGTGATCCTTCAGGTTAGGATACTGTTTGTATTTTTGTGTTTTTTGGATTTTCTGGAACATGGCCGGCGTTAATGACCGGTCGCTGATGGCTAGCGTTAATGACTGGTCGACGTGAGTATATTGAGGGTCTTCTTCCATCATGTAAATCTGTAGTGGCTCATCTTCAGATTCTAATATCTCACTTGTTTCTGATTCTTCACTGGCGCTATAGGATATGGTGCATATCATTCTTTTCCCTGGTTCATCGTCTAGGGAGTATAGAGATTCGATATCAGAAACGTCTGCTGGTTCGACCTTATTGATGGCTTCAAGAAGAGCTTGGGTCTTTCTTTTGTCTTTACAGTCTTTTGCAAAGTGGCCTTCTTTATTACAGACATAGCACCGATTAGTGTTTCTACCTCTCTTTGATTTTTTGTTCAAGAACTTCCAATTTCTTTGAGAGTTATGTTTGCCCGTCTTTGAATAGTAATCATCAGATCTTTTGAACTGGACTACTCTGGATTTTCTATGAGGCTTCGAACAATTGCATGTCGAATCGTCTTTTCACTTTATCTTCAAGTTTCTGTCATTGCAGGCAGACCCGAGTCGTCTTCTGGTTTTTTCAAACTCAACCAAAAACTGTTTTTGGTTGCATAGCTTTGTCAAAGCATTCATGATTAGTTGGTAAAGACCACCAAGGGAAGCTTGAGCAACCGTCATATTTTTGGCTTCTAAACCTCTGTAAGCCTCATTTGAGAGAGACTCTAGGAAGGAGTTCAGGAACACTTGTTTAAGATTTACGTCATCAATGCCTTGAAGATAGTAAAATCTTTCAGACATTCTGTTGTAATGCTTTTCGAGGTCATTCGGACGAAAAGAGCAACATTTCATTTTTAAGAACTCTTCTCGGGCTCGGATTGTATGATCTAGGGGGTTTCCAATGAATTTATAATAGATGGTATTTATGAATTCTTCTGGGGTTTTGCTTTTTAGGATGTTTGTTTGCCTGTATTCACCAAGACATATGTACCAATCCCGAAGTCGTCCTTGGCATCTTGCCAAGAAACGTTTGATGACCATGTCGATACTATAATACTAGAGCTCCACTGTGCACCAGGTCAGCATTTCAATGCTTCGGTTTTGCCATTTTGCAGGGAGGATGTCATCAAAGGTGAACTGTTGCTTTGAGTCTGTATTTGGATGAGCCCGTTTGTTTGTCTGAGGCGACGTTTGGGAGGCTTCATCATCAATGTCAGAAACATAGGCCCTTTCAGTGGTATCTTCTTTCATGAACAGATGCTCAAACTCATCTGTTGGAGGTACCTCTTCATAGGATTAGGAGGCAGAGCTTTCTTCAGATACTGATGAAGATGTGTCATCATATATTAGAGGAGCTATCATCGGAGCGACCGTTTGCATACACTCCTTGCTGCTTGTTGGAGCGACCATTTGCATGCTTTCTTTGCTGTATGTTTTAGTCAAAGCTTGCAGGAACAAGGAGATATCATTCTCTTTCGTAGGCAATTTATCGGAAGCGTTCATGGAGGTCATCATCATGACGTTATCACTCATGTTCTTTGTGCCTCCTGCTGGCCCTTTTCCTCTGCTTGAGGATGCAGCTTTGTTAGTGCTTTCAGAGGATGTACTTCTTGTTGGCGAGGCTTTTCTAGCTTTGATTTTTCTTGTTCCTTTGACCAGAGGTTTAGGGATGGGGAGTTATGTAGAAATGACGAAGCTGGTAGTGGTTAAGGATCAAAGGAGGTTCGCACAAATGGTGTTGTTGGCAGTCTCCATGGATCGTTAGCATAGGTGGAAACCCTTTGCTGCTTGTGTTGTCATTCAAGGTCTGCAAGTTGTGCCTTCAGGAATTTCATTTCAGCTTCTTTTTGCTAGAGACCTTGTGGACTTTGTGGCCCTGGGGATTGTTGATGCATTATTTTGGTGTCTGTAACTTGTCTTAATTAACGTTGTATTTATACGGTCTTTTATGTATTATCGAGTCTGTAATTCGCCGTCGACCAAGTCGGATATCCTCCTATCCTACTTGTGTCCGAAAAAGTTTGTCTCGTTTGTTATGTAAAGTTAAATGACAATGCATGTTGCATGTTATGGTTTATGTTTGTTTGTGTGTTTGTACATGTTTGCTGCAACCTGTTAGTTTGCAGCCAAACAGCTTTTGCAGCCTTCGACGAAACTCCAGGTTTCGTCGAGTGCATACATGGCGAAACTCCATTATGACCAAAACTTCATGTTTCGTCATGATGGGTGACGAAACTCCTAGAGTTTCGTCATCCAGGAGGTTTCGTCAGGCCCAAATCAAGTTTCGTCAAGCCCTATTAACGTTTCGTCAGTTGTTGGGATGGGCTGCTATATAAACACAACATGGTTTCACTTTGAAACCATGAGAGCATACCCTGGGAGATTTACTTCAAACTTTGTGTGTATCTGTTTGAACCGTGTTCTCATCTAATCAATTGACTATGATTCATTGGTTACCCTTGTGTTGTTACTATCTATGTTTGGTTTGGCATAGTCACGGGGATTCCGCACTTGTGACCGTGTTTGTGAAAAACAAGTGATTTGGTTTCGTTATCGATCCTCAGAAATTGGGACCTACAAGTGGTATCAGAGCATTGGCTCTTATCCTTGTTTAAAATCAAACATAGTTTGGATTTTATCAAGTGTTGAAACTGGTTATTGTTGTTTTTCTGAAAATTGTTCTTGAAAAGTTCATACATTTCTGAAAAATCTTCTTAAAAACTGTTGATCTTGTTGTTTGCTAAAAAGTTTTATCAAAAACCTTGTTAGTTTGATTGTTCACGTGATAAACCGGGTTTTTAGTGAAAGTTTTAAGCAATTTCGTGTTTCGGAAATTTCTTCAGTGACCGGAAAGTTCATATATTCTGGGATTGGTCTTCATATCTTCAATGGACCTTCATATTGTTCTTGGGATATTACTTGCAATTTAAAATTAAAAGAGAAATTGAAATTGGATTAAAATATTAACACCATACCTTGGTTGGTAAAATAAGTATGTTGTGAACAAGTGTTCTGTGTCAGTAAAAGGATAAGATTTCAAAGAAAATATCACCAACTTTCACCAACTATCTGTGACCATTCTCGATGAAAGTCATAATCGACGAAACCCCCTTGAGTTTCGTCACAAGGAATTCTGACGAAACCCCCTGAGTTTCGTCATAAGGAACTTCGACGAAACCCTTAGAGTTTCGTCAAAGGTACTTCGACGAAACTTATCGAGTTTCATGTAGAGAGTTTCGTCGAGATCATTGTCAAATTTCAACAGAGGACTTGCAAAAGTGATTTAACATTGTGTTTTCAAGTGTGTAATCAGGTATTATCATTCATATATCAAATATGAGTAGTACAAGTCCATGGGATTGGAGCACGGACCCAAGACCAGGTCAAGATCAAACCTCGACAGTCGTGTGGTTAAGGAATGTCATGCCTCCACAATCGATAAGTGTAAGTCAATGGGCATTGGTGTCGAACCAAAATCAAAGCATTCAAAATCTTTTGCTTAGCGAGAGTGAAACGGGTAGCAATAATCGCCCGCAAAGTTGAATCACATGAATGACTATCCATCATGGGGGTCGTTTCCATACTTACGTTCTAGGGAAAAATACCGAATTATGGACGTGTTTCACTTCTCCATACAACACTGCCCTCGAAGAAGCAGGATCAAGTGTGGCGACATTGGCTAATATGCTTGAAGACGACAAGAAAGCATATGATCTAGAGAAGAAGGCGTTTGCTATTCTTACGCAAGCACTCCACAAAGACATCTATCATCAATTCTCTTATTGTATGAGCACGAAAGCTTTATGGGATGCCTTGGTAGCGAGAGGAGAAGGGAATGCAGCTACGAGAAAGACACGCCATGATCTATTGAAGAAAGAGTTTGAATTAATTCAATTCTTGGAGAATGAAACCCTAAATGATATGACTACTCGTTTTTATCATTTGATTAGTGAAATGTATTCTTATACTGTTCTTGCAACTCAACAGGAAATGGTTGCACGGTTTGCTGATGCTCTACCTCCAAAGTGGAGTCCATTTATTGAACTTTTAAAGCATACGGGTGTTTTAGATGCGGTTAGTATCTACGAGTTCGTTCAAAAGTTGGAGCATAAGAACGAAGAGGAAATTCGGAAAGCTAAAAGGATTGCAGTTCCTCAAAACACAGAAATGTATCTGAGTGGTTTTAATCCTGCAGCCAGTTCCAGTTCCGTTCAACAACCGAAGCTACAAACAGCGTTTATGTCAAATACAAGCTCTTTTCTGTTTCCACAATCAGCTCCATCTCACGTTTTCGATCCGAGTGCTTATCATCCGCCAGCGCATATGATTGCTCAAGCTCATGCTTTTTCTAAACCGCAACTCGATCCGAGTGCATGGCTACCAAATCCCCAACCTCCACCTCAAGTTACCACTACTCAACCTCAGATCGATCCAAGTGCTTATATTCCTACCACATCACAACAACAAGCCCAACCACAACAACAACAGCAACAGCAAGTATGTTATACTAACACTCCTCCACCCCAAAACCCCAACACAGTCAGAGTTGATACTTCAAACCTCTCGAAAGTTAGCATTGAAGTAGCGAAGGAGCATATGGAACTCATCAATACTATGGTCAGTGCCTACTGCGGTTTGGTCGCGGGTCAAATTGGAAACATTAATTTGACCAATGAAGATTATCAATAAATCGACCGTGATGAAATGGAGTTGATGGATATAAAGTGGGCGTTCGTAAGTGCTGTTAGAAGGGCTAAGGATTACATGAGTCGAACGGGAAGAACTTTGTTGGAAAGAAGAAGGATACGAAGTACGGATTTGATAAGGATGCAGTTACATGTTTCAATTGTGGCGAAAAGGGTCACTTCAAACGTGAGTGTCCCGACCGAGCAGACAAGGCAATCAGAACCCATTCAGAAATCAGACGAGTACTTCCAATGCCAATCAAGATAATCGTGAAAGAAGGATGGTAGCGGTGAACAACAACTAGAACCAGAACCAGTCTGGACCTTCAAACACCACCAGAGCATTAGTTGTCCAAACTGATGAAGGGTGTAATTGGTCTGTACAATTTGGGGATGGTGATCAAGAAGGAGGAGGAACAGCGTGTTATGCAAAGATCATCAATCACATCAAGCACGTTCACAGGGAAGAATTTTCTGAAAGTGACGATAGTTCGGGTTATACCGGGAGTTCTGATGAAGAAAGTTATAATTCGGGTGATAATTCGGAATCTGATGTGAAAGAAGAAGGGAATTCTGATGTTGATGATTTGTTGAATGAAGCAGGGGAGTTGAAGTGTCAGAAGTCTATTCTGATCAAGAAGGCTGGTGTAGCATCAAAAGAAATGGAGAAGTTCTTCTCTGAAGACGGATCTTTTTCTTATCAAACTGGCTTCATGGAAAACGTCTCAGCCTCGACCAGTCAGGTAAAATCTGAAACTCCTGCTCCTAGTGTTTGTAATGTTTGTGCAGATTTGAAGCTTGAATCCGAAAAGGTTCATAGCCATAATCAAAGTTTGGTTATTGAGTTGTCTAAGTGCAAAGAGGCAAATTTGGCTTTAGCTAGAAACAAAAAGGATTTTAAGTCTGTAATTGAGACTTTAAAGAAAAGTGTTTCCGAATTGACCAAAACTGTTTTCAATAAGCAAATTGGTATTAACAATTACATTAACATCATCGAGGAAACCAAAAAGGAGCTATCCATTGCCAAATGCGAGCATGATGCAATCAAGCTCAAATTGGAGTGTTATTCTAACTCCCGATATGTGCTCGATCACATCATTGACGCTCAACAACTGAAGGGAAACAAGAAAGGTGTTGGGTATAAGAAGTGTCCGCCCCCTTTGAGACACAACTATACTCATATGCCCGATGAAGAAGAAATGCCACGTTTTGAACCTAGTGTACCTCTTGATTATGAGGAAGTTACTACTGGCCTTGGGTTCAAATCAGACAGTTCCTAGAGTACCTCATCTGATGGAACAGAAATTTCAGCATTGACGAATCAAAGTGCTCCAATTATTGAGGACTATGAGTCGTCTGATGATGAATCAGAGGTAAGTGATCAGGATAAATCACTAGATAAGATGAAAGGAGTAGAAATTCCAATTGAGAATTACATTCTTTGTGATCCTCCTACTCCTTTTGTTCAACCAGTTGTCAAACAAGTGATAGATCCTGTCAAGGATGTCAAAGATGACAAGGAATATGTGTCTGCTGTTAAGAGCAATAACGTGTTGTACACTTTGGTCGATGATTCTAAAATTTATTCAGACAATGACTTTCCAATTAAAAATGTTAATCCATCGTCGATTGACAAAGTTTTTGAAGATAACACAATCAAGTTTTTGGGAAAGACGATCCCGGGAGTTACTGTAACTCAATGTGATCCAATTCCTAAAGCTGAAATCAAAAAGCAATTTGGAAATCAGAAACCACTGACAAAGCAACAACCTATTGCTTCTAAAGGTAAACAACCAGAAAGGCGAGCTCAAAAGCCTAACGTTTCTCAATCAAAATTTGAAACAAAAGGAGCTCGTTACCAGAAGAAAAGCAGTAATGTCAAATTTGTAGCATCGAAAGGTACTGATAAAATTGAGACTTTTGAAAACAAATCAAACACCGATTTTGTCCAACAAGTCAAGGTTTTAAAACGTAACAGTCAAAACAATTACACTCAACATACAAACGGGTGTGATGAAAAAGCAAGTACCTCAGGTTCTACGGGTTCGACATTTCTTCGTCGATCAGATTCTCCTAAGTTTGTGGAAAGGAGAATGTGTTTTAAGTGTGGGGAGTTTGGACATATCATCAAAAATTATACAAACACTCCCAAGGATAAATTTGTTGAGAAAGCACCACCTGAAAAGGTTCACCCTCAACGTCGCCCCATTTCACCAAAACATGATAAAAGAACTGTTAAAAAACAAGAAATGAAACAACGACGTCAAAATGTCAAAGCTATTGAAAAGGCTTTAAAATCTGAAGTCAAAACGGTCAAAAGGGAACCAAGTTCTTCACAATCTTTAAAACCAGAGGTTTCAAAATCTTTTCATAAAAACCAAACTAGTAAACAAAATCAAACTTGGAGACCTAAGACGGGTGAAAGTTCAGGGGGAGGTGTTGTGTTACAAAATCATCAGGAAATTGAGATCACTTTTCGTGATGCTCGGGGACGACCCAAGACCACTAAGGCTTTGGTCCCCATCCTCAACTAATCGTTGAATGATATGTGCAGGATGTTCCAGGAGGAACTGTTAGTAGTCATTGGATTGTTGACAGTGGAGCATCTAGGCACATGACAGGCGACTTACGGCTTTTGTATGATGTGAGAAATATTAGAGGAGGCTATGTCGCGTTTGCTGGAGACAAAGGCGGATAGATCACTGGAGAGGGAATGATATCCAATGGTGTTGTATGTTTCGATAAGATCAATTATGTTCGTCAAATTGATCACAATCTTCTGAGTGTTTCGCAAATCTGCGATAAGAAGTTCACCGTGCATTTTGATGATTCCGGTTGTTATGTGCTGAAACCTGGTTTCAAAATTCCAAAAGAATGGATTCTCTTATCGGCTCCAAGGGTTAATGATCTTTATATTCTTGATATAAGCCAAGCGATTACGACATCTGCGCAAGTCACTTGTTTTGTCTCGAAAGCCACAGAGAAGGAGTCTATATCTTGGCACAGAAGAATGGGGCACATTTACTTAAGAAAAATGAACCATTTGGTGAAAAACAATCTTGTGAATGGTGTGCCTGTGAGAAGTTTTCATCTACAAGATATATGTGTATCGTGCCAGAAAGGGAAGCAAATGAAGAAGTCTCACCAGCTGAAGAAAATCAACACTGTTAGCATGCCTCTCGAACGTCTTCATATGGACCTCTTTGGACCTATGAAACACAAGACAACCTTTGGCGATGCTTATTGTCTAGTAGTTACTGATGACTACTCTAGATTTTCTTGGGTAGCTTTTATGGCACACAAGAGTGACACTCCTGGAATCCTCAAGGATCTTCTTACTATGCTTGAAAATTTATACACGTTGAAAGTGAAGAGGATCCGAAGCGACAATGGAAGTGAGTTCAAGAACCGTGTAATGGATGAGTTCTGTACTTCTAAGGGCATTCTTCATGAATACAGTTCTCGCTATACTCCACAACAAAACGGTGTCACTGAGAGGAAGAATCGAACGATAATTGAAACTGCTAGAACGATGTTAGTAGAGTCGGAGCTTCCTGTTCAGTTATGGGGGGAGGCTGTGTCGACTGCTTGCTACACGTTAAACCGAGTTGTTACAGTTAAGAGGCATGGCAAAACTTGTTTTGAACTTCTACAGAAAAGGAAATCGGATCTTTCTTACCTAGTGTAGGACCGGTTTTCGACTCCGAAACGATTGCATATCGACACGTGTGATGTGCGGAATCCGTACACGTGCGTGGACCGAACACGAGAACGTACTATAAACGTGATTCTATTGATAGATCTGAAACGTAAAAAGAACCATGAATCACCTCTTGCTCTTTCTCTCTCTAGACTATCTCTCTAGCTCCAAAGCTCTAAAAGTCTCCAAATGTGCAAAAGTGCAAAAGTTCTAAATCTAACACATTAGATTCATATTTATAGGCCAAGGGGCTAAATGAAAGATCTCATTAATTACATAAATGCCACCTTGCCTTTTCTCTAATTGTTACAAGATAAAGTCTAGATTTCTTCAGTTTCAGCTACGGACTGGATTGACGGAGGCGATAGACATTACTGCACTAACAGACTCCCCCTTGGATATTGTCGCAGTCAATCTCGTAGCGTCTTGTCTTTCTCCCTCTCTCTGAGTCTTCTCGAATCTTTATCATCTTCAGCATCACAGACTCCCTCTTTCTTGAACAGAATCCCCGTGGATCTGTCTTCAGCTTCAGCTCCCCCTTTCAGTAGACTCTTTTCTTCATCAGGCTCCCCCTTTCATCAAGCTTCCGTGCTTTTGGGATCGAGACCTGGCTTATTAAAAATTTCTAAATCAAGATCCTGGCTCTAAGATATAATAATATAGATATATCCAGAAATACTTGATTCTCTCCCTCTATCAACTATCTTCAAAGATTTGGCAGTATTAAGTATCCATGATCGAAAACTGGCTCTTTACAACAGATTTAACAATTTAAGCATCCAAATCCCTCACAGTTAAACATCCAAGTCCAAATTAATGACCTTGGAGATATCACAAACTGTTTTTGATTTTTTTTTTAATAAAAACTTCAAGTTTCAAATTAATGAACTTGTTTTATTTTCAGAAACACGATCCGCATACTTAGATTTTGAAACTCAGCTTCCCAGACATCGGTTGTCAAAAATAAAGTGAAATCAAAATCTTTTTTTGGAATTTTTCTGAAACATAAAGCAGTAAAGAAATATTTACATATATATTTACAGACTATATTTTTATTTGAGTTCGTGTCAGAGGATCATATCAGTTTATGACAAATCACTAGTACCGTTGAGCTTTAAACACTTTAAGTTCTAAACGATTCACTTAGATTGTCAGTATACTGATCCACTTAAATTTTCACACAAAGTTCAATTGTTTCGAGATACGAGAATTAGTGTTTTAAGCACTTAAACTTATTCGCGTGTCCCACCTCAGAATATACTCCCGTATCCAGACTCCTATATTCAGTCTTACAGGTGAATGTACACTAATGATATCTGTAAGGGGTAAATGCGAGGCCATGAGAGCTCAGGCTATTGCTTCCGCAAAATCAGAGAGATGATGGCTCGACTTTAGGTGGGTCCCCCTTGGGGATCTTCTTTTCAACAGCACATGATTAGCATTTTTCAATGTTTCATAATTTTTTATTCTGAGGGTGAGCTTTAAGAATAAATCAGTGCAAAGTATTATACGAGGACTAGGCTATTGCTCCCGCAAAATCAGAAGTCCTGGTATAATACCCCAGATATCATCACATACAAAGACCTAGTATGTCAGAAATAGAAAGCCCTTCAAACAAGATTTCGAGGGTTACCCATATATCCGAGAGATGTTCCCCACGAGATAAGTAAGTATTTGATATTTAGGTTTATATCTCGAAAACAATCTTTTAAGCGTGTAAAAACCTACTGGCATATCATCAGTGAGACCATTTATCACATTTTATCATTCCATTTCTTTAGCGTACTGTGATTGTCTACTGATGTACTATCATTTCCTCTTTTTACACAAAAACTCATTTTCTGAAAATTTCTTACTCCCCCTAAAATTCAAAACATTTAAAGAAAATTTGACAACCTGATACTGATAGCTTTGTCTCGCCATCCATTTTCTGCTTTTCATGCACTGATTTGCTGAAAATATAATGTACCCCCATGATTTACAACCATTGATTTTCGACAGTTTGAAAACCGTTTTTCAATCTTGTGAAAGAAATCATGTTTGTTCAGCCGTGAGGGTTTCGACATATTCACTCAACATATTTTTGTAAATTTTTGAGTTTTTGACAAAATTTAAAAAACAAACATATTTTTTATTTTTCAATTTTTAGGGTTTTTGATATATGGTTTATTTATATACAGAAAAATAAACTCCTTGTTTCAGTTGCAGGGACTACCAGCCTCCTCTCCTCGTGCCAGGCTGCTCTTATCTCCATCTTGGTAAACATCTGTTTTCTTGAGCACCTGCACATTCACACTTACTCAATTACTTGAACAGGTTAGCCCAGGTCTGTTTGACCTTAGGCATTTCAAAACAATACGTTTCATTCAACTTCGGAAAATCTTTATCATTTTTCTCAAATGAATTTTCATTCCAATTATCACTCATAGAAACCGTTTGTTTCTTTTCAACCCAAGTTTGTCCTTTCGGAGCACCTCTTTTGTAAAAATGTGAATCTTTTCGAACATTTTGATTTTGAACAACAACATTTGGTTTCCAAAACTGGTTTGGTTTTGTTGCATCAACAGTTGTTTTCCAGCTTTGTGTTGTTCTTAATCTGGGTGTCACCGATTTCCATGTTTGTTGTGAGTCAGCCTTTGACATTTTCAGCTTCCAAGTTTGCTTTGAATCAAACTTGGTTAACTTCTGATTCACAACATCAGACTTCTTTTTCTCAACATCAACAGGCTTCGGATTTGGACACTTGCGTGCAAGATGTCCAGTTTAATTACATTTAAAGCATGTTCTCTTGGATACATCTTTAGCCTATTGTTGTTGCTTTTTCTTTTGAGCATAGAACTCTTCATTAGACTGTCGTCTAAATTGGAGTTCTTTCTCTTCTTCAGAACTTGTTCCATGAACAAAGTTCATCTTTTCCTGATAATTTGGTGTTACATTTCTTTTCCAATTCTGTTTCTTTTTATAACCCAACCCAGCCTTTATGTTTTTCTTTTTGTAACTAGGTTTGTTATAAAAAGTTTTCTTGCCTTTTCCAACAAACTTTGAAATTTCTGACTTTTGAATCTCTACATGTTTGAAAACTTTGTTGATTTTATCTGAAATCACATTTTGAATTGGGAATTCATTATCTGAAAATAGTTTGTCCGATCCAATCATGGTATAAACCAATCCTTTTGAATCATCATTCACAACTTTTTCAGATTTTGAGTGTTTAAGATAACTATCATGAAAACTTCCCTCATTTTCATCTTGTGATTCAGACTTATCTGTTTTGGTAGACTCCACTGCTAAAACACTTTCAACAACCTTACCTACCACCTCTGAATCACTGATGTCATCAGATTTGGTGTAAGTCACATCGATGTTGTCGGGTAACTGGTCAACCATGTTTATTGCTTTTTCCACCTTCTCGCCATCATAGAATGTATAATTATTCTCCAACGGTGGTGGAACCTGATGGTATTCAGACCCAATTCCCTTTTTGTTCTTTTCTGACTCTTTCCCATCGGGTGTGATGTTGAAAATACGTTCCAGAATGTATGAAGACGCATGGTAACTTTGCAATTTATTGACCAACTTTTCTTTATCTGCCAGTTCTTGTTTAAGCTTAGCGACATCATCAATATATTGATTTAAAACCTTTTGTTTTCCTTCAAACCTGGCTTCAAGAAATTTAGTGTTTTTCTGACATGCACACAATCAATCATCTAAACTTTTGACTTTACTTTTCAAAGTTTCATACGCTTCTTTTACAGTATGATATGACAATTTCATTCCATCATATTCCTTTTGCAACTCTTGAATTGTTTTATCTTTTGGAACACATTCATTATAAACAGCTGAACATTTTTCTTTTAATATTTTATTTTCTTTTTCAAGATCATCACATCTTTGTTTCAGCTTTTCATTTTCTTGTTTCAAAAACTTTTCATTTTCAATCATTTCGTGACATTTATCTTTGAAAATCTTTTCTATTTTAGTGAATTCTATGTCTCTTATTTTAAACTTTTCATCTTTTTCAGTACAAGCACTGCACATTTCCTTGCATTTCTTGCACTGTTGTTCAGCTTTATTATCAATTTGATCAGAAGTATCAGTTTGAGTAGTTACCTCAGTGATTGGCACTGTGGTTTCGTTTGCTTGTGGATTCTGAACTTCCTCAAACACATGTTGTTTCTCTTCAATAGCTTCCTCAGCTTTCTCATCAGCTTTCTTCACCTCATTTACCAGCTTCTCACTCTCATTCACAATCTCTTCAACTGTCTTCTTCTTCTTCTCCAAACTGGCATATATCACCTTCCTAATGCCTTCTTCAACCTTCTCTTTATACCTTGGAATTTCTTTAAGACCTTTTCACCAAGCACTTACAGTAGGTATAGCAGCAACTAAAGCTTCAAATTTAACCTTCTTAGGATCAACCATCGGGTTTCCTTGAGGATCAACAAAGCATTCCTTTTCTTTACTCCACCTGCCTGCTAGTGTTGCTTCTTTGTAGGCATCATATACATCATCCAGTCTAAGACGAGCATGCCTTTCTTCACGGCTTTGTTTGATTTTCCTCGTCATGTTGACTCCAATCATACCCTTCATCATGATGAATTACAATTCTGGGTCTTTCTTGCTCATCTAAGTATTTATCCCAATCAAAATTAACCCAAACAGATTTTTCAGATCTTTTATTTTCTAAACTAGCTTCACTTCGATCACGAAGTGACAAAATAGCTTGTCTCTTCTCTTTAGAAGATCCTTCTTCAATCTACTTTCTAGTTGGTTGCTCGTTATTCTGATGATAAATGGCCTTTTTGTAGTAATCCTCATAAAAAGGATTCACGCTATCATCGGCTTTATTGTTCGTGCATTCTCTCTTGAAGTGCCCCTTTTCTTTACACTTGAAACAAGTGACTTTGTTCTTATCGAAACCTATCTTCATTTCCGAGCCTTCCAACCACTTTTTGCCAGTTATCTCCATGAATCTTTGAGCTCTTCGGATGACGCTTGCCATGCACCAGCGAATGTCCATGAGTTCCATCTCTTCTGGATCGACTTGATCGTAATTCTCCTTCGTCATGTTTGGATTTCCGATCTTACCTGCAATTAACCCTTCGTAAGATACCAGAATAGAGGCTAAGAAGCTCATGTGCTGTTGAGCAAACTCATTGTTTAAAAGTGGAGAATTTTTCCAATCCTGGTTTGGATTAGATTTTGACGATCCAGATGCAAATGAAGAATGATATCCTGGATCATAGCTCGAAGATTTGTTCTTTGACGAGTCACCAGTCTTTTCTACACTATAAGCAGTTTTGATCTTCGGAGATTCATTGTTTTGTAGCATTCCTCTGCGATAGTACAAACCGACATTCTGTTGATAACTAGAGCTGGACACCTTGTTTTGTTTTTGTAACAACAGATCATGTCCCTCTATCTTTTCAATCAAGCTTTCTAACGTCATCTCGTCGAATTTATCATCATTTTCAACACAATCACATAGGTTTTCCAATCTTCCTCATGTGGTAATGCCTCGATGAGTTTATCCACCATTTCTTCTCTATCTTTTTGGATTCCAAATCTTTACATTTCAATCTTCAGATGACAAAATCGTTCTATCATTTGACGAACTGTTTCATTCTTCATGCAGCTAAACAAGTCAAACTCTTTCTTCAACAGTGATATCTTGTTTTTCTTGATATCCTTTCCACCTTCAGCCAAATTGACTTAGACGTTTCACCATGCTGAAGTAGTGAGAAAATATCCTCTCTGATAGATTGTTGAAGTACATTTTTCATTCTTAATTCACTTGAATGTTCCTTTTTATCATCAGCTGTGAAATCTTTAAGTGTGATTAATTCATGTTTTTCATTTCTTGGTTTTTCATATCGTATGGTCAGCATGATCCAACTATCATGCGCATAGGCTTGTACCCACTTTTCAAATCTTTCATACAACCAGTGATAATCTTCGATATTCATGAGCTTTGGTGGTCTCAGATGATTTCCGTACACGTTATCATGATTCAAACTCTCAGAAATCACATTTGTAGCATTCTTTGGTGTCACTGGAGTTTCTTCTGATGTAAACGCGTTATAAAACGTGTTATAAAACTCTTCGCCGATTTCCGACATCTTTGAAATGCTTCTTGAATTTTCCGTTCCTTGAATTTTTGCTTCGTTTATCACTTTGAATCACCTTGTTGTTTATCTTCTCGAATATCACCTCGAATCACCTGAATCACGACAAACAAACAAACACGATCAGTTTTAATCAATCAAACAATTTGAATCGGATGGGTACTTGAACGAGTGAGTCAACAATAACAACAATCTGATGACAGCGGATCGGATGGTGATCCGATCGAGTGACAGTGTGCTTTGGATCGGGTTGCTACTCGATCGGGTGAGAATGTTGTCCGATCGAGTGACAATGCTGTTCGATCGGGTGAGTTTCCGTAACTTTGACCTGAGACACAAACAAAATGATTAGGATCGGGTGGTAATCCGTTCGGATTGCCACTCGATTCGTTGCACTACACGACGAAACACTTTCAACACAAACACGATGTAACGGAACGGATTGCCACTCAAGCGGGTGATAATCCGCTCGGGTAGGTCAAAAGTCAAGGGGTGAGATTTGAGTCAAGTGGCAACTCGAGCAACCCACCACTCTAATGATGACATTAAACGACAAAATGCTATGTTAACTATGACTTAACGATGAACCTTGACATACAATACAAAATCACATGCAAAGTCTGATGTTACTCTAATTCTATTGGACCTCACACTGATTATATGTGATAAGTTTTCTTGGGCCGAACAACTATAAGAAACACATGATTATCTGACAAACATTTTAATATTTTTACATGCAAACACTGATTAATTGACGTGACAATCTGTTTGAAGTTATTAATGAAGCTGATAAAAGTTGATAAGGTTACAACTCGCTCGGGTAAGGACACTAGACTCGGATTGCCACCCGCTCGGGTGGCCGTTCGAGTGAATAATGGTCAACAAAGTCAACTTTAAATGTAATGATGTGACTCGGATTGCTGTCCGACCGAGTGGTAATCGGGTCGGATAGGTCAACAAAAGTCAAAGAGTGAATGAATAGGGTGGCAACTCGCTCGGATTGCTGTTCGACCGAGTGGCTGTATGACCGGGTGACACCACAAATAAACCTTTATTTGACTCGGGTGGCAATGCAGTCGATTTGCTGTTCGACCGAGTGACACCAATTGAAATATAACATTCAATCAACACATGCAAACTGACAATTATCACATGCACATATTAATGATGTCCGACAAATTTTATCAATTCACATGTAAAATGATATTATCAATTGACCAACAATCTCAATTCAAAACTCAATTTCATTGGGCCGGCGATATGGACATCACATGGGCTGACACTATGTAAGAGAGTCACATGGGCCGGTGACATTGAATTATAAGCCGACAATTATGAATTCAATTAAGAGATCACGAGAAAATATTATAATGGTTGGTCAATCAGTCAATAAAGGTTCGTCAACTGAAGATAGTGTTCGTCAACAACAAGGTTGATCGAGGAATTATGAAGGTTCGTCGATGTCTCTGTTCGTCGTCAACTTTAACATAAACAACAATCAAACAGATATGCAGTAACGGAGAATGGCTGTCTGAGCGGATTACTGGTCGACCGAATGGTAATCCGCACTAGTAACAATGCTGTCCGTTCGGATTGCCGGTCGAGCGGATGGTAATCCGTTTGAATGTCAGCCAACAAGGTCAACTATTTTAAATGAATTGCAAAGAGACTGTCCGCTCGGATTGCCGGTCGAGCGGATTGCTGTCCGAGCGAGTAACAGTCAACTATAGGTCAACAATATGCAAAGGAATGGTACGAGATGAATTTAACTCGGATGGTCATCCGGTCGGATTGCTGTCCGACCGGTGAACATTACTTTGACAATGAACAGCAACAGTTAACATATTTTCTTAACTTTTTCGGACACAAAAATCAAGATTTCTCTTAAACGGCTTAGAATTAAGTTCTGAAAATTTGCAGGCTTGTAGATCAAGTATTTTTGCACAACATTTCAAAAAATCAGCAATTTTTAACCGTGAAAAGTCATTTAATTTGACGATTTTCAGATAAAAACGTGAAGAAGATGTAAAAGTGAAAATTTTTGACAAATCTGAGTGAAATTTGGATCTGAATCTGATGAATTTCCGTGCGAATTCGTGCGTTTGATCCGTACAATCGAGCTCCTGCTCTGATACCACTTGTAGGACCCCTTTTTTTGACTCCGAAACGATTGCGTATCGACACGTGCGTGGACCGAACATGAGAACATACTATAAACGTGATTCTATTGATAGATCTGAAACGTACAAAGAACCGTGAATCACCTCTTGCACTTTCTCTCTCTAGCTCCAAAGCTCTAAAAGTCTCCAAATGTGCAAAAGTGCAAAAGTTCTAAATCTAACACATTAGATTCCTATTTATAGGCCAAGAGGCTTAATGAAAGATCTCATTAATTACATAAATGCCACCTTGCCTTTTCTCTAATTGTTACAATATAAAGTCTAGATTTCTTCAGTTTCAGCTACGGACTGGATTGACGAAGGCGATAGACATTACTGCACTAACACCTAGAACCTTTTGGCGGTCCATGTACTATGATTGAGCCGGATGGAAAGTTTGGCGCCAAATCTATCGAGGGTTTCTTCCTTGGATATGCTACTCCGAATTTTCGCGTATGGAATCTGGCAACCAAAAAGATTGAGCTATGGAGTGAAGTAAGGGTTCAAAGGTATACAAGTTCTGTTAGAGCTCTGAGTGATCCTTGGATGTTCGATTATGATGGGCTATTCGACTCCTTTAATCTGCCAACCTTTGACGAAGAATCTGCAGCTGCTATGTAACACCTCGTAAAATCACGTTCAATGATGTATTTACACGTGTAATAAACCCTAATGAAGTCAAATATTAAATTTAAGGGACTAATTTTTTTGAAAAATCAAAAACCTTGATTACGAAAGGACTGGAAGTGTTGGTATACCTAAAATAAGTTTCTGGATGACCTCGTATGATATTTATATTCACAAATGAGCCACTTGTAGATCGAGTGTAGCCGTTTGAGTAATAAATTGAAAGTTTGCGCCATAAAGGGTTAAAAGCGTCAACAAGTTAAATCTTACCTCTGAGTGACCTTTTAACAAACCGGGAGCTTCATGACACTTGATTATACTCTCGGGAATGCCAATTAATGGCGATCTAAGGTTTTTATGCCTATAAGTAAAGTTACGTGCAACTTTGCAAATTAGAGGGACTAAAAGTGTCAATATGTTTAATTATACACCTGAATGACCTTTTTGCGAACCCGAAGCATCGTGATGTTTGATAATACTCTAAAGAATGCCTAATATGGATTAGATGAGGCTTCGATGCTATTAAATGATGATATGCGCAAGTTTGCGCATTAGAGGGACCTAAAGTGTCAACTTTTGAATCTACGCCTTTTGGTGACCATTTAAGCGATCGAGAGCATAGTGATAATTAAACTCATGCTTGGATATCATTAAACGACATTTTGCGCTACTTTGTGTGATTAAAGGACTAATTGCGTCAAACTGTAAAAGTATACCTATTTGTAGGGTATCGAACCTTTTGGAATATGATCATAAGTTAAACATGCCCTAAATATCCTTTGTATAGCTTAGATATAGGCTTAGAGGTGTTTGGTGCGCAAAAATAAACTTTTACGTCATGCAGGGACTAAAACTGTCAAAAAGTGCACAAGTTTGCATTTTAGCACATATCTTACTTTTTGAATATATCCGGACACCCAAAAATTTATGTAAGCATTAAAATATTTTATTTGAGTGTTCGGCATGATAAAATTTCATTCGGCGCGTAATTTGGATCGTTTTTCGCGTCCGGTTGTGTTTCGTCGTAATTAGACGAACAACGTGACCGTACGGCCAAACGAACCGACATCCGACATGTTTTTGAGCATGTTTCATGTACCCTATGTGTGGGCATCATGGTGGAGCCTTGAAATGAAGTTAACGGGCCTTATACGCGTCAGAAAAGCCATTAAACATAGTTCAGGGACTGAAACTGCACATTCTGGAAGTTATTTGCTGGGCTGGACTGTTAGGCGGGCCACGTAAGGCCACACAGACCCCTACGCGGGCCACGAGACCTGCACAGATGCAGAAAATAGCTGCAGACAGCCTGTTTGTTGCTGGTTTTCGTTCAAGCTGGTTTCCAATACTCACAAACTCGATTCTAGGGGCTGCCCAATGTATAATAAAACCACTTAACACTTGTTGCCATCTGATTATAACTCCCCGACACTTGTCGCGATCCTACGAGGTCCCGAAAAGTATATAAAGGAGATGGATTCATTTTTTTTCACACTTTTCCCTTCATTCTGCTTGTTCTCTGATTTTGGAGAGGGTCTTGAGCTTCTTGAGAACCTCCTTCAGTCCTTTGGACCCTTTGTAAGTGTTCATACGTGCATAGTTTAATCGTTTAGCGTTTATAGCCGAAAAGTCAAGCATTTGCGATAAACGCTTTGACTTTTAAACGGTTAAGCCATTGTTCGCAACGAACATGGCTACGTGACCGTAATTAGGTAGGTGTTATACCCTCAAAAGGGCACCTCCTAATTACCACGTTTACTTAGTTAAATTGTCGGGTCAAATAATAGTCAAACGGGTTAGTTTTAAATAAAATTCATAACTATTAATATAGAAGCCATAAAATCAGTTTTTCTCACTTTAGTAACTTGGTAAATATTAGTTGAACATGTCTAAGCATGTTCAACCCGACAATTCTAAGTTTAGGCTCGGTTCGGAACCGAAAGTCGCAAAAGTTGACTTTTGCTTTGACTTTCAGTTCTGACCCGATTTAGCTTAGTTTAGATATGCCTTAGGATTCCTTTAGAACCATGTTATAGGTTAGTATAACCCTCTGAGGTTATACAACTTGGATCCTAAGTTATCCGATTCGTTTACATGTTCCCGTTATATGCTTAAATGTTGACCATTATGCCCTTTTGACCCTAAAACGAGAATTTTGAAAATGTGAGAGGACAATAATCTTTATTACTGATTTATAAACTTGTCCTTAAAATTTGACATCAGTTTGAGGTCTAGATTATGAGTTATGCTTAATAGCGTAATTAAAAAGCTTTTTATTAATTAAACGACGTAATTAGCATAAAGCCTATCTAAACCCAATTTTTTATACCAAACTTTTTACCTACTGATGTAAAATAATATTTTGGGATTTTTAAAGATTTTTATTTATTTTTAGGCTGAGCATAACATAGGGTTCTAGCCTTGATTCGGTATTTGTCGGTTTTGCCCTTTTGGCCTATAAAATGAGTTTTACAAATCATTTTGATACAAAACCTTTTTCTACTGATTTTATATGATAATTAAAATATTTTGATCCTTCTGGAATAATAAAAATATCAGCTTTTCTTATAAAACCCGGAAATCGTTTAAAACCGTCTTTTTATGCGTTTTTAACGCATAGTATGTATTAAAACTATTTTAAATATATAAGACTTGATACCTACTGATATTTTTAGTAAATTTTCATACTTTAACAGTAAGCAAAAGTTTTAAACTCAGAATTCCAGATTTGACCTTTAAACCTTACGTGAAATTACCAAAATGCCCCTTCGGTGCATAGTTTGGTTATAAATGGTAAATTTCACATATATGTAATACCCTACTGATATAACTTATTAATTTAAGTATTTTTACTGATTATATCAGACCTGAAACTCAGAGTTATAGTAAATCTCTTTTATAACCTTTTAATGACCAAAATACCCCTACAGGGGCATAAATTGGTTTTAAATTCGTTTTGGGCATAATGGAAGGTATCCTACTGATATCACAACATATTAAAGACATATTAACTTAGGAAACCTGTTCATGACTCTTTTGGTTACCCGTTACGCACTTTTCGCATTCGGATCGGTTATGTAACTAGTTTGCATAAATTAGCCGAAACGGGTCAAACCTTATCATTTTTATCTCAAAATCCAGAATGTGTTTAGTTTACCCTTATTACACAAGTATACAAGCTTGTCAGGTCTAAACCACATTCTAATCCGGTCTTCGCTTAATCATGCGTTTTGAACCGTATCCTCCTTTAAAACCAACCGGTCTAAGCATAGGCTTAATTAAGACCCGTTAGGAATCTAATAGGTTATTAAAAACCTTCGTTCTAGATTAGGAGCCCCAGTAAAGGTACTTGAACTTGCTGATTAGGATATACGGCTGAGTATAAATTGCATTTTTAAGCTCAGGTAAATACTTTTAACTTATTTTCCCTTATACGGGCTTGGGGTACGGTATATAAAATACTGCTTGGTTGGGCATTGAATTATTAATCGTATGAAGGTTAATTTATTGAAATGACCCGTTTAAATTGTTTTGTTTGATTAAAGCCTTTGGGGGGTTAATAGGGAATCTTGCAAGTTCTAGATGCCTAAAGTCTGTTGAACAATGTTATCCTTCTGTTTTAAGATCCGCCTGTGGATCCATCTTACATTCCGTTGTAATGTTTAATATTACTTTTGAATCGGATTGTAATATATTTATCATTTGCCTCCGCTGTGCATTTAAATTGTGTTGTTTGACTATGATGATATCAACTACATCACGATACTCCCCACCGGGCCCACCGGTAATACGTGGAAATATCGGGGTGTGACATGTGGTATCAGAGCCAACTGTGACAACCCTCATAATTACATGTATCCGTACGATTTATTAATGTTAATTAAAGTGCTTGATGACTGTGCTGAATTACTTAACTGCTTTCTGATTACTGTGGCATACTTACATGTGCTTGTTAACATACTAGTCTTGTGCAGAAAATTTACTAAATAGTCCTGTATGCTTTCCTAAGTGTCAGGAATTAAAAGGATCACTAAAAGTTACATAAAGGACACCTTACGATATAACTTAGCACTTTAATGGAACGATACCTAACCGAACAACTGGACATTACCCGGAACACAAAAATGTTGTTAAAAACATTGTTACACTTTTTCTAAGCTAGTCATGGTCCCCGAACACTGATTCACACTACTTATTACATGGTGCATACTAAACATTAGAGTTTACATCAAACACTCTACTAATTAACACCCTTACCCCCAAATGTTACACTAACCCCCCCCCCCCCCCCCCTTATGTTGAAACCGTCCCCATGGGACCCCATTACAAGATTTTTATAAATCTTGCAAATCCCCGTGTGATTACCTAGGAAATGTGAAGATCATGATTGTACTTCCACTCAACCCTAACACTTACACTTAGCACCCTATTAATCATCCTCCTTACCATCAAATGTTGCATTTAACCTCCCCCCATGGCTGAATTTTCGGACCAAAGCATGGCCCCTCGAGATATTTTTAAATTTTGCTCAATCCCCATGCAATCTCTATAGAGATTGTGAAGTGACTATGTATGTACTATTGGTGAGACAAGATCCTATGGATAATAGAATTTTGCTCAATCCCCATGCAATCTCTATAGAGATTGTGAAGTGACTATGTATGTACTATTGGTGAGACAAGATCCTATGGATAATAGAATTTGAATATTAATAACCATCATCACCATCAACTAATCATCTTATTCATCACCAACACAAAAGCATCTTCCTTTCTCCCTCTAAACAAAGCTCGGCCGAACCCCTTTGTCACCACCATTTATTTTTGATTTTGATACAAGTGTTTCAAGACCATCCCAAGGTGTATCAAGGTGAATCACGAAGTGTGGAGCTCACGGATCATCAAGGACCTCCCTCGTGTGCTTTTATCAACCCGTTTTCTCTAGTATTTCTTCCCTAGCTTAAAAGCTAGTAGTAAGCTTCTTGATCCTCATTTACTTCATGTTTATGGTGGTTAATAGTTATTTTATGATGAAATCTCTAGAACACTAAAAGATCATAAACAAAGTCTTGAACATAAGCTTTACATGAGATGAAATAATGCTAGAATGATGTTATTTTGAGTATGTATGATGTTACTTGGTGATTACTAGTAATATGATGATTGATCATCATATGGAGCTTGTTAAAGCATGATTAAAAACATGGTTTAACAAGTTAGAGGTGATTATGTGCTTGTATGAAATAATCATCTTCTAGTCTACACATGAACTTGAAAGAAAAATGATTTTTCTTGAAAAATAATAAACCAAGTGAACTAGTGATCTTGTAGATCTAAAACTTGTGAATGATTTTCCTAAATAAACCAAGTCTAATAGACGGGTTTTGAAGGATCATAACTTTTCTTGCATATACATTATTGTTGGAAATTAAAAGGAGTATAAGGATGCAAGTGAAACATGAAAATGTGGTAAATAAATATTTTTGTAAAATAGGTTCACAAGTTGTGAACATCTAAAAATCACGAGAATGAGATTTTAAATAAAGTAAACACACTTTGGAGGGTAACTAAGACCACTAAATACCTTACCAAGTTACTACGCGTTTTTACGAAAACACAAGTTCATGTTACTACGTAGAGTGCATTGTTTTTACACTTGATGAACGTAATATCGTTTAGTGAATGGTTGATGATTGTTGAATGACTTTTGGTAAAGAAAATGATATGCTTATTAGCATGGACACCTCCGTTTACAAAGGAAACTCTGGCGAAATTTTCTAAAAATTCCAACACTTAGAAAATATTTTTCTAAATAAGCGTTACAAGTATATTTTATAACTTAGGTTTCGAATATAAACTTCGCCATAATTTTTGTAACAAAATACAAAGTGTCGGAGGTTGGTTTTTTTTGTAAATAAAAATGGGTAAATATATATTTAGAATATATATCTTTTACTAGAACACTTGTGTGGATACTTGTTTATTTTGTGAGATAGTTATGTTATTTTAGGGTAAAATAATGTAACTTAACAATATAACTTGACATTTGAATTGTAGGGTATGTGATAGAAATAATGAGTAAATAAACCGTACGTAGGATACGTGTTATGCATGAGAAACTGATTGTTATCCGTACCTTATTAGGACGTGCTTGATTTCTGATTATTAGAGTAACTAATCTAACCGAGCAAACCAAGGTGAGTTCACACTTTCTACAAGGCTTGGGATTCCCGGTGGTTTGGGAATGGGTTAAGAAACTAAAATGGAACCTACATATCCTCCTTGGGTAGGATATGTACCGCCATCCTCCATAGGTAGGATGCCAATATTAATCCTGCGTATTCTCCTTGGGTAGAATACGTACGTTCGTCCTCCTTGGGTAGGACAACAACCTTAAACTTACTAGACAAAACTCTATCATTAAGTCCCTCATTTTATATCGACTTAATCGCCGAGGCCGATGGAGAGCGGGTCATTAGTTAATAGCGCTATTAGGTTTAACAAACCTCACACCGTGCCAGTCGGACGGGCGTGTACTAATGGACTATGGAAAACTGTCAATGATGATAGACATTGACGTAGGGCACAACTTATTTTCGTTAGTAGTCGATATGGTAACGGTCTAGTGGTTCACATGGGGAAGCCCCCACTGATCATGGATATGGTTTGGGTAATAAAGAAGGAACTGGTTAATCATATTTTCAACTATGGGGTAACCCCCACGGCAAGTAAGCCAGCAAAAGACAAACCATGTTTTCGGAAACAACTTAAAACTAAACAACCAATCGTGAACTCACTCAACTTTGTTGTTGACTAGTTGTTACATGCCTTACAGGTCGTTAGAGACTTATGGAGCTTGCACGAAGAGTAGGTCGTTGTGGGATACGGACTGCTATGTTCCGTGCTTAACATTTTATCCTTATGAACTTATTAAACTTATGTTTTGGACTTTAAACTTATGAACTATGGAACTTATGTTTTGGACTACGTTTTATGCTTCTGCTGTTAACTTAGAGTTGGTTACTTCCTTTTGGTCACCAATTGTATTGTGGTTGGTTTTATTTACTTAATTACATTGTTCAATATAATTGGTGGCTCGATCCTGGTCGCGTCATGCCTCCAAGCGGTGATACTCCGCATGGTGGATTTTGGGGGTGTGACACCAACATTGAGTGAATTAAACACTAGTCTTTTGTGTTTAATCTCAGTGACACAGTAGCACATTCCTTGACCTTCTGAGTCTAGACTTAACGTAGGAATACTCTCATCTCTATTCGGAGAATTATTGCTTTCAATTCTATATATTTTAATATGTCGCCAAGCAAAGAAGACGTAATGGAAATTCTCCCCAATTGAAGCCTAGGAAAGGCCGAGCTTTGTACTGTGTCTAGGATTAACGTGCAACCAAGGAGAAAACATTCAGAAATAAAATAAAGAAGAAACTCCTTTTACTGAAGTTTGTTTCCTTAGTAAGTCCTTATAAGGGCATACTTATCTTTCGATCCCTTCATGGACGACATCTTTTCTTTCAAGTCCCATTTAGGGCAATTTGTACCTCTTTTGAAATCATTGGGATGTTTTATCTAAATTTCATTTATATCATTATATATGAATATAATATATGAAATAAATTGGAATATCATTCCTTTTTGTAAATGATTTGCCAGTAATTATATATTAACAAGAATCTTAAAGGGTATAACCTAGCTTGAATGTCATTAAAGACCTGGCTATGATGGTAAAACCTGTTTAAAAGAGATTCAGATCCTTATTAACATTTCACTTTAGGATTGTTCTGCGTTCAATATTAAAAAGAATCTTAAAAGTAAAACCTAACCTAGATGTCATTTCAGACATGGCCAAGATGGTAAAACCTATTCAAAAGATTCCAATCCTTGTTAACATCTAAAAACGTGTTAACACTCCTGACAACAGGTGATGCGATAAAATCACACTTGTCATCCTTATATTAGGAACTTCCAAACCCCTTATTTAGCATAAATGATCAATAGGAAACATGGCTAATAAACGTCGAACATGATGTACACATCAAAACATCCATTTGGGATGTATACCTACGGGCAAAGATGTATACATGAAAAAGATAGTTTTATTTCATAACTTCTTGTCAAGACAATGAACTGTGAAATTTTCCGACCCAAAGGATCATTGATTATGTTTTAAAATTTCCCTAGAGACAAGGCCTTTGTGTCATCAGAAAGTCCTTTGGAACAAGCCCTGGTGCTATATAAAATGTCAGTACGACATTGACAGTCGTGACTTATGCCCCCTGTCTAATAAACATAAAGGATTATATTCCGTTTAAACGCCAAAGATGGCTTATTTAAAAAACTAGGCAAAACATAATCAAACAAATTAAATACTATCTATTGGCCTATATGGTTTATTTGCACCATGTCTATTTAATCATCAAATTCGAAAATTCACTATATAATTAAACAAATTATTTCTACTTGGTTTGTAGCCTTCAAAGCTTCACCATGGCTGACTCATCTGAAGCTCACAATCATCCAGTTGAACAGAATGATGATGCAAGACTGAACTTAACAGGCACCGAGTTATAGGCTATGTTAGATACAGCCGTAAACAAAGCCGTGGACCGTATATTAAAGGATCATATGCGAAAGTGCGATAATACCCCAAATAAGGGTTACAAAAAGGGTAAGATCAGTTCAAACTATAACCAGTCCAAGCCAAAGGAGGCAAAACCCAAATGTAAAATCTGCGGGAAGAAGCACTTCAGAAAATGTTTCTATGAACAGACCAGGGGATGTGTCATCTGTAAAGAGATGGATCACAAGAACCATGAATGCAGGGACTTGAAGGAAGCCACATGCTATGGTTGTGGCGAGAAGGGACACATAAAGACCCGCTGCCCAAAGAAGGCGACTAAAGGGAAAGGCACTTTAGATTCACAAGCTAAGCCTTGTGGAATTTGTAATAAGGAAGGGCACAAGACTTTGGAGTGCCAAGACATAAATGGCGCAACCTGCTATGGTTGTAATGAAATAGGGCACATCAAAACTAATTTCCCAAATAAAACCAAGAAGCCTAGAGAGGCTAAGAAGACCAAAGCTGGAGTCTCTTAAATGAATGCTCAAGAGGCCGTTCAGGATGACAATGTCACAACATGTACTTTCCTTATCAATGACGTTTATGCTGGAGTATTATTTGATTTAAGTGCAGATAAGTCTTTTCGTAGACAATAGATTTTATAAATTATTAAATCTGCCTGTTAAAACTCTAAGCGTTAAGTATGAAGTAGAATTAGGAATTATTAAAACTCTTTTCGTAGACAATAGATTTTATAAATTATTAATATTAGATGGACGTTTTATATCCATTAGGAATTATTCTTTTCCGCTGTCCTTGTTTCTGTTAAAATAGAGGGACTCGATATAGTGATAGGAATGGATTGGTCATCTTAAAACCGATCCCATATTGTGTGTGATAAGAAGCAAGCAGTTATCAAGACTCCTGTAAGTCCATGAACAATACAATCGGATATCAAACACTAATCAAAGCGCGGAATACTGAGAAAAGTGTTAAGAACAAGAACACTCAATCGATTATAACCAAAGTGCACACGGTTTCTAGAGAACCGTCTGGTACACCCACAAAGAATTCGAAAATAATAATGAAGAACCTCTCAAAAAATGTCTAACCTCATAATGAACTAGGTTCACCGTATTTATAGTTACATAGGGTGACCTAGTTACAGACTGGGCCAGGCCCACAAGCACAATATTACTAACCAAACAAGCCCAAATCACTAATTAGCCCACATGGCTTATTTCATTACTATCTAACCCACTACAAGGCTAAGCCCAATAGCCTATATTTGTTTTTGATAAAGATAGGCGTAAACCTACACCATTATAAGGCATTACAACTCCTTATGGTGAGCCTTTAACAATTCAAGGATACACATGGTACAGATTACCTAAGCACTTATTGAATTTGGTATTTAATACCAAAGCTTCGAGTATGGAAAACTCAGAAAAGACAAACAACAGTCGCAATGCTAGAGAGGCGAAAAATGTTAATGGTGCATCAAATGTGAACCTCAATATTAATGGAGTTAATCTCCAAAACTGTAATTAACGTAACTGTTAGAAAGGCTATGAGAAAAGTCAAATGTACCATCACTGCCAGACGATGACACGTATCTGGTTCTTCTGACTCAGGGACATCTTGTTGTTGTGATGCTTCATACTTTGTTAGTAGCCAACAGCATCTCAATCTTTAACAACCCCTGTTTCTTGATTTGAATCAAATTCTGCACATGCTCAGAAATTCATAAGCAAACATTTATGTGCAAGAGAGGAAAGTACCACATGAACACTTGGTACGTCCAAGTATTTGTACTTGGATTTCACAATTCAAATTTCATTCAATTTATGATGATCAATCAAATCTTCAAGAACGGTTAATATTTTTAATAAAACAAATAAGCACTCTATTTTTGGATTTTTTTATTTTATAAAAACTAACAATATAAACTAAAACACCAACAAACAAAGAAACTAATATACAATTACAATTTGCAATGGGATCAAATCACCGTGTTTCAGGCCAGACTACACTTATCAACACTAATTTACTTTGGGTGATCCGAGCGATTGCCAGTATATTTGTCCACTTAAACTTATCTCCCTAGGCCTTTTTCAAGTGACGGTCTGCAACTGATTTATCATGTTTTTTTTATATTATATGAACACTCAAATCAATCACGATCAATTCCCGGAATTTTAGATTTGAACAGACTATCATACGAGTAGTTTCCCTACCACATATTTCACAAGCCCGTTCTAGGATTCTGAAATCTTGACTAGGACTGGATTGAGAAGAGAAAAGAATAGATCAGCAGCAGAGATGGATATAATATACAGATCAAATGAGATTTTCTCAGTTTGATATAGGTTTTTATTTTTGGGTTTCTTTTGGGCACTAGAGGGCCTCTTTCGGGTGTAATTGATCTATAGCGCGACAACGTACAACTAGGTCAGCATGTATCTGCATGCAGCAGAAGCTGACGTTGCCTAGCACCTCCAGGTCTTTGCTCACGCAAAACAGAGGAGATACACGAGTTGGTCAGAAAAGATTTCAGAACTAGAATGAAATTGTGTGTATCGGGACGTCACACACGCATTCAAATAACCATGTCCTAATTCCAAGTGACGTTCTTTCCTGAGGTCATAGATTAATATTAGTGTTCTACGCAGTACCAGTCAAAGAATCTAGCCATCAGGATAAAGCCTACCAACATATCGCTCTAGCGTCAGACCGTTTCAATATTGGTCTTACATGAGTCAGCCTTAATCCACATTGTGAAATTATTTCATTTCCCATTTGTGCAACAAAATATTTTTGATTTTTCTGTTTTTCGAATGTTTTTGTATTTTCTCATTTTCTATATTTACAGATATCCAGAAATATCCCCCTAAATTTGTGCATAAAACTTATACGCAAATTTACCTAACAACGAGAACGTATGTACAAAGAAGAACACAAAAGAAAATGAAAATATTTTTGTTGTTTTTGCCTAACCGTTCCATCATTAGACTTAAGACTAATCAATATCAAAATTAGAATGCGAAATTCAAATTTTGTACCTTTTCGCTGATCTAGTCTTACTTTTCTTTTATCTCCTTCAAACGAAACATATCAACTGTAAAGAAATGTACATTTTGAAACAGTGAAATGTTACCCGTTATGTCTCTGGAACAACCGCTATCAACATCCAAGGATTGTCAACAGCTCCTCATTGGTTGTCCCTGAAAAGTAAGGAGATTAGTAAGACACTGGTACCCAGGCCATCGTGGTCCTGGGTATTCCTGAAGCATCAACGTAAGACACTTCTCTAAAGCACATGGTCCCTTTTGATTCAAAGACTGGTGATGTTACTGCTTTATATTTTGCCTTCCAAACTTGTTTAGGCTTCTCTAATTTCTTAGGAGCCTTGGGCAAAACAGTTTGCTTTTCAACCTTTTTGTTTTTCAAAACTTGTTTTGGTTTCAAAGCTTGTTTTCATTTAGTTTTTGCAGCATTCCATTCCCCATCAGATGGTTTAACCTTGGGACTCTTATTCATCATTGCCTTAGGCTTTTCAACCTTCATCGGCTTAGAATAAGATATGTCCCTTGGTGTAACCTTCTGATGTTGTGTATAGTATGGCACGTAGGGACGATGTGTGCAATTCCTAGCAATGTGACCGGGTATGCCACAGTTGTAGCAGGTTTGCTTTTTCACGTAAGGAGCATATCCCGATCCATTCCATCCAACTGATGCTGAATATGAGTTATAAAATTGGTTGGATGATTTGTGTGCAGTTTGTTCAGTCTTTTTCCCTTGTTTCTTATGTCCCTGTTTACAACAGTTAGCACATTCATTGGATTTAACATTTTCATTTCTAACTGTTGGCTTTGGAGGCACATATTTATTTGTAGGGCCTCTCAAAGCTTGCTCAGAAACAGCCTTTTTCACATAAGGAGGAGCATCAGCAGATAAATTTGATGTTTTTAAACAAACATCGTCAGCTTTTTGACAAACAATATCATCCACCTCAACCCAATCCTCTACTATTACCTCATCTGCACATGAAGTAGAAGCATCAGTAACGTTCAGTTTTTCACAAACGGTGGCAGGCGAAGCCATAGTAACATGGTCATTCTCGAGTGACACCGTTTGTTCAGTAGTTTCAGAATCATCAATATTCAAAGATGGAGCAGAGGCTTCAGTTGTCAATTCACCACTAATCTTAACAGAAGCTCCTGATGTCGATTCTGATTCTACTTTTATCTGATCTGATTCAACTTCTTCGGGTGATTCGCTACTAGACTCAGCGGAATCAACTAACCTCGACTTTTCACAGTTAGCTGTCTCTGAGGAGTCACATGACGAATCAGATGAAGAAGTCGATTCATCTTGAGATGCCTCTGCCTCCTCAGGTGATGCACTGTTGACACTACATGATTCGCCCATTTCTGATTTCTCAGAAGTGGATGTCTCAGAAGTGTCACAAGATGTGTCACATGACGAGGCAGATTCACTTTGTTTGCCCCTATTGAATTCTTTCACAAACTCAGTCAAACCTCTTAACATGGCAAACTCGATGTTGTCTACATTAACTCTAGGCTCTGTTAATTCAGATTCTTTTGTTTGAGGTTGCACTTCAGATGAATTTTGAGAAAAACTTGACACAGTATTATCTAATACTTGAAAATGTTTGTCAATGTTCGCATTATTCTCAAAATTTAGAGTCTCGGTTTGCTTTAAAACATTAGCAGGCTTCACGAAAGTTTTATCAAATGCCTGTTTTTCTAGAACAATTTCAGTTTTATCTGGCCTTGTGATTTTGACTTTCTTCGGCTTAACAGGCTCAACCTTCCTATCCCCGGACTTCCCATATTCCATTTCAGGTAAGTCAGCTATCTCCTCCTCAGTCATAGGAATAGAGGTGTAATTGTGATTGTATGGTGGAGGTATGCATACAAATCCCAATCCTTTATTCCTCACTTCTTTTTTGCTATACTTTAACTGTTGATTTATCATCTTTTCGACCTTTTCGCTTGAAACATCAAATTTTTTGAAATTAAATTCTGTATTTTCGAAAGTCGATTTTAAGTCGTTTAATTCAACAGTTAATTTTTCAGATAGCTCCTTGAAGTGGAGATATCGACATTTTGCTTCGCTTAGATCACTATGCAACTGTCGAATGTCACGTTTTTGAGCCTCTACCACTTCCTTATACCCATCCAGTTTCTTTTTAACTTCATAGCTACTGGATTTGGTACATTGAAGTTGCATAGAAAGCGATTGAGCCTGTTCTTTAAAACCTTTTACTTTCTCTCTACACTTTGAAGTACAACAAACATCGTCTACACATACCTCATCGGGAATGGGAGTGAAGTCATGAATTTGAATACCTTGAGTGGACTGCTTGTCAGCGTTGTCATATGATTTGATGAGTGAGATCAGCTCATTCGGCTTCATTTTGTAACAGTAGCAGTCGGTAGTCACAATTATCTGATTAACATTTCTAAACCAACTACAGTTTGCCTGATCTGGAATCCCTTTTATAGCATCCAGAAGCTTGCTGTTGCACATGTGAGGAGACACCACCATCTCTGCCTTCTCCATCTCAGAGATTAGTTCAGCAAACCGGCCTGTAAGTGCTTCTATAGATTCACCATATGAGTATCTGAATCCTTGGAGTTCCTGCTCAAGCACCTCTCTCTTAGAAGACATTTTTAAGATTTGATCCCCCGAAAATGTGATTCCCCAAAGATGTGATCCCCCAAATATGTGCGCCTTTAACTGTTTCCACAACACAAGCCCAAAGCGAGAACCCGCGTACTTGCTAACTCAAACCCTTTGCCACACGCACGAACCAACTTTCCTGTACCGCACCTCCAAACCTGTCAAAACTTATCACCAAACAATAATGAAACCTTTTTTTTATAACTTTTGAAAATATAATATATGTTTTTTATTAAAAACTAATTAATATTATAACTAATGATTAGGTAATAATTATATAATGATTGATATTATAATAAAAAAAAACTAAAATAATCAAAATTACTAAAACCTAAAAGTCACGTTGTCTTCTTCTTCTTAAAACAAAAGATCAGAACCCTAAATTTCAAAAACGTAGCCGCCAACTTCACTTCACTTCTTCTTCGTTTGTTTGTTTGTTTTTTTTTTTTAATGTAATCACACAAATAAAACCGGTGACAAGACTGTGGTTGTCGAAGATTGGCGATTAATGAAGGATGTCGGAGAAGGATAATCGATGCCGGAGATGGTGTTGATCGTTGACGGCGTCCGTGGGTGATGAAGATGACTGGAAAACAGAGGTGACGGAGATGAATATTGATAGTGTTCGGAGACGTGAACGGATGAAGACGTGGAGGAGATGTTGGGCTGTTGATGATAAATGGAGATGGTTGTACAGTGACCGGCGATAGACAGTTGTTCGTGTGATGACAGTGAAGGTGTGAGAGTTCGGTGCACGGTATCGGTATCGGTGTGCTGATGGTCGGAACGAACTCGAACTCCAAGATGACCGGTGACAAACTCGTGATGATGAACGGAGCTCGACGGTGAACGGTGTTAAGATGAAGATGTGAATGGTTGATTATAGAGGTGATCTTATGATGGTTCTCTGGTGAAGAACAGATGAATGATAATTGATCCGATCGCACAAGTTGTAGTCGCACAAGGAGTTGATCGCACAAGAAAAATGTGAATGTAGTCGCACAAGATCAGTTGATTGCACAAACAAGTTTCAGTCGCACAAGAATATTGAATCGCACAAGAATTTGTTGCACACTTTGGCTTTCCAATCGCACAAGATAATTTGTTGCACAGTTGTGCGATTGATGATGATGAACGCACAATTTGAAAAAAATATCACACCCTTTTGACTTTGTTGCACTTTTTTGTAGATAATTCCACTAATCAAATCCCCGATAATCAAGGAATTGATTTGAAATTCAATCTCTTTGATTTATTTCCACCAATAATTTTTGAAAAATATGCAAACACTTTGACTCTTCCCCAAAATAAGATCGAACCACCAATTTTCAACTGTTCTTCGTATCTTCAAGTGTGTTCTTCGCGTTCTTCGAATCTTCAAATAATATCCGATTAAAACCGAGCCTTCGCAAGACTACTTAGGCTCTGATACCAATTGTAAGTCCAGGAATAATACAATCGGATATCAAACACTAATCAAAGCGCGGAATACTGAGAAAAGTGTTAAGAACAAGAACACTCAATCGATTATAACCAAAGTGCACACAGTTTCTAGAGAACCGTCTGGTACACCCACAAAGAATTCGAAAATAATAATGAAGAACCTCTCAAAAAATGTCTAACCTCATAATGAACTAGGTTCACCGTATTTATAGTTACATAGGGTGACCTAGTTACAGACTGGGCCAGGCCCACAAGCACAATATTACTAACCAAACAAGCCCAAATCACTAATTAGCCCACATGGCTTATTTCATTACTATCTAACCCACTACAAGGCTAAGCCCAATAGCCTATATTTGTGTTTGATAAAGATAGGCGTAAACCTACACCATTATAAGGCATTACAACTCCTTATGGTGAGCCTTTAACAATTCAAGGATACACATGGTACGGATTGCCTAAGCACTTATTGAATTTGGTATTTAATACCAAAGCTTCGAGTATGGAAAACTCAGAAAAGACAAACAACAGTCGCAATGCTAGAGAGGCGAAAAATGTTAATGGTGCATCAAATGTGAACCTCAATATTAATGGAGTTAATCTCCAAAACTGTAATTAACGCAACTGTTAGAAAGGCTATGAGAAAAGTCATGAACAGGTTCAAGAAGCCGAATGATGTTTGCTCTAAAACACATGTCGCGGCTCATGAGAAGAGCTTTATTCATACTTTAAATACGAAGAATAAACCAAACAAAATCATATATGGCAAGGAAGCCCATTTTTAGGATGTACTTAAAAGTACTTCGTCTCTTGAAAGTCAAGAAACTTCAATAGTAAAAAGGGGCCATTAATTGCGGGAAATTGTTGGATGAAGTAGAAACCATTAGGTGTATTAGCAGTTATGCTGGAAAGGACACGGTGAGGTATGCATCACAGTCATTCGATGGCAATACCCTTAATTAGTGAGGACATCAATGAAGTCCACAAAAAAAGATCCTCTTATACAATATGGGATGGTCCAAGTTTTAAGGACTCTATTAGAAAAACCTATTATCCGCATCACTAAATGGAAAAAGATGGAATAAGAATTTTCTGACTCTCACCATAAAATTCTAGATTGTCGACAGTATGTTGCAAATTTTAATTCATTGGCTGAGATAGTGCTCTATTCAAATTACCCACAATCTAAGCTTAATGCAAATAATTATTGGTGGTTAGCATCGGCAATAAGAGGGTACATTAAGATTTCAAGGCCTGCTCATTATAAATCCATTATGGATCTACCTCAGCTACTCACGTTATATAGTTTAAGAAATAACCAGCCAAAGCTGAGACTGCCCTAAAATTTGCCAAAGATTTTGCAGCTAAGTTAAAAAGGATTAAGAATGGAGGCGTTTAACCCTCCTGATGAATGATTAGAGGCAGTCCACGTTAATAATGACACTAGATAAATCCCTTATTGTGATTTTATTACTAGGAGTTACGTTGGTTACAGGTGCTGCTGAGTCTCTCATAAGACCATAAACTTGGCAAACTGTTAGAAATTTTTCCGTAAGAACCATTTCTTCCGTACCTGTCAGAAACCTTCAGTCGTAGAATTCTAGAAGCATCCTTTCTCTAGATATAGTACGTCAGCATAAATAGTTGATACCTCTTTGATCACCATCGATTGTGAATACCAGACAGTATGATAAAAGCGCCATATGAGGATTGGTGTATCTTAATATGTTCCATAGATTGCTTCCATGCCTGATCAGTATAGAGGTTTAATGCATGGGACCACAAAGATATTCTGATGTTCATATGGTACTAAAGTCAGCTAATGGTATTCAAAAAAGATATCCAGAATGGAAGTTTCCAAGTAAATGTCTCCGATTAAGGAATTCGTGGACTCGTAACATAAATGTGTCACTTATCTGACACAGAATATGATAGATGAACTGGAGCCTAAGATTTGGAAATCTCTATAACCTCCTTGTGTCTTGATTATCTTCTCCTAAGATTACCCTGTTTACCTTCCGAGAGGCAAGTAGAGTTAAGATTAACATCCCATTTAGGGTTGTATTATTATGAAATCTCCAAGACGGCTAGTACCATCACTGGAAGAATCGAAACCCTGATAGGGTAGGTTTTAAGATATAGGTTCATAAAGCCTAACTCAATATTCTGATAATTCGGTATAGTTAATTAAGAAAGACGGTTCATCTTGCTTATGCATTAATTACCGCAACCCTAATTAGGCAACAATTAAGGATTGCCATCAGCTGCCCAGGATCGTCGATTTATTCGACTAGCGGCAAGGATTAGCTATTCCTTAAGATTAGTTTTAAGCATTGGTTGGAATAACCATCTCACCTTAAAATAAGCTTTTCTATAATAGTTGTTATGTAAGTATCAAGGCTGCTCCTTTGGGGACCTTGTATAGATGGAATGTTAAACATCTATTGTTAGACAGAAGATTAGTAAGTCCAATTATCAGGATCTGAAAGTTGCCTCGGAAACAACGAATAAGATCATGCAAATCCATAATCATCTATAAGTTGCCAGTATTCGGCAGAAAATCAAGGATTAATGAAAGTAGCAACCCTCTTAAGTTCTTGTTAAGGAATAAGGTTCAACAAAAGATATCACCCTGGAAGGGTGTGCCAATTTGTTAATTATCAGGCTAGTTAAGCTCTGAATATATAGAATCATTCGAGGGAATCGAATGTATCAAGATCAAATAGCTTATAAACTAAAACCTATTTAAGGAACTTGGCGGAGCTCGCAATGCATTACACACTAATGATTTAAGGATGTGTTTCACCAATAGGTCGAGGAGCATTATCACATAATGATATGCAGAATTATGATATCATGAGAAACCTGTATCGATTGAGGATCGATAGGTTAAGAAGCCCCAAAAAGGATACATGTACCTATTGTAGAGGTCAACTTAGGAGCTTGGATAGGCTCCAGATATGCAATAGAAGTTAAGTCCATTATGCGACGAAAAGTACTTCCAGTATTTTAGCAAATCTCGAGGTCGAGATTTCTTTTAAGGGGGTGAGGATGTAACACCTCATAAAATCATGTCCAATGATGTATTGACACGTGTAATAAACCCTAATGAAGTCAAATATTGAATTTAAGGGACTAATTTTTTCGAAAAATCAAAAACCTTGATTACGAAAGGACTGGAAGTGTTGGTATACCTAAAATAAGTTTCTGGATAACCTCGTACGATATTTATATTCACAAATGAGCCACTTGTAGATCGAGTGTAGCCGTTTGAGTAATAAATTGAAAGTTTGCGCAATAAAGGGTTAAAAGCGTCAACAAGTTAAATCTTACCTCTGAGTGACCTTTTAACAAACTGGGAGCTTCATGACACTTGATTATACTCTCGGGAATGCCAATTAATGGCCATCTAAGGTTTTTATGCCTATAAGTAAAGTTACGCGCAACTTTGCAAATTAGAGGGACTAAAAGTGTCAATATGTTTAATTATACCCCTAAATGACCTTTTAGCGAACCCGAAGCATCGTGATGTTTGATAATACTCTCAAGAATGCCTAATATGGATTAGATGAGGTTTCGATGCTATTAAATGATGATATGCGCAAGTTTGCGCATTAGAGGGACCTAAAGCGTCAACTTTTGAATCTACGCCTTTTGGTAACCATTTAAGCGATCGAGAGCGTAGTGATAATTAAAATCATGCTTGGAAATGCCCATTATGGGCCATGGAAGGCTTGGATATCATTAAACGACATTTTGCGCTACTTTGTGCGATTAAAGGACTAATTGCGTCAAACTGTAAAAGTATACCTATTCGTAGGGTATCGAACCTTTCGGAATATGATCATAAGTTAAACATGCCCTAAATATCTTTTGTATAGCTTAGATATAGGCTTAGAGGTGTTTGGTGCGCAAAAATAAACTTTTACGTCATGTAGGGACTAAAAGTGTCAAAAAGTGCACAAGTTTGCATTTTCGCGCATATCTTGCATTCTGAATATATCCGGACACCCGAAAATTTATGTAAGCATTAAAATATTTTATTTTAGTGTTCGGCATGATAAAATTTCATTCGGCGCGTAATTTGGATCGTTTTTCGCGTCCGGTCGTGTTTCGTCGTAATTAGACAAACAACGTGACCGTACGGCCAAACGAACCGACATCCGACATGTTTTTGAGCGTGTTTCATGTCCCCTATGTGTGGGCATCATGGTGGATCCTTGAAATGAGGTTAACGGGCCTTATACACGTCAGAAAAGCCATTAAACATAGTTCAGGGACTGAAACTGCACATTCTGGAAGTTATTTGCTGGGCTGGACTGTTAGGTGGGCAGCGTAAGGCCACACAGACCCCTACGCGGGCCGCGAGACCTGCACAGATGTAGAAAATAGCTGCAGACAGCCTGTTTGTTGCTGGTTTTCGTTCAAGTTGGTTTCCAATACTCACAAACTCGATTCTAGGGGCTGCCCATTGTATAATAAAACCACTTAACACTTGTTGCCATCTCATTATAACTCCCCGACACTTATCGCGATCTTACGAGGTCTCGAAAAGTATATAAAGGAGATGGGTTCATTTGTTTTTCACACTTTTCCCTTTATTCTGCTTGTTCTCTGATTTTGGAGAGGGTCTTGAGCTTCTTGAGAACCTCCTTCAGTCCTTTGGACCCTTTGTAAGTGTTCATTCGTGCATAGTTTAATCGTTTAGCATTTATAGCCGAAAAGTCAAGCGTTTACGAAAAACGCTTTGACTTTTAAACGGTTAAGCCATTGTTCGCAACGAACATGGCTACGTGACCGTAATTAGGTAGGTGTTAAACCCTCAAAAGGGCACCTCCTAATTACCACGTTTAATTAGTTAAATTGTCGAGTCAAATAAAAGTCAAACGGGTTAGTTTTAAATAAAATTCATAACTATTAATATAGAAGCCATAAAATCAGTTTTTCTCACTTTAGTAACTTGGTAAATATTAGTTAAACATGTCTAAGCATGTTCAACCCGACAATTCTAAGTTTAGGCTCGGTTCGGAACCGAAAGTCGCAAAAGTTGACTTTTGCTTTGACTTTCAGTTCTGACCCGATTTAGCTTAGTTTAGATATGCCTTAGGATTCCTTTAGAACCATGTTATAGGTTAGTATAACCCTCTGAGGTTATACAACTTGGATCCTAAGTTATCCGATTCGTTTACATGTTCCCGTTATATGCTTAAAGGTTGACCATTATGCCCTTTTGACCCTAAAATGAGAATTTTGAAATTGTGAGAGGACAATAATCTTTATTACTGATTTATAAACTTGTCCTTAAAATTTGACATCAGTTTGAGGTCTAGATTAGGAGTTATGCTCAATAGCGTAATTAAAAAACTTTTTATTAATTAAACGGCGTAATTAGCATAAAGCCTATCTAAACCCAATTTTTGATACCAAAATTTTTACCTACTGATGTAAAATAATATTTTGGGATTTTTAAAGATTTTTATTTATTTTAGGCTGAGCATAACATAGGGTTCTAGCCTTGATTCGGTATTTGTCGGTTTTGCCCTTTTGGCCTATAAAATGAGTTTTAAAAATCATTTTGATACCAAACCTTTTTCTACTGATTTTATATGATAAATAAAATATTTTGAGCCTTCTGGAATAATAAAAATATCATTTTTTCTTATAAAACCTAGAAATCGCTTAAAACCGTCTTTTTATGCGTTTTTAACGCATAGTATGTATTAAAACTATTTTAAATATATAAGACTTGATACCTACTGATATTTTTAGTAAATTTTTATACTTTAACATTTAGCAAAAGTTTTAAACTCAGAATTGCAGATTTGACCTTTAAACCTTACGTGAAATTACCAAAATGCCCCTTCGGTGCATAGTTTGGTTATAAATGGTAAATTTCACATATATGTAATACCCTACTGATATAACTTATTAATTTAAGTATTTTTACTGATTATATCAGACCTGAAACTCAGAGTTATATTAAATCTCTTTTATAACCTTTTAATCACCAAAATACCCCTACGGGGGCATAAATTGGTTTTAAATTCGTTTTGGGCATAATGGAAGGTATCCTACTGATATCACAACATATTAAAGGCATATTAACTTAGGAAACCTTTTCATGACTCTTTTGGTTACCCGTTACGTATTTTTCGCGTTCGGATCGGTTATGTAACTAGTTTGCATAAATTAGCCGAAACGGGTCAAACCTTATCATTTTTATCTCAAAATCCAGAATGTGTTTAGTTTACCCTTATTACACAAGTATACAAGCTTGTCGGGTCTAAACCACATTCTAATCCGGTCTTCGCTTAATCATGCGTTTTGAACCGTATCCTCCTTTAAAACTAACCGGTCTAAGCATAGGCTTAAATAAGACCCGTTAGGAATCTAATAGGTTATTAAAAACCTTCGTTCCGGATTAGGAGCCCCAGTAAAGGTACTTGCACTTGCTGATTAGGATATACGGTTGAGTATAAATTGCATTTTTAAGCTCAGGTAAATACTTTTAACTTATTTTCCCTTATACGGGCTTGGGGTACGGTATATAAAATACCGCTTGGTTGGGCATTGAATTGTTAATCGTATGAAGGTCAATTTATTGAAATGACCCATTTAAATTGTTTTGTTTGCTTAAAGCCTTTGGGGGGTTAATGACCATGTCCCGGATATCCTTGGCATCATTCACAGAAATGGCCACGACCTAAGCACGGGGTGTAGGCGTACACCAGACAGTGCATATATAAATAATAAGGTATAACCGCCGGTTTCGGGAATAACTCGCCGCGGGACTATATCATGTGGTGTGTCTATTAATCTTTAACCTGGTATTCAGCCCGGGATACTGAACATATAACGAACATGTAATTCTTTTACAAGTTTACATATAATTAATTATCCCAAGTTATAAAATATTTTGTGCCATGTGCATTCAAATCAATTTTCTTAAAACATTTTCAAAATGAGTCAGTTAATTTTATTTACCAGTGTAAACTGACGTATTTTTCCAAAAAGATTAAGTGACAGGTACTGTACGTAATTGGCTGGGAGCTTAGGGCGTTAATAGGGAATCTTGCAAGTTCTAGATGCCTAAAGTCTGTTGAACAATGTTATCCTTCTGTTTTAAGATCCGCCTGTGGATCCATCTTACATTCCGTTGTAATGTTTAATATTACTTTTGAATCGGATTGTAATATATTTATCGTTTGCTTCCGCTGTGCATTTAAACTTTGTTGTTTGACTATGATGATATCAACTACGTCACGATACTCCCCACCGGGCCCACAGGTAATACGTGGAAATATCGGGGTGTGACAGGTGGTATCAGAGCCAACAATGAGTGAACTAAATACTAGTCTTTTGTGTTTAATCTCAGTGACACAGTAGCACATTCCTTGACCTTCTGAGTCTAGACTTAACGTAGGAATACTCTCATCTCTATTCGGAGAATTATTGCTTTCAATTCTATATATTTTAATATGTCGCCAAGCAAAGAAGCGGTAATGAAAATTCTCCCCAATTGAAGCCTAGGAAAGGCCGAGCTTCGTACTGTGGCTAGGATTAACGTGCAACCAAGGAGAAAACATTCAGAAATAAAATAAAGAAGAAACTCCTTTTACTGAAGTTCGTTTCCTTAGTAAGTCCTTATAAGGGCATACTTATCTTTCGATCTCTTCATGGACGACATCTTTTCTTTCAAGTCCCGTTTAGGGCAATTCTGTACCTCTTTTGAAATCATTGGGATGTTTTATCTAAATTTCATTTATATCATTTTATATGAATATAATATATGAAATAAATTGGAATATCATTCCTTTTTGTAAATGATCTGCCAGTAATTATATATTAACAAGAATCTTAAAGGGTATAACCTAGCTTGAATGTCATTAAAGACTTGGCTATGATGGTAAAACCTGTTTAAAAGAGATTCATATCCTTATTAACATTTCACTTTAGGATTGTTCTGCATTCAATATTAAAAAGAATCTTAAAAGTAAAACCTAGCCTAGATGTCATTTCAGACATGGCCAAGATGGTAAAACCTATTCAAAAGATTCCAATCCTTGTTAACATCTGAAAACGTGTTAACACTCCTGACAACAGGTGATGCGATAAAATCACACTTGTCATCCTTATATTAGGAACTTCCACACCCCTTATTTAGCATAAATGATCAATAGGAAACATGGCTAATAAACGTCGAACATGATGTACACATCAAAACATCCATTTGGAATGTATACCTGGTTTGTAGCCTTCAAAGCTTCACCATGGCTGACTCATCTAAAGCTCACAATCATCCAGTTGATCAGAATGATGATGCAAGACTGAACTTAACGGGCACCGAGTTACAGGCTTTGTTAGATACAGCCGTAAACAAAGCCGTGGACCGTATATTAAAGGATCATAAGCGAAAGTGCTATAATACCCCAAATAAGGGTTACAAAAAGGGTAAGATCGGTTCAAACTATAACCAGTCCAAGCCAAAGGAGGCAAAACCCAAATGTTAAATCTGCGGGAAGAAGCACTTCGGATTTCGCCAGATCAAAGTAGTCATTCGTAACAAGGCGAGATTGGTTGTTCAGGGATTTCGCCAGATCGAAGGCATTGACTACAATGAAGTTTATGCACCTGTTGCACGTCTGGAAGCTATTCGGATCTTTCTAGCTTATCCTCATTCAAAGGATTCAAAGTCTAACAGATGGACGTCAAAAGTGCTTTCCTTCACGGTGTGGTTCAAGAAGAGGTGCACGTCGAACAACCTCCAGGTTTTGAAGATCCTATTCACCCCGATCGGGTTTGGTTGCTCAACAAAGCTCTTTATGGTTTACATCAAGCACCTAGGGCTTGGTATGCAACATTATCCAACTATCTTCTGGAGAATGGATTTTGACGAGGTCTTATTGATTGCACTCTCTTTATCAAGGAGCAAGATGGAGATCTTCTGCTGGTGCAGGTATACGTTGATGATATAATTTTTGGCTCAACTAATGATTCTTTGTGCAGTCAATTCGAGCGTGTGATGCAAGAAAAATTTGAGATGAGCGCAATGGGGGAAATGAATTTCTTTTTGGGCCTTCAAGTTCAACAAACCAAGTCTGGGATATTCATCCATCAGACTAAATATGTTGGTGACATCTTGAGCCGATTCCAGATGTCTGATGCAACACCCCACTTTCGCAGAATCACGGGATTACTCCGGATCTGAAGGGTGAAAGCATTAACTCTTCATACTATCGCGCTATGATCGGATCTCTCATGTATCCTACAGCCTCGAGGCCCGACATCATGTATCCAATGTGCCTGCTTGCAAGATATCAAGCCAACCCGAAGGCCTCTCATATGTCAGCTGTTAAAAGGATTTTTCGCTATTTGAAGGGTTCCTCGGACACCGGTCTTGGTACCCTAGGGATGATAGCTTCGACTTGATTGCATACAGTGATTCTGATTTTGGTGGTTGCAAAATTGATGGCAAATCAACAACAGCGGGATGTCAATTCTTAGGAAATCGCCTGGTCACGTGGCAGTGCAAGAAGCAAACGTGTGTTGCTACATCAACTTGTGAAGCAGAATACATTGCTGCCTCTAGTTGTTGCTCCTAAGTCTTGTGGATACAACAACAAATGCGCGACTACGGTTTTGAATTCCTATCTACTCCTATTTTTGTTGATAACAATGCTGCCTTACAGATCACTAGAAATCCTGTGCAACATTCCAAGACCATACACATCGAATTTTAAATATCACTTCATACGTGATTGTTTTGACAAAAGATTAATCGATGTTGTTAAAGTTCACACCGATCACCAACGTGCCGACCCGTTTACAAAAGCTTTTGATAAATCACGTTTTGATTATCTACTTTTGGTCAATGGCATTAAGGTGATACCCGAGTAAAACTTCTTTGGCTAATCGTTTTTGTAAATATTTTCTTTAAAAACTCTAAAAATTCTAAAATATTTTCACCTTTTAGCATTTTAGGGGGAGTAAATTCAAGAAAATACAAAAACATCTGAAAAAGTCAAAAATCCAAAAAGATGTCTTTACTTTCTGTCTTTACGTTTGAAAAATTTAAAAATTTAAAAAAAATAGAAAACCAAAAATGAGTTTCTTGGAAAAAGGAAGATGATGATATTCACTGGTGTGATCGGTCAACATGTTCAAAATGTAAAACAAAAAATTGAGAAATGATAAGTATCTTTACTAACGATGTATCGGTAGGCTCACAATCAGACTAAAATGTGCAGGATGATACAAACCTAACACACTTCAAGTCAGGTGGGAACCATTCATTGGCATATGGTCTTGGTACCGAAATTTCGTTTGATTGATTGCCGAGGTTCTGAGATATTCGGTCTTTATGCTGCTTATCATCTGGGTATCATGGTTGTATCTTTTACCGAAAAAAAATAACGGAGACGAAGTCTAGATCTCCCATGATACTATACATACGTATACATATTGCATTCGACCTCAATAAGTGATCAACAATCACATGTCCAATCAAAATAAGTGATAAAATATCACATTTATCCGGGAGTCAAGTTCGTCTCTCTGCTGTACGTTGTACTGACCTGTTCACGGACTTGCTCATGTGCCCTCATGCATCGAAAATCAAGTTCCTCATCAATAAGCGATTCTATCACATAGGGCTTGTTTTCAATCAAAAATAAGTGAGTATCTCACATTCTTTTATACGGTCAAACTGATGATAAACGGTATACTCACCGGTAAGATGAACTCTCGTGCATACCTTGATACGGGAATGTGTCGTGAGTGGATGAACATCGACTTGTAAGTATAATCCTTACCGTAAATCGTATCTCCTAATTATGATTACATTTGATCTGTTTGAGCTTAGGTGGACAACAATACCGATAATCGAGGTAGTATACTTATCCAGAGCTTTAAACCGAACAAAAATCATGTTTGACTAAGACCGTAAGCTGGTATTATTCCTTGTCCTTGAAATTCGCAAAAAGATTGCCTTTGTACAATTGTTTATTGCTTTTTATAGCTTTTCGATTAGTTTACCACACTTTAAATTCAGTTTTAGTGTAAAATGTAAAGTTCATTCTTGATTAGCCGAAGTTGTAACTTGGTGTTTTCTGCCGAAAGCCTGAAGCCTACTTCATAAAATGTCCTTGCATTTGGAAAACTCAATAAAAATGGAAATATTTCAAATAAACAAAATCTGTTCAGGGTGCAAAATTTTCAAGACTTAGTGAATTTTGAAAAAGATGTCGACGAAACTCCTTTGAGGTCGACGAAACTCCTAAAAATCGACGAAAGTCCATGGTCAAAGTCAACTGGGTCAAAATTGGTCAAAATTGAATTTGGTCACGACGAAACTCCATGTTTCGTCGATGTCATGGCAAAACTCCCTTGGGCTTATCTTTAAGTTTCGTCATGGACTAACTATCAAGCCCAATCCAGCCCAAACAAGAGTTTCGTTGAGCCCACATGAGGTTTCGTCGAGATAGAAGTTTTACCGAGTGGTCATGAGTATATAAGGGGTCCCTGTGGTCAGAAGTCATCACTTTTTCAAACCACTCTCTGTATCATCCTCTCCAACACTCCTCACCCATACCCCTTCTCACCAACTTCAAAATCTTTCTGTTTCTTTAAACTTTTTCAATATCAAGGTATACAAAAGGATTTTCTACATGATTCGAACCTTAGGAACCATGTGTTCTTGTCCGATTGTTCGACAACCCCTCGAAATACACTATCTATTTGATTTCTTCATGATATTGACTTGTGTTTGTTCTGGTTTCTTATAAAAACTGTTAGAACTAGGGTTTGTATTGATATTGTACATTGTTTTGATTTTGATTTGGGTTGGGTTTTGGTTAACATAAACAGGGGATGTTGTTTGTTTGAATGTTTACACCGGTTTGTGTGTTTTTTCGGTCAAAATTCAACCGGTTAAACTACTGGTTGTTTTGGATGTTTGGGTGTATACAAAATGTCAAATATTGGTTTGTTGTTAATCGATCATTGTTTAAACTGTAGACGACGAAACCCTTAGATTTTGAAAACCCCCGATTGACGAAACCCTAATTGTTGACGAAACCCCATTGATGACGAAACCTAAGTTTCTTCAGAGTGATTGACGACGAAACCCTTGTGACGAAACCCCTTTAAAATGAAACAAGTTTTGTCGAAAGGATGTCGACGAAACCTCACTGGTCAATGGTCAACATTGACTTTATTTGACCAAGGGAGTTTCGTCGTAATGAAGGGAGTTTCGTCGACATACTGAAGTTTCGTCGTATAGGACTTAGAAATTTTTCTAAGTGTGGTGCCTTTCACAGTAGATGTACATTGGAATGTTAAATGTCCATTTTATGTTCTAACTTGTATATACACATGTCTAATACACATGTTATACTATTATGACTTATTGTGGATGTTTGCAATACAGATGGCACCGAAAGAAGGGAAACGTAAACCCCCGACTAAGAAGGAAAACAAATCTGAAGAGGAAATGATGTCCGAGAAGCGTCACAACCAAATTGCCTTTCTTGATCCGGAAGAAAAGATCGCTGAACTGAAAGAGATTACGCGGTGGATTAGGGAGTCGCAGATACATAAAGTTGTCACCTTTTCAACGCCTTTTTACAAATCGCTCATTAAAGCCTTCTGGAATACTGCAAGCGTTGTGCATGTGGATGGAACCGAAGTTATTCAAGGTCAAGTGAATGATCTGAATGTGATTGTCTCACCGGAAATCTTGAACAATGTTTTAGAGCTGCAAGACGACCCGAATGCTTCGTCCTCTATACCAATTATGTGTACTCAAGGTTGTTTATTACGGATGAAGTGTACTGGTGATATCTTCAGCAATCAAATCAACAAGGGAGATCTGCCTTTGTGGTACAAGTTTTTATTACACGTACTTATTCAATGTATTAGCAACAGGCGAGCGGGCTATGACATGGCAGGAAACGATCTTGTTGGTCTCATGGTTGCTTTGGTGCTAAACAAACTGTTTAGCATCTCAAAATACATCTTCGCTAACATGAAGGATAACATGATGAGAACTGGTGGTAGAACAACCGGGAACAAATTCTGGATGTATCCTCGGTTTCTTCAAATGATCATGAACGTCCAGCATCCTAATCTTCCAAAAGACGACAATGATATCCTGAAGATAGAAACTATGATCGAGAATTCATTAAGGATATTCAAGAGCCTTGCAGCAAAGAGATACAAAGAAAGCAAGCCGCCTAGGAAGTTGATCGGTGCTCTTGGAAAACCACACTACATTGCTTCGGCAGATGACAAATGGCATCATGATGACAGCCAATCGGAAAAAGAAGAGCTGGAGTTAAAGAAAAGGATGATAGAGAAGTTTGGTCGACCGGATACTGATTCATCAGACAGTGATAGTGATGATGATGATGATGATGAAGCTGGTGATGGTGGTGATGCAGGTGCTGGTGCATCGTCTGCTAGTGTAGCTAGTGGCACTTCAGCTGGTAACGACGAGGAGGATACTGAGTCTGATGACAATCCACTTGACCCCGGATACGAAGTTTATTACAATTAACGAGGTATTAAAAGGATCATAAAGATTAGGCAAGAGAATGACCTTGAATACGTTCCTTCGGATACCGAAGCGGAACGCTTGAAGAAAAAGAAAATGGTTGTTCGTCGCAAGAAGAAAGCAAGAAAGTACATTGGTACTTCATCTGCGCAACAATCCGTTCCTCCTCAAGAGCCTACACAAGAAGCGGAAATTGATCCAAACCTTGGATTCACGGCCATTGAAGCTTCTGAAATGATTCCATCTCCTCTGAGGTCTACAGAACCAACTCCTGCAATGAGTTCAACACCTGAAACTCCTATAGTGACTCCTCAGGTACCTACTCACTCTATTGCATCATCCATTCGTGCAACGACCTCGCAGCCTGCCGCAGAACGCAGACAAAGTATATTCGAACAGATACAGCAGGTTGAGAAGGTAGATTTTCTATTCTCTCAATTACAAGCTGCTGCAGGTCAAATAAATCGCCAAACGGACGTGATCAAAGCTACAAGAGCCGACATGATCAAGCAACAGTTGGAAATTAACACGTTAAATGCCACTGTTGGGCGACAACAAGTAGATATCACTCGCCAGCAAGCTAAAATTGATCAATTGAAAGCTGAAAATGCTAATTTGAAAGCTGCAGATGAAGTGAGAGAGCGGCAATTGCAACAAATGCGTGCGGTAGATAATACACGTGGTATTGAAATGAACCGCATGAAAGAAGGCAGCTCTAAGCTTCAGAAGTTGGCCGAGGATCTCAAAGGAAGGTGTGACTTTATGAAAGAGTGGTACGATTCTCGAAACACCACAATAGTTGATGGGGTCAAGAAAATATCTGAAGGCTATGAGTTTCTTAGAAGGCGGGTCAATACTCTGTGGAACGAACGATGCAAACCGCAGGAAGTAATGAAGAAAAGGGATGATCCTGAGGATCAGGGAAACCCTGACCCTTCTGCTACATCAGAGCAACCGCCAGCAGCTACCTCTTCTCAGATTGTTGTTTTCAAACCTTCGCAGCTCAAATCTGCTCAAGGAACCTCCAGTGGAACAGTTGAAGAAATACAACAGCTTGAATCTTTGCCTGGTACTTCTTCTGTTCCTAGTATAACTGATCTTGCATTGCAGGTTGTACATCCGATTACTAGAGAAATTCTAGAAGAAGGGGAGATTATCTCGGATCTTTCGCACGAGCAATTGCTTGCTCTGAATGCGATGAAGGAAGTTGACGATGCTGAAATCGATAAAATGCCGGTTGAACCAGAAACTGAAAATGTTGAAAACATTGAAGAGATTGTGTTTGAAGGGGAAACCAGCAAAACAACTTATGTTCATGCCGATGGAATGGAGTTTGATCCATTTGATGAAGAATGGATGAAAAAGAATCAGGAAGACATTGATGAACAGTTGAAGAATCGGGTGTCTTCTGATAATCCGACTGATTCATTCGAAGAATGGAGAAAACGTTTCTTGTCAAAGGCTGAAAGGCCTACGCCTCCCGAAGCACAGGTTGATTTTTTACAGCTCGAGAAAGTTAAGCCACATGGGAAAATACTGAGTTTGGTGTTCGTAAAGGAAATCCATTGCGTTGCCATCAAGCGTGAATTTGGTATTCAATACTTCAGTTCGCTTTTAAGCATTTTGTCTTTACCTTTTTACGACGTTGCAGCTTTGACGAAGCTTGAGCTTGTTAATCGTTCAAACTTTGAAGTAGCTACATTGAGTTAAACAAAAAGACAGGCTGGGAAGACGAATTGTACAAGCCTCAGTTTCCGATCTATCAACAAATCAAGTTCACCTTGGATCCATCGACCAATACGGCACGATACAAGCGTGTTTATCAGCCAGCGAAGGTCATGGATAAGATACCGTTGATGCCTATGGAATAGAATTTTCTGGATGATATGAGGCTATGGTGCTACGATCTTGATACTCATGAAGCGGTGATTGTATTTAGTGGTGATCGTGAAAACTTACGGATGTTAGATCCGATGTGGATAGTAAATATGTTGGCGAACGAAATTGGCAAGCTGTTTCGGCATGATATATTTTACGAAGACAAGGACGCTCATCAAGCGCTACAGTTTCAACGTGTCGCTTGTTATTGCTTTTACCGCGGAATTCATGCTAGAAGCACCTGGACGCTAAAGCACTAGAGACGGAAGATTGAAGACCGAAGACAGTAACAGACAAGGGGGAGTTTGTTGATGCATTATTTTGGTGTCTGTAACTTGTCTTAATTAACGTTGTATTTATACGGTCTTTTATGTATTATCGAGTCTGTAATTCCCCGTCGACCAAGTCGGATATCCTCCTATCCTACTTGTGTCCGAAAAAGTTTGTCTCGTTTGTTATGTAAAGTTAAATGACAATGCATGTTGCATGTTATGGCTTATGTTTGTTTGTGTGTTTGTACATGTTTGCTGCAAACTGTTAGTTTGCAGCCAAACAGCTTTTGCAGCCTTCGACGAAACTCCAGGTTTCGTCGAGTACATACATGGCGAAACTCCATTATGACCAAAACTTCATGTTTCATCGTGATGGGTGACGAAACTCCTAGAGTTTCATCATCCAGGAGGTTTCGTCAGGCCCAAATCAAGTTTCGTCAAGCCCAGTTAAGGTTTCGTCACTTGTTGGGTTGGGCTGCTATATAAACACAACATGGTTTCACTTTGAAACCAGGAGAGCATACCCTGAGAGATTTACTTCAAACTTTGTATATATCTGTTTGAACCGTGTTCTCATCTAATCAATTGATTGTGATTCATTGGTTACCCTTGTGTTGTTACTATCTATGTTTGGTTTGGCATAGTCACGGGGATTCCGCACTCGTGACCGTGTTTGTGATAAACAAGTGATTTGGTTTCATTATCGATCCTCAGAAATCGGGACCTACAGGGAGTTGTGTACAAGCTGGAGGAGTTCATGATGTAGCTCAAGGATTTTGGCTTTGATCTCATAGATGATACTTTCTATTTCTTGGACTCTGCTTCTTAGATCTTCATGAGCCTTTGTAATGTTACTCTGTTGAGCTAGGATGGTGTTGAGGGCCTTCTTTTGAGCAACAGCATTTTCACTTTGCCTATTCAGGGTGGCTTCAGCAGCTGTTATTGATTCAGGAACACCGGTTGCACCAACAGTTGTTGGGTTCTTGATTTTTCAGTTGTGTTTGGTTTTTAAGGGTGGAAATTCAACTTGGTATTATGGGGAGGAAGGAGTTGGAGGTGTTGTTCCGAGCATAAAGCATTCATCTATATGGGTTAGTGGACGTCTCGGCTTGGATGGTTATGTCTGTTTGGGTTTTGATTTTGAGTTACCATACAGGACATAGTAGTCAAACTTTCCTGATGGTTCTCCAATCAGGCCAACATTTGGATCTCCGGCTTCATATCTTTTCTTTAAGGCGTTTTGGGATCCTTTTTTCTTTTTGGTTTCCTCCTTGTACTCAAGTTTATATGCTTCGTCTAGGCATTCCTGGCAGTCACATACATCGAACGGGAAGTGTGGTTCTTCTATCGATTGAATCATGCTTATCGTAGAGAAAATTTCTCTTCGATCTTGTCTTGCAAACCGAACCTCAACTTGTCCATCCTGATGACAGACAAAGTCAGGGGTTGTGGTTGTCTGAACCGTTGCTTGGAGGATCTGTTCGTAATTTGTTATCCATTTTTCAGGTAGAAGCTTTGTAAGTTCTTCTCTGGATAACTGTTTTAGAACATATGTGCAGGTTGGTGTGGCGTTGGAGTCGATGTCTATGAGTAGAGCATCGCCTGAGTTATCCTGCGATCCGGGAACCATGATGTCCAAAGAGTGATTTTGGACACGATATACCATCTGGTAGTGAAAAGTGTCCTGAAAGGTATTGACCTGTGGCGTACCACCGATCTGGATCTGAGCTTTCAGGGTTGTTAGCAATGAAGGATCATTGAGAGGTATATTGAAGTTTGGATAGATGGTGACGAAGACGGTTCCAGTGTTAAACGTGGTTTGGATGGTACCAATGCAGGCGTGCTGGTACTCCACGAATCTAGTATCGACTAGGGCGATACGAGAGAATGCAGGTAGTCCTTTTCTTCCGTGGAAGGTTAGGGCTAGTCTTATGGCACCGAAGTGGATATGGGTATATCCTTGGGATAGACAGATCCTTGGAATATCTAAGGGAAGAGTGAGAGGGACGAGGTGTTCAAAGGTTGTTGCTGGGAGTTTGTGTGAATCAAACTTGGAGGTTTGCACGAACTCTTTAACAACTGGGTTTGACGCAGAACTGACTAGTTGTTTTACTTTTTTGGAGAGGGAATTTTGGGGTTTTCTGAAGACACTATAAGGGTTAACTAAAGGCATACTAGTAATAGGAATTTTAGACTCATCATAAATATAAGAGATCTCATATAACTGATCCATCCTTAACGCAGACGACCGACGAAAACTGGAATTTGAACGGGAGAGACCCTGATCTGGATTCATATCTGGGTTTAGACTTCTAACAATTCTTATCTTTATCCTCAAGCTCGTACTTTGAGGAAATTACCGCGGACCCTTCCGACTTACGACTCACCTAACAAGCTACTTTTGGACTTGATATAAGAAACTCAACGTGTCGGACCAGACTGACAAGACCTTGTAAGGTTAGTGTTCTGTTGTGAGAGATCCTCGCAAAGTCAGCAGTCATAGAGCATACTAAACAAACCTTAGAAAGGGATGGCAGGAGTGCTATGTCTCTGATACCAGAAATGGGGGGAGTAGGTGGCTGATTTATATAAAACCAGTAAAAGTTGAAATGGGGAAGTGGGTGGCTGATTTATATAAAACCAGTAAAAGCTTGGGGGAGGACTAGGGTGATAAACATAAAAGACTCAAGGGTTTGGACTCAGAAGGACTAGACTCAGAAGGACTCAAGACTCTGAACAGGACTCTAGATTTGAGAGTGAGAAAGAAGAGAGAAGATACAGAGAAATATAGAAGAAGATTTTATTTCTTTCCAGTGATGATTTACAAGTGAGGGGGAGCCTTCCTTTTATAGACCAAGGAGAGTCTTGATTACATCATCCATGACATCACACCTAATAATACATAGAAAATATCTAGGAAAATAACAAAATACATGACATAAGCGCTTACATCACTTTAAGAGTGATTAAAGCTTTATTTATTCCTAAGCACACCATTAACTTTATTTAGTCCTAAGCACACCATTAACACACTTAAAACATTCATAGCCCGTTTTTAATTTGGTTTTGCGGAGTCGTGAATCTCGATAGTAAACGGGACCGTATCTTTGTCGTATGGTTCGCCATCTGGGCAGGATCAGACACCGAGTTTCTCCTGGGCTTAGTTGGTTGAACAATCATGGGAGGGTGTGTAAATGCACGAATATTGTTGGAATAATCTATGACCGTTTTCTCCCATTCGATCGTTTGAGGGTCTTCCTCTTTCCATCAGTGTTCTCCATTCAGTATTTTTGGTGGCATATCTTCGATTTTTATCTGGTTTACTTTTGCGAGATTGATGCGGGTTTCCATCCAAGCGTCCCGGTAGTTGATCTTGTAGTAATATCCTGCAGGATTCATATCATACCACGAGTGTATGAAATTGGGTGGTCCTGTAGCATTTAGATCATAACCCTCCTTTTTTGAAATGGCTCGGCTTGTGGAACAGAACCATGCAGTGTTTTCTGGGGGAGTCCCTCATGAGATGGTCCCAGACATGGATTGGGAGGAACCATTCAAGGAACTTGGAAAAGTTTTCCTTCTCTCCTGATAAACATCCTAACTGGTAGTCTAAGAGATAGGCTAACAGCTTGTTGGAGTTAAAGGCCATGGCTATGACAAAAGATTCAGTCAGGTACCACATGAAGGCCAGGCCTTCATTTGATAACCTGCGCAAGTTTTTGAGTCTGAAAACATTTAGGAAGGGATAATCTGGGAAGAATTTATCTCCGTCCATTAATGGACCTTGTGTCTTAAAGGAGAGAGTGAGGAGGTTTTTGTAGTTCAGGAGGGATTCATTTGTGATGGCGTGGTTGGTGACCACTTCAATGATTTCTTCAGGGACATCTTTCTTTTGCAGCTTTTGTGGAGTCCTTGAGGGATTCATGACTGCTTCTTTTGGAATGGAGGTGTTTGAGTTGTGGGAATTTTCATTCTTGCTTGCCTTTAAATAGGCAATGTCATCTGGCAGGGAATCTTTAAGGATCCGTTCTTTATTTTCTTGAACTGTTGTGCAGGATTCTTGAAGATTGGCTATCTCTTGTAATTATGGGTTTCTGGGTAGCGTCTTCGGTTTGCTCCCTGTTGTTGGCTTCGTGTGATTGGTTTCACGCCCTAAGAGTTGTCCTGTTTCCTTTTTGACCTATATGACCTCTTTTGTCTTTTTGCCTTTCTTCCTTAGTAAGCTTCCTTTGTGACCATTCGTTATTTCATCATGTGGGCCTGACTCTTCACCTTTTCTTGTCTGACTGATTCCTTTGTCCGTTATGACAGGAATCTGCAGAGTGGGGGTCACTTAAATCTTTTGCTTTTGCTTTTGCTTTGTGACTTTTTTTGCTTTTTTAAGCTGAGCTGGAAGAGTCTTTTTGGGTGATAGGGTACACTTTTCTTTAAATTGTTCTGACAGGGAATCTTCCACATGATCCTTCAGGCTAGGATACTGTTTGTGTTTTTGTGCTTTTTGGATTTTCTGGAACATTGCTGTCGTTAGTGACAGGTCACCGTAAGCATCTTGATGACCTTCTTCCATCATGTAGATTCGTATTGGCTCTTCTTCAGATTCAGATGTTTCACTTGTTTCTGATTCTTCACTAGAGCTATAGGATATGGTGCATATCATTCTTTTCCCTGGTTCGTCATCTAAGGAGTATAGGGATTCAATATCATAAACATCTACTGGTTCTACCTTGTTGATGGCTTCAAGAAGGGCTTGGGTCTTTCTTTTATCTTTGCAGTCCTTTACAAAGTGACCTTTTTTGTTACAGACAAAGCACCGATTTGTGTTCCGCCCTCTCTTTGATTTTTTGTTCAAGAACTTCCACCTTCTTTGAGTGTTGTGTTTGCCTGTCTTTGAATAGTAATCACCATATTTCTTGAAGTGGACAACTCTGGATTTTTTGTGAGTCTTCGAACAACTGCATGAGGAATCATCTTTTCATTTTATCTTTAAGTGTTTGTCATTGCACGTAGACCCGAGTCGTCGTCCGGTTTTTTCAAATTCAACCAAAAACTGTTTTTGGTTGCATAGCTTTGTCAAAGCATTCATGATGAGTTAGTAAAGACCACCAAGGGAAGCTTGAGCAACCGTCATATTTTTGGCTTCTAAGGCCCTGCAAGCCTCATTTGAGAGAGACTCTAGGAAGGAGTTCAGGAACACTTGCTTGAGGTTTACATCATCAATGCCTTGAAGACAGTAAAATCTCTCAAACATTCTATTGTAATGTTTTTCGAGGTCTTTTGGATGAAAAGAGCAACATTTCATTTTTAAGAACTCTTCTCGGGCTCGGATTGTATGATCTAAGGGGTTTCCAATGAATTCATAATAGATCGTATTTATGAATTCTTCTAGGGTTTTGCTTTTTAGGATGTTGTTTTCCTGTATTCACCAAGACTTATGTACCAATCCCGAAGTCGTCCTTGGCATCTTGCCAAGAAACGTTTGATGACCATGTCGATACTATAATAAAAGAGCTCTGTTGTGCACCAGGTCTGCATTTCAATGCTTCGGTCTTGCCATTTTGCTGGGAGGATGTCATCAAAGGTGAACTGTTGCTTTGAGTCTGTGTTTGGAGGAGCCCTTTCGTTTGTCTGAGGCAACGTTTGGGAGGCTTCATCATCAATGTCAGAAACATAGGCCCTTTCAGTGGTATCTTTGTTCATGAACAGATGCTCAAACTCATCTGTTGGAGGTACCTCTTCATAGGATTGGGAGGCAGAGCTTTCTTCAGATACTGATGAAGATGTGTCATCATATATTAGAGGAGCTATCACCGGAGCGACCGTTTGCATACACTCCTTGCTGCTTGTTGGAGCGACCGTTTGCATGGTTTCTTTGATGTTTGTTATAGTCAAAGCTTGCAGGAACAAGGAGATATCATTTTCTTTCGTAGGCAATATATCGGAAGCGTTCATGGAGTTCATCATCATGACGCTATCACTCATGTTCTTTGTGCCTCCTGATGGCCCTTTTCCTTTTCTTGAGGATGCAGCTTTGTTAGTGCTTTCAAAGGATGTACTTCTTGTTGGCGAGGCTTTTCTAGCTTTGATTTTTTGCTTGTTCCTTTGACCAGAGGTTTTGGGATGGGGAGTTATGTAGACATGACGAAGCTGGTAGTGGTTGAGGATCAAAGGAGGTTCGTACAAATGGTGTTGTTGGCAGTCTCCATGGATCATCAGCATAGGTGGAAACCCTTTGCTGCTTGTGTTGTCTTTCAAGGTCTGCAAGCTGTGCCTTGAGAAATTTCATTTCAGCTTCTTTTTGCTGGAGACCTTGCGGACTTTGTGGCACTGGGGAGTTGTGTACTAGCTGGAGGAGTTCATGATGTAGCTCAAGGATTTTGGCTTTGATCTCATAGATGATACTTTCTAGTTCTTGGAATCTGCTTGTTAGATCTTCATGAGCCTTTGTAATGTTACTCTGTTGAGCTAGGATGGCGTTGAGGGCCTTGTTTTGAGCAACAGCATTTTCACTTTGCCAATTCAGGGTGGCTTCAGCAGCTGTTATTGATTCAGGAACACCGGTTGCACCAACAGTTGTTCGGTTCTTGATTTTCCAGCCATGTTTGGTTTTTTGTTGGGTGTGTTCAAAAGAGGTTAAGGGTGGAAATTCAACTTGGTATTCTGGGGAGGAAGGAGTTGGAGGTGTTGTTCTGAGCATAAAGCATTCATCTATCTGGGTTGGTGGACGTCTCGGCTTGGATGGTTGTGCCTGTTTGGGTTTTGGTTTTGGTTTTGGTTTTGAGTCACCATACAGGACATAGTAGTCAAACTTTCCTGATGGTTCTCCAAGCAGACCAACATTTGGATCTCCGGCTTCGTATCTTTTCTTTAAGGCATTTTGGGATCCTTTTTTATTTTTGTTTTTGGTTTCCTCCTTGTACTCAAGTTCATATGCGTCGTCCAGGCATTCCTGGCAATCGCATACATCGAACGGAAAGTGTGGTTTTTCTGCTGGTTGAATCATGCTTATCGTAGAGAAAATTTCTCTTCGATCTTGTTTTGCAAACCGAACCTCAATTTGTCCATCCTAATGGCGGACAAAGTCTGGGGTTGTGGTTGTTTGAACCGGTGCTTGGTGGATCTGTTTGTAATTGGTTATCCATTTTTCAGGTAGAAGCTTTGTAAGTTCTTATCTGGATAACTGTTTGGGAACATATGTGCAGGTTGGTGTGGCGTTGGAGTCGATGTCTATGAGTAGAGCATCGCCTGAGTTATCCTGCGATCCGGGAACCATGATGTCCAAAGAGTGATTTTGGACACAATATGCCATCTGGTAGTGAAAAGTGGCTTGAAAGGTGTTGACCTGTGGCGTACCACCGATCTGGATCTGGGCTTTCAAGGCTGTTAGCAATGAGGGATCATTGAGAGGCATATTGAAGTTGGGATAGAAGGTGACGAAGACAGTTCCAGCGTTTAACGTGGTTTGGATGGTACCAATGCAGGCATGCTGGTACTCCACGAATCTAGTATCGACCAGGGCGATACGAGAGAACGCAGGTAGTCCTTTTCTTCCATGGAAGGTTAGGGCTAGTCTTATGGCACCAAAGTGGATATGGGTATATCCTTGGGATAGACAGATCCTTGGAAGATCTGAGGGAAGAGTGAGAGGGATGAGGTATTCAAAGGTTGTTGCTGGGAGTTGCTGTGAATCAAACTTGGAGGTTTGCACAAACTCTTTCACAACTGGGTTTGACGCAGAACTGACTAGTTGTTTTACTTTTTTAGAGAGAGAGTTTTGGGGTTTTCTGAAGACACTATAAGGATTAACTTAAGGCATACTAGTAATAGGGATTTTAGACTCATCAGAAATATAAGAGATCTCATATAACTGATCAATCTTTGAAGCAGACGACCGACAGAAACTGGAATTTGAACAGGAGAGACCCTGATCTGGATTCATATATGGGTTTAGACTTCTAACAATTCTTATCTTTACCCTCAATCTCGTACTTTGAGGAAATTACCGCGAACCCTTCCGACTTACGACTCACCTAACAAGCTACTTTTGGACTCGGGATAAGAAACTCAGCGTGTCGGACCAGACTGACAAGACCTTGTAAGGTTAGTGTTCTGATGTGAGAGATCCGCGCAAAGTCGGCAGTCACAGAGCATACTAAACAAACCTTAGAAAGTCATGGCAGGAGCGCTACTGGCTCTGATACCAGAAATGGGGGGAGTGGGTGGCTGATTTATATAAAACTAGTAAAAGCTTGGGGGAGGACTAGGGTGATAAACATAAAATATAAGTATAGAAATATGGTAATTATATTAAAGATAAAAGTTCGTTATTATGGCGTAATTTTTTATGGTTACGTATAAAAAGTTATTGACGTTTAAAAAAGACGATGGGAACTTGTATATGCATTGCATGTGAGTTTCTGAATTTAAAACATGCTAAATTTAACTTTATACATTTAATCTAAAAAATAATTAATAAATGGTAAACACTATTTACAATTTTGTCATTATGATCTCAAACATCAGATTCTAGATCCAAGGATGTAGATTCATTCTACACTCCTCGCAAAACACATCATTTTTACAATAACCATACCCTAAAAAAAGTAACCACATTCACGTTCACCTAAAGAGTTAATTACATCGTTAGCTCTATCGTTTATGGAAAATAACATGGTCTAGTACTAATAGTTTAAAAGCACATTATGAGGTTCTAACTTTTTATTTTGTAACAACATGGGGTATTAACACTAACTTTTGTTTACTTTTCTGTCAACTTTGAATGAAGTTACTAAAATACCATTTTTCAACTACAAGGACCATTTACATTATTAACTTTATCTTAATCCAGGGATCATTTACTCTACAATGTTTTTCCACTGCGTGAAACTTCTGCATGCCATGTTACCCCAATCCTTTTAACCACATATCTTCTTAAAAGTTAAAATTGTTTCTTTGACATTGATTTTTTTCCTGAATAAACCAATTAATTAATATCTATTAATAAGAGAAGTGAAATGAATAGTGATTATCATTGTGTGGTAATCTGATTGGGGTTTTTTGGGCGGGCGACACATGTCACCCCATCCTTTTTCATTTCTTCTTTCTTTATTTACTATCACACAGGGGTTTACATCAGAGGGAGAGGGGAGGATCTACGGCGTTGCTGCCGTTCCTCCGTCTTGTACCGCCGTGACGGCCACCTCCTCACCTTTTCTCAGTTTACACCTCCCCCCTCTCTCTCACACACCTAAACGGTGACGCAAATGACTTCCGCCCAGCCACCGTACCTCAATGACACCGCCGGTTATTGTCGTGGGAATCAGAATTGGTTTCCGGTAACATATAGGATGGTTGGTGATGATGTTTGCCTCTCTGACTGGTGGCGATTGTGATTGCAGAACATCATTCAATTAATTATTAATATCTATTAATAAGAGAAGTGAAATGAATAGTGATTATCATTGTGTGGTAATATGATTGGGGTTTTTTGGGCGGGCGACACATGTCACCCCATCCTTTTTCATGTCTTCTTTCTTTATCTACTATCACACAGGAGTTTACATCAAAGAGAAAGAAAGGGGAGGATCTATGGGGTTGCCGCCGTATCTCCGTCTTGTACCACCGTGACGGCCACCTCCTCACCTTTTCTCAATTTACACCTCCCCCATCTCTCTCACACACCTAAACGGTGACGCAAATGACTTCCGCCCAGCCACCGTACCTCAATGACACAGCCGATTATTGTCGTGGGAATCGGAATTGGTTTCCGGTAACATATAGGATGGTTGGTGATGATGTTTGCCTTTCTAGCTGGTGGCGATTGTGATTGCAGAACATCATTCACTTAATCAGAGGTTTGCTTTTTATGCTTCATCTGTTATGGTCGCAAAACACCCTTAAAGCAGAACAATGTTATGATTTCTATGCAACCTGTTTAAGTTCCCTTTTTATTGTAAACTTACATTGTTATCATCTGTATGTATTTTTCGTTGGTTTTGGTTGTGGAAAGTGCTCCAATTATGACAGTTTTGGAGCGCCTTTCAGGTTTGCGATGCTAAACCCTACATCTGAAATATGGTCTGACGATGGTGTTGAAAAAAGGCCTTTAGGGTTTATGATGATAAGGCCTAAATCATTCATTTTTGGGCATACATATGTTGTATTCTTTATATATGTTATTTATTAATTAATAGTTGAGGAGCATGAACAGTGTTTGTATTTTGTGTTTGGCTGTTATCGGTTTAAATGGACGGTTGTTACACGAAGGCTGTGATGAGTCATCAAAATAAAGCCGATATATCGCCATGGCGTGGTAGCTATGGAGGATGTCAGGTTAGCACCTGCAACCCCTATTGCAGCCGTGGTGGCTTGGTCCTTTTGCATTCTCTGAGCCTGATGAATCAGCTCACTACTACCTTTTCAATTTGAGTTATCGGTAGTGGTTTGGTCCTTTTGGTCACTAAAATAGAGTTTGGTTGACTGGGAAAAATTGTTTGTTTGTCACATTTACTCTACTAATAATGTTGTTAAGTATTTTCTTAGAAGGACCGTAAGATATCCTCAAACACTTGGGATGCTACCACCCAAAAAAACCCAATCAAATTACAACACCATGATAATCACTATTCGTTTCAATTCTCTTATTAACATGTATTTATGTATTTATCTAATATCAACAGGCTATGATGATCTTGGTCAGATCATTACTTGGCGTGGCATCATCGAGGATGGTAGGTGCATTGTTCTCCGCTTGCAACCGATGGTGCAGCCATGGCAGTTTAATAGCTTGGTCTGAGCCTCACCATGCTGGTTTCGAGGTGATTAACCTATATCATAGTCGATTTTACGGCTGAACATCGTGCTTTTCAGTTTATGTTTGGCAATTTTTCATGTCACTGATCAGTATGGGAGTAAGCTATCCAGGGAAAATGTCGTTGATCCTATCTAACAGGTCCACATATACTAAATCTGCATTTTGTTGTTGTTATTATTAGGTTATTAATTACCGTTTGTGGTCGTTTTTCAGGTCTGATTCAAGGGTGTTTTCTTTGGGTTGTTTGGGCAAACTAGCTGGTAAGGATGATAAGTTGCCGAAAGTGTACAATGGTTACTTGATTGTTAAATGTTAAATTCAGTCTTATCGCACTGGATTTTAGTGGGTTTCGTGACGGCATTTGCGGCCATTGTCTTTATTTGGTCCACATCGTCATTCTCATAGAACAAGAAAGGGACAACATGTGAACACATGTAAAATTTATAATTCAACGTCAATTTGGTGAACTTGCCATAATGTGTAATTTGTTTACTTATATGCAGACTACTTGCACATGAGGGGATAAATGCTAAGCAGCTGGCACCTAATCTAAAATCAATTGAGTTGAAGGTATTAGTTAGTTACTTGAGTTATGTTGATTTCTGTAAGAAAAGGAAAAATGTTCAAGTTTTACTTACCCACTTTTGTCTTAGAATTTAATTTTGGTAGTAATTGGGAATTGTATATAAAATAATTACATGAACATAAACTGGTATCAAAGGTTGATGCATTTGCGATTTTTTAAGAAGACGATGATGCTAATTTTCTAAAACATGGACGTTAGAAATGAAATAAGTTCCTTATTTCAAGTTGGTGCACATGTAACATGACGTATGTGTGACAACTGGCACAAAACCGGTAATTTCCATACAATTTAATTAATACTTAATGACTGCAATTATGTGCTTAAATGTCAACATTGTTTTATTACATGATATACTTGTGAATTCATGCACGTTTTATACAACAAGAAATTTGCTTTATGCATTAATGAATAGCGTTGCGTCAGAAATACTAGTAAACTCACCGGTAAGACACATTGTGTCAACAATTCTGCAGCAAGCAGTCAGACAATAGAATTGGAGCCTAGATGTAGGTCCAACGTCAAGAGTACATTAAAACCCAAGAGTGTATACAAGGGTTAACATATAGACTTTCCGGAAGCTAAGATATGCACTAAAAAGCACCCGAAACGCACTTTAAATGCAGAATTCTGCACAAATCAGCTATAATCAGCTTTTTAACATATAAATATTATGTAGAATTCATATTTTATTATCCAGAATACTCTCCTAAGTGTTGGTAATTAAAAGGGTTACAAAAGGGTACTTAAAGGACACTAAACGGTGCAATTTATCACTTTAACGAACCGGTATTTAACCGAACAACCGGACATTACCCGGAACATAAAAATATTACTAGAAGCATTTTTTTAATGTTTCTGAGCTAGTTATGGTCCCCGAACACCATAACACCTCTTATAACATAATAACACATCAAGTCCCTAAAAATTACACTTGAAAGCTAACTTGTTCATAAAATTAAAGTTTGGATTTTACACTTTGCCCCCCCCCCCCATTCTTCTCTACGGTTACAAAGGGGTGGCCCCCACAAAATATTTGCCAAATCAAACTAAATCCCATTTGATATTATTTTGATATTACTTGAATTTGTTTTGATTTTATAAGATATTGTGATCTTTGAAGATATGATATGATTATAAATAAGATACTAGAACTCCATCTTCATCCACACACCATCTTCAACCTCCTTCTCTCCCTCCTTGTTCTCGGCCTCAACCCACCACCATACTACCACCATTTTCATCCAACATCCTTCCATTCCAAGGTGCACACAAGGTGTTAGGAGCTAAGTTAAGAGGTGTGGAGCTTGTGGATCTTGAAGGATCTTGAAGGACCTTCTTCATTTGCTATTATCCTTCATTTTTGTCATCTTCAAGTTCTAGTAATCTTCCCTAGCTTTTGAGCTAGTTGTAAGCTTCTTATCACTTGTTTACTTCTATTTTGATGGTTGAAAAATGATGAACAATATTAATCTTAAAGAACACAAAAGAACATGATCATGATACTTTAACATAAGCTTAAAAATATAAAAATACATGTTGAATATGTTGATTTGCTTCTTGTTGATTGATTATTAGTGTTGGTGATGTTAGACATCATATGGAGCCTACTAAATTGTGATTAAACACATGATCTAGTAAGTTAAAGTGGTGATCTTGTGAAAGACCAAGATCTTCATGCTTTATATCTTCATGAACTTGAATAATGAAAGTGATCTTCATATGTAAAGATGATTTAAAAATACAAATCTTGTAAATAGATGATTACAAGAATAATTTTCCCAAGAAACCAAGTTTATTTATGAGATTTACAAAGTTATGATTTCTAAATAAACTAGTCATATTTTTAGTGTTTCAACAAGACTAGAAACATATTTTAACAAGAAAAATACAAGAGAAATATTTTTAGAAAAATCATCTTACAAGTTGTAAATGACTAAATCTTTTAATAAAGTGATTTACAAACAAATAACCATGTTTTTAAGGGTAACTAAACCTACTAAATAACATGGTAAACTACTACAAGTTTTTAGAAAAACTTCAAGTTCATGGTGTAGTATAACTTACTTGATTTTGACACTCGGTAAGTGTTAAATGAGTTGATGATTGTTGTGATGATTTTAAAAGAAAATAAACACATGTTTTGAAAACATGGGAAACCTCCGTTTTTAGGGGAAACTCTGTCAAAATTTCTATAAAATTTTGACACTTAGAAAAATATAAGTTTTGGTGAAACTTATTCCCTAAAAATATTTACGAAGGTTTTCCCTAATTTTCATGTAAACTTCGAATTAAGAAATGATGATTTCTTCAAGATAAAAATTGATATTAAGTATGTATATTTTGAGGAAAATATATATATTTATTGAACACCAAATTTTGTGCTAAGTGTATGTAGTATGTATTATGTGTAAATAGTGTATTAGGACTTAAAAATACACTAAATTCTCATAAGGAGTAAAAAAAAATACAAAATACACATACAACATGCTTAGAAAAATAAAATAGAATATATTTATGAAAATATATTACTGGATAGATTAAATAACTTGGACAAGTTATGAACATGAAATGAAGTTTTGAACAAAGTACATAACTCGGGTGAAAAATACAAGAAACTTATATTTATTTTTGAGAAAATAATATAAGTAAGATATATAGTTAAAAATATAAATTATTTTTAACACACCAAGAATACATACATAAAAGATGGTGACTTGTACTTGTGCGATACTGTAACACCCCGAAAACGGGTTTGGTAATCAAACCACGTTAATACTGCAGGACGGGTAAAATACAGTTAGTGGTAAAACTTACCCGGTAAATTTTAGGATTTAAATAAATAAATCTAATATTTATTAAAAGGATGAGAAATACTTTGAGAAAACAAAGTATATAAAAGGCCCGAGATTTAACGAGACTTAAAATAAAACGGGTTGTGAACAAGATAAAGTAACTAGGAAATAAATAACCTAGTATAAGTCTTGTAATTAAATGAAAGAACAAAATATCAAGTAATAAACTAAATAAAAGTGGAGGGGCCTATGTTGTTAAAATTGAAACTTATATTATTAAGTTTAACAAAATAAAAACCAAACACCCCATTTGAGGGTCTGGTTCGATCACAGGCAGGAGAAGGGCGACCCCCACTCTCAAAACCCTAACATTCACTAATCTCACAAATTGAAGGATCAAACCAAGTCCAAAACGAAAATCGAGCATAGATTAATGTTCCCCGTTGCAAGGAGATCATAAGGTATGTAAAATTTGACAAAAATTCTCTACTTGAAATTCTCATGAATTTAGAGAACTTGAAATCTGATGATGCATGTATGAATTGTAGATGAATTAGGAACATTAAAATGTCTAGGAGTAAACCCTAGACAAGTACATGTTGAAATTATGTTAAATTCTAGTGAAATCCATGGTCACCATTGTAGGTGACTAGTGGGTTATGTAGAACTTGATAAACACTAGGAAATTTCGGGTTGTTCTAGTGTAATTTGACATATGTGAAGTTATTTCAGAATTGTAAAGGCAAATATTTGTGTTAAATAGTTTGAATGATGAAAATTCGGGTTATATGACAAGTTATGAGCTTGTTAATGAATTATTTAAAATTCTGCCCATAAGGTGTTTGTAAAAATGCCCAAAAGAAGGCTCGAAATTGAAATTTAAAGTTAAAACGCATGATTGTGATGATTTAGCAAATTATGCGATACATGATTGAAAAAGGGTTCTAAACGGATTGCGAATTGAACTCTTTAGGTGAGGAATCCGGATCGTCAAATGGACAAGCCGGTGGAAATACGCGTTTGAAAAGGATGCTTAAAAGGTACGTAACTACGATTCCGTTACGTTATGCTTGATTTCGTATTTTCGCTAGTAGACTTTAAATTAGCATAATACATGAAATTGGCATTTAGTTGAAGTGACGAAGATCACTAGGTAAATAAGCGGGTCAAAAGGTGAAATTATCACCCTTTGACAATATCGACTAATGGTTTGTCGAGTTACATGTTTATAGGAATAAATATCAAATGGATATGCACATCGCTATTGCTTAGCGGCTACTAAGTCAAGGTATTGAAACGGGTCAATATATTGATCCAAGCCACGTATGTATAATGATTCAACTCATCATATAGAACTTAAGATTCTGTAAGAGTTAGACAAGGTTAAAATATAGTTATTCAGTTATCTTTTAGGTAAACTGAATAAATTGAGTTATGATTTCGGTGTTTTAGAAGCACATGGGTTTATAAACAAGATTATAGTTAAAAGGTCGGATTTTGGGTCAAACAAGTATTTAAAAGTCCCTTTGTAGTAAAGAAGGGATGAAAATTGACCAAATTGCCCTTGTAAGCTAATTCGAACAAACGACCCTTGCAAGAAGTTCGGAAACGAGTTTTATGATTAAATAAATGCTTAGAATAAGAAAAGATAGTGAAAGACGTAAATTCTTGGGTCGAATGACTTTATATGAGTCTTTGCCGTAAAAAGATAATCCGAGGGGTAAAATTTGGAACATATAGATAACCACATTAAATCCAACACACATATAGTTGTGGTGGAAGATTACTTGATAAGAAATGTAGGAATAAGATGCTAGAAAGGTATGAAAGCGAGTTCAAGTTCTAAAGTGCTTAAATACCCTGAACGGGTCAAAATAAGCATATGAGCGAAAACATATTTAAATTTGTGTGAGAAACCTGTAATTAGAACCTAACATGGTAGATAACATTTATTTGAAGAAGTGCATGTGAAATAAGGACTAAGCAAATATGTTTGTTTGATAAAATGCATAAACGGGTTAAAATTCGGTAAAACGGCAAGGAGTCGAAGGCTTAGAAGTCTCAAAATTTATTATGTAGGATGTTGGATTTTTACTCCATATGATGGAGGATCAAATTACAATCATGTATGAAGAAACGGTAGGTCAAACGGACAAGCGGATTGAACGATACGAAAGTTTTCGTGTCAAAAACGGCAATTTGGGAAGGTCTGATACAGGGGCCACCGTAACTTACGGTGGGCACCGTAAGTTACGGTGGGGGCTGAAAGTATTACGGCAGTTACCTCCTGCCTTACGGTGGGGGTATTTTATACCAAGGGCCACCGTAACTTACGGTGCCCACCGTAAGTTACGGTGGAGGTCAGTTTCAAGTCTTTGTTTCTGGATCAAGATATCAATGTGGAATTTCCGGATTTCCTTGTTTAATTCGATTATTCGACCCAATATTCCTTGTTGTACTATTTATTTAATTATCAAAACTGACTTTTAAGTTGGTTTTGATTACAGGTGAATGTTGAGAGTCCCGGATGAAGATCAAGCATCGAGCAAGAACCGAACACGCGTTAAACGAAGCTTCCGCAATGTTGTTTCGTCGTTATTCTAAAAAGGAAAATTAAACCAAATTATATTGTATCACTTTAAATTGTAAAAGTTTTTAATAAACCCGTATTTTAGCGTGAATGTTTATATATAAATACTCAGTAATTGTGATTATTTATGGAAATCGCTAAATAAATTTATGGTTGTTACAAGTTGGTATCAGAGCCTTGGTTTAAGAGATTCAAGTATGGTGGGAAAACTATGCTTGGACTTAAACCTTATGCTCTTGATAAAGATTGGTGTTCGATTCAAGGCTTGATCGCAAATCCGGTAAGTACAAGTTTGTTAATGGTCTAGTATGATTAAAGTGTTGTGAACAACACATAGGGTATCGTGTAACACACGTTACACCAACGAAAATGATTAGTATAGTTAACGAAATCATGTACAGTAAAAAGCCTTGTATTACAATACGTGCATTTATTAATGTTGAAATTACTAACTTTTGTGAATGTCTTAATTGAAGGACACTTACATTTAAAGATGACAAGGGTTGAACAAATTACGGATATGACAGAGGAATGGTCCGAAGTATGACAAGAGGAGCATGCTCACCAAGGACTAAATCGTGTAATGACCGCGAACAAAGTTAATGGCAAGGAACGCCCGTCGGGGCAAGCATTACCTGGTGCACGCTTTTAAATATAATCGCACAAATAGCAATATGCAATAAACATGTAGAGAATGATTGTTGCATATGTAAAATAGAAACTTGGAAACCTGAATAGAATACCTATCCACGATATTATTTCCAAGAAAACTAAATAGAGGCGTTACTTACATGGGGCGTGATGTGAAAACTATAAAAAGGTCATGTGTGTCATGTGTTAATCGCTTACTCTGGCCAAGTAAGTAGTGACATATGATACCATGAACTTCTTATAGCGGACACATTTACGTCCGATGTATTAAGGGCGGGGTGAATGGTACCCAAAGGAATCAAATAAATAAAATGTTTGATAGTAAACGTAAACGCACAGTTGGGTGACGGAAGCGTATTAAATTAGGATAATGAGCCCGAGTGAAGGGACAAAGATTAATGTAAAATGATTAAGATATGCATTGGGAGTGGGTGTACTTACACTCTAACCCGAAGAATGTAAACATGTAAAAATGATTAAGATATGCATTGGGAAGGGGTGTACTTACACTCGAACCCGGAGAATGCAAATGTGTCCCTTAACGGGCCGTTTTTGTAAAACGTCAAACTTGAGGACGAAGTCGGAATATAAAAATGAAGCGAAGTCTTAATGCATACCAGGTGGGTTGCAATAATAACGACTTCGGTAAAATACCCGGTTGATGGGTAAGGATTTAAACACATACGTAGACTGAGAAACGGGAACACGAATGGAAACTCAAAGGACTCGGGTTTCGGGTCATGACTAAAAGACGATAAGATGCTGTAAATTAAAATTTTGATAAATTACGTTCAACTATTTTAAAGTTGAACGGGTTGAATAAAGAATGAAAATTTGCATTCATAAGCAAAGGAATTTCATACGAACAAGTCAAAAGAATTAAATAAATGATGACGCTTGCTAATGTAAGTAAGCGTGAATCGAATAAATAAAAGTGTGAAATATTAATGAACCTATGTAATGGGTTTAAAAGAAATATAATTATAAATCGGGGAAACGGTGAGCGTAGGACAAACTGACGCGTAAGCAACGTCAGAAGTCATAAGTCGGAAGGTTAGTCCGAAAGTAAACGAATGAAGCCTTAGACTACGGTCAAGACCAACTAAAGTTCAAAAAGCGAAAACAAATGATTCCAAACATAACAAGGGATGCCTTGAAGCTATATAGGTTTATATACATTTGAATATGAATACGAATAAAAGATGAACTACGGGATCATCATAACCTACGGGATTAAACGTAGTGATAAGGTCCACGGGACCAAGAAGACCTTTGGGTCACAGATAGAAAGAAATGAATTGTCGGGGTTTCACCTTAAAAAGGTAAAAAGGTGAAAATCTAAAGAAATAACCTACGAGGCTAAGTGAAAGAACCTACGGGTCAATAGTATAAGACGAGGAAACTGGTTGTAACTTCCGGCGTAAAATAATAACGGGAGATAAAGTTCGTATAAAAGCGATGGGTTTCGCTAAGTTAAGTAAATGGGTTAAAGCGAAGAGATCATAAAAGGCCGGGTTGGCAATAAGATATACCCTAATGATGGGGAGTATAATGAGGGCGACTAATCAGTCTGGCCGGTAAAACCCTTCAAAGTCGGAGTAGCGTTACGACTTATCACTTATATAAAGCGCCTGTTGAAATAAGACTAACTTGAAGTAAACATAATGAAAATAAATATAACCGAGCGATCAGATGGCAACTTGGTCAAATAATGACAAGAATAAGAAATACAAAATGAAAGTATCGGCCTGTGAGGCCATACACATAAAAGGCGTATACGCTTTCAACCCAGAAGCACAGTATCATACTTTCCTGGTAGGAGTATTATGTGCGAGCAATGCTTAAGTGATTGTAACACCTGTGCCTTCACGGCCATCAAACAAATACCAAAGCAATGAAATATTGTATTTCATACTTGGTATTTGTAAAAATATGTGTATCATTTGCACATATCAATTCTTGTTCAATTTCAAACTCTAAATCGCTTTCTGGAAGGTTATACGCGCACCGATGCGTAAATATAACCAGTTTAATGCAACAAACACTCCGGAATAGTGACATAGGCTTAACATACCTTAAATAACCTTTACATAACTTAGAAATAAGTTTTGAAGGCTTTGGTATGGCAAAATCAAGTTAAATCGCTTACAGGGACTAAAGTTGACAAACTGCGAAAGTATGCCAATTTGAACTGTAACAGACATTCCGGAACATGACCATAAGTTAAACACACCTTAAATATCCTTTATATAGCTTAGAAATAGGCTTTGAGGGGTTCGGTGTGCTAAAATAAACTTTTGGGTCATTCAGGGACTAAAAGTGTCAAAAAGTGCACAAGTTTGCATTTTCGCGCATAACTTACGTTCTGAATACATCCGGACATCCAAAAATTTATGTGAACATGACTATATTATATTTTAGTGTTCGCCATAAGAAAAATCCATTCGTCGCGTCATTTGGATCGTTTTTCGCGCTTATGCGCATTCCGTCGTAATTAACCGAACATCGCGTTCGTACGGCCAAACGAACCGACATCCGAGATATTTTTGAGCATGTTTTAAGTTCCCTATACTTTAACTTCATTTTAGAGCTTTGAAATGTGGTTAACGGGCCTTAAACGTGTCAAAAATGGCCTAAATACAGTTCAGGGACCAAAACTGACTTTCTGCCAAACTTCACCCCTACGATGCGTAGCCACTTTTTGGCTACGATGCGCAGGGGGTCTTCTGACCAGGTGCAATGTTTAAGACAGCCTGTTTTCAGCAGATTTAACCTCCACCACATGTTCCCAATTGCCTTGTCATGATGATAAGAACCATTTTGAGCTTCCATAAGGTTCCGACAAGTGTACGGGTTGGATCATGGCACGTTTTCCATGAAACAATCCTAACGGTTACCCGAAAACTATATATACCCATCCACCCCCATTGCATTTTCTCACAAGAATTCTGATTTTGAGAGCTCTAAGTTGAAACCATTGTTTCATACCTGAGTTCTCGAGTCGGGATTAGCATTCGGGGACCCTGGGTTAGTATTCTTTCGTTCTTTTCCTTATTTTACTGCTTTTCGAGTCAGAAAGTCAAACTTTGTTTGACTTTCAGCGTTGACCAGTAATGGTCAATGCGAAGTTCGTTTGAACTTCGCAACGTGAGTGTAATCACGTTGGTCATAGTCCCTTGGGACTATGCCCACTGATTACCACGTTGTCTAGAGTCGTAGGGTAGGCGATCTAATAAATCGCCTATACCTTCGAACTCGACCCATTTGGTCGATCATTAGGATCGGACCAAATACATTAGATGACCATAGTATATAGGGAATAACCTTCCGAGGTTATACCTTATGGTCACATCGTTTAAGTAGTTGTATGATAGGTAGTTTATATGCCTTAGGTAAATTACCAGAATACCCTTTACATGTATAATTGGTAATTAAGCATATGTAACCTAAACCTTTGTCACATAACTGATTATGTAATATGTTTAGGCATATAACACTTGTCATAGGGCTAGTTAGGCGGTCTGAACGCGTTTCACGCGCACGACGCGTTAAAGTAGCATAAGCTACCTAAACGGGTCGTAATGGGTCGTAGACACTTAGGTTAAGTTTCATTTAGTATGTAGGCTTTGATTAACCATATCACATGAGTTCCTACACTCATTTGGTTTACAAACCCTCATGCTACCCAGTCTTCCGATTTAGGTCCGGTTTATTAATGTAGTTACCTATATTAGGTGCCGTTTGATTCCGTGATCTCTAGCTTTGTTTGGTTGTTACTCAAGGACTACTGAGCAATCTCAAGTGAGTACATAGACCCCTCTTTTACTGTTTTCCAAACTGTTTTGGGGTGAAACACATGTGCCTACTTGTTACTTTCATGTTTTCCTGTTTTCACATCATATACTGGTTATGTTCATTAGTACACTATTAGTACATTGATTTACATGACTTTTCTACTTTGTATGTTAACTTAGCATACTTAGTACATTTCTGTTGCATATGTTTACTCAGCATATGGACACATTGTTTTACATTGCATTTCTGTTGCATATGTTTACTCAGCATATGGACACATTATTTTACATTGCATCTCTGTTGCATATGTTCCGGTAACATATGGACACATTGTTTTACAGCTCTACCTTGTATGTTTACTCTAGCATACTAGGTACATTATCTTCATAAAACATGCTTACATTTTGGTATGACATTTGGTTTGTTTAAATGAGACAATGTACATTCATTAACACCGATCACGCCGCTCGGTAGTAGGTAGTGGTACCATAGGACTTGACAAATCCCATTCCTGTAATCTCGGGTTTGTTTGGATGGAAGGAATGACCGAATCCGAATACATTTTCTTTTGATAACCTTGACTGAAAGGGTTATCCGTCTGTCTCAAGGCTTGGATGTATGAATTTTCACAATACCACATAAATGTACATATTCAGTATAGCATGCATATAGACATTTTAACATGATTGACCTTGATCATGCATTTTCACAAGACATAATGTTGATTTAAACTACGTTTTACTTCAGTACTATGTTCTTGTGCATATGGTTTAGTTGACACATTTCGTTAGCCATACAGGACATTTTGACATAGACATTAGACATAGACATTTTAACATGATTGACCTTGATCATGCATTTTCACAAGACATAATGTTGATTTAAACTACGTTTTACTTCAATACTATGTTCTTGTGCATATGGTTTAGTTGACACATTTCGCTAGCCATACAGGACATTTTGACATAGACATTAGACATAGACATTTTAACATGATTGACCTTGATCATGCATTTTCACAAGACATAATGTTGATTTAAACTACGTTTTACTTCAATACTATGTTCTTGTGCATATGGTTTAGTTGACACATTTCGCTAGCCATACAGGACATTTTGACATAGACATTAGACATAGACATTTTAACATGATTGACATTAATCATGCATTTACACAAAACATAACGTTGATTTAAACACAGTTTTACTTCAATACCTTGTTTTTGTGCATTTCACCTATGGTTTAGTTGATGCGTTTTCACTAGCCATACATATCATTTAGGTTACACATTACATGATTTACATTGATCATGCATTATGACATATTATTCAATACATTTGACAAATTCATTTATACATGGACAATTTACATTGTTGGTTTGGTTTGATTAAGTGATTAAGTAACGATGCGGGTGTAATATGATACAAGCATGGTGGATACGCCGCTGGTACTTCCTATATATAAATGTTTGTATGGTATTACATGTCGTAGCGTTATTTGAATCATTTCAGTTTGAGACATAGAACATTTTATGCAAATAACATATTTTTCACAAGACATTGATTTACAAACAACTTAACTTATACAAACTCATTTTTACATGGCTATTCATTTAACCATGCATTATTCACTTATTTATATGTATCATCTGAACTTATTGTTTTTCAAATGATTTACAAAGACAAAGCAAATTACAAGGTTCATGACTAAACATTTTCTCAAACATAAGTCATGAAACCTATTTTCACAAAACCTATGTATCTCACCGGCATTTTTATGCTGACGTACCATATTTTCACATGTGTTTCAGGAAATGAAGCATAGGATTGATCAAGATACACTTAGGCGGACATGGGCCTTAGTGACAATAAAAGATGCAGACTAGTTAATTATGTTGTATTTTCATGTTTGTTTAGACATTGTAACACTTATATTGAATAAAACGAAACTTTAATTTCCATGGTTGTGAAACATTAATTCTGTTGCAACACGCCCCGATGTTTCCGCCGCGATTTGTTGTTTTACGCGGTCGGGGTGTGACAGAAAAGATGGTATCAGAGCCAATGGTTATAGGGAATTAGGTTATTAGTAATGCTTTGACCTAGTCTATAACCTTCTTAGGACCCTAACGCGAGTTTACTTGCGTTTAGTCATAAAACAATACCGTCACCTATCCTTAGGCGACGATCACAACAAGAACATAAAATTCAAAACCGCTTTGAAAACTAATCATCTGTTCTAGGATGATTGATTACTAGGTTTTGAACCCTCAGTTATAAGGTTTTGAGCTCTCTGTTATATGGTTTTGAACCCTTTTGGGTTTTCAAAAACATCGTCAAGGTTTTGGGTTTTAAGTAATGTGAACACGTGCAAACTGGAAGGGTGAATGCCTGTATTCTGGGTTTTCTGTCTAGGCAAGCACTTCGTATACATCTCATCAGACGCGAGACCAGTTGTGCTTACCTGGGAATTCTTGGGATGAGTGTTCACTTATAGGCGAGCATGTCTTCGCGATACATTATTTTTGACCCATTTACTTTGATTTGTCATCATCTCAATGTACCCATTTACTTTGTTTTGTCGCCATCTCATTTGTTTGCCTTAGGTAACAAACAAATGATCACAATTTTCATTCGTTGCCGTTCTGTATTGATTATCCAATAACCTTTCACTCGTTTCTTTCTCTGTTTTTCATTTTCTTCTAGAATGTCTATTCCTCTCAGCACTGGTCAAATGTCCGAGCAAACAGCCAAATTTGCCCAGCAAATAGGCGAGGTGATACTGAAGTCTGTGGATCTAGGCATTGCCATGGCTCGTCTCAAAAATGAAACCTCTCGTCTCGACAATGAAGCCACTCAAGAGCTACCAATGGAAGCAGAAATCAAGCCTGCACCAACATCAAGGAAGCGTAAGGCTTCAAGGAAACTCGCAGCTGTTACATCTAATCAAGCGGGACCTAGCCAGGTAGCGATGCCACCAGCTAGGAAGCCGTACTTGGGAACTGCCCCATGGTGCAAGCGATGCAACCGTCATCATTTAAACCTCATACCCTGCTCCCAATGTACCTACTGTGGACGGTGGGGACATTTGATTAACACATGCCGCTTTGTTGCCCAACACAAAGCTGCTACAAACCTTGCTGCTACCCAACCCCAAGTCAACCCTACTCAAGCTCGTTTCCCACGTGGTACTTGCTACAACTGTGGAGATACGAGCCATTTCAGGAACAACTGCCCAAAGCTTGCTAATGCAAATCCAACCCTTGGATGAGCATTCGGCTGAACAAAGGATATTGCTGTCTTATGCCTTTGTTTCTTTTGTTCTCGTGTTTTGTGAAACAATATGTCTTGTTCATAAATAAAAGTTGTTGTTCACAATTCTGATATACAAGTATAATTACATGTGTGTATGACTTTTCCTATGATACCTACATCAAGGAACTATATTCCTTACAAACTACTTTTGTGATTCTCTCTTTCAAATGATCGCTCATGTTTCCCTCGAACATTCTAAGTACTCGTTTCATTCTAAGAAACGAAGTACATGAAATATAGTGAAACTATGAGTAATCATGCTTCTGCACATCTGTGCCTTTGAATCCTTGGTTAGATAACTAAGGGTATTTCCAAATCTCATACCCATTACATTTTGATTTTTCAACATACACAGTACAAGTATTTCAAAACAATCTTCATGATCTCAAAACACTTCATATAGTTTGAAAACAATTTTTTCTAGATGCATTGTCTATGTTATTTCAAAAACATTGGCCATGTTATCAAAACCAACCTTTCTAATTTCAAAATATTTCATATAGTCTGAAGACAATATTAACACAATACATTTTCTGATCAAGTGCATGATTTCGAAAAGCATCATTCATGTCTTTCAAAAACCTTATACATAATTTCAAAATTCATCTCGCATGATTTTAAAACATTTTTGTAAATATATCTACCTAATACACCTACTTTATGATTTCAAAAAGTATTATATATAAGGTTTCAAAAACGTTAAACACATTTTTCTTAAAAGAACCCCATGCATAGTTTTCAAAAATATTTTCCTCATACATTGACTTAACCTTCAAAATTCTGCTTCATATGTCGCCTTGACATATCAAGCATCTCAACTTCTTAAGCATTTTACATCATGTTTTGACCTAAGCACGTCCAGTGCAAGGTTTCAAAACATCTCCAACTTTTAAATCCATAAGGGATCTTTTTATCCTCACAATTAGATCCTTGTGGATGATCATGATTCAAATCAGAGTCCTTAATTGGATTCTTTATATACCTTAATTCGAACATTTCGAGTTCTAGTAATCGAAATCGAATTTTCTTTTTGAATCTTTCTATCTTTATAGTTGGATTCTCGAAAATGTTTAAAGTACCAAATGAAATCCACAAGATGGATTCCTAGTGTGCTTTAAATGCATGTACTCTGTTAGCAGAACAAACTTCTAGTTAGCAATTTTGTGGTTATGTGACTATGTGTTTATTCATCTTATGTTTTCTTTCATGCATTTTTGTGTTTTTAATACTCTGGATATTCGTTATCCAAATCCTCGCAGGATCTTTCATATCTTCATATGAGAGATTCGTAGCAGGATATTCAAAGGTACTACCTTAAATCCTTAATGGGCTTCTATGTAATAGTTAAGACCCTTGGATTTATATAGTACCACTCCAGACCCTTTTTAGTGGTCTAGTCTAAAGGATTAATTCACAATTTGGTTAAAGAATGACATCTAGTGATGTAGCTGGACAGACTCCTTGATAGTCTATTTAGATCATTTATTGATCTAGTCTACGGGACTCTATGGCGGTCTAGTCACACTCATCACAGGATTGTTCATTTGGTTTTACCCTACGCATTATAAAATAGACTGTGTGAACTGTGCAAGGAATTGTCTAATTATGGACGCGTACATAATTATGAAATTTAGTGCACAGAAACCCAGTAAGATTTATTATGTGTAAGAACCGATAGTGACAACAATAACGAAATGAGAACGATGTAATGGAGGTACGGTGGACGCACCAATGACGCTTCATATACTAGTATATAAGTTTCCCTCTTACATTGCAAACATAATGTTATTAAGGTTACTAGAAGTTCAAGAACCCAAACCAATTTTGTTCGATCTTTTCAACTTCATGTTTTTAAGCTCTCACAAGTTTCCTCTAAATAAATTTCGGGACGAAATTTCCTAAAGTAGGGGAGACTGTAACACCTGTGCCTTCACGGCCATCAAACAAATACCAAAGCAATGAAATATTGTATTTCATACTTGGTATTTGTAAAAATATGTGTATCATTTGCACATATCAATTCTTGTTCAATTTCAAACTCTAAATCGCTTTCTGGAAGGTTATACGCGCACCGATGCGTAAATATAACCAGTTTAATGCAACAAACACTCCGGAATAGTGACATAGGCTTAACATACCTTAAATAACCTTTACATAACTTAGAAATAAGTTTTGAAGGCTTTGGTATGGCAAAATCAAGTTAAATCGCTTACAGGGACTAAAGTTGACAAACTGCGAAAGTATGCCAATTTGAACTGTAACAGACATTCCGGAACATGACCATAAGTTAAACACACCTTAAATATCCTTTATATAGCTTAGAAATAGGCTTTGAGGGGTTCGGTGTGCTAAAATAAACTTTTGGGTCATTCAGGGACTAAAAGTGTCAAAAAGTGCACAAGTTTGCATTTTCGCGCATAACTTACGTTCTGAATACATCCGGACATCCAAAAATTTATGTGAACATGACTATATTATATTTTAGTGTTCGCCATAAGAAAAATCCATTCGTCGCGTCATTTGGATCGTTTTTCGCGCTTATGCGCATTCCGTCGTAATTAACCGAACATCGCGCTCGTACGGCCAAACGAACCGACATCCGAGATATTTTTGAGCATGTTTTAAGTTCCCTATACTTTAACTTCATTTTAGAGCTTTGAAATGTGGTTAACGGGCCTTAAACGTGTCAAAAATGGCCTAAATACAGTTCAGGGACCAAAACTGACTTTCTGCCAAACTTCACCCCTACGATGCGTAGCCACTTTTTGGCTACGATGCGCAGGGGGTCTTCTGACCAGGTGCAATGTTTAAGACAGCCTGTTTTCAGCAGATTTAACCTCCACCACATGTTCCCAATTGCCTTGTCATGATGATAAGAACCATTTTGAGCTTCCATAAGGTTCCGACAAGTGTACGGGTTGGATCATGGCACGTTTTCCATGAAACAATCCTAACGGTTACCCGAAAACTATATATACCCATCCACCCCCATTGCATTTTCTCACAAGAATTCTGATTTTGAGAGCTCTAAGTTGAAACCATTGTTTCATACCTGAGTTCTCGAGTCGGGATTAGCATTCGGGGACCCTGGGTTAGTATTCTTTCGTTCTTTTCCTTATTTTACTGCTTTTCGAGTCAGAAAGTCAAACTTTGTTTGACTTTCAGCGTTGACCAGTAATGGTCAATGCGAAGTTCGTTTGAACTTCGCAACGTGAGTGTAATCACGTTGGTCATAGTCCCTTGGGACTATGCCCACTGATTACCACGTTGTCTAGAGTCGTAGGGTAGGCGATCTAATAAATCGCCTATACCTTCGAACTCGACCCATTTGGTCGATCATTAGGATCGGACCAAATACATTAGATGACCATAGTATATAGGGAATAACCTTCCGAGGTTATACCTTATGGTCACATCGTTTAAGTAGTTGTATGATAGGTAGTTTATATGCCTTAGGTAAATTACCAGAATACCCTTTACATGTATAATTGGTAATTAAGCATATGTAACCTAAACCTTTGTCACATAACTGATTATGTAATATGTTTAGGCATATAACACTTGTCATAGGGCTAGTTAGGCGGTCTGAACGCGTTTCACGCGCACGACGCGTTAAAGTAGCATAAGCTACCTAAACGGGTCGTAATGGGTCGTAGACACTTAGGTTAAGTTTCATTTAGTATGTAGGCTTTGATTAACCATATCACATGAGTTCCTACACTCATTTGGTTTACAAACCCTCATGCTACCCAGTCTTCCGATTTAGGTCCGGTTTATTAATGTAGTTACCTATATTAGGTGCCGTTTGATTCCGTGATCTCTAGCTTTGTTTGGTTGTTACTCAAGGACTACTGAGCAATCTCAAGTGAGTACATAGACCCCTCTTTTACTGTTTTCCAAACTGTTTTGGGGTGAAACACATGTGCCTACTTGTTACTTTCATGTTTTCCTGTTTTCACATCATATACTGGTTATGTTCATTAGTACACTATTAGTACATTGATTTACATGACTTTTCTACTTTGTATGTTAACTTAGCATACTTAGTACATTTCTGTTGCATATGTTTACTCAGCATATGGACACATTGTTTTACATTGCATTTCTGTTGCATATGTTTACTCAGCATATGGACACATTATTTTACATTGCATCTCTGTTGCATATGTTCCGGTAACATATGGACACATTGTTTTACAGCTCTACCTTGTATGTTTACTCTAGCATACTAGGTACATTATCTTCATAAAACATGCTTACATTTTGGTATGACATTTGGTTTGTTTAAATGAGACAATGTACATTCATTAACACCGATCACGCCGCTCGGTAGTAGGTAGTGGTACCATAGGACTTGACAAATCCCATTCCTGTAATCTCGGGTTTGTTTGGATGGAAGGAATGACCGAATCCGAATACATTTTCTTTTGATAACCTTGACTGAAAGGGTTATCCGTCTGTCTCAAGGCTTGGATGTATGAATTTTCACAATACCACATAAATGTACATATTCAGTATAGCATGCATATAGACATTTTAACATGATTGACCTTGATCATGCATTTTCACAAGACATAATGTTGATTTAAACTACGTTTTACTTCAGTACTATGTTCTTGTGCATATGGTTTAGTTGACACATTTCGTTAGCCATACAGGACATTTTGACATAGACATTAGACATAGACATTTTAACATGATTGACCTTGATCATGCATTTTCACAAGACATAATGTTGATTTAAACTACGTTTTACTTCAATACTATGTTCTTGTGCATATGGTTTAGTTGACACATTTCGCTAGCCATACAGGACATTTTGACATAGACATTAGACATAGACATTTTAACATGATTGACCTTGATCATGCATTTTCACAAGACATAATGTTGATTTAAACTACGTTTTACTTCAATACTATGTTCTTGTGCATATGGTTTAGTTGACACATTTCGCTAGCCATACAGGACATTTTGACATAGACATTAGACATAGACATTTTAACATGATTGACATTAATCATGCATTTACACAAAACATAACGTTGATTTAAACACAGTTTTACTTCAATACCTTGTTTTTGTGCATTTCACCTATGGTTTAGTTGATGCGTTTTCACTAGCCATACATATCATTTAGGTTACACATTACATGATTTACATTGATCATGCATTATGACATATTATTCAATACATTTGACAAATTCATTTATACATGGACAATTTACATTGTTGGTTTGGTTTGATTAAGTGATTAAGTAACGATGCGGGTGTAATATGATACAAGCATGGTGGATACGCCGCTGGTACTTCCTATATATAAATGTTTGTATGGTATTACATGTCGTAGCGTTATTTGAATCATTTCAGTTTGAGACATAGAACATTTTATGCAAATAACATATTTTTCACAAGACATTGATTTACAAACAACTTAACTTATACAAACTCATTTTTACATGGCTATTCATTTAACCATGCATTATTCACTTATTTATATGTATCATCTGAACTTATTGTTTTTCAAATGATTTACAAAGACAAAGCAAATTACAAGGTTCATGACTAAACATTTTCTCAAACATAAGTCATGAAACCTATTTTCACAAAACCTATGTATCTCACCGGCATTTTTATGCTGACGTACCATATTTTCACATGTGTTTCAGGAAATGAAGCATAGGATTGATCAAGATACACTTAGGCGGACATGGGCCTTAGTGACAATAAAAGATGCAGACTAGTTAATTATGTTGTATTTTCATGTTTGTTTAGACATTGTAACACTTATATTGAATAAAACGAAACTTTAATTTCCATGGTTGTGAAACATTAATTCTGTTGCAACACGCCCCGATGTTTCCGCCGCGATTTGTTGTTTTACGCGGTCGGGGTGTGACAGTGATCACCAAAGCTAAGGTTCGGATGATCTAAACTAGAAAAGTGCGTAAGAAAGGTTTCGGGGACGAAACCTCTTTAAGGGGGGTAGACTTGTAACACCCCGAAAACGGGTTTGGTAATCAAACCACGTTAATACTACAGGACGGGTAAAATACAGTTAGTGGTAAAACTTACCTGGTAAATTTTAGGATTTAAATAAATAAATGTAATATTTATTAAAAGGATGAGAAATACTTTGAAAAAGCAAAGTATATAAAAGGCCCGAGATTTAACGGGACTTAAAATAAAACGGGTTGTGAACAAGATAAAGTAACTAGGAAATAAATAACCTAGTACAAGTCTTGTAATTAAATGAAAGAACAAAATATCAAGTAATAAACTAAATAAAAGTGGAGGGGCCTATGTTGTTAAAATTGAAACTTATATTATTAAGTTTAACAAAATAAAAACCAAACACCCCATTTGAGGGTCTGGTTCGATCACAGGCAGGAGAAGGGCGACCCCCACTCTCAAAACCCTAACATTCACTAATCTCACAAATTGAAGGATCAAACCAAGTCCAAAACGAAAATCGAGCATAGATTAATGATCCCCGTTGCAAGGAGATCATAAGGTATGTAAAATTTGACAAAAATTCTCTACTTGAAATTCTCATGAATTTAGAGAACTTGAAATCTGATGATGCATGTATGAATTGTAGATGAATTAGGAACATTAAAATGTCTAGGAGTAAACCCTAGACAAGTACATGTTGAAATTATGCTAAATTCTAGTGAAATCCATGGTCACCATTGTAGGTGACTAGTGGGTTATGTAGAACTTGATAAACACTAGGAAATTTCGGGTTGTTCTAGTGTAATTTGACATATGTGAAGTTATTTCAGAATTGTAAAGGCAAATATTTGTGTTAAATAGTTTGAATGATGAAAATTCGGGTTATATGACAAGTTATGAGCTTGTTAATGAATTATTTAAAATTCTGTCCTTAAGGTGTTTGTAAAAATGCCCCAAAGAAGACTCGAAATTGAAATTTAAAGTTAAAACGCATGATTGTGATGATTTAGCAAATTATGCGATACATGATTGAAAAAGGGTTCTAAACGGATTGCGAATTGAACTCTTTAGGCGAGGAATCCGGATCGTCAAATGGACAAGCCGGTGGAAATACGCGTTTGAAAAGGATGCTTAAAAGGTACGTAACTACGATTCCGTTACGTTATGCTTGATTTCGTATTTTCGCTAGTAGACTTTAAATTAGCATAATACATGAAATTGGCATTTAGTTGAAGTGACGAAGATCACTAGGTAAATAAACGGGTCAAAAGGTGAAATTATCACCCTTTGACAATATCGACTAATGGTTTGTCGAGTTACATGTTTATAGGAATAAATATCAAATGGATATGCACATCGCTATTGCTTAGCGACTACTAAGTCAAGGTATTGAAACGGGTCAATATATTGATCCAAGCCAAGTATGTATAATGATTCAACTCATCATGTAGAACTTGAGATTATATAAGAGTTAGACAAGGTTAAAATATTGTTATTCGGTTATCTTTTAGGTAAACTGAATAAATTGAGTTATGATTTCGGTGTTTTAGAAGCACATGGGTTTATAAACAAGATTATAGTTAAAAGGTCGTATTTTGGGTCAAACAAGTATTTAAAAGTCCCTTTGTAATAAAGAAGGGATGAAAATTGACCAAATTGCCCTTGTAAGCTTATTCGAACGAACGACCCTTGCAAGAAGTTCGGAAACGAGTTTTATGATTAAATAAATGCTTATAATAAGAAAATATAGTGAAAGATGTAAATTCTTGGGTCGAATGACTTTATATGAGTCTTTGCCGTAAAAAGATAATCTGAGGGGTAAAATTTGGAACATATAGATAACCACATTAAATCCAACACACATATAGTTTTGGTGGAAGATTACTTAATAAGAAATGTAGGAATAAGATGCTAGAAAGGTATGAAAGCGAGTTCAAGTTCTAAAGTGCTTAAATACCCTTAACGGGTCAAAATAAGCATATGAGCGAAAACATATTTAAATTTGTGTGAGAAACTTGTAATTAGAACCTAACATAGTAGATAACATTAATTTGAAGAGGTGCATGTGAAATAAGGACTAAGCAAATATGTTTGTTTGATAAAATGCATAAACGGGTTAAAATTCGGTAAAATGGCAAGGAGTCGAAGGCTTAGAAGTCACAAAATTTATTATGTAGGATGTTGGATTTTAACTCCATATGATGGAGGATCAAATTACAATCATGTAGGAAGAAACGGTATGTCAAACGGACAAGCGGATTGAAAGATACGAAAGTTTTTGTAAGACCCGTCTCTATTAGTCAATATTATAATATTAAACACGCATTTTATACGAAAATGCAAGCTTACAAAAAGTTTTCCAAGTTAACTTCTTACATAATTTAAAAACATTCCAAAATATAAATTCAAGTGTTTACAATATCCACTTTTTAAACTAGAACAAAATAAAATCGTTGCGGAAGCTTCAAGACATGTGTTCGGTTCTCCTTTCTTGCTTGATCCTCATCCGGAGTTCCATAAGACATTCCTAAAATCAAAACCAACATAAAAGTTAGTTTTGACAATTTCACAACAAGTTATAAACATACAATTCAAAATTCTTGTTTCCTTCGAATTCAAATTTCCGGTTCTTAAACCGAATTATTTGACCCGTTATGGGTATTTATGTCAAAACTATAATTTTATCAACTCTAAAAAAAACTCTTATTTCCTCCAACCATAATCCATATTATGGTTGGTATATGTACCCTTCACGAGAGTATCATTCCTTGTGCGTAGCTGGCACGGGTCAACATTGACTCGTTTTTAATACATTGCGTTACCTTTCGCCAACCTTGGCAAAACATGCTCATACATTCCGCTTGCCTGTATTTTTAACACTTAACAATACATAATATTACCAATCATCATTTATATTATTATACAACTTCTGACCAAGTATTGAGTCAAAACTAAGTGTGTAAGACCACGAAACAATTTCTACAAGTACGGACCTGCTTGCTGTCAACAACTATTTTGTTGACAAAACGTCCGCAAAAACCACGTTAAACAACTTCCGAAAAGTTTATAAAAATTACCAATCATCATTTATATTGTCATACCACTTCTGACCAAATATTGAGTCAAAACTAAGTGTTTAAGGCCTCAAAACAATTTCTGCAAATACGGACCTGCTTGCTGTCAACAACTATTTTGTTGACAAAACGTCCGCGAAAACCACGTTAAACAACTTCCGAAAAGTTTAAAAAAATTACCAATCATCATTTATATTGTTATACCAATTCTGACCAAATATTGAGTCAAAACTAAGTGTTTAAGACCTCGAAACAATTTCTGCAAATACGGACCTGCTTGCTGTCAACAACTATTTTGTTGACAAAACGTCCGCGAAAACCACGTTAAACAACTTCCGAAAAGTTTACAAAAATTACCAATCATCATTTATATTGTTATACCAATTCTGGCCAAATATTGAGTCAAAACTAAGTGTTTAAAACCTCGAAACAATTTCTGCAAATACGGACCTGCTTGCTGTCAACAACTATTTTGTTGACAAAACGTCCGCGAAAACCACGTTAAACAACTTTCAAAAAGTTTACAAAAATTACCAATCATCATTTATATTGTTATACCAATTCTGACCAAATATTGAGTCAAAACTAAGTGTTTAAGACCTCGAAACAATTTCTGCAAATACGGACCTGCTTGCTGTCAACAACTATTTTGTTGACAAAACGTCCGTGAAATCCACGTTAAACAACTTCCGAAAAGTTTACAAAAATTACCAATCATCATTTATATTGTTATACCAATTCTGACCAAATATTGAGTCAAAACTAAGTGTTTAAGACCTCGAAACAATTTCTGCAAATACGGACCTGCTTGCTGTCAACAACTATTTTGTTGACAAAACGTCCGCGAAAACCATTTCCATTTTATTATTCACAATGCTATCCATTATACAAGTAAGTATTCTATTCTAGAAGGTGTAAGCTTTACTTACCTTGCATCCGGTTATGCTATTTTCCTTCTCATACTTGATTCATTTGACCCGCTTTCTCCCCTTGCTTCCACCTAGCTTGTTAAGCGCCAAACTATTATTCAATATTCACAAGGTGGTTAGATTAACCATAATTTAATACGATTATTCCACCTTACACATTTCATATCACATTATCATTCATCGTATTGGAGGTCAGTTTGACTTTTAAAAGTCAAACGCCCATTAGCTTATAAATGCACATTCAAGCTCGAGAACTAGTTTAGGCATTTCATTAATTATCCGGTAGGCATTATTTTTAGGCCACCATTTTAACTAAAGTTCTAACCAAGTCCATTGCATTTTCAACACTTCAACTAGTTCAAACGATTATCAAAACTAATTTATTCACTCATTTTGCAAGAACTAAGGGTTCTCATCTATAAGTGAGACCCGATTCATCATATCACTAGCATTCATCCGAACACCTAATATATTCAAATTCTTCATATAAACTAGTGCATAACACGATTTCATTCATCTATTTACATGATTTGAAATTACCGATTTCATCATAACATACAAAACCCATTTCATTTCTTCTATGAACATACACTCAACTAATAATTTGATCAAGTATCTTGCTTCTACTATTCAATATGATGATTCTAAGCGTACATATATCATCATCATCATCATAATTTCGAACCCCGCTTATCTAAGTGTGGTAAATCATCTAGACATTCAAATCTTGACAACAAATGTATAATTTACACTTAGGGTTTTGTTCCTAAGCATGTTTACATCATAGTTCAGCCATAACTTCTATGATTAACACAAAATTCACAGATTATGATGTTGCTTCAAATTTTCCAACTTCACGAATGTCAAGAATTCGAAATACCTTATGATCCCCTAGCTTGAGTGATCGTTAATCCGCGTTCATTCATGAATTCGAGCCCCGATTAGCCCTTCAATGTGATGTTATTCGATGAACTAGGGTTTGGCACCCTTTGCTTCTCCTGGTCGTTCATTCCAGAACACACACTTAGTGTGTGTTTTGTTTTGTTTCTTTTTTTTTAATAACTAAACTTCCAAGTTTTCCATTTTGGTCCCTTATGTTTAGTTAGTTATTAAGTAGGCCACAACTTACTTATTTTCAATAATATTTACCCCTTTTTAACTAGGTTAAACATTCCTAGTTTACTTAGCGGGTTCGGGGGGATACTACTTTGTTTTGTTTTAAGTCCTGTTAAATTGGGCCTCTTATAATCTTTATTTCCTCAAAAGCTTTTATTCACTTTTTATTTAATATTAGGTTTATTTATTAAATTCCTAATATTCACCGGGTTTACTTTTACCACTAACGGTATTTTACCCGTTCATTATTATTAACATGGTTTAATTACCAAATTCCCGATTTCGGGGTGTTACAAGTCTACCCCCCTTAGAGAGGTTTCGTCCCCGAAACCTTTCTTACTTAGTTTATTGAGCTTGAACTCAGTGCACTTGATCTCGGTAATCTTTTGAGCATTGCTCGTACTTTGACTACCCAACACTTCACTTGTGTTGCCTTATGATCGCTTAGTGTAGGCGATCAATGCTCTTCGTTAGTAAGACCTCGTGAGCCGTCATTTTTGTTTTGTATGCATTTACCCTTATTGTTTTATTTGACCGAGTCGCCAATTTGACCACTTGGTCATATAAGTTTATCAATTATATTTATTCCACGCTAATCTTATAATGAATAGCGTATTAGACAAGCTCTTAATTTAAATATTAACCTTAACCGGTCTTACTGGCTAGACTTATTAGTCCACTTGCCTTCTACCCAACAATCGGACTACAGTATGATTATATTCCACATTACTTTCCTTAACCGTGACTACATCACGTCATATCTAAGTTTATATCAAAAAAAAATTGTTTTTTTTAGTTTAACGTTTTATTTTTAATTTATGTCAAACAATTTTGACAACTTGGCATTCATTCTTTTACAGTTCTTGTTTTACGCGGGGATTCTCAACTGGGTCCCTCGATTTGTCTAAATAACCCATAGGTTCTTTTACTTGACCTCGTAGGCTAGTTCTTTAGGCTTTCACCTTTTAAGGCCAGGCCTCTATAGTTCTTTTCTTTTCATTCATGACCCGAGGGTCATTTTGGTCCCGTAGACCTTTAAAATGTTTATAACCCATAGGTTATAATGATCATGTAGATCATTCTTTTTACCAGTGTCATTCTTGAAATGTATATATATGTATATAGCATCAAGGCACCCCTCGTTATGTTTGGGACCATATATTTTTGCCTTTAAAATTCATTTGACCTTGACCGTAGTCTAAGGCCACATCCATTTTCTTTCGGATTATCTTTCCGGCTCTATGACTTCTCACGTCATTTACACGTCGGTTTGTCTCACTCTTATCGTCATTCAGTTTACGCCTCTATTTCCTTTCAAACCGCTACCCGGGTTCTTTATCTTAGTGTTTTTAACACTCCAGTTTCACTTGTTTGCGTTTTTCCTTTCTATACTCTTTTATGACCTATCACATAGGTTCATTAATATTTCGCGCTTTCATTATTCAGCTTGCACTTACTTTCATTTTCAAGAGTTATTCTTTATTAATCTCGTTTGACTTGTTTGTGTGAAACTTCATCACTTATGAATGTAAAACTTCATTCTTTGTTCGACCCGTTCACTTTAAAATAGTTTAACGTAATTATCAAAAATTTCTGTTTGCAAAATCTTATCGTCTTTTAGTCTTGACTCCAAAACCCGAGTCTTTTAGCTTTCCCGCCGAGTTCTCGTTTCTCGGTCTACGCATGTATTTAAATCCTTTCCCATCAACCGGGTGTTTTACCGAAGTCGTTGTTATTGCAACTCTTCCGGTATACATTAAGACTTCGCTTCATTTTTATATTTTGACTTTGTCCTCAAGTTTGACGTTTTACAAAAACGGCCCGTTAAGAGACATATTTGCATTCTCCGGGTTCGAGTGTAAGTACACCCCCTCCCAATGCATATCATAATCATTTTACATGTTTGGATTCTCCGGGTTCGAGTGTAAGTACACCCCCTCCCAATGCATATCTTAATCGTTATACATATTTGCATTCTCCGGGTTCGAGTGTAAGTACACTCCCTCCCAATGCATATCTTAATCATTTTACATTAATCTTTATCCCTTCACTTGGGCTCATTATCCTAATGTAATACGCTTCCGTCACCCGGCTGTGCGTTTACATTATTATCAAATATTTTGCTCATTTGATTTATTTGGGTACTTTTTAATTTGTCCCACTCACCCCGTCCTTACTACATCGGGTGTAAGCATGTCCATCATAAAAAGTTCATGACACCACGTGCTCACCACTTACTTGGCCAGAGTAAGCGATCAATACCTGGTATACATGACCTTTTTATAATTTTCACATTACACCCCATGTAAGTAACGCCTCTATTTGTTTTTCTTGGAAATAATATCCCGGATAGGTTTTCTATTCGGGTTTTTTCCAAGTTTTCTATCTACATATGCAACTTTCAATATGTACGTATTTGTTGCATATTACTATTTGTGCAATTAAATTTAAAATGTGCACCTGGTAATGCTTGCCCTAACGGGCTTCTCTTGCCATTAGCCTTGTTCGCGATCGCTACGCGATTTAGGTCCTTGGTGAGCATGTTCTACTTGTCGTACTTTGGACCGTTCCTCCGTCAAATTCGCAATTTGTTAGACTCCCGCTATCTTTAGACGCAAGTGTCCTTCAACAAAACATTTACAAGAGTCAATAATATCAACTTCAATAATCGCCCGTATTATAATACAAGGCTTTTTCTACTATACGCGTCAACGCGCGTAATTTCGCCAACTATATCAATCATTTTAATTGGGGTAACGTGTATTACACGATAACCCTATGTGTTGTTTACAACACTTTAACACGCTAAACCATTAACATACATGTACTTACCGGATTTGCGATCAAGCCTCGAACCGAACACTTTATTCCTTTAACCTTGAGCTCTGATACCAACTTGTAAGACCCGTCTCTATTAGACAATATTATAATATTAAACACGCATTTTATACGAAAATGCAAGCTTACAAAAAGTTTTCCAAGTTAACTTCTTACATAATTTAAAAGCATTCCAAAATATAATTTCAAGTGTTTACAATATCCACTTTTTAAACTAGAACAAAATAAAATCGTTGCGGAAGCTTCAAGACATGTGTTCGGTTCTCCTTTCTTGCTTGATCCTCATCCAGAGTTCCATAAGACATTCCTAAAATCAAAACCAACATAAAAGTTAGTTTTGACAGTTTCACAACAAGTTATAAACATACAATTCAAAATTCTTGTTTCCTTCGAATTCAAATTTCCGGTTCTTAAACCGAATTATTTGACCCGTTATGGGTATTTATGTCAAAACTATAATTTTATCAACTCCAAAAAAACTCTTATTTCCTCCAACCATAATCCATATTATGGTTGGTATATGTACCCTTCACGAGAGTATCATTCCTTGTGCGTACCTGGCACGGGTCAACATTGACACGTTTTAATACATTGCATTACCTTTCGCCAACCTTGGCAAAACATGCTCATACATTCCGCTTGCCTGTATTTTTAACACTTAACAATACATAATATTACCAATCATCATTTATATTATTATACAACTTCTGACCAAGTATTGAGTCAAAACTAAGTGTGTAAGACCCCGAAACAATTTCTACAAGTACAGGCCTGCTTGCTGTCAACAACTATTTTGTTGACAAAACGTCCCCGAAAACCACGTTAAACAACTTTCGAAAAGTTTACAAAAATTACCAATCATCATTTATATTGTTATACCAATTCTGACCAAATATTGAGTCAAAACTAAGTGTTTAAGACCTCGAAACAATTTCTGCAAATACGGACCTGCTTGCTGTCAACAACTATTTTGTTGATAAAACGTCCGTGAAATCCACGTTAAACAACTTCCGAAAAGTTTACAAAAATTACCAATCATCATTTATATTGTTATACCAATTCTGACCAAATATTGAGTCAAAACTAAGTGTTTAAGACCTCGAAACAATTTCTGCAAATACGGACCTGCTTGCTGTCAACAACTATTTTGTTGACAAAACGTCCGCGAAAACCATTTCCATTTTATTATTCACAATGCTATCCATTATACAAGTAAGTATTCTATTCTAGAAGGTGTAAGCTTTACTTACCTTGCATCCGGTTATGCTCTTTTCCTTCTCATACTTGATTCATTTGACCCGCTTTCTCCCCTTGCTTCCACCTAGCTTGTTAAGCGCCAAACTATTATTCAACATTCACAAGGTGGTTAGATTAACCATAATTTAATACGACTATTCCACCTTACACATTTCATATCACATTATCATTCATCGTATTGGAGGTCAGTTTGACTTTTAAAAGTCAAACGCCCATTAGCTTATAAATGCACATTCAAGTTTGACTTTTAAAAGTCAAACGATTATCAAAACTAATTTATTCACTCATTTTGCAAGAACTAAGGGTTCTCATCTATAAGTGAGACCCGTTTCATCATATCACTAGCATTCATCCGAACACCTAATATATTCAAATTCTTCATATAAACTAATGCATAACACGATTTCATTCATCTATTTACATGATTTGAAATTACCGATTTCATCATACATACAAAACCCATTTCAATTCTTGTATGAACATACACTCAACTAATAATTTGATCAAGTATCTTGCTTCTACTATTCAATATGATGATTCTAAGCATACATATATCATCATCATCATCATAATTTCGAACCCCACTTATCTAAGTGTGGTAAATCATCTAGACATTCAAATCTTGACAACACATGTATAATTTACACTTAAGGTTTGTTCCTAAGCAAGTTTACATCATAGTTCAGCCATAACTCCTATGATTAACACAAAATTCACAGATTATGATGTTTCTTCAAATTTTCCAACTTCACGAATGTCAAGAATTCGACATACCTTATGATCCCCTAGCTTGAGTGATCGTTAATCCGCGTTCATTCATGAATTCGAGCCCCGATTAGCCCTTCAATTTGATGTTATTCGATGAACTAGGGTTTGGCACCCTTTGCTTCTCCCGGTCGTTCATTCCAGAACACACACTTAGTGTGTGTTTTGTTTTGTTTCTTTTTTTTTAATAACTAAACTTCCAAGTTTTCCATTTTGGTCCCTTATGTTTAGTTAGTTATTAAGTAGGCCACAACTTTGTAGGATCGGATTGTGACCCAAACGAATCGTTCGGAAGAGCTCAAATCCGTTTCAGAGGCGGAAACAGAGAAACGGATGTATAAACAGCTTGATTCACACTTTAATCCTCTTGTATATTGATTTAACAACGTTTACAATCAGTAGGAAAACCGGCAGCACCTCGGTATCACTCTGCAAATCGTTACAAATGACAAGAATGAACCTCCTATTTATAGCCTACCACTTTCGCTTGAAGGACCCTATGACAATCCCAAGCGAAACCCCTAAAAAACCACTCAAGCGAAACCTAATATAAAATATAACTTTCTGATTTCAAGCGAAAGCCTTTAATCCATTTTGTCTTCTTGTGATGATGTCATTTATGATGTCACTTTGATGATGTCATCATGACATCATGCTTGAACAACTTCGCAACGAACCCGAGACTCGATATAAGACGAAGTCGACAGATGAATGCACTAACAGACTCCCCCTCAGATGTTGACGAGTCTTAAGTGTCGAGTCTTCTCAAACTTCAGTCTTTATCAGTCTTTAGACTTCCTTCATGATCTCTATCTGGCTCTATCTCATCTCCAATTCTCTTTCAGGATCTCTAGCTCCTATCTCTTGCATCTTCAGACTCTCTTTCTCTAATAGACTCCCCTTCAACTTGTACTGGGATCGTAGTCTGGCTTTCACAGGTTCAGGTATCGTAACCTGATTCACCTGCATATTCTCTACCGAAAACATAAGTTTCATAAAAGATAATGTATAACAAATGTAGAAACTTTGCGAACCACTCGAAGACACAACCCTGAATACATCATTTTCAAGTATCAAATAAAATGATTTATCATTTCAATTTCTGATGAACCACTTGAAGATATATCATTTTCAAACAAACTTTCCCAAACCTGTTCGTCATGCTCAGCACTCGGAATTTTGAAAATCAGCTTTTCAACATCAGTCGTCTAAAATCTTTTTGAATTTTTCAAAATTTATGCTAAAACACACCTAAACTCTTTTTGGATTTTTTTTAATATACCCGAAATGAAATGCAGCAAAGAAAAATTTACATACAATATTTTTGTGAGTTTGTGTAAGAGGATCATATCAGTTTTTGAGACAAATCACCAACACCGTTAAGCTTTAAACATTTTAAGTTCTAAACGATTCACTTAGATTGTCAGTATACTGGTCCACTTAAATTTTCCCACAAAGTTCAACTGTTTCGAGATACGAGATTAATGTCTTAAGCACTTAAACTTATTTGCGTGTCCCACCTCAGAATATACTCCCGTATCCAGATCCCAATATTCAGTCTTACAGGTAATTATAACACAAATGATATCTGTAAGGGGAATAAATTATGAAGAATCATGAGAGCTCAGGTCAGAACTACCGTTCAGCAGAGAGATCATGACTCAACTTTTGGGTGTGTCCCCTTTAGAGGATCTTTTTTACAACAGCATTGCTAAGCAATTTTATTGTCTTATCATATATGCTGAGGGTGATGCTATGTTTCAAGCATTTGCAGAAAGTATTATCTAAGGACTAGGTCAGAACTACCGTTCAGCAGAAGTCCCGGAATAATACCCCAGATATCACTGAGTATAAAGACCTAGTATATCAGAAAAAGGAATCTTTCAAACGAGATTTCGGGGGTTACCCATATATCCGAGAGATGTTACCCACGATATAAGCAAGCAAGTTTGAATTTAGGTTTATATCTCGTCACAATCTACTAAAAGTGCAAAAACCTACTCACACATCCACAGTGAGATCGTTTATCACATTTGACTTTCCAATTCTTTAGCATGTTGTGATAGTCCACTGATGTACTATCGTTTCCTCTTTTTGCACAACAAAACTCGTTTTCATTTTTTACTATTTTTGTCTTTTTTTCCAGTAGGTTTTATCATGTTTTTGGCTTTTTCAAATTTTCAAATGTTTTTGGATTTTCTGAAATTTTTACTCCCCCTAAAATGCAAACACATTTTAGGAAATTTGAAAACAAACTATACTATAAAGTGACAACTGATATCAAATCGCTTCAATTCGCCATCCACTTGGCATAAACAATCAGAACTCCCCCTTACAACAAACTATTTTCCCATTGTGATTTCAAAACACTTAAGTTTGTTTTAATCAAATGGTTTTTCCGGAAAATAAGTTTTGTTTATTTTAAGAAACCATTTGTAGGTTAGGGGTTCATCACATTGTTCTCCAAAATATCACTTGTAAGCATGGTCCAATCAAGTTCAACTTAATGACCTTGATTAACCACTTGTCAATGAAAACCTCTTTCAATCACTTACAGGTTCATTTCATCAACGATAACCACTTGTAAATCAACATATAACAATTTAAATATACCACCTGTACTTTACCAACTGTACCACATGTAGGATCATTTGCTAAGAAAGATGCTGATACCTGCTCCACTCTTACCAACCTGGGAGCTCCGACAAGTCAGGAATTTATGGTGAAAATGCTGTCACCCAAGCCTGACCAGCCTTGGGTGATTTTGGCGGCAAACATCTGTCCCACCAACATTTTGATTTGTAAAAATCTTTTGCACTTTTAACTTTCCCATCAACCATCTTCCCGAAAATATGTTTGACTTTCCCATTGAAAACCTTTTCAACATCAAATTCTCCCTTATCAGCGAAGAATTGATTTGAGATCTCTACCTTTCCCACTTTCTTCATCAAATTTTCCTTTGACAATGGAGGAAAATCCTCATCGTTCACCTCTGGAACAGAATTCACAACCTTTTTCTCAACACATGACTCCTCTGATTTTATGGAATCAGATTCATTGTCAGAACTTCTTTCAGATTTTACAACCCATTTTTGTTTACTCAAATCACCTCTTCTTTTGTAAAACCTTTTTGAACTTTCTCCTTCCTCAGAAGTAGAATTTTCAAACTTTTTAACATTTTTCACAGGTTGTTCTTTCTTATCAACACAAGTCTTTCTCAAAACAGAGTTAGAAGAAACTTCCTGTTTTTGGTAGTTGGTCTTGGGGCAATTCCAAGCTATATGTCCAACTTCTTGGCATTTGAAACAGGTTCTTCTGTCAACTCTTTCAGCAAACCTTCTCACATTCTTCTTCACTTCAGCAAGAAACTCTTGATTCGATTGTTTCCAGAACGGTTTCTTCTGTTCATCCTCTGAACTTCCTCCTGAAACAAATTTTGTTTTTGGTGTATAAGTTTTCTGATTTTTATAATTTTCTGAAGAATTAAATCCAAGACCTTTCTTTTTGAGATTACCATTATGATTTTGTTTCTTTCGATAACCTGAACCATAACCGTAACCCTTTTTCTTGTTCAATCTCTGTTGAACTCTTGAAGTGTATTTTTTAGGTTTTTCAGCAAGATTTAAATCTTTTATTTCAGAAATATTAATTTCTGACAATTTGAAAACCTGTTTGATCATTTCAGTTTTGACACTTCTTATTGGAAATTCCTCATCAGAATATAATTTGTCTGAATCAAACAAAGTATATGCCACTTTGATTAATCCGTCATTCAAATTAGATTTTGATAGAAGAAATTCATTATCATAAACCCTTTTGACCGGCGAACTCGGACTCCTTTCTGATGAACTCAGACTTTCAGACTTAAACTCCGACTTTGACTCTTCATCCGTATCTAACACCTGATCGACAACTTTCTTTACTAACTCAGACTCATGATCAGTGTCAGGCGCTGTGAATGTAACATCAATATTGTCTGGTAATTCATCAATGATTTCAGACTTTAACTTGATGTTGACTGCCTATTTTAGACGCTCCTCATTAGGATTCCTGGGAGAATAAGTTTCATGGATCGAAGGCGGACATCTGTTATACTTGACACTTGGTTTCTTACCAGTATCAGTATCTTCAGTCTTTTTATCCATGAACGCTTCCAGACCTGCAACAGTAGGATAAACACGATCAATCAAATAATCACAAGTAGTATAACTCAACAGTAATCGTTTAATCCTTTCACTTTCAATCTTTTCGAGTTCCACATCCTGCTTCAGCTTTGCACAATCTTCAATGTATGCATTAATGACACTTTGTTTTGTCATCAAAGTTGCACTCATCTTGTCATTTGCTTTTTCAAATTCTGAATTCGTTCTTTTCAAACTGTCAACTGTCCTGTTCAATACATCGTATGACTCTTTCACATATTTCACATCAGACAGTAAATCTTCTTTAATCTTCTCTAAATCAGCAATCTTTTTATCTTTTTCTTCACAAACTTTGCAAGACTCTGAACATTTCTCACAAGGCTTCGTGACTTCAACTACCTTCTCAATTATCTTTTCAACTTCGACAGTCTTTTCAACTTCAACAATCTTTTCAACTTCAACGATTTTTTCAACTTCAACGATTTTCTCAATCTCGACAATCTTTTCAACTTCGACAAGTTTTTCAATTTCAACAATCTTTTCGACCTCAACAATCTTATCAACAACTTTCTCTACTTCGACAATTTCTTCTCCTACTTCTGTCTTTTCAGCAGCTTGCATTTTTGCTGCTTCCAGCTCTTTCTTCAATCTTGCCATCTTCTTCTGGTACAACATCTCCATTTTATCTGCAAAAAACAAATTAAAACTAGTTAGATCAATGCCTTTTCTAGCTTTGTTGAGATGTTCTTCCTCATCATCGGTATCCACATCGCTTCCAAGATCAGGAAATATTGGGATTCTTTTCTCACTAGCCTCTTCATCTAGTATTCTAGCAACAAAGCCTGAATCAGATGGAATGTATTTATCCCAACTAAATCCCTCTGCAACTTTTTCATCATCTTGATGAATCAGTAAAGCTTTCTTCTTTCCATCATTAGTAGCATGAGCATGTGCAATTTGAGGTTGTTGAGTAGTCTGATGGAAAATTGATTTCTGATAATAATTGTTTTTATCTTGATTCCCGGTAGCTTCTTTACTTTTGCACTCTCGTTTAAAATGACCTTTTCCTTTACAACGGAAACAGGTAACCTTTGATTTATCAAATCCCAATGGAGAGGTAGCCATTCCTCGAAATTCATCCCTACCAGTAATCTCTTGAAACTTTTCAGCTCTCCTCCAAGCACTTGCTAAGCACCATTTGATATCCATCACTTCAAGTTCTTCAGCATCAATTTGGTCGTAATCTTCTTTGGTAAGCATCGGATTGCCAATCTTCCCATCGATCAAACTTTCGTAAGATTCTAACATAGTAACCAGTGATGCCATATGCTGCTTGGCAACTTCTGGAGACAAATCTTGAGAATGATGAAGATCCACCACTTTGAGTCACATTACTACTCTTTGTTCCAGATGAACTATCAGCACTATAACCAGTTTGAATCTTTGGACTAGGACTAGGAGTAGCCTCAAACTTGTTCCCTCGGTAGTACAAACTGACATCTTGTTTTGCATTTGGATTCGTCATTATAGCAGTCTTTTGAATATCCAGCTCTTGTTCCTCAATCTTCTGGATAAACTGTGCCAAGTTCATACTCTCAGTCTTCCTCATGAGTTTCACAATCATCAGATAAGTTCCCCACTTCTGTTGGGGTAATGCTTCTGCTAACTTATCAACCCACTCATCATCATCTTTCTGAATATCCAATCTTTTCATTTCTAGAACCAGATGACAGTATCTATCTATCGTTTCCTTTGTGGTTTCATGATCAAATGCATTAAATATGTCAAATGACTTCTTCAATAAGGCCTTTTTGTTTTTGATCATATCAGCACTCCCTTGGAATTTCTGAAGTAAAGCTTCCCAGATTGATCTAGCAGTTCCATTATGTTGAAGTAAGACAAAGATGTCTTCTTTAACTGCTTGCCGTAAAATGCTGATCATCATCTTCTCACTAGTGTATTTCAACTTATCAGCTTCAGTAAAATCATTGAAACCCTTTTCCAACCCACGTTCATTCTTTGGTTTCTCGTAATCTTTCAGTAAAGAACACCAAGCATCGAATCTGTAAGCCTGAACCCAATTCTCAAAATGGTTTTTCCAACCCTGAAAATCTTCAATATACATGAGCTTTGGTGGCTTTTGATGAGTCCCCGTTTCATTTTCACTATATAAATTTTCAGCAGCAGTAACGGGAGCAACAGGTGTAGCAAACGCGTTGTAGAATTCCTCGTCCATGTCTTCGAAAATTTGATATACTTCGGGAAAACACCTCTTGTAAAAACACCTCGGTATCACTCTGCAAATTCTGTTCTAACTGTTACAAATGAAACCACAACTACCCTATTTATAGTATACTGACTTTCACTTGAAGGACCCTATGACAATCCCAAGCGAAACCCCTAAAAAACCACTCAAGCGAAACCTAATATAAAATATAACTTTCTGATTTCAAGCGAAAGCCTTTAATCCATTTTGTCTTCTTGTGATGATGTCATTTATGATGTCACTTTGATGATGTCATCATGACATCATGCTTGAACAACTTCGCAACGAACCCGAGACTCGATATAAGACGAAGTCGACAGATGAATGCACTAACAAACTTACTTATTTTCAATAATATTTACCCCTTTTTAACTAGGTTAAACATTTCTAGTTTACTTAGCAGGTTCGGGGGAGATACTACTTTGTTTTGTTTTAAGTCCTGTTAAATTAGGCCTCTTATAATCTTTATTTCCTCAAAAGCTTTTATTCACTTTTTATTTAATATTAGGATTATTTATTAAATTCCTAATATTCACCGGGTTTACTTTTACCACTAACGGTATTTTACCCGTTCATTATTATTAACATGGTTTAATTACCAAATTCCCGATTTCGGGGTGTTACAGTTTTCGTGTCAAAAACGGCAAATTGGGAAGGTCTGATACAGGGGCCACCGTAACTTACGGTGGGCACCATAAGTTACGGTGGGGGCTGAAAGTATTACAGCAGTTACCTCCTGCCTTACGGTGGAGGTCAGTTTCAAGTATTTGTTTCTGGATCAAGATATTAATGTTGAATTTCCGGATTTCCTTGTTTAATTCGATTATTCGACCCAATATTCCTTGTTGTACTATTTATTTAATTATCAAAACTGACTTTTAAGTTGGGTTTGATTACAGGTGAATGTCGAGAGTCCCGGATGAAGATCAAACATCGAGCAAGAACCGAACACACGTTAAATGAAGCTTCCGAAATGTTGTTTCATCGTTATTCTAAAACGACAAATTAAACCACATTATATTGTATCACTTTAAATTGTAAAAGTTTTTAATAAACCCGTATTTTAGCGTGAATGTTTATATATAAATACTCAGTAATTGTGATTATTTATGGAAATCGCTAAATAAATTTACGGTTGTTACAGGTACAAGTCTAGTGACTAACGTAAATAAAACACATATAGGTCACGACGCTATATAAGCAAACCCGGTGAAGTTTAGGGCGCAAGGAAAGCAAAGTTGTGAGTTCATGCTCCCCCTTTACTTTTAACTGTTTTCAGTTTTATAACTTCGGGGGTGAAGTACATGTTACTAAATGTTTACAGAAAAGTGAGATTATGTCCCCACTTTTAAACTTTTACATACTTTTTAAACTTGGGGAAAATACATGCGTTATGGTATGATGGATATAAGAAATGAGGAATGATACTTGAAATTGTGTCTCGAATAGGGTACCAGAAGCACCATTAATCAACAATATACCTAAACCGCAGAACAAAATGTTAGATCTAACGGGTTTTCTGTGACAACTGGCACAAACCGGTAATTTCCGTACACTTTAATTATTATTTATTGACTGCAATTATGTGCTTAATTGTCAGCAATGTCTGAACACGTGATTAAACAAGTGAATTCATGCACGTTGTATACTACAAAATATTGCTTTATGCATAAACGAGAGCGTTGCGTCAAAAATACTAAGTAAACTCACCGGTAAGACACACTGTGTCAACAGAACTGCAGAAAGCAGTCAGACATTATAATTGAGGCCTAGGTGTAGGTCCGACGACAAGAATACATTAAAACCCAAGAGTACATACAAGGGTTTAATATATATACTCTCCGGAAGCAAAAATAAGCACTAAAAAGCACCCGAAACGCACTTTAAGTGCAGAATTTTGTATAATTCAGCTCAATTCAGCATTTAAACATATGAATATTATGCAGAAATTTCGTTTTATCATCCAGAATATTTTCCTAAGTGTTGGGAATTGAAAGGGTACAAGAAGGGTACTTAAAAGACACTAAAAAGTGTGATTTAGCACTTTAACGAATCGGTATCTAACCGAACAACCGGATATTACCCGGAACACCAAAATAATGCTAGAAGCATTGTTTTTATTTTTCTGAGCTAGTTAGGGTCCCCGTACACCCTAACACACACTATATATTTCATAACATACTTAACACTAAATCTAACACTTAACATGTAACTAGAGCTTGTAACTTCCACTTGAAATCAAACTAAACTAACCCCCCCCCCCCTATAACCGGCTCTAGACATGGCCCCCACCATAAGATTTTATCTCAATTAAAAATTTGATCTTGTTGGTGCCTAATGGACATAGTGACCAAGGGGTAAACACCTAGCATGGATTTATAAGATAACCATAAGTCTACATTTCATTCATCACTCAACCAAGAACTCTCTCCTCCCTCCTTCTTTGGCTACGGCTTCATCACACACACACACCTCCATCTTTTTCATTCATCCTCCAAGCATTCTAAGGTGACTAGGAGGTGTAAGAAGGTCACTAACGAGGCTCGGTGCTCACGGAACTTGAAGGACCTTCACCATTTGCTTTTATCCACCTCATTTGCACTCTTGAACTTCCCTAGCCTTGAGCTAGTAGTAAGTGTTCTAAAACACCATCTTGTTCTTGTTTAAAGTGGTTAATAAGTGATTTAACGGTTAAAACTCAAGAACACACAAGATCAAAACTAAAAGTCTTGAACATAAGAGATTAAGGGTGGATAAAGAGTAAATATGTGTGTAAATCATGTGGATTTTGTCTAGTTGTGACTATTTGATGTTATTGGTTAGTAAAAGTTGGATGGATCATCATCTAGACATGCTAGGTCATGTTCAAGAACATGAACTAGTAGTATGTTAAGTGTTAGAAATATAAAAGATGATGAAATCATCCACCATGAACTTGGAACTTGTGTAAACATAATTTTCCTTGTAAAATAAGACTCTAAACATGTAGATCAAAAGATCTACAAGTGGTTTTTCGGAAGAACCAAGCTGAAAATGCCAGCTTTGTTAAAACCCGGACCTTATATAAATTAAAAGCATTTTAGTAAATAAACAAGTGTGTAGACACTTGTGTAACAAGGGAGTTCTACAAAGAAATATTTTGGTAAATCATGACTAGAAGTTGTGAAACTTCAAGATCTTTAAAAATAAAGTTTTTAAGAAATTAAACTTATTTTTAAAGATAACAAGACTTACTAAATGTGCTAGTAAGTTACTACACATTTTTGTAAATATTCAAGTTCATGAAATGGAGAAATTAGTGATTATTGTTGATGATTATTGTTGATAATTGTTGTTGATGATTGTTGACGTTTTAAAAGAAAATAAACACAAGTTTTGAAAACATGGGAAACCTCCATTTTTAGGGGAAACTCTGTCAAAATTTTTATAAATTTTGACACTTAGAAAAATATAAGTTTTTGAGAAACTTATCCCCTAAAAATATACCTAAAAACATTACCAAGGTTTCCCTAATTTTTGGTGATAAGAAATGGCGATTTCTTCAAGAATAAAAATGGATATTAAGTATGTATATTTTTGAGAAAAATATATATATTATTTGATCACCAACTTGTGTGCTAAGTGTATATAGTATGTGTTATACGTGCTAGTGTATTAAGACTTAAAAATACACTAAATACTCAAGAGGAGTATAAACATAAAAATACACATACAACATACAAGATACATAATTCGGGTGCAAAGTACAACATACAAAAGCTTATATTTATTTTTGAGAAAATAATATAAGTAAGACATTTAGTTAAAAATATAGAATATTTTTAACACAACAATACAAATACAAAAGAGAGTGATTGTACTTGTGCGACGCAAGTCTAGTGACTAACGTTAAGAAAACGCGTATAGGTCACGACGATAATTAAGCAAATCCGGTGAAGTTTACGACGCTAGGAACGCAAAGTTGTGAGTTCATGCTCCCCCTTTTCTCTTTAACTGTTTTCAGTTTTTATAACTTCGGGGGTGAAATACATGTACAAATGTACAATATTTATAATTGGTATGATATAAATATAAGAAGCACACTTGGTGAGAACGAGAACCAAGTGTGATGAAATATAAATTCAAGAAGTACACTTGGTGAGAACGAGAACCAAGTGTGACGAAATATAAGAATACAAGAAGTACAGTTGGTGAGAACGAGAACCAAGTGTGACGAAATAACAGAATATGAGAAACGCACTTGGTGAGGACGAGAACCAAGTAGGATGGGTTATGAGAAATGATAACAAGAAACGCGCTTGGTGAGGACGAGAACCAAGTAGGATGCGTTATTAGAAATAGTGTCACGAATAGGGTACAGAAGCACCATTAATCAACAATATACCTAGACCGCAGAACAAAAGGTTAGATCTAACGGGTGCCTGGCAGCCACACTCTCGGTGAGGGCGAGAACCGAGTAGTGCTTTTGTGTCTCAGAATATACCAATTAAATGCCTTAGGTTTGGTGACTTCCTATGTCGTGTCACATGTTAATGGCTTTGCAACTCATTAACAATCCTGATACTTAGAGGAATACTTTATTTACATAAAAGTCATACCATACTAAAAATTGATGAATACTTGAGTACGTGGGGTACTCAAGAAAAGATTGAATTATACTTGAAGTACGTGGGGTACTCAAGAAAATGGGAATTATACTTGAGTACGTGGGGTACTCAAGAAGAAATTGAATTATACATGAGTACGTGGTGTACACATGAAACTGAATTAATATATGAAAACTTGATTTATTCACAAACTATGTTTTCATACAAAGTATACAAATGTGAAATACAAAACTGCATGAATTCACACCAACATTATGTTGACGTTTTTCCAAAACTCACATGTATTTCAGGTAACTAGGATGGATGTGCGCGCGGTCTCGCTTATGCTTGTGGATGTCGCTTATGTTTATCTTTAAATAAAGTTGTAAACTTTTTAAGAAAATGTTTTATGCGACTTATCGATGTAAACGCTAAACATATGTTTTCAAATTATGGTATTTGATGTTTTTACGAGCATATAGCATGTTTACCTTTCGTATGCAATGAGAACCTTTCATGATCACACCTCGTGCTTCCGTCGCAGAAAGGGGTGTGACAGATTGGTATCAGAGCTGCGAATGTAGTGAACCAGGATTCCTTCTCGAGTCTAGTCTACAATCTCTAGGATCCTTTCACGAAAACAATTTTCAAAGAGTTTTCATTGCATAAAACGTCCCGCGACATCCACTACCTGAAACTGTCTACAAGAGTCTAGAAAAGACACTACGAGACTTAGAGTGCACTTGAGTAGCACTTGTCGTTGACTAGAAATTACTTGCAATTATGTGTGATAATTAGCATATACTAGAAGTAGAATGTCACGAGTATACGTGACTTTACCTGAAAGCGATGGCCCATCTGAAGGAAGAGATACGAGGATGAAACGAACTGTGCGGACTGTGCAAGGAGTTACGTAATTATGGATGCATACATAATTATGGAATTCAGTGCACAGAAACCACATCAAGTCTTGTCACGTATAGATTCCCTCAGTGCAAGCCTACTAAGTACTCTTCTAGAGTAATAATTGTTTGATGTCACTTATGTGGTATATACTTGTGAGTATATATACTACTACTGTCTAGTATGACGATATCAAACAAATGCCTAAACCTATTGGGTTGTGTTCTTTAGAACATGGCACCCAGAAGAGCTGTGAACGCTCGTGACCAACCTCCTCCTCCCCCACTGCCAAGAATTGCTGAAGGGTTGGAAGCTCTACTGGAATAAAGGATCTCCGCTGCTATCGCCCAGTACGAGGCGAACCGTACTCAAGACAGTGGAGGACCAAGCAACGCTAGACGTAACGGGCATGGAGATTCGTCTAGAGGCAACGCAGCTCAAGGCTGCACTTTCAAGCAGTTCCTCGACTGCAAGCCGATGAACTATGACGGCACAGGAGGTGCAGTAGCCTTTGTACGCTGGACGGAGAAGACTGAAGCTACTATTCGCATGAGCAAGTGTACCGCGGATCAGCAAGTCACTTTTGCTACCAGATTGTTCGTCGATGAAGCTCTGACTTGGTAGAACCTGCAGGCCCAAACTTTGGGTGATGATGCCGCTTATGGCTTAACTTGGGAGGAACTGAAGGAAAGAATGAGAGAGAAGTATTGCTCTCGCGCTGAACTCCAAAGGCTGGAAACGGAGTTCTGGCACTTGACCATGGTGGGTGCTGACACTAATGGTTATACTCGAAGGTTCCACGATCTGTCTAGAGTGCTTCCCTACATGGTGACTCCCGAATTCAAGCGCGTTGAACGCTACATTTGGGGACTGGCCCCAGAGTTTCGTGGCATGGTAACGTCGGCCAAACCACAAACAATCACCGAGGCTGTAACTCTGGCTGTCAGCCTGACTGAAGATTGTGTTCGTATGAAGAAGTTATCACTAAACCCAACAGAGAAGACCGAGACACATGCTGAGTCGTCCGGCCACAAAAAGAGAAAGCATACAAGTTTGAACCAAGCAACTCGTAACAATAAGAGTTTCAGCAAGAAGCGTGACGCTAACCCGTCCCAGGAGGCGAAAACCCATGCAACCAAAGCATACCAAGGCTCCATACCTAGATGCCAAAAATGTAAGTATCATCATGAAGGAGCTTGTCGCATTCCAAGGTGCGACAAATGTGGTAAATTGGGTCATCAAACAGAAGACTGTTGGGGAAAAGGAAAGAATCGGAATGGAAATGGTGCTGGTAACAAGAATGGTAACGGGAAAGGGCGGAACCAAGGATGCTTCAAGTGTGGAAGCAATGATCATTTTATGAAGGACTGCCCAGAGGGAAACAATGCTCAGGCTAGAGCATTTGTGATTGGAGCAAAGAACGCACGCGAGGACCCTAACGTGGTCACCGGTACGTTTCTCATTAACAATCACTTTGCATCTATATTATTTGACACTGGTGCCGATTATAGCTTCATGTCTGTGGAATTTAAACGCATACTTGGAATAGAATCTAGTAGATTAGAAATTCCTTACTCCATAGAACTAGCCAATGGAAAACTCGTTGAATCGGGCGAAGTTGTTAGAGGCTGCACACTAGAACTTGGTGAACGAAGGTTTAGCATCGACCTCCTACCTATTCAATTGGGTAGCTTCGATGTAGTAGTCGGGATGGACTGGTTGTCCAAGAACAAAGCTGAAGTTATTTGTCATGAGAAAATCATTCGCATCCCTTTAGCGAATGGTGAAACTCTCATCGTGCATGGAGAAAAACGAGACGCACCTCTTCGAATCATCAGTTGCATGAAAGCACAGAAGTGCTTAAGGAAAGGATGTGTCACTTTCCTAGCACACGTTATAGACAAGAAGGCTGAGGAGCCGAAACTCGAAGACATTCCTGTGGTGAAGGAATTCCCTGATGTTTTTCCCAAAGATCTGCCAGGACTACCTCCGCAACGACAAGTCGAATTTCATATAGACTTGGTTCCAGGAGCTGCTCCTGTAGCCAAGGCACCCTATCGACTTGCTCCATCCGAAATGCAAGAATTATCTACACAACTCCAGGAGTTGTTGGATAAAGGATTCATAAGGCCAAGCTTCTCACCCTGGGAAGCTCCAGTATTATTCGTAAAGAAGAAGGATGGAACACTGCGGATGTGTATCGATTACAGGGAACTAAACAAGCTCACTATCAAGAATCGGTACCCGCTACCAAGGATTGATGACTTATTTGATCAACTGCAAGGATCAAGCTACTATTCCAAGATCGACCTTCGATCTGGATATCATCAGCTGAGAATCCAAGAGGAAAGCGTACCAAAGACTACATTCAGAACGCGATATGGGCACTACGAATTTCTTGTGATGCCGTTTGGGCTGACGAATGCACCAGCGGTCTTTATGGATCTAATGAACCGCGTATGCAAACCATATCTCGATAAATTCGTGATTGTATTTATCGATGATATCCTAATTTACTCGCGAACGAAAGAAGAGCACGAGCAACATCTCAGAACCATCTTGGAACTACTGAAGAAAGAGAAACTTTATGCAAAGTTCTCGAAGTGCGAATTCTGGATTCGCGAAGTACAATTTCTGGGTCACGTTGTGAATGAGAAGGGCATTCATGTTGACCCATCCAAGATAGAAGCAATAAAGAACTGGGAAGCTCCCAAGACCCCAACTGAAGTTCAACAATTTTTGGGCTTAGCGGGCTACTATCGGCGATTCATTGAGAATTTCTCAAAGATTGCTCAACCGCTAACAACCCTTACACAGAAAGACAAGAAATACGACTGGGGTCACAAACAGGAAGAAGCCTTCCAGCTACTTAAGAACAAGCTCTGCGATGCACCGATACTATCATTACCCGAAGGCACTGAAGACTTCGTGGTATATTGCGACGCCTCACGACAAGGCTTGGGTTGCGTGCTTATGCAGCGCCAAAAAGTCATCGCTTACTCTTCCAGACAATTGAAAGTTCATGAAAGAAACTATACCACTCACGACCTGGAGCTGGGCACAGTGGTATTCGCCTTGAAGATCTGGCGACATTATTTATATGGTACTCGATGTACAATCTTCACAGATCACAAAAGCTTACAACACATATTTGATCAGAAGGAATTGAATATGCGCCAACGACGTTGGGTCGAGCTGCTGAATGATTACGACTGTGAGATCAAGTACCATCCTGGAAAGGCAAACGTTGTAGCAGACGCACTAAGCCGAAAGGAAAGGGTTAAGACCCTAAGGGTTCGAGCGTTAGAAATGACCATTCGAACGAACCTCACTGCACGCATTCGCGATGCACAACAAGAAGCTCTTAAAGAAGAGAACCGTAAAGCTGAATACCTACGGGGTATGCTGAAATACATGGTGCCAAACGAATAGGGAGCCTTATACTTCAAGAAGCGTATTTGGGTTCCACTCTATGGTGGCATACGAGAAGTCATCTTTAATGAAGCCCACAAATCGAGATAATCGATCCATCCAGGATCAGACAAAATGTATCAAGACTTAAAGGAGTACTACTGGTGGCCGAGACTTAAAAGCGATGTTGCTATTTATGTTGGAAAATGCCTGACCTGTGGCAAGGTTAAGGCAGAATATCAGAAACCGTCTAGCCTACTACAGCAACCAGAGATTCCCGTGTGGAAGTGGGAACAAATCTCGATGGACTTCATAACGAAATTACCCAGGACCCCGAGAGGGCACGATATGATATGGGTAATAGTTGATCGATTAACGAAGTCTGCGCACTTCCTACCGATCCGAGAAAAAGACAGCACTGGAAAGCTTGCTGAAATATACTTAAGAGAAATTGTGGCACGTCATGGAGTGCCAATCTCAATCATTTCAAACAGAGATGGACGCTTTGTCTCAAGAATCTGGCAATCATTTCAGGAAGCCTTTGGATCTCAGTTAGATCTAAGCACGGCATTCCATCCGCAAACAGACGGCCAGAGCGAACGGACTATACAAACGTTAGAAGATATGCTTCGCGCATGTGTCATGGATCTAGGCGGCAGCTGGGATACTCATCTACCTTTAGTTGAGTTTTCCTACATTAACAGTTATCATACAAGCATAAAAGCCGCACCGTTCGAAGCTCTGTATGGCCGCAAGTGCCGATCACCCTTATGTTGGGCAGATGCCGGAGATAAACGTATGGTTGGTCCTGAACTTGTACAAGAGACAACCGACAAGATTGCGCAGATCCGAGAGCGCATTAAGGCGGCTCGAGATCGACAAAAGAGCTACGCTGATCCGAAAAGAAAATCAGTAGAATTCAAGGTGGGAGACAAAGTGCTGTTAAAAGTCTCACCTTGGAAGGGCGTAGTCAGATTTGGAAAGCGTGGAAAGCTGAATCCACGATACATCGGACCATTCAGAATATTGAAAAGAATTGGTACCGTGGCATACAAGTTGGAGTTACCGGAAGAACTTAATGGAGTACATGATACGCTTCATGTATCCAACCTGAAGAAGAGTCCAACACAAGAAAACGTGATCATCCCGATGGATGAAGTGCATATTGATGAAGCCCTCCGATTTACAGAACAACCCGTTGAGGTTACCGACTGGAAAGTCAACAAGACCAGGAGGAGCAGCGTAAAACTTGTCAAAGTACGTTGGAGCTCTAAATAATGCTAGAAGCATTGTTTTTATTTTTCTGAGCTAGTTAGGGTCCCCGTACACCCTAACACACACTATATATTTCATAACATACTTAACACTAAATCTAACACTTAACATGTAACTAGAGCTTGTAACTTCCACTTGAAATCAAACTAAACTAACCCCCCCCCCCTATAACCGGATCTAGACATGGCCCCCACCATAAGATTTTATCTCAATTAAAAATTTGATCTTGTTGGTGCCTAATGGACATAGTGACCAAGGGGTAAACACCTAGCATGGATTTATAAGATAACCATAAGTCTACATTTCATTCATCACTCAACCAAGAACTCTCTCCTCCCTCCTTCTTTGGCTACGGCTTCATCACACACACACACCTCCATCTTTTTCATTCATCCTCCAAGCATTCTAAGGTGACTAGGAGGTGTAAGAAGGTCACTAACGAGGCTCGGTGCTCACGGAACTTGAAGGACCTTCACCATTTGCTTTTATCCACCTCATTTGCACTCTTGAACTTCCCTAGCCTTGAGCTAGTAGTAAGTGTTCTAAAACACCATCTTGTTCTTGTTTAAAGTGGTTAATAAGTGATTTAACGGTTAAAACTCAAGAACACACAAGATCAAAACTAAAAGTCTTGAACATAAGAGATTAAGGGTGGATAAAGAGTAAATATGTGTGTAAATCATGTGGATTTTGTCTAGTTGTGACTATTTGATGTTATTGGTTAGTAAAAGTTGGATGGATCATCATCTAGACATGCTAGGTCATGTTCAAGAACATGAACTAGTAGTATGTTAAGTGTTAGAAATATAAAAGATGATGAAATCATCCACCATGAACTTGGAACTTGTGTAAACATAATTTTCCTTGTAAAATAAGACTCTAAACATGTAGATCAAAAGATCTACAAGTGGTTTTTCGGAAGAACCAAGCTGAAAATGCCAGCTTTGTTAAAACCCGGACCTTATATAAATTAAAAGCATTTTAGTAAATAAACAAGTGTGTAGACACTTGTGTAACAAGGGAGTTCTACAAAGAAATATTTTGGTAAATCATGACTAGAAGTTGTGAAACTTCAAGATCTTTAAAAATAAAGTTTTTAAGAAATTAAACTTATTTTTAAAGATAACAAGACTTACTAAATGTGCTAGTAAGTTACTACACATTTTTGTAAATATTCAAGTTCATGAAATGGAGAAATTAGTGATTATTGTTGATGATTATTGTTGATAATTGTTGTTGATGATTGTTGACGTTTTAAAAGAAAATAAACACAAGTTTTGAAAACATGGGAAACCTCCATTTTTAGGGGAAACTCTGTCAAAATTTTTATAAATTTTGACACTTAGAAAAATATAAGTTTTTGAGAAACTTATCCCTTAAAAATATACCTAAAAACATTACCAAGGTTTCCCTAATTTTTGGTGATAAGAAATGGCGATTTCTTCAAGAATAAAAATGGATATTAAGTATGTATATTTTTGAGAAAAATATATATATTATTTGATCACCAACTTGTGTGCTAAGTGTATATAGTATGTGTTATACGTGCTAGTGTATTAAGACTTAAAAATACACTAAATACTCAAGAGGAGTATAAACATAAAAATACACATACAACATACAAGATACATAATTCGGGTGCAAAGTACAACATACAAAAGCTTATATTTATTTTTGAGAAAATAATATAAGTAAGACATTTAGTTAAAAATATAGAATTTTTTTAACACAACAATACAAATACAAAAGAGAGTGACTGTACTTGTGCGACGCAAGTCTAGTGACTAACGTTAAGAAAACGCGTATAGGTCACGACGATAATTAAGCAAATCCGGTGAAGTTTACGACGCTAGGAACGCAAAGTTGTGAGTTCATGCTCCCCCTTTTCTCTTTAACTGTTTTCAGTTTTTATAACTTCGGGGGTGAAATACATGTACAAATGTACAATATTTATAATTGGTATGATATAAATATAAGAAGCACACTTGGTGAGAACGAGAACCAAGTGTGATGAAATATAAATTCAAGAAGTACACTTGGTGAGAACGAGAACCAAGTGTGACGAAATATAAGAATACAAGAAGTACACTTGGTGAGAACGAGAACCAAGTGTGACGAAATAACATAATATGAGAAACGCACTTGGTGAGGACGAGAACCAAGTAGGATGCGTTATGAGAAATGATAACAAGAAACGCGCTTGGTGAGGACGAGAACCAAGTAGGATGCGTTATTAGAAATAGTGTCACGAATAGGGTACAGAAGCACCATTAATCAACAATATACCTAGACCGCAGAACAAAAGGTTAGATCTAACGGGTGCCTGGCAGCCACACTCTCGGTGAGGGCGAGAACCGAGTAGTGCTTTTGTGTCTCAGAATATACCAATTAAATGCCTTAGGTTTGGTGACTTCCTATGTCGTGTCACATGTTAATGGCTTTGCAACCCATTAACAATCCTGATACTTACAGGAATACTTTATTTACATAAAAGTCATACCATACTAAAAATTGATGAATACTTGAGTACGTGGGGTACTCAAGAAAAGATTGAATTATACTTCAAGTACGTGGGGTACTCAAGAAAAGATTGAATTATACTTGAAGTACGTGGGGTACTCAAGAAAATGGGAATTATACTTGAGTACGTGGGGTACTCAAGAAGAAATTGAATTATACATGAGTACGTGGTGTACACATGAAACTGAATTAATATATGAAAACTTGATTTATTCACAAACTATGTTTTCATACAAAGTATACAAACGTGAAATACAAAACTGCATGAATTCACACCAACATTATGTTGACGTTTTTCCAAAACTCACATGTATTTCAGGTAACTAGGATGGATGTGCGCGCGGTCTCGCTTATGCTTGTGGATGTCGCTTATGTTTATCTTTAAATAAAGTTGTAAACTTTTTAAGAAAATGTTTTATGCAACTTAGCGATGTAAACGCTAAACATATGTTTTCAAATTATGGTATTTGATGTTTTTACGAGCATATAGCATGTTTACCTTTCGTATGCAATGAGAACCTTTCATGATCACACCTCGTGCTTCCGCCGCAGAAAGGGGTGTGACATTTTCGGACAGCCACACTCTTGGTGAAAACTAGTACCGAGTAGTGCTTTTGTGTCTCCGTCGTGAATCGACAACTAGAAAAATTCCTATGGTTTGGTTGCTGCCTATGTCGTGTCACATGTTAATGGCCTTGCAACCCATTAACAACCTAGATTCATACAGAAATACATGATTTATACAAGATACATACCATGTTTTCATACAAAGATACTTGATACATACAGAGATACTTGATTTATACAAACGTTCAATACAAAAATTGCATGAATTCACACCAACATTAAGTTGACGTTTTTCCAAAAACTCACATATATCAAGTAACTAAAGTGGATGTGTGTGCGGTCTTACTCATGCTCTTGGATGATGTTTATGTTTATCCTTAAATAAAGATGTAACTTTTCAGACAAAATGTTGTATTGTGATGTAAACACTTAAACTATGTTTTCAGTTATGTAATGTTATTGGCATTTGAAGTTATTTTTACGAGCATGTAGTATGTTTACCATTCGTATGCAATGAGAACTTTCATTATCACACCTCGTGCTTCCGCCTTAGAAAGGAGTGTGACAGATTGGTATCAGAGCTGCGATTGTAGTGAACCAGGATTCCTTCTCGAGTCTAGACTACAATCTCTAGGATCCTTTCACGAAAACAATTTTTCAAAAGTTTTTCATTGCATAAAACTTTCCGCAACATCCACTACCTGAAACTGTCTATAAAGAGTCAAGAAAAGACACTACGAGACTTAGGGTGCACTGGAGTAGCACTTGTCTTTGACTAGAAATTACTTGCAACTATGTGTGATAATTGATATATACATGTACTAGAAATAGAATATCTCAAGTACTCGAGACTTTACCTGAAAACAATGGCCTATCTGAAGGAAGTGATACGAGGATGAAACGAACTGTGCGGACTGTGCAAGGAGTTACGTAATTATGGATGCATACATAATTATGGAATTCACTGCACAGAAACCACAGCAAGTCTTGTCACGTATCATAAGAGATTCCTTCAAATACAAGAGAAGGTCAAACGTGAACACCCTCCCCCAGCATATTAAATACTCTTTTGGAATAATAATTTAGGGTATAAAGACAAGAACCGCCAATGTGAAGTAAGATATTTTATCCTTTACATATATTAAACTTGTACTTAGGGGAGATGTAACCCTTATGCATTTTGTTTACTTCGCAAGCAATGACGTAACAAGTTACCATATTTATCTCCGCAGCTATCGCCCAATACGAGGCGAACCGCACCGAACAAAGTGGAGGACCAAGCAATGCTAGACGTAATGGGAATGGAGATTCATCTGGAGGAAACGCAGCTTAGGGCTGCACTTTCAAGCAGTTTCTCGACTGTAAACTGCTGACCTACGATGGCACTGGAGGTGCAGTAGCGTTTGTACGCTGGACGGAGAAGATGGATGCCACTATCCGTATGAGAAAGTGTACCGCGGATTAGTAAGTCACTTTTCCTACGGGGTTGTTTGTTGATGAAGCTCTGACTTGGTAGAATTTGCAAGTCCAGACTCTAGGTGATGATTCTGCGTATAGCATGACGTGGGATGCGCTAAAGGAACGTATGAGGGAAAAGTATTGCTCTCATTCCGAACTCCAAAGGTTGGAGGCTGAGTTCTGGAACTTGACCATGGAAGGTCCTGACATTACTGGTTACACTCGAAGGTTCCACGACTTGTCAAGAGTGATCCCCTACATGGTGATTCCTGAATTTAAGCGCGTTGAACGCTACATTTAGGGATTGGCCTCAGAATTTCGTAGCATGGTAACTTCGGCCAAACCTCAAATGATCACTGAGGCTGTAACTCTGGCTGTCAGCCTTACTGAAGATGCTGTGCGTATGAAGAAGTTATCACTGAACCCAACTAAAAAGACCGAGATGCATGCTGAGTCGTCTGGTGGCCAGAAAAGGAAGCATGCGAACCTGAATCAAGCGACACGTAACAACAAGGGTTCCAACAACAAGAAGCATGACCCCAACTCACCTAAGGAGGCCAGAACCTCTACAGCAGCAAATGATACTGTAGCCAAAGGATAACAAGGCACCCTACCTGGATGCCAAAAATGCAAGTATCATCATGAAGGAGCTTGTCGCATTCCAAGATGCGACAAATGTGGTAGGTTGGGTCATCAAACAGAAGACTGTTGGGGAAAAAGAAGGAACGGAAAAGGAAATCGCAACGGTGTTGGTAATAGGAATGGTGGAAATGGAAATGGCAATGGTAATCGGAATGGGAATGGAGCTGGGCAAAACCAAGGATGTTTCAGTTGTGGAAGCAAAGTTCATTTCATAAAAGATTGCCAAGGGGAAACAATGCTCAGGCTCGAGCATTTGTGATTGGAGCAAGGAACGCACGCGAGGACCCTAATGTGGTCACCGGTACGTTTCTCATTAACAATCACTTTGCATCCATATTATTTGACACTGGTGCCGATTATAGCTTCATGTCTGTGGAATTTAAACGTATGCTTGAAATAGAATCTAGTAGATTAGATATTCCTTACTCCATAGAGCTAGCCAATGGTAAACTTGTTGAATCAGGCGAAGTAGTTAGAGGCTGCTCATTAGAACTTGGTGAACGAAATTTTAGCATCGACCTCTTACCTATTCAATTGGGTAGCTTCGATGTAGTGGTCGGAATGGACTGGTTGTCCAAGAACAAAGCTGAAGTTATTTGTCATTAGAAAATCATTCGCATCCCTCTGGCGTATGGTGAAACTCTCATCGTACAAGGAGAAAAACAAGACGCGCCTCTGCGGATCATCAGTTGTATGAAGACGCGAAAGAGCTTAAGGAAAGGATGTGTTGCTTTCCTAGCGCACGTTGTAGATAAGAAGGCTGCGGAGCCAAAACTCGAATACATTCCTGTGGTGAAGGAATTCCCTGATGTTTTTCCCAAAGATCTACCAGGATTACCTCCGCAATGACAAGTCGAATTCCTTATAGACTTAGTTCCAGGAGCCGCTCCTGTAGCCAAGGCACCCTATCGGCTTGCACCATCCGAGATGCAAGAATTATCTACACAACTCCAGGAGTTGTTGGATAAAGGATTCATAAGGCCAAGCTTCTCGCCTTGGGGAGCTCCAGTATTGTTCGTGAAGAAGAAGGATGGAACACTGCGGATGTGTATCGATTACAGAGAACTGAATAAGCTCACTATCAAGAATCGGTATCCACTACCGAGGATTGATGACTTATTTGATCAATTGCAAGGATCGAGCTACTATTCCAAGATCGACCTTCGATCTGGATACCATCAGTTAAGGATTCAAGAGGAAAGCGTGCCAAAGACTGCATTCCGAACGCGTTATGGGCATTACGAGTTCCTTGTGATGCCATTCGGACTGACGAACGCGCCAGCGGTATTTATGGATCTGATGAACCGTGTATGCAAACCATATCTCGATAAATTCGTGATTGTATTTATCGATGATATTCTGGTTTACTCGCGATCGAGAGAAGAACACGAGCAACACCTCAGGACTATTCTGGAACTACTGAAGAAGGAGAAACTTTATGCAAAATTCTTCAAGTGTGAATTTTGGATTCGCAAAGTACAGTTTCTTGGCCACGTTGTGAACGAGAAGGGCATTCATGTGGACCCATCCAAGATAGAAGCAATAAAGAATTGGAAATCCCCCAAAACCCCAACTGAAGTTTGACTGGCGGGCTATACCACTCATGACCTAGAGTTAGGCGTAGTGGTATTCGCCTTGAAGATCTGGCGACACTATTTATATGGTACTCGATGTACAATCTTCACAGATCACAAAAGCCTACAACACATATTTGATCAGAAGGAATTAAATATGCGTCAACGACGTTGGGTCGAGCTACTGAACGATTATGACTGTGAGATTAAGTACCATCCTGGAAAGGCAAACGTTGTAGCAGACGCATTAAGTCGAAAAGAATGGGTTAAGACCCTAAGGGTTCGAGCATTGCAAATGACTATTCAAACGAACCTCACTGCACGCATTCGTGACGCACAACAAGAAGCCCTTAAGATGGAGAATCGTAGAGCTGAATACCTTCGAGGTATGCTGAAGAATTTGGTGCCAAACAAGGAGGGAACCTTGTACTTTAAAAGGCGTATTTGGGTTCCGCTCAATGGCGGTATTCGAGAAGTCATCCTTAATGAAGCACACAACTCGAGATACTCGATCCATCCAGGATCGGACAAAATGTATCAAGACTTAAAGGATTACTATTGGTAGCCGAGACTTAAAAGCGATGTTGCTATCTATGTTGGAAAGTGCCTAACCTGTGCCAAGGTTAAGGCTGAATATCAGAAACCATCTGGGCTACAGCAACAACCAGAGATACCCATGTGGAAGTGGGAGCAAATCTTGATGCACTTCATAACGAAATTACCCAGGACCCCGAGAGGACACGATAGGATATGGGTGATAGTTGATCGATTAACGAAATCTGCGCATTTCCTACTGATCCGAGAGAAGGATAGCACTGGAAAGCTTGCTGAGTTGTACTTGAAAGAAATCGTGGCACGACATGGAGTGCATGTCTCAATTATTTCAGACAGAGATGGACGTTTTGTCTCAAGGATCTGGCAATCCTTTCAAGAGGCCTTTAGATCTCAATTAGATCTAAGCACGGCCTTCTATCCGCAAACAGACAGCCAGAGGGAACGAACCATACAAACACTAGAAGATATGCTTCGCGCATGTGTTATGGACCAAGGCGGCAGCTGGGATACTCATCTACCTTTAGTTGAGTTTCCTACAATAACAGTTACCATACGAGCATAAAAGCCGCACCGTTCGAAGCTCTGTATGGCCGCAAGTGCCGCTCGCCATTATGTTGGGCAGACGCTGGAGACAAACGTATGGTTGGTCCTGAACTCGTACAAGAGACAACCAACAAGATTATGCAGATCCAAGAGCGCATTAAGGCGGCTCGAGATCAACAAAAGAGCTACGCTGATCGAAGACGAAAACCCTTAGAATTTAAGGTGGGAGACAGAGTTTTATTAAAGGTCTCACCTTGGAAGGGCGTAGTAAGATTTGGAAAACGTGGAAAGCTGAATCCACGATACATCGGACCATTCAAGATCTTGGAAAGAATTGGTACCGTGGCTTACAAGTTGGAATTACCGGAATAACTTAACGGAGTACATGATACGTTGCATGTATCCAACCTCAAGAAGAGTCTAACACAAGAAACAGTGATCATCCCTGCGGATGAAGTGCATATTGACAACACCCTCCGATTTATAGAACAACCCGTTGAGGTTACTGACTAGAAAGTCAACAAGACCAGGAGGAGCAGTGTCAAGCTTGTCAAAGTACATCGGAACTCTAAGCACGGACCCGAGTACACATGGGAACGTGAAGACCAGTTTAAAGAAAAGTACCCCCACCTGTTCAAGAAGACTCCTACGAGAGTTAGCTCAGCCTGAATTTCGGGACGAAATTCTTTTAACGGGGGGAGACTGTGACAACTGGCACAAAACCGTAATTTCCATACAATTTAATTAATACTTAATGACTGCAATTATGTGCTTAAATGTCAACATTGTTTGATTACATGATATACTTGTGAATTCATGCAAGTTTTATACTACAAGAAATTTGCTTTATGCATTAATGAATAGCGTTGCGTCAGAAATACTAGTAAACTCACCGGTAAGACACATTGTGTCAACAATTCTGCAGAAAGCAGTCAGACAATAGAATTGGAGCCTAGTTGTAGGTCCAACGTCAAGAGTACATTAAAACCCAAGAGTATATACAAGGGTTAACATATAGACTTTCCGGAAGCTAAGATATGCACTAAAAAGCACCCGAAACGCACTTTAAATGCAGAATTCTCCACAAATCAGCTATAATCAGCTTTTTAACATATAAATATTATGCAGAATTCATATTTTATTATCCAGAATACCCTCCTAAGTGTTGGTAATTAAAAGGGTTACAAAAGGGTACTTAAAGGACACTAAACGGTGCAATTTAGCACTTTAACGAACCAGTATTTAACCGAACAATCGGACATTACCCGGAACATAAAAATATTACTAGAAGCATTTTTTTAATGTTTCTGAGCTAGTTATGGTCCCCCAAACACCATAACACCTCTTATAACATAATAACACATCAAGTCCCTAAAAATTACACTTGAAAGCTAACTTGTTTATAAAATTAAAGTTTGGATTTTACACTTTGCCCCCCCCCCCCCCAATTCTTGTCTACGGTTACAAAGGGGTAGCCCCCACAAAATATTTGCCAAATCCTACTAAATCCCATTTGATATTATTTTGATATTACTTGGATTTGTTTTGATTTTATAAGATATTGTGATCTTTGAAGATATGATATGATTATAAATAAGATACTAGAACTCCATCTTCATCCACACACCATCTTCAACCTCCTTCTTTCCCTCCTTGTTCTTAGCCTCAACCCACCACCATACTACCACCATTTTCATCCAACATCCTTCCATTCCAAGGTGCACACAAGGTGTTAGGAGCTAAGTTAAGAGGTGTGGAGCTTGTGGATCTTGAAGGACCTTCTTCATTTCCTATTATCATTCATTTTTGTCATCTTCAAGTTCTAGTAATCTTCCTTAGCTTTTGAGCTAGTTGTAAGCTTCTTATCACTTGTTTACTTCTATTTTGATGGTTGACAAATGATGAACAATATTAATCTTGAAGAACACAAAAGAACATGATCATGATACTTTAACATAAGCTTAAAAATATAAAAATACATGTTGAATATGTTGATTTGCTTCTTGTTGATTGATTATTAGTATTGGTGATGTTAGACATCATATGGAGCCTACTAGATTGTGATTAAACACATGATCTAGTAAGTTAAAGTGGTGATCTTGTGAAAGACCAAGATCTTCATGCTTTATGTCTTCATGAACTTGAATAATGAAAGTGATCTTCATATGTAAAGATGATTTAAAAATACAAATCTTGTAAATAGATGATTACAAGAATAATTTTCCCAAGAAACCACGTTTATTTATGAGATTTACAAAGTTATGATTTCTAAATAAACTAGTCATATTTTTAGTGTTTCAACAAGACTAGAAACATATTTTAACAAGAAAAATACAAGAGAAATATTTTTAGAAAAATCATCTTACAAGTTGTAAATGACTAAATCTTTTAATAAACTGATTTACAAACAAATAACCATGTTTTTAAGGGTAACTAAACCTACTAAATAACATGGTAAACTACTACAAGTTTTTACAAAAACTTCAAGTTCATGGTGTAATATAACTTACTTGATTTTGACACTCGGTAAGTGTTAAATGAGTTGATGATTGTTGTGATGATTTTAAAAGAAAATAAACACATGTTTTGAAAACATGGGAAACCTCCGTTTTTAGGGGAAACTCTGTCAAAATTTCTATAAAATTTTGACACTTAGAAAAATATAAGTTATGGTGAAACTTATTCGCTAAAAATATTTACCAAGGTTTTCCCTAATTTTCATGTAAACTTCGAGTTAAGAAATGATGATTTCTTAAAGATAAAAATTGATATTAAGTATGTATATTTTGAGAAAATATATATATTTATTGAACACCAAATTTTGTGCTAAGTGTATGTAGTATGTATTATGTGTAAATAGTGCATTAGGACTTAAAAATACACTAAATTCTCATAAGGAGTAAAAAAAATACAAAATACACATACAACATGCTTAGACAAATACAAGAGAATATATTTATGAAAATATATTACTTGATAGATTAAATAACTTGGACAAGTTATGAACATGAAATGAAGTTTTGAACAAAGTACATAACTCGGGTGAAAAATACAAGAAACTTATATTTATTTTTGAGAAAATAATATAAGTAAGATACATAGTTAAAAATATAAATTATTTTTAACACACCAAGAATACATACATAAAAGATGGTGACTTGTACTTGTGCAATACAAGTCTAGTGACTAACGTAAATAAAACACGTATAGGTCACGACGCTATATAAGCAAACCCGGTGAACTTTACGGCGCAAGAAACGCAAAGTTGTGAGTTCATGCTCCCCCTTTTCTTTTAACTGTTTTCAGTTTTATAACTTCGGGGGTGAAGTACATGTTACTAAATGTTTACAGAAAAGTGAGATTATATCCCCACTTTTAAACTTTTACATACTTTTTAAACTTGGGGAAAATACATGTGTTATGTTATGATGGATACAAGAAATGAGGAATGATACAAGAAATGAGGAATGATACTTGAAATTGTGTCGCGAATAGGGTACCAGAAGCACCATTAATCAACAATATACCTAGACCGCAGAACAAAAGGTTAGATCTAATGGGTTTTCAGACAGCCACACTCTTGGTGAAAACTAGTACCGAGTAGTGCTTTTGTGTCTCTGTCGTGAATCGACAACTAGAAAAATGCCTATGGTTTGGTTGCTTCCTATGTCTTGTCACATGTTAATGGACTTGCAACCCATTAACAACCTAGATACATACAGAAATACTTGATTTATACAAGATACACACCATGTTTTCATACAAAGATTCTTGATACATACAGAGATACTTGATTTATACAAACGTTCAATACAAAAATTGCATGAATTCACACCAACATTATGTTGACGTTTTTCCAAAAACTCACATGTATTTCAGGTAACTAAAGTGGATGTGTGCGCGGTCTTACTCATGCTCTTGGATGATGTTTATGTTTATCCATAAATAAAGATGTAACTTTCCAGACAAAATGTTGTCTTGTGATGTAAACACTTAAACTATGTTTTCAGTTATGTAATGTTATTGGCATTTGAAATTATTTTTACGAGCATGTAGTATGTTTACCATTCGTATGCAATGAGAACCTTTCATGATCACACCTCGTGCTTCCGCTTTAGAAAGGGGTGTGACAGATTGGTATCAGAGCTGCGATTGTAGTGAACCAGGATTCCTTCTCGAGTCTAGACTACAATCTCTAGGATCCTTTCACGGAAACAATTTTTCAAAAGTTTTTCATTGCATAAAACTTTCCGCAACATCCACTACCTGAAACTGTCTATAAAGAGTCAAGAAAAGACACTAAGAGACTTAGGGTGCACTGGAGAAGCACTTGTCTTTGACTAGAAATTACTTGCAACTATGTGTGATAATTGATATATACATGTACTAGAAATAGAATATCTCAAGTACTCGAGACTTTACCTGAAAACAATGACCTATCTGAAGGAAGTGATACGAGGATGAAACGAACTGTGCGGACTGTGCAAGGAGTTACGTAATTATGGATGCATACATAATAATGGAATTCACTGCACAGAAACCACAGCAAGTCTTGTCACGTATCATAAGAGATTCCTTCAAATGCAAGAGAAGGTCAAACGTGAACACCCTCCCCCAACATATTAAATACTGTTTTGGAATAATAATTTAGGGTATAAAGACAAGAACCGCCAATGTGAAGTAAGATATTTTATCCTTTACATATATTAAACTTGTACTTAGGGGAGATGTAACCCTTATGCATTTTGTTTACTTCGCAAACAATGACGTAACAATTTACCCTATTTATCTCCGCAGCTATCGCCCAATACGAGGCAAACCGCACCGAACAAAGTGGAGGACCAAGCAATGCTAGACGTAATGGGAATGGAGATTCATCTGGAGGAAACGCAGCTCAGGGCTGCACTTTCAAGCAGTTTCTCGACTGCAAACCGCTGACCTACAATGGCACTGGAGGTGCAGTGGCGTTTGTACGCTGGACGGAGAAGATGGATGCCACTATCCGTATGAGCAAGTGTACCGCGGATCAGCAAGTCACTTTTGCTACGGGGTTGTTTGTTGATGAAGCTCTGACTTGGTGGAATTTGCAAGTCCAGACTCTAGGTGATGATGTTGCGTATAGCATGACGTGGGATGCACTAAAGGAACGTATGAGGGAAAAGTATTGCTCTCGTTCCGAACTCCAAAGGTTGGAGACTGAATTCTGGCACTTGACCATGGAAGGTCATGACATTATTGGTTACACTCGAAGGTTCCACGACTTGTCAAGAGTGATCCCCTACATGGTGATTCCTGAATTTAAGCGCGTTGAACGCTACATTTAGGGATTGGCCTCAGAATTTCGTAGCATGGTAACTTCGGCCAAACCTCAAATGATCACTGAGGCTGTAACTCTGGCTGTCAGCCTTACTGAAGATGCTGTGCGTATGAAGAAGTTATCACTGAACCCAACTAAAAAGACCGAGATGCATGCTGAGTCGTCTGGTGGCCAGAAAAGGAAGCATGCGAACCTAAATCAAGCGACACGTAACAACAAGGGTTCCAACAACAAGAAGCATGACCCCAACTCACCTAAGGAGGCGAGAACCTCTACAGCAGCAAATGATACTGTAGCCAAAGGATAACAAGGCACCCTACCTGGATGCCAAAAATGCAAGTATCATCATGAAGGAGCTTGTCGCATTCCAAGATGCGACAAATGTGGTAGGTTGGGTCATCAAACAGAAGACTGTTGGGGAAAAAGAAGGAACGGAAAAGGAAATCGCAACGGTGTTGGTAATAGGAATGGTGGAAATGGAAATGGCAATGGTAATCGGAATGGGAATGGAGCTGGGGAAAACCAAGGATGTTTCAGTTGTGGAAGCAAAGTTCATTTCATAAAAGATTGCCAAGGGGAAACAATGCTCAGGCTCGAGCATTTGTGATTGGAGCAAGGAACGCACGCGAGGACCCTAATGTGGTCACCGGTACGTTTCTCATTAACAATCACTTTGCATCCATATTATTTGACACTGGTGCCGATTATAGCTTCATGTCTGTGGAATTTAAACGTATGCTTGAAATAGAATCTAGTAGATTAGATATTCCTTACTCCATAGAGCTAGCCAATGGTAAACTTGTTGAATCAGGCGAAGTAGTTAGAGGCTGCTCATTAGAACTTGGTGAACGAAATTTTAGCATCGACCTCTTACCTATTCAATTGGGTAGCTTCGATGTAGTGGTCGGAATGGACTGGTTGTCCAAGAACAAAGCTGAAGTTATTTGTCATGAGAAAATCATTCGCATCCCTCTGGCGAATGGTGAAACTCTCATCATACATGGAGAAAAACGAGATGCGCCTCTGCGGATCATCAGTTGTATGAAGGCGCGGAAGAGCTTAAGGAAAGGATGTGTTGCTTTCCTAGCGCACGTTGTAGATAAGAAAGCTGAGGAGCCAAAACTCGAAGACATTCCTGTGGTGAAGGAATTCCCTGATGTTTTTCCCGAAGATCTACCAGGATTACCTCCGCAACGACAAGTCGAATTCCATATAGACTTGGTTCCAGGAGCCGCTCCTGTAGCCAAGGAACCCTATCGGCTTGCACCATCCGAGATGCAAGAATTATCTACACAACTCTAGGAGTTGTTGGATAAAGGATTCATAAGGCCAAGCTTTTCGCCTTGGGGAGCTCCGGTATTGTTCGTGAAGAAGAAGGATGGAACACTGCGGATGTGTATCGATTACAGAGAACTGAATAAGCTCACTATCAAGAATCGGTACCCACTACCGAGGATTGATGACTTATTTGATCAATTGCAAGGATCGAGCTACTATTCCAAGATCGAACTTCGATCTGGATACCATCAGTTAAGGATTCAAGAGGAAAGCGTGCCAAAGACTGCATTCCGAACGCGTTATGGGCATTACGAGTTCCTTGTGATGCCATTCGGACTGACGAACGCGCCAGCGGTATTTATGGATCTGATGAACCGTGTATGCAAACCATATCTCGATAAATTCGTGATTGTATTTATCAATGATATTCTGATTTACTCGCGATCGAGAGAAGAACACGAGTAACACCTCAGGACTATTCTGGAACTACTGAAGAAGGAGAAACTTTATGCAAAATTCTCCAAGTGTGAATTTTGGATTCGCGAAGTACAGTTTCTTGGCCACGTTGTGAACGAGAAGGGCATTCATGTGGACCCGTCCAAGATAGAAGCAATAAAGAATTGGGAATCCCCTAAAACCCCAACAGAAGTTTGACAATTTTTGGTCTTAGCGGGCTATTACCGACGGTTTATTGAGAATTTCTCCAAAATAGCTCAAGCGCTAACTACCCTTACTCAGAAAGACAAGAAGTACGACTGGGGTGATAAGCAGGAAGAAGCCTTCCAACTGCTCAAAAATAAGCTATGCGATGCACCAATACTATCCTTACCCGAAGGCACTGAAGACTTCGTGGTATACTACGACGCTTCGCGTCAAGGGTTGGGTTGCGTGCTTATGCAACGTCAGAAAGTCATCGCTTACGCTTCAAGACAATTGAAGGTGCATGAAAGAAACTATACCACTCACGACCTAGAGTTAGGCGCAGTGGTATTCGCCTTGAAGATCTGGAGACACTATTTATATGGTACTCGATGTACAATCTTCACAGATCACAAAAGCCTACAACACATATTTGATCAGAAGGAATTAAATATGCGTCAACGACGTTGGGTCGAGCTACTGAACGATTATGACTGTGAGATTAAGTACCATCCTGGAAAGGCAAACGTTGTAGCAGACGCATTAAGTCGAAAAGAATGGGTTAAGACCCTAAGGGTTCGAGCATTGCAAATGACTATTCAAACGAACCTCACTGCACGCATTCGTGACGCACAACAAGAAGCCCTTAAGATGGAGAATCGTAGAGCTGAATACCTCCGAGGTATGCTGAAGAATTTGGTGCCAAACAAGGAGGGAACCTTGTACTTTAAAAGGCGTATTTGGGTTCCGCTCTATGGCGGTATTCGAGAAGTCATCCTTAATGAAGCACACAAGTCGAGATACTCGATCCATCCAGGATCGGACAAAATGTATCAAGACTTAAAGGATTACTATTGGTGGCCGAGACTTAAAAGCGATGTTGCTATCTATGTTGGAAAGTGCCAAACCTGTGCCAAGGTTAAGGCTGAATATCAGAAACCATCTGGGCTACTCCAACAACCAGAGATACCTATGTGGAAGTGGGAGCAAATCTCGATGGACTTCATAACGAAATTACCCAGGACCCCAAGAGGACACGATAGGATATGGGTGATAGTTGATCGATTAACGAAATCTGCGCATTTCCTACCGATCCGAGAGAAGGATAGCACTGGAAAGCTTGCTGAGTTGTACTTGAAAGAAAACGTGGCATGTCATGGAGTGCCTGTCTCAATTATTTCAGAAAAAGATGGTCGTTTTGTCTCAAGGATCTGGCAATCCTTTCAGGAGGCCTTTGGATCTCAATTAGATCTAAGCACGGCCTTCCATCCGCAAACAGACGGCCAGAGCGAACGAACCATACAAACACTAGAAGATATGCTTTGTGCATGTGTTATGGACCTAGGCGGCAGCTGGGATACTCATCTACCTTTAGTTGAGTTTTCCTACAATAACAGTTACCATACGAGCATAAAAGCCGCACCGTTCGAAGCTCTGTATGGCCGCAAGTGCCGCTCCCCATTATGTTGGGCAGACGCTGGAGACAAACGTATGGTTGGTCCTGAACTCATACAAGAGACAACCGACAAGATTATGCAGATCCGAGAGCGCATTAAGGCGGCTCGAGATCGACAAAAGAGCTACGCTGATCGAAGACGAAAACCCTTAGAATTTAAGGTGGGAGACAGAGTTTTGTTAAAGGTCTCACCTTGGAAGGGCGTAGTAAGATTTGGAAAACGTGGAAAGCTGAATCCACGATACATCGGACCATTTAAGATCTTGGAAATAATTGGTACAGTGGCTTACAAGTTGGAATTACCGGAAGAACTTAACGGAGTACATGATACGTTTCATGTATCCAACCTCAAGAGGAGTCCAACACAAGAAACAGTGATCATCCCTGCGGATGAAGTGCATAATGACGACACCCTCCGATTTATAGAACAACACGTTGAGGTTACTGACTGGAAAGTCAACAAGACCAGGAGGAGCAGTGTCAAGCTTGTCAAAGTACGTTCAAACTCTAAGCACGGACCCGAGTACACATGGGAACGTGAAGACCAGTTTAAAGAAAAGTACCCCCACCTGTTCAAGAAGACTCCTACGAGAGTTATCTCAGCCTGAATTTTGGGACGAAAATCTTTTAACGGGGGGAGACTGTCACAACTGGCACAAAACCGGTAATTTCTGTATAATCTAATTAATACTTAATGACTGCAATTATGTGCTTAAATGTCTACATTGTTTGATTACATGATATACTTGTGAATTCATGCACGTTTTATACTACAAGAAATTTTCTTTATGCATTAATGAATAGCGTTGCGTTAGAAATACTAGTAAACTCACCGGTAAGACACATTGTGTCAACAATTCTGCAGAAAGCAGTCAGACAATAGAATTGGAGCCTAGGTGTAGGTCCAACGTCAAGAGTACATTAAAACCCAAGAGTATATACAAGGGTTAACATATAGACTTTCCGGAAGCTAAGATATGCACTAAAAAGCACCCGAAACGCACTTTAAATGCAGAATTCTGCACAAATCAGCTATAATCAGCTTTTTAACATATAAATATTATGCAGAATTCATATTTTATTATCCAGAATACCCTCCTAAGTGTTGGTAATTAAAAGGGTTATAAAAGGGTACTTAAAGGACACTAAACGGTGCAATTTAGCACTTTAACGAACCGGTATTTAACCGAACAACCGGACATTACCCGAAACATAAAAATATTACTAGAAGCATTTTTTTAATGTTTCTGAGCTAGTTATGGTCCCCGAACACCATAACACCTCTTATAACATAATAACACATCAAGTCCCTAAAAATTACACTTGAAAGCTAACATGTTTATAAAATTAAAGTTTGGATTTTACACTTTGCCCCCCCCCCAATTCTTGTCTACGGTTACAAAGGGGTAGCCCCCACAAAACATTTGCCAAATCCTACTAAATCCCATTTGATATTATTTTGATATTATTATGATATGATTATAAATAAAATACTAGAACTCCATCTTCATCTCAACACCATCTTCAACCTCCTTCTCTCCCTCCTTGTTCTCAGCCTCAACCCACCACCATACTACCACCATTTTCATCCAACATCCTTCCATTCCAAGTTGCACACAAGGTGTTAGGAGCTAAGTTAAGAGGTGTGGAGCTTGTGGATCTTGAAGGACCTTCTTCATTTGCTATTATCCTTCATTTTTGTCATCTTCAAGTTCTAGTAATCTTCCCTAGCTTTTGAGCTAGTTGTAAGCTTCTTATCACTTGTTTACTTCTATTTTGATGGTTGTCAAATGATGAACAATATTAATCTTGAAGAACACAAAAGAACATGATCATGATACTTTAACATAAGCTTAAAAATATAAAAATACATGTTGAATATGTTGATTTGCTTCTTGTTGATTGATTATTAGTATTGGTGATGTTAGACATCATATGGAGCCTACTAGATTGTGATTAAACACATGATCTAGTAAGTTAAAGTGGTGATCTTGTGAAAGACCAAGATCTTCATGCTTTATGTCTTCATGAACTTGAATAATGAAAGTGATCTTCATATGTAAAGATGATTTAAAAATACAAATCTTGTAAATAGATGATTACAAGAATAATTTTCCCAAGAAACCAAGTTTATTTATGAGATTTACAAAGTTTTGATTTCTAAATAAACTAGTCATATTTTTAGTGTTTCAACAAGACTAGAAACATATTTTAACAAGAAAAATACAAGAGAAATATTTTTAGAAAAATCATCTTACAAGTTGTAAATGACTAAATCTTTTAATAAAGTGATTTACAAACAAATAACCATGTTTTTAAGGGTAACTAAACCTACTAAATAACATGGTAAACTACTACAAGTTTTTACAAAAACTTCAAGTTCATAGTGTAGTATAACTTACTTGATTTTGACACTCGGTAAGTGTTAAATGAGTTGATGATTTTAAAAGAAAATAAACACATGTTTTGAAAATATGGGAAACCTCCGTTTTTAGGGGAAACTCTGTCAAAATTTCTATAAAATTTTGACACTTAGAAAAATATAAGTTTTGGTGAAACTTATTCCCTAAAAATATTTACCAAGGTTTTCCCTAATTTTCATGTAAACTTCGAGTTAAGAAATGATGATTTCTTAAAGATAAAAATTGATATTAAGTATGTATATTTTGAGGAAAATATATATATTTATTGAACACCAAATTTTGTGCTAAGTGTATGTAGTATGTATTATGTGTAAATAGTGTATTAGGACTTAAAAATACACTAAATTCTCATAAGGAGTAAAAAAAATACAAAATACACATACAACATGCTTAGACAAATACAACAGAATATATTTATGAAAATATATTACTTGATAGATTAAATAACTTGGACAAGTTATGAACATGAAATGAAGTTTTGAACAAAGTACATAACTCGGGTGAAAAATACAAGAAACTTATATTTATTTTTGAGAAAATAATATAAGTAAGATACATAGTTAAAAATATAAATTATTTTTAACACACCTAGAATACATACATAAAAGATGGTGACTTGTACTTGTGCGATACAAGTCTAGTGACTAACGTAAATAAAACACGTATAGGTCACGACGCTATATAAGCAAACCCGGTGAAGTTTACGGCGCAAGGAACGCAAAGTTGTGAGTTCATGCTCCCCCTTTTCTTTTAACTGTTTTCAGTTTTATAACTTCGGGGGTGAAGTACATGTTACTAAATGTTTACAGAAAAGTGAGATTGTGTCCCCACTTTTAAACTTTTACATACTTTTTAAACTTTGAGAAAATACATGTGTTATGGTATGATGGATACAAGAAATGAGGAATGATACAAGAAATGAGGAATGATACTTGAAATTGTGTCGCGAATAGGGTACCAGAAGCACCATTAATCAACAATATACCTAGACCGTAGAACAAAAGGTTAGATCTAACGGGTTTTCGGACAGCCACACTCTTGGTGAAATCTAGCACCGAGTAGTGCTTTTGTGTCTCCGTCGTGAATCGACAACTAGAAAAATGCCTATGGTTTGGTTGCTTCCTATGTCGTGTCACATGTTAATGGCCTTGCAACTCATTAACAACCTAGATACATACAGAAATACTTGATTTATACAAGATACATACCATGTTTTCATACAAAGATACTTGATACATACAGAGATACTTGATTTATACAAACGTTCAATACAAAAATTGCATGAATTCACACCAACATTATGTTGACGTTTTTCCAAAAACTCACATGTATTTCAGGTAACTAAAGTGGACGTGCGCGCGGTCTTACTCATGCTCTTGGATGATGTTTATGTTTATCCTTAAATAAAGATGTAATTTTTCAGGTAAAATGTTGTCTTGTGATGTAAACACTTAAACTATGTTTTCAGTTATGTAATGTTATTGGCATTTGAATTTATTTTTACGAGCATGTAGTATGTTTACCATTCGTATGCAATGAGAACCTTTCATGATCACACATCGTGCTTCCGCCTTAGAAAGGGGTGTGACAGTATGGACGCCTTTTATGATTGTTGGCCTTGGATGGTTTTTTTAAGTTATGTGCATGCTAGCTGCACTACAGTGGATATGGTAAATCTTGGGAAACTAACATCTGTTTTAAGATCATTTAACTTGAGGTATTGGTTAACTAACTTAAGGCATCTTAGGCCAATTGAATTTTCTTAATTATGTGTAAAGCAGTGTACTATATTCTGGATACCTGAATTCTCCTTATATTAAAATTCAAACTCAATGAACAGTAAAGTAAAGGAAATCAGGTATCAAATTTATTAAACCGGGTATATTTTCAGTACCGAATCGGTATCGATTTTCGACATTTTTGGTATCGGTTCGACACTGGTATTCAGTGGTTTTTACCCTCAAATACCGGTACCGTACCGGTACCGACCGGTACTGAACCGTACCATACCGTTCCAGGTATATTCGGTACCGGTACCCACTTTGGGGGATTTTCGGTCAAGATATTTTCGGTACCGGTTGGTACGGAGATCATCAAATCCTGTAGCAACGCAAGTAATTGCACCGGTTTAGATTATTTGTCATACACAATCCAATGAATAGTAACATCATCAAGGGGATGAGCAAATGGTATCGGGTACCGGTACTGGTATCAAATTTACCAAATCGGGCATATTTTCGGTACTGAATCGGTACTGACTTTTGACATTTTCGGTATTGGTTCGGCACCAGTATTCACTGGTTTTTACCCTCAAATACCGGTACCGTACCAGTAGTTACCAGTACCGAACCGTACCGTACCAGGTATAATCAGTACCGGTACCCACTTTTGGGGATTTTCGGTACCGGTTGATACCGAGCTCATCAAATCCTGTAGCAACGTACGTAATTGCACCGTGTAAATTACTTTTCATACACACTGTAAGTAAACTGTATTTCGTTTGATTGAGGTTTTATATACACAACAACTTATTTCGTTTGATTGGGGTTCCTTATTTTGAGGGTAAAAGGACTTTTGAAGGGCAAAAGGACTTTTGAAAAGTGTTTGGCTTTCCTTTTGAAGGGCAAAAGTCCTTTGAATTTGCCAAAAGTCAGGATTTCCTGACTTATTTTGAGCAAAAGTCCTTTTGCAAAAGTTGAAAATAAGCTAAGCCAAACATGCCCTTGGTGGGGTAGGAGGATTGAGGTAGGAGAGATATTATGAAGAAGATAAAGTTGGGTTGGGGTTGGGTGGGGGGTGAGCCCTACTTAAATTTAATTAATTAATAATATGTTATAATAAATTCATATCGACCATTTTGCCTCTGAGCAAAAAGATAAAATAACAAAATTTTATTAGCCAAATAAAAGGTAATTTGATTTTTAGAACAAAATGACAATAAAAGTGAAACCATAGGGACGCAGATTTAAAAAGTTTGAGTTTTAGACTTAAATGGCGAAAGTGACCAAATCTCATGGCCAAAATGGCAGTTTACTCTTTCTATAATAACCCAATGATTGTAAGTTATATTGTATTAACTTGATTAACTAATCTATACTACCAATGAAGTGTAGCTCAACTGGCAATTGCCTGGGGACTACATGGAGGTGCAAGTGGAGGTTGAGGGTTCGATTTCGGTCGGAGTCATATTTACCACTTGCGGGAGTTCTACCCGGGGGAGAACCCCGATCCTGTGTAGACGGGTAATCAGTACAGGCTGGCCCGGGGTGTAAGCGGAGCTCCACCGCCATCACCAACAAGCCGTTCTAAAAAAAATAAAAAAACTAATCTATACTAACTTTAAATATAGATGGACCAATAGTAAATGTTGGGCTACTTGTGAAGAAAATAGAAAAGTAAACACCAGAAGAAAAAAAGGGTGAAAAGTAAATGTTGGAATTAAACCCGGACTACAGCGAAACAAACGTGGAGACTACCTTTTTTTTTAATACCAAATCAATTGAATTTTCAGCTTATTCTAAAGGGCAAGCATATATTGTTTAAACCTCTCGCTTCAAGATCGAATCCCTCCCAAATATGCTCTCTTATATTTATGTAATTTGTATTTAGTAGGAATCAAATCTGAGACCTCCCCAATAAGAAACCACTTAATGAAATCCCCTAACCAACTAGACACTCTACTCGCCTGGCTTTTGTTTTCTGTTAAAGTTTCCAATCACCATTATATAATTTAAAGGTTTGAGGTAAAGAATTAAAGAAAAGAGGAAAAGCATATTTGACTGAGTTGGAGGGTGGGGGGTTAGGTTTTTTGGGGGTTTTCTTGGTGAGGTATAGTTAAGTTTTTTTTTAGTTTTTTTTTTTTTTTTTTTTTTTTTTTTGGGGGGGGGGGGGTGGAAGGTTTAGGTTTTAGGTTATTGGACACTTGTCACTCTATAAAGCCTTCTTACACTTCTTACAATTAGGAGACTTTGTAGAATAACTTAACTCTGTAAAATACAGAGGTGACACTTTATTTTTACAAAGCAATGGGGTGTGGGAAAGGGAATAGAATCGGAGAGCCCATGTGGCACCTTCCCCCCAAGGGAAACACCGCCCCCTTCTATCACATTTCGGGACAATCGGTGAGAATTCCCCATTCTCCCCGAGCTTGTTTGTTTGAAATCCTTGATGATGATTGGCTAGAGGGTAAAGGGGAAGGGGTACACCACCCTCCTTGATGGGGGGATGAAGGGGAAGGTGATGAGGTGGAGCTTATGTGGATGTTGGAGGAAGTGGATCCACACTCCATAGTCTAAGGTTCAGCCAGTTAGTTTAGCTTTTTTTAAATTATTTTTTTATTATTAAAATAAAGGATTAGATTCGGAGTGTTGGTCACTGGGAAAATTCAACAAACGGATAGATTAGACGAATGATTTATCATGTAACTAACTAATTTGAGAATAAAATATGGGTTTTAGGTTCGTGTATGCATTAAGGACCATCCGCTTTATGTTTTTCTTGCTTGCCAGATTAAGATACGAATTCATGTTGTTAACATCATAGTATTTATCTTCATATCCGTTACTTTGAAGTGCAAATGCTTTCATTAGTTGTTTATATTTCGTATGTATATGTTAAAACATGCAATAGATCTTAAACCTTGTACTCCTTATTGCATGTTGCCCATAGACTTATATCAATAGTGATTTAAATTGTGTTATGGCTTTTGTACTATGTCACCTAAGCGATTATATTGACTTATTTATTGTTATGTTTAGTATCTATTATGATATGTGTAATATGTTTCATATACATCTGCTTAGATTTCCGATCGTGTATGGGGTTATGCTTCTGATTATGTTCGGTATCTGTTTTGTATACATCTTATTATGTTCCTGATCATGCATCGGGTTATGCTTTGGTTATTTTTAGTATGTTCTGTATAAGTTTTGGGATACAAGTTGTATCAGTATACGTCTCAATGTCGTTTTGTTTTGTTTAATTTAATGTTAGCACCATTTCATATTGCTTTCCTTATTCCTACCTTTACTTGAGCGTTTGATTTCTCCGTCACTGAGCAACCTTTAACTCAGCCATAGCTTCTTTGTTGTGTTTGTCTTTCGTTATCATTTATTTTCAGTAATTAGATAAAGACCCAGCTTTTCTGGTTAGATTCGAGACATATGTTTCTTAGATTCAATCTTTAATTGGAATTTGTTTGGTTTTTTATATCTATAATAGTGACATACTAGCCTGTTCCGGTGTTACAACATACCAGAACATGCATATACGGGTTATTTGAAAAAGAGGCCGGTGACATGATTCATAACATTTTAAACAAACACGTCGTGACATAACGATATGGAAAATAGAACAAGGTGCCCCATGGAAAAAAAAAAAAAAAACCATCATTCATGAGTTCAATTCATACAAGACATGTTTTCTCTTCATAGGCTACAAAAAGCCATGATACTAAACCCTTTGTGTTCAAGGCTCAAAAGTCATATTCTCTGCCTCTTTTCGCACCGACTCAAAAAGCACAGAAGACAAGTATCGCTCCCCAAAACTTGGGAAAATTGCCTGCACATAAAATAACATCAGCTGCTTATACACACCGCATAACTAAGATGGAAATGAAACATCTAAGGCCTTGTACAGACGAGCCAAAATGGGCAGGTAGAATAACAGATCAAAACCGGTATGTATGATTGTATGATTGCCCTAATACATGTTTTGGCCAAATCTTTATGAATAATTAGTGTTAAACATGATTGCAAAACTATGTTACAATTTTCGCCAGAACCGAACCGTCAACACCCATAAGTTAACTCTCTTATTTCCCTCAAATGGAGCTTGTTTCGAACAGGAAGAAACATTGCAAATGTAGACAGTCTTAAGTAAATTGCAGTATTAAAATGAATTGGTAAACCCAAAGGAATAATATGTAATCAACCCCAACACCGATCAGGACAGCGTATAAGATGAGAATCGAAAGATATTGAAGAAACTTACAACAATCAGCTTTCCAGCACTCTCTGGCCTCTTTGCAATTTTTATTGCAGCTGCAGCTGCAGCACCAGATGATATCCCCACCTGCAACCAAAACACATTTGGAAAACTTTTAGACAAAAAGCATACATTATTAGCGTGGTAAATAAAAAAAATCCTACTGTTATAACATAATCTAACTATTTGCACAAAGCGATCAAGGAAGTTGTATGAATACCATATGACCCGTTTCGCATTGAGCTAAAAGTTTTAGATAGAGATAAAACATAAGTCAAACCGACCCGTTTATGTGTAAACGGGTCAAAAGTGCCATATCTACCACAGATCAACAAGTAAAACAGTTGAACAGGTTCAGCTATGCATATGTCGAGTAAGACGAACTTACAAGTAATCCTTCTTTAAGGGCAAGAAGCTTTGCAGTTTCGATGGCTTCTTCACTTGAAACCTAAAAAAATGCGTATAAACGTCCCTTAGTCAGAACAGTCAATGATGGATGACAAGAGAGAGAACAACAGAAAGATAAGAGAAGGGGATCATACTTGCACAACTTCATCGATAAGATCAACGTCTAAAACACCAGGGATAAAGCCAGCACCAATCCCTTGGATCTTATGTGGACCTTAAACATGATAAACATTATCGATAAGTTCATGGGACATGATACAAATGCTTCCACTTGTTTCTAAGATTCATATATTTTGGTTCATTCTAGAAGACGATGGAATTAGATTATAAGCCTTCTGGGGCAAGGAAACAAATTGTGGAAAAATAAATAAATAGTGCATGTGTAGCTTACCAGGCTTTCCTCCAGATAAGATAGGACTTTCAGTAGGCTCAATGCCATAAAGCTGATGCCAAAATATAATTTAACTAGTTAGAGGTATTCAGAAGAGGAGAATATGTAAATGTGAAAAATGAGCTAAAAATGAATCAGGTCAAATAGGTCAAACACGTCAAAAGTCACCTCATGTCTATTTCAACGCTTACAATGTCCACAATAATTTTACCTAAAATAAAAATTATTTTTTAAGTGATTCATACTACTTTTGGTTAAAGTTTATGCATTTTATCCCACAAAAATAAAACTAAATATACAAAAAAGTGTTGGCGGGTCAGCCCGACCCAACTATGAGTTTTGACCCAAACCCATTTTGACCCGTTACACAGCATACTCATTTTCCACCTTTGTTATCTAAGTAGGTCGTAAGAAGTAAACCTTTATGCTTGGGTTTTGCTCTTTAAGATATTTCCCTGCACCTGTGATTGTACCGCCAGTTCCAATGCCGGAAACAAAAGCATCTATTTTCCCATCCGTTCCTTTCCAAATTTCGGGTCCGGTTGTTTCATAATGGATCTAGGAAGTACAATAAGAAATTAGAGTAATTCGGCAACAAAACTAGTTATGCAAACGTGTACCATTTGTTTCATAATCATGGTTGTAAAAATCCCGACTAGCCTCCGATTAGTCGCCGATTAATCGCTAGTCGGAGGTTCACCGAGTAATTTTTATCTAATCGGCCAATTAATCAGTAGGCGGTCAACAGTGGTCAAATCCAGTCCTAATTGGCCAAAAATCGGGGGTAGACTGCCAGTCTAGCGACTCCGGCCAGATTCTTGACAAAACTTGTAAATTCCGGCAATTAATCCTATCCACTTGAAAATATGGGTCGAAGAAGGTGTTAAAACATGTCTACCTAAAAAAATACATATAAAAATGTGTGTATATACATATAAGACTGAAATTACACATAAAATCCCAATCCGATTAATCGCTAGTCGGTACCACACAGGCCGACTAGCGCCTAGCGATTCTTACTACACTGTTCATAAAGGATCTAGGAAGTACAATAAAAAATTAGAGTAATTCAACAACAAAACTACCTTTGGATTAGCAGGATTCTCAAACTGCTGAAGAATGTAAGCATTTGGAGTTTTAGCCAATATCTCCTCGGCCTTTTGAACAGCACCTTTCATTCCTTTAGCAGGATCAGTAAGGACCAACTCAGCACCGAAAGCACGGAGAATAATTCGTCTCTCCAAGCTCATGGATGCAGGCATGGTGATGATGAGCTTGTAACCCTTTGCCGCAGCCATGAAGGCTAGTCCAATGCCGGTGTTACCACTTGTTGGTTCGATAAGGGTACTCTTTAGCAATGAAAGAAGCATGTTAGATGAAGTTGATTTTGAGATTTACAATGATAAAAACAGTATTAGATAAGAAAAAAATCATAGTTGTTAACACTAACAATGATTAAATAGTAAAAGACTAATACAAAAGCTGAACATGACCAATGATTGTTTTAGATAAGAACAAACAATCACAATCCTCATATACTAAGATTACTTTTTTGGCACAGTTCGTTTCATTTCTTATATTGTGAGCTTTTGTTCACATTTCACAGCACAAACCGGAAACATTCTTCGGTAATACCTTGTGCGCCAACTAAACCATGTTTAAGTGAACTTTGGTTACAGGTCCTTGCATATGGCAGATTGAGTGGCCCTTAGGCATTTAGGTTTAGTTACGTTTTATCAGCCACATTAGGAGTTAAGTCCACCAGATGTTTCATTTTGCAACTAATGGTTGAACTAAAAGATTTTAATATGTTTTGAAGAGACTACCAGGTTGTTACTCAACTTGTGCCCATTAATCAACTTTAATGATGTACCCACATCTGTGCCATAACCCTCAGGTTGTTACTCAATAGTGTTAACAACTATTACTTGGTAGGCCCATAAAAGACTAGGGCCCAGCCCCAGACAGGTCCAGAAGTGGGATTCCAAAAATCTCATTTCTCTTGCAATTCATGTTTTTTACCATTCATGGTTAACTTAAGTCTTTGAGAACTTGTAACTTGTAAGACCACCTAACTCATTATCCTTCTATATTCATGGTTAACCCAGGTGTTAAAGAACTTCATTGAACCGGTCTTATTAATTCAACCTTTGCACTCATCACATTTCTAAGCATCATCAAACCGTACCAAAATAATATAACATCAAAAACCGAATTCTAATAAGTTCACATCATCTAAACTTAATGATATTCGATATATCACAAAACTTATAATCACAATGCTCTAAAAGAATCTATTGAAAACGCTAACAAACCTCTCCCGGCGTTATGAGCCCCTTCGCCTCAGCATCTGAGATCATGCTATAACCGATCCTACACGCCAAAAGTAAAGACAACCATAATTAAACCAGACCCATACACAAGTAAACAGGGGATATTAACTCCGAATAATATAACATTCATAAGCAATTCAAAAACTAATCAATCAGAATATATCATCTATTCAAACAGACAAATAACCACCTGTCTTTAACACTGGAGCAAGGCTCCATCATTTCCAGTTTAGCCGCAACGCGCCCAACACAACCATCCACAATAGTATTGAGATAAACCAAAGGAGTATTACCAATCAACTGCAAGCATAAACAACAATTTGAGCATCAACAAATTAACATAATCCAAATCCAAATCCAAATCCACAAACACAATGACACTTACTTCCGTAACATCCTTCGCGATCGAACTTTTCGCTTCCGCCATACTTCCACAAATATAACTACAATTCTCAAACAATCAAACCCTATCAATCAACTTATATATCTTAAAAATCAATTAATCAATAATCAAATAAGCACAACTACAATTCACAAACAATCAAACGCTATCAATCAACTTATATATCTTAAAAATCAATTAATTAATTAATAATCAAATAAGCACACAATTAAATAACAAAACCACGTGCCGGCTTGAATAACAACAATTTAATAATAATACAGACAACAGATATGATTCAATATAATATTATTCACGGCTCACGGATTTCTCAAAGACAAATAATTAATCTACTTTTGATTAAAAAAAATAAAAAAAAAATTATCGATTTTCACGGATAACGATCATTAAAAACTAGATTGATATGAAAACTAATTGTCGATTAGTGAGATTAACGATGCAAATCATACCTTTGTGCACAGTGATTAGGAGAAAAGATGAAATTGAGTTTGGTGAGTGAGGTTTGAAGTAGTCAAAAGTGGTTACAACAAGGTGGCTGACGAACAGTTTAGGTAATAATGTGAATTATGATAATGATCCCTCAACTATTGATTGAAATACTATTTTGGTTGTTTTTGTGAGGATATGTTTGGAAAGTGGAGATTTGTGAATATAGGCTAAGATCAAGGGTGGATACATAGGCAAATTTGGTGGACTTTATTTGGGTTGAAAACCACATATGTGGTGACTGGTGAGTCTAGGCTTATAGGTCAATTAGAATTGGAACAACTATTCTGACATTTGAATGAATAGTGGATTTTATGAATGGTCAATTATTGGAAAACTAGGATTACCTCATCGTGCGTTGCGGCGGGGAGTTTGAGTGCGAACCAAACGCTATAGACTTTTTTTTTGAACTGAAAACTTCATTAACCAAAACAGCCGGCTCGAAACCGAGCGGCCAACCCCAAAGAAACAAACCGGACTACATAATTACAAATTTACACCAATCCTCCCACGATATACCTCTATCTTTCGACCTATTTTTGTACATAACATAACCCTCTGCTCTAATATCGCTAAAAACATCATTAACATTAAAGCGCTTCCCCGAAAAAATCACATTGTTTCTCGCTTTCCAAATCGCCCAGCAAGAAAGAATAACAATCCCGTGGAACACCTCTTTCCTTTGACCTTCTAAACCAACCCAATTATGCACCACAAGAATGTCCCGAAACGAGAAGATATACAGATTAGACGTCTTACACCAAGCCTGAATCTTCTGCCAAATAACCGTGGAGACCCCGCAAGAAGTGAACAAGTGATCGACCGACTCAACTCCCATATTACAAAGGGGACACCTATCGTCTTCAATATGAATACCTCTCATTTGAAGCGCAACCCTAGTAGGAATCTTATCTTGCTCTGCACGCCACGCAAAGAAATTACACTTCTTAGGTAACCACTTACACCAATCCCAAACGAACCGAGAGCTAAAATCAACATTGAGATTGAGTAACCCCTTAACCGCTCCAACCGAGAAGCCACTCAAACCCACGCCTTGCCAAAACCACTTGTCTTCACAATCCGAGAGATTAACAGAATGCAGCAGAAAGCATAACCGACTCCATTCAGCCAATTCCTCGCTCGAGCTAGGCACATACCTCCACTCCCATCTCCCACTCGGATTAGACACAGGACGCACCAACCGATCCACAACCTTACAATTCTTATGCCCTTCCAACCTAAACAAGCTCGGCAACTCGTCTTTCAAAGGATATAGGAGCAACCAAGGATCCAACCAAAACAGAATCTCCCTCCCATTACCCACCACACCACGCATCAAGCTCCTAAGCGAAGAGTTATCCCCCACTTGACTAGAGCAAACCTTAACAATGTTACTCCAGGACCCGTTAAGAGAAGATTTAACAGGAAGAAAATCCCAACTCAACCTATGGCGATGGAGCGCATTGATAACATTAACCCAGTAACTGTTACACTCATTTTTGAATCTCCAACCCCATTTAGCAAGGAGAGCTTTATTAATATTCCCAAGACTGCAAAGCCCAAGCCCCCCGGCCTTAACCGGCGAAGCCACACAATCCCACGCAACCCAATGCAATTTGGAACCTTCACTGGACCCCCCCCCCACAAAAACCTTCTCATCATCTTCTCTAGATCCTTAATCACACGCACAGGAGCCTTATATAGAGAAAAATAATAATTCGGGAGACTTTCCAGAACCGCCTTAATCAACGTCACTCTCCCACCAAAAGAAAGAGTCGAAGCCTTCCACATGGAGAGCCGAGACTCAAAAACTTCAAACACCGGCCTCCAGTTGCAGATCCTGTTCATGTTCGCTCCCACCATAATTCCCAAATACTTGAAAGGAAAGTCGCCAACAATGCACCCAACTGAATTAGCAATCAGATCCACTTCCAGCCGATCCACCCCAATACCAAAGATGTTAGACTTACTGACGTTCATCTTCAAACCAGAACAAATATGGAAGCATCTTAAAACCCTGATCACATTATGCACATTTTCAGCCGACCACTCACCCATGATTATAGCATCATCTGCATAAAAAAGATGAGAAACACAGGGACCACCATTAGGGAGCGAGATGCCCTTAAACACCCCTTTCCCAACCGCTTTCTTTAACAAATAAGAAAGAGCCTCCATAACAACCAGAAACAAAAACGGAGACAACGGATCCCCTTGTCTCATCCCTTTGGAACACGGAAAATCGAACGTCGGGGACCCGTTAACTAGAACCGAAGCCCTAGCCGAAGATAAAATACCACAAACCCAAACACACCATTTAGACGGAAAACCAAGCTGCTCCAAAATACCGATCACAAAGTTCCAATTCACATTGTCATACGCCTTCTCAAAATCTATTTTTAGCACAAAGGCTTTTCTCTTACATTTTTTCAGCCAAGAGTAGATTTCGTTAACCACAAGAGGGCCATCAAGGATAAACTTATCCTTCAAAAAGGCAGATTGGGATTCCGAGATAACTTTTCCGAGGACCTGTTTCAGTCTGTTGGCCAGAATTTTGGAAATGACCTTGTTAACAACACCGACTAAGCTGATAGGCCGATAATCACCCAAACCATTAGGATCATTCTTTTTGGGAACCAGCGCGATAAAAGAAGCGGCACACCCCCTATTGATCTTACCCGAATGGTAGAACTCCTCCAAGATGTTCGAAAAGTCCGATTCAAAAAGCCCCCAAAAATGCTTAAAAAATCTAAAATTAAAACCATCAGGACCAGGAGCCTTATCAGCTCCACACTCGAAAACAGCCTTCTTTATTTCACCTCGACTAAACTTCTCAGTCAAAAAGGAGCCATCTTCGGACGAAAGAGGCTCTAAAACCTCCAACTCAATTCTGGGCCTAAACTCAGCTCCTTCTTTGAACTTATCCCTAAAGAACTGAAAAACGAACTTCTTAATACGCTTAGGCCTGTCGCACCAAACACCATCGATAATCAAACCGTTAATCCCGTTCTTGGCCTTCCTACGATTAACCAAAGAATGGAAAAACCTTGAATTTTCATCCCCATCCCTCAACCATCTATCACGCGACCGTTGTTTCATATCTTTGGTTTTATTACTTTCAAAATCCTCTATAATTTTCTTAGCTTCGGACAAAGCCCATTCCTCCTCCTCGTCCAACTCCCTCTCCTCCATAGCAAGCTCAAGATCCTCAAGCTCTGATCTCGCCACGGAAATTTGATCCTCCTTTCTCTCCTTCATCTCGTCTCTCCATACCTTTATCCGATTCCTAATAAAACGGAGCTTATTGCAAAACCTAACGTCAGGGGGACCACTCCCACTAAACTCCGCAGCCGCGACAGAAACCAACTCCTCAAACCCTTCCCGACCAAGCCACAAGTTAAAAACCCGAAAGGGTTTCGGCCCGAAATTGGAGAACTTAGTCGATAATAATAGAGGGCAGTGATCCGAAAACGAATTAGGCAACGCACGAAGACATGCGTTAGGCCATTTACTGAAAAAATCAGAACTGACCAAAAACCTGTCGAGCTTACTCATCTTCTTTCCACCCTCCACCCATCTCGTAAACTGCCTATCAAGCATCTTATACTCCAGGAGACCCGAATTAAAAATAAACGCATTGAAATTCCCGGCACACCGGGGCTTGAACATGGAATTCTTCCGTTCCTCAAGAAACCTAACCGCATTAAAGTCCCCAACCAGAATAAAGAGACCAGAGAGCCCCTCTACAACCCCCTCCAAAAGATCCCAAAGCTCTTTTTTAGCAGATATACCTTGCGGCGCATAAATATTTATAATGCACAACCTAGACCCACATCCTTTTAAAACACCTTTCAATAATAAGAAGTTCCTATTTTTAACACAATCATCGACCGAAAAGAATGCCGGGTCCCAAAAGCAGACAAGACCCCCCGACTGACCCGAAAAACCCACAAATTCCGAGTGAAAACTACTATCCCCCCAAATTCTCATAACATCACGACCATCTAACACCGACACCTTAGACTCTTGAATGGCGAAGAAATTAACATCAAACTGAGACCGCAAATTTCTCAACCATCTAGCTTTGATATCCCCCCCCCCTAGACCTCTAATGTTCAAAGACATGAAATTCATGGGTAAACAACATTAATACCTTGGCCCGCAATTGACTCCTCCACCAATTTTTGGTTGAAACGTAAATCCACTCCTAATTGGTCCCCGATTTTTAAAGTCGCAGCCACCTCTTCCACTAGATTGCAACCTGCAACCGAACCGTCGTTCGCTACCCCACCATCTTGATCCATAACCTCCGCACTTCTCGAAACACCCGAAGACGAGGAAGCCCTATGGTTAAGATCCAGCGAAGAATCCCTTACACCATCACCCGCATCACCATCAGAAGTCGAGACCGGATCCACCACATTTTGAAACGGGCACGGCCCATTATTGATTAATTCATCAAATCCAAAAAGGTCCTCTTTTTCTACAACAGCTCTTTGTCGTTTCCTAGGTCTATCACCCAAAGGGGAGCCCAACGAAGTGGGCTTAGATTTTTCCTTATTTCTGTGAATAGACTTGGTCCCACAAGACTTTTTGTATTTATTGTTCCCTGGTAACTTTACACCACCGCCGCCAAAAACCTGGGCACCATTAAAAGCACCCTCCTCCTTGGAATTATCCTTGGACTTAAACAAAGTCTCATCGATCCCATGAAAAGAATTATTAAAGCTGTCTCCAGCCGCTTCAAGAACCGGACCGTCACCTTTGCTAGCACCCGACGATTCTTCTCCCATATCGGAACTGACATTCTCCGACGCCGTCTTCTCCGAGACCGACGAACCCAAACAATCCGGGACCCATTATTTCTCTTCTTCCGACACCCACATCCTAAACCACCTTCCTCTCCATTTTATTTTTACGAATTCCTTAATCCTATCTTCGTGACCTGCCAGCACCCCCACGCACTTAACCGTAAGGTCCTTGTCCTCCCCGACATCGCTCGGAACAAACACCGATTTCCCGAACAGATCACCAACCATCTTCATGATATCTGAGTCGAAAAGTTGTAGCGGGAGCCCCTGAATTCTCAACCACGCTATGCGCTCCACTGCTAGAACCTGACCTTCCCACAAGTCCAAATTCAAAAACCATGGACCCCATAACCCTTTGTTCTTCAGAAAAGATTCTGCCTCCTCCGAGCAAGCAAAGGACACAAGAATCGACAAGCCACCTAAATACTAGATCTTAACGTAGTGAACTTTACCAATCCTCAGCAACCGATCAAAGAACACAAGGGTGTCAAGGTCCTTAGTCCTCCCGACGACAGCCTTCCGATAAAGATCCTGAAAAGCATTGACATCCTCCTTAACTTCCACCACTTTCTCCGACGAACCACTACCAGACGTAAAATCCCCACCCCCGACTGACCCGGACCAGCCGACTTGGGGTTAACCACGTCCCTGTACGATCTAAAATCCCTATTGGCGAACAAATTTTTGTTAACATGATGGTTCGAACCTCCCCCTAGACCCACAGAGTACCTTGGCTTCTCATGCTCGAATTCACGGCCGTTATTCTCGACAGCAAACCGAGCCATGTTAACCCGTAACTTATTCCCTCCCATATTAGAACCATTAATCCTTTTCTCCAAATCCTTCCAATCCCTGACTGACTTGAAAGAAATAAAACCGAACCGGTTACCGAACTTATCCCTCTTCTTAGCCACGTAACTTTTATGAACTTCTCCGAACTTCTGCATAAACCCCGACATCTCCCAAGGAGTACATCCCTCCGGGAGATTCGAGACGAAAAACTTTGTCACCAAGTCCGCTTGTCCCTCCATTGAAACCAACCGACGGCGAATGGACTAAGGAGACACCGATTAGGGATAGAAGTCAAGTCAAGAACCGCTGCCAAAAAACAGGGACGACAAAACTTCACTCACTAAACCGCGTTTTCCGTCGTCGTCGAGCCACCGGGCGACAAGGAGGAGAAGAGGGAGAACCACCACCGGGAAGAGAAAAGGAACACAGCAAAAACAGGCCAGCCCCAGAAGGCGAATGGATTCGGGACAAGGGGAATAGGGAGAAAGGAACCCTCAAGTCCCGACGCCGAAGATTCCTCGCACACTATTCCGACCTGCCCACCCTCGTCGAGCCCAACCGGCGACCGTCGGAATTCAGAGAGAAAAAAAAAGAAAAACTTGGAAAGAAAAGTTAGATATTTCGTTTAATAAACGCTATAGACTAGTTTCATTTAAATTATTATAATTTGATTATATTGTACTATAATATATATTAAAAACTAACTTTTCAATTTTGTATTTTGTAACTTATAGTTTTTAGATATTTACTCATTCTATAAATACTAATTATAATGTCGGTATCATATCAATACCGTAACAAATTGAATTGATATTCATCGAAAAACTCCTGTGTAAAAAAACTTCTATAACGTGTGAACACTGCTACCTAATTTACTAAATTATATATATTTTTATGAAAAAACGATGAATAGTAATTTTATTTTTATAATAATATATAACTTTTTTTATTCTTTTATTTAATATATTATAATAGTTTATTATTATATTTACTTTTAATAACATATTTTTACTTTTTTTTCCTTTTTTAAAACCATGTATTTCCTTTACCATTTTTTCTAATAATGTTTTTTTTCTTTTTTTAGAACATATATTAATTTATCTATTAACTTGATAATTCTTTAATAATTTACGTTTATAACTTTTTTTCTAAAAACTTAGTACATAATTATGCTTGATTTTTTCCACGACTTTCTTTTATAAGTTTTGTTAAAAACGAAGTTGAACTCATAATAAAGTATTAATTTGGTATCATAAAGCGATACGATGATAAACTAAACAGTTCTAATGGTTTGGCTTTCTAAATAAAAGACGATGAATAGTAACTTTATTTTTGTAATAATATATAGCTTTTTTTATTCTTTTATTTAATATATTATAATAGTTTATTATTGTAGTTACTTTTGATAACATATTTTTACTTTTTTTCCTTTTCAAAAACCATATATTTCCTTACCATTTTTTCTAATAATTTTTTCTTTTTTTAGAACATACAGTAACTTATCGATTACTTGATAGTTCTTTAATAATTTACGTTTAAAACTTTTTTTCTAAAAACTTAAGTACATAGTTGTGTTTGATTTTTTCCCCGACATTCCGTTATAAGTTTTGTTAAAAATGAAGTTGAACTCATAATAAAGTATTTATTTGGCATTATAACGCGTGACGTAAAAAACTAGTTATATATTATTATTGTTTTTAGATGAATATACTTGATAAAAGAATATGCTATTTCGTTTATCCATATATTTTTAAACCTTTTTAGGTGCATTAATTAATAAATTTATATGTAGTTTTATTTTTTTAAACTTACTAAATTATTACACTATACTTCTATTTAATATTTGTGAAAAGACTTGATTACACATGTCACGCCCTTGTAATGCCACTTTAACCTTAGGTTTAATTTTGTACTATGTTTTCCGTGAATTTAGGATGAATTTTACTAATTTACCTATATATTAAAAACAATATTGAATGAACAGTAAACAAAATTTAATGAATATATAGTAATAAAAATAAAATTAAATGAATAGTAATATCACTAAGAAATGAGCTGGTATCGGGTACCGGTATCAAATTTACCAAACCGAGTGTATTTTCGGTACCGGTTTGGCACCGGTATTCATCGGTTTTTACCCTCAAATGCCGGTGTCGTACCAGTACCGGTACCAAGCCGTACCAGGTATATTCGGTACCGGTACCCACTTTTGGGGATTTGGGTAACGGTATTTTCCGTACCGGTTGGTACCGAGCTCATCAAATCATGTAGCAACGTAGCAATGCAAGTAATTACACCGTTTAGATTACTCTTCATACACGCAGTAAGTAAACTGTATACACACAGTAAGTAAACTGTATTTCGTTTGAATGAGGTTTTATATACACAACAACTTATTTTGCTTTATTTTTTGTCTTTTTCTGTAATGAATGAATTGTAGCATGTAAAATTAACTTGGATATTTAGATTATTGATGAGCAAATCGTATCAAATCCTGTAATCAAACCAGTATCGTATCGGTGCCAAATTTACTATACCAAATCATTTTCAGTACCAATTTGGTACCCACCTTTTGGCGTTTTCAGAATCGTTACTTTCGGTTCGACACCGGTCTAGCACCATACCTGTATTTATTGATTTTTACCTTCAAATACCATACCGTATTGTACCGAGCATTTTCAGTGCCGGTACCTAATTTCGATGATTTTCCGGATTGGTACTTTCAGTACCGTTACCGGTACCGAGCTCATCCATATTTTAACGTGTTAGCACTGTAATAACTGAACTGAACTGAAAACAACCGAATTTCCAACGTGTAGGACTTGTGGGTCCTATTATTATATATTAGGTTATTTAAAATCGTTTTTTTAGGACGGAGTGACTATCCTTTTCACGACATTTTTATTTATGTTTTGATATCCGGTATCTGCTCGCCGTTACTGACACACGTTTTGCAGTCATTGTGTCCCCGCCGCAATGTAGGACGTGTGGGGTCCTACTATTATGTATTAGGTTATTTAAAATAGCTTTTTTAGGACGGAGTGACTATCATTTTCACGACATTTTTTATTTATGTTTTGATATTCGGTATCTATTTGTCGTTACTGACACGCGTTTTGCAGTCATTGGGTCCCCACCGCAACGCGCGGGCGGAAAATCAACTAGTTTAAATATAAGATTGAATTTTTTACTTTCATTCTTTAGTTATGGACCAAATTGTAAAAGGAGAAAAAGTGATGTGCTCACCTCAAAGAATTGAAACATGACCTGACTGGCGTTAACATGATGTTGTTTAATAGTATTATATAATATAATTGAGTTAATTGCCCGGATGGTCCCTGTGGTTTCACGTTTTTTCATGTTTAGTCCCCATCTTTTGAAAATAGCAGTTATGCTCCCTATGGTTTGTCATTTTGTTACTCGGATAGTCCCTGCGTAGATGTCAGTTAGTTTGGAAATTGCATGTATGCTCCCTATGGTTTGTCATTTTGTTACTCAGATAGTCCCCAGAGTAAATGTTGGGGGACTATCCGAGTAACAAAATGACAAACCATAGGGAGCATACATGCTATTTTCAAAAGGTGGGGACTAAACGTGAAAAAACGTGAAACCACAGGGACCATCCGGGCAATTAACTCTAATATAATTAGATAATATAATAGGGTAAATTACACTTTTCGTCCTTTATGTTTGTAGCAGATTGTAGTGGATGACCTTTAACTTCAATAATTACAAGCACAGTCATTTATTTGAAAAACTCATTACACTCTACGTCCTTTGGCCCTAACCAAGTTAGAATTTTCAGTTAAATATGGCATGTGCATTGCACATGAGGGTACTTTAGTCATTTTAGAATTGTCTTTTACAAAAAAATAAAATTATATATATATGTATATCCCTTTCTCTCCCTCTACCACAAGGTGTCTGAAAACCCATATCCTGTTTCTTCCTTCTTCTCCACTTACCCACCACTCATCACCACCACCACCACCTGCCACCACACCACTACCCACCCTCACACGTTACCGTCGCAACCACTACACACCACCACCACCACCACCATTACCGTTCCCCTAATCTGAACCCTATCTTGGTTCCCCGGAAACCACCACGTGTCGCCATCACCAGCCGAGCACCACAACCCCATTTTCAGTTGAACATTATTCACTACTTACATCTACTAAATACAGTAGATCACAAGAATATTCAGCTTCAAGGGCACAACTTTCCCAATTGACTAGAAATCCATAAATTTGTTCTTTGATTTCAGAGATATGGATTTGGGACCAAAACCCCAAATTCACCATTTTCTCAAGCTATCAGTGAATTTAACACACTAATAGTTTAATTTATGTATTTTATAATGATATTTAACAGGTAATGTCCTTATTAAACTAACATTCTCACCCGATCATCAAAATCTTTAACTGGAGTTTGAAGAGATGACATTACTCACCAAAATGGGTCTTCATAGATTCTTCCTTCAATGTAGTTGAAGAGATTTGGGACTACCATCTTTATAACACACGTCAAGATACAAGCTCTGGACAAATGATTCAACATCAATATTGTATGCCTACTTTGCAAGATTGAAGTGGGTGAGACTATTTTGAGTTATTAGCAGAAGCAACTACCAGGCTACAACCCAGCCCCACATCAACGTTCATGTAGATCTCCAGAACTAACAGAAAATATCTATTCTCTAGAATAGTTTTGGCTTTAGCAAAGAAAATAATGAGAGAAAAAGATTTCATAAATATGAACCAAACGAATGATCTTTTTAAAACAAATCCAAAACTTGGTTGACCAGTCAAAACTATCATCATCAACACCCACATACACATTAAAAGACTAAGCGATCCTTCCACGTGGGGGTGGTGGTGCTCGGCTGGTGATGGCGACACGTGGTGGTTTTCGGCGACCCAAGCTAGGGTTCAGATTAGGGAGGTCGGTAATGGTGGTGGTGGTGGTAGTGTGTCACACCCCGATATTTCAACGTATTTCCGGTGGGCCCGGTGGGGAGTATCGTGACGTAGTTGATATCATCATTGTCAATTAACACAATTATAGCACAGCGGAAGGCTTGGAAGTTTAATTACTATTACAATCCATAGTGTTCGAAAGTTCAAAATAAAAGAATATACAGACTGATTGTAATAGAGATCCACAGGCGGACCATAAAATCAAATACATAAAACTGAGTTTAACAGACTTCAGGCATCTAAGGATTTGCAAGATCCTCTTAATTGACACCAAGTAGCTCTAGCCTAGTTTCGAGAGGTACCTATCACTTAGTCTTTGAAAAATACGTCAGTTTTCACTGGTAAATACAATTAACTAACTCTTTTGAAAACATTTAAGAAAATTGATTTAGGCGCACAAGGCACAAATCATTTATAACTTGGGATAATTCTTATTAAAATCTTGTATACAGATTTACATGTTTGTCATACATTTGGGGCCGGGTTGAAAGCCGAACATGATTAACTGACTCGCCACTTATAAACCCACAAAGGAGTTATCCCCAACATGTGGGTTAATTAATATTTAGCATTTGCATCTGTCAGGTGTATGCCTACACCCCGTGCATAGGTCGTGGCCATTAATAACTTAAATGAGCCGAGAATATCCAAGACACGGTCGTTAACCCCCAATGTTTATGTTATCAAACAAAACATATTAAAACGGGTTATGCAGATTTATTTAAATCACAATCCTACTCAATAATCCCATACCCGACCAACCGGTAATAATTTACCGTATCCCAAGCCCGTATAGGGAAAATAAGTTAAAAGTATTTACCTGAGCTAGTTATGCAAGGAAGTTACTCAGTCGTATGTTTCCTAAGACCTTATGCAAATATCTTCTACCGAAGCTACTTAATCTGTAAGGAAGGTTTTATTAACCTATTAGGATACTAGGTCTTATTTAAGTCAAAGACTTAGACTGGTTAGTTATAGAGATGTTTTACGATTCGAAACGCTAGATTAAGCAGAGACCGGAATGGATTGTGATTTAGACCCAACAAGTTTGAACACTTGTATAATATGGGTAAACTAAACACATTCTGGATTTTGAACTTTAGATGATAAGGTTAAACCGTTTTGGCTAATTTATGCAAACTAGTTACATAAACCGAACCGAATGCGTATAAGCATAACGGGTAACCGAATGAATCATATACAAGTACCATATATTATTATACTTAAAATATGTTATGACATCAGTAGGATGTCAACATATATGCCCAAAATAATTTAAAATCAAATTAAGTCCCGTAAGGGCATTTTGGTCATTTTAAGATTTATAAAAGAGGTTTAAAAGTAAACTGAGGTTCTGGTCAAAAACATTCTATAAAAATATTTATTTTATGATGTTATAACAGTAGGATATCATACATATGTGTGGTATACTATTTATGGCCAAACTATGCCCTGAAAGGGCATTTTGGTCATTTCACATATGTTTTAAGGACATAATTGGAAGTCTGAGTTCATGACTTATACCTACTGTAAAAATATTAAAATTTATTTATAATTTCATTAGGTAACAAGTCTTGGGTGCTAAATATGGTTTTAAACCATACTATGCACCTAATTAGCGTAAAAGCCGATAATTGACGACATTTGCAAAGTTTATGTGATTCTAAGATTTTGACCAGCCTTGGATGGTCAAAAAATTTTATTTATCATATTAGATCAGTAGGAAAAGGTCTTGCATGTTTATCATACATAGAACACATTTTATTTGCAAAAAGGGCATTATCGTCAATTATAGAATTTATACGAGAACTCGATGTTAAGGTCAGTATCTATTCTGACCCATCATTCCAAAAATTCCTAAAAATGATATCATAACAATAGGTTAAGAGTTTCGTGTCAAAATTCATGTTCAAACATGTTTTATGCATAAAAGGGTAATTTAGTCTTTATAAAAGCTAAATTTACGATAATTTGTATAACATCAATTTGAGACCAAAATGTAGTGTTAAAATAATTTAGACATGTTTATAAATCAGTACCTAACTTATTTGTATGTTCATGTATTCAAAAATCTTATTTTTAGATCATAAGGGCATATTGGTCAATATTAAGCATAATAACGGAAACATGCATGGAATTCAGAATTTCTAAATGGCCATGCAATATAACCTCAGAGAGTTATACTACAATATTATATGGTCACTATGGAAGCTTAAAACATAGAAGAATTAAGCTAAATCGGGTCAGAACTGAAAGTCAAATCAAAAGTCAAGCTTTTGCGACTTTCGGTTGCGAACCGAGCCTAAACTTAGAATTGTCGGGTTGAACATGTTTAGACATGTTCTAATAATATTTACCAAGTTATTAAAGTGACAAATCATGATTTATACCCTCTACATTATCAGATTATGTTTTTATTTAAAAATCTGACTAGTTTGACTTTTTACTTAATTATTTTAACCCGACAATTAACTAAGTAAACGTGATAATTAGGAGGTGCCCTTTTTTAGGGATTAACACCTACCTAATTATGATCACGTAGCCATATTCGCCTCGAACAATGGCTGGACCATTTAGGTCTAAACCGAAGGTCAAAGCCGTTTTGCGACAACTTTGACTTTCGGTCTTAAATAAACAAAATCTGAACTAAGGAGGCTAAGGACCCTTACAAAGGGTCCTAGCTTGAATCTTTAAACTAGAGGGAGCTTCCTTTTGTATCAGGAATCTTAAGAAATGCTCAAGAAAGCTTGAACAAGTGAGAAGATAGAAATTTTTGAGTGAGCAAGGAATGAGGCTGCATCAAGCCTCTATTTATAGTTGAAGGAGCTTGATTAGGATCGTGTGTTCTAGGATGCTTTAGGATGTCCCCAAGTGTCCAAGAGGTTTTTAAAAAACCATTAACAGGCTGCTGGTATCGATCTGTGAGTGTAGAACTGGTTTGTGTGGGGAGCAAGGCTACATGATGGCAGTTGCCAGTTATGGCTGTAAAACAGTCTCTGTCGTGCCACGCGCCAGGTAGGGGGAATTCTGGCGCGCCACGCGAGAGAACCCAAAATCCAAACTTGTTTGTTTGTTTACAAGTTTAGTCCCTGCACTTTTGTAACTTGTATATCTTTTATTTCCAGCACAAGGGGCCCTTCAAATCAGGTTTTAAATATCTTTGGAAGTATTGTCAAGTATCATTAAGCTTTGGGTTCGTTAAAAATGTCTCTCGGGAGTAGAATTATCAAATTGACACTTTTAACCCCTCTTCTTGGAATTTGCATATTTAATTATATAACGGTACCGAAACCTTGTGAATTCATTATTAGGTATTCTTGAGAGTATAATCAAACATTACAAAGCCCCGGGTTCGTTAAAAGGTCACCCAGAGGTAAGAATTAACATGTTGACACGATTAACCCATTTGTCTTGTAAACTTTCAAGTTCTTTCGCAGGCGGCTTCTTATGTTCGATAATTTATTCATTTAAGAATACGAACATCGTGTAAGGTCATTCAGAGGCATAAGTTTAGCATGTTGATACTTTTAGTCCCTCCGCATACATCTTTTCACTGTCTGACAACTTTAGTCCTTCTACCTCAAATTTTTACATGTTTGGGGTTTAGGACACGTGTCTTCACATAATTGGACATGTTTTTACGAGGTGTTACATTCTCACCCCCTTAAAATAAATCTCGACCCCGAGATTTACTAAAATAAGTGAGGGTACTTTTGTCACATAGTGGACTCTACCTCCCATGTATATTCAGGGCCTCTACGGGCATCCCATTTTACTTTCACTGTCGGTACGTGCTTCCTTCGGAGCTTTTTAACCTGTCGATCCTCGATCGATATAGGTCTTTCAACAAACCTCAGGATTTCATCAATCTGTACCTCTTTATGAGACATTGCTAGCGATTCATCAGCTAGACATTTCTTTAAGTTACAAATGTGGAACACATTGTGAATTCTACTAAGCTCCTCAGGCAAGTTTAGCTTATATGCTACACTGCCGACACATTCAATGATCTCGAATGGTCCGATGTACCTCGGGCTTAGCTTGCCCTTCTTACCGAATGCATCACACCTTTCCAGGGTGATACCTTCAGTAGGACTTTGTCTACTACCTCAAACTTTAGAGGTTTTCGCCTTTTATCTGCATAGCTTTTCTGCCTATCTCTGGCAGCCTTTAGGTGATCACGAATCTGGACAATCTTGTCCGTTGTTTCAAGGACTATTTCAGGTCCTGATAACTGAGTCTTTCCAACTTCCACCCAACAAACAGGCGTCCTGCATTTTCTCCCGTATAAAGCCTCGAAAGTTGCAACCTGAATGCTGGTATGGTAACTATTATTATAGGAGAACTCAATTAAGGGAAGGTGGTCATCCCAGCTACCACCTAAATCAATAACACATGCGCGTAGCATGTCTTCCAATGTTTGAATCGTACGCTCACTTTGCCCATCCATTTGAGGATGGTAAGTAGTACTGAAATTCAAACGAGTGCCTAATGATTGTTGGAAACTTTTCCAGAAATGAGAAGTGTATCTAGTATCTCTATCAGGTACAATAGATACTAGCACTCCGTGAAGAGATACAATCTCATCCACATATAACTGAGCTATCTTATCGGAGCTATGAGTCTCCTTGATGGGTAGAAAATGAGTTGACTTAGTCAGTTTGTCAATTATGACCCATATTGTATCGTTTCCATGCCTTGTTTTTGCTAACTTAGTAATGAAATCCATGGTTACCATCTCCCATTTCCACGTGGGAAGTTCTAACTGTTGTAGCAAACCTGACGGCTTTTGATGTTCAGCTTTAATCTGAGCACACGTCAGACATTTAGCTACGTGTGTGGCTATGGACATCTTCAAACCTATCCACCAATAGTTGTCCTTTAGATCTTGATACATCTTGTCACCTCCAGGACGAATTGAGTATCTTGAATTATGAGCTTCCTGAAGGATTACATCTCTAAGTCCTTCATGAATAGGAACCCAGATCCTACCATTAAATCTGAGGATTCCATCATTTCCAGGTGACAACTAATCAGTAGTTGCACCTAACTTCTCATTTGGAAGGTTAGTTAATACAACTTCCTTTTGAGCAGCTAATAGTCTTTCATTCAAACTGTTCTTGAGTTCGATACTTTTGGCATTTATCCGTATGGGTTTAATTCTTTCTTTTCGGCTTAGAGCATCAGCGACTACATTCGCTTTACCAGGATGTAGCGAATTTCACAATCATAGTCATTCAAGGTTTCCATCCAACGGCGTTGCCTCATATTGAGATCTTTTTTATTAAACAAATGTTGGAGACTCTTGTGATCTGAATATATCACACATTTAGTTTCGTACAAGTAATGTCTCCACAACTTAAGTGCAAATACAATGGCACCCAACTCTAGATCGTGGGTGGTGTAATTCTTTTCATGCACCTTCATTTTTCGTGATGCATAGGAGATTACTTTACCTCTCTGCATGAACACACAACCCATGCAAGTGTGTGAAGCATCACAATAAACAACGAAGTCTTCTACTCTTTTAGGAAATGTCAACACAGGAGCGTTACTCAATTTTTGTTTGAGGATTTCAAAAGACTCCTGTTGTTTAGGACCCCAATCAAACTTTACATTCTTGCAGGTAAGAGTAGTTAGAGTTGGAGCTATTCTTGAGAAGTTTTTAATGAACCTTCTGTAATACCCAGCTAATCCCAGAAAGCTGCGGATTTCAGTAGGTGTCTTTGGTGCTTCCTAGTTCATTATTGCTTCTATCTTAGCGGGATCCACTTGGATACCACGCTCGCTCACAACATGTCCAAGAAATTGGACTTCGCGAAGCCAGAATTCGCAGTTGGAGAATTTAGCGTAAAGCTTCTCCTGTTGTAGTAGCCCTAGGATGCATCAAAGGTGTTTCTCGTGATTGGCTTGATTATGAGAGTATATAAGTATGTCGTCTATGAAGACGATAACAAACTTATCTAGGTATGGTTTGCAGACTCGGTTCATCAGATCCATGAATGCTGCAGGTGCGTTAGTGAGCCTGAAAGGCATCACTAAGAATTCGTAGTGACCATACCTTGTCCTAAACGCGGTTTTGGGTACATCTTTAGTTCTAACTTTAAGCTGATGATACCCTGATCTTAGATCAATCTTTGAGAAGAAACTTACCCCTTGGAGTTGATCAAACAAATCGTCGATCCTGGGCAATGGATATCGGTTCTTGATTATTACTTTGTTCAGCTCGCGGTAATCAATGCACAAACGCACTGAACCATCCTTCTTCTTTACAAATAGTATGGGTGCTCCCCAAGATGACGAGCTGGGTTGTATAAAACCCTTTTCCAGTAAGTCATCCAGTTGGGTTCTCAATTCCTTCATCTCTGTTAGAGCCAGACGGTAGGGGGCTCATGCAATCGGTGCTGCTCCCGGCAGGATGTCAATCCTGAACTCTACTTGCCTCTTAGGAGGTAATCCAGGTAGTTCGTCAGGAAATACATCAGGGTACTCAGAAATGATTGGAATGTCTTCAATCTTGGGTTTCGGTTCATCAACTATCACCTGTGCCATGTAGATGACACATCTATTCTTCAGACACTTGGATGCCTTAAGTATAGACACATTGTCGGGCAATCCATAGTGCGTATCTCCATGAATGGTGATCAACGCACCAGATGGGGTTTTGATGTTAACTTGCTTCTTATCGCAGGCAATCTGGGCTTGGTTATGTGACAACCAATCCATGCCTAAGACTACATCAAACCCAGCCAATTTCATTGGCAAAAGAGATAGAGGAATAGAATGATTCTTAATGGATATAAAGCATCCATTAAGTAGAGTTGAAGCGGTTTCTAAGGTACCATCTGCGAGTTCTACCTCATATTTAATGTCTGGAGTTTTAATAGGCAGATTCAGTAATTTACTAAACTTATGGTCTACAAACGACTTATCAGCACCTGAATCAAATAAAACTCTAGCATAAATATCATTAATGAGGAAGGTACCTGTTATAACTTTATCATCATTCACCGTGTCTCTGGCGTTCATCTGTAACACCCTTGCATTGGTTTTCTTCGCCTCCTCAGGCTTCTTGGTGTTCTTTGGGCAGTTAGTTTTAATGTGCCCCTTTTCATTGCAACCATAGCAGGTTGCATCCTTTAAGTTTCGGCACTCCAAGGTTTTGTGCCCTTTCTTCTTATAGATTCCACAAGGCTTGGCTTGCGGATCCAAATTAGATTTCCCAAAATGCCTTCTGTCACAGTTCTGGCATTTGGGCTTGTCACCAAACTGGCCTTTCTTAAACCCAGAGTTTCCCTTTTTCTTCTTGTTTGACTGGTGGGACTGATCATCCTCCCTCTTTCTTTTCCTGTCTTCTGTAGCCCTCTTAGACTTGCTCCTTATAACATCTAGGGCAAGTGACAGTGACAGATCTACAGCAGATCTATAAGAGGTAGGCTTAGAAGCCTTGACATTCCCCTTAATCTCTGGGGCTAACCCACCAATGAAACGCGCAATGCGTTTTGGCTTCGGAGTGACCAGATATGGGACGAGGCGGGACATTGAGTTAAAACTGGTGATATAGGATCTACAATCCAAATCCTTCATAACCAACGTGAGGAAGTTAGTCTCCACTTTCTCCACCTCATGCTGTGGACATTAAGTATCTTTTACCAACTCAACAAACTTAACCCATGAAAGGTTATACAGAGGGATTTTCCCTGTGGATTGCACTAAGGCTTTCCACCATGTCAAAGCATCACCTTTAAAGGAATGTAATACAAACTTAACAATGTACTCTTTGGCACACCCACTGATATCTACAACTATTTCCATCTCATCCAACCACTCCATACAATCAATAGCTCCCTTTTCTCCAGTGAAATCCCTTGGTTTACAAGAGATAAAATATTTGTAAGTACAACCCTTATTGTACCGGGGTGTCTGATCAAACACAATCTCTTTAGAGGGTTCATTCTTCTGATTGGATGAATGTTGAGATTCATCCCTTTTTGCCGTATGCGGTTTTGAGAGGGACTTTGAATGAGTTTTTGAACGAGCATTGCTTGGCTCTTTAAGTACCTCATTCACAGCTTTAGTAACGGTTGTGTTTATAATAGCTTGTAACTCAGCATTAGTGAGGTTTATTCTAGCAGTGCCATCCCCATTAGCTGGATGACTATTAACTTCATCGGAGCCAGCCATGACTTGAATGCTATAATCAAGTAACAATAATTTGTTTAGTTATTATATAACGAATCATCATATTTGATGATTAAATAGCCATGGTATAAATAAACCATTTAGGCTAATAAAGAAATATGTTTGAATACATTTGATTTTAATTTGCCTAGGTTACAAATGAATCATTATTGGCATTTAAACAAGATATAATCCTTTATATTTATTAGACACGGGACGTAGTCAAAACTGTCGATGTCATATAGACATTTTTTATACATGGCACAAAGGCTTGTCTCAAAGGACATTTAAATTGGCAAAAAAGGCCTTGTCACTAGGACAATTTAAAATATGATCTTGATCTTTTTAGATCAAAGATTTTAAGGGTCGAACATAATTCATCGCCTTTTGACAATAAGTTATAGAATATAACCATCTTTGTCATGAATATACATTGGCCCGTATGCAGAACACCTCATATGGATGTTTTTGTATAGGCATCATATTCGGTGCTATTAGCCATGATTCGCATTGATCATTTAGGCTATATAAGGGATTAGAAGAATCCATGTACTTTGAAGGCTGGCGTGGTTTCTCAAGCCACACTACCAGGAGTGTTAACATATTTTTAGATGTTAACAAGGAATTTTTTTTTTGTCTTAAGAAGGTTATACCATCATAGCCATTAATATTTTGGCTGGGTTGTACCTTTAAGAACGTCTTTCAAAGCAGATCAATTTAAATTTGAAATGATTATTTACATGTTGATGTAATGAAAATACACATATATGAATTTCAAAAGAAAACTCCATTAATAGTACTAAGGATTACAAAAGCTGCCCTAAACGGGTCTTTGAAAATAAACAAATTGTCCGCACAGGGACTAAGAAAGAAACAAGTCCTCGTAGAGACTGAAAACGAAAATAAAAAGAAATGTCCACGCAGGGACTTAATTAAAACTACAATACAAAACAAAATAAAGTCTTCTAATTCTTCTTTCCCTTGATGAAGTTTGCAAGACCCTTAAGTAACTTATGGGTCTTTCTTTCACGTTCCTCCGCCCTATGCTCAACCTCTTCCAACCTTTGTAAGATTTCCTGCGTTTGTGGTTGTTGAGGTGGAGGTGGAGGTTGAGGTTGTTGCTGATATGGAGGGTATTGATACCCTTGAACGGGATACCCAGTTGGGTATGCTGGTGGAAACGGTGAGGGATAGAGAGCATTGTAGTTAACTGCTTCGACATATGGGTCGTAAGCAGGAGGTGGATAGCTGTAACCGGCAGGAGCCTGAGGCTCAAATGGGTTATACCCAGTTGAATCTGGGTAGGTAGGTATTGGGTTTTCATAACCCATTGGAGGTGGCAGTGGTGCAAAGGTGGTCGTGTGGTATCAATTTCTGACACCGCGTGTGAAGGTCCACCCATTTGTGGATCTTCGGGAATCGGAGGGTAGTTACAAGAAGTTTGAGGGGAACTAAACCTTGGTCCCCCTTGCACAGATATTCGTGTGTTCCTCCTCCGTCTTGGTGGCTCGGGAGGTGGCTGAGGTGGTTCCTCAGCTGGTGGTGGTGATGGAGTCACCGCTTCAATGTGCGGTTCCTCATGTGGCTGCTGTGGTGGGGTGTGGTGATAAGAAGGGGTGTTAACAAAATCCCACTGCCCAAACCATTCCTTAAAAGAATCGGGACCTCAATAGGGAGATCCCGCAAAAGACGAACCGCTTCAAATATCGATGGGATGTGTAGGTGTCCCAGATGGTGGCATTTGTGGATCTGGATCGTCCTCCATATCCATGTCCTGTGAAAAATGGTCCTCGGGGCCCAATGGGTTATATCCCGCTGGTGCATTAATATAACCATCAGGGTTAAAGTGACCCTATGAGTAAGAATGGTGAGAATGAGAATGATGGGCTGAATGGTGAGAATAGTGGTGAAACGAGTGTGAAGGTAGCAAATGCTGCGAGTGCTGTGAGTGTTGGGGCTCGTCAGGCCCGAACGAATGATGGTATGAAGGTGAAGTGCTAAGCGAAACGGAGCGTCTCGCTGGTTCTAAAGAAGGTCTCCAATCATCATTTGAATTGGAGCTGCTGAATGACGCTGAAGGCGTGCGTTGGTGTGAGGGTCCGGCGTGACTGGATGGTCCCCCCCCCCCCCTCATGGGACCTTTTCCTTTTCCCCTTACTCTTGGCGGCATTATTAAACCTGTCAAAAACAAGAAAACACAATATATAAACAAATAGAAGGTTAAGAATATTCCTAGGTCATTGCCTAGACTCGGAAGTCTAAGGAATATGCTATTGTGTCATTGAGATTAAACACAAAAGGCTAGTGTTTAATTCACTCAATGTTGGCTCTGATACCAACCTGTCACACCCCTATATTTCCACGTATTTTCGGTGGGCCCGGTGGGGAGTATCGTGACGTAGTTGATATCATCATTGTCAATTAACACAAATTATAGCACAGCGGAAGGTTTGGAAGTTTAATTAGTATTACAATCCATAGTGTCCGAAAGTTCAAAATAAAAGAATATACAGGCTGATTGTAATAGAGATCTACAGGCGGACCATAAAATCAAATACATAAAACTGAGTTTAACAGACTTCAGGCATCTAAGGATTTGCAAGATCCTCTTAATTGACACTAAGTAGCTCCAGCCTAGTTTCAAGAGGTACCTGTCAATTAGTCTTTGGAAAATACGTCAGTTTTCACTGGTAAATACAATTAACTGACTCTTTTGAAAACATTTAAGAAAATTGATTTAGGAGAACAATGCACAAATCATTTATAACTTGGGATAATTCTTATTAAAATCTTGTATACAGATTTACATGTTTGTCATACATTTGGGGCCGGGTTGAAAGCCGGACATGATTAACTAACTCGCCACTTATAAACCCACAAAGGAGTTATCCCCAACATGTGGGTTAATTAATATTTAGCATTTTCATCTGTCAGGTGTATACCTACACCCCGTGCATAGGTCGTGGCCATTAACAACTTAAATGAGCCGAGGATATCCAAGACACGGTCGTTAACCCACAATGTTTATGTTATCAAACAAAACAGATTAAAACAGTTTATGCGGATTTATTTAAATCACAATCCGACTCAATAATCCCATACCTGACCAAGCGGTAATAATTTACCGTATCCCAAGCCTGTATAGGAAAAATAAGTTAAAAGTATTTACCTGAGCTAGTTATGCAAGGATGTTACTCAGCCGTATGTTTCCTAAGACCTTATGCAAATATCTTCTACCGAAGCTACTTAATCTGTAAGGAAGGTTTTATTAACCTGTTAGGATACTAACGGGTCTTATTTAAGTCAAAGACTTAGACCGGTTAGTTATAAAGATGTTTTACGGTTCGAAACGCTAGATTAAGCGGAGACCGGAATGGAATGCGATTTAGACCCGACAAGTTTGAATACTTGTATAATATGGGTAAACTAAATACATTCTGGATTTTGAAATTTAGATGATAAGGTTAAACCCATTTTGGCTAATTTATGCAAACTAGTTACCCAAACCGAACCACACGCATATAAGCATAACGGGTAACCAAATGAACCATATACAAGTCCCATATATTATTATGCTTAAAATATGTTATGACATCAGTAGGATGTCAACATATATACCCAAAATAATTTAAAATCAAATTAAGTCCTGTAAGGGCATTTTGGTCATTTTAAGACTTATAAAAGAAGTTTAAAGGTAAACTGAGGTTCTGGTCAAAAACATTTTATTTTATGATGTTATAACAGTAGCATATCATACATATGTGTGGAATACTATTTATGGCCAAACTATGCCCCGAAAGGGCATTTTGGTAATTTCACATATGTTTTTAAGGACATAATTGGAAGTCTGAGTTCATGACTTATACCTACTATAAAAATATTAAAATTTATTTAAAATTTCATTAGGTAAAAAGTCTTGGGTGCTAAATATGGTTTTAAACCATACTATGCACCTAATTAGCGTAAAAGCCGATAATTGACGAAATTTGCAAAGTTTATGTGATTCTGAGATTTTGACCAGCCTTGGATGGTCAAAATATTTTATTTATCATATTAGATCAGTAGGAAAAGGTCTTGCATGTTTATCATATATAGAACACATTTTATTTGCAAAAATGGCATTATCGTCAATTATAGAATTTATACGAGAACTCGATGTTAAGGTCAGTATCTATTCTGGCCCATCATTCCAAAAATTCCTAAAAATGATATCATAACAGTAGGTTAAGAGTTTCGTGTCAAAATTCATGTTCAAACATGTTTTATGCATAAAAGGGTAATTTAGTCTTTATAAAAGCTAAATTTACGATAATTTGTATAACATCAATTTGAGACCAGAATGTAGTGTCAAAATAATTTAGACATGTTTATAAATCAGTACCTAACTTATTTGTATGTTCATGTATTCAAAAATCTTATTTTTAGACCATAAGGGCATATTGGTCAATATTAAGCATAATAACGGAAACATGCATAGAATTCAGAATTTCTAAATGACCATGTAATATAACCTCAGAGAGTTATACTACAATATTATATGGTCACTATGGAAG